>OU426885.1:30035000-31289166 GCA_911387775.1 Thymelicus sylvestris | reverse complement strand
TGGCTTTTATTACTATTATGTAAACTAGTTTCATAAAATCAATATTATTTTATATTTTTCTTGTTATTCATCGATAAATTATGTGTGATAAATTAAAGAACTTAAAGACATTGCTATACGGAAATATTCAAATTCAAAAATCATTTGTTTATGTGGGTATTTTACCATACATATTTATATTCATTCAAAATTCATTATAATATCTATAACTTCAGCATATTATTAATGAAATATTAAGTAATGATGTTATTATCATATTTGATACTAACACTGTTATAACTTGTTTCTAGTAACATACTCGGTTCAGTCGGAATCAGCGAAAGAGATAGTGGTTCCCTCAATATACAACTCGCCGAAGAAGAAACAGATGGAGACAAACAGCCCACCTCCTATATTGAGACGGGGGAAGGTCAAAAAGGCGCAAACATTAACCCCCACCCCTAATGTGAGTGAAAGTATTGTATCGGTTTGTTTATATACTTTTATACCTTAATATCTTAATCTTAATATATATAAATTACGTGTCACGTTGTTTGTCCGCGATGGACTCCTAAACTACTTAACCGATTTTAATCAAATTTTCACACCGTGTGCAGTTTGATCCAACTTGAAAGATAGGATAGCTTACATCTCAGAATAAAAAAAACTTTTGACAGAACGAAGTCTGTCCGGGCAGCTAGTCTTAATATGTATATATAAATTACGTGTCACGTTGTTTGTCCGCGATGGACTCCTAAACTACTGAACCGATTTTAATCAAATTTGCACACCGTGTGCAGTTTGATCCAACTTGAAAGATAAGACAGCTTACATCTCAAAATAAAAAAAAAACTTTTGACAGAACGAAGTCTGTCCGGGCAGCTAGTATTGTATATAAATTACGTGTCACGTTGTTTGTCCGCGATTTTCATCAAATTTGCATTTTGCAGTGTGATCCAACTTGAAAAATAGGATAGCTTACATCTCAAAATAAAAAACAAATCGGTTCACCCAGTCGAAAGTTTGGAGGTAACAAACATAAAAAAGGGTGCGTGTACTTTTTACGCGCGTGAGGAGTTATACTTCTTTGGCATAATTAAATAAATATTTAACCCCCTCCCTCTCCCCTCCCTCTCCCCTCCCCTCCCTCTCCCCTCCCCACCCCTCCCTCTGCTCCTCCCCTCCCCCTTAAAAAATTAGGCATCTATACGAAAAGCGAAGCAAAATGAAAGTCGTTACTAGTAGTTAATATTATTATTATTAACATTGTTCCATCCCCAGCCGTGGTCAGACGCGATATCCCGCGCTCTAGAGTCCCGCGACGCGGGCGTGACGCCGATCAAGGCGCTGCCGTTCAGTCCGTCGCAGTTCCTGAACTCGCCCGCCGCCATGTTCCCGAACTATGAATGTACTCCGCTAAGACATGGGGTGCATGCCAAGGTAATTATAAATCTTAATATATATAAATTTGTCGCCTTGTTTGTCCGCGATGGACTCCTAAACTACTTAACTGATTTTAATCTTTGCACACCGTGTGCAGTTTGATCCAACTTGAAAGATAGAATAGCCTACATCTCAAAATAAATAAATAAACTTTTGACAGATCGAAGTGCGTCCGGGCAGCTAGTAGTTTAAAAAAACTAAGAAACACGCTTTTAAAGAACATCCAAAAAAAAAATAGAAATTAAAGTTGAATTATAATCGTGTAATTGTAATAAAAACGTGGGGTGCATGCTGTCAATGAGTAGAAGGATTATCATTTTGATAATACTATTTTAAAAAGCACTTTAGTTACTTCTATTTAATTTTGGCTTTTGGTAGGTATAGGGTTTGTCTAGTATTATAAATATTTGGGGGACATTCTACCTGTTACGAGATGAATATTTAAACTTGACATTTTTACTTGTTGAATATCTAAAAAACATGCTTATTTGTTCAAACAATATGGCATCGAGTTAATAACTTAGTTTCCTCAGTCACCAATTTTGTACGAGTGTTCAAAACAAATAGTTTGGTAACAAAAATATTATTATGTCATTTTGACACAGTTGTGTAGAGTTATTATCATGTTTATCAGTTTATTATTATTGTTCCTCGTATTTCAGGAATGGGGAGCTAGTCCACTGCTAAATACGCCGACACCAGCCAATATTACCCCCGGTGGAACACAAGTGAAGAGCAATACACCCAAGTGAGTATACTGTTTTAATATTGTGGTTACTGTCTATTTTTAATAGTCATCTTATTTAATAAACTATCTAAGGCTAAGCACGCATTGCGAATATTATTGCCACGATTTTTTTTCTGACGGTTTATAAATTGCGCACTGAATCATAACCAACACGCATGGCGAGTAAAATTCCTTGCGATTTTTGTTTGTTTCTACCCAGTTCTCAACCGCACGTACCCAAATGAACAACCGAACAAAAATCTTGATATGCTTACGGCGTAAAAGACATGTCAAAAGATGCCACCAATACTGGATTCACCCTTTTACGTCACTAAGACCTATGAAAGGATTTTTTTATGTAAAATACCAAGCCTTGCGAGAATATTACAAAAAGTTTTTCGGGTATTTTAGAATTACCATAAAAACATTCGTTTATTTACTACGGCTAGTTGTTCCTGCTATGCGCTATACATTATCAAGATATAATAAATTATCAAGATATAATATTAATGTTTTATTTTGTTTTTGTTTTTTAAATTTTAATTTAATTTTATTTCATATTTTAATCTTGATTAATTTGATGTTAATTTTATTTTTATTTTTACTCTTATTTTAAATGAGTTGTAAACGCTATTCACAAAGCATGCTGTGGTTACCTGTTATAGTAAGAACAGTTTGATAGTTGTAATAAGGAAAAAATAATGTTTCAGAAATGTTAACGCTGTATCTTATGTTGGTAATCCAAAATAAATAAATAAATAAATAAATAAATAAGATATAACATAGATAAAAGCAATTTCAATTATTAAAGTGAGACAATTTCAATTGAATGTTTGAAGTGAAAACTTCTTTAGCATCGTTGTCATTTGAAAGTCGATGAAACGAAAAAGAGAGTAAAAAGAGACAGACACATAAATTCATAAGATTTAACGTGGGAGAAAATGAGATAGAAAGCATTATTTTATGTTCTTGGTTATCTTCGTGTTACTTTAAAAAGTGCTAAGTTGTATTTATAGATGGCGCGAAGAACAAGATAGAAGATTCGTTTTATTGCTGGATAGATGTCGCTAGCATTTTACTCTTCATATTATATTAAGAGATGGCGTTAGTTACCACTGTTTTATTTAATTTAGTACAAAATAGTTTTTGAAAGATAATTAAAACTGATACACGTTATTAAATTAGTACATTTATTTTTGAAGGTTTCACTTGTACCACGTGTGAATTGTTTTTCACAGTGCGGTCAGATTCATACACCTCCTTAGGCTTAGCACGCATTGCGAATTTTACTGCCACGATTTTTTCTGACGCTTTATAAGTCGCGTACTGAATCATAACCAACACGCATGGCGAATAAAATTCCTTGCGATTTTTGTCTGTTTCTACCCAGTTCTCAACCGCACGTACCCAAATGAACAACCGAACAAAAATCTTGATTTAAAAAAAGACATGTAAAAATATGTCACCAATACTGGATTCACCTTTTACGGCATTAAGACCTATGAAAGGATTTTTTAATGTAAAATACCAAGCCTTGCGAGAATAAAACAAAAAGTTTTTCGGGTGTTTTAGAATTACCATAAAAACATTCGATAATTTACTACGGCTAATTTGTCCTGCTATACAAGATACAACATAGAGAGAAGAAATTTCAATTGAAGAGAGACAATTTCAATCGATTTTTTTTTTCGCAGTGCGGTCAGATTCATACACCTCCTTAGTCCACAATTTAAAGAGCCATTTAAAGTTTTCGATAAAAATTCGTCACAAGAAAACTACTTAACCAATTTGAATAGGGTTAACCTCTTGGACGAATGATAAACGTTGAGGAGTAGCAAGAAATTGAATGTTTTCTCTATAGCGGAACTCTCTTAACTTGCGCCCGTCCGCGTGTGACAGAAAGAGATAAACATAATATTCCATAAGCACGTCAAACATTGATTTAGCCATTTTTGTACGGCATCGGTTAATGACGGGGTACGGAAAAATTGATTCTATCTATATCTATTTTCGCAAATACTAGTAAGATTCACTCAAAAATTGTCGTAAAAGTTTACATATCACCAAATTGGTGACTCGTGCACAGAGTGGATGACGTATAGTTGTATTTTTTTAGCACACACCAACTTGACAGAAGTCTGAGAAAGACAGATAGCGCATAGAATGTTCAAGTGACCTATTACTATCAATGAATGTTTTTATTACTCCATGGGTAAACTTCAGTGTAATTTATTTGCACGTTTTTACTAATTCCATATTATTAACCGACAAACATCCATTCCAGAACCCCAACACCATTCAAGATAGCGATGGCTGAGCTAGGCAAGAAGTCCGGTTTAAACTATGAGCCATCGAGCCCAGGGCTGTTGGTTGAAGACATCACCGAGATGATCCAACGGGAGGAGAACTCTGATAGTACGGTGCAGCTCAGCGATTCAATGCTGTCTTCTACTGCTGATCAAGAAAATGTGCAACAGGTAGGTGAACTATTGTTATTAACCCCCGATGAAAAAAGAGGGGTGTTATAAGTTTGACGTCTGTCTGTGTATCTGTATGTCTGTCTGTGGCATCGTAGCTCCCAAACGAATGAACCGATTTTGCTTTGTTTGAAAGGTGACGTAAGCGAGTGTTCTTAGCTATGCTTAGTGTTTATAAAACTCTCGGGGTTTTTGATACTCTGAGACTGTAGGAATCTTACCATACTTTTTAAAGCAACGGATACTCACGACTATTATTGTGACCGCAAAATTACTATCGTGGCTGGGTTGAAATATCGGTATTATAAAATAGGAATCGGGAGTACCCACTAATTACATTTAAAAAGTAATCATTGAGTTAGTAATCGGCATTTGTCATTTGTACATGGTCAGAGTCGTGGTCATGGTGAGATGGTTAAAGTTTCGTAACTTTACACTTTTGTTAAGCGAGCCGTTTGTCTTTATCACGAAATAAACAATTTGACTTAATGTGAATGCATTACGAAAGTCTTAAAATTAAAGATTAAAATTCCTCCACAGGGCAACGACTCAGGCATCAGTAGCGGTGGGCGTCGTGGCAAAGAGAACAGCATCCCAACTCACAAGCGAGCGCGGAAAGCACTGGCTAGCAGCTGGGGTGCGCTGACCAGCACGCCGCACGCTCAGCCGCAGCCAGACGTGTCGTTTATTGTGGATATGGAGACGCCGGTAAGTTGTTGCTATAGACTCGTTTAGGTGGGATGTGGGAGGGGGTAGGCGTTGGGATCCTAAAAGAAAAAGAAACTGACACGCGAGCCCTTTTTAATTAAACTTAACTACTGTGCTACCCAACTCTGAATTAGAGTCAGATTTTGAACTGTCGCATAACAAGTAAAGTTACATTAAAAAAATATGTATTTAAAATGCAGAAATATAAATAAAACTATTTAGATTTTTCTTCAAACTTTTTTTTTAAAAGCGACAGTTTTACTAGAGATCATTGACTTTCCTGTTCAGAGTTTGTTTAGTGAAGAAATGCACAGGATTTTATATAATTTATATACTAGGCTCTTATGAATTTACATTTTATATATAAAAATAAACCAAGGCATCGGTGCATAAGCAAGCGCGGAAAGCGGATATAGAGACGCCAGTATTTAGCTGTCAAGACTATGTAGACGTAACTTAGTAGCTAATCATTCAACTCGTTGTTTCAGAGCAAAACCCTAGTGGGCGACAGTTCAGTACTATTCTCGCCGCCGTCAATCGTCAAACACTCCCTTCTAGAAGAATCGACGAGCCTCCACAGCCTAATGAGCGCTGAAAATACGCCACAGAACATGACATACGAAGAAATCGACATTGAAACTGTCATCAGCGAGAAAACTAAGGTACAACACCGGTCCACACTCCCTACTAATCCCGAACCTAACACCTTACCCAGTCTAATAATGTACAATGACATGTATCAAAATAACCAATTCGAAGCGAATCCCAACGTTTTTAAAGACATAACGAATGTAGAAACCAATAGCTTCGCTCGACTCAACGCGGAAAGACTACGAACTATAAGCTCCTTGAACGAACTAAATAGCAATCTTATAGCACCAAAACAGGTCTTAGCTAATGCCTTAGCAGATCATATCTATAAAGTAACCAATCAAAAACCATCTACGTCACGAATAGACGAGATTTTAACCAATAAAATAACGACAGTCAAAAGCGAGTTTCAGAAAGAGAACCAATGGTGGCAAGTCGAAAATAAGGACACGGGTCAAAACGAAGATATATTTAATAGCGATTACTATATGTTTAATAGTATGTAGGGTTTTTGAGCCAAATGAATTGGATTTGACTGAAGACTTAAGGAAAATCGATTAGGATTTAAAATCTATTTACAATTTTTTTGTATCATGATTTAATATACAAGTAAAAGATCAAAAAATACTTGATGTATTTTTATTTGGACTTTTTTAGTACGAACTTTTTATAAGGAGTGCTGGCAGAAAGTTTAAATCAATGAAATTTTAGTTATTAAAATTGTCTCATGATTAAAATCAAAGGGGACTATGAATGATGTTAAAAATCTATTTTATTATCTACGGAACATTTGATAGGACACTTAATAAAAATAATGTAGGTATTTAGATCCACATACAGGAGGATTTCCATTAAAAGAGTTTCATAATTGCATAATAATGTATTTTGCGAAGCAGGGTATTCTGTAAATATAGGCATAAAAATCAGATTTTTGATTCCATGCTATTAAAAAAATATCATTTACTTACTTTGCGAAGTGAGAAATTTGTAAAGGGAGGATTATATCCTACATTTTATGTAACGGTTGGGTTCTTTACTGAAATAAATACGCAAAAAATATATTCTTAAACAAAAACAATACTAAAAATATAAAAAATTATAATTTTATAAATATGCTCTTTTTAAGGGAAGCCCGAATATAGAGAAAGAACTTTAGCTTTCTAAAAATACTTAAACTTACATAAGCGATTAAAAGCAAAATAAGGCAATCCAAACACTTCAAAGTTCTATTTATTATATAGAATTTGAAAATGATTCCATTTATTATTAAATAAAGAAAATGGCGAATAAAGACATTTTTAATACGCTTAATAATGACAAATGAGTGAGTAACTTAAATACAATAGTGATGTAAAATAAGTTATTCAATAGAAAAGCTTCAATGGACCGAAGCGAATACAGAATGTTGGGGAGATGTAAAATTCTTTAAGACTCGTTGATATTGCATTTGTATTGAAAATATAATTTTAATCAATTAAAATAATAGGTATTAATTATGTTTTAGGTTTTTTAAAATAGTAATAAGTGCACCAAACTTAACTACGAAGGTATAAAGTAGGCTACCAAAGATGAAAGTTTCATCAAATGAATATCGTTTTGAATTAATATATTGCTAGGGTTTAAATTAAATTAGGATTAATATTTTTTATAAAGGAAAAATTATACCTCAAGTTTACCATGCACCAAATTTTTAGTGTTATTAGGGTAAAAATTCGAATAAGGTTTTTCAAGTATTATAGTATAGGTTGTTTAAGTGCTTGTTCGATTAGTAACAAAAACAAGTAAAGACAGTAAACAAGATGTCTTGAAAGCATTAAAATTTGGCTGTATAATAAAAATTCAAAGCCAAATAATCATGTGAAAAAAAACTAACAAATCCTTGTTTTTATACATCCTATACCCTATCCTTGTATTCATTTATTATAGAAGTCTATTAGTATTTTGCTTTGTAATTTTGCCTGTAAAATTATTAACATTTTTTCTTAATTTATCCATTTAAAGTTAGCGCTGTCGCGTTGTGTAATGTAATTACGAAGCTATTTATTTCTATAACTCTTTTTGTTAAAGCTATTAACAATTTTAATATCGGCAGCTGTACTTATGAGTACTTTGTTTGAAATAAATAAATGACATTACCCTAAACCCCTTTTTCCCTCCAAATCTACTCCTTTCCCGCCTTTTCCATCCGTCTCAATATTGACAGGCCAGTGTTGTTCTACTTTTTTTTCTAATTTAAAAAATGTATTTATTTTTTTCTTGTTAAATCATTTTGTTTTTGTTACTATTTATGTTTTTTATAAATTGTTTAATTTATTCTCTGTAGACGTAGTCCGAGGCGAATTTTGTGAACATTTTTGTATTTTATTTTCTTAATATTTTGTAGTTTAGCTACTGTCAATATTGCTTGTATTCCCCAAATTCCAAATGGTTTCCGATGTCATTTTTTATTTCAATAAATGTGTTTAATATACGAATATGTGTTTCTTTGTATTCCTTGTTAATTCAGTGGGTGTAAGTTATTAATTGCTTTACAATGTTTTTTGCATTCATACATCATCACATTTAATTTATATACCTAGTGAAAAATTTATAATGCAAGAATTGCAGGACATATGTGATCTGAAAACTAAAGGAATTCAATATATAGTACTCATTTATGTCAGTCTCAATTCTTAAGGAGTTTTAAACGGATATAGAAAACATTTCAAATTCATACAGATCAATATCGACTGGTTAAAAGTTAGTCTTAAATGAGTGTCATTTATTTAAGGTCCGTCAATACAATACACAGTGATTACTTAATATCTAACTTATACAATACTCTAATGAGATCAATTTGAGAACTATAACCGTGTGATAAAAACGTATTATTAGTGTACTCGTATACTTGTACTCGTAAATGAGCGCGTTAGTCTTCAGTATATACGTGTGTGTTGTAGGGAAATGATGAACACCGAGATTTAATCAAATGCTGCAGTGCATTAGTGAAATGACTAAATCTTGTTTTTGAGGCTTCATCCTCCCGTCATATGAAGTACATGCAAGTGAAGGCTAAAAATAGTTCAGTTAGAACGCTAATTAAAAATGATTTACGCGGAAAAAGCAATCTTGCCAAGTGCGTTCCGTTGACACCGGTGACATAGTGAAATTAGTGAACACTAGTGATTAGCGTGAACAGGACACTGTGTACCGTTTTCCCATTTGATTTCATTATTACACTAAAGCACTGCATCATATACGTTGGGATTTGATCAAATCTCTGTTTTCATCATTTCCTTGCGATATGTATAGCAATGCAAGTGCATTGCTTTACAACCAATCTAAGTAGATTGGTTGTAAAATTTCTTGATATAGGATACGATCGGTAACCAAGTTATCGTACAAGCGTTCTCAATATATTACTCGACCAATGTTTTCAACTCATACAAATTCAGAATATTTTGATCAAACGGAATAATAATAATTATCTTTATTTCATACATCATACAATCCAAATATTGTTAAAGTGCGTTGGATAAATGTAAATACATGTAAAATTTTAATAAGCATTAAATAATCCGAGAGGGCAACAGTCTTATCTGAAGAAGGGTAAGTCGGGGCAAAATATGACAGATAAAACCAATTTGTATGTCTTGTATACCCCGATTTACTCTATTAGTGAGTGTTCACACTGAACTCGCGGGTGCGGGCGCGGGCGCGGTCGCGGGCGCGGTGGCGGATTCGTGTTCACACTGGCCGCCAGGCGTTTGCGCGATTGTGACATTTTGTCAGAGGTTGAAAACCCTTTAATCTGGGGACATAATGAATTCATGTGCTATCGTTTCTAGCGACAAGTTCAAAATGGTTGAACTTACCTGACATCGCGAGTGAGTCGCGCGTTCCGCCGCTAGTTCAGTGTGAACACACTCATACATTCTCATGCGTTTAATATTGCCGCTAGCGGGCCGCGCGCGGTTGTCGCTAGCGTGCCCGCTACTTACACCGCACGTGCGTTTTGTATATGAACACTTTCATAGTAGTTCATATGTTTGAAATTTCGCGACCGCGCCCGCGAGTCAATATGAACAAGCACTTACAGATAAAAGTGTTGCCCTGTCAGATTTTAAAGAGTTTGTTAAAATTTGACATGTCTCGTTTATCCAACAAACTATACACATCCTTATGGAGGCCATACACGATCAAGTGTACTTGATCAAGCATCAAGAGCACTACTACCGTTACATGACTCTTTCGATCCATAAACATAACAATACAATGATATAGATACGACGGACGTCCGACGAGCCAGTGGTTCTCAAGAAGTCAGCCGTCAGATCGATCAAGTTTGATCAAGAGCCGCTCGACGCTCAAGAGGAGAAGCCGTCGTTTATTCTGGTTTGTATTTCTTTTATATACATCCTGACTTCTGAACACAATGACGTCGTTTATTCTGGTTTGTATTTTTTGAATATACATAACACAATACCGAATTTTTCGGTGGTAAAAAAAACTAATAAACAGGAAATGCTATGGAGCATCATTGCTAGCATGATTAATTTATTTTACGAGTATTATTCCACATTCAATACTACCTAAGTGCCTGAAGTCGAAGGTGTTCAAGCAGTGTGTATTGCCAGATTTGCCAGTGATGATATCGAGTCGTGGTGCTTTACATCAAACTCGGAAGAAGATAATATTCTTATAATACATGTCAATAAATGTGATTTCTATTATTAAAAACATTTTTCCGAAACTGTTGTGGAAACAAAACAGTTAAAAGATGTATTGTGATAACACACCCATATTGTTAATTGATTTTGTATTCATTTTTGAATTTGAAAGTTAACTGAAGCAAGCAGTAATTAAATAAATAAATAAACTTACACATTGATACCCTCGCAGTAGGTTATTAACGGGTGGTATGGACAACACATATAACACATCACAATCACACCCATGACCCGAGTACAAATATTTATCTGTCACATAAATATCTGCGCCGTCCGGGAAATCGAACCCGGGACCCCTCGCAGGCAGGGTCGCTACCAACTAGGCTACAGGGTCGTCGGGTTAATTTCTAACTCCCTATAAGGCTCATAATTGTGATCATGTCTTTAAGATAAAATAATATTTTTTCAGAGTGACAATAAATGGGAGACCTTTGCATGTGGCAAGACACAAGACCAACTCGATTTAACGATGCTAGCTCATCAGTATCTAAGGAAAACTGCATTGAAGCCGCGTTCACTCAACTTCTAAATAAAACTTGAATTATCTGGCTGTATTTGTAGGTTAAATTTTAAGAGTAATTTCAATAGCTTGTACATACTGTGTGATTTTAGGTAAGTGTAATTCGTAATATTTAGATGATATATTAAAGTAATACAGACACGAAATACCGTTCTGTTACTTTTCTAACTGATGCGTGAAAACTGAAATTACAAATGTCGATTTTGTCATTTGTTATGATTCCGAACTCCTTAAATCCTGTATAGATGATTAATTAAATAAAAAAACTAAGCTCGCAATAGTTAAAAATCATTTACTCTAACTTAATAATTGGGATAGAACCTTAAGGAAAATAGTACAAAGTCTTATTTAATTCTAGACTTAAGTGTATCATAAATAGTGTCTCAGATTTTTCGTTCGATGTGATCAATGTTTTTTGCGCAGGTAATGAGTTTTGATGAAGCCAAGTTTTGTTTTATAAACAGTTCGGATAGCGTAGCGCACAAGTGAAAATAGATAAATATCAGGCTATTAACTGTTCGCTTTTAATAATTTTGTCGTCTGTAGACAAATACTTAATTAAGTTACTATAAGTTTTAAAATTTAAAAAACCCCCGACAGTTTTACTTACACTAAACATAGCTAAGAACTATTTCGATCAAGTCAGCTGACAAACAAAAATAAAACACATCATCGGTCCTTTCGTTTTGGAGCTACGGTGCCGCAGACACACTTACATATATTTGAAACTTATAACACTCCTTTTTTGCGTCGGGGGTTAACATATAATAATATGAACATTGAAAATACTTATTAGTACATTGAAGATTTGCCTTCCTTTTTTTATAAAGAACTTGTATTTTTTCATTTTTGTGTTACAGTTTTTTTATCAAAGAGACTTTGTATTTTTTGTATGACTGAGATGTTCGTGTTTGTAATGTTGCCATGTTTTTATTTGTGTGTAGTTTTTGTCAGCAACCATGTAGGGATGTATTGATTATGTAAATGTGTACATGTAAAAATACATATTAGATATACGTTTATACGAAGCAACAAGTTTCATAACCAACTTCAATAAAGGAGGAGGTTATCAATTCGTCTTTGAATTTTTTGTAACCGTTTAATAGAACGCTGATGTACTAGAAAAATATAAGTTAATTAAGTTTAGAAGCAATATTTATACACGATTTTATAAAGTTAACATTTTTTGAAAGAATTATTTTCCGTTTTTGCTAGTGATGTCTATCATGTCGAATTGTATTTGTATTGTAGACCTTTTCTTTTGATAAATTATTTTTCTTTGATTTGTTATTATATATAAAATATTGTATTTATTAATTATGTTTGGTATATCATTGATATGATAGATATTCTTGGCTTCTTGGCTTTATATGCAGTAGAAGATTTTTAAATGGCGTTTCACTGTATTCGTTCAATTATTTTGTAACTAAAAAAAGGTCAAATTTAGGTTATGGTGTAAAGAATATAGAAGCGATTTTTAAGATGTGAAGGAGGTGAGGTAGCTATGAGTAGATAAAATTTCTAAAAATGTTTTTAAGTAATATATTAAGTCTGCTTTATTTTTATCAATATAGTTATATTTATTACAAAATTTATACAGTAAAAAAGATTGTAAACTATGGAGTTCACAGTCCTTTAAAAAATTACTTTCCTGGATATATAGTTTGTGTACTGGGAAGAGCTTAATTTAAAATATTGTTTTTACTTAGTATTAATTATATTTTTTATCGGGTAACGATCGATACTTATTGGTTTTGATCAAATTATATTGGTATTAAGTTAGGCGGGTATAGTATTTACTATTTATAATAGATATATTTTCTGTTTTGCGACCGGTTTTGCGCAATTTTTATTCCTTTTTAACGCCCAATAATAATATATCAAAATACTAAAAAGTAGTTGTATTGTCAGAGCCGATTGTCAGTCATTGATTTGGTAGAAACCAACGTATAAGGGAAAAAGAGAAACAAAATTCAGTACAGCAAGTTAATAATTTGTAAATAAAAGTGTTTAAAAAAAAGATTAAGGAAAAAATGCTTGAATTTCAATAAAACTTCAGAGTCGATTTGATATTTTTTACCTCTAATAATAATCTTACCAAATTTTTGTAATTACTTAAAGCAGAGCCTATACGTATAAGGGCCAAAATTGAAAGGATTTTTTAATTAATTGGTTATTTTCAATTATTTTAGCTCTTTCTTAATCAATACCTGGTTTATTATTTGTTTATAAAAATTACGTGCAACCTTATTTCTTAAAATAATATGTATTTTTGATGCACACTGAAAATACAGTTGCAAACGCCATGTTTTATTGTATAGTTTAAGAATATGTTTTAACACATGACGAGAAAAGTGTATTTTATTGTAAATAGTTGTTTGTAAGAGGATTTTGAAGTGGAAATAAAGTTTAAAAATATTATGTCTTTTACTGAAGGTACTGAGTTTAAATGAACTATTAGAAAGGATGATTACAA
Organism: Thymelicus sylvestris; assembly: GCA_911387775.1. Classification (NCBI taxonomy): domain Eukaryota; kingdom Metazoa; phylum Arthropoda; class Insecta; order Lepidoptera; family Hesperiidae; genus Thymelicus; species Thymelicus sylvestris. The sequence goes on along the minus strand of OU426885.1, from coordinate 31,275,536 downwards.
ATATTCCAATGGCAGCTCGTGAACATGCCATTAGAGAAAAAATTATTACAAAATAACAATAATACAAAAAAGCAATACAATACAATGCAGTGTAGGTATAACAATATTTTTACAATGCCGAGTTTTGATTAGTGATTCTACTGCGTCGACAGTAATTCTACTGCTTCGACATCACCTTTCAAACAAAAAAAAAACTAGTTTAAAATTGGTTCATCCGTTTGGGAGCTACGATGCCTAAGACAGACATATACTTACAAATACACAGATACGTCACCCTCTTTTTTCGTCGGAGTTTAAAATATTGATAGATAATCCTTACACGAAGTTCACCAAGAAAAGGGGCTGGCTTCTGTCGCCTCTTATGACACCCTGCCGGAATGGGGATAGGGTCAGTCAGGGTCATATTCTATACCAAGAAAACAGCTTCAACAGAGGCAGTGGCGTAGCTAGCCCTTCTGGGGCCCCGTATCAAAATTTTGGCGGGGGCCCCTCTCGACTCGAGGGTAAAGATTTTTCTCAAAATAAATAAAAAAAGCTAGCGTGAAATAAAACAAATATAAAATATTTACATCGATTATTAAACCACATACAATCTGTGCTCTAAAATTTTAATCTGGAGGCAGCCCTGATTCATTTCGGGAGAACTGAACGCGAGCGCAGACTCAGTAGCCGATGTGATACGACAAGGCAGGGAATTTTTTATTCGTAACTCATATTCATCGGTGGTAAAAACCAGATCTGGTATAGCAGTCCCTATATCTCGACATCTAATCAAAAGAATGCCGCTTACCAGTCCTGGCCATCCGCGTGCACGCTTAAACTCGTAGATCTATCCACCCCAGGGCTTAATAAAAAGTTAAACGCTGCCTCCTGGTTAGCAAAGAAGAAAATGGCTAAAAGGAAGGCAATATAAAGTTCATCGGCAGAATTGGGAAGCGAATGGTCGATTACCCCTCTGGAAGTCGAGAATTCTGGTCGCTAGCTCAAGCTGCTGAGGGTAGCTTCTGTCGGTCATCTCTTCCACAACTGCGTAAATCGGACGACTCCGTGGTTCATGCGACAAAGGGGAAAGCTGAACTTCTTGGCATCCTTTTTGCCGCCAACTCAACTCTTGATGATAGAAGGCCTCCGCCTAAAAACCTGTGAGAGCTCGTTGAATGATATTATATAATTTCTCAAAAGTCTGTCAGAGAGCTCTTTATAGCCCCTTAATGCCAAGAAGTTGAGAGAATCAGACGGTATTCACGCAATGGTGTTAAAGATGAATTGATTCCAGCCCCGGATCTAGGGGCAAACTGGGGCACCCGCCGCGGGCGGCAAATTCACGGGGCGCCAAAATCATAATGTAGTATGATTAAAAATAAAAAACTTGCTGCACAAAGCGCCTAACATACTGAAGCCTGGTTGGTAGAACAAATAAATTTGTTAAAAGAAGAGTTCTTATTGTCTTATTCACGAAAAATGCCAACTATTATTTATTTGTGAGTTTTTTTTATCTTATCTGTATCACTATCAAGTTTCTGCCCCGGTTCAAAAAAATCGTAGATCCGGGGCTGTTTGATTCCCCGTCTTAACATGCTTATTCTCGCCACATGATACATCTTCGTGGAAAGTTACCCTTTTTCATCCCGGCTAACTGCAGGCCTATAGCGATAAGCCTATAGCCTCCCTGCTTGCAACGGTAATGGAGCGCGAGATTATCATGCAGCTCATGAGATATCTGGAAGATCATCAGCTGATCTGTGATCAACAATATGGTTTTTGGACGGTCGTTCAGTTGGTGATCATGAAATTTATCTTACGCACCTGTAGGCACCGTCAGGCTCTTGATCGCAACGGGGAAGGCCTGTGACCGGGACTGGCACAGGGGGGTCTCACGAAGTTAACATCTTACGGTCGCTGTGACAGATGCAGATGGGTAGCCAGCTTTCTATCTGAGCGACATATCAAGGATATACCTAGTAGAAGGTTGTTGGTCAGATATGAAACCTATAAAATGCTGGTGTTCCCCAAGGGTCTTTGGTATCTCCTACGCTGTTTATTCTGCATATCAATGGCATGACATGAGTGACAACTGTTGCTATGCAGATGATAGCACAGGGGATGCCTACTACACAGCCCCCCTTAATTCCTCTCAGTTACAAAACTTGCAAGTGGCGTGTAGCAGGCTTAAACTTGTGTCTGAAGTCGAGAACTCTCTGGAGCAAGTCTCGGAATGGGGTTGACTTAATTTAGTCGAGTTCAACCCCACGAAGACACAACTTGGTGCGTTTAGATACCACTAAGAAAACCCCATTTTTCATAGTGCCTCAATTCCAGGGTACCGCGCTCACCGGCACTAAAAGTGATGTAAGAGTAAGATTCTGGGAGTTGACATCTCGAGTGACGTGTAGTTTCAGCGTCATTTGGAAGCCAAGGCTAAGTTGGCTTCCAAAAAGCTTGATTTTCTAAACCGGGCTAAGGAGTAAGTACTTCACTGAGAAGGAGGCACCTGCTCATGTTTTACAAAGCTCATGGCCGAATTGAAGTTTCATCCACCTCGATGAGACTCGTGGAGAACTTCTACGGTCCGATTCTCCCGATCATTTTTACCACGCACGTGCTAACTGTAGAGTGAGCTGTACTACGTGTAGAATGAGCTTCCGCTTGAGGTATTCCCGGAGCGCAGTGTCATGGGGTTGCCCGTTGCCGCTGGCACGGCCGCGCAGCACTCGGTGCTGGAGAGCATCATGCAAGCAATAACCCATAATTGTCCCACTGCTGGGCTCGGGGTCTCCTCTCAGAAAGCGAGGGTATCATGAGTCGTGTAGAACGTATTTTTTTGTACATTAAATATTTTGTTTAAATTTTAATTAGGGCATTTAAATAACTGATTAGAAGTTTTTTATTATTATGCCTGTTTGTCTTCAATTCGTCGAGTTTCCTGATTTAGAATCATTGCCTCTTAAAGATAAATTGCTTGATGCTAAAGTAATTAATGCATTAATACTAATAAAAGATGGTCCAGAAAGTAATTTTATTGTTGATTTCACTTTTCGATGAAGTATCGATGCTTTCCGGACCATTTTTTGAATCATAATTATTGATTTCCGGATCATTTTACGAATTTTTTCTAAGGCGCATTGGGGGCCCCCTCAGCCCCGGGGCCCCGTATAATTGATACGGCTGATACGGCGGTAGCTACGCCCCTGAACAGAGGTTAAGCTTTATAGCTTTGTCTGATGTTTCATTTCAGTCGGCAACGCGTCAGTGATATCTTTATTGCTACAAATGTCCAGCGACGGTGACCACTAATTAGGTGACTATTCTATTCATGTCTAAAGCATAACTTATAAAGCATCGTTCACAAGAAAGTCTTATCTCTCTATTCAAGTAATCAATATGAATAGAACTGAAAATTTACTTCATTCTTCAAATAAATAAAAGATCATAACCTGCATAAAGATACATTACACGCTCATTATTTTATTTATATAAGACTCATTAATTGATTAAGGCAGGGTATTCCCTCTCGCTAGCGTAACTAAACATTGATAAGAGGCGCCGCGTATAATTATAACTGGTTTGAGATGAATCAGAATGTATTAAGATGACGATCGCATTAAAAGGGGAATCACTGCATTTTCCTGTAACTGAAGAAAGTCCCTGCGAATAGCAATCATATAAATAGGAAGCTTTGGGCCAGACACCGCATTCAGTCTTGGACATTCTGAAGATACATATCAGTCAAGGATTTTTTAACTTTGTTTATACTTCACGATAACAGGTATGTTATTTTAACAATGTTTTGGTTAAAGAAATTGTACCTACATGATTTTTTTTGTGATTGTTACGTTACTTAAGAGAATTACGAGGTCTTGATTACTCGTATGTCGCAATGATGCCGGATCGCCGTGCCTAGGGTACTGGGTTCGATTCCCAGCGAGCCACCCACGACACAGGGAATCTTAGTGGGGCTATGAATGTGTACCATCATTAAAAAAAATTAACGCAAAAAATTTAATTAAATTAAAGTCTTATCTGAACCATATCTGTATTTTCCTGTTTATTATTCTCTTAACATATTTTTGATTTTTTTCTTAATATTCATCTCGTGCTTATCATGCCAACATTTCCCAGACAATGAAGTTCCTATACGTCTTCTCCGCTGTGTTCCTCGCGGTAGCTGCTCAGCACCATGATGTTCATGATCTGGATCAAGAAGTATACGTCAGGTATGTAGAAAGCAATAGGTATGCTAAGTAGTACCTGGAATCATTTTTATTACATAATATCAAATTATTTTTATTGGCAATTTTTTATATATCTAAATAGTACCTACAGAGAAATTTCCTATTCTATACCTAAAAATGCATAATAATTACATTATCATGCTGCAAGATCATCTAGGTACAGCCAAAGTATGATTCCAAATTGATGCCAAATTCTCGCATGGAGTCCGTCTAAATAGAATATTCTGAATTGTGTGCTCTTATCCGGACCTGTTAACCCTATTTATTGGAATACAAGTCATTCGCTTTGTGCCAGAGGCAATCAAAATACATGGGGTTAGTTAGGGCTATGAACGTTTTAACAATGGCATTGCATTTTATGCATTTTATGTGGTTGCTATTTTTGTTCTTTCATCTTGTGGAATACCTATTGTAATGCTTGATCCTTTTAGTTCGGGACATTTTATCGAGATAATTATTGTTACAGTTTAAATAAAGTTTATGATACTTTGTGGGTACAGCGTTAAAAGTTTTAACTTAAAAAAACAATTATGCAGACGATATGATAAGTACAAGTAGAAATAGAAATGTAATATTCCGATTGTGAGTTGATTACGCTGATTGGAGCGTTGATAACACTGTTTGTATTGACAAAAGACGAATATTATCAGGATTTAACGAATATTAACTGGATGGATACAGAACACAACAAAATGTAACAAGTTACGGACGCACGTTCTCTATAGGTAAGTACTTTAGCGGGGTGTTTGTAGGTATCAGGTAGGTAGTAGAAGCGCTCATAGCCCGGCGGCTTGCGTCGATCCTATGTGATCGACAAAGTTAAGCAACAGCGGGCGCGGTCAGTAGTTGGATGGGTGACCGCTAGTGGCAAAAATTTCTTGAGCGTTTCCGTGCTTCGGAGGGCACGTAAAGCCGTCGGTCCCGGTTGTTATCATAAGATAACAGTCGTTAAGCCATGTCGGAGGCCCTCGGGCGGTTTGAAAACTTCCGACACTCGGGTTGGCCACTAACCCCTCCACCAATCCGCACTGGAGCAGCGTGGTGGAGTATGCTCTAGGCCTCCTCAAGAGGAGAGACCCGTGCCCAGTAGTGGGCCATTAATGGGTTGAAGCCAGGTAGGTAGTTATAGGTAAGCATGTAATTTTGTTAATAAATGTTTTAAAAAAAGGAAAAGTAATCTAGGAAATGTCACATAATATTTGAACGTGAATACCTACATTTTTATTAAATTCGTTACAGAAAATGTCATGAAACTCACGCAAAACGTTTTATTCAAGCGAGTAGGTAGGTATATATTTTAAATTGAAACATAATTGAGCGATATTGTCATAGTAAATTGAATTTAGTACCTACCTACTTACCTTACCTACCGTTGTTCTCGTTGCTCGATGTTCCGCAATTGAGTTAAAAATTAAATATTTTCATATCGTACGGCTGTTATTATGACATACTTAATATTGACTTTCTGTTTAAATACATATCAATATTTTCGGTTATATTTCAGTTGTACCTAAGACATACAAGGTAGACATAGTTAAGTCAATATTCCCTTACCTAAACCAGAGCCGTAAGAAGCAACAGAAGCAGGCTCTCTACTTGGTAGGGAGTAAATTATGAAGAAGCCATTACTTATGAAAGCTATCTTTTCGTAAAGCCACCTATGTACCACCTTTTCGCCTAAGCCAGCCACAAAACGGTTCAAAATAGCATCCATTGCCAGTCAACAGTCGAATTATTAAAGATTTTTAACCGAATACAAAAAAATATATCGAGTATATGTACCTACCAGCAATAACGTTAAATGTTTGTTTACACGAAACATGTCCGTAGGGTATGAGCGGAAGTTTATAGAGCAAATAGGTTTGCATGAATTTTTTCCGCTTCGCTGGGTTATATAACTGGGTTATTGGCCGAAAAACTTCGTTCGCTACCCTAGGGTCTCTTCTAACGGATGATTTATTCCCTAGCTACCCAGACTGGTACATCGGGCACAGACACCGTCGTGATGTGACTTTCGACCACAAGACTGACAATGGTCGTGTCTTTGGAACACTGGGACAGAATGACAACGGCCTGTTTGTAAGTTGTATTTGCTTTAATCACACGTACAAAAAAACTATTATTCATTTATTATGTTCCGGCTACATTCATACTTATCTAATTAGTAATTTTAATGCAACTTTCACGTGGAAGATTTTCTCCACACCCTTCAACACTAGGACAATACCTACTACTTTTCTTATGCTTTAGTTGTATGGTCGGACGCATGAATATAAACCTAAAGGTTCTTTGGCATTATACCTACCTACATTAAGCAAGTAATATACAAAAATGTTTTCATAGGTACTCGTATATTCACATTATTCTGTTGACCTGAATCTACGGACGATATCCCAACAGACCAATTATTACGTTGTTTTGATCCGTACATTCGAAGAGTTATGGTAAGGGACCTTATTAGTTAGATCTATTGTTCAGGGTTGGTATTAAGTGGCTGTCATATAAGCGAACATTCCCTGGGGCTGTATACATATAATTTAGACAAACGGCTAGGTCTTACGTACTCACATGGCTGGTATTGGCAGTCGTCCGCAATCCTACTAATATTATAAATGTGAAAGTTTTAAGGATGTTTATAACTCTTTCACGTAAAAACTACCGAAGGGTTTCATGCAATTTAACACGTAAGTTGACCATGACCAAGGGATAGGACAGTTTGAGTGTGTAAGTAACCATGTCTCATATGCAGGGGCGTAGCTATCGCCGTATCAGCCGTATCAATTATACGGGGCCCCCATCGTATAGGGTCCCCACTAACACTCAAAAACAGCTCGCCAGCGGCCTACGACCGCACTCCTTTTATATTAGACGGCTAACGTCGAGGGGGCCCTACAACAAATATTGATATGGGGCCTCCTTAGGGCTAGCTACGTCACTGGTATATGCGTTTATAATTTACTAGAACTATGCCCGCGGCTTTCAGAAGCAGCTTTTAGAAGCAGTGATAGCCTAGCGGTTAGAACGTTGGTCGCCCGAACGAAGGGGCCCAGGTTCAAATCCTGGCACGCACCTCTAATTTTCAAATATTATGTGCGTATTAGAAGTTAATTATCACTTGCTTCGGTGAAGGAAAACATCGTGAGGAAACCTGCACAACGGAGAGTTCTCCATAAAGTTCTCAAAGGTGTGTGAAGTCTACCAATCCGCACTTGGTCAGCGTGGTAGACTATGGCCTCATACCCCTCACATTGTGAGAGGAGACCCCGAGCCCAGCAGTGGGACAATTATGGGTTGTTGCTTTGCTTTTTTTTTGCTTTGCTGCCCGCGGCTTTCACTGCGTTTTCTGGGATAATAAGTATCCTATATCTTATTCTAGATCATGGTCTACTTGCGTACACAATTTCATGAAAATCCGTTCAGTAATGTTTGCGTGAAAGAGTATCAAACATCCAAACTTTCACCTTCTTTACCTTCAACCATCTTACGATATTGTAACTAAACTTCTCCAGGGTAAAGGTGGCTATGAACACCAGTTCTTCGATGATCATCGCGGCACCCTGAACGGGCAAGTCCACGGCACTCGCGTCTTGGGGCCGTCTGGCGACTCCTCCCATCTTGGTGGCGCTTTGAACTGGAAGAACCCTAACGCTGCGGCTAGTCTTGACGTTAGCAAGATGATCCATGGACCTAGTTCAGTAAGTTTAATTTTAATAGTTCATTAATACCATTATTACTAATATTATTTCTCCATGGACTTCGCCTGGATGACTACCACCCTAAATCATGAGTCAGCCGCCAAACGACTCGTCGTGTTCTGGCTGGGGGCTTGAGCCAGCTTTTTTCTTTCTTTTTCTTCTTTATTTTTTGGTCGGCAATCAGAGATGCCTTCGGTGTTGCTGATGTCCATGGGCGACGATAGCCACTTATCATCAGGTGGATCGTCAGCTCGTTTGTCGGATAATGCCATAATCAGCTCCACTCAGTATACCTAGCTATTTTTTCCAGTACAAAGTCGGAGCAGGTGGCAACTGGCCGGTGGGAAAGAATGGTGACCTCTCGCTTCAAGGAACCTATGGACAAACTTCGGGCATGCGACCTGAGTATGGCGCCATGGGAAACTTTAACTACCGTTGGTGACATCATTTACACCACTGAAGTCTTTTTTAGACATAATTTTTGTAAATATTCATCAGTTTAATCTCCCTCAGAAAACATTTCTTATACAGCTTCTTTGTATGATATAAAATGTTCCATAAATTGTTTTACTTTTTAAGAGATTGTAAATAAATGAATGTTATTGATTATTTATTTATTTTGTTTTCTTTGTTTTACGGCGTAGTTTATCATTTTTAACTTAGCAAGATTTTGAGAAGCTTTAAAACTACAATTTACTTATAGGAATATTTTAGGAATATACCCGATGGAATGATGCTTCAAATCTTTATTTATGGCAAATACTTTTTTTCCTCAAATTTTCAATTATCATGGTTGAATGTTGCCCCCTGTCAGAACACTTGTATCTATCTTATTACGTATTTAAGAAACCATGCAAACATTTACATTTGCATGACAATAATCTTATACAGTTAAAACTGTAATCTTGTTGAATGCAGTTGTCAGGCAATTTACCCGCAGTTGTCTGGCAATTACCACAGACTGAACAGTTCTATCACAGCATCAGCTCACCTCCGACAAAGTTTTTGGTCGAGTTATTAAGTTTGTTACTACTGGGACGTCTTGTGAAATTGCTTCTGCCTTGGACTGAAACCTATTAGCATGAGGCAGAATTAAATTCTCCACCTAAAGGTATGGTCGTAGTGAGGGAACTATCTAGTTCTGCGCCTGTCTTACCGGTACCGCTTACCGGTACCGGTTATAATAACCGGTTGACGGATTAAAGCAAAGCAAAAGCAAAGCAACAACCCATAATTGTCCCACTGCTGGGCTCGGGATCTCCACTCACAATGTGAGGGGTATTAGGCCATAGTCTACCACGGTAGCCAAGTGCGGATTGGTAGACTTCACACACCTTTGAGAACTTTATGGAGAACTCTCCGGTGTGCAGGTTTCCTCACGATGTTTTCCTTCACCGAAGCAAGTGATAATTAACTTCTTATACGCACATAATATTTGAAAATTAGAGGTGCGTGCCAGGATTTGAACTCGGGCCCCTTCGCTCGGGAAACCAACGTTCTAACCGCTAGGCTAGCACTGCTTGATTCACTATCACGGCTATCACGGTTGACAGATTAGCAGACGATTAATCCCTGAAGGGTCTATCCGTATCCTATCTTTGGATATAATGTTGAGAGCGTAAAGCATTTCTATTGTCGGTTATCCGTGCGCTTCTAGTTCTGTGTCAGTTATTGACGAAAGCCATTGGGATATGTTAACTTACAATCTGTTACATGGAATACCTACCTATCCTAAAATAAAACCGAACTAAGATACATTTTAATAATGTTTAAGAAAAACTTTTGTTGAAGGTGATTGTAAACACAGTAGAATCCTTAACAATGATTACTAAGACTTTAGTCTATTTGTCGGTTTCTTTGTCAAAGTAATGAATCATTTCGACATTAATTTGTGACGTCAGAATATTATAATAACTTTACATTAAGTAAAAACACGAATGGCACTTGATATAGGTACCTACCTTATTGACTTATCGACTTTACGGTACAATAAACTAAACGCAATCCGCTCACACTGCCACCTCAAAGTCTCAAAGTTCTGCAGCTTTGATTGTTCAAAGGATTTTGAACTGTTTGACTTTGAAATTAGAGCACTAACTGGGTCAGTAGGCTTCGTTCGATCGCCTGTAAATTGGAGTAATATTGCCTGTAGCAATTAAGATTGCATGTCACTTCTCTGAATTTAGTTTAAGTGTTCCTCCAATTTCTCGCTCCGTTTGTCCCTCTGATGAGCAACTGGACAACTAGTTTAGATTCGATAATTACTGTTTCAAGCCGTAGCTGTTAGTGTATTGTGCTGTGTGTGTAAAGACAAAATGGCCTTATTCATAAACGCTTAATACTATTTTAGATATTTCACAGTCATATTTTTTTTATCTTTATCGTTTTTCCAAAGAGTGAAAGAAATAAAACACTTTATAAGCCTTCTATAACTTTGTTTGTTTTTATGAATACCTAAGGGGATTTATTTTTATGCATTAAATATTTCAACTTTTTCTGGCATTACCTGACAAACGTGCAGACAAGGTAAAATAAGATGTCTGGCTGGTGTGACATTGTGTGACAAGGGGTGGGACGGGTCCTAAACGAGACGTTACATTTCAAAATGGAATAATTGGTATGTACTATAGGCAAATATAAAAAACAATAATGGAAATAAAACTTATTTTTTTATTGAAATAGCTGGCAAAAAAGCGGTCAAGTGCGAGTCGGACTCGCCCATGAAGGGTTCCGTAGCAGCAAGTAACATAATATAAAAGTTCTTGAAGTTCGTTGTAACTTTGATCGAGGTAAATTGTGGTTTACGATTTATGACGTATAAAAAAAAACTACTTACTACACGTTTCCTTCAAGTTTGCCCTTACCTCCCGTCCCGCTCCTCGTACCGCACCTCATTTAGTACGGACAGCAACGCTACCCGCGTGTTTTTGATGTCCCGTGCGGCGAGTACGTTCTTGAGTTTGTTGTTGATTTTGATGTTACTTTCGTTAAATTATTTTTCTATTGGTTTATTTTACGTTCGTTGATTTTTGTCGCTTCAATGACTAAAATAGAAATGTTGTACATGGTGGCAAACGTAATTTGTTATTTAAGTTAGTGAAATTATTTGATTACTTTTTTGTCTACAGTACTGTTAGCTTTGAAATCGTAACGGTCGACGAGGGCAAACTTGAAGTAAACGCGTAGTACTAGATCTCGTTCAAACCAATTTTCGTTGGAAGTTTGCATGCTAATATACATCATATATTTTTTTTAATTTTATCATTCTCTTATTTTAGAAGTTACGGGGGGGGGGGGGGACACATTTTTCCACTTTGGAAGTGTCTCTTGCGCAAACTAAAACTATTTAGAGCAAAATGCCGCACGTGTGAATGAATCTCTATTCTATTTTCATACACAGAAACTATAGTCTACACTCTACCTGAAAGGAAGTAATCTATTGCTCAGTACTACGTGCCCTGCTTCATCGTGAACAATTTGTCGTATGTCAAAGGGATAGGATATAAATTGAATCCTATAGATATACCAAACGGAGCTCTTTGATTTAAACCCATTTTGCCCATGCAACTGATAAGAAGCTTTGCACAAATAAATTTATTAGTAATTTAAACCTGCAGACTAGCTTTTCATCTGCCGCCCGTCGGTTAATTAGAAACCAGTTCTATTAAAATCTTATTCGATTACTGCGAGCTCTCCCTCAGTACCTGGCTTGTCAATTAAAATGAGCCCGTCGGTTGAGCGCGATACAGACACCATGAATTTTTGTTGTAGATGGATTAATTAGAAGTAGGAAAGAAGAAAGAAGAAGACGTTGTATTACATGTTAATGTAACTGCAATCCCACCTGATGGTAAATGGTCACCGTCACAGAGGACATCATTAACATCATCGAAAACGAAGCTGAGCATATTAATATTGATACATAATATTATTTTAGAAGGAGGAAGGAATCTAGCAAACCATTATTTTCCAACCATCATACAAGTACCGTCCGCTAGATTCTTAAGAGTCCTATCCTAGGCTTCATCTAAGCACCATATAGGCATATACTCTCAAATGTGTCATGAGACACCCGATTATAATTCCTCAAGTTATTTTCACTACAAATTTTAAATATTAGCCACAATGAAATGAACTAAATTCGAGTATTTTTATAGATCTATCAGTTAAGGAATTTATTTGAATGTTAAATTGATACTTAAAATTGGGCCTAAGCTGCAGCTTGCGCCCCAACTCAGAGTTGCTAGCGGTTACTTAAATCGCTCCTTAGTACAGAATTTGTATGGTCATTCTTTGCTAAGGAGCGATTAAAGTAGCCGTTAATGACTCTGAGTTAGGGCCTATGACACCTAGATGTATGTAATGCTAGTGTCCATCTCTATCCCTCCGAATGGTCACTCTAGCGGACGGGCTCGGCTCAACCCTGCAGTGTAGTTGCGATACCCAATAATAATTAAAGATAACGACCAATTTATTACCTACATCTTCTTAATTGCTTGATGACTTGCAGGTTTTACCTATTAAATTATTTTAATACCTTTTTGCACTTCCATTAATATGTGTTACATTGATGATCTGCAGTAGGTATGCCTCGAGCACAGGTGATCAAGGCTTCATTATACTGAACATGAAAAGCGGAGTTTACTTTATGTATGATTGTGCTTTTGACAGCAATTCTACTGCTAGCTTCTACAATAGTTTCAAGGAAAAAAATGTTTGCATTAATCCTATGTACTTTCCCCATAGTAGTAGCCTACCTACAGTTCTATCAACAATGTAATTTTCCCATAGCATTAGTTTATTTTCTTTTGTGTAGTAGTATGTTCTACCAGCGAAATACTAAATTACCAGTAATACTTTTTTTTCTTATGGAAATAGCCGGCAAACGAGCTGACGATTCATCACTGATGCGAAGCCGGCCAAGAAAGAGAGAAAAAAAAGAAAGAAAGAAATACTTTCAGTAGGACCAAGTAGGACCTCGAAAAATCGATCAAAGAGATGAGAACTAGAGCATAATCTTCCATGATACTTCTTTGTGGAGTGTACCTACGAAAAAATATGCATTGAGTAGCACAAATATTATTACAAACGAATAACCACCCTCGGTTTGCTTCAGTTTTTAAGCAATTGCATAGCTTTTATCGCGGGCTTGACGACTGAATCAAGAAACCGTAACGAAATAAAAGGTGACACTGCCCATTTGCAGTCCGTACTAGGATAGCAAAAACATGCAAGCGAGTGTGCCAAAACAAAGCTGGGGTATTACATTTCTAATTGGCTTTGTTCACTTAGTAGCAATTAATTAAAGCGAGTAGGTACTAGGCGCACAGAAGTCTTTGATGTTGCGACATCAGTGATACTGCACAACCATAGTATGTGGCTGTGTTATTTACTCTTCGTTATTTAGCATAGGCACAACAGGGATATCTATATTACGATCATGCACAATATGTTATTATTGCTATGTGCATGATCGTGATACCGAAGAGTGAATAAGATAGTACATACTGTGGCATGTACGGTGTCAGTAATGTCGCATCTTCGAAGACTTCTGTGCGCCTAGTACCTACTCGCTTTAATTAATTGCTACTAATGGGGAACAAATCCGATGAGAAATTCCCCAGCTTTGTTTTGGCACACTTGCTTGCATGTTTTTACTATCCTAGTACTGACTGCAAGTGGGGGGTTGGGCACAGCTTGGGTTACATTATTGGACTTTAATTAAGCAAACAATCAAATCTTTCCTCTTTATTTTACATGTTTACGCTGAACGCAAAGATCTTTGATACTAGCTAAACCGAACCAATGTGTGTACGAGTAACTATACCGAAACATTGAAAGGCTTCAGAATTGTCTTTAAAGATTATTTGAATATCGATCGTGCCCGCAGTTGCGTTAGGTCGATCACGGTTGACACAAATCGAGATAATAAGCGTTATCATACGCATACTTGTGAATACCCGGCGTGTGCTACATTGCTAAGTAAAGAAATACTTAAATTTGGGAAAAATGTTGTGTGGGATAAGTCGAAAATCGACTAACAAAGTGTTAACTGGTCTAAAATCATTTTTGCATTATTGCCTTTCAAATGAAACCGGCTTAGGGCACATCGGCCGGATAGTTTTAAAATGTATGACGTACGCCAGAAACATTTTTCGTGTTTTATCAGATCAGATCAGTACAGATGTACGATTGTACGAATATATTTCTATAGTAACAAGACGTATATAAACATTAGTATGCCGAGTCGAGAGAACTAGGGCGGAAGGGGCGCACTGAAGCGATCTAAACGCTTTACACGTTGCCTCATAGGCACTTTGGAGCTGTGACTAACGAGCGGAGCATTTGTTTTGACATACATAGGCATTCAGTGCGAACTGAAAATATGTATGACACTGTATTCTGTAGCCCAGTTAGCCCCAGTTGAAAGTCACCTTAATGCGAGCGAGGGGTTCCGAACTTTCGACTGTCTAATTACAAGTTACAATGTAGGTGTTTTCAAGAGATGAGAGTATAGACTTTATTTAGTAAGTTAGTGCACTTTCTGTCTTGGAATACATGTCATCGCTACGTACCATCAGTGGGTATGGTATAAGCACTAATATATTTTATGTAAAATAAATCTGGGCCGTAGCAGATTTACCTATCATGCATGTTTATGCTATGTTTGATGTAGAACAGAACAGAACTTTACTATAACAGTTGTGAAATTGATGTCCAAATGTCCAATCCTACTAATATTATAAATGTGAAAGTTTGTGAGTTTGGATGTTTGGATGTTTGGATGTTTGGATGTTTGTGTTTCAATCACGCAAAAACGGCTGATCGGATATAGATGAAATTTGGCACACATATAATTTAATACCTAGAATAAAGTATAGGGTACTTTTTATCCCGAGATATTGATCTGTTCCCGAGGGAGAAGAAGTAAATTTAATGGTAATAGGAAAACAGTTTTGACGTTTGTCTTCACAGTGACATTAGAAAACTCAAAACAGCTGATTGACTAAATTACAATAATTAAAAATCATTGTTTCAATATGTTTATTAACAAACATAAAAAAATTTGCGGTGAGACACATTGTGATAATTTTTGTCATACAATGGAAGCTTTAGTAGCTATCGATCTCGTATAAAATCAAATAAAGCCAACACAGCATTTTTTACGCCAAATTAGGCTGCTTTCACATTAGCGTTTGTCGAGCGTTCCTCGCGCCCAACGCTTGATCAATGAGCTATAAAAAAATAATTATTTCACGTAGAAGAAATACTGTAGCTTATCAAGGTTTTCCTAGCTATCAATATGAGGTGTGATTGAAATATTATAATGTGTACCGCATCAGGTTTAATTAATTGCATAAAATCATTAAATTTGGTTATTAACATTCGTGAATATCTACCTATATTTTTTTTTTAACCTATTTAGCAAATCATTATTCAACTGTGTAGGATGAACGCGTATGCTCATAAAATCCAAGTGTGGTGTCGGCCTTACGTCAAGATCGGCATTATGTCACAATATTATGTCAAGATTTCTTTATTTTTCTATTGCTGTGCATGCATATAATATTACCAGTGCTTTTTACCGAAAACCACAAACTTTCAATAAGTTTTTAATGAACAAAACCGTTAGTATGGAATGTTTTTAGATAGGAATAGTTTCGTTGTTTATGAAGCGATTTTCATGATTTTTTTAATTGTTTTGGGAATTTACTCAAGTTGGTCCTATTACAATATAGTGAGATGATGGATTGTGGAGACAATGAGTGAGCTTCTCAATCGTAGGGAATTGCTTTCTATATTCGCAGTAGGGAATAACTGAACCGTGTTTAAAAATATTATCTGTTATTATCATTGACATCGTCCATGTTGTCATCATTAGTAATCGTTGACATCGCCAGGTATGGTATGTATGTATCTTATGGTGGGTATACACGCTACGAGAAATCGTTACGATCAGACTGTATCGTTCGAGCGGTACAGTTTATCGTATAAGGCATACAAGCTATACCTACACGCTACGAGAAATCTTTACGATCAGACGGTACATTAAACGGTGCCGATGCACACGTGTCAGCGATGGCTTCGACGGACGACATTTTAGCAGCCCTGAAGGAAAATTAAAATGTGTGCAATTCACTCTTGGTAGAAGTGAAACCTTCAAAAATAAAGGTATTATTTTAATAACGTCTATCAGTTTTAATTATCTTTCAAAAACTATTTTGTACTAAACATAAACGTGTAGATACTTATGTACGCCCGTGAGAAGCGATGATACGTACTTACATCTACGCACATTTGCGCACGTCCACCCGAACTGCGACTGGCGACAAAACTGAACGAGCGCATACACGTTACGATCAGTCAGCACAGTTCTTCCGATTCCGTTAATCAATTGAAATTTTCGTACTGTTCCGTTCGACTGAACTGTCTTAAAAAATCGGACGAAACTGTACAGTTTTATAACATACATGTAGCGATTTATTGGTACCGTTCGAACGGTACAGTCTAATCGTAACGATTTATCCTAGCGTGTATGACCACCATTAGAGAAAAAAATATAACTCCTCAACGGAACAATAATTGAAATAACTAAACAATTTTTAAAACTATTTGTTGTTCGTAATATTGGCTTCAACCCATTAATGGCCCTCTACTAGGCGCGGGTCTCTCCTCTTCAGGAGGCCTAGAGCATACTCCACCACGCTGCTCCAGTGTGGATTGGTGGAGGGGTTAGTGGCCAACCCGAGTGTCGGAAGTTTTCAAACCGCCTGCGCGCCCGAGGGCCTCTGACATGGCTTAACGACTGTTATCTTATGATAACAACCGGGACCGACGGCTTTACGTGCCCTCCGAAGCACGGAAACGCTCAAGAAATTTTTGCCACTAGCGGTCACCCATCCAACTACCGACCGCGCCCGCTTTGTTGACTACATAGGATCGACGCAAGCCGCCGCAGCGCCGCGGCGCCGCCGGCAAGTTCGTAACTGCAAAACCAGACACAAGAAAAATAGACATTTTTTTAAATTATAAGTTAATGCTTGATTGCAATCCTACCTGATGGTAAGTAGCCATGTAGTCTTGGTTTATTATGGGATCTATTTAGTACATGAATATTTTCATACCTTTCATACTTTAGGTATCGTGATGATGATGTTTCGCGATGACCTGCGATGATTGCCAGGATAAGACTTAATTTGACATACTTTTAATTTTAAATCATAGTTTAACGATATAACAAACTGCAAAATCATCTGCATAACTAAGGTCCACAGACAATGACACATTCACCTTATGGACCATGAATCATATTTTTGAGTAGGTACGGTATCGTGTAATTTTTTATCGATATAGTCGATGTGGCTAGGACGCTAATACGCTATATAAATTTTTAGCTACTAAAAGATATGCATAGGGCAACCTCGCTCTTGCCACTCTATGGAGTAGGTACGTAAAACACTGAGTCTCTTCGTTTCGTTTCATTTCAATGCCCATAAAGGTGCATGGTGTCAATGAGTAGAAGGGATAATATCTTTAAAAGCACCCTACGCTTCTATTACAATTACACCTTTCTTAATTCAAATTTATTTTCTGTTTTTTTAGTTGGATTTTCTATAAAGCGTGTTTTTTAGTTTTTTTTGAAGTGAAAACTTCTTTAGTACGGGGGTGACTTGAAATTTTATGAAACGAAACTGTCCAGTGGAGACTAGAAATAAGTGGAGACTGACTTGAGTTGAGTTGACTTGACTTGAGTTGAAGTCGTCAAGTCAAGTCAAGTCGTGTCGTGTCGTGTCGTGTCGTGTCGTGTCGTGTCGTGTCGTGTCGTGTCGTGTCGTGTCGTGTCGTGTCGTGTCGTGTCGTGTCGTGTCGTGTCGTGTCGTGTCGTGTCGTGTCGTGTCGTGTCGTGTCGTGTCGTGTCGTGTCGTGTCGTGTCGTCAAGGAGTGGAGTGGAGTAGAGTAGAGTGGAGTGGAGTGGAGTGGTGTGGAGTAGTAAAACCTACAATTATCATCTTCCCGAAATTTTACATTCGTCTCATTATCTTGAAAACAAAATTTTTGAAGGTTTCACTTCTAACACGTGTGAATTGCACACATTTTAATTTTTATTAAACCTTTATTTATATTTTCTACGCATAGTAAAATTTACACGCTTTGTTAATTTTATCCCTTTTTAGAAGCTACCTGCCTGTTCCAGCGTAGCAGCTCTCAAGCTGGCTGAAATTATTCCTCAGTTCCTCACGACGTTCCCTTTCATTTTTATGACCACTCAACAGATAGCTGGGACGCCAAATGACGAACATGTTGCTGGTATCGATGATGTGCCTGTTCTTACTGCCGTGTACTTACTGCCAGCTCTTAAGGTAGCCTGCTAGCCTGCCGCTGAACTTATTCCTCACGACATATCATTTTTTTTGAATCCTTAGCAACTTGCTAGAACGCGAAATAATAAGCATACTGTCGACATCAATGATTCTTTGGGATGAAAAGCAGGATACTGTAAGTTTAATTCACAAACATCCAAACATCTAAACCTAACATCTAAATTTTAGTAGGATCTGGATCTAATTCTAAATTCTCGCGGACGAAGTCGCGGGTAGAAGCTAGTAATAAATAAGGTTTATTTTATGATCCCATCTGGATCGATTCTTGTAACCGCGACTACTTTATATTCACTTCTAGCCCTTTATATCGATGACCGGTTCACTGATGTCTTTTTACTCACTGGAGAATTCAAATTACCTACTTTCCTTAATGTAAGGAGTTGCTACCATAACAACAGTCTTGTAAAATGTCCTATTTGTGATTGTCTATCTATGCAAGGACCATTACTAAAGTAATTAACAAAGTGCAAACTTTCATACGTCACTCCTAAATGCATTGGGCAGCTGTGAGCGATCACTCATAATGATACATAGCTTACTGGCTCACTCATTTCGCTAGAAGTTTCTTATTTCTATACTTTTTTTAGAATCTTTATACCTATACATATAACGGCTTTGAGTGTCATTATTTCTGCTTTTTACTTGATTGGGGTTGAAAGAGGGTAATTTATTGTTCTAGTATTATATGTATAGTGTTAGTTTTAGTAGCGGATTTAATTGGATTGATAGATTTTATTGTTTTCTTATAAATTAAAGAGAAGAGGTGTTGACGTCACGAAAAAATAAAAGACAAAAAAGGAAAAAAATATACAAAAAAACAAAGATAAAAAAGATAATTTTAACTAAGTAAGAGTTACTTATAACTTAAAAATCATTAAAAGTTTCACAATAAAAACACAAATTACGCCATATTTTCCCCGACTGAGTCAGAGTGACATTTTAAAACGGCAGGAAAAGTTTTGAAGGGTTTCCGTAGAGTTGGAGCCTTCAAGCTTTTGAAATTTCATTAATAACAAGTCCTAAATAAAAATCTGCCGTGGCCCGAAATGTTAGGAATACTAAGGGGTTCTGTATACTCATTAATCTTTCTTTCTTTTCTTTCTTTCTTTCTTTGTGTTTGGTCGGCAACGCATCGGTGATGGTACTAATGTCCATGGGTGTAGCGACCACTTACCATCAGGCGGCTAGTGGTGACTATAGATTTTGAAGTGAAAATGAAAATATTAAATTTCGTGGAGGGGCTACAAGTTTAATGATTATGTTTGACAAAAAAAATCAGTGAAATGTTTTAGTGAAACATTTTTATAAAATATTAAAAAAAAAAGTTTTAGTGAAACGTTTATTCCTAATACATAATCGATGAAGCGCTTTGACAGATTTTTGAAGTCATCGTAAATTATCTATTTTAATTTTTGCGCGACGCTCATCATAACCGTTTTTCGTTTACCCACGAGTCACGACTTGTATCAACGAAAGATCCAAAGAATTGGATTTCGTACGGGGACACCTTTCGATTTATTATGTTGGTTACACATACTGTTTACTGTTTTCGGCGTATTTTCGGCTATGAGCCTACCAATTTCGGATACCAAAATCCGATTTTGGGCTTACCAATTTCGCGTAACCACGGAACACTAAATTGCCAGATTTTTCCATTCCAGCAATATTCCAGTGCAGCAAATTTTCCTCGTAAAGTTTTAGTGGAAACAAAAACGTAGCGTAGGTGGAAATGCTTGCGAGAGCCATTTTTACGCAAATCTGAGAATTGGAGTTCCAAAGTTAATAAGGTTTCAACTTTAACCGTACTAACGTACATTTGCGAAGCGGTTATACTTAATACTTATTCTTAACTCTCTTATTAGTTAATTTCAGTTTGTTTGAAGTTTTTTAAGCTGTTACTAAAAATACATTTTGTTTTTTGTAGCCCCCGACGAAAAAAGGGGTGTTATAAGTTTGACGTGTCTGTGTATCTGTATATCTGTATGTCTGTCTGTGGCATCGTAGTTCCCAAACGGATGAACCGACTTTTTTGTCATAAAGGCATAAAGAAAAGGAAAAAAGAAAAACTGTCAGGGGTTTTTTAAATTTTAATTTAAGATTATTTGTTTATTAACATAAAACTAGCGACGAATACTTCTATGATTTGTCAAGAATTCAACTGAGAGTTTTATCATTAGAGACTTTATCATCACAACCCGTTGGCCTTAATTGTCCCACAGCTGGGCTCGGGTCCGTGAGTAGTGTGGAGTATCTTACAATCATGAAATTGTATCCATGTTTAGTGATTTTACATTGTTAAATATTTTTCTGTGAAATACAATCTATTCGCAAAAAAGGCGTCGTAAAAGCTATTCGCTGACTAAAAATCCCGAAGGATATAGTAATGTGTTCCCTAAAAGGAAAACTCTTCTGAGTCGGCACAAAAGATTTCTTTATAACTTTGATCCCAGTAAATAACCTTGTTATTTAGTCATAAAAACTTATTACTTAAATAACGAAAATAAACATGTTATCCTGTTACCAGACGCAGAGATTTAAATTTTACTTCGATCACTATTGGAAATGGAATTTGATTTAGTCTCTAAGCTTGATAAAGTAAATTTAACTAAAAATATTAACCGATTTCAAGGAACTAGCCTTTGGAAAACAATAATCTTTCAAATCGTCAACCCTGTAGCCTCGTTGGTAGCGACCCTGCCTGCGAAGCGAGGGGTCCCGGGTTAGATTCCCGGCAGATATTTATGTGACAGACAGATATTTGTACGTATACTCGGGTCACGGGTGTTAGTGTGATGTGTTCATGACACCCGCGACATAAGTAAAAACCTACTGCGGGGGGTATGAGTGTGTAAGCGTTTATTATTATTATAAATTGGTTGATTCCGTGATGACGATGGAAGGTGCTGAGGAGACAAACATAGAAAAATACAATCGAATTAAGAACCTCCTTCTTTTTAGAAGTCGGTTAAAAATTTATTTGTTTTTAAAAGTATTTTGAATATCAGCTGATCCATGTATCCTATGAATAGTATCTATCCACAGTGGTGTAGTGTGGGCTGCCGCCGCACGGGGGGGCCGACCAAAAATTTGCCGCCCCCAATGATCTTTGCCCCCCATATTATTTAAAATACTTTTTTTATTAATTAAAAATGCACTTATTTGTTTTTTCATAGCTCAATTTACATAAAAATTTAAATAAAAAATGATTAATTTTAATGTATAATTTTATTTTTATTTTACATTAGAGTGGCTTGCTGTCCTCTCTTCATGTGCCGCCCGGGCCATGCCCCCCCTCGGCCTCCCCCACTACGCCACTGTCTATCCAAATCAGCTTCCGATTCTTGAATAGGTCGGAATCGGTCAAAAATTGATAGAACGTACCAAACCTTACTTTAAAAATTCAAACGGCTACTTTTTTCACTTAATTAACACATATTATCAAAGAACATTGCACAAAGTATTGAAATACCGAACAACTGACAACCCTGATGTTAAATGTGTCGATGTTGAGTCGCAAATCCCAATTATTTTGACTTATTGGATCAGTCTGAATTAGTAAATGAAACACGAGTTTAGTCTATCAAGTTCAAAGTTTAAGTTAATTATAGTTGGCACTACCTAGTTTAGTCGTAGTTTGAATTAAGTTTAGTCAAGTCAAACACAACCTGATACCGGGTATGTCGAATGACTGTTTGCTGGTGTTTGCTGGATTCGTTGTTGTAATGAACTAGATTTTCCAATCAATCCAGTTGCAATTGCTGTGCAGGGCATAGTTTTGAAGTTGAGAATTATTTGCCATTGAATGCCATTTGCGAATGGCACCATAAGCGATTGCGATGTTTTGCGACAGTAGGACCATTTGTAAAACGTTTTGTCTTTAAAGTTATGTAATAAATTGCTTTCTATAATTATAGGTGGTGTTAGACAATATGTTAACCCCTTTTGAATCGTTACTGCGTAGGGGGCAACTATATCACTTTACGAAAAAAAAAACAAACAAAATGCATTTTTCTTTCATATTTTGAGATTGATTTTTAAATTACTTGGATTGTATTAGTTTATAATTTGACATTATTTAGGTACATATATTTTTATTAATTTTTTATTGTGAAAAAAAAGGATTATCTTTTCTATTCTGAATTATGAAAAATGAGGATCACCGTAATTTAGAAATAAATTTTGCGTCTAGGTTCTTAGGGTTAGAGAAAATAAAGAAATAAGTAGGTTTATATTTCAACGGTGTTTTAATATTTTTTCGATTTCACCGGCGACTGTACAAAACAATATTCGCAGGATTTCACACCTAAAACTACAAATGCATCACAAATACAAAAAATAATCGAGAATTATGTAAAACTAATTCAATACGATGAGTTACAGGTACAGTGTATGAGCCAATCGCAGCCTTAAAGGCTAATTTGGTCTTTACCAAGACTTGGTGAAAGAAAAGCCATAAGTGGGTTCCCAGGATGACTTGGGGATAAATGGAGAGAAGGATCTGGTTGCGCCAGCGTTGAAGTCGAAGGAGGAATCTTTGTTGCGGAAGAGGTTGAGATGGCCAAGGGCATTCACGTCAGTACGTTGTAAGAAGTCGGTCCGCGCAGCGCCTAGTGAAGCTCCAACTTTGTTGCTGCAATCACAATAAAATATTTGAAGGTCATCATCGATCACATTGAGCGTTCTGCCGCAACCACAATAAAATTAATGAAATTGACAACGAAACAATAATAAATAAACAAAACATTTGTACAATCACACTGTATGTAATTTCGAAATAATTGATTAGCATTTTTCTAGTTTTAATTAAAGGTAAAATAGAAACTATTTTTTTATAATTATGAAACTGAAGGATGAAGTATTACTTAGTAGTATACGTCTTGATGTCAGTATTGTCTAACAATAAGTTAAAATAGTAACCAAATTAAATGAGACTCTAAAGTTTTAAGAAATAACAACGCATTTAAGGTCAGATGACGATTCTTTAGAAGAATTTTTTTTCTAAGCAATTGTATAAAAGTTTTTTTCCAAAATCAATATATGTACTTACTTGAAAGTGTAGTCAACTCCTCCACCGTAAGTGTTGAAGTTGGGCACTTGTTCGAATTTGGGTATGTTCTTGGTGACGAAAGCGTTGGCGTTAATGTCATGTTTGTCTGTGTGTAGGAGGTTCACCTTGCCGGCCGCCGTCAGTTGCTTGCCAAACTCCGGGATGGTCCTCTGAGAGACGCTCAATCCATGACCGTTCCTTGAACAAGAGATTTACTATTGACTAAAGATCGATTACTTTTCCACATGTCCTTGGATGAGATTTTTCTCAATTAGAAGATGATTTTCTGAAGTTTCCTAAATTCTAAAGTGTACTTGATAATGAAGATAAGTAGGCTGAGCTAAATAAGTAAATTAGGTACCGTAGTTCACTAAACTGTCCAATAATGACATAAGTTGCAAGTTCACCCATGGTGAGTAAATGAGATATACTACAGGCATGAGAGACAAATTACTCTACAATGAGCTTAGACGAGTTGTATTGAACACAAAATGATAATACGAATCAGGCAAGGCAACAAGACAACGAATTAACTTGTTTTTATACTCAGATATCTTTTTCAACTTACACATTATCCAGAGCCAAGCCCATAGTACGTGAAGCAGGTGACTGACTCCCAATAACACTGAGCATGTTGCTGTCACTACGAGCAACTGGTATTTTTCCTGATAGCTCAGTATTCCCAGTCATTCCATCTACACTGATCTTGGTCTGAGCTTGACGTCGCACCCTGGCTTCAGGCTCTAAATGGATCGCTTCAGGACTGAGGAAATATTCTTCACCATCGAGAAAGATTTCAGGTTCTTCAATCAGCAAGTAACGGCAGTTGACTCCAGCCAACAACACAGCCAGAACTAATGTACGAATCATCTTTTATCCTATTCTTTTCTTTTTATAGAAATGAGAAAGAGATGTCGTTTGTTGCTCTTGCTCAACACGAATGATTTCGAGGACTGGATTCGAAGCTTTTATACTAATGAATTGATTATTGAGCAGCCTTAAGAAAATCCCCTTTTATGAGTAAGTTATATCAAATCAATCGAATGGTAGACTTGTTTATATACAACTGTAAGTCCCCGTATTATCGCTAATTATGACCAAAGATAATGGCAGGGTTGTTAATTATTGTAATATTATTATTTGGACGGTAACCGGGACTTTCCTATAGCGAGACACATCGTTTTTTTTGAAAATTTTGCAATTGTTTTTCTGAGTTATCATTGCGGTATACCTAATAGTAGTAAAAGATAATATATATTTTTTTAATTTTAGTAAAAAAGTGTTTAGAAACAATAAATGAAATTCCAAATTCGCGATCCAGCTAATCCATAACGCAAGCCGCATTTAGGAACTTCGTAAAAGTAATTAAAATTCGTTATTACCGCAGTTTTAACTTTTTCAAATGACGACAAGCCACAATGACATTTAACGTAGGTATTGTTCTATACTCATTATCCCAAACATTTTTCATCTCCATGCAATAACTCACTCTTTACTGCCATTGAAATATTTCCCTTGAAAAGTGAAAATGTATTTGGAAATTTAAATGTCCCTTTCGACGGTCCACGTAAGCGTTAAGCAACTTTTATTGGGGGAATAATTCAAAATTATATGTACCTAAATTATGCAGGATTGCTTTTAAATGAATGACCGTTTTGAAGATTAACCATGGCTTATGTGTCCGCTTTGATAATGCCTGAGTATTGTGATCAAATTTAATTGTATCATAAGTATTTCATGAAATATTTAAATGAAAATGTGAAACATTTACGCTCACAGCCCCATGACTTGTTTCGACCATTTTTATTCCGTGATCGATATTTTTTAAGTCAGTCACGACATGCTTGATGCTCTTTGTTGAGTTCTTGAATATTGAACACATTATCGTCTTTTTAACCGACTTCAAAAAAAGGAGGAGGTTCTCAATTCGACTGTATTTTTTTTTCAATTCAATTCATTTATTTGTATTAAGTACAAAGGCACTTAGCCTGTATTTTGACGACCCGTGTGGCGCTATGGTTACCATGCCGGATCGCCGCACCAAGGGTCCTGGGTTCGATTCCCAGCGAGGCGAAAATTTGAATGATGAGTTTGAATTTCTGTTCTCGGTCTGGGTGTAAATGTCCTTGTCTATGTTGTGTGTTGTCCATGGCACCCACGACACAGGGAATCCTAGTGTGGGGCTATGAGTGTGAAGCGTTATTATTTATTTTATTTATTTATTAGGCATACAAATATTACAAAATACAACATAAACAGTACACACAAACACAACATAATATGTTTGTTATACATATATGTTGTACATTTTATGTTTGTTAACCTCAGAACTTTGGACTGGGCGAACCGATTTTGATGATTCTTTTTTAATCGAAAGCTGGTGACTGTCATGTAACTGGCACATAAATTTTATTGAGATCTAACAATGGCATCCATGAGAAAACCACATAAGTCGTAAATTTCTATTAAGATTGTGCGCGACAAATTGACGAATAACTCAATATCACGCCAACCGTTTTCGATGATTTTTTTTAATCGAAAGCAGGTGCTTGTCATGTGGTCCCACATAAATTTGAACGATATCTGACAAGTAGTTTTTGAGTAACTTTGAAGTCGGTTATTTTTTGTTAGTAAAATTTAGATTATTGGCTAGTTAAAATGATTACAAAACGTATTTTGAAACATTTTGCTTCATAATATACTTAACATTTATTTGATGATCGACTTATGGTCTTTATTTATCCACCACATTATGAGAGGAGATTGATTATATTGATTAGGGATATAGTGGGATATTGTGTCCCGATCATACTTGTAAAACAACCAGGCAATACCACTAGGCCCCTTTCGTTGGAATACTCGCGAAACTTAAAGCATTTTTTTCAACGTGAAACTCCCAAAACTAGCTTACGTACAAATACACATACACTATGACAATCTATGCTGAAAACAGCTAAAAACATCTTTTGTCATTCACTTCCTTTATTCGAGTTATTTATTTGGCCAACAGTTAAGCTTTTAACTCACGCCCATTACGTTCCCTAGCGATGTATTATGTTTTAATCCTCTAGCTGGTTTGGGGTTAAGGGCCAACTCACATAACGTTGCGGAAAAATAAGGCTTCCCATTACCGTATTGTGTGGGACCTTTGTGACCAGTTATCTGTGATTAAGATACACCTAAAAGTAAAAACGTGCTTAAATATGTAGTTTGCGTGAAATCGTCAAATGAAGCGCCGTGGACAGTAGGTCTTACTAGGAGTCTATTCACTCTTAACTTCAAGGGGATCACTTAAGGGACGGAAATGTCGACACAGGTAAGCAGCTCCACTTCAAAGTTATAAGTGTGATGTGTCTGTGTGTGGGGGTGCCTGTTTTTGGCATCGTATCTTCTAAAGGAATGGACCAATTCTGATGCTGTTTTTTGTTTGAATGCTGAAGATGGTTCTTAGCTACAATTTATGAAAATCTGTTCAGGCATTTCAAGGTCGTCAGATCTAAATATCAGGGTTTTTTTTTATTTCAAAATTAACAGTTATTTTTCCAAGCTTCCTACAATAAATTCAATTTGTTATACACAAGTGTGACGTAACAAATGGAATACAAGGCGCGTCGTGTCTGCTTTGCCACGTGCAGTAAGTCGAATACGTATCCCCACGCTTTCATGTGTGTCGGCCCTAAATCCGATGGGAAAACGCGGAGTCTACAAAATACAATCTGGAATTTTATTATCACAGTATAACGTTCATTCAAAGTATGGTAACGAAGTGGTATATAAGCTCATGTAAAATCTGCTTTATTTGAAATTCGATCTTCATTTCGTTTTCGATTCGATTCTTGTTTTGTTGGCTTGATTGATATTCGTATCAAGATTTCATTAGGTTTGAATGTTAAGATTGTGAACTTTATTGTGTAAAAAACATATAAAACTAAGTATTTCATTCACTGTTTTTTTTTTCAATTATGTAATAGTATTGTGCAATTCTGTAGCTATCTTTAAACGGTGGTGTTTACCTTGATATATCAGTTTCAAAGTTTGTAACTTTTTTGTCTTCGTAACTGAATCGATTCCAATGATAGGTAATAGGTATGTACCTACCTACTTTGCACATAATTGTATTGATATCCCGTAGCACATTCTGATAATTTCAAATTTATAATAAGAGGAGACATTATCATATTTATACGTATTTACATATTACATAATTATTTGTGAAAGATAATTATTACGATTACATACACTGTATATTTTCTCCGAATGTATAATTGCTGTAGTTCATAGCGGATCCCTACGTTGCGGTTAGTATAAAACTTAAAACATCTAAGAATCAAACAAAGACAAAAAACTGTTGCGACATTTTGTCTTTTTCATTTGATGTTAGAAACTTCGCACACTTTTAATAATATACCGAGCATACATTTGGTCAATCAAAAAGTAATGCACAACCCTCCGAAGCCTTGTAACTTACTTAAAGGGCAGCAAACAAATAACGGTCCGTTGGGTCAGTAACCGATCGATCAAACCAATTGGAGCGATGAATTCCCAAAGGAACAGGAACTCTGATTGAGGGGTCACAGTAGCATGAGTAGATACTGAATTTGTTATGATGATGACAACTGTCCCTAGTAATTGCGTGGAATCTTGGGATAAGAGACATTAATATCGTTAATGTATTGAGGTTAGAGTTGCCAGATGGTCTGGATTCGTCTGTTTTGTCCCGACATTTCACATGATGTCCAGACAAGTCCTGACAAAATACAAGTACAAGACCCGACAAAATACAACAATCTCCCGACAATTCCAATACAATTTTTTTGTCCCGACAAATCCCGGCTTTTTGAAATTCAGATGCGCAAATTTCTAGAGGATTCAAAAATTTCAAGTTTGGCGATAATAATACGTTTATTATGTTGTTATAAATCAGTCAATTCCATATTGGAGTAAATATTAATTTAGGATAATTTAATTAAATTTTCGTATCTTAGCTCGAAGCAGCCATTGTGAATTTCTCTTAGGTTATCTGAACAGAATTTAGCCAGCTTATCACACCCGACACAATACATTTCGGACGTAATGGGGACCCAAGTATTGCCAAGGTTTTTCTTTTGTAAATGTTATCAGTACATTTGCGGTTTATATTGATTAGATCTTGAGTAACGACTTACAAAAGTAACTTCGGAAAATATTTAATTTAAGTTTGCTGGCGTGCGCTCTCAATGTTTTTTTTGTTCAAACAAGCAAAGCGATTTTTTTAACCGACTTCAAAAAAAGGAGGAGGTTCTCAATTCGACTGTATATTTTTTTTATGTTCGTTACCTCAGAACTTTGGACTGGGTGAACCGATTTTGATGATTCTTTTTTTAATCTAAAGCTGGTGGCTGTCATGTGGTCCCATATAAATTTTATTGAGATCAGACAGTGGCATCCATGATAAAACCATATAAGTCTTAAATTTGTATTAAGTATGTGCGCGACAAATGGATGAATAACTCGATATCACGTCAACCGATTTCGATGATTCTTTTTTAATCGAAAGCAGGTGCTTGTCACGTAATCCCACATAAATTTGAACGAGATCTGACAAGTAGTTTTTGAGTAACTTTGAAGTCGGTTATTTTTTGTTAGTAAAATTTAGATTATTGCAATTTTTTTTAATGCGGTTATATTAATAATTAAGTATGTTTAATATTCTACGTATTTAATTTAGAGTCTTTCACGCTATATTAAAGTTAATTTCATAGAAATTACCAATAAATAAACTTTCGGTGAACAAGAAATTCTTGTGCGTTTATTTATTGTATTTTATATCAGAATGCAGTTGAAATTTGTACGTGTAATTAGCTTATATTTACATTACGATGACCTCAAGTCGGAAACTCAAAACATTATTAATTAGTACTGATAATGCTGAACTCAAAACAGAACTGATAAGAGGAATTCCAGTTTATACATAGTAAGTATCTATAATTAATAAGCTCTTAATACGACTAATAAATGTTACAAACTTGCTACATTGATTGCTTTCACTATTGATTTTACCTGATCTGGTTACGATTTTGTAGCCTAGTTAATAAAGACGAATCATGCGAGACGTTTCGGGTTCGACACTCAGACGGGGAATTTGAGGCATTATGTTTTTTTCGGGACTGTTTGTGACGTGTCACTAGTGTGTCAGTTCCACCTAAGTAAGGTGATGTGTGTGTGCGAGACGTCGCATCGATTCCGGATGTTATCATTAGATATCAGTCGCTAAGCCATACAGTCGGCTTTCGGGTGGCATAAAATGCTTCTGATGCTTGGGTTGGCCCTAACCTCCCACAAAACATTGGAACAGTGCGGTGAAGTATGCTATACTAGGGGCATTTAACAATGATTTAAATCCATTGTCTATTGAAGAAATTTAAGTCGGTTCTCTTTTAAACGTATTATTTTATCACTGCTATAGAAATAAATTGCTAGGTGATAAGTTTTATCTTCTGTCCATTTCCCGGGATGAAAAGCACTCTAGATGATGATATCATAAGGGTTTGCCTTATTGTTACGTGGTATTCACGTGATGGACCAAAGGCATAGAAGACATAATAGTACGACTGTACGAGTACATAATATCTAAAAGAGAGATAGTCAGAAATAA
The DNA here is from genome assembly GCA_911387775.1 of Thymelicus sylvestris. Classification (NCBI taxonomy): domain Eukaryota; kingdom Metazoa; phylum Arthropoda; class Insecta; order Lepidoptera; family Hesperiidae; genus Thymelicus; species Thymelicus sylvestris. The sequence goes on along the minus strand of OU426885.1, from coordinate 31,245,546 downwards.
ACATGTTTTGACGTCTACACCAATGATAAAATCATGTGGCCTAATGTAGCCGTCAAAATAATGTTTTACTAAAATATTGTCCTCTTTTTATACATACAATATCATTGATTATTGTAATTAAAATATAGAATAAATATAGTAGATTTAGAAATTGAGTTTAAAAAATTGTATTTGGAAAAACCGGGAAAGTGCGTGTCAGGCCACGCGCAACGTAGGGTTCCGAAGCAGTAAGTTTATCGATCATCGCTCATTAACTACTTATGCTATCTTAACTGTTATAGTTTTCCTTGTAAATTCATCATAAATAATATAACCTATTTTTGAGAACTTTCTCACTTGTCCATCTCCAACCGTTTAGCCGGCTGACGGGGAGCGCGTCTGGGGGGGGGGGGGGGGACACTTGACTCTACTCGTTATTTTAATCGCTCCTTAGTAAAGAATCACCATACTTATTCCGTACTAAGGAGGGATTTAAGTAACCCTTAGTGACTCTGATTTGGGGCGTAATAATATTAGTGACTGACTATAAGACCCATAATATTTTTGAATCACCTTTTCAACAATACTATATGGTACGCGACGAATAAAAAATTCATCATCACGTTACCTGTAGGGGACTAGGGGAGTTACCCTGAAAAATATGTTTTTCAATATTTTATTCTACGATTCTGGAGTTTTAATAAATATGTAAGTATCCATGCCAAGTTACAGCTTTCTAGCACTAAGGCTACGTCCGCAAAGACAGGCGGCTTGCTTAGCGCCTAGAGCCTAGTGGTTTGCATTCTGACTACTTGCTAGGATACAAGGTGGCCGCACTGAGAGGTGGTTTGCGTGGTGGGTCACTAGGTGCCTTGGTCATTTTGCTTGTCGGCACGTTGACGAAATGTCACTCTCAAAAATATCTTACAAAATTAATGAAATAAATGCAACAATTTCTCGTTTCAGCTTTAAGTTTATGCCATTGACCATGGGCGTAGCCAGGTTATAGTTTCGGGGGGGGGTTCAAGTTTCGGGGGGGGGGGGGGGGGGATTGTGTTTCAAGAAAATACAACGACTAAGATTACATACAATAACCCTAAAGAAAATTGAGACTTTATTTTTTCTCACGACGTATGTAGCCATCTATTATTTATTCGTATATGTAGTCAAAAAGTTCAAAAACGTGTTTAATAGAAATAAAGCTCCCAAATATATGTGCGATAGCTCATTCGTTTCGGAATGACGTCTAGAAAAATGTTTTTTAAGGGTTTGTTAGCACATAAAAATGTCAGTCCTTAACATTTCGGGGGGGGGGGGGGGGGGGGGGGGGTTTGAACCCCCGAAACCCCCCCCCCCCTGGCTACGCCCATGCCATTGACATTCATCAATAATATTATATCCATGACAACCCGACCGTCAATGTCATTTTTGCTTCAAAAATGCCTAGCGCCTAGTGACAAAAAACCAACACGTTTGTTTACTTCGATACACGCTAAGCAACTATTTAGGCACCAAGCGCGCAGTGCGGCCAGTCGCGAACACTCTAGAGCGTTCATTATAAGAAGCTACTCGCTAGGTGACTAATTAGGCTCTAGGCGCTTAGCAAGCCGCCTGTCTGTGCGGACGTAGCCTAAAGGTCTCGGCGCTTTGCTTCGGACAGACAAACGGGCAGACGGACAGACGGACGGACGGATATGAGGAAATTTCGAGTATACGGGTTCCGATATTACTTTGGAACCCTAAAAAGGAATTTTTGACTTTATCACTTTACACTTTTAGTAGTATCTAATTATCATAAAGACCTTTTATTTGGGCATTTCAATGTTCGAGGTATGAATAAACGCCGTATTTATCGTTTTTCATAACACATCATGACTGTATCGAAGATTCGCCCAACCGAATATAGCTCCCGTAGCGTAATGGCTAGCGCGTTTGGGTATTAAACCTGAAAGGAGGTGGTTCGATCCCACCCGGGAGCATTGAGTCCATCCATAAATCATATTTTTGACTTGTAAAATATAATTGTAAAACAATATTTAAATAATAATAAAAGATCAACTGATCAAATTACGGCTTTTTTTTGTAAAATTGGATTGGACCCAGTCTTTACTAACGGCTGGCTATAGGTACTTTATTGTGACAGCTGGATACAGTGTTCCACAATCAAAGATCCCACTTTTTTTCAATGATTTTAGAAATCTCATTCAAAAAATTGAAGAGTATAAGGAAAGAACGATCGAAGTCACTCTGTAATAGTTTGTGAGTTAGTAACACCATCTAGTTCGCAATACGGTAAGCTTGCTTATCCCGAAATATGAAATAGGCAAAAACGTTCTAAGTCCCGGAAAATTAATGTTTATTTTTTGGCCTAAAAGGTGTTAGTGATCATAGTTCAAACGGTAAAATGTATAAACGATCAAGGTCACAAGAAATTGATCGTTTATATCATTTCTATTCCTTCATGGAATTAATAATCTAAATTTTACTAACAAAAAATAACCGACTTCAAATTCTCAAAAACTACTTGTCAGATCTCGTTCAAATTTATGTGGGACCACATGACAAGCACCAGCTTTCTATTAAAAAAAGAATCATCGAAATCGGTTGACGTGATATTGAGTTATTCGTCAATTTGTCGCGCACATCTTAACACAAATTTACGACTTATGTAGTTTTCTCATGGATGCCATTGTCAGATCTCAATAAAATTTATGTGGGACCACATGACAGCCATCAGCTTTCGATTAAAAAAAGAATCATCAAAATCGGTTCGCCCAGTCCAAAGTTCTGAGGTAACAAACATAAAAAAAAAAAAAAAAAAACAGTCGAATTGAGAACCTCCTCCTTTTTTTGAAGTCGCAATACGGTAAGCTTGCTTATCCCGAAATATGAAATAGGCAAAAACGTTCTAAGACCCGGAAAATTAATGTTTATTTTTTGGCCTAAAAGGTGTTAGTGATCATAGTTCAAACGGTAAAATGTATAAACGATCAAGGTCACAAGAAATTGATCGTTTATATCATTTCTATTCCTTCATGGAATTAATAATCTAAATTTTACTAACAAAAAATAACCGACTTCAAATTCTCAAAAACTACTTGTCAGATCTCGTTCAAATTTATGTGGGACCACATGACAAGCACCAGCTTTCTATTAAAAAAAGAATCATCGAAATCGGTTGACGTGATATTGAGTTATTCGTCAATTTGTCGCGCAAATCTTAACACCAATTTACGACTTATGTAGTTTTCTCATGGATGCCATTGTCAGATCTCAATAAAATTTATGTGGGACCACATGACAGCCATCAGCTTTCGATTAAAAAAAGAATCATCAAAATCGGTTCGCCCAGTCCAAAGTTCTGAGGTAACAAACATAAAAAAAAAAAAAAAAAAAAATACAGTCGAATTGAGAACCTCCTCCTTTTTTTGAAGTCGGTTAAAAACAGACGCTGCGAAATTATTAAATAAAAGCGGCCAAGTGCAAGTCGGACTCGCCCATGAAGGATTGTTGCAGCAAGTAACATAATATAAAAGTTCTTGTAGTTTTTTTTATATTTGAGTTGATTGAATGACAGGTAAATTGCGATTTACGATTTATGACGTTTTAAAAAAAACTACTTACTAGATCTCGTTCAAACCAAGTTTCGGTGGAAGTTCGCATGGTAATGTACATCATATTATATTTTTTTTAGTTTTATCATTCTCTTATTTCAGAAGTTACAGGGGAGGACACACATTTTACCACTTTGGAAGTGTCTCTCGCGCAAACTATTCAGTTTAGAAAAAAAGCGCCCAAGTGCGAGTCGGACTCGCCCATGAAGGGTTCCGTAGCAGCAAGTAACATAATATAAAAGTTTTTGTAGTTCGTTGTAACTTTGATCGATGTTTTTTGCGGTTTACGATTTATGACGTATTAAAAAAACTACTTACTAGACCTCGTTCAAATCAATTTTCGTTGGAAGTTTGCATGGTAATGTACATCATATATTTTTTTTAGTTTTATCATTCTCTTATTTTAGAAGTTTCAGGGGGGGGGGGGGGGGGGGACACACGTTTTACCACTTTGGAAATGTCTCTCGCGCAAACTATTCAGTTTAGAAAAAATTGATATTAGAAACCTCAATATCATTTTTGAAGACCTATCCATAGATACCCCACACGTATGGGTTTGATGAAAAAAAAAAATCTTGAGTTTCAGTTCTATGTATGGGGAACCCCAAAACTTATTGTTTTTTTTTTCTATTTTTGTGTAAAAATCTTAACGCGGTTTGCAGAATACATCTACTTACCAAGTTTTAACAGTATAGTTCTTATAGTTTCGGAGAAAAGTGGCTGTGACATACGGACAGACAGACAGACAGACATGACGAATCCATAAGGGTTCCGTTTTTTGCCATTTGGCTACGGAACCCTAATAAAAAAAGATTGTTAACAACATTCAGCGATTAATGCAGAAATGTTCTTCGTTTTCTATAAATTTCGTAAGTAACTAAAATGTTGAGTTGCTTCATATGTGTAAAACTTCGTATTTATTTTAAACAATTTTCCTTAAAGTGTATATTTATATAATAATAAGTGTATATTTATATGTGTATATTTTATTAAATGGGACGGGAATTCAATCGGTGTTAGTAGATATTGAGCCTTATCCTCAAGCTTAAAATTCTGAGAACATTTTTAAAAACTTAATAGGTACATTTTCTTCTTTTTTGGGAATTAATATAATTTTTCACTCGCGTATGCGCTTTGTAACGCCTTTGTATTTCCGATAACGTCATTTCATTCAAATAAATACAGCCCTATATTTTTTAATTTCACATGTTGTGAGGATGTACAAGTAAAATTGTGGTATCAGGTAAGGCTCTCAGGGCAGGGTAGTAGGTAATGAAGCACAGCTCAGATTTCTCTCAAGGCACTATATTACCTTATAAGGAATGATACAAGACTTGTGTATTAAAATAAAATAACGTTTTTAATAGATCCAAGGCCCAAGATGGGAGCCCAGCTCACATGCGATGATGATTTTTGTAAAAACCAACTGTCATGATTTAAAGATTTAGAAGAAAAATGCATCTGCCAGCCAAGGAATATTGAACGAGGTATTATACCTCGTTACAATGTCTCCACATCCGATGCACTAATCGCACTATACATACCCATAAAACATCTAGAATCGCTCTACGTAGCACCTAAGCACTGGATCATTGAACGAGACTCTTGACCGGTTTCTTATCCTTGTCACAGTCACGAATTTGCTTCTTTTGATCACGATTTTACGTTAAGTAGTTGTGTGTATCCCATGATAGATAGCGGAAATGTTGACTAATTTTAGGATGTGCATAATTCTTTATGCTACTAATATTAAGAATGCATGAATGAATGAATGAATGAATGTTTCTTTTTCTCTATTTGCTACCGCCTTCTTTCGTTCTCCCACTGCCCTAAGGTTGACTGGCAGAGAATGCTTTTAGCATTAAGTCCGCCTTTTGTATCCTTTATGTTTTAAGGTGCAATAAAGAATAAATAAATAAATAAATAAATGCACCTAAAAGTTTTTCTGGATTTTTATTACTCTTTCATGAAAAAATTGTAATACGGACTTTCATGCAATTTAGCACATACATAGAATATTACCTGGAATAAGACATAGGATTCTTATCATCACGAAAAATACAAGCAAAGCTGCCGGCAGGGCGCTCCTAGAAAAATAATGAAAAAGTTAAACTAAAAAAGTAATATTCGTTATACGGCTATAGTAATGGATTAGAATGAGGCAGTACACGCTGGCCGAGTGCCTTAATACACTTTGAAAACATCATGGAGAAATTAGAATAATATCAGTTATGCAGTTTCCTAAAAATTAAGTGATAATTATTTATTTCTAACCAAAAACGCCAAACAGATAAATCACAATTTTGGTGGTGCTCTTTTGGGGTTCATTTTCCATCGGAATTCATTTTCAATCGTATTTGCGGACTTGCTTCAAAATTAAATTTCTATATCTACTTATATTTATGTAGACACAAATAGTTTATCTTCAGAATTTTACACTTTGGATTTTCATTGAAGGGCCGTATAATGTCCCATCCTTAGTCCTTTCGTTGTTGCAGATATAAAAGTTTTGGAAGTGCCTACAATATTCCCTTTACCTATTGCTAAAAAGTATTTTTTATTCTTTGTGTTTGTTGTACGTACATGGATCAATGACTTATGTTCCAGAGAAGGTCAATGAAAATTTTCGCTCAAGCGAGAACATGATTGTGAAGTATTGAGGTATATAATATAAGTGAGGTTCATTTTTGAGAATAACATTTAAAATTTAATAGATTGTGATGTGCAGATTTCTTAACGATATTTTCCTTCACTGAAGTTAATAATAGTTAACACGCACATAATTTAAAAAATAAGAGGCGGATGTGGAATTCACTTTAGGTTAGTCAAACATACGAGTGTCAGTCACAGAAATGCGATTCGGAGAATCGAAGTCGGGACCTCGGGACCTCTCGCTTGACGCTTCACAACCAACCACGTTACAGATCATGAAATTTTGTTACTCTTATGTGATGATTCGTATGTCACTTCCAGTGACTATATTTCGTTGGTCTATCCGTTTATTATGATTTCAACTTTCAGCCCATTGAATTCCAAGGACAAAAGGTTTACTCTCGCAAAATATGACGATGGCGACAATATTTTCTTCATAAACAATTTCATATATTTTCAACATTTTCTTTGGACGCCTATCCTGTTGTCTTTTAAATATTTTACGCTTGATTAAGTTTCACGGTCTCTTGAACAGATTTTCGTAACAATATCGAGAGAACATGTTATAATTTCTAGCAAAATAATATCGTATTCTGGATCTATTTTTAACGATTCTATTTCTCTATAGACGGGACATATAGGTAATCGATAAGATGGCTACACTACATGTCTACTAGGTGAAAATAGCTTTACCAAATGATCTGTAATATGCGTAAATAGTATCAAATTACGTTTTTACTGTTTACAAATTGTGTTTTAATGATTGTTTTCATCGAATACGTAATACATATTCATTGTTATGCAGATAAGTAAAACGGAAAACCATTCTGTATTTAAACAAAAAGTGATAAAATTAAGTATAGTAAAAAATAATACAATACAAATACAAAACAATACAATTTATTGTTTATTTTTTACTAGTAACTACCATACAATACACACTCGTAAAGACAGGATCCTGTAAATTGACATAACTTATTTATCTATGAATCGATTGTAATAAAACAAACAGTAAATGTTACTACAAGTTATTAAAATATTCAGTGAAAGCCGCATCCAAATTGGGTAACCCGTTTCTGATATTAGTCAGAACAAACGCATAGACAACGGGCTCGAAATTGCCGGCAAACAATCTGACGATCCACCTGATGGTAAGTGGCTATCATCGCCGATGGACATCAGCGAAACCAAAGGCATCACCAATGCATTGCCGGCCAAGAGAGAGAGAGAGAAGGAAAAGAAATAATCATCATAAGGTAGCAGTTGTTAGACAACCATTTGACCAACCAGTTGACAAACATTTACATAATAAATATAAATTGAGCCTCTTGCAAAATCCTGAATAGGTACGTGAAGGGAAAATATTTTTAAACCCCTTTTAAACCACATTTTATTACACATACGTTTAATGAAGAAAATAAAACATTCACTAGTTCTAATAAACTTAAATGTATTTCGTCGATGTGACAACAACAACAATCGATGTGACGCGTAAAATGTTTCTAGAAAATCCTTTAGAGAACGTCACATTAAGCCTAAGTAAACATGACCTTTATTTGTATCTTTAGTATATTTTACACGAGACTACTATACTATTCCATTCCGTTCCACTAAAAGGGCTTTTCGTGGTTTATATACTTAGAACTGTTGCTTAACTTGCTAGCTTTGGACCCATTAATGAATAAGGGTCTTTGTTACTTTATCTTCCTTTGTATTCGACTTAATAGGACTAAGTTTTACAAGTTAATCTTAAATGCACAAGGATTATAAACAAGAAACATATTATTTTCCGAGAAATAAATTGTTTTAAGGGCTATATTATATATAAGGGCTATAATAAATACTAAATATCACGTGGCAAGCAGTAAATAACAGTTCAAACACCCTCCACAATAGCGCTAGCGTAAGCAAAGGATATGATATGAATGACGGGTTGAAGGATGCTGAGTTTAAAGAGTGACAAGTCCAAAGTTACTCTCTTGCTTCAATGGCGACACCTTAACTTAACGCAGTTTGACGGACACTTCTTCACGACAGCGACATTTTTCCTTTACCTCTATTCTCCATGTTCTAGAAACAAGTGTTTTTTCATGTGATTCAGTAGCAGTTTTAGAGTGCCTGCAGTAACAAATAGATACGGTGAGACCAGATCTGCTAACTACGTAATAAAATAAAAGTTTTAAACCCATAATAATTATTATGCATTTATGTACAAAAGTTTGAAATTTCAAAGTTGTACGAATACCTGCACTCAATAATCCATAGCGCGGTTTCTCATAGTTTTCCCATTTGAATTTCGAATTTTCATTCAAAAAAAAAAACAATGTTTGCGCTACAGGATTCGAGTTTTCGTTTTTCCGTAACCTGGAATTAACGAAACGGAAAACCGTGCGGGTTCTCGGCGCGAATTTAAAATGAAACGAAACGACGCAAACGTCAAAACGGAAAAATGTTGGCAAATGCGTATTATTCCAACCGATACATTAACGAAAGCGCGGGACGATTTAACGCCGCGTTCTGTCGGTCGGAAAACATGTAGGGGGTTATTTTGGAGGTGTTCAAATTTAAAATTTATTTTGCGTTGTGAATTAGGAGATTGAGAGCCCATTTTAGCTATTGATAGCGTATTTCAGCCGTTAAGCTTCAGGAAATTTTATGCTATTGATATTCAACGAAAGTCTTAAGTTTGTGATTTAACTTAAAATAATTTTGGGCAAGCGCAAACATGTTTACAAAAGTTGTAGAATAAAAGAGGAATTTATTTATAAATATGACCTATCAATAAAACCTGAAGAGAAAATCCAGTTCTTAAGGGATCGGTTCAGTGAGTTGCACTTCAGAACGTACCAGATCCACATTATACGTTGGATTCAGTGACATAGATTTTACTCGTATGGTTTGAAATCGTTTTATTTTCAAAGCTCATATTGTGCTGAAATATTTCTATTTCAAGAATCCCTTTATTTTGATGTTATTGTAAGATAACTTGGAATTGCAAGTAGAGGCAGAGTTCATACTCGACTGGTCGCGAATTTTATAAACACTTGAGTAATAATGGCAGAACAATATAGCAAAATAAAGTAACCTATGCATGTAGTAATTAAGAAGTTATATTATTTTAGGTAATTGATAGTAAAGTACATTAATAAAATTCAATTGAGACATTACACCTCTTGTTGACGTGATAACGTCTATTAAAACGATGAACGCTGGGTGCACGCACAAAAAAGCATGACTCACTGTCGCGCTCCGCGCGAGCGAGAGCGCGGAACAAGCGATAGAGAGGCACGATCGGCTACGATCGGCCGCAGCGCTCAATTTTATCTATAAAAGTATGCAATCATTTCATCAATGTTTTGTCATGACGTTGTCACGTTAAACTACCGTCCTTAAACCGACTTTACAGACAACCATTTTTTAATGGTTTATTAAATACTTAAATGGTTAAAATAATAATTTTAAATTAATCAACAATATTATATTCCTTAGATATGTTTGTTATTTAACATGATTGATAGAACTGCAATAACTTTGTAATTTAACATAAATTAACATGAGATTAAATTGATTAACTATTTGATTATTTAATTTATCGCAAGCTTTGAGGATTCGACCTTTGCTATTTCCAGTACCATTAACGAGATTGATGTGGGAAATACAAGGACCTACAACGCGTGCTTCGTTTAATATATTTTCACGGTAATTTGTTTCAAGTAAAATATTTTAATTAAGAAAAAAATGTGAGTAACTTTCATTGTTTTAGAATAGTCTCAATTTTATATTTATTAAAATAAATTATGTTGTGGTTTGGTTAAATTTTATTTATATTTATATTATATTAAAAAGGATCTACGATTTTTTATTTTGGTTATTGAGGCAGTTTATAACTTCTCCTCAAACATGTAAAAAATATTAGAGGGGAGTATAGGATCCGAACCTAGACTCTCTTGTGGTCCCGAAGCGGTGTTTAAACTTTTACTTTCTTAACAATACTTCTCAGCTGAGCCTTTCCAAGCTTGATAGGTCGAAAAGGCCATAAGGCCGTAAAGTCCGAAAGAGCCAACAGCAGCTGTCCATTAGAAAAAACTTGTATATTTCCACATCTTTTATTCGTTTATTTTAGTTTAGTATGAGGAGTACAGGCCATAGTCTACCACGCTGGCCAAATGCGGATTGGTAGACTTTTGAGAACATTATGGAGAACTCTCCGATGCGCAGGTTTCCTACTCACAATGTTTTCCTTCACCGAAGTAACTGATAGGTAACTTGTAATACGCACATAATATCTGAAAATTAGAGGTGCGTGCCAGAATTCGAACTCAGGCCCCTGCGTTCGGGAGACCAATGTTCAAACTGCTAGGCTATCACTGCGGCTAGTTTAGTAGATTTTAACGTAAATCCGTAGCTCCGTAGCGCTACGAATTTACGTTAAAATCTCTCCATTATCTGCTTTTAGTCTACTCTAAGCAGATATTAATGTTCTTTAGCTCCTTTCAAAATTTTAACGGTGCTTCAAGTACCTAAATTATTTCTTTAAAGGCCTATGGTGTGTGTTATCTAATATATAGGTACATTTGTTGAATAGATGAAAGATTGAATGAATTTTTTGTTTATTTGCCGCATAGGTTGTTTATTTAAAAGCGTTTAGTTGGTAGAATGTTGGTATTCCTACAATAGTAAAAATAGGTATGTTGGTGGATTTTAGTTATCATTTGACATCAAATGACTGCATATCTAATTAATAATCAAGCATAACTCATCGATTTCTTATAAATAACTTAAAAAGGAAGACACTAAAACGTTATCCGAAAAACTTTCTTCGAATAAACCACTGAATTTTAAATAAAACATAATGTAAACTACAGAATGTTCAGAACAAAGGACTGAAAAATGTTTTGGGAATGTATGGAATTTTAAAAGCGTCACCGGTCGGGAGGATTTACCTTCATTTACTAAAAACCCGCTGCAAAAATGGAGCTCTCAAAATATTCTGAACCGTAATGAACTACTATTACGTTGTTGCAGCGCAAGAAATATTGTCACTCTGGCTTGCACTTACCTGACAGTTTTACTTACGTATTGCTATCCTTGTCTAATATTATGTTGGAAACAAAGACAGACTAAGTGAAAGTAGTGTTACCTATTATTTCTTCTGTGGTGTTACCAAAAATTCTCACTTAAATTCTTCATCATTCTAAAAAAAGGGAAATATAAATTAATTATTTAAAAAAAACTATTAGGGTATCATAATTGCATCTTAGCTCACGGAAATGTCGGTACAAAATACAAAAACCTAATCAAAAATTATTAATTCCCAGTTATAACAAAAACTTAAGGGTAAACAGAAGTACACAATATTTCAGTTCAGAAACATTTTAAAAGCATCAGCGGACTAAAGGATCTTTGTTCATTTATTTTAAGCCGGTCTCTGTACAAAAATGGGACACTCTAAATATTCCGAAACGGGGAAAGCTTGGAGCTTCAATTAAGTTGGAGCTGCATTTACCAAGCTATGTCCCTTTTCCTTTTCGTTGTTGTATATTTTGGAGCTTCGGTTTCCGTTTAAAACGGAACTCAAATCACTTGTGTCTGTCATATGCTCAAATGTCAATACATAATTTTCGGGTCTGTGATTTAATCGTATATCCCTATAGTATTCTGGTATTGACAAGGTCTAAGCGCTTGATGATATAATGGGATTTCTGGTATTAAAATATTGATCTATCGTCAAGTGACATTAAAGTGCCAATTATACCGTCACAAACGAGACTAGTGGGATAAACCCGAATTTTCGAATAACTTTTCCTGTAAAATAAACATTTTTGACGTGATAACGTCTATTAAAACGATGAACGCCGGGCGCACGCACGAAAAAATGTATCGTTCCGTGAACGAGAAAGTGGCAAAAGCGATAGAGAGGCACGATCGACTACGATCGGCCGAAGCGCTAATTTTTATCTTTATAAAATATGCAATCATTTCATCAATGTTTTGTCATGACGTTGTCACGTTAAACTACCGTCCGTAAACCGACTTTACAGACATTATTTTTACGTGATATCTTTAGGCGCGTTGGATGAGTAAAAACTTAAAATTCGCATCACCGCTATGCTTGGAGCTCATGTTATAATTGCCAGTTTCGAGTTCATTATAAGGTTTTCGTTTATATTTAATGGTATCATGGAACCATACGTTTCTTGTCCAATAAAGCGCTCAGGTCCACGACCAAAATTATGATAATACTTTCTGTGTTAATTATTTTCATAAGATTTATGAAAATTGTCGAAATTATGTCGGAAGGCCTCCAACATTGCAACAGTTGTTATGTTACAATTTTATTTTATTTCTGTTTTTGTTATCTTAATTAAACAATAGTTAAAGTGATAGTTATCAAAAGCAGAACAACTAACCATACGTTTCGACTGCCTCTAATAAATTCGAAGATGTAACTTAGCCACAAAACAGGAGCTGTTTCTGACACTCATTTTACAATTGCCAGTATAACTTGAACCAGGACAGAGGACAATAAAACTGTGCTTTGTTTCCATTTTAGTTGGACTTTTCTTGTTTTCCAATTATTTAAGTGCACTGCGGAACTGAAAAGTTTACTTTGATGGGAAAATATTTCGCGTCGGTCTTAAATTTAGAGCCTTGCAGCCAAGGTCTTTAAGATATTGCGCTAAAGGAAGAAAAACATTAGCAATTCCTTACAGAGCAAAACAAAAGAATAATGGCTGGAATTGGGTACAGACTTCGTTCCAAAATGAAATTTTGTATGATATTACTTCGGTATTACTTTTTGAAATTTCTTAACTTAATGAAATGTTCTGCTTTGGCTCTTTTAAAGAGCTTATACCTACGTATTTATTTATTTACAAGACGGTTCATAGATTTGATGATTTGTAACTTTTGTTCTTTATTTATTCTTCATGAAGAAGGTCAACAAGTAAATTAAATGCTTTCTTTTCTGTTGGCAACGCATTGGTGACGATTTTGCGATGGTGTACCGCAACTACCACAAGCATAAAATAATTCACGTTTGGTTAAAAACCTATAAATTGTTAAGAGTGGATTTGCCGAACCTGCTAACAAGTGTTGTTAATATAAATCTATTTTGTAGGGAGATTATTAGTAGGCTAATTAAAGTCTAAAATGACTTATGGTATTAGATTAATAACCAATATCTATGAATTATGATTTTAGGTTGAATAATTTTCATTATTAAATCGTTATAATGATGCGGTTTTCGGTTTTATCGGAAGCGCATTGTTCAAAAATAGTTGATATGAAACTTAATTTATAATCATTTTACAATTAGGTGGCGCAGTTTCACCCGATGTTTTGTCTGTAATTTTTTTAATAAATGGAAAATTTTAGTGTTGTTATTGGATTGTGTTTATTTGATGTCTTATTTTACTATTGAGTAGAAAAAAATGATATCAGCCAAATGACCTGCGTCGGAATCGATGGCCAATATGGGCCCGATTAATGGCATTTTCTTTCTTCACTTTGAGGGCTTGAAGAGTCTGAGTCTGAGGATTGATATTTACCACCATTTGCAAAAATATAGCATCTAACGACAGGGTGATGACTTTTGCGCCACCAATTACTCGTATTATATAAAACAAAATATTTTTGTTTTAGGTATAGTAACCAAAGGTTTTGATATAAACGCCATATTATTTGTTTATTACGTGGAGAACATTGAACTGCAAGTAACATTTTCATAATATTTTTGTTTCCTGTAAATTGTTATTGCGTGAACAAAATAAAAAAATAAATACACTATTTGACCTATTTGAAGCTTTTGTAAAGAATCATCATCTTGAATACTTTTATTTTTTTATCCCATTATTTAACTCAATTCGCAGGTAGGTATATCTTTTTCTCATTAGTCAGCAATTGAAATAAAAAAGTATCTAAACTAAAAAAGAAATTCTAAGTATTTATTTAAAATGCTTACATAATAATTTACTCTACTGGAATAAAGTACTTTAATAGGAGTGCTACAAGAGGATAACGTTTTTAAAATCCATTTGCGGACTCGAAATACGCAGCGTCAAAGATGCACTTTGCGTGCAGTAATGGAAGCGAAGGACGCTTAAGCCTGTGTCAACGGATTTCAGTACAATTCAACCTCTTGCGCGATACAAGACGACAAGCTACAAACGATGTTTAATCTCCGACGCAAAAAGAGCGGTGTTATAAGTTTTATGCATCTGTGTGTGTGTCTGTTCGTGGCATCGCAGCTCTTAAATGTATGGACTGATTATGATGTGGTTTTTTTATTTGAAAGCTGATCGAGATGGTTCTTAACTACAATTTATGAAGCCGTTCAACCGTTTCAAGGTCGTCAGATCTTTTTAGTGTTTTTTATTTTATTTTGGGATTGTATTTAAAGATTTACAGTTATTATTTAATGAGGATACCAAAGGAGCTTGCATTGCCATCGTCCCCCGCTCACGGAAATGTGAGACAAATCTCGAATAGGACTGTGAAGGGAATACAGTGTAGGAAGGACTGTGTTAAGTGTTAGTAAGAATTTCAATAATTATTCGTTAGTAAGAGGACTGTCAGCAGTGATAGCCTAGCGGTTACAACGTTGGTCTCCCGAACGAAGGGGCCCGGGTTCAAATCCTGGCACGCACCTCTAATTTTCAAATATTATGTGCGTATTAGAAGTTAATTATCACTTGCTTCGGTGAAGGAAAACATCGTGAGGAAACCTACACACCGGAGAGTTCTCCATAAAGTTCTCAAAAGTGTGTGAAGTCTACCAATCCGCACTTGGCCAACGTGGTAGACTATGGCCTCATACGCCTCACATTGTGAGAGGAGACCCCGAGCCCAGCAGTGGGACAATTATGGGTTATTGCTTTGCTTTTTTTGCTTTTAAGAGGACTGTGTAAGTTAGGACTGCTCGTTGAGGTAAGTTTCTATCAGTAAATATTAGTAATGGTCCAGTTAGTAATTGTAACTATGACACTTAATTTATTAAGTATTGGTGCATTCCCATGACATCATTGTATCTGCTGCAAGCTTACTTGGCTAGCCTACCTCCTTGCGAGAGTCAGACGCGACACTCATGCTCCTGGGGGCTTGGGAGCCAGTTTTTTCTTTCTTCTCTCTTTTTTCTTGGCCAGTAACGCGTCGGTGAGGCATTTGATGTTATTGATGACCACTTGGGACGGTGATCACTTACCATAATGTGGCTCAGCTGCTAGTTTGCAGGATATTCATATAAAAAAAATATTGTATGTACTCATTCAAGTATTATGTGCTAAAGTACCAGAACAGACATCGCGAGCAAAATTTGTGTTGCGCCGGGAGGTTCTATTTTCAAAATCGAGTCCCCATACTCTTTTCAAAATCGACTGAATCCATTGAAAACTGCAGCCTAATTGGATACAGTTCATTGCGAAACATCGGATTCGCGGTGTCGGTATACGCTAGTAATAATAGTTCAATGTATAAGCTCTATTTTTATTATACACCAAAAGACTATGTTAATCTTTGATCGCTTTATATCGCATAAGATTTACATTCAGACAGTACCATAACGATGCCTCCAGTTCAGTTCTTTATACAATATTTTGATGTAATTTTATTTTATATGTTTGTAATAAAGAAAATAAAATGGTCTACTTATTATAAACTTGTCTTATTTGTGTATATTGTATATTCGTCTGCCATACGCCGGCAGGCATCCAATATTACAATTCGTAGTAGAATAATTATTTGAAGAAAAATTGCGCGTTTACGATTATACTCTTTGTCATAATATTATAGTAATATTAAGGTAATATTTTAACTTTGTAAGTTTAAATGTTACAGGTCTATGAAATTATTCACCCGACTTCAAAAGTGACTAGTTTTCTAGAAGTTTTGCTCACGTAAAATAGGTGAAATTAATTCTAACTAAATTATCTGACGTGGTCTTCCATTTTAAATCTCGGAACGGAGTTTGGTTTGCGCGTTAGATTGTACAAACCAATGTTGCCATCTCTCTCCAAAAAACTTGATCGATTTACGTACGGTTTTCTGTACAGTTTATAATTCAGCGGCGATTATTCTCAGACTATTATTACGGTTAGTTCACTTCTGTCTTCTGTCTTCGTCTTCGTCTTCTGTTCACGTCTGCATAACTGTTTGTTTGATTTAGATACGGCTTTCTTTATAGGATTCGTGATTCATCGGCGATTGTTATAAGAAAGTCGTAACTCCAGGGGCGCTGCAAGTGTGTGGAAACGACTAAGAATATTTATCTCTAAAGTTAACAACAACAACAACAACAATACTCTATATTGTACACCAATATACAGTAATAACTTAAAGGTATAGCTAGAATGGTAGGTACAACAGGCGGCCTTATCGCTTAAGAAGCAATTTCTTCCAGTTAAATGATTTACTAACGGTTTATTCCATTAGGGTGACAACTGACAAGTTGTTCACTCCTGGCACGTAAATAACTACTTACCGCCCCAACTCAGAGTCACTAAACATAACTTAAATCGCTCCTACAGAATAGGGTACTACCTACAGAATTTGTTGGGTGATTCTTTATGATGAGCGATTTAAGTAACCATTAGTTGGGGCGTAGGTACGTATAATAGATTGGAACTGAAACAGACAATACACGAAACCTGGCAATTGCATCAAGGCGATTATTGTTACAAATACAATCCTTCAGTAATGAGCACAGTACTAGAATAGCGTGGAGTACGCTCACAACTCTAGGCTTTCTCAAAGACAACTACATTTTATACATTATTGTGTACTGCGGGCCTATTATGAACTTTTATAAAACCATTCATGTTCCAGGCAATCCATTTATCGGGCTTGGAACGACGTATGATTGGCTAAAAAATGTCACGTGACCGCTTTTTAGCCAATCATACGTCGCTCCAAGCCCGATAAATGAATTGCCTGGAACATGAATGGTTTTATAAAAGTTCCTAATAGGCCCGCTGGAGACCCGTTCGCTGTGCGTTCGCTTCTTCATTGGACGATACGACATCGGCTTCTTATACATGTATATGTAGTACACATACTGGCGCTCTACCTGCGGCTTTGCTCGCGTTTTCCGGGATAATAAATACCCGATATGTTATTCCAGACCATGGTCTAAGTGTGCTAAACTTCATGAAAATCCGTTCAGTAGTTTTTACGTGACAGAGCAAACATCATTCCTTCATCTGGGCCATACATCCTCTGAAACTTACATATTCGATACATATTTAATTTTATAGTTCTTGAGGAGTATAATATACTTAGCGTCAGTTAAATCGTCAGCTCGTAATCTCGTATGCCAATAATTAAAAAATACCATTTTAAAATAAATATCGTGTCGTATCGTGTCTATGTATGTATATCGTGTCGTTCATTGGAGACAAGGCCTTTCTGTAGGCCGCTAATGTCTTCAAGGCGTATAAAATCCGTTCACAAATCTTAGAGACTAAATTGACGTTTCATGGGTGACCAGTTTCGGGTGCAAATTAAATAGTGATGACCATAAACCAAAAAGTAAATCGGAAAAATATTCACAGCTTTTATGGAAGGTCGACTATTTGTGTGATTATTGAAGAGTCCCTAAAACTAGTATAAAAACAAGTTTAAGCAACCATTATAATTCATATATCCTATATATATTTGCCCTTAGCTAGTATCATTATTTCGAACTTTGACATTAGTGGTTGTCATTTTAGTCTCTAAGATTTGTGAACAGGGTATAGCTAAAATGGGTAATAGATTAACCTATTTTGAGATAGGTACACTCCTGATCTAGTAGTAATGCAAATTGGAATTTATGTTCCGAGTAATACGAACACATTTCTGTTGATGCAGTAAATCAGTGAAATTCTGTATGAGCCAAGTTACAAACACATTATGTTTCACCGACTAAACTTGATGATATTTCATTCGGTAACTTAGATAATGAGTTCTTGAGTTACAACCGTAATGACTTACATGCACATATGACTTTACTCCATTAATGGACCATCACTTAGCACGGATCTCTCCCCTTGAGAAGGTCAAGAGCATAATCAATCTACCATGCTGTTCCAGTGAGGATTGGTGGCCAATCCAAGTATCGGTAGTTTTCATGCAGCCCGAAACCCTCTGACGTGGCTTGACGACTGTTAGATTGGCTTTACGTGCCTTCCAAAGCACGGAAACGCTCAAAAATGTTTGCCATTAGCGGTTACGATCCACCTACCAATCGCTACCTATACCTACACCTATCGATCCCGCTGTTGCTTAACTCGACTTATCACGTAGTTTCGGCACATGATGCCGGCCTATGACGAGATATAATATACGAGATATTATTATATGAGATATACACAATGATACAGATTAAACTGAGCGGTGTAATTTTTTTAAATTCTGGGAAATACTTGCCCACTACATTTTTTTTTCAACCACCTCGCATCAAAGTTATGTCGAAGAAAATCAAAAACAAAAATATCCGTAGTAAACGCTATTTTATCATCCTTATAATTTCAACAAAATTACATATTGATAATTATAAAGCAATCTGAGAGCTCTAAAAAAAAAAAATCAAAATCTCTGCTCATTTGTGGACTCGGTAGGAAAAAGTAGGCTAAAGGTGCCGAATTTACGAAATTTTAAAAAAGGTCAAAATCTCGAAAACGGTGACACTTTTACTAAGGTCCGTTTGACATATGGTTGGCCCACTTTCAAGCTATATCCCCTCCCTCTTCGATTGAGCTACTACTTACGGGACACCCTGTATGTTCGTGTATACTACAGTATCCTATACCTATAAGTTGTGCTTTTACTTTGTTCACCTCACCTTATCACATCATTTTCATTTTACGAAAATAAAATAACGAACACTTAATATATTTTATCAATGTACCTATATTATTGTAATACCAGTATTGATACAGTCGCTTACTTACAAAATGTTATAATGACATTCGTGTAGTTTTAGAGTTCAAACCTTGAATTTTAATCAGTGAAAACCAACATTGTACATGGCAACACAATTTCATAATACCGGCGTTGATACAGTCGCTTACTTACAAAATAATGATGACATTCGTGTTGTTTTAGAGTTCTAACCTTGAATTTTAAAATTTGCAAGACAAATGCAAGACAAATTGTACAAGACACGAATTACATTAAAGTACGCAAATAGTCAATACAAATTTTAATAATGGCTGCAGCTATATAAAACGAGGTTTTGCTAAAATTATCATAATTTATAAAAATGTTCAAAGTGCTATTTACTATACTTGTTTCTGTAGCGCACAGTACTCGTAGTTGCGATCAAAAAAATGATCCAGCGACAAGCCAAATTATTAGTTTTAAGAATAATACAACGGTAAGTAATTGAAATATTTTCTAGTGAATATTATCTTAATATATAACTATAAATTACGTGTCACGTTGTTTGTCCGCGATGGACTCTTTAAACTACTTAACCGAATTTAATCAAATTTGCACACCGTGTGCAGTTTGATCCAACTTAAAAGATAGGATAGAGATGTAATTTCAAAATAAAAATAAACTTTTGACAGAACGAAGTCTGTCCGGGCAGCTAGTAAGAATATATATAATATTATGAGAATATACAATAAGAAAAGCTAAAATATCTAATACCTTTAAACGAGAAATTCTTGTATATAAATATGTATATGTACCTATTTTCGGAATTTCGGAAACGGCGCCTACGTTTTTCATGAAATTTAGTATGCAGGTTTATAATAAATGCTTAATATAATTATGTCGCTAGTGCTTTGTAAATTTCGACTTTCGTTAAGTGAGCCGTTTATTCCTATGACGAAATAAATCGTTTGACTTTGACTTTGACCACAGAAGAAATAATAGTACTTGCTTTGACTTGGTGTCAATGATGAATGGAGTCATAAAATATGTTTTTGAAGTTTTTAGCATAGGCTTTGTAATAAATATACATAAACTTGGTTTTGTTATACACAAAAGATCAAAACATTTTTAATCATAATTTTTGTCTGTCTGCCTTTTCGAGTAAAGCCCAATGCATACTTAACGGGCTTTTTCCCGTACGGGATTCCGCTGTATATGCACTATGGTAAACATTTCCTATGAAACGATGTTTCCAAAACTTCACGTCCTGTCCCTTACGGGAAAAACCTCGTTACATGCATTGGGCGTAAGTATTACTTTGAAATAACAAAACTTCCTGTATACCGGACGTCAATTATTATTTTATTTATTTCAGGGTCCAATAGGAATACTTACCACTGAAGCTGGCGCGCCCGTTGAGAAAAGAGACGCAATATCTACTTTTAATACAGATTTACTTAGTAATGAACATTTTGTAGACGGCATGACGCATTTTGTGCGAGAAAGAATTCCTGAACGAGTGGTACACGCTCATGGCACTGGTGCTTTAGGTTATTTCGAAATCACCAATGATATATCGCATATTTGCAAAGCTAAGCTTTTCAGTAAAGTTGGAAAGAAAACACCTGTGATCGTTAGATTTTCATCATCATTCGGAAACTTAGGCGTCAGAGATACAAGTAGAGATCTAAGAGGTTTCGCCGTTAAGTTTTACACTGAGGAAGGAATTCTAGACTTGCTCGGTGTCAATACTCCGATTGCCGCTGTAAGGGATCCTCTGCACTTTCATCAAGCAGTTCATGCTGCGAAACGAAATCCAGCAACTTTTATGCCCGATCCAAATGCTTTATGGGACCTAGTGTCATTGCGGCCAGAAATTATTTTTTTATTTCTGTATATGTATTCTGACTACGGTATGCCTGCTAACTATCGTCATATGCCAGGGTTTCCTGTTCATACTTACGATGTTTATAATAAGAAGGGAGAAAAAAGTTATGTGAGATTTCATTTCCAACCTGACGCAGGTGTAAAGAATTTAAATGCAACAGAAGTTCTTCAGGTTGCAGGCGGTGATCCTGATTATTACGCTAGAGATTTATACAATGCGATCGCCAATTGTTTATATCCCAGTTGGACAATAAAAGTTCAAATTTTATCCGAAGAAGATAAAGCAAACGCAGGTTTTGATATTTACGATGTAACCAGAATTCTACCTAAAGATAAATATCCGTTACACCCAGTAGGCACACTCACTTTAAATAGCAACCCAAAAAATCATTTTTCTCAAATTGAACAAGCTGCCTTCACACCTGGTAATATCGTACCGGGCATACTCGGCAGTGCTGGTAAAGCATATGAGGCTCGTCGTTTTGTATACAGAGATGCTCAAAATCATCGTCTTGGAGCGAACTATAAAAAAATACCAGTTAACTGTCCTCTAGGATCCTTAACATACAACCGAGATGGAGTCCCTCCACTGAAAGGAAATGGCGAGGATTCACCAAACTATTATCCTAACTCCGTCAATGGTCCTATCCCTTACGAAGAAAAGAATCGACCAATGCTTTCAAAAATCGTTGAAGGAGAGGGAGATAATTTTGAGCAAGCTAGTAATTTTTACTCAAATGAACTGAATACCGGCCAACAAAGCAGGTTAGTTGAGAACATTGTCGCAAGTATTTCTCTCTGTGAAGAGGGTATAAAAAAGCGGGCAGTTCAAAAGCTTAAAACTATTAACCGTGATCTTGGAACTAAAGTGGCTAAAGGTTTAGCAGCCAAAAGAGCGTAGAAATTCATGATGATAAAGAGCTTGTAAAAGACAAAGAAGACAACATTAAAGAAGACAAATTAACTAATATTTAATAATAATATAATATTATGTAAGTGTATCAAAATATGTATTTTCGAGAGGATTATAGTAAAATTTATGTAAAACAATGTTTGTATGTATAGTAAAATTGTTTATTTTTAAGTTTCTTTTTTTAATAAGTATTCTTACATAGATCTTACTACTGATACTAACAAAACAACAATGGATTTGATACGAAATAAAAATTATTAATATTATCATTACGCATGTAGTTTTGAGTACAATATCCTTAAATATTATAACATTTTGTCATGATGCTTGCTCAAGTGTGAGGATGGAAAACCTACACGTAAATTTAAAAAGAAATAATTTTTATGTCTTATGTAGAAATTTTAACGTTTATCCTTAAAATTCTCTACATAATAATTATACTAAATAAAGTAATATCTTTGCTAATACTGACACCGTAATAGGTTAGTCTACTCGATATGTTCAAAATGGTTGAAATTAGAGATACTGCTCTTAAAAATACGTGCGATAGCTCATTCTGTTCGGAATGATGTCTAGAAAAATGTTTCGGAAGCGTTTACCAGCACGTAAAAAATTGCAAAAGTTATTGACAAAATAAAGTTGAAAAAAAAAAGTATTTTGTTTTTGGTAATCACTTCGAAACTATTAATATTTAAGAAATTTTAAAACAAGATTCTTAAAGTAGAGGAAATTTCCAAACAATGACTCGCGACTCTCGGAACTCTATCTCCATTATTTATAACTTTAATTTAACGCTGAAAATGGGTCTCCACGCTGCATTTTTAGGTTGCGCGTGCGGCGTCAAAACCGAGTTCGTCACACTCAATAATTTTTTAAGGTATTAATTATTAATTTAAAAAAATAAAAAAAATATGGTGTATTCGAAACACTTCAAAGAATTTGCTCCCGTAGGAAATTTTGCTTAAAGTTAATTTTTCAACAAGTTAGACGATTGTTAATTAACTAAATTTTCTCGAACTTCCATTTTCATTGTACATTAAAAAAAATGTTTAAGTAATTGTCCTATAAATTTTTCGCTTCGTGGAGCCCTTCTTATATACATGCTTAACGAGATCACGTCATAAAAGTTTAAAAAGTTTTAATACTTTGTGTATAATAATTTTATAAGTAGAACAAACAATTTTTTCGTTTTTTTATCGAATCGAAATTAAAAAATTGAAAAATGTTTTTATCTGTACTTTGTTATACATCGTTGTTTTTTTTATTTTTAGGTGTTTCAGAAAAAATATATAAAAAAGTTGAGAATTTGTTTATAAAAAATTGTTAAGTTAAAAAACAATGAAATTGTTGATAAAAAAAATATTTTTTTACATTTCTATTAAAGATGGTTAATTATAAATTTTAACAAAAAAAAATTATTAACTAATTATTCAAACAATAGAAATATTAAAAAACAATTATAAACAATTAAATATCATTATTAAGAAAAAAATTTTTTTTTCAAAAATCATAATATTTTGTAAAGAATAAGATATTAAGAAATTTTTTCTTGAAAGCATTGAAATAGTCTATTTGTTTATAAAAAAAATTATAAAAAAATGAGGGAATTTTTTTTTTTCAAGTCATTAAATGTCTTTTATGAATGCCAAAACGATTATGTAATAATAAATGGAGAAAAAAATATTTTCAATAATATTATTTGGATTTTTCATTTTTTGTTCAACTTATAAAATTATTATGCACAAAGTATTAAAACTTTTTAAACTTTTATGACGTGATCTCGTTAAGCATGTATATAAGAAGGGCTCCACGAAGCGAAAAATTTATAGGACAATTACTTAAACATTTTTTTTAATGTACAATGAAAATGGAAGTTCGAGAAAATTTAGTTAATTAACAATCGTCTAACTTGTTGAAAAATTAACTTTAAGCAAAATTTCCTACGGGAGCAAATTCTTTGAAGTGTTTCGAATACACCATATTTTTTTTATTTTTTTTAATTAATAATTAATACCTTAAAAAATTATTGAGTGTGACGAACTCGGTTTTGACGCCGCACGCGCAACCTAAAAATGCAGCGTGGAGACCCATTTTCAGCTTTAAATTAAAGTTATAAATAATGGAGATAGAGTTCCGAGAGTCGCGAGTCATTGTTTGGAAATTTCCTCTACTTTAAGAATCTTGTTTTAAAATTTCTTAAATATTAATAGTTTCGAAGTGATTACCAAAAACAAAATACTTTTTTTTTTCAACTTTATTTTGTCAATAACTTTTGCAATTTTTTACGTGCTGGTAAACGCTTCCGAAACATTTTTCTAGACATCATTCCGAACAGAATGAGCTATCGCACGTATTTTTAAGAGCAGTATCTCTAATTTCAACCATTTTGAACATATCGAGTAGACTAGGTTACCGTATAGGTTATTGATATCGGAACATAATCTGAATTTTACCAAGAAAAAAATAAACGACTTCAAAATAACTCAAAAACTAAACACAGTACACAATATATAATAAATAACAAAATATAAATAAATCATTATACAATATAACACTGTTTTATATAATAATATGGTAGGTATACATTTCTAAAAGTTATAATAAACATAAGATATATTCAAAAATGTATCACCTATTTATATAATGTAAAACAGATAAAAATAAGATTAATAAATAAATAAAACGTGTCACCAACATGTACTTACCTTGAACCATCAGGTACGCACAAGCCACATCTAGTCGCTTTACATCGATACGAATACTTTGAACAATATCATTCGACCCGCAGAATTGTTTTGCGCCTACCTACATTTTAATTATACCTGTACGTGTTTATCTTATACTCATATTATTAAAGAACTTGTCATGTATTTTGATTTCAATTAATTGTAATACTTTTAAAATTACGTAGCAAACGCACGCCTCTGTACGCATAAATTGTATGTTAACCATTTAGTTTGTAAGTTCTCATGTAAATGAATTGTATTATAATTCGTAATGAGAATAAAGTTCTTAAACCATAAACATGATGGTTAGTTTTTGAGTTATTTTAAAATCGGTTATTTTTTTCTTTGTACAACTCACGACGAGACTTATTTAGTAAATAATCTTGACACTACTTTTTATTTAAATTATATTGAAGTTTTTTCAAACTTTTCAAAGTAAGTTTTGTGACTAAAACTACAAAAACGGCGATTTCTCTCGTTACAGAAACCACCAATGAATTTTACGAAATAAAATACGATCAACATAGAAAAACAAAATACACTTCGCATTTACTATGACTAGGTACATTTTATTTTTAAATTACATCTATCTACTGTATGTTACGTTAAACTGACTACTTCTAATATATTGTTCATACAGGGCCCTCATGCATATTCTGTGTCCAGTGGGAGATTTATTAAGGCCGCTTTCCGTCTTGTGCCAAATTTATGTACGGATGGCGCCCGGGATTAGAATCTTTGGTCTCAGTGGACAATGGGCTTCTAGCGTACTACATACAGGTTTTTGTAAGGGTTCTAATTAATGAAAGATTGTAGAAAAGGTATTATTTTGTAAATGGTGATAATAGATAGCTTTTATGTAATTAAAGGTAAATAGAATAAAAAATAATAAAAAAATATAGAATAAAAAATAGAGGTAAATGAATACCTCCTCCTTTTTTATAGTCGGTTAGAAATAGACTTCTAAGTTCTAACCTACGCGGGACTGGAAGCGGTACAGCTACATATTTCCAGGCGTTCTTGTAATTTATCTGTCTATTATATTTGTTGACGGTTAGATGAAAGTGATTTTAGAAGTTCCTCTTTGCCACTATATACATACATAACTCATTTTGTTTACTTAATTTGCCTTATAAATACTAAATTCTGATTTTAAACTGTCATTGTTTGTCATTGCCAACAAGTTTAAAACTCAGAATTTAGTTTAAACTGCTATTGATATTACGCGCCTTACTCTATCAAATAGGTATATTATCTAACATTTTTTTTATGATTATCATATTACCGTAATGTTCATTTGCATAAATACACCCTCAATACTGCCACTATATACATACATAACTCATTTTGTTTACTTAATTTGCCTTATAAATACTAAATTCTGATTTTAAACTGTCATTGTTGGTTCCAACAAGTTTAAAACTCAGAATTTAGTTTAATCTGCTATTGATATTACGCGCCTTACTCTATCAATTAGGTATATTATCTAACATTTTTTTTATGATTATCATATTACCGTAATGTTCATTTGCATAAATACACCCTCAATACCCTCAAATTAACTAATGTCGTCTACTGAAAGGTTGTCTGGAAAAGATCGCTACTAGAGCTATAAGATCGCCTTTGTTACCACTGATATATACATGCATTTTACACATGTATAATCTTTTTTGTAGTGTGCAATAAAGATAAAGAAATTGAAAAAAATAAACTCGCTCAGAAAAGGAATTAAAACAACTTGTCATTTTCATGATACCGTACCCAATGCCAACGGAACTCTATTATGTCTGTCCGTCACAGGGCTTCATCCATTGAACCGTGAAATGTAGATACTTAGCTAGATACCTAGTTATATTATTTAAATAATAATAATATTGTATTATTGTAAAATTCCTCTGTGCCACCGCTGTTTAGCCGTGAGCAAGATCCACGCAACTGGATCGATATCGGCACACAAAATACATATTTTAAGCACTTATTACTGCCTTTAAAGAAAAATACGCAGATTCCTTGATGAGTTGTAAATTAAAAAAAGATTTGTAATATGACGAAGAGACAGGTGGAAATCGTAGGCTTACTACTAGTCTAGAGTTCTTTTATCAAAATCCAAAAAACATTTTATTCACACGTCGACACATATACATATAACCCTTTTAATATATTATTATGTCTCACATACAGAACCTTATGAATATTCCATGTCCTGTGGGAGATTTATTGGGGTTCTTTCCGTCTTCCTTTTAAATTTATGCACGATTTGTTCTCAGGATTAGATCTTTTGACAAAGGGACAAGTAGGTACGTACACGATATGTTAACGCGTAGAATAGTTGCGTAATGTCAGAACCACAGAGAGCCGTGTGAAGTCTTATGGTGCTCCCTCACCGGGAGCATTCACGTGTAATGTAACATTATAGATTCGTCTTTGAGCATTACATTACAATAATACCTCCCTGACTGACGAGCATTCGCGTGTAATGTAACATTATAGATTCGACTTTGAGCATTATATTACAATACTACCTCCCTGACTGACGAGCATTTGCGTGTAATGTAACATTACAGATTCGACTTTGAGCATTCCATAGCAAGATGTCAGACGAAGCGGTCGGAAGTGGAGCGCATTGATGTTACAAGTTGTAACAAGATATTACACATTGTATCATTACAAGGTGCGCATTGTAATGCTCGGTTCTCCTCCTTCACTGGTGTATCTCCGTTTTGTATCATTACAAGGTTCGCATTGTAATGCTCGGTTCTCCTCCTTCACTGATGTAATGCTCAAAACTGTAACGTTACATTACACGCGAATGCTCCCGGTGAGGGAGCACCATTACGTAGATGATGTGACAATTGACTGACGTATGAGAGGAACCTATTTTTTGACCGCCTTAAAAAAAGACGAGGTTCTCAATTCTATTGCATTTTCAAATGGTTTTATTTAACTTGTCCTGTTTGTTTGGGTCTTTTGTAAGCCTAATAAGACCTACTTCCACTTATCCTAACGAGTTGTTTCACATGCAGATAACAGCACAGGAGAACTATACTCTAAAATACCAACTCTAAATCGAAGCAAATCTATCTAAATTAACACTATCTAAATAAGCATTATAAAACCGTGTATTTAGTGTTTTAAAGTATTATATTTTTGAAACGTTTTTTTTATCTCAGATCTAAGCCATTTTTAACGCTAACACACTCATACCCCCGCAGTAGGTTATTACCTGTGTCGCGGGTGGCATGGACGACACATACGAGTATAACACATCACAATCACACCCATGACCCGAGGAAAAATATTTATCTGTCACATAAGTATCTGCCCCGGCCGGGAATCGAACCCGGGACCTCTCGCTTCGCAGGCAGGGTCGCTACCAACTGGGCTACAGGGTTGTCAAATTATCAATTATTGATACATTTGTTAATTTAGTTTTTTATATGAAAGTGTATTTATAAAGTCCCTTACACAGATGTAATGGCTATTATTAATCAAAATTCAGATAACGATGATGGAATCTATGAGAAATTAAGAAAAATTCGTCAGTATAAAAATGGTATATGTAGATCTGGTAATTTTCACATATAATAATAATATGTTTAGCCATAATTTTAGTGTTCTTCATCGAGACGCGCGCATATAATATAGGTACGAGTATAATACTTCAATGAGCAGAATGCTAGTTTTCTATATACATATTTAAAAGCTGGGACTTATTCCCCAGTATATTTGTTACAAATAAGGTCCTCCTTTTAAATCTTATAAAAAAGAAAATTCAGTGAAGAACTAAATTATTACAAATGAATATTTAATACAGTCAACATAACACACAAGACACAAATCTTCTATATGTATAATACATATGTCCTAACGTATCGCCCAAACACAGAACGCCCATGAATATTCCTCGTCCGACAAGAGATTTATAGCGGTCGCTTGTCGGAATTAGATTTGTGATGTTCCGCTTAGTAAACTCGACGGGTCCTAGAAACTTATGTTGTGGTATTATTATTAAGAATTATTTTTATACGTTTCAACATTAGTAGTGTTCTGTTACTAATCGAGTACAGAACTAGGAATAAAATAAGCAAAAACAGGTTTATTGATTTAATGGTTTAGTGTTTTAATACTTTTTAAATACATTTATAGCGGTCGCTTGTCAGACTTAGATTTGCGATGTTTCGCTGAGTAAGCTCTACTGTTCTGTGAAACGTATGTTGCGGTATTCCGTCGTCATTGCTGTACAATAAATATGTTAACACGTTTACTGCCGAATCCTGACATAAATAGACCAAGCCGTGTATGTACAGTTGTACATGTCTCAACGTATCGCTCACACGCAACGCCCATGAATATTCCTCGTCCGACATCTGATTTATAGCGGTCGCTTGTCGGAATTAGATTTGCGATGTTCCGCTGAGTAAACTCGATGGGCATTTGAAACTTATGTTACACTATTATTAGAAGATGGTGGTTAGATACCCATAATTACTATGTAGGTAAAACTTCAGTTAATTTTGTTGAAGGTATTGTTAGATGAAGGTGATTTTAGAAGTTCCTTTTTGCCACTATATACATAACTCATTTTGTTTACTTAATTTTCTTTAAAAATACGGTAATTTACCGTTGAAAATGAAGATAGATTAAAAAAGACATTCTATTTGATTTTATATGAAGTATTGGAGAGCCTTTTTCCTTTGCCGAAGAAGGTTTCCGGCAAGCCGTTGCTCGCAAAATTATATTTCGACAGCTGAGCGGAGATAAACATCTGCGAATAATATCCGTTGACGGTTCAGTATCCGTAATTATATTTCTTATGAGTATTATCTTAATCTTAGCTGCCTGGACAGACTTCCTTCTGTCAAAAGTTTTATTTATTTATTTTGAGATGTAAGCTATCCTATCTTTCAAGTTAGATCAAACTGCACGCGTGTGCAAATTTGATTAAAATCGGTTCAGTAGTTTAGAGGAGTCCATCGCGGACAAACAACGTGACACGTAATTTATATATATTACTAGCTGCCTGGACAGACTACGTTCCGTCAAAAGTTTTTTTTTATTTTGAGATGTCAGCTATCCTATCTTTCAAGTTGGATCAACCTGCACATGTTGTGCAAATTTGATTAAAATCGGTTAAGTAGTTTAGGAGTCCATCGCGGACAAACAACGTGACACGTAATTTATATATATTAAGACTAGCTGCCTGGACAGACTTCGTTCTGTCAATTTTTTTTTAGATGTAAGCTATTCTATCTTTCAAGTTGGATCGAACTGCACACGGTGTGCAAATTTGATTACAATCGGTAAATTAGTTTAGGAGTCCATCGCGGACAAACAACGTGACACGTAATTTATATATATTAAAGATGATAGTTTTAGTAAGAAATTGTTACTAATTCTATGGGCTAAAATTGCCTGAAATAAATTATTTTTATGTATTATTATTTATTTTATTAAACAGTTACATACGAATGTTAAAATTATGTGCAAGAAAATTTTCTCCCATTTTAAATGAATATAAAAAAGAATAAGTAACTATAAAATAAATGTACCTATCATAAAATAAAACATTAAACAAAAAATATGCAAATGGATCAAGAGCCCAGAGCGATCAGACATAACTTACTTTCACATGGATGAAACCTTAACTACTCAGTAGTGTCTGTAGAAAGTGAACAGTAGACAGTGTGCATTATTTAAGTATTTACGCGTAAACCAAGTGATCGCTTTAAGCGCTTTCTCACAGGCGCTAAACAAATTCGTCAGTTTTTTGCGTTTAAAGCGTTTACAGAAGATTTGGCCCATGAAAATGTTCTACAAAATATATATAAAAATCAGCCATGTGAATTTAAGTAAAGTAACTCTTATTTTTAGTTACCTTTCGCACCTGGTATCTGCCCATGTGCCACAGGGCAAGCTTCACAAACACCTAAGGTATTCAAAGTTCACTAGACGCTACTGAGTAGTTAAGGTTTCATCCATGTGTTGTTAAACCTACCAAAACTATAAAAGTTAAAAGTAACAACAAAGTACATGAATCTCTGATACATATAAATTACGTGTCACGTTGTTTGTCCGCAATAGACTCCTTAACTACTTAACCGATTTTAGTCAAATTTGCACACCCTGTGCAGTTAGATCCAACTTGAAAGATAGGATAGCTTACAATGTTCCTGAAGGCACACGGAAGTTATTAATAAAAAAAAACTTTTGACAGAACGAAGTCTGTCTGGGCAGCTAGTTATTTTATATTTATGTATACATCATCATCGAATAATAATTGGAAACTTAATTAGTTAAAGCATACTAACTCTGTAGGTACCTTATTTATTATTGAAAGTAAGTTTTTTTATCAAAATAGTCTTAATTTTTGCCTGTCTATTTTTTGTCTGTCACGCCGTTGCGCGGTAGAGACTGAAAGGATTGACTGTAGTTTTCAATAATCTATCCATCCATAGTCTTTGGATAATTAAGCAGGTAAAAACAATAAAAATCAATAATAATAGGGTAAGGTGGAGCAAAATATGACAGATAAGTCATAAAAGTACTGCTTAAATTAATCCGACGCATTAGGTATATTTTTATGACGTATTCGCAATTTGGACGTATCGTAAACGTGTGAACGAAATTAAAACGAATCGTTTTAAATCACGACCCACAAAAACCTACAAATTATTGGAATAATGGGAATAAGTCTTACTCGGTTGCGGTGAGAAGGTCAACGCCTTCGTATTTACTAAGCAAGCACAAAGTCTGGTGTATTTACAAAGTCTCTACAATTCGTCTAACTGATTTGTTTTCAACTTGCCGAATCTAGATTCTCGGATTCTAAATTAAATAAATGAATTTACTCAGCAGTTGGTATAAGTCGATTATTTTACTCACTGACTCTTCAAAGAACTACTATGGGTCGTCGTGGGTATGTCGATCGTCATTATTTATTATTGGTTTTGAAAATTAGTATTGTTCCACTTTGTTTATTAATGAGTAAATGATTATATTGTTTTAAAAATAAAATCACGCTCGTAGGAGTCATAACTTGCTCATAGTATAATGTTATAATTCTTGACGAAAGCTTTCGATTAAAAGAAGAATTATCAAAATCGGTTCACCCAGTCGAAAGTTCTAGGTAACAAACATAAAAAATACAGTCGAATTGAATACCTCCTCCTTTTTTAAGTCGGTTAAAAACAACTTGCAACTTTGAAAAAAAATATCAATGTTCTATTGTAGATATGAATATCCTAGTAAACTAATACTAGGGATACGACTAGTAGGTAGGTATGAAACTGATTTTCAACTTCTTTAGGGGATGAATGCTCAAAAATATGTTCTTAGCTGACGACTCCTATGCCTTTGCCAAATGTTATCTATGAAGGTTCAGTAGTTTTTGAGATTTCGTTTTTAATCAGTGGTGTGTATCCTTTTCCCTTATTACGTCACTACGTGTATCCTAATATCCCTACTAATATTAGAAATGCGAAAGTAACTCTGTCTAAATGTAAAAGTTTGTGGGGAGGTTCGTTACTCTTTCACGCAAAAACTACTGAATGGATTTCATGAAATTTAGCAAACAAGTACACCATTATCTCGTCTAAGACATAGGGTATTTATTATCCCGAAAAACGCGGGCAACGCCACGTGCAGATCTAGTTAGTTACCTACAGATTTCTGTGAAAGTTAAATCCCAAGTACACCTAAATCGAGAACGCTGAGTAAGTTTACACGCCGTATCTGAGTTGTACTACCCGTAGTAATTTCCGTCTCAGCAATTGCCCCTGATTATTTTATTTCAACGACGTCAGGCAGGTCTTAAGTCGTAATCCGTTATAATTAATTCTCTGTCCTTAAGTAAATTTCCTCAGCAAGTAAGACGTCATTTATAAACTGTAGCAGATACCTAAGCTTTTATACAATGAATTGCGGAGTTATAGTTGAAACGTTGGTTTATTAATGTTAAATTATTGGCAGACTAAAGACAAGACAGGAATTAAATACAATATTAAGAGAGAAAGGATTGAAAGAAATACTGAATGAGATAGTTGGAAAACAGACATAATTATACCTTAGCTTGTAATCACTAAGTGCCCTACCTCACCGGGACGCCATGGCGACGTCGCCGGCCACGGAAATCCAAGAAATTCCAAAATATTTTTTTATGTAACTAGTTATGTTAAAACAGTGGTCATTGTCTCATGACTTAATATTGATAATGTAATCCTTATGCGAAGCATTACCACCAAGCGTGCCGGTTTTGTCGAATTTTACGACACTTGTATGCCAGCATGAGGTCAGTATTATAAACTGCCCCAATACGGCTCTATCTCTACAAATTCTATAATAAAATGTATGTATGATATGTATGTATATTTGTATATATATATTTTCATGTGTGCACTAAGTTTGCCTCTCAAATATTCATTTTCCTTTTGCGGGGCTACTGGAAGAGATTTCGTTTCGAAATAAGTAGTACCCATGTGCGATTGTTTCTAAGATTAAGTTTTCTGTGTATAACTGTATGGTGTGCATAAACTATTAAATAAATAAATAAAAATCATACATTAAAGTGAAAACGGAATGATGATAAAAGAGGATAATAACAGCTCGAATTTCTGAAACATGAATTTTAACCAAAGCATTAAAACAAAGCCTCCGTACGTACCGGTTTTAGTCGACGAAAACGATGCGTCCATGCAAAATGCAAATTAATGCAGAAATTCATCAACGGAACTATCACAAAAGTGGGGCTAAGCATTCGAATTTTCGGAACATGAGCATATGTTGAAATGAAATTTTGAAATTACCTCGGTTGGACCAGAAATGTAAATGTTGGAGCTACTCGTAAATATAAAATCTGGATCCGGTGAAATGTTTTTAATAATCTCAGCGAGTAAACGCGAACGCTACAGTTTTCCAGTAGAGAGGGCTCTTTAAGTAGGAAAGCAAATAAACTCTCAGGAAACCAGTTTGGAGTTCCGCTAGCGTGCGGCGCTCGGTTCGTGTCGTAGGTTTTTTAATTTGTTTTCCTTTAAAATAAATATGGCGGAGCAGAGTTAAAGATTACTTCGTTATGGAGGTACTAAAGACAGGAGTAAAATTCACTTAATGAACGCTGTTACTGGGAACTGGGGATTTAACTTTTGTTCTCCACGTTAAGTAAGCTTTGTACTGCGCGAAATTGCAGTATTTGTGTACCATGGAAATCAATAATTAATTATTCCTATTAATTAATATTACAGATGTGAACGTTTGCAAAGATGTTTGGATGTTTGTATGTTTGTTACTCAATCACGCCACAACTACTTAACCGTTTTGGTTGAAATTTGGAATGGAGATAGCTTATACCCTAGATTAACATATAGGCTACTTTTTAGCACGGAAAAATTCAGGGTTAAACAATTAGACGGTTATTATAAAAAAAAATCGCCTTTTTTTAGGATATAGCCGGCAAACGAGCTGACGATTCACCTGATGGTAAGCGGCCATCATCCCCCTTGAACATCAGCAACAACAAAGAAGAAAGAAGGGAAGAGAAACAGAGAGAAGAGAAAAAGAGTTCCATGCACCATCTTTACTTAAACCCCGAAAGTAGCATGAATGTGAAGTATCTTTCATGATATAATGTGTACTGGTACACTAGTTAATGAGTCGGTTTTACTATATTAGGCCTTCCGTCCACGTAGACGCACGACAACGTACGCACGCCAACGTCAGTTGTCGATTTTTTGCAGCCTACTTGCAGCTTGCTTGCATCTTACTTGCAGCTTGCTTGCATCGTGCGTAGTAAATGTACGAAATCTATCTACGGAGTGGCATCGTCGTATTTGCCGATTGCCTATTTCATTATGCAGCTTGCATTCAATCGCCAAATGAAGCGCCGTGGACAGTAGGCCTATAGTTCGCGTCTGGTTGTTACGTCCAAGGGTATTGCAGGTTCGGTTGTCTCTTATCGTCTTGAGACGCATACCGTTGGTTATTAATATGAAGTAAAATATATTTGGGAAGTGAACTGTTAGGGTTCCGTACACATATTAATACTAATCACTAGGAATTACAAGGATTTTTAGTCTTTTCATTCAAGCACCTATATGGATAGGTACTCTTTTTAATTAAAAATCCCTGGAGCATTTTCTCTCCCCGTTCTGTAATGTTTCCCCACCCATTTTAAAAACAATTACGAATCGATGACGTAGATATTTGTTTAAGTGATGACGTACACAGAAGAAATAATCTTTAACTTCAAAACTTTGGTTAAATAATTTGAGGCGTAGACAAAAATATTCTAAAACTAAAAATTGTCACCCGTATTCATAGTTGGTTTTCAAAAAGTACGGACAGCGGAATATTTTATGCAAACATGCAGAACCCTCGAAAGTGCAGTGTAGAGCGAACGTCGTTTTCGCTGGATGGATACTCAGTGAATTTTATGTGTTTCTCGGCTCGCTGATAATGTGAGGATCGCGAGGATGCATATTTTCCCATCCGTGTGTTTCGTGAGCAGGGCTGTCAATTGCTTATTTCTAGTTACATTTATTTATGTACTAACTTTGCATTAATTAATAAAGAAACAAAGGTTTTAACCGTCTGTTAAATTGTAAAAGTTAGAAAATAAATTTATACTTATCTGTTAAAGCAACCGTAACATAAATTTACAGACGGTTTACTGTATATTGTAAGCATAAAAGAACAAAATCACTGACACTGTGAGAATTAATTATCATTTTAATTATGTATGTAATTATTATGATTATCATTTATTAAATTCTTATATCAGCGCAAGGTACGTATTATTTAAGCTAATGTTTTCGTTTTTTTTGACCGGCTTCGTTTTTTTCCCACTGATCACAAGAGCTCATTAGCAGCAAAATGCTTTTAGCATTACGTAAATTTTAAGTTCAAAGCTTTATTAACAATCATAATACTTCAGTCATAATACAAATAAGTTGGTAAAACATACTACCAATTATTTATTAAATAATTTTTTATTACACAATTACTAAAAGCGTAATTGTATGACAATTCTTTTTGTGGAAATTGCCGGTAAACGAGCTGACGATCCACCTGACGGTAATAGACTATGGTCTTCCATGGAAATCAGCACCACTAAAGGCATCTCTGATGCGTTGTCGGCAAGAATGAGAGAAGAAAAGAAAAGAAAGGGACTATTAAGTCAAGAAGTAACCATGAGTATTTTTATATTAATTTAAAGTAAGTGCCAACCCTACGCTACAGTAATGCTAGCCATATTTTTGTCTCTATCAGACGCGAGCCTCCACACGTCGAGTGTTTGTGCAGTTACAAATATTTTGAGAAGAGCCATTATTTTACCTAAAATATATTGTCAGTGCTGTGAGTAACTTAATAATGTCGCAGTAGTGACTACTATGTTATTATTTATTCATTCTCATGTATTGAGATAGAATAATGGATGTATATATAATTCGATTCAAAACGTTTTTTTATATGTTCCAAATTGTAGTTTTCGGTTTTGCATACGTTTTATAGCAGTACCCGTGGCAATGGAGTGTATTATTTTAGAAAAACTTAATAATTACTATCATCTCATGTTCTATTAATAAAAAATATAAAATTATTAACTTGATATCTGGTCATTGAAGCCGCTTGGCACTCATAAAATAAACAATTTTTTGACATCTTATGATTTTTTCTAATAGATTTTTGACTTATCTTATTAAATACTTTGTGCTTGTTGTAGAATACTTATGTAGTCATTTAAAATTTTACCCCTCAACAACGTCGAAATCAAACTTTCACTTCAATAAATAAAAAGTAAATAACAGAACTCTAGCTATTAAATGTGTCAATCATAAACTTGTAACTGAACTGAATATTACTGGAGTGTTACGAGTATAACTGAACGATCGGATAATAAATATAATTTTCTGTTTACGTATCATTCAGTCTGAAAGATCTCCTTCAATCAAGTTCGTTTAACGTATCACATAATATTTGATATTACCTTTAAATAGTGAAATACTATTTATGAAGTCGTTTTGACCATTGAAATTTATATTATTACTAGCTGACCCGGCGAACTTCGTATCGCCTAAGAATGTAACAAATCAGAGATCATTAAAATCGGTACAGCCGTTCTTAGCCGTTATAATTTCCGTGTCTTCCCTCTCACGCTCCCTCCCCCTCTCCCTCTCTCTATCTCTCTCTCTCTCCCGCTCCCTCTCCTCTCCCCTCCCCTCCCCCTCTCCCTCTCCCCTCCCCATCTCCCTCTCCTTCTTCCTCTCCTCCTCTCCCTCCCCCTCCCCCTCTCCCTCTCTCACACCACCTCCCCCTCTCCCTCCGCCCTTCCCATCTCCCTCTCCTTCTTCCACTCCCTCTCCCTCCCCCTCCCCCTCTCTCACGCCCCCTCCCCTCCAACTCCCCCTCCCTCTCCCCCTCCCCTCACCTCCCCTACTCCTTCGCCTCTCCCTCTCCCTCTCTCCCTCTCCCGCTCCCACTCCACACTCCTCCCCTCCCCGTGTTACATAATCGGGATTCGCGGAACATGCGCGAGCTGTCCGGCCGCGGGGCCGGTGATGATTGTTGCTACTCGTACAATCACGTTGTCACGTACTTCCTTTACTACGTAATATCTTCTGAATGGCATGTCCGATTTGAGTAATTCAAAAAGTTATCTATAGGTATTGAAACAGTTTTGAATATGAAATGATTTATTTGGATAAGGATTAATAGGAAGGTATGGTTTTCATGATCTGACTTTGGTCATCTTTTTTATTAACTTTTAAAATGTAAAAAGTGGTTATAGTGACATAACTACAATAGTTGGACATATACTATAGCGAAGTTTTTTGTAGATATTGATAAGTTCTATAATATTGTAGAACATTTTTTTGTTCTATCATCAATAGTTTCTGCAGCGTATGCGATGAAAGAAAATTTTAAGCAAATTTTTTCACACTTTGGTTCACGTTACTAATGTTTTAGCAAGGATCCCTAATTTTTTCTAGTAATAAATATAGCCTATGTTACTCATGAATGATGTAGTATTCTAATGGTGAAAGAATTTTGAAAATCGATTCAGTAGTTTTTGAGTTTATTCGTTGCAAACATACAAAAATACAAAGCTTTCCTCTTTATAATATTAGTATAGATTTCTCCGTGTAGATTGCCTGTCTAGCTAACACACTCTGCTTGAGTCAGCAGCTAAACAATAAGTTCTATTTTTCTTTTTCTCTCTCTTCTCTCTTATTTGTCTTCATCGTCATATCGCAGCTAGTTACTTTAAAAAAAAGTTTCTCGAGGCGAAGCTTACTTACTAGTCATTAAATTCAAACTGAAATATTTTAATTCAAAATTGGTTTGATTTACAAACTCTTTTTGAAAGTCAGTTACGCCATTACTTCAACACAACCTTCCTTACTGTGAGTAGACCCGGGAAAGTAGCAGCAAGAAACTACCGCTGTGTTTTATTTCATGCTCTCAGTTACATATTACGTATACCATTTATTATGTCTCTTATAAAACTATCTCTATTTATGTCTATTTATAAAACTCATGTCCAAATAGTCTTGTATTCAGGAGGGCACTTACTATTCATTACCATTAATATTACCATCAACATCGTTGTCGTAAAATTTTCGTTCTAATAGGACGTGTGTGCACTAAATGGCTAGGTTAAAGCAGGAGCGTACGCCTTACGGCCGCGTGGGTTCAAACTCAATTAGCCGAGATATCAGGAATCTGAGGCTTGAGTAATTTATGGAACCGATATTAAGTTGAACAGGATATTGTAAAGTGCATGTACTCTTTGCTTTGGAGTACTAAGGAAAGGTATCTATAAAATATGCTTATACTTTGACTTTGGTCAGACAACAGTCAAAAATGTGCTAGATGATTGACAATTTGTTGACAACAGTCAAAAATGTACTAGATGATTGACAATTTGTTAATACGAATAAAATTTTTAAGAAAAAAAAAAGAAAATAAAGTCATATAAAATGCCTAATGCTAATTTGTTATTCATTATTTTGTTCAGATAATTTTAAGTCTAAGCAAAGCCTAAGTACGCTTTGTAGATCTCGGCCTAACTCCTTCTTAATACTACATGGATAAGTCCGACTACAGTACGAGTATATTTCGTAACTCAATTCCCGATAATTAACATTCTACGCAAGGATGATAGAACGGATAATAACGTTTAAAATAAGACTACCTATATCCGGACTTAATTAATAGATTACTTTCATTTATAGAAATGGATGTGTTCTCGTGGGACAAGATGTACCTATAAGTTGGCTTTGGTATGGAGGAACTGTTAAGCGATTATTAATTTATTATCAGAGATTAGTAATGTTATTAAATATGAACGAACGATAAAAAGACATTAAAATGATACAATTGGGCAAACCCAAAAAAATAATTATAATGTTAACCATTAGCGAAGCGTGGGCAGGTTTAGCTAAAATTAGTTTTAAAGTGAAAAAGTCTCAATAAGCACTCTTTAAAGCTTAAAAACTTAGGCACAACAAAATTATGAAGCAGAATTCTGTCAAGTGTTGAGAACAGTGTACATATGGAAAGCATAATAATATGCGCGTGACTCATATTTTATACACGAAGTGACGCAAACATGATGCTTTTATTAATTGAACCATTCTTAGAGAAAAATTGTAGTCGTAAACAGCGAAGGGGAGAAGGATTGAACGGAGAAAATATCTCACGTAACCAAGTTACATTGCAGGTTTCAAGGCGATTTGAATATCTTTGTAAAATGTAATCTGAGTTAATTGCTAATTCATATAGTTTTTGGAATATTGTTTCGTACCCTTTGAATATAAGTGCATATTATTATAAATATTCAAATTGCTTAAATCTACAAAAATAATAAATTGCAAATGTAATAGGATGTATTTGTAATGTTTTTATATTCAGTTAGTGAAGTTGAATAAATACAATGAAATCAGTTAAAAATAACTTATTTACAATAGTTTTATAACCATTATGTCGACTGTCCCTTCATACAGTTTGTAGAAACGAACTTTAAAGTTAATTTACATACATGCTATTTAATAGCCCTTGCTCCGAAATATTTATGAGAAATTTCATTTTCAATACTTATTTACGTTAATAAAATAGAACTGTCCATCAGAAGTTATTTTAATATTTTTTTGCGAAAATTTCTCAGAAACTAACAAAAATGATTGTGTTCATTTTGTGTGCGACATTTTGCATCGTAGCACTTTTATGAAAAAAACCAAAGGAAAAAACCATACATTTTCATGCATACATTATGCTAAAGTACCATCATCCCCAATCTTACCTTTGGATATCCTCGTTACATTCAATAAAAGCCTTACAACACCAGCCGTCATAAACACGGCCCAATAAGGGGTACTAAATTCTATTTCTTTTCAAACTACCTAGTCTCTAGTGGTTCCGTAATTGGCCCTTCTACGCTCTGGAGAAATTGTTGCGAAGAAGAACCTCAAAAGACAATATTACTGAGTTTCCAACTTGTTATTTTCTCACCCGCAGTAATTTTATTTTATCAGAGTTTCTCGCGCGGGTTTCCGTCTATCTAATAAGCCGAACCAAACCTTTTTACTTCGCCCTTCGGTAAATCAATAAGACCCGGATTAGTTTGATGAACTCTTTCGATGTTGGAATAAAAGTGTCGGAGTTGGATAATCCTATTTGACGTGCCGGTGGCATCTGTGATTCGTTGAATTGCCAGTATTTTCGTAAGAGGCTCGTGATTTTGTAGATTCAGTGATTCTTGCAGACATTTTTACATCCAAAGGGTTTATACAGAGAAGGGTAAGTAATATAAAATAAGGTTCAATAAAATAAGATTAACCTACTAAAGTCAGTTTATTGAGCTGAAACAAATAATAAATTTTATATATTTGTTTGGTATCTATTATTTCCTATTTATTTTTATTGTTGTTAATTTTTCATTGAGTTAAATATATTTGTGTTTCTACGAATATTTCTTCCTTTATTATAATAATGGCATTTTGAGATCCCAGTGCTGCAAGCATCCAGACCACAAAATGTTTAAGTGCTTTGAAACAAATTCCTCTCCTATACCATTTATTTAACATGACTAAATTTTGTGTCTTGAAATTACTAGATACTTATTATAATATTTAAAATATTTAAGATTGATATAAATGAAGGATGAACTCAGTTTTCTTACTTGAATGAAAAATGTTTTGTAACATTTTTTAGGAATGTAATTTTTTTGGTTTATTTTGTAAGCTATAAACATAATATATCTCTGTTGTGTTACCTACTTTGAAAGTAAAAATAAAGAAATAAAACTTATTTTAGCATGCATTGGTCACTTACCAACAACTGTGCCGAAACCGTTACTACAAATATTTGTAATGTTCATACACCACGGTAGGTATGTACAAAAAGATAGTCTAACATTACAATGATTATATTAATTAGGAAATTACGGTTAAAGACATTTATTTTCTCAAAAGAATTACAAATTCACTTACAGAGAAAATACAAAATTTTGTTAATTAAATATTATAAAGTGTCATCGACACGCAGGCCAGACACGTTACGTATTACAAAACTTAAGATCTACATTACAAATACGATAAGCTATAAGATGTTGAATCTATTGACAATATTCTATTATCTAAGTACTATTATTTTTTAGATTTTTTAATTAGGAAATTAAAAGCAA
Organism: Thymelicus sylvestris; assembly: GCA_911387775.1. Classification (NCBI taxonomy): domain Eukaryota; kingdom Metazoa; phylum Arthropoda; class Insecta; order Lepidoptera; family Hesperiidae; genus Thymelicus; species Thymelicus sylvestris. The sequence continues at coordinate 31,204,245 of OU426885.1, read as the reverse complement.
TTATTTAAAACTTTTGTTAAAATAATTATGAAACGCTTTTGGCACATTTACCTCTTTTTGTACCTACATAGAGGTAATATTATATTTGGCCAAAACAGTGCGCTACATACCTTGTAGGCATTGCTTGTAGGTATGTAACATGTAGAGCGTGTAACCATAAGTAGCCGAGTCCTCTAACTCCATTACGTAATCACGGGATAAGAAACGACAAACCCAATTGGCTCGGGGTCCATTCAAGATCTAATTACGAGAACGGATTGAATCGGGACCGTGACTTCTATTATTTTAGGATCTAATTGTAAGATTATGTGGTCTATCTTTAGAATCAATTTAATTATAATGTTTCGACAGAAATGCTAGCACTCATGCATTATAATGAAATGAAGTGAGGCGAAGTGAAATGAAATGAAACTACTACAATGAAGAGCAACACTCTTTATTGTGCAAACTGTAATGCTCTGTTCTGTTCTGTATGTAGTGTATGGTGAGGGTATATGTATTATGTATCACGTTAATACTCGTCCCATTAATAGCTCGGTTGTACTTTGTACCATCTTAATATATATAAATTACGTGTCACGTTGTTTGTCCGCGATGGACTCCTAAACTACTGAACCGATTTTAATCAAATTTGCACACCGTGTGCAGTTTGATCCAACTTGAAAGATAGGATACCTTACATCTCAAAATAAAATAAAACTTGACAGAGCGAAGTCTGTCCGAGCAGCTAGTATAATATATAATTAAGCAAGAGATGAATTTATTTCATTATTTTCTGTCACTTAATATTTTCCGGATATATTAATTGACGGAAATGCCATTCATGTTTAAGGCATTCTTATGAACAAAGATGATTTTATCATTTTATCAGTAGTTTCTTGCGACTTCTTCTTAAACCAAAACTAATTCATTGAAGCGATGGCGTAGTTATTGAAAACGTTTCACTGAAAAGTGTAATAGATTCTAATTAATTTCACTTCACTTCAATGAATTTCCTATTTGAATTTAATCAATATGGCTGTAGCGTGGCTGTTACATACTCGTAAATGTACAGGATGTAAACAAGCAATCCAATTACTTGATTCGACGGGATCTAATTACATTGAGCGACCACAGTTTCAGACACATGACCTCAGATGGTTTTAACTCATGCCTTTATTTATCCGAGAATTGTCAGAGATTTAAAAGGTTTTAGATTTCTTCTTTTTTATTTTTTAAACGTAAATTTTGAATTGTGTGTTAAGATACGAGTATTCTATAATTCTGCTCATTTTCTTTTCTCACTTACATAATAAGTAGTCACATTTATTACATAAAAAACTTAAAGTATATTTTGTACTTCAACAAATGGTAGCTTCTTTCATACGATGCAGTAGCTTAAATCTAATCTACAAATCCATTACTACTGACACTAGCCGACATGTTAAAATCTCTTACATTTCGTTCTTAAATATTCATGTGCGTTATCAAAGGATTATCTAGATCGCTCTATGCTCTAGGTCTAATCGAGATTCTGCAAATGGAAAACGATTACATATACGTGACTGGGAATACATCAAGCGGATGAAAGCCTCTAGAACAGTAATGGAATAGTTGCAGTGTCCAATTCATTAAGAGCCTTCTCCCTAAAAAGACTGCCTGAGGCAAAGATTTCAAAAGTATGGGCCCGTTGAAACATTTCACAGGCCCGTTGAAACATTTCACATACAATAAATAAGCATGGAGTGCGTCATCTCTTTCTCTCTCTTACGAACTGAGTGAGATCTGAGTGGCCATGTGGTGTCCCACTACAGTATCCCACCTACATCCTATTCAAGTTTTGTTACAGATGACAATGAGCGTAAAAGTGAAAAGTTTTACTATAGTCAGTACATAATATTGTGGTGTCAGCACAATAATTCGTACAGTGACGTCACGCCCGACTTTAATCAAGCTAACGAAGTTTTCTACTAACGTATCATAGCATCCTATCGTACCATCCTATATCCTATTTATGAAATGGAATGAAACATGGAATGAAATAAAATGAAATGAAATAATCTTTTATTCATATACTAGGTATTACTGATACACTTATGCACGTATTTTTTTTAATCTATCGGCTTTTTGGAAAGATCATGGAGGAGAAGAAAAGCCGTAAAGAAACTCCTCATCACATCTTTTAAATAATAAAACTTATTTTTATTAATTTTTTTATTTATTTTACATTTTTCAATATTATAAATATGAAAGTTTGTAAGGATGTTTGTAATTCTATCACGAATAAACCGGATTTTCATTAAACTAGCCATATAAATAGACCATGATTTGCAAAAGAGCGGACAGAGTGCTAGTTTCTAATACAGGGTGAATTTTTTTCCCTCTTTCTATGTTCCTCATTAGTTACCCTGCTGGGGTGTTATTTTATGTTCCTATAAAAATACCTTTTCTGTAAAATAGAACATTGCCTTATAATAACGAACGATCTATCGACGCATACTGTGCTCCAGTGCTTTTCAAAGTTTAGTTTTAATAGGTTTCTGGGGATCAATATTGTTAAATATGTACACTGTACAGCAGTAATAAAATCATTCAACATAAGCAGGTAATTATGTTAGAAATATTTGAATAAATTAATTAATATTATTATTATTATATTAATTATTAATTAAAGTAGTTAATTAATTATCGATTTTTCAAAACGGATCTCCGCATGTAATATACTTAAATATTATTTTTATTTGTATTGTTTGTGTTGTTTATGAAGTAGTTAATGACTGTAATGTTTTTATTGTTATTTAAATTTTTAACATAATAATTTATTCTCAAAATATTATCCCAAAACCATAATAGGAAACTTTTACTAATATTCTGTATTGCAAAGTTATAAATGTTATCTTTGAAAGTTATTTGTCATTGTTTCAAGATTGAAAACCACTGACCTACTCGTTCCAACTGATTCAACAATAACAGCCGATGAATGATTTCAATCATAATGCAGAGGTTAGCAAGTAATTTGTAGTTTGTAGTGCATGCAGACTTGAGATTGAAAGGGTTTACGTTTGAAAAACACAGGTTGATTGCTAAATTGATTTTCTAGAAATAAACTAGTATGAACATGGAACACTTGACCTCATATTAAAATGAAATTAAATGAAATTAAAAAAAGCAAAATGTTTATTAACTTCTACGTACGTCCTTTCAGTGATATTCGTTTCTTTCACTACTATTTGTATAGTCATGTAGGTAGTGTAGTTTAAAAAATAATAAAATTATCACTATCTACGAAAGTTTTTGACTGGCCTATTTATTTTTTATTTTACTCATTATCAACTCATATTTAGGCTACTATTATTGCTATTTTAAACTATTATAAGTTCTCCTAGGTTCAAATAAATAAATACAAATAGACGTGTCATGTTAAAAATAAACTTCTGTAAGTAAAAAAATATACACGACGAATTGATAAACTTCATATTTGAAGTAAAAATAACAGTTACCGATAGAGAAACGAAATTATGATGGATCGATTGTGATTATTTTAGCAAACTTCTAGCAAAATTCTAGCAAACTCCTAAGCAATAAAGTTGTACCAAACTTATTCATTATATTTATTTTCCCAGAAAAAATATAACGGTAACACCTGCGCGAATAAAGTTTCTAACTAAGACAAAGCGAGAAGTTACTGCCAGTAGTTATTTCTTGCTTTCTTATTTCGCGTAACTCTGAAACTTACGCAAGAAATATTGCACTAATTACGCGAGAAACTTACGTACGAGACATTGTGATTATTACGCTCAAGATTACATTGGGTAGAGTTGTTTTTCACACGGTTTATACCTTTGTATGCATATATGTATATGTGTATGACAGTAATTTATTATGGTTTTACGTAATGGAATCTTGTAATTTACAAGATTATTTGTCTTCTAAGAGCACTTAAGTTACCTAAAGAGTTTTCGACATGACCTTATGCCATGCCCTTCAAAGTACCTACTTGAGCCACACATCCAACTACTAGCACTACATATATCTGTCGGAGCTATTTTAAACCTCCGTCCGTGTCTTTGTCTGCATGGACTTCAGAATTGAGTGCATTATGAAATGAAAAGTGTTTTCTTACTAAAAAAACATAGGACAAATATCGCAATGTTATTAATATCATGTATCTAACATGACAAAAAATAATTTCTAATAGGGTCGATGTGCCAGTATACGGCCTTTTAGTGGAGTTGGCCACTTTGGGCGAGTAAAAACATATGTTATCTACACGCAAAATAGTCGATCTATGTGTATTTGGATCCCTAATATAGTCAAGATGTGAAATAAAAAATAAACCAGTGCCCTCCCATGTATAAATTTTAAAATATAACGGATAAAGTGAAAAACTAGCGATTGTGCCAGTATACGGCCCCCTGTGCCGGTATACGGCCCCTAGTGTGCCAGTACCCGGCCACCCCTTAAAAATTAATAATAGGCTCAGAATACAATGAATTATTACTGATATACAATATTTATTATTATTATAAACATTTACTCACATCTTATTACTGAAAAAGTGGCCAAGTGCGAGTCGGACTTGCCTTTGAAGTGTTCCATTGAAAATGTGCTATATCTCAAAAACTGCCAATCTCATTCAAACCAATTTTCGTTTAAAATATTCATTGAGATCTCCAGCATATTTTTTTTTAGATTTTTCACTCTCTTATTTTAAAAGTTAGAGGGACACATTTTACCACTTTGAAAGTGTCTATCTTTCAAACGATTGACTTTGAGAAAGAATGGTTAGGAACCTCAATGTCATTTTTGAATACCTACCTACAGAAACGCACGTATAAATTATATAAATAAAAAAAAAATTTTTTACTTTCAGTTCCATGTATGAAACCCCCGCTAGACAAACAGACAGACAGATATGACAAATTTATAAGGGTTTTTACCATTTGGCTACGGAACCCTAAAAAGTAGGTGTTTGTAAAATTTTGTTCTGTTGTTCATATGCCAGAGAGGTCTCTTCTGCCATTCCCTTTGTTTCGAATATCATGAAGAGCTTTTGTTACATCTTCATAGGAGAACTGGGAAATCTTTTTATCTTCTTATTTATTTGGAGGTTCGTCAAAAACATTAAATAATAAATATATAATATTTTAGGGTTCCGTATGATTATTATAGATCACTAATTCAGGGGTCTGTCTGTTCGTCTTTAACTGTCATCTCTTTGCACACATTATTCACACATACCAAATGAAAAGGCTCGTTGTGAGGGTCTTTAATTATAAGATTAATAGTTTTAAAGTTAAATATAAAAAATAGATAAATATTAATCTTTCTCCTCCCTTCCCTAATCTCCAAAACTACCAACCAAGCGAAATATTCCAAAAAAAAGTGCTTGTAACAGGCGAGGAAAATGAATGAAAAACAGGAGTAAAAAGGTGTATACCTATTACCTATACATGTATTATTATTAGTCATAGGTACGGAACCCTTTCGACACGGGTGTAAGTCGCACTTGGCCAGTTTTTTTAAATGAATCCCACAATTAATTTTAATTTAAGTAGGTACCTACTAAATGTTAATCTCGCAAAATACCAAATAGCTAACTGTATTAGTAAGCGGAGACCTATTTAGTACCTGTTTATTTTTCAATGAATCAGAAATATAAAGAAAACATATGGCCGAATACTGGCTTACGGCATCTTTACACTTATGACTGGGTGAACCAGTACCCGGCCACCCGGCCGTATACTAGCGTTTTACATAAATTGGTAGTCCAGTACCCGGCCACCTCATTTTTGTATAATTAAACGCTATAATTGGAAAAAATACACATTAATAATAAAGATCAGTTAGTGATGAAAGTAATAACACCAGTAACATAAGTAAATAACTAATACAAAATAATAAAACTTCCCTTCGAACGCCGCACTGCTTCGTATTTCTTAGCTTGTTTATCGCATGTGCGCACAACATTTAGACAAGAGGTAAACTGAATGGATTTTTTTAGCCTACTGGTTAAGTGAATAGTTGTAAATATTGCAAATTCAAATTACTACATTATCTGAAATACGTTTAAAACTTACACTTTACTATTATATCATGTAGAAATCTTATTATCTCTAATTAAAGAAACGTAGTCCGTCAGGTGGCCGGGTACTGGCGCATGGCCGGCTACTGGCACATCGACCCTATACTATCAAAAGTTTTAACTTGTTTATGTTATTTTCTTTCAAATTCTCTCAACTACTTTGTTTCATTGAGTCACAAACAAACTTTAACTTTTATTCAAACGATTTTGGAACGAAGTTCCTTATCGCGCGTTGCGAAAGGGGGCTAGATGGAAAATTTTGGGACGAAAAGTTGTAACGACACTTTTTGCTGTCGTAGTTTTTTTTACATAGAAAGCAAGCCAGATATTTTCGTTTCTTGCAGTCAGTACTAGGGTAGCAAAAACATGCAAGCGAGTGTGCCAAAACAAATCTGGGGTATTAAATTTCTCATCAGCTTTGTTCACCTAGTAGCAATTGCTATGAAATTTAATACCTTAGATTTGTTTTGGCACACTTGCTGCATGTTTTTGTTATCCTAGTACTGACTGCAAGGAACTTCGTTCCATCCGGGCGTCCCTTGACACCTCTCAAGTTTTTTTATAATAATATTTTCTGTGATACTGATAAAGTATAAAGTTTCCGAAAGTTATTGTGACCACAAAAATCTTTTCTGTTATAAATAATACGAGTAATTCAGTAAACAAGTTTAGTGGTCTAAGAATAACACAGCCAAGCTAATATTAGAGTTGGTAAGTTGGTCTAACAAAGAAATACACTAAGTAAAAAGTTCTAGAGTAATGTCATCTTGGAAACTTCCACGAAATATACTTCTAATGAGGTTAAGAACTTCAGTTCGAGTTACTCGAGGTGCGAGTATTACAAAGAGGTTCATTCATGTTTATTAACAGGCTTCAAAAATATTGTATTCTTAAATGATTTTTATCTAAGAGCTTTGCCATTTATCAACAAATTAGAACATTCTTTTCTATCTGAAAATGATATACCTACTTCAAGATTGGTCAAATGTTGAACAAACGTGGGAACTCCTGGCCTATATTATAATTAAGTCGGTAACTTTTTTTTAATTAATAAAATTTACCTAAATTTATGTAGTACCAGTAGGTTTTGTCTGCTGGGTCCTGTACCTAATTTTATCCTGATGGTACCCATGCATGGTGGTTTTGAAGTGCCTGGTTAGCTACCACCCTCCTTTGATCTCATGTTAGATCTTAGGATCTCCCGAGAATTTATGAAGTGAAAACTTCTTTAGACGCATTGGGTCTTTTTTTAGATGGGATGAAACCATATAGTTCGTGACGCCGCAGCCGTCATCGTCTTAATCGACACCTACCTGTAGTGCCATCTCTGAGAGAAATAAGGAATCAATATTGTATCATCAATAAACAAACAATTCATTTTTGAAAGTATTTCCTGCACAATATACAGGGTGTTTCAAAAGTACCCGTAAAGCTGAAAGGAGGTTAAATGGAGCCTTATAACGAGTCCATTCACAATATTTAAGAACCGTAGTAAGGCTGTATAACATACCCCAAAAAAATAAAAAAATATTATTATTTTCACTGATGTGCAAACCCTATTTCAGTAAAATCAAAGAGTAAACTACCCAGAATGTACCTACATTTCTACCTAATTCGCGGAACGACAAAAATTTTAAAAGACCTAACCTAACGAAACAACCTAAACGAACACCTACTTTTTCATAATAAACGTCAAATTTACAAAAACGGCTCAAAATGAGCTCCGCCTTGCTCAATACATAACCTCGCTCGTCGTGATATGGCTTGCGTGGCATTTTGCACCATCGTCGTTGTTATTGATGCGAAAACCGATCTAACACGCTGTTCCATCTCGGCAATCGGAGAAATACACTCTGTCCTTCACATAACCCCACAAAAAGAAGTCCAAGGGTGTGAGGTCTGGAGAACGAGCAGACCATAGCACCGGTCCCCCGCGGCCGATCCATCCTCACGGAAAGCAACCGTTATGATGTTCTCGTACGTTGTGAGCAAAATGAGCTGGAGCTCCATCGGAAGACATTTTTTGAAGCTAGTACTTGAGTTTAATGACATCCTTGTATTGAGGTAGCAAACATTTATGAATGAAAAATAGAAAAACTATTAAAGTAGATAATTATTAGTTAAAATATGTACGTAGACCTTTCTGTTAAATAATCTGGGTACCCCTCATGACAACTTACTAGGGTTGACAAAATTTTTGGCTCTGATAATTAATTATATTTTTTACGGGGTATTTTGAAACACGGTGTATAAACACACATCTCCGTAGTAGGTTTTTACCTGTGTCGCGGGTAGCATGGACGACACATATATAACACATCACAATAACACCCCTGATATTGTTCGTCCGAGCAATAGGACTTGGAGACCAGATCTAACTCAGAAACGGGTACGGCTACAATAGATCAAATCTGGTCGCAGTGGCCCCTGGGACGGTTGACCCAGGCCCGAAATTTGAAATAATATAATAATAATAACACCCCTGACCCGAGTACAAATACATCTGTCACATAAATATCTGCCCTAGCCGGGAATCGCACCCAGGACCCCTCGCTTCGCAGGCAGCATCGCTACCAACTAGGCTACATTGTCGATATTTTCTGATGATTCAAAAAATACACAGTTCTAAGTTTCACTTCTGTTGACACTCCCGAAGTGCTTTTTTATGTTCTTTTATATCTTTCGGCAGTGTCTTCTAGCTACAAAATAATAATCATTTTTTTTACATTTTCGTAAACGTAATACGTAACCATTTATATTATAACAGAACGATATTATTGTAAACCTGTTTTCGATAAGCTAAAAGTTTGAAAGGGCATTTTATCTTCATGACTATAAATAAAATAGTTAGCAAGGTAGCCTCGTAAACATTGCAACATATTCCAGAATATTTTGCTGCAAAAGTTTGCTTTCGTTTTCAATAAAAGCATGCAAAATATGATGTAAAACTTTAAAATTTTAAACTTGTATAGCAAACACAAAATATTTTTACGGTTTTTGTATTTTAAACCGCTATTTGGATGCAACACAGGTCATGGTCAGGGCGGGACTGAGATGGCATAGAGAAACATCCTTGACAGGTGACATTTGATAGTAAGTAATGACAGTTAAAAACCTGTCAATCTTCCATTGAATAAGCGACCCACTTGGTTAATCGATTGGTTAATCGCCGACTAAAAATTGACAAATTATATTTTTTCTGAAAATGTATTTTGATGCTCTTACCCTTTTATTCCTTCATCTGATGCTCTTACTGAATTTGATTCAAAATTAAGCCTTTTGTTTTCCAACTTAAAATTTAAAATAAATCGGAAATAAAGTAAACTGGGCATGTATTAAGTAACGAGATCTAAAATTCCTTCATAGAAAAAACTAACCATTTGTCATTACTCCACGCCATTATTAACTATATGTTCTGGTACTCCTGGACTTTTGGTTTACCCGCTAAGCTATGACATGGGGTCCTTCAAGAAGCGGATCTTTTCTTTTCTTCGTGGCCGGCAACGCATTGGTGGCGCCCCTGGTGTTGCTAATGTCCATGGGCGACGGTAATCACTTACCATCAGGTGACCCGTCTGCTCGTTTGCCTGCTTAAGGCATAAAAAAAAAACCTATGTTATCAGTTCAGAAACGTTTCATTTGGATATAGACATCAATTTTATTATAACCCAAAAAAGCAAAACGTGATGTGGTTTTCAAGCGAACCGTACGAGGAATAATATCTCATGAGCGTGAGTGGTATCTACCGCGCGCAGTAAGGACAGTATTTAACGCTTATCTTCTGTTTAATTGTACTTGCCGTACTTAATGGGCGTCCCAACGCCGCTTTATCATGTTTCTTTTACGTAATAATGGTTTTATCCTCCGTGATGAGGAATACAGAAATGGTTTAATGTACCTACGGCTCGTTTGAATGAATGCTGTAATTTAGAGGTTTATGGCAAGAGCTACAGATATGAATTTATATACTTTGTTATTTCGCGGTTTTATGAGACAGAAGCAAATGATGCGGAACACATACTAACTGTCATGTGAAATGTAAATCTGCATAAAACCCTAGAAGCATTATCGATGCGTTACAGGCAAAAGAACTAAACGTTCACCCGAAAGCGTAACAAAAAAACTTTCACTATTTATTACTCGTGATAACACTATGGAAAAATGGGGCCAAAACTTTCGTACAATATTACTAGTTTTTGGCATTAAACAATAGTACAAAAAGCTAAGAAATGTATCCATGACACCATCCTATTCATGCCCCACTACTGAGCACGGGTCTCTCCTCTCCTCTCCTCTCCTCTTGAGGCCTAGAGCAGTCTACCACGCTGCTATTGGAGCAGCGGATTGACAAAACTTAATGATTATTTTTCTGGTTTGCGTAGGCTTTTTCTAAAGCGTCTCGTGGGCGCCGGGCGGGTACTCCATTTAACATTTTATTCGTATTTTACATTCAATGAAAAATATCTTCACAATAAAACATTATGTAGTAATGATATCCACGACATGAACTCATAGTTATGATGAATGACATATTCCCGGGTCATCCATCAGAGAGACCCTTTTAATGTCTAGTGCACACTATAGAAATGATACATCGCCTTATAATGGCGGTTCAGTCGACGGATTACGACCGAATATGATATATTGTTTTTGGGGATATTCTTAATAAATTCTTGACCATTTGGTAGCGATGCTGCATGCGGTAACATGGAAACCTTGAATCCTAGTCACTGCTAGTGCCAAAATTCCATAAGTAAACTTAAGTACTTCACACGTAGTTAACAGATAAACAGACGAATCACCTGATGGTATGTGGTGGTAGATACTGAACAACACTAATATCAAAAATATTACCAACGCTAAACTTTTTAATTAGCAGAAAGATGTAGGCAGGTAAAATACCTTACCACCGTAAGTACTAAGGATAAAGCAGGTTGGTACAGAACCGATCGATATCCTACAGGGACTTGGTACCATAGTTTCAACCGTTAATCAACTCACTGCACTTGTTGGATTGGATTAAAGGAAAGATGGAGTCCCTTACATCCAAAAATATACACTTTCTAAATCTTTCTGATTTTCTACAAAAAGTAAGCCAGATAGGGTAAACTAGCCATAACAAAACGCCGGAAACGACTTCTGCAGCTGTTCACGAACGATAAATTGCAAATATTTGGATTTGCGGCCAACAAACTACTTGAGGTCCTGTGTTGGAATATTGGCAGTAAAAAGCACCACGCAAGTAGGTATTAAGGGTGAGTTGGTTAGGGGAAGTTCGGCAATAAAAACCCGGCCGAGTGTAACTCACGCGCTGAATAGTCTAAGGTATGGATGTGATTTTGCATGGGAATAATGGGCCGATAGTTCCTATACTCATTTCTGTTCAGGATAGGCCATTAAGACTTGTCACGCTTGAGTATAATGAGCCTATCACTATCCTTACATCTAGTTTAATGATTACATGGACAATAATTAGTTAAGTATTACAGAGAACCGAAAATTACGTAATAATCTGCTTACCATTTAGTCCTAACAGTCCGATTCTAGTTGGACCAAAGTGAAAACTGGTTTATCTAAATCTATGCCTGTGTCGAAATGTCGCAAATGCCAGCAAAACCGAAAACCGGGTCGTAAATTACCACAACCATTGCCAACAGATGTAGCGCGTGTTCTGCACTTGTTATTGCTGAGCGGCGAGTAAAAACTCTCAGGAGGTTCATATACAATATTGAAGATCTTTGAATGGCATAACAGCTTCCTCATAAATTGATCATCGAGATCCAGCATTAAATTTAACCAATATAGGTGCGTAATGTTCCAATAAAGTGGATAATCTTGTAATCTGCATTGGGTCCATCTGAAATAAAAATAATTCCATCAAAAACATAAACGTAAAGTGAGAGTCAATTTAAAAAAAAAAGGAATTGAGATCTAAATGGGTGCCAAGTTCTGTGTAGAAAAGCCTAAAATTTTAGTCACAAGACACACGGTGCTCCTCGCCAATTCTGTTAGCTTGAAATTCACTTGACTAAAATAAAATGTCTACTGGCCATGGTACCACTTACTTGGTAGCAAAAAGTCCTTGTGCGAAAATGATGAAGACACTTGTAATCGTTGGCTAATCCAGGAAATACATATATCTGTGATGAGCACCATATTATGACCATGTTCAGCAATGGCCGTCAAAAAGCTGATTTAGAGATGGATATCATAATGGGTATCAGCGATAAGCTGCTAAATTCAAGAGACTTTATACTGGATAAAGTTACGCGGATCTATTACGGCCTAATTCTTTTATCGGCTTATTTTGCTTTTTTAGATGAAATAATATGAAAATGATTTATTAACGTTCAGAAAGCTGGTAATGGGTAATAATACCGATAAAAATACCGGTTATTATCTTTGTAGTCATTTCAGGTAGTAGTATTTATTTTTATTTAGGAGATTTTTTTCTCGCTTTCAAAACAGTTGCTGAGTCCCTAGGAAAAATCGCTTGTGGACACTACGTAGGTTAAATTTTACGTCTGTGAGTAAAACGTACATTATAATTATATGGTAAAAAAAGTAAAGTAGACTTTCTCTCTTTCTTTCTTCTCTTTTCTTTCGCGGCCAGCAGTGCATCGGTGATGCTTATGGTATTACTCACGTCCATGGGTAACGTTGAACAATTACCATCAGGGGGCTCGTCTGATACCTTTTTAAAAATTTTCTATAGAAACAAAGCGACATTGTCAACATTCAACAGAGTTTTTTGAATAAAGAGAAAATAAAAACTGTTTTTGGAAGTAAAACACAATAATTGCAATAAAATGACTTCAGAATTCGACAAAGCTTAACAAGTTTTTGTTCAATCTGGCACGGCCAAATTTGCAGTATCTGAAATACTTGTAGCCATAAAAAGTGTTGACCGAGCGCTCTACATCTGTTCCATAATGGCTGCGATAATTTACGACGAAAATTTCGATTTGTAATCTTTTATGACGGTGGGAACAGATTTAGAATATTGCTAATTGCTAGTACGAGTATCTGAATGCTCGAAGTTGTGAGTTTGTTTGGATATTTCCAGTGTTTTGTTCGTTAATTAAATTTGGGAACTGAATTTCAAGTTTGACGGTGACTTTATAATTTATCCGCTTGATTTAGAAATGAATCAAAATGTGTTTTATTATTGCTTCTACATAAAAATTGTTGTTAAAGTGTATTTTTTCTTAATTAGAAAACATAAGCATAATGATAAAAAATATATTGTTTCGTTACCATAATATCAATTTCTTATTAATTCTCGTCTGTCACAACAGTGACGGATGACAGTTATACGCATATCAAGAGATGGCGCCACTATCGACTATCAATTCGGTACAACGACGCAGCCGGCGCGGCGCGTGCGCATCAAAATCAATCTCGCTATTTAAAAATCTAAATCGTGTGTAATCGGGAGCAAATGCGTATATTTTCATCAAATCTATCACAAACTTCATCACATCGGGTGGAAGATCATTGAGGCGTCCATGCGGCAGACCAGGTAGGTGCCATCCATTCACTGTTATGGCCTATATCAAAGAACCTTAAAAGATCGTTATCGTGAACCTGTTAAGCGATCTGTCCCAGCATTAAAGCCATCCTGATTTCGGTGGATGCGTATGCTACATATATGATAAGCAAATTAAAATTGATGGAAATGACTACTGAAGTAAAAAACTTGTAAGGAAAACATATAAAACTTGATTGAAAAGGGCTCTTTCATATTTCTTTGTCTGGAAATTAACCTTTTTAATTTGAATTTCAAACCAACATCTATTTGAATATGTATTCATTACAGATAATAATATCCCTTCTGTGCTGTCTATGTTTACCTGATTAGGTATTAGATTAAAAATAAAACACAAAATGGTTTTAAGTGCTACAAAACATTCGCGCACTTGACGGCTAGATGGTGAATACCTTGTGTGCGGGTAGTGTGGATACTCTTTTATTATTATCTATGTCACACTTTCCTAAATTTTCAAGTATAAAAAAACTAAACGAATATAAAAAGATATTCCAGACACAAGAAATAACTTAATGTATACAGATGAAATGGGCCATTCGCGGTTGACGTAAATCTCATGGCTGATTTACACGGGGTGACTCTCGCTGTATGGCGTGTCAACGATAAATTCAAAGCAAAATATAGCGACACTGCAGTTTTGAGATTTACTAAATGTTGCTACGCCGAAATGCTAACTCTGATGCCCATTTTCAATATTCTTTCCATCCATATCTAATCTTTATGTTTGTTGCTGGCGACTATCAAAAGGTGTTTTTTTTATATAATAACTCATCTAGTTTATGTGTGTGTATCCAGAGAGTTTTTATTATTTTAATTAGTAACTTATCCAGAGATAATAGGTATAACGATATAGACGTGCAAGACATAATTCGAATATTTTTATCTAACTCTGCCAAATTGAAATTGTTAGATGTTACTGTGACTCATGCTTTAACGACATTTTTGATTCATGATTACCTATTGTAAATTAATTTTGTAATCAATTGACCAATATATAATTATTGTTATTATCTCTTTCGGCAGAAATTGCCTTGATAGGAAACAAGTATCATTTTCTGTGTCATATTTTATCAGCCAGTGGTAAGCACAACCGTATGTTTTCCTAACTACCGATGTAGCAAATGTCCCTCCAGTAAGCAATATAGAAGTTATTGCCTCCACATACGTTCCGTTAGCGATTTAAAGAAAATATGAGCTGCCACACCACAGAAAACTTATAGATTTTAAAAGTATTTATCTGCAATTTTTATATTTATACTAGTTGTGCCCTGCGGTTTCACCCGCGTTAATTTGTGGAAAAAGCTAACTACTAAAAAATATGATGTTACATAACCTTAGGCCTTCCTCGATACATGGAATATCAAACACAAAAAGAATTCTTAAATTCGAACCAGTAGTTCCTGAGATTAGCGCGTTCAACCAAAGAAACAAACAAACATTTCAGCTTTATAATATTAGTATGAAAAAAAAAGTATAGATTTATAAACTGTTATGTATTCGGTCGTGATTGACTAACGATAAAATCTCACATACATCCGTTTTACTATTCGGTATAAATAAGGATTCGTCAAAAAAACTAATCGTTTTAAATCATGATCTGGAATTACTATATTTTTTATTTATTTAAATCTCCTCGATTTATTGACATAGCCAAGAATCATCTCTGTCACTTCAGCTTTCTAAAAAAACCGCACCGTAATCAGTTCATTCGTTTAGGAGCTATCATGCCACAGACAAACACACATACACGTCAAACTTGTAACTCCTCTCTTAGTAGAGGAGACGTGGAAGATCGACCTTCACCGATCTGATAACTCGATGAGACATATTTTTTATCAAATATAATTTATAAACAAATATGCCTATGATAACTTGCCTATCGAAAAGTGATCATAGCTATTTTTAATTTAATTAAATTTAAACAATTGTTTTTTCATCACCTTCACTCTTGTGATAACCGAATGAGTTTTATCTCAGTTGATAGTTTTTAACATACAGAATATGCCTAGGTAGGCTTGCCTACTTATAACATCTCTCTAATAATCTTAATAATTAAAATTAAAATTTTTCTCATTGCAAAAATCCAATCTTTTTCTCATAGCAAAAACCAAAAGCGTCGAAATTTCACCAGTTGTAAAACTTTCACGCTTGTGCTTCCACAGCATTTAAATTTAAAAGGTTTCGAATGGATAGCGGCTCCAAACGCTGAGTCGTGCTTCGCTATAAATCGTTTTGGACTGATTCCGTTCACAATACCCGCTAGTTGTGCTACACATAGATTGAACATTTTATCCTCGGGTTAGAAAACTATCTTCAGGTCGAAATGGGCTTTCGATGAGTCTTCGAACTTCTGAAGTGAAGTTCAAGCTTGTTGGTTAGTTTGTGTTTTTGAATATAAAACTAGTTACAGAGTACAGAATAGCGAATGTAGTCTAACGTTGTGTTTATCGCATCTAGTTTGATAGCAATGTTATCGGGTGAGCTGAGTAGTAGGAACCATCTGGCTTCGAAGTAATGGTACCTATATAGATTGAAAATAACGGATATAAAAAAAATTCAAAGTAACGTTTAAGTTACGAGAATGATGAAAGTCGATGATGTAGTCGAACTCTCACGACGTTTTGTGTACAGAATAAATTAATATTTAACGGGAAATTTTTATACTGGAAAAAGGATTCAGATTTTTTAAAAAACCAAACAAAACAAAACTTGATAAGATGACGGTCAATCACAGCATAAATGACGTCGAATATTTGAAACAATCTTGATGAATGACATCTTGGATCAAAATATGTGTGAACAGTTGATTATCTATACATTTTCACCAATTGGAATTGAATTGTTAAACCGAATCTATGACAGATGTATGATTAGATACAAAACGAAGTTTATTCCCTTGCTTTTCATTACTTAAGTACCTCTTTTTTAATACATATAATATCATTGCTTATGTATGCTATTCCTTCAAGTTAACAGTTATTATTAAACGTCAAAAGAAGAATATTTTACTAAAATGTTTTCAAAGAGCTCCAGGCCTATCGATAATACCGAGTGCTTTTATGTACGAGTAACTGAGGATAAAGTCAGTATAATACTTAAACCAAACTTGGTATAGCGATTTGCTTATACATAGACACGAATGAAATATTTGCATTAGGACTCTTTCAGACAGCTGGGGATTATAATTGACATAAATATACATTTTATTTATTTGTAGTCCGTAATTACGTATCAAACCTTAAAATAAACATAGCAGAGTAAAAATATATCCTTTGAATTCAAAAAGCGCTAATCCAGTAAGGGATTAGGAGGGAGCGCAAAAATACATACGCGTGGGGGTGTATTACGTCACTTCCCCGTACTTGAATACTTTGATTGACAGACGGTAAGAAGGTAAATATATCTCTCAAACGACTGTTCAACGAGAAACCCTCAAATAATTTCGTATAATTTTAATACTGCATGATACGTGATTGACTGTAAAAATAAATAAATGCTTACTACCTGCATTAGGTTTTTACCTGTGTCGCGGGTGGCATGGTTGACACATATAACACAACACAATAACACCCATGACCCGAGTACAAATATTTATCTGTCACACAAATATCTGTCCCGGCCGGGAATCAAACCCGGGACCCCTTGCTTTGCAAATGCTTCATAAGCAGGGCTGTTACCAACTAGGCTACAGTGTCGTCACTACCTGTTTATTGTGAGTGGCGATCCCAAGCCCAGCTGTGGGACAGCTATGGGTTGTAATAATGACGAATAAATTACCTTTTGGATAGATCTATCAGTTCTCATAAGTCATGAGTTTATTGTTTGCCCCTCAGCCGTGATCGCTAATACCTTCTTACTTTGTAAGAAGTCATCTTATTTGTTATAACACTATTAAAATGATATGTAAAACGAATAATTCAAACCGAATCGGACTTCGCTATTTAAGAGAAATAATATTATGTAACATACTAAATACATAATTATAATATTTCTTGTATAATCATACTTTTATGTAGTATTGTCTTCTGTGCTATAATTCAAATACCAAATAGAAGTCACAATGAAGACTTTCCCATAGCTATGGAACTATTTTTTTCAGACAAGCTTTGATGTAGACATATGTAGATAAGGGTATTGACGATAACGTGTTGATTGACGTGTTCAACCATGCAAAAATACCCTTATACCTATAAATAAAAGACAGGAAAATAAATTTTGTACGTAACTTTCTCAAAGGAAAGAGTGTGAAAAAATCTTGTAGGTGTCTATACAGTCCCACAGTTATAATGTAAAATTAGTCTTTTTGTAAGATGACTAAGATCTGTTATTATAATAAACTAATGATCCTGTATTGCATTGATAACGATACATGTTTGCCCAAGACGGATATAGAACTTGAATCCACTCGAAGTGAGGGCACAATCGGAACTAGGCTAAAGGACCCACAATTTAGGGACGTAAAGATGATTGAAACTTCTTACCCTCCAGGAGCCATTCTAACGTTTGTCAGTAATAACGAGAGATGATTAGTCTCAACACCTAACAAATGTAAAGTTAAACCAAAGACATACAAAAGCCTGTATCACAACATACTAGACTTGGTTTAAACCTTAACGGTACCAGCTGAATCTAATATTTTGTAGTATAATTAATACCTACTGTATGTTTGAAATGAAATTAGTTTATTCGAAGTAGGTTTGTTACAAACACTTTTCGAAAGTCACTCATCGCCATCGCCACGTATGTTGATATGGAATTAAATTTTATGTTTATCTTATAGTTAGTTTTCATAAACATTTTTTGGATGTAAAACTACGTCAACGCTTCAACAAATCCCTATCGTTATGGAAAGTTTGACCTCAAGTTAGCATTTTTCGGAATTTTTGCATTTTTAGTAGAATTTTCCGTATGACAAACGATTGTACGAAAGTTACAAACTTTCAAAGTGTCTGGGGGAATTTTTCGCGCGGACTAGGTTCTTTGTAAAACGCCTTACTATAAGTTTAAACTGCAACATACGTGATTCAATTGGAAATTTATTCATTGGTAAGGAATGGTTATGCTTTTATGTTGTGCCTTTTATCGAAGCACGCGTGTCTGTATGTATCGTGTATGAATAAATTAAATCAACACTAAGGGCCATGTATGTGTGTGAGTTAGTAAATATTACAGTGTGATTATTAGAAGTAAATAGAAGTATGTTTGTGTTTGTAGGATTTTATGTCCATTATAACGTAAATAAGTTCACTCAGACACTACACTTTTCACCCCACTGCGCTACGCAAAGGAGGGTAATGTGTTTATCAGTTTATGTATGTGTATCTGATTTTGATGATTCTTATGCCGCCGCCGATTCGTCTTAACATTGCGAGTGTCAATAAAGACATGGCAAAAATTTAAATTCACCACAAGGACACAGATGCCCAGACGGACCAGGCGCCATAGCGTCAAAGTGAAAAAAATGAATCAGACTAATATCGTATCGAGGTATCGTTGAAGTGGTATTCAAAAACGATTTTAGGTTCATTTCATCTTTTTTCATTTTTCATTTAAGTGACAATTTAGGATATTTAACGATTTAAAGTTGGTTAAACAACTATTCTTGTTAACTCCTCTAGTGTGACGTCACATATTATGAAAGTTTACACCTAGAAATTATTAAATTAAAACAGCAGTTCCGAAATAAGTTTTGTTTATTAATAGTTATTTACATATACAAATACATACCAATTATTTGATTTTGAAATGTGACGTCACGAAATTTAGGATCCTTCCCACCTGTTGTCACACAATGTCACACTATATCGAGCCCCCCCCCCATGTGTGACGTAATTTATGGATGGCCCCTAATGTCCGATGTCAGATGTTCAGAAAATTTTTGACAGAACAACTTTTACCAACCGAGTCAGCTAGTATCTATAGGTACCTACTAATATTATAAAGAGGAAATATTTGTTTGCATTGAATAGGCTCCAAAGCTACTGAACCGATTTGAAAAATTATTTCACTGTTGGGAAGCTACACTATCCCCGGCTTAGGGTTCGAACGATACTTTCGATACTGAGTAGGTATCGATACTTTTGTTCGCGATACCCGATACTGAGTACTCGATAGGTACTCTTACCTGGTACTCACTCACAAGTACTCATATGAAACGTCTGTATCGAGTACTTTTATAATACTGAGTACTTTTCAGTGTTGGCAATGCAAGACCATGTAAATTACTGTGGACCGAGTCCAGTGCTTCCATAATGTTTAGGGCTCGGACTAAAAAAAAAAGGTCATTGGGCTTCGATTTCTCAAGAAAGTGATATGAAATTTACTGCCGATGACCTTTTTTTTTTTAGCTCCTAATGTGATGCCTGCAAGTACTCGATACTGAGTAGTATCGATACTTCGGGGCTTGATACCGCACGAGTACTCGGTATCGATACCAGAGGCCGATACTTAGAACCCTAAGCTATATTATATTTTCAAAAAATTGGGGATCCTTAATAAAACCCCAATATGTAACCCAAGATGTAAAAAAAAAGAAAACCGAACCAAAGCGGTTACTCGTATTTTATAAAATTAAAGAAATGCCCATTTTAAAAAAACTTATTTCTCAGCAGTCTCTTGCGCTATCTGATATCTCCCGTAGGTTTCGTTGCTATTGTCTAGTTAATTGAATGGTCTGTATTACTATGGTTTCGTATTAATTCCTAGAATCCCTACATTCTAGGAAGAAAGAAAGCAATCTATTGGAAATAAATCTGTACTACGCAATACTTCCCGCAGGAAAAATAATTTTCCGTTCTCTAAACGTTATTAAACTTTACCGGCTTATAAATCCTAATAAAGAAGTCAATGAATCCTTACAAACTGGTCTACTACTGGTCAGTTAAACTATTTCGCACTTATAATCTTTTAGAAATCCTACTAAATTTATAAATGTGTAACTGCTGAATATGGTACAGTTACCTGCAGAGAAAAGTAACTCATCTGTTTATAAATATACGAACAACAACGTTTCCGTTGCCTCTTGCGTTGTAAACAGATGGGTTACTTTTCTCTGCAGGTGACTGTACTTGTTATCCTGGAAAACGCGGGCAAAGCCAAAGCGCTAGTTGTAGTTAATATAACATTATTTCAATACCAAAGAGTTCACGACAAAGTTTGAAGAAAGTATTGTTTCCATCCCGTTATTTCCGTAGTGTTGACGAGATTAAAACAATGGGACATCTGGCACTGAAATATTTGTCTCACTAGTTCCATGGGAATAGCATGGGGCAACTCAGTGAGAATAATAGACAATATTTTTAACCGAGTTTAAAAAAAGGAGGACGTATTTAATTCGACAGTTTTTTTTGTTACCTCAGTACTTTCGACTGGTTGAACCGATTTTGATGATTCTTTTTTTAATCGAAAGCCGGGCATGTGGTCCCACTTATTTGAACTAGATCTGAAGAGTAGTTTTTGAGTTATTTTGAAGTTGGTAATTTTTTCCTTGGTAAAATTCAGATTATTTTATTGCAGGTTTATAAGTACCTTATATCTTATTCTAGAATACGGTCATGGTCATCCGTACAAATTTTCACATTTATAATATTAGCAGGATGGTCGACCCCTAAAAAACAAATATCCTCGTATTAATTCTGCTAAGGTCATTTACATTTTAATCTTAAAAGAGATTTATGGTGTTTTATGGGAGCATTTAATATCGCTGCGATAAGAAAGCGGCCTTTGTAGTTGATAAATTACAGTAATCTCGCTCCATTTCATATTCTATTGGTGGCGGGTTGGATTGGTCGAAATAATTCACCTAAAGAGGTTGAAAAGTCAGTCTTATAATTTACACTTATATGAATATTTATTTATTTTGCACACACAATAAATTATAATAAACAAAAATATGGCAGTCAGTTTTATTTTCAGTAAGTTCCTTTTTCCGGCATGAAAATATACCAATACTTATTCGAATTCAAATTCAAATTCAAAATCATTTTTCATATAGATATCATTAATACACTTATGCACTGTGTTGCAGAGCTGGTCATTTCCATACGTCTTTGTCATTTAAGTACTCATCTACAGTATAGTAACCTTTGCCTAAAAGTTAAGATGTTACATGTTTCTTAAACAATTGATTAGTCACTATACCGGCGGAGGATTAGTCGAGACTTATTCGCAATGGAGCAGCGTTGTGGAGTATGCTCTAGGTCTCCTCAAGAGGAGAGAGAGAGACCCGTACTCAGTAGCCTTATACTGGGTTATAACAAACCAGCCATAGAAACAAGAAACATGATTTATTTATTGCCTTTCGTATATTAAAGCTTATTTTTACATTCCGCCATATAATACTTATCCCTATTTATTTTCTCCGTATTCGGGGAATGGCTTCAAGGCTCAATAAAAACCTTCGGCATACCATTCGAGAGAGAGCTCGGATTCAAAGTTCTGGCCGTTTAATTAAATAGCTTCTGTTTCAGTGAATTTGGGCGGCATTCAAATGTAATTAGGTTCCGTATATAGAACAAGTTAGTAACTACAATGAGAAATTGTTTATTTAGGTTTGAAAACATATTGCGGATGGTTCCCTATATGTCCGTCGTTGACGATTTGATTTGAATTTTATTTAAAAAATTTAATTAAAACGGTCCATTTTACACTCACAAACAATCGAATTGGCATTTATCACAATACGTATTGACAATCCGTAATAAGGATATTATGTGCCACTGCAAAAATTAATAAAGAAAGCCCTGTAGAAACTCAGAGGAACGATTATACATATTTATGGGTGAGCCCGTCAAAAAATGCTTATTTTGACGAACGACAATGTCTTCAAAAAAGTGTTAAGTATGTGATTTTACTGTTACTGTTATTTTTGTGTAATATATAATTGGAGCTCTAAATTACGAAAGTTGTTAATTTTACATAACAGCACCGTAAACTGAGCGTCTGTTCAAAAGTTAATCTTAAAGTAAGTATTACTTTCAATAATATAACAAATAATAATTATGATACACAGCTTTTTCTTTAATGTAGTTGAAATAAATAAAGTTGTAACAGAACAGTATCCTCTAACACCGCGGGGATCATCGAAATCTCATTTCTTGGATTAATAAAATATCTACTGGAATTTTAAATTAAAAAGCTTGCTCAAGGCCGTAAGAACAATTACCACAAAGTAACCATTACAGTACTTACACATTCAAAGAAAATCTTTGTAGTTCAAAATTTACTGGAATTTAAACTCATCATTTAAATTTCCAGGAATCAAACCCTTTGAATGGCAGTCGGGTAACCATTACGTCACACGCGTCCTCTAGAATTACACAATGTACATGTGGGAATAGCTCTGGTGCCAGCAGGACATATCACATGTGTCCATTAGCACTAATTTAATGGACTGTGCAAATCCATTAGACTATATCAAAGAGGATTAATCAAAGATTATAAGACCGCAGATTGGCAACTCAAAAGAGATACGAGTACCTACTTAATATCAGTCATTTCACATGGTCACATAAAAATATAGTATTTGCGCATAGAATAGCTATGATAAAGGAAATAACCACGGGGTATAACGATTAAAACATCTGCAATTTTCAGTAAAATTAAACAGAAGCAGGCCTGGCACACTCCGCACTTTCGGTGTGAAGTTATAAGTACATGCCGCGTTCGACGTGTCGGGCTAATTCAGAAAATTCATAAGGGCTGTCACACGTTCGTAATCCATCACGCATGACGTAATCACACATGTCACACGTTAGTTCGATATAACGCGCTGCGTTGTGCTAAACGGTATTAACTAAAATGAATTCAGATTAATTTTATTCTTTAAAAAAAGACAACCCTGACATTGCTAGAGAGGATAAGAGGCAACACATTACGCGTTTCTGATTAGCGCTATGCGACCTGAATTACACTTTATTGTGTCGGAGCAAAAGTCACTATTTATTTCAATGATTTTGCAGAGTGAGTCTTCTGTACGTTTATGTACCTACTATTATTTCTTCTGTGCCACAAGAGAGAACACTGTGTCCTTAACACACTTAAAATGTTCAATCCTATCCCAAACATTTTTTTTTGAGTTTTGCGACCACATATATCTTGAAAAAAACTATAATAAAATACGTAAGCCACCAAATTAATAGGAACATAATAATTAGAGAAAGTTTTCATTACTTGAGTAGTAAAATGTTCATAAATTATACATCACGGAAATATAGGTACATAAAATAAAATTGAAATGGAAAAATTTACAAAACTGAACAAGTAAAAATAAGTTCTGGCTCCTGAAGAAATTTTATTGAAAAGTAATTTTTGAGATGCTCTCACAAACTTTTCCATTCTGAGGTGTTGGACAGAAATTTCAAAATAAAAATTGTTGCACAAACTAGCGAAGGAAGAGCTGAAAGAATTAAAGTGAGGAAGATTTATGGGTTATGAAAACATTAATACTGGTCTCCTAATAAAGTTAGCGTTAATGACTACAGCGCTCATATATCTGCTTTATCTACACTAATATTAAAACTTATGCAAATGCGTATGTATGCACATAAGATCTTTATAAAAAAGAATATTTTAAGACCTCGCTTCACAATGCTTTATACACAAATGGTACGTGCACCAGAAATATTTATAACTCATTTTATTAGGTAATATAAACAACAACGGCTCAATGATTTAAAAGGTTTGTCTTGGGCTCAAAGGGTCTGAATTTAAACCCAGTACGCACCCATAATTTACACCCCATTTAATGTTAGATGACTCTAAACCTATGGTATAGTGACCCTGCCTGCGAAACACGGGGTTCCAGATTCGATTCTGGGTTGGGGCAGATTTATGTGACAGATAAATATTTGTACTCGGGTCGTGGATGATTATTTTGATGTATATATGTGTAGTCCATGCCATCCGCTACATAGGTAAAATCTACTGCAGCGGTATGAGTGTGTAAGCGTTTATTTATCTTTGTTACAACAGAAGCATATATTTCTTTATTCTTCAAACTCTTACCAATATCTTTTACAAATCGCCAAGAAATCGAAATTCAAAATTGACTGTACAAACACGTAGTACCAAGCACATTGGCAAGATTTACGCAAGCCGCGAATGGGCCATTCCGAGTGTATTAGCTTTGTTACTCCTCTATACGGGATTGTTACGGGCTATAAAACATTAGTGTTACACTATTTATTACGTACATAGGTTCTTTAATGCGGATTCGTACAGAATTTTGTTTGTCTTTTAGCTTAAGCTGTTTTACTTTGACTGAAATATGTATGTTTATTGAAGTGTTTTTCTTTCTTTGAATAAATATATCAATGTATATCGTGTTGCTTATGTTCATTGGTAGTGGTCATGTATCATCCTAGGGTGGTCATAGGCTAATACTACTTAGAGTAGACTTAATAGTTCTACTAAAATATATAAAAAGCGAATGATATAATATGCGTTTATTTTATTCCCGGCTGGGAAACAACAAACAATCTTCATGTGAAGGTATACGTTATTATATTATTTTATAAAAAAAATATTTGAATAAATCGACCAACAAATAGATCAACTTGATTTGGAGTGGACTCCTAGTCGCCAATGAACACGAGTAACACGAAAAGCATCAAAATTACGAGCCTCTAAAAAAGAGAAAAAAATAACTTTCAAGAAAAAAATTAATAATTTGTTACTAAAATATGCCTTTATTTATTTAGTAATCCCAAAGTTATGACAAAGATACTGCTACTTTTTGGTTACTTTGATTAATCATGACTTCAATCCGGGCAAACTAAAATGGATTATGCTCAAGAGATTGTTTGGAAAGATACTTCAATCGTATGAATATTGAATTATGTTTTGTAATCTCGTCCTCATATTTTGTACTATGTAGTACGTGCTCTGTGCTACTTGCCGTCACAATGTTTAAAGATAAGCGCATTCTTCATACTCTGTGGTTCACCCCTAGCTCCATCCGTCCACCACTGGCAATGTCATTGTGCTTTTTTGTGCAAAACGTGCTGTCACAAAATTTTATATTAATTTTATTTTAAAATTTTACTATCGTTTTTACAATCCCTTTTGCAGTATTTTTCAGTTATTATAGTGCGCCCTATTCGAATTAAATATGGCAAAATACAAAAAGAAGAAACTGAATGACGAGATCAAACAATTGAATCAATGGATTCTAGAGTTGGAAAAACGTATGAACAGCGGGTCCGTCTTAGAAACGACGGTATGGTTTTGCTGCTGAGGTTCCTTCAACAAATTTACTAACACAATAGTCTCTAGAGTTTTCACGAGAGGTTAACCATGAGAACGATGTTGTGTCTACCTATAACAAATAGGTAACTCTATTAGCTTCAATAAACGCAGGTTTTTGCTGCTGAGGTTCCTTCGACGAATTTATTAACACACTAGTCTCTGGAGTTTTCACGAGAGGTTAACCATGAGAACGATGTTGTGTCTACCTATAACAAATAGGTAACTCTATTAGCTTCAATAAACGCAGGTTTTTGTTGCTGAGGTTCCTTCGACGAATTTATTAACACACTAGTCTCTGGAGTTTTCACGAGAGGTTAACCATGAGAACGATGTAGTGTCTACCTATAACAAATAGATAACTACCATGCTTTGGCTTTCACGAGGGGTAAGCTAATGGTGCCGCTTTTTACAGCACAAAATATTGTTATCACCTATAATAAATAGGTACCATGCAAATGCTTTCACGAGAGGTTAGCTAGTGGTGCAGCATGTTCCGCGACAAAATATTGTGACCACCTATAACAAATAGGTACCACGCACATGCTTTCACGAGAGGTTAGCTAGTGGTGTCGCATGTTCCGCGACAAGATGTTATGACCACCTATAACAAATAGGTACCACTCAGTGCCACACACATGCTTTCAAGAGAGGTTACCTAGTGGTGCCGTATGTTACGCGACGAGAAGGAATTCATGGAGCTTTATCGAGGGTTGAGGACGGAACGGAACAGGCTCTTGTCGCACAACCGAAAACCGTTCGCCTCACGGTCGAAGTCGATCATACTGATGCTCGAGAAGTCATAGAAGCAGGCGCCGCCTCTTGTCTTCCAGTTCCAATATCCATAGCTGATCATCGACTCTGACTTCCAAAACTGACAGAGACGCAGTCATGACAGAAAGAGGGGGGAGGACCACAACAGA
Source organism: Thymelicus sylvestris (assembly GCA_911387775.1). Lineage (NCBI taxonomy): Eukaryota > Metazoa > Arthropoda > Insecta > Lepidoptera > Hesperiidae > Thymelicus > Thymelicus sylvestris. The sequence goes on along the minus strand of OU426885.1, from coordinate 31,177,466 downwards.
AGAGTAGGTACCTCGCCAGTACAACAACACCAGGTAAAGGACGATAACTCTCCGCCAGCAGACATCGAAGGGCTCTTAGGCCAGGGTGGTAAGCAAACTACGTGTTATTCTATACAATTATATGAGAGCATAGCTCTACACGTTGGTCAACTATTCTGACTAATTGTCTAATTGCAAATGTAAAAGCTACCATGCTGATCCTTCAGACACACGACCCCTATAAGAACTGTAGTATTCTAATATCACCCAAGTTAAATGGGGAAGCTATTGCAGCGATGAATGACGGTGGTGTCAAATGTGACAAAAGAATCAGTGACCAATAAGTGGTCGTATCTACATCAATCTTTTCAGTAGGCGGAGTCCTCAACGACAGGATTGCGTCACCGAATAATAAACAGCAAAGTAACTCAGCGAGGCTGCTCTTTGACATATTCCGTGAGAATTCGGTTACGCGTAGGTCAATTATTCTTCCTGGTCTGAAAACCAACGCGATTGAGATTGACGCGTTCTCCACCGAGGCGTCATCATCATCGACATCGGGGTCAGGAGCGACAGTGATTCAGCTACAATGCAGTGATTTAAGGTTGTTTTATAACAAATGGTGTGAAAATGATATTACATCTAATCCAACCATTATTGTCTGTATAAGGGGTTATACAATGTTATTTAAAAGTGAGCCCACACAAATTGTTTTTTTTCCCACAGAACAATATTTTTTCTAAAAAAGAAAATAGGTTGATTGCTCTTGAAGTAAAACAACTACTGGAAATAGGTGCTATACAATCATGTTTTTCCTGCTCAGGGACAATTTTTTGTCCTCATAATACTTAGTCAGATGGGACATGAAGATTTATGCTTAACCTTATGAAAGTTAATGAATTTGTTGTCACCTTTATGATACTTTGTGCATTGCAGACTCCTATGAGGATTGTGTGCAGAATGCATTGACTACTAAATCCGTTTTGGGGAATCTAAAGTTTATTATTAACTCAAAAAAGTTTTCTAAAACCAAATCAGGGTTTTCTTTGTCTAGAATGTATGCTAGATTTAATTCAATGTTCCATATCTAATTTTCTCTTCCTTAGAAGAAGAGGGACCATGTTATCGAATTTGTTAACAACTACTAATCGTCCTTGCTTCGCTTCGGTAAGCCTTTCGGTAACCACACTTGAGTAAGTGTATGGACGGCATTTTTTAAATTCACATAACTTTATTTAGTTGTGAACCGATTTAAATAAAACAGGACGTTAATCCAAGCTTACTATACAATACAGCAGTGAAAATTGCATCCAAGTCTGTAACGCCATTCCTGAGATTAGCCGGAATAAACGCGCATACAAGCAGACAAAATTACAGTTTTATTATAATATGTATATTGACTGATGATATAAAATAAAATTAATAATTTATAATAATAATAATAATAAACCTAGTTGTCTTTGGAATTTTGATATTTTGAGATTGGACTTTGGAATTTGCCCAATTACTTGGCCTTCTTGTAGCTGCTTGTCAATCCATAGAATATGGTTTGCTCTATAAGAAAATCTTAGAAAACTACAATACAACTGTTAAAAATATATATAATGGAAATTATAATATAACAATAACCTTATCAAAAGAGATCCAATCACATCTAAATGAATGGTGGACACTATACATATCTGTGGGTGGACATCATACATCCAAAGTGATAACAAGAAAATTTATACAATTTAATTTTAGTTTTCAGATTTTCTCAGATGCTTCGCAAACAAGTTGGGGACTTGTCTGTAATAATGTGAGGAGTCACGGACACTGGACAGAAAAACAAAAGCTTTTCATGTTAATTATGTAGAATTAGTAGAAGCTTTTTAAGGTTTAAAAACGTTTACATCTAAAGTAAATTACTGCGAGGTTTTTTGCTTAGGATCGATAGCAAAGCTGCTATAGCGTGTCTATAAAATGAGGTTTTTCCTCACCTCAACAAGTTAGCGAGAGAGTTGTTCCAGTGAAGTGAGCGAAGACACGTCATATGCGTGGTGTATGCATTTTACATCAGTTCAAAAGAAAACTCAATTCGCAAATAGTGAATTCAGACAAATTCAAAATCTGAAGTGGAATGGCATCTGTATGACATTGTTTATGAATGTATTTTAAAAATAATAACGCCAAATGTCAGGATTATATAACATTGCTTCCAGATCTAGATGCATATTCTATAGATACCTTCACCTTGAGATGGAATGAGATGTTCTTTTATGCATTTCCCCCATTCACGCTTATAAGTAGAGTGCTGCAGAAAATTATAAGAGACAAGGCCCAAATGTTATGATTTCATATGTGGCCCTCACAGCCCTGGTATCCACTATTCAACTCCATGGCTATATCTGAAAAAATTAGATTTAAACCTCGATATAATTTACTCTTATCTCCTTCCAGAGACTCGCACCTGTTATACAAGACCCTTATTCTGATTGCAGCCATATTGTCAGGAAAGCATTTTTTAATGAAAGTAATACCAGCTTTCTCCATGGATATAACGTTAGCCTCATTATCCGACAACACAAGAAATATATACGAGTCTGCTCTTGGTGCATGGATTTCACACTACCAAACCAAACATTGTGGAATGTGGATCCTTTGGAAGGTCGAGTATCGCTAGTCATGGCATTTTTATAAGTTACTTTCAAAAAATAAAAGATTGTGACCTTAATAGCCCCTTTTGGCTGCAAATAGGACCCAAACCTTGTCCTTTATCAGCATTGAGGACTGTTAATTCCGATTATATTAATATCAAAATTATCAAAAAAAAAGCTTATCAAAACTTCTGGTCCTAATAGAATAGGCACAACTTAATTTAACTTTACAGTTTTTCAAACAAAATACAGACATCTGACCGGCTACTATATTATCCTACTATATTATTTAAATTTATCAACAGACGTGAGGCAAAATAATTATAAATCATTAATTCTAACTATACAGAAACCACACCCGCAACTATCAGTCGATAGCTTAAACAGGTTCAGACTAGTAGTGAAATAGACACTTCCATATAGATCAGAGACATGCTTTACTCCCAAAAGCCTCAAACGCAGGCATTAGTGTAAAGGTTATAAGGAAAAGCCGCCGGTTGGTTCATCTTTTTCCTCCACATTTGCTTTATTTTGTAAAAAACCAGTGGTTAGTGGTCTGAAATAATTTGCTCAAGCTAGTATGCTCTTTGCATATAGATACTCCTGACACATAATGAGACCAACAGGAATCCAGTTACTAATTAATAAGAATAATAGTTAATTTAAAATTATTGTTATCACTATTTAAGGTTTTTACAAACTGTAGTATGTACAGTACAATAAGAAGTGGATGTTTCTTTATTTATATACTTAAATATTATTTGTGATTGCAATAATTGTATGTGATTATCATCACGAAATTATTAATGAACACCTTGAATTATTACCAACACAACTTTCTTCTTTGAACATCTACATAGTACAAAATATGAGGACGAGATTACAAAACATAATTAAATAGATCGGACTAACTTACCAAGTGACGTCCGATCCTCAATTATGTGAAGTAATCTCGTCCTCATCCGAGACCCAACCCTTCCCAGGTAATACTCTTAAAAGAGTATATAGATACTGCTAGTATCCTTAAAGAATAATTTGTATTCCGTAAGTTACACTCATGATAATCTGTATTGCCTACTCTAACCCCTTCTCCGAAAGTTGTGTTGTAGAGCTTTGAAACAATGACATTGCCAGTGGTGGACGGATGGAGCTAGGGGTGAACCACAGAGTATGAAGAATGCGCTTATCTTTAAACATTGTGACAGCAAGTAGCACAGAGCACGTACTACATAGTACAAAATATGAGGACGAGATTACTTCACATAATTGAGGATCGGACGTCACTTGGTAAGTTAGTCCGATCTATTTAATTGTTGTAGCCTCGTAACCGTAGACGGCGTAGCACGGCGTAGTGCTTCTACAATAAATGCTACGGATTTATTGTGTCTGAACTATTTCTGTGTATAAAATTGTTACGTACTGCACAAATAAAACTAGAGTGCTTTTAGCATTTGCACTACGGTAGTATTAATGTTGTATTAATTTATTATATTGGTACTAAAATGAAATTAATCGTTTACTACAATTATTATTATTTCCCTATAGGATCCGCTTGGATAGCTATCACCCTTTTGTTTGAGACAGTCGCCTAACGACTCGTCGTGTTCCGGCCAGGCTACTTTTTTCTTTTATTTTTCTTCTCTATTTCTTGGCCGGCAACGCATCAATGCGGCAGTGATGCCTTTGGTGCTCCTGATGTCCATGGGTGACAATAGCCATTTACCATCAGGTGGATCATCAGCTCGTTTGCTGGCTATTTAAAAGGCAGTTGGATAAAATACTACGCAGAAGTATCGTCGTGTATCTAAGATATCCAAACATAAAGCATCATGAAACTGGGTGGTCAGACTTCCTAACGTCACATCATCTATTTTGAAAGTGAAAAATAACTTTTACCGTGAAATAAGTCTAGTACAGTAATATTTCTTCCACAAGCTTGACGTTCATTTAATATTTTACGTTAAACTAGATTGTAAAAGTTTCCGAGACATTGTTTGTTTACTACGTAACTCATAACTCCGAGCCGGCAGATGGAAATAGTTCCAATATTTTGAAGCCGGAAATTCATGTGGTGTGACGTAATACCGTAGACATAGGGGGAACGCTTTCATGCACTTAACCTTAACATCGTAGAGTTCGTGTTTAGAATGAACGTGCCTATTGTTACAGTCTTTAAGATACGTATATTTATATATATTTTATTGTAGTTATACCTACTTCTTATGGGGCATTTGGGAAAAATTACGAAAGTAAAATTTTTACGATGCAACAGCCAAAAAACGACACAACGAAGGTGCGTGATACTAGGCGCACATCATTCACTGGATTTGTTTTGTTTTGCCAGCGCGCACCGGGTCGTGGGTGCGAGCGAGAGGTACTTATAAGTAAGAGGTAAGTATAACTTCTTGCGTGTGTACATAAGTACACACACACACGTTTTTTTATTTATTTAATACAAAATTGAAACGGAAATGTTTATTTATATTTATTAAATACTAGAGCTCTTCGCGGCTTTGGCCGCGTTTTCCGGAATAATAAAATACAATACAATTTATCATATTTCATATCATGATCTACCCGTGTGCTAAATTTCATGAAAATCTGTTCAGAAGATTTTCCGTGAAAGAGTAACAAACATCCATAAACACTTTGACATTTACAATATCTTTAGTAGTATAAAATATTTCTTAAATATTGCATTTACATGGTATAACAATAATATAACGTGCTCCTATGTTCATTTTTAAAATAGACGTTCTCTACCTTGTTCGGGGACTAGGATTCCATGTGTCCTAACAGGTTCGAACAACACAAATAAGTCTCACGGACAACTATTTGTCTGTGTTATATTTAAATATCTTGAGGGCATTGAACCTCGAAACTAGCTTCGTAGTCAGTATCTCTATTAATTAGGCTTCAGGTTTGTCTATACCACAGAATACCAGAAACAATCACTAAAATATTAGTTATAGAAATATAATATACCGCATACGTATCCGTACCAGACTCAGAAATGTCATTAAAATGGAGAAAGCCATTTCAAATAGGTGCCATGGTTCCGAAGATCCTTTACCACGAAGTTGTGCTCACAGAATTTATCTTCTCTCTTTATAATATTAGTAGGTACCTGTCTATGATAATTATACATATTTTCCATACAATTCCCAGTGAAACGAAAATAGAAATTAATTCAAATTATTTTCTGCCGGTTTTCGGAAGTAGCTACACAGAGCTAATTAATTTGACTCTGGAAACGTTAAATGGAGCTCCATTCCGTTAAAACTTTTCGAGTTTTCGAAACTGTTTCGATCGATATTAAATTCTATTCTAGTTACACGAAAAGCGAAAAGTTGAAAATAACTATTTGGCGCGATATAAAACTTTTATTGTAATAAACATTTCGACTTTTTATCCGACTACGGCATGCAAAGCGGGTAATAATTTCGGCTCCTAGCCTAACTTCTACTCCATTTTTTTAAACTACATAATAATATCATAATTCGTTTGTTAATCGTAAACTCCAGCTATCAAAAATCACAATACTATAGTATTACTCTTTCATTCTTCTTCTTCTTAATCAGAGATTATGGATGAGTTATTGAAAAGCCCGTGAGTATACGATAGTTAGTCTATAAGAAGCATCAATAACCCTGTCAGCTTTTAAGTAGGTCAGTGAGAGAATATTCTACAGGACTTTGATTGATCGATTGCATTAGGCGCCAGTTGCCGGAGTGCAGTATCTATTTAAGATTAACTGAAAAGAAAGAGATAGAATGATGAACCAGTCTGAGCTTTGAAATATAGAGAAGAAATAAGCGTATTAAATACAAAAAAAAACCTCAACACGATTTCGGTCACGTCAGCTTTCAAACAATAAATAATAGTTAAGAAACCTTAAAAACACGCTAAAAAATCAAAGTAAAAAAATAGAAAATAAATTTGAATTTAAAAAAAAGCAAAGCAACAACCCATAATTGTCCCACTGCTGGGCTCGGGGTCTCCTCTCACAATGTGAAGGGGCCATAGTCTACCACGCTGGCCAAGTGCGGATTGGTAGACTTCACACACCTTCAAGAACTTTATGGAGAACTCTCCGGTGTGCAGGTTTCCTCACGATGTTTTCCTTCACCGAAGCAAGTGTTAATTAACTTGTAATACGCACATAATATTTGAAAAATTTAGAGGTGCGTGCCAGGGTTTGAACTCGGGCCCCTTCGTTCGGGAGACCAACGTTCTACCGCTAGGCTATCACTGCTTATAATTTGAATTAAGAATCGTGTAATTGTAAAAAAAGCGTGGTCCTCGATAAGTCTACGAAGTTTGAAAGAAATCTGACCTTTTGAAGTGGGTCAAAATCAGGTCCAAAGGAGTCGGTTACAAGTTACAAACATTCAGGTGAAGCTAATATAAAGCGTGTAAAAAGAAACCGCATTTTTAAGGTGATCGCATATATGTCAGCACAGTACGCGCCGCACGCATCGCATTTAGAATTCGTTGTATGAAATCGTATGAGAGCTCGCATAATAATATGTCACCCGCATCGTACGCGCCGTATTTTAATAAATGCGGGAGGTATCTATTACTTTAGGAGCTACGATGCCACAAACAGACACATCAAAATTATAACACCCCTCTTTTTGCGTCATTGCTAATAAGTTTGGCTCTTGGATCACAAACACCATATTGATACCTGGCATAGTATGGTAAGGTACTTAATACATCATTTCCTACCGCGTACGTGTAAATGTTGGAAGGAACTACCACCAACAGTATTCCTAGAGTGTTACGATTTGGGGACCTTCTAGAAGCGTCCATCGCTTCCTTCTTGGCCGGCAGCGTATTGGTGCCACCTAGGAAGTTGTAATGTCCATGTGCCACGGTAACTATTTACCATAAGGTGGCCCGTCTGCTCATCTGCCTGTATGTTCGCGCCTAACGATTACCTACTAGACAATGCTTCCGCGAACACGAACTAATAAACAACCTACTCGTGTTACATATTTTTATTCGCGATAAGACTGTGTCCGTGGGAGTGTGCTTAGATTTTTCTAGTTAGTTCTCTACTCATATTCATGTCAGCTGGACGATTGTCACTAAATATCTAGAAAATTATACTAGTTTTGAAGCAAAAGTTTTGTTTTAATTGGGTTCGGTATCGAATCGAACTCCAGTGTCTACGTAATAGACACTGTATATTACATAAAAAAATCAACAATTATGACATGTAAAGGTTCTCAGTTCTGCGCTTATCACTGCTGGTGTGGCACTAAATATAGAAACTCGCTAACTTGTCGATTACACTTATAAAAGAGGCGACCATCTGTTCTTAGAGAAATTAATTCATCTGTGACCAATTTCCTGTGGAACAAGCAGTCCTAAATTCCATTAGTCCACCTGCGTTCTATGTGGAAATGTACATTCATTTTGGCGCAATTTGGCCGTTTGCAAACATATTTTGTGTTTTCAAATCCGCTCCAGCTTTAACATTAGCACTGATTTAAACCCAACGGAAATTAGTATCAATAAGATATTACAAATAGCACACACACTACTGGCCAATTTTGTGTATAAATCCAACAGATCAAAATATTATTCGTAGTTCCATTCATTGGAATATCGGACATGTTTCACTTTGCGGCATGGACGGACATGTTGATTTTTAATCGAGGAAATGTTTCAACGAGTAATATTGAATAATATATTTACTGAATTTACACAACTTTGATTGATTATTACCAACAAAGTTAACCTTGGATTGGTCGGTTGTTGAATGGCCGTTAAGGTACATTTCTTAAAAGCTTTTATACTTTGCAGTTACATACATGACGTTGAGTTATAACGAAGACATTGATGTCATGCATTCCAGATCACTCTTGGTTTTGGTCAAAGATTTCAGGCGTTAGTAAAAAAACAAATTTTGAGTGGTAAATAGTGACATTTTGTGTTTTAAAAAGTCGTGGTATAAAATATAGTGCAATTTTATGTGACTTTGCCGTTGTGGCTAAGAATCTCCAATAAAATATTCAACGACCGCAAGTCACTCAAATTCTCAGTTTTCATTCAGTAGATATAAAATGTTATCCTCAAGTAATCTGGTAAGAAAGATGCTTAAACACCAGACGCAATTACTTAGTAAAATCAAATCAAAGTGACAAAATCATTAAGTTGATATAGGAATAGAAATTATTTTGTAATAATTATATCAGTATGATTTTTTGTAACATGCTTTGATATTTGTATGTTAGTTCCATCGGCAAAGAATGCTGAATTGTACATAATATGTTATTGTGTACGCGTTACTACTTGAACAAATAAATCGTTCATGCATTAATTCAAAGGAAATCTAATTTTGTTTTCCAATAACTATTGACCCCACTTAGCATCGTAAGATCTCACTATTTTTTACGCATAGATAGTCAGAACTTGACAAGTTATCAAAAAGAATATCATTAAGATTTACGATTTTCATTGTGTATTTCAAGTTCTTTTATATTTTATTTATGGAGGCGTCTTGAGAAATCCTTAGAAGCAAAATTGGCCTCAAGGGTTCGTTACCTTGACTGCCTGTAGACCCTCAAATAATGGTTGTAACTCTTGTGGGTTTTTCCTTAAATGTTTCAAAGTGTACGTCATTATGGTGACGATTTCCATCTACACTGAAGTTTCAATTCTCGGAAACATCTTCTTGATTTAAAATTGGTCAAATTATCGGTGTCAGAAATAAATTTCATAATGACTATGATGCGAAAAATATTTACGTAACATATTGGCCAGCAATACCTCGTTGAAAAAATATTTAGAAGTAAAAGAATATTCCAATTTCAAATTCCCATATTTTTTACGATTCAAATTTGAAATATCGAGTCATTCACAAATGGATTTTCACCGGAAATATTTTATGAATCCAAGTCGCTTAAATCGAACGAGTCGTTTGATAGACTGAATAGCAGGGCAGGTTTATTTTTAGCGTGGCCTATAACTTTGAGTTTAAAAAAAGGTATCCGACTTTTGACAACTGTTCAGTAAGGTATCAGGTATAGTCACGACCCATAATTTTACTGTCCCATTGCTGGGCGCGGGCTCCTCTCACAATGTGAGGGGTACAGGCCATAGTCTACCACCCTGGCCGCACTTGGCTGATTGGTAGACTTCACAGACATTTGAGAACGTTATGGAGAAATCTCAGGTGTGCAGGTTTGATCACGATGTTTTCCTTCAACGAAAGCAAGTGATAATTGACTTGTAATACGCATGAGCATGAGTCAGCCACCCAACGACTCGTCATGTTCCGGCTGGGGGCTTGAGAGCCAGTTCTTTCTTTCTTTTTCTTGGTCGGCAACGCATCAGTGATGCCTTTGGTGTTGCTGATGTCGACGGGCGACGATAGCCACTTACCATCAGGTGAATCGTCAGCTCGTTTGCCGGATATTTCATAAAAAATACGCACATATGTAAATTTGAAAATTAGTGCGGATTCGAACTCGGGCCCCAACCTACGGGAGACCAAGGTTCAAATCGCTAGGCTATCACTTCTAGGAATCAGGTATTATTTAAAATTAATTAAAGTGAATATAATATCTTCGTACATTAATTGCCTACGTCACCTTAAGGGAGGGGTCAATAAAGTTGGGAATAGTTAAGAGGTTATAACGATATGAGTTGTAAGTGAACCATAAAAGCAAAATTTTATTACGGATGATCCAATGCATATCTGTGCAATACGTGACTGATAGTATATTTTATCTATATCTTTCAACATGGTCAATTGTACATTTCGTACGGGATAAGTGATGGAGATTCTCGCAAATGGTTAGAAATTATTATTTAATTGTAGATGTCTATATATAGAAGATATTTGAGAAAAACTAATAACTAATAAATTTGAAATTAAATTTAATCCCGTCTAAAAAAAGTTCACAAAGTCATCGATTTATCAAAGCAAAGCTAGGGCAAGTTTAGTAAGTAAGTAGTAAGTAAGAAGTAAGTAGTAAGTGATAAATAGAGTTGAAATTTAACTTCGTTTTGGGTCACGCGTTTACATTGTTGGTCCGTAGCTGTTACAAAATAATTTCCTTAAAACGTTACTCCATAAAAGTGAAATATAATTAAAGTTGAGAAAACAGTCCGAAATAATTTAACTAAATGTTGGAAGCTCTCCAAAGGGCCATTTAGGGCTTACGAATTAAATTAGGACTTAATGTGTTTCTCTTGAACTATTGCTCCTCAAGTGATATTACTTAAGTTTGTTAATTTAGTCTACCCCCGATGAGATCTAGTGTTGAATTTAGAGAAGTTTAGGAGGCATCGCTACAAAAAATGTTTGCTCATGTAGAAGTTAAATATAGTTAAATTTATTTATTATTATTATTTTTTTGAACTTTGAAGCCTTGGATAAGTCCAGGCATATTAAAATGTATAAAAAATCGAAATAAAATGCAAAAAGCAGTAAAAAAAGATCCTTATAATGAAATTCTTAAAATCAGTTATAAAAGGTATCGTAATTTTTGTAACCAATTAATCAAAAAACTTAAACGTAAGTATGAAAGGGAACAACTAGCCAATTCAAGTACAAATAATAAACAACTATGGGACAACATTAAAAATATAGCTCATATGAAAAACGATAAAACAGACAACTCCAATCTTTTAAGTATAAAAACCTTGCATACCGATTCAGTAAACTATATTAATGACTATTTTGTAAACGTAGGTGCAGAGTTAGCTCAGAATATAATGACAAATTGGGGCGCGGATACTGACAAAACCATCATCAACAATCAATTACACTCATTTGCACTTTGGGATACTGATTATCAAGAGGTACAGACATATGTACAAAATCTTAAATCTAATAGCGCTCCAGGTTGGGACGGAATTCCTGCAGCTTTTATCAAGCAAGCTAAACATGTAATAGTCCCAATCATCGTTCATTTGGCCAATTTATGCTTTAAAACAGGTATTTTTCCAAATTGTCTAAAGAAGTCTATTATCACTCCAGTGTACAAGAGTGGGGATAGAGACGATGTCTGCAACTATAGACCTATATCTGTATTACCTTGTATATCAAAAATTTTAGAAAAAATACTTAATAAGAGATTAATAAATTACCTAAATAAATTTGAACTAATATCTAAATCACAATACGGTTTTCAACAAGGTAAATCGACCGAAGATGCAGTAACTGCATTAACCTCTCTTATAACCGAGAAACTTGATCAAGGAAAAAAATGCATTACTGTATTCCTTGATCTTAAAAAAGCATTCGACACAGTTTCTATTCCCATTCTTGTACACAAATTAGAAAAGATCGGTATAAGAGGTACGCCATTAGAACTTTTCAAAAACTACCTAACGGACCGAACGCAAAGGGTTAAAATTGGTCAGACTGTTAGCGATGATTCTAACATAACTTACGGTGTTCCTCAAGGTAGTGTCCTTGGACCTACCTTATTTTTAATTTACATAAATAACTTGTGCAAATTTGAGGCAAGTGGTGCTCGCGTCTTCTCTTATGCTGACGATACAGCGATTGTTTTTAGTGGAGATAACTGGGAAACGGTACGTAGGGACACTGAACTAGGTTTAGCTAGGATTGCTTCTTGGCTAAGAAATAATCTACTCACGCTAAATACACAGAAAACGAACTATATCTGTTTCTCTCTTACTAGAAAAACTCAACCTAATTCTGATTTTCGTGTAAAAATTCATCAATGTGGTAATATTTTAAATCCTGACTGCACATGCACGCCTATTGATAAAGTTGAAAAAATAAAATACTTAGGGGTTATTTTAGATCAGAGATTATCGTGGCATCATCAGGTAGAAATAGTAAGTGATCGTATTAGAAAATTAATCTGGATTTTTAAATTACTAAGACATGTTGCGACAGTTACTCTACTAAAAAGAATCTATGTAGCCCTAGCTCAATCAATCTTAACATATTGCATACCTATATGGGGTAGTGCATCTAAAATCAAATTTCTTGACATCGAAAGAGCCCAACGTGCCCTACTAAAGACTATGCACTTTAAGCCGTATCGTTTCCCCACGGATGATCTTTACAAGCTGAGTGATATGTTATCTGTTAGAAAACTATTTATTTTACATACTATTTTAAAGATTAACGGAACAACAGTATACAAAGTACCAATTGTGACGAAACGACGAAAATCAATAGTTATAACAGTAAGAACGCGAACATCATTTGCTAGACATCAATATGCCGCTCAAAGTGCCTATATTTACAATAAAGTAAACAGAAAATTAAATATATACCCTAAAACTCAACATGACTGTAAGAAAATCGTAACAGACTGGTTAAAGACATTATCCTATGAAGAAACTGAGGCAATTCTTAACAATACAATATTGTGATGTGATATCATAATTTAAAAAACATAATAATATTAACTATAAATCGTTTTGCCCCCTCTCTCAAATACACACACGCACACGCGCGCACGCACACACACCACACACACACACACTCGCACACACACACACATACACATACACACACACACACACACACATACGTACACACACACACACATACGTACACACACACACACACACACCACGTGCTAAACCTTGTTATTTTTGTATGTTCTGATTTTATGATTTTATTTTTAAATTTCCTTATATTTTTCGTAATGTTTATTATAAAAATAAATATTTATTTTCTAGTTCAATAACAGGCAATAATATATTGTTTTAAAACTGATATGGAAGAGTGAGTCCTTCTGGCACAGGTATCTCAATACTTAAAAGAAGGGCTCGAACATTTGTTAAGTTTATCACCTGTAACTCATTGATGAATAAAGTTATTATTATTATTATTATTATTATAATATAAATTGGCTAACGGCCGTTTTAAATATTAGGTGGGTGAATATCAAATCGGCAAATTTTACGTGTCCACGTTGAGAATCGAGGTGTAAAATGATAGAATGTTTCTAATTTTTTTATATAGTAAACAACGTAACTTCTTTTAATTGGGGCCACATTGTTTTTTTAAATATATGTGTATATAAAAAATCAGGGTTAAAAAAATGCCTTAAAATTCAAGTTTGGTGGTATGTCCCAGCTCCATTTTTTGATATAATTTCATTCACCACAGTGACAATTGAAGTTAAAATAAAAAATACATAATTTCGTTAGTATACACATAAGACACATTATCTAAGAATAGCTAAACCATATTATAAAATGTTATTTAACATCACAGGATACTCGATCAAAGTTTGTCCAAGAAAAAACCAAAATCTTGGGTACACTTGTTCAACTTACTAAAACATGAACTTTCTTGCGTATGCAATCATTTAAGTTTTACTATTTCGCAGGGCACAGTTGTGTGGTAACGGTTGAATGTAATGGGTATGTGATTAGAGCTATGACTTCCCGCCAAAACAAAAGTACCCGCTTGGGTGGCACAGGGGGACAAGAATTGTTCAATTTTTGGTGGATCGATTTGCTGTTTATTTTAAAATGCTTTTATAGTAAGCTACACAATATAGGTAGTGATTTGGATTACGCATAAAACTGTTATATAAATTTAATTGTCACTTAAGACCCCTATTTTTAAAGATTTTTTTTATGCATGGTCCGACTTTGGTGGCTCAATTTTGGTGGATTTGGTGGCGTTTATGCGTGACAAAAATTTAAAACGAGCCACTTGAGCGAAACGAGGGCTTCAAAGTGTTCGCCAGGGATCTGTCTATTGGGCAAAGTCAGCTTACGAGTTTGAAGACAGAGTCCAGCACCATGTTTTCATCGAAATCTGAAGTTCTGAGAGATGGTCGCATGCCTCCTCTCAAGCTCCAGTTGCCAGCGAGGACAATAACAATCAAGCTAAACTGACCCGACACTACACACAGGATATCCCGGACGCCGCCTGTATAAGATAAGAGAGGCTCTCAAACAGCTTAAAAAGAACAAGGCTCCGGGAAATGACAGATTCACAATAGCTTCTAAGAGCTGATGGGAAACCTCTACTAATGACCAATAGCTCCAATAGCTGTTCGTTTCCGTCATCAATACTGGAACTACCCCGGAAGCGTGCAGCAGAACTGTGGTGACTCTGTTCTTCAAGAAGGGCAAAAAAGCCCTTTTGAAGAACTATAAAGGCCCATTGCATTTCTGAACCACGTTTGTAAGCCGTTTCCGAGGGTGCTCACAAATCGCATGGCAGGTTTGACGACTTCCAGCCTCCCGAACAAGCAGGATTCCGAAAGGCTACAGAACCATAGACCATAATATAGACATACTGAGGCAGATTATACAAAAGACCAAGGAGTATAATCTGCTGTTATGTGTTGCTTATGTAGACTATGAGAAAGCCTTTGATTCTATCGGTATTGGTATCGGTACTTAATTCTCATATCGAGGTGTTGAAGTGTTTGTAATCATCAGGTACCATTTCCGTCAGAGTATACGACACAGCTACGAACCCTATACAACTGCAGAGAAGTGTCAGGCAAGAGGACGTCATATCTCCTTAACTGTTCACTGCTGCGTTGGAAGACGTGTTCGAGCTGATGGAATGGAAACAACGTGGTATCATCGTGGTCAATAGATACATCACACATATAGTCTATCTGGCAAGATCCCTTGAGGAACTTGGTAAAATTATAGGGGACTTGAACAGCGCCACAATCGGTGGGTCTTAAGATGAACATGGACAAGACGAAAATCATGTCCAATGTCCATATCATGCATGTCCCTACGTCCAACTTCGAGAAATAAGTCACTCGTAGAATTCAACTCGAATGGGTTGTGTTTGGGAAACTACGTCATATCTTGTCGACCAAAACACTATGTGCTAAACACTACTCAGTGCCTGAAGTTGAAGGTGTTCAAGCAGTGTGTGTTGCCAGTGATGACATACGGCTCCGAGACGTCGTGCTTTATTATTATTGGCCTTATTCATAAACTCAAAGTCACAAAGCGGACAGAGAGAGAAAAAGTGGATGAAGAGGGCTATGCTCGGTACTTCTGTACGTGATCGAATCAATAATGACGTAGACGAACAAAAATAATCGACATAGCTCATCGAGTACGCCGGCTGAAGTGGCAATGGGCTGGCCACATAATTCGAAGGACTGATGACCATTGGGAAGAGGTCCTCGAATGGCGCCCACGTCTTGGAAAAAGCAGCATTGGAAGCTCCCCAACCAGATGGACTGACGACCTAAAGAAGACAGCAGGCACCCTCTGGATTCAGAAGGCACAGGACTGGTCAGAGTGGCGCAAATTAGGGGAGGCCTGTGTCCACCAAGGGCTGATGGATTGATAGATGTTAAATAATAATGTCTATATTTTTTTAACAATAGAGTTGTATAAAACGATGAAAGTTATTGATAATTCCCGATAAATCGTGATATTAGCCACTTTGAGCTTTATTTTATTGATTTTAGAGCTTTTGTGACAGAAAAATCCAATTTTGGTGTCACTGATTTTCAATTTTGGTGGGTACTTTCGATTTTGGTGGGCGATTATCAATTCTGGTGGCCACACTAGACTTTGAACTTAAATATTTCAAAAAGTTATCGAGATATTCTCAGACCTCTTGAAGGTTCTTATAGCTTAGACTTTCTATTCTTATACCAGGTCCTCATTTTTCACGAAAACTGAAGAGAAAATTTCGCCACCAAAGTTGAAAAAAAATGCACGTTTCTGATATTCACCCAGGTGTATGTATAAATCCATGACACACGAATTGCGTAGACCGGCTTGGTATTTTTCAGCTACACTCATTTCAAGGCGGTGAGTTATCTACCTTTTTAGGGTTTCGTAGCCAAATGGCAAAAACCGGACCCTTATAGATTCGTCATGTCTGTCTGTCTGTCCGTCCGTATGTCACAGCCACTTTTTTCCGAAACTATAGGAACTATACTATTGAAACTTGGTAAGTAGATGTATTCTGTTAACCGCATTAAGATTTTCACACAAAAATAGAAAAAAAAACAATAAATTTTTTGGGATTCCCCATACTTAGAACTGAAACTCAAATTTTTTTTTCATCAAACCCATACGTGTACCCCATACCCCATAGATACCCCATCTATGAATAGGTCTTCAAAAATGATATTGAGGTTTCTAATATCATTTTTTTCTAAACGTGTAAAGTGTTTCTAAAGTGTATCAATGATACCTACATGAATAAATGATTTTGAATTTGAATTTGAATTTGAAACTGAATAGTTTGCGCGAGAGACACTTCCAAAGTGGTAAAATGTATCCCCCCCCCTGTAACTTCTAAAATAAGAGAATGATAAAACTAAAAAAAATATATGATGTACATTACCATACAAACTTCCACCGAAAATTGGTTTGAACGAGATCTAGTAAGTAGTTTTTTTTTAATACGTCATAAATCGTAAACCGCAATTTACCTCGAACAAAGTTACAACGAACTTCAAGAACTTTTATATTATGTTACTTGCTGCTACGGAACCCTTTATGGGCGAGTCCGACTCGCACTTGGCCGCTTTTCCTTTGTTTATTGGTCTGAGGTATGGAGTTACTCTTCTGTGTTAATCTATTTTGTGCTTCAACTCTGCTCCAGTGTGAGTTGAGCCTATACGTCAAGCGCTTGATGTATGACAATACAGAGTTAAATCTCTAATAGCTGTCTTGGCTGACAAGTACTGTCGCAGTGCCTTCTATAACCTTATATTATTAAATCTCTTTGGCTGAATGGAATCAACTTGATAGGATAATTAGTTAAGTAAGTTGGTCTGATTTTTTTTTAAATATGTGTCCTACGAACAGACTACCTACCTGATCTAACCTAAACAAAAATACTAACGAACAAACAATAATTTCAACCTAAAGATAATCTTATCTTATCTGCTTGTTTTCTAAACAAGCTGCCGTTACTGGCCAAGGGAAAGAGAAAAAAAAGAAAGAAAAAAGAAGAAAGAAGCTTCTTAAAACTCTAACCAGATGACAAAATAATACTGAATTAAATGAAGTTCGTCTGTTTTTTTCTACCTTACATTACAAACTGGAATAGTTTCAATATTAAAATCAAATGTAAGAATAAAAACCAAGATCAAATTAAATGTTAGTGAAGTTTTACCACAAATACTACGCTGGCAGTAGAGATAATTGAAATGTAACGTACGTATTATTGAAACACTGTCATAACGCCGGTTTCACCAATCTGCAGTGCCCGATTTTCTCATTTTATGTAATATTAAAGTAAAAAGGGGCCAAATTTAAGTATAATTTTTATTGAATATCTTAACAATTTATTTTCAATGCTGTTTTCGTTGTATTTTATTTGAAAATAGATTACTTTCTACTAGGTTTTGCTTCGGTTTTCGTATATAATTCCCATTTTATTAAATAAAATTTAGTCTTTATTACTCAGAAAAAAACAGCTTTCTATCAGTGAAAGAATTTGTGAAATCCTTTCCAAAAGGTTAAGAAAGCAAAAACTTTGCCTAAGTAAACATTGGCTAAGTACGAATATGAGTCAATGATTTGGAAATTGAATAAAATTTTGTGGTATTTGGTTTTTTAAACACCAGCATAATTCACTATATAAATATATGCGTCTTAAGTAGATATCATAATTAAGATAAAATTTAACTGAATTACCGGATGAACAACTGGTCAAAATCCAACCAACTTTATTATTTTATATATTATGTATCATTGCCACAAATGTATACAACATGTACCTTAAATATATGTAAGACAAGAGGGTACATGGCTCAAAATCGGCAACTGAATCGATTCCACGTATTTTTAATGTAGGTAATTTTTTTTTCCTAAAAGAAATTAAAATTAAGTAAATGATGTCACCCAATTCTTTAAACAGTCGAAACAAACAAAAATGAAACTTAAGTCAATGCAATAGGGTCCTTTCAAGCATTATTATACTTAGCCACAGCCTTGTGGCACACACACTATCAAATGTACGAGTTGTACGACGTAAAAGAAATTTGTGATTTAGATCTTAGGAATAAAAAGATGTAACTCAAAAATAACAACTTGTGGGAATCAGCTGTTAAAGTTTGGGACTTTTTCCGACTTGTGTTTGATTCAAG
Source organism: Thymelicus sylvestris (assembly GCA_911387775.1). Taxonomy (NCBI): domain Eukaryota; kingdom Metazoa; phylum Arthropoda; class Insecta; order Lepidoptera; family Hesperiidae; genus Thymelicus; species Thymelicus sylvestris. The sequence goes on along the minus strand of OU426885.1, from coordinate 31,158,793 downwards.
ATTGAAAAATAATTACTATGCTTTCCATTATTTTAACTGTTGATATTGTATGTTCAAGGTACCGTGATTTCAAAAATAGTTGAAAATAGTGTCCTAATATCTATTATACTTTAAAAAAATCGATGCAAAAAAAGTTCGTACTAAAATACTTAAACTCCAGTTGCCAAATTTCCAAAATCACAAATTTTGAGTTACATCTTTTTTTTATTAAGCGTGCGAAATAGTAACGCGCACACTTCCATACGCGCTTACTCTATTCTGCATATACGAAAACAATAATTGAAGCGAGACATAAACGAAGGTGTTTCCCCGGCCTTGTCGCTCAATTCCCACAGGCACACACCGGCTTATGATCTAAGTAAACAAACAAATTTGAAATTGAATTTAAATCAGTCAGTTCAATACGTTACGCCGCGCCGAAGGCATCGCGCTGCGCAGTGCGCTGCGCCGATACCCGATAATACCTATTCTATTAGTGTCTTTAGTTATCGACTTATCGTAACTGTTCGTACAATGGCTTTTCGGTATACTAACATTGATTATACTGAAATGGTGAGAACTTTGGCACAGTGTGGTGACAACGTGGCATTAGCGTGTAGAACTTATAATGCTAGGTTTGGTACCAATGTAGACCGTAGGACTATGCTAGCCGCTACTCAACGGCTCCGAGACCACGGAACATTTCGACCGAACACTGCGATCGACAGAGGAAACAATGTGCGCATACCTACTCGTCTTCAAAGCGAAATACTGGAATATTTCGATGCGAATCCTCATACCAGTACTCGTGAAGCCGCCCCACATTTTCACGTCAGTCATATGTACGTGTGGCGAACGCTTCATGGTGACGGCGAGCACCCATTCCACTTGAGACGCTGTCAAGAATTGATTCCTCGTGATTATGAATCACGGTTGGAATTCAGCCGGTGGTTACTCGACAATTGGCAGCGAAACATTATTTGGACGGATGAAAGTACCTTTTCACGAGTGGGGATGTTCAATCAACATAATACGCATTTGTGGAGGCACGAAAATCCTCACGCATGTAGAGTGGATTCTTTTCAGCACCGGTTCTCCGTTAACGTCTGGGCGGGCATTATCGGTACACACGTACTTGGGCCCGTATTCCTAGAGAGATTAACAGGACAGTCATATTTAGTGTTTTTAAGAGAAACTTTGCCGGCACTGCTAGAAGACGTACCTCTTGTAAATTTACGAGAGGTGTTCTATCAACACGACGGTGCCCCAGCGCATTTCACGTGGACTGTCAGGCAGCATCTTGATGCTGAATATGGGGAGCGATGGATCGGTCGCGGCGGACCGGTTCAGTGGCCACCAAGGTCACCTGATTTGACGCCCCTAGACTTTTTTTTGTGGGGACGTGTTAAGTCTTTAGTTTATTTTAAAGATTCCACTAGCGCTGAGGATCTAAAAAATAAAATAATAGCTGCATTTGACATAGTGAAAAGTGACACTGTCGTATTAAATAAACTTAAACGACAATTGCACAAACGTGCATTATTGTGTATCGAACAAGGTGGTGGACATTTTGAAAATGTCATTAAAAAACGACGCCGCAGGAGTTGGTAGCAGCATGGGCGTAGCTAGCGCCCCACCGTGCCCCACCCAGGCTCTGACCTGTAAGCCTGTAAGGTACCTAATCAAACTTAAAAAACTTAATTATCTACGTACTAACTACAATACTTAATATCTGTAGGAAAGTTTACACTCGACAGCTGTCGTCAGTCGACACAAAAAAATGCGATCAAAACAAAAAATTACATATTATTTTAGACTGCTGCCCCACCCTGAGCCCATGGCTGGCTACGCTGATGGTTAGGAGTACAGAAGGATCAGGAGAGAAGAAACCAGTTATCAGAACTGTAAGTAACACCTACATTAACTAAATTTAATTGGTTGTTTAATGTTAGTAAATATTTTTATGATTCACAGCTTTTAAACACGCCGTCTTTGTTTACTTTTGTTCTATTATACCTCTAAACGATAAATAATTCAATAAATATCTTACAATTTTAATGCCAAAACGATTGACATTGTATTTAATCAAAATTATTCAAAGTCGACAGTCCAAAGCCTGTAAAGTGTGATGGAAAGAGGGAATCATAATTTGTTTATGAAACATAATTTATCTCGGTACTATTACCTAATAAAAGCATAATTCGTTTTCGTCCATCGGCTGTTTCTGGCTTATGGAATCCACGCTGTGAGGTTGGTCTCTCTCTCATGTGTGCGTGAGTCTGTATGCGTGCATATGAACATTATTTTCCCTCTACGAGAAAGTAACTGATTTCTTAAATAAACAATTACTAAGCTAATAAAAAATATTTCAGTGTATGTATTATGATTAAAACTAAATAGGTAGGTATTCTAATTGGGGTGTTTAAGGGTGTACGTCATTTATGCATTCAATGTAGTGAAAAGTGACACTGTAGTAGGTATTAAATAAACTTAAACTTATTACTGACATTGTTAAATAATTTTGTTCTTTAATTTGAGGTTTATTAATCAATGAGTTCAAAATTGTTCACAGTCTACAGTACAAAGCCTGAAAAATGTGATGGAAAGAGAGAATCATAATTTGTTTACTATTTAATCTTCGTACTATTACCTACTACATATTTTATGTAATGATCGCTCGATCGCTAATAGTCAGCTGTTTCCGTCGGGGTGTACCTCACACACACGCGCGCACCGACCTTGTAGCGCTCGTTCGCTCTCATGTGTGCGTGCGCCGCTGGGTAGAATGTTCACACTTTTCGTTCGAAATGAGTATAACTTATTTCTTAAATAAAAAATTATTAAGCTATAAAACACAATTAAAAATACGTGGAATCGATTCAGTTGCCGATTTTGAAGTAGGTACTTTCTCAAAGTGCGTATATTATATTACTCGTTGTATAGTAGTATAATCATGATTTATTAATCTTTTCAGCTTCTTAATTTATTTTGCAGTAGTGCAATTTTCATTCATTTAAAGTTATGAGTGGGATAAACGTTCGAGAACTTGGCGAAGTTTACTCTCACGTGTCAATTGCAGTTTAAGAAGCAATATCTCGGTTGAAGGAAAAAATCGAGCCTCGTTGATCCCGATAACCCCGGTTCCTCGTTTTCAATAAAAATTTCAGCTTACTTCACGTCTTTAGTTCTGATTAGTTTTATGAAGTTGGACGTTTAGTTTTTAAACTTTTTTACATGGAGGCGAAACATAATTTAACTTTGATACGGGGTTTAGTAATTAACATAGATAGAGGTCTGAACGTTGGAATTCTGTCATTAAGTTTTACTCAACACATTTGGGGAAATTTTACAGTTTTAAATAGACCAATAGATAGACAAAGACAATGAAGCGAAAATGTTTTTTTTTGTTTTTGAGATAATAAAGAAACCTAATATCTCAAAACCTTGATAAAGACATCCAAGAAGAAACTGTGCTTTAGTTCACTCCCAAACTACTATTTTAACTTCAAAACATTATCGCAATAGTTCAAGTCTGTCCCCAAATCGAAAATAAAACATTTTGTTTCTCGGCCGTTCAACAACAGCTATTGTTTTTTATTCGTGAGTAAGTATTACTTACGTATTCTTATCCCGATTCAAGGCTTGTGGTCGTTTTGCAGACAACAACAAAACGTGAGGCATCTAGGTTCAAATCTTTTGTTCGTGGCAGAAGTGCGAGTAGGGTTGGCACTTGACTGTTAGCGATGATATGTATGATGAGAATGTAAAAATCAACTATTATATTGTGTCTTGAAAGTATAACTATAATGTTGATCTTTTGCGAAAATCTCTCAGCCTTTTATTTCTAATTCTTCTTCTGTCTTTTTTCTGTATTTTGATCAAAACATTGATAACAAAATTTTACAATATATTGTCACTTCAGGTATTGCTACACGAAATTACATACAATAATGGTCAACCTTTCAGCTCAGTTACTGATTAATAAATTCTATGGGTCAATCATTATTACCATTCGAAAAATTCACCATCCCTAGCAGCAATAAATGTGTAAAAGGTATATTTTATTTCAATTCACAACACAAGTTCCTTACAATAAAGCACAGGATGTACAAATCGGATTACAGCCAAGAAAGCTGCGCCAAAGATACAATAGTGTCAGCGATTTATTAGAACACCATATTAAATTATTGATTTTTCAGATGATGTATCTGTTTGCTTAGAAACAATTAATGGAGATGTAATTTTATATATCAAACACTGATATTTTCTGCTTTTGTTAACAATACCACAAAATAAGTATGCAAACATGTAACTCTCCGTTCTTGTAGCATAATACAAAAACATATTTTGTAAATTATGTTTTTTACGCTCATAAAGGGTTACATTCTTTACGGTTAATGGTGAACCATACCACGTTATGATGATACAGCGTTTGCTAATGAGGAAAAATGGAATGCCACAATTATAATCCATTGTTGATTATGCTCTGATAAGATTTAAAATTATTTGTTTTTCGTAATTTTCTCAGTTGATTAAATAATAATTGATTAAATCAATGCTGGCATAATGCTTTGGATTGGTGAAGGTCTGCCGTTTATGAATTTCACAATTAAAGTTATTAAATTCTTAAGTAATTAAAATTCGAATTAAAAAAATATAAATAAATGTCAGAACTGCTATACAGATTTATATACATTCTCTCATTCTTTATACCAAGGCTACCATCACGTTTAGGGTATTGGTATTTGTGAAAATGATGACCTGATAATCCTTATAAAACAGGTTTGGCTCCAGACGAGGCAACTTCTTAATGGTTAACAGCACAGTCACTTTTTTTTTGCTTTAGTAAGTTGACAATATAGCGAGTAGGTTTTTTATTTAGTTTCAAACTCAAACTCAAATCATGATCATTTATTTCATGTAAGTATTATTCAATACACTTATGAACGTCAAATCTTTTCAATCAATACCGTTTTGGAAAGGTGCCTTATTAATAGGAGAAGAAATGGCGAAAGACACTCCTCTGCACAAATTTATAAACAAAACTTTAGACTATATACAAATATGTTAAGCTGTGTTTTAACATGTTTCATAAGCAACTCTATGGGTAAATCAAGTATTGGTTTTGGCACTTTGTTATAAAAGTGCCAAACCCCACATGGGAACCCTGCACCTTACGCACGCGATATGAGGATGTAATCAAATGGTGCATATTCCTGGTTTGGCGATTGTTTTAAAACTATTCACTTGTCTAATTTGCACGAATAAGAATAAGATGTCGATTGATTTGGTGTAGCGACAACCCTACTGAGAAAGGAAGCCATTGGTAGCGGAGTCCATTCAAAAATGAGCCCCGAGCAATTATTGTAGCATCTAACAATGAGTTCTCATTGTTTGTGCTAAGGAACTTCGCTATGAGTTCGTGAGTTGTGAGTTCGGCTTCGGAAGTTAAATTCGAAAATAACGGCAAGTGTAAGATACGGTTGGAAAAACTCGAACAAAATTTTATAATTTTATCCTTTTTCTTTGACTTGTATGAAATATTAACCCGTCAAGGCTTCGCTTCTGTTAAAACTTTCTTTACATTCGTTTGGTGAAAACTCGCGCGTACGCCAAATAATGACTTATTATATAGGTACATTTTATAAGTAACATTGTTGAAATAAAAAAAATGTTCTAAAAGACTGATATTTAATACTAGTATTAAATTAATATTGTATCTGCTATTAAAAATCATAGATTTTGTAGTATACTAACCAAAGTAGAATGGATGTATCACATTAAAAAAAATGTCAATTTTTAAATGCAACAGTAGCCGGGAACAGTTACTAGATTCATAATAAAAGCACATAATAAGAGCTCAGTAATTATGCTCTGTGCGATCCATTATAATTTAAAGAAAGCTCCATTTCAAATGAGGTGGTTGGCATCCATTTAATATATTAACAATTCAGGCGGCGAACGCCAAAGTGATTCTTTGTCGACCGAGTTTGTAGTCTGGAAGCAATTTAGATTGGAGTTCTTGTATGTATACTGCTGCCAAGGCACAAGTATCTGGTTTTTAGGTTCGTTTGAAATGCTCTTTTCATTGACATGATTCTACTATCTACACCACTTTAGACTGAAAACCGTCATTGAGCGACAGTTGTGGCTCTTATAATAACGCCCAAGACGCGTTGTGGACGTTTTAAAGATGCCATAATACGTGGTGAGCATTTACTTAAAATAAATAAGTGTTGGTAGTATCTACATATTATTAATACGTGAAGGGAAATGCTTTGCTGCGCCCCTTAGTTAAAGTTTATGTGAAGAAGAAGTTCAGAAAGCTGTTTTTTTTAAATAATCTATATATATAAAACTGAAAAGAGATACACTGATTAAACAAAAAATCTCAGAAACTACCGAACCGATTATGATGAAATTTGGCAGGGAGATAGCTTATGCCAAGGAGACGTCAGCTAAGAACGGATTTTTGGAAATTCATCCCCTAAGGGGTAAAAATACGGGATAGAGGTCATTTTCATACAAACCAACTTCGTCAGTTTTAGAGTTGTAAATATGATTTTTTTTATCTAAGTTAATAGTAATAAACAAAAGTTAAATTTAACTATTTTTTTTGGAAAATCATCCCTTAAAGGGTTAATTTAATGGATGGTACGTAGTAGGCAACTTCGTCATTTTTGAAGTTAAAAACATGAAAATTTACATATTAGCTCCAGACTAGAAACAAAATTTGTAAATATTATGGTTTTTTGGAAAATCATCCCCTAAAGGGTTAATTAATAGAGCGCAATTTAGTATGGCAACTTGGTCAGTTTTGAAGTAAGAAGGGTGAAAATTTGTATATAAGCTTATAGTTAGACACAAAAAATAACTGCATCACTGTTTTCTCGAACTTCATCCCCTACAAATAGGGGTAGGAGATCATTTACATACAAATCAACTTCGCCAGTTTTAGAGTTATAAATATGTTTTTTTTTATGTAAGTTTATAGTAATAAACAAAAGTTAACTTCAACACATATTTTTGGAAAATCATCCCTTAAAGGGTTAATTTAATTGATGGTACTTAGTAGGCAACTTCGTCATTTTTGAAGTTAAAAACATGAAAATTTACATATTCGCTCCAGATTAGAAGCAAAATTCAAAAGTTATGTGTTTTTTTTGGAAAATCAACCCCTAAAGGGTTAAATAAGCGTGTGGAAGTTAGTATGGCAACTTCGTCAGTTTTAAAGTAAGAAGGGTGAAAATTTGTATATAAGCTTATAGTTAGACACAACAAATAACTGTATCGCTGTTTTCTCGAAATTCATCCCCTAAAAATAGGGGTTGGAAGTCATTTACGTACAAATCAGCTTCGTCAGTTTTAGATTTATAAATATGATTTTTTTATGTAAGTTTATAGTTGTGAAAAAAAGTTAATTTTAATAAGTTTTTTTGGAAAATCATCCCTTAAAGGGTTAATTTAGAGAATTGAACTTAGTACGCAACTTCGTCATTTTTGAAGTTAAAAACATGAAAATTTATATCTTAGCGCCAGATTAAAATATAAAAGTTGTGTTTTTTTTGGAAAATCAACCCCTAAACGGTTAAATAAGTGTGTTAGTTAGTATTGCAACTTCGTCAGTTTTGAACTAAGAAGGGTGAAAATTTGTATATTAAGCTTATAGTTAGACACAAAAATTACCTAACTGTATCACGATTTTCTCGAAATTCATCCCCATAAGGAGTTAAACAAAGGGGTTGTAAATATTTAAGAAACTACGTCAATTTTGAACTCAGTAATGTGAAAATATTAATTAAGCTTATAGTGAAAAAAAAATTAATGTAGAGAACTTTACGGATGGGAGGGGGATGGGAGAGTGACAGGAAGCGAGAGAGGGACTGGGATCGGGAGAGGAAGCAGGAGAGGGTGCGGAAGAGGGAGAGGTGCAGGGAGCGAGAGAGGGAGTGAGAGCGGGACAGAAAGCAGGAGAGGGACCGGGTGCGGGCGGGAGAGGGACTGAGAGTGGGAGAGAGAGGGACATGAAGCGGGATAAGGACCTCGAGTGGGAAAGGGAGAGGGACAGGGAGCGGGAGAAAGAGAGAGAGTGGGACAGGAAGACGGAGAGGGAGAGAGAGTATATGTAACTCTTGAACGGATGGAAACAACAGAACCGTTTTGAAGATATTTTTACTGTTTAAAATTATTGTCTGCCTGTCTATCTGTTTGTCTGTCCGGGCATCACATGAAAACCCTTGAACTTATTCGTAGTATACACGTAGGTTTCAGTATGTAAATTCCTAAATATAAATACAATATAAATGAACCTGTTTTTAAATTTTCTTCTGTAAGGCGTACAAATATGATAAATAAGCATAATTTCCGCGTGCGAAGCCGCGGGCAACAGCTAGTATGTGATAAAATTATATTCGTTAAAGAAAATATAGCATTGAAAAACGTCATTGTGAAGTAACCTTTGAGAGATTGAATTACGGTTGAATTTCGACTGAAGAACAGGCCTGTATTAATAAAAAATCCACAATAAATTGCCTCGATACGCCAACCATAGTACACGAAGAATCACTTAGTCGCCTGTTGAATTGTTAATACATTAAATGGATTCGACCCAACTAATTAATGAAACTGGGGGTTGTTTGGTTCGTCGGTTGTTTGCGAGCTATTTATTTATATCTTTAATAGTTACTAAGTTATTTCCATACTCAGAGTTAGTTAACAGTTACTGAAATTGCTCCTTAGTACATAATTTGTATTGTGATTCTGTACTATAGAACGATTTAAGTAACCGTTATGTGACTCTGAGTGTGGCAGTAAAACTGATATTTTTCATGATAGACATATAACATCATCTCTACTTTAATGACAATTGCAAAGTAGGAACATTTTGAAATAATATTTTTTTATACAAAATTAAATATTTAGGAATATTTTTTATGGACCAACCTATGGTCCGTGAGCTAGCGACAGATTTTCATGACCAATTTCCTCTCAAGCGATAACTCGTGAAATACTTCAGAGAGTTGCATTATATAGCATGGTGAACGTCAGCTGCCACTCCAAGGGTGGGTAGGGGAGCGGCAGCCTTTCAATCATGTAAAAAAAAAAATGTTTTCAGTCATTTCCTCCCGACTGAAAATTTGTTAGATGATAGATAACGTAATTATTTAAAGGTAAAAAAAAGTCAGCTGGCCATACCGTGGTGGATTATACGTCAGCTGGGCACGCGAACATGCAAAAAAAATTTTTTTGTTCAGTGATATCCTCTCACTTGAAAATGCGTCAGATGATACTTTACATGTTATTTTGAGTAAATAAAAACGTCAGCTGGCTGTATGTTGGTGGAAAGGTCGTCAGCTGATGCAGTGAAAGGTGGAGATCGCTTATTTACATTCGTCAGCTGACGGGTTTTCCACCAACTTAGAGCCAGCTGATGTTTTTGTTTATTCAAAATAGCACGTAAACTATCACCTGACACAATTTCAAGTGAGAGGAAATTACGTAACTACAATTATTTTACTTTAGGCTCTGTGCACGCGCTCGCTGATAAACGTAACAAAATTGTACGAAGCTCTCGGAAAGAATACAAGCGCAGCACTTCCAGCATTTCACGCTCTAACGGGATGTGATTTCAACCCGGCATTTTTTAGAAAAGGAAAAAAGCGCCCGTTTTCCATTATGACTCATTCTGGAAATGATTTCACCACGTGCTTTATACGGATGTCAAAGCCATCAGAGAATCTAGAAGAACTTTTTGGCAAAGCAGAGGAGTTCGTTTGTCATATGTATGGCTTCAAACGATTGAAATACGTCAATGAAGCAAGAACAGCAATGTTTCAAAAAACATATAAACTGCTTGAAAAAAATGATGTTTTTGTGTTGCCCAAAAAAACCATTGATGGCTCGTCTCTACCACCATGCAAATCAGAATTATACCAACACTTTTTGAGAGCATGTTTCATAGCGCAAATTTGGTCGCACGCACATCTGAAGGTTCCAACCAATCATACACCTTCAGACTATGGATGGGAAGAAGTCGACAATAGATATGACTTCAGGTGGTTTTCTGGAAACCAATTACCATCATCGATTACTGAAATAACTATCCAACCAGAAAAAGGTAACATTTTATTTATTCTATTTATATTTATTAAAATACAAATGATATAAATACTTCATTTTTTATCTTTATATAGATGACGATGAAGAAATAGCCACAATGGACAGCTCTGATGACAGTGATAGTGAATCAGAAAAAGATGAGAGTGGCACGAGTCAAAGTGAAAGCGAAGCAGATGAATGATTATTTTTGAAACGAAATTTAAATAAATAAATAAATTTAAATTTCATTTTTTTGTTTATATATTTATCAATTTTTACGTAATTGATTCCTATCCAAAATAGATATGAGAGTATTGATTCGATTAGTACATATAAGAGCGCGTGCACAGAGCCTAAAGTAAAATAATTGTAGTTACGTAATTTCCTCTCACTTGAAATTGTGTCAGGTGATAGTTTACGTGCTATTTTGAATAAACAAAAACATCAGCTGGCTCTAAGTTGGTGGAAAACCCGTCAGCTGACGAATGTAAATAAGCGATCTCCACCTTTCACTGCATCAGCTGACGACCTTTCCACCAACAAACAGCCAGCTGACGTTTTTATTTACTCAAAATAACATGTAAAGTATCATCTGACGCATTTTCAAGTGAGAGGATATCACTGAACAAAAAAATTTTTTTTGCATGTTCGCGTGCCCAGCTGACGTATAATCCACCACGGTATGGCCAGCTGACTTTTTTTTACCTTTAAATAATTACGTTATCTATCATCTAACAAATTTTCACACGGGAGGAAATGACTGAAAACAATTTTTTTTTTTACATGATTGAAAGGCTGCCGCCCCCCTACCCACCCTTGGAGCGGCAGCTGACGTTCACCATGCTATATAATGTAACTCTCTGAAGTATTTCACGAGTTATCGCTTGAGAGGAAATGACTGACAAAAAATACTATCTGGCTCACGGACTACTAGTACACCTCTTTAATATATAATAAACTAGTAACGTATCGCTTCACTACAAATTAACTAATGCACCCGTGAATATGGAATGGACGCTCTAGATGCAGTCATTAGGCACTCTTGTGTTTCGTGCACTCTGTTTAATAACAGAGGTTTTGATACTTAATGCGGTAGTTGCAACGAAATGCTTAATACTGCAGCGCTTTTCTTAAAGCATTAGCAGTTTCAGTCATCTAGATATAGATAGGTAGATATAAGTTTAAATTTCTATAACTAGTACACATTGTAAACATATATTCGGGGAATAAAATCGCTTCACTATCAATTACCTAATGCACGGCCCCGCATGAATATGGAAGCGGCGCTCTAGATGCGGTCGTTAGGCACTCTAGTGCTTCCGTAATCTGCTTGCTGACACTGCATTGGATACGACATTGCTTCTGCAAGTCATATTACTGTTGTTTTAGTCTTATTCAACTATTAATAAGACTTAAAAGAATTACGTATGTGAGAAAAATTTGATGTAGCAGTGTAATATTTAGATTACAGTGGTAAATGCCATCAAAATATTAAACCACATGATATGTAATTATCGCCACGTAAGTATGTGCCTTATTAGGCAGAACAGCACAGAAGCTTGATATAGGTATTGTAGGTAAACTTCCTGTTATTAACTGTTTCTCATTTACTGCATGAAACACATTATACACATTTTCACAGTTGATGTTTTTAAGGAAAGTGTTAGCTAATTCATGTTATTATATGGAAAACGGTGCCTTCACTATCAATTACCTAATGCACGGCCCCGCATGAATATGGAAGCGGCTAGATGTAGTCGTTAGGGACTCTAGTACTTTGCTTAATGATAGAGCGTGCAATACAGTTTTTGGGGGAATTTTTGTAGATTATTTTTTTAAGGGATCACAAATTTTCATAACATCAGTTAAGATATAAAAAAATTCTATGGAAGTCTTTTTTTACTAGCAAATAAATAATAATAAACATACAGCAAGTATATGAATATGACGGCGCGACAGTGACGTTGTCATTTTTGAAGCAAGATTGAAAGAGTGACACGTCTTTGTCACTCTGGCGGAACGTCAAAAAGAGCAGCCATCTTGTGGCGACTATCTTGTAGACACCACGGGAGTTGCTCGTAACCGACGGATCGCCGAATTATAAATCAATCTTAATCGCCGTTATCCTTATAAGTGTTGATATGTAATTGATTCCAAATAATTAGAGAACCATCACGGAAGTACAGTGAGGTGCTATTTTATTATCTACGATTGTAATAAAACAATAGTGATTTGACATTGTCCTTTGAAAAGTAACTGCCCTGATACCCACGCAGCATCTACATACTGATGACGATCTAGATTTACCGATATCAGATCGTGGGAAAAGGACCACACCCTTTAAATTTTTCAGATGGCTATCCTGGTAATACAAGCAGGTAGATGGCGAGCATTAGTCATTACCAACTTTGTTTAAATAAGGATTCGGTTATGGAGGATCGGTTTGAGGTAATATGTAAGGAACCGAAAGTAAGACAGCTATTATTGGTATGACACTTTTTTTTATTTTATTATTATCGATACGCCCTTGCAGCCAGAGCAGTCGTAGTCAGTTATGTTATCTTGTAGCGAGTAGCACTAGAGCTCTTCGTATATCACGAACAGGAGCTTGGCGTACATTCTTGTTGGTCACAGCTTTTCTTGTCAGTACAGTGTTCATTCAGGCAACCCTGTACAACTAGGCGTTTCATGGCGTCCACGCGACACGTTACATAACTAAAGTATCGTAGGATCCTGATGCTAATGGTGGAAAGACGGGTCTTTATACCGAGCATACTTAAAAAAAAAAAAACGTTCGTGTGCCGTTTATAAAACATGGGGAATACTAGAGCTATTGTGTTGGCAAAAGACTATGATGATGACTATTAAGAGTGGTGGTTGCGTAAACCAAATTGGTTCGGTTTGATTGTGCTTGATTTAACGAAAAATTACTTAGTCATTATACGCTATCTTGTATCATAAGTATGGTTAACTGGCACCCACAAAAGTATCGGAAATCTGTGCAAATGTCTGTGCATCTCAAGCGAGTGACATCTAAGAGTGATGATAACGATTCGATTAAAGACATTCTGTAATTCTTTAATGTAATATCATTTAGAAAATTCGTGTTTTTGGCGTTTGGTTTTTTTTTTTGGTGTTTCAGATACATGTAATATTAAGTGACAGTGACTGTGGTATGGACATGCAAGGTCGAAGATAACAAAAAGGGATTTCATCATTGCGACGAAACGAGGCTGAGCACCAACTACCGGCATTTTGTTGATACTGATGGAAGCGCATACGCCTTCTTTCACTAGGCTCACGATTTACATCCTCGGAGAACGACATGATATAACGGGTGATCTGTATTGATTTTATCTTTGTGGCTTAGGTAAGGAATAATTATTCCTTATCTAATTTTTGCTGTTATTAGGTGATATGTGATTTAACATTTGATAGTTACTGGCGTTTCAATACTTGATGATTTCTGGCAGCAAAGGATCTGTAGGTTAAAAAAATTTTGTGCACCCAACATTGAGTAACTGGCACCAAATGAGTGAGGAATATACGTTTTGTTACCTACAAGAAATATCTAAAGATAATTAATTAATTATTACTTTACTGAAGAGCTGTGCGGTTTTTGATTATCCTTAAGACAGACAGGATGACATAGTAAGAAAATTTAATAGGTGCAGTTTTTTATTTTATTTTAAAATATTGCTGAAGATACCTAACCTCGTCAAAGTAGAAACGTATCATGGCCAATTGCCAGTTCCGTCAGATGAACCATGATCTTTGTGTGTGATAATAATTAAATTAGCTAAAAGTTAAAGTGCTTAAATATTACTGAAATTAACACATCTTTTGTTAGTGACGATATCAAATTATAGTGCGCACTTTATGATAGATAAGAAATTAAATAAAGAAACCCTTTTCTCAGTCTTCACTGCTACTGAAACCTGTAATTGCTGACAGATTAAATAATTTTACCATCACACGGGGTTATTGATAGCTTAGTCAACTGATTGACATGATATAAAATCTACCCATCGCAAAGTAACTCAGTTAAGGTGATTTACAAAATTCATTAACAGCTATGCTGCTGTAAGCTGTTTCTTTGGCAAGGGAACATTATTGTGGTTGTATCACATATTATCATGGGGAACGTCATAAAGCTGTCACTACCTTCTCAGATAGCTCAGAAAGACTGTTTGAAACAGATGATCTGCATTTCACAGTAAATGCGTTTTACATCACAACTCTTTTGCCGCAGTGTTACGCTTAAACGGGCTACCTACGTAATTTTCTTAGAAAAAATAATAATTTCGAGTAAACACTCGTAATTCGTAAGGGTGGTGAATGTACACGTTTATTGGCGTAATGTCTAGTTTTTTTTATTTTGTAGTCAATTTCAGTGTACAACTACAAACCAAATTGGAGAATAATAATTTGTTGGTTGTATCCTGGAGATGCCTTCCACTTTCTATGACAATTGATTTGTTGGTTTACCATATAGTGAGAGGCCACAGTAATAGCAATCAATCGGTATTGAGATCTAAAATTCATAGAGTAACTATTTGAATGAATCTTATTGAAATTAATTGTTGCTTTGTTGAATTTTATCTAATGTAAGCATTCGATGGTAATGCGAAGAGCAAGCTACCTATTTTTTGTTGCGAAAATTATTAATTGTCCTGGGGAACGCGGTAAACAGTCAACTCTGATGGAAGTCTGATTTCAGAGGAAACCAGAGACGTTTTCTGGAGGAATTACACCATTAAATTTTTATTGTGAAATCTGGGGGCACGGCAGTGCCCCCGCCAAGTCGAGCAAAAAAGCGGCACGGCCGTACCATCCTTTTCTCGAAGCAATTCAGGCCATTTTCGACCCTTATCATGTTACTTTTTATTCTTTTATCACGACTATGAAATACCTACGTTAAGTGTAAATGTTGGTTGAATATTAGTTCGATGCTGAAATAATGTTTGGTAAAATTTAAATACCTTAGTCAATTTAGTCATACAAGGTGAAAATAACTTGACAAAGTGACATTGTTATCGGTTGGTTATTAATCATGCGTGGAATGAGTTGGTTGAATTGCAGACATAATAATTGACATCATAAATTATTCAATTAGACACGCAAGTTTTTTTCGAATTACCCTTATTTATTAATTTTTTTTCGCAAACTACCTTTAATATTTGCGAACTCCCTTCAATTTTGGTGAAGTATCCTAAATAATTTCTAGATAAGTTACCGAAGTATCAGCCGTGTAAATGATGGGGGGCCGACAATCTGCAGCCGATACCTGGAGTATATCGTTACAAGGAGTATAGCGTTGTCGCCGTGCGCGGGTTGGCTAGAAGCTAGAAGTGCTAACTAGGACAACCTGTGGTGGCTCAATCGCTAGGATCTCTTTTTTTTTCACACGAACGCAACTATCGAAAGTTCAGTGAATGATTCGACTGAAAGGTACTAAAAGACCATCTCGCCCTACACTGATCAGGGGCTAAGTCCTAGGGCGCTGACCCCTCGACAATTTTGATATTGCTCGTCAAAAGTAACTTTGCCAATGCCTCAACGATTAACATGTGTAGCTTTACAATAGGTCAGGAAAGGCCGAGCCTGAAGAGATACTCCCGTTTGTTTTCTTGTTACAGGTAAATTGTGATAGTGAAGTCACTCCATGATGTGTACGGCGCCGCGGCGTTCCGATTCAAGACCTTAAAGGCTTCAATGTTATGGTTAATGCACCATCGCGAATATGGAATCAAAAACATCACACGATGACGTGTGATCTGTCAAGAAGGCCATGACGGCAATCATTAAATGGAACGTCAAGCCGGAACTAGTTTGGGTGTATTCGGAAGTTGAAGATGGCAGCACAATGAATTTGAGTACACGCAGTGGCGGCGTTAACATAGAACAGCTATTGACTTGCCATCTGCCAATAGGCACTCTTTAGACAGCCTCCGAGCTAAGCGGACGATTAGAGCAGATCGACGTCATGCTAATAGCCGAGTTTAATTTGCATTAACATTGCACGACGTTAACTCCGTGGAGAGCACAACTGTGTACAGTATGTACTGCGATCGAGCAAGTATTACGTGTGTTGACCAGTCAGAGTCGCGCGTTATGCCAGAGCCAGCGAGAAGTACCTCTGAACTGTTTTCTATGTACAATCATACCCTTTGCGAAGAATGGCACAATGAAAAGTCATGATGGCAGCTATTGGCGGTGTGATCACGCGGGTTTTGATAAGCACTGGAGGAACGGACAAATTTTGGAGCCGAAAATAGAGTCAGGAGTGTGGAGCCTGGTCGAAGGGACGGTGTTGTCCGGTCCATGCCCTTACGGGATGGTCGGAGGGACGCATTTGTCCGGTCCAGAGTAAGGAGTGAAGAGCCTGGTCGAAGGGACGGTGTTGTCCGGTCCATGCCCTTACGGGATGGTCGGAGGGACGCATTTGTCCGGTCCAGAGTAAAGAGTGAAGAGCCTGGTCGAAGGGACGGTGTTTTCCGGTCCACGCCCTCACGGGATGGACCTCCCCAAGGGATGCACTTGTCCGGTCCAGAGTCAGGAGTCCTCACGGGGTGGTTGAAAGGACGTGTTCCTTTGTAAAGTACGCATGAAATGAAATGAGATGAGACGAGACGAGACGAGAGGAGATGAAATGAAACGAAGTGAAACGAAATGAAATTAAATGAATAATACAATTATAATGCGCCCGAGGACGGGCGATTGTCAGTATGGCCGTGACGGCGCGACAGTGACGTTGTCATTTTTGAAGCAAGATTGAAAGAGTGACACGTCTTTGTCACTCTGGCGGAACGTCAAAAAGAGCAGCCATCTTGTGGCGACTATCTTGTAGACACCACGGGAGTTGCTCGTAACCGACGGATCGCCGAATTATAAATCAATCTTAATTAAATAGATCGGACTAACTTACCAAGTGACGTCCGATCCTCAATTATGTGAAGTAATCTCGTCCTCATATTTTGTACTATGTAGTACGTGCTCTGTGCTACTTGCCGTCACAATGTTTAAAGGTAAGCGCATTCTTCATACTCTGTGGCTCACCCCTAGTTCCATCCGTCCACCACTGGCAATGTCATTGTTTCAAAGCTCTACAACACAACTTTCGGAGAAGGGGTTAGAGTAGGCAATACAGATCATCATGAGTGTAACTTACGGAATACAAATTATTCTTTATGGATACTAGCAGTATGTATATACTCTTTTAAAAGTATTACCTGGGAAGGGTTGGGTCTCAGATGAGGACGAGATTACTTCACATAATTGAGGATCGGACGTCACTTGGTAAGTTAGTCCGATCTATTTAATTATGTTTTGTAATCTCGTCCTCATATTTTGTACTATGTAGATGTTCAAAGAAGAAAGTTGTGTTGGTAATAATTCAAGGTGTTCATTAATAATTTCGTGATGATAATCACATACAATTATTGCAATCACAAATAATATTTAAGTATATAAATAAAGAAACATCCACTTCTTATTGTACTGTACATACTACAGTTTGTAAAAACCTAAAATAGTGATAATAATAATTTTAAATTAACTATTATTCTTATTAATTAGTAACTGGATTCCTGTTGGTCTCAATATGTGTTAGGAGTATCTATATGCAAAGAGCATACGAGATTGAGCAAATTATTTGAGACCACTAACCACTGGTTTTTTACAAAATAAAGCAAATGTGGAGGAAAAAGATGAACCAACCGGCTGCTTTTCCTTATAACCTTTACACTAATGCCTGCGTTTGAGGCTTTTGGAGTAAAGCATGTCTCTGATCTATATGGAAGTGTCTATTTCACTATTAGTCTGAACCTGTTTAAGCTATCGACTGATAGTTGCAGTGGAGGTTGGTTGGTGTGGTTTCTATATAGTTAGAATTAATGATTTATAATTTTGCCTCACGTCTGTTGATAAATTTAAATAATATAGTAGGATAATATTGTAGCCGGTCAGATGTCTGTATTTTGTTTGAAAAACTGTAAAGTTAAATTAAGTTGTGCCTATTCTATTAGGACCAGAAGTTTTGATAACCTTTTTTTTTTTTTTTGATAATTTTGATATTAATATAATCGGAATTAACAGTCCTCAATGCTGATAAAGGACAAGGTTTGGATCCTATTTGCAGCCAAAAAGGGCTATTAAGGTCACAATCTTTTATTTTTTGAGAGTAACTTATAAAAATACCATGACTAGCGATACTCGACCTTCCAAAGGATCCACATTCCACAATGTTTGGTTTGGTAGTGTGAAATCCACGCACCAAGAGCAGACTCGTATATATTTCTTGTGTTGTCGGATAATGAGGCTAACATTATATCCATGGAGAAAGCTGGTATTACTTTCCTTAAAAAATGCTTTCCTGACAATATGGCTGCAATCAGAATAAGGGTCTTGTATAACAGGTGCGAGTCTCTGGAAGGAGATAAGAGTAAATTATATCGAGGTTTAAATCAAATTTTTTCAGATATAGCCATGGAGTTGAATAGTGGATACCAGGGCTGTGAGGGCCACATATGAAATCATAACATTTGGGCCTTGTCTCTTATAATTTTCTGCAGCACTCTACTTATAAGCGCGAATGGGGGAAATGCATAAAAGAACATCTCACTCCATCTCAAGGTGAAGGTATCTATAGAATATGTATCTAGATCTGGAAGCAATGTTATATAATCCTGACATTTGGCGTTGTTATGTTTAAAATACATTCATAAACAATGTCACACAGATGCCATTCCACTTCAGATTTTGAATTTGTCTGAATTCACTATTTGCGAATTGAGTTTTCTTTTGAACTGATGTAAAATGCATACACCCATATGACGTGTCTTCGCTCACTTCACTGGAACAACTCTCTCGCTAACTTGTTGAGGTGAGGAAAAACCTCATTTTATAGACACGCTATAGCAGCTTTGCTATCGATCCTAAGCAAAAAACCTCGCAGTAATTTACTTTAGATGTAAACGTTTTTAAACCTTAAAAAGCTACTACTAATTCTACATAATTAACATGAAAAGCTTTTCTTTTTCTGTCCAGTGTCCGTGACTCCTCACATTATTACAGACAAGTCCCCAACTTGTTTGCGAAGCATCTGACAAAATCTGAAAACTAAAATTAAATTGTATAAATTTTCTTGTTATCACTTTGGATGTATGATGTCCACCCACAGATATGTATAGTGTCCACCATTCATTTAGATGTGATTGGATCTCTTTTGATAAGGTTATTGTTAAATTATAATTTCCATTATATATATTTTTAACCGTTGTATTGTAGTTTTCTAAGATTTTCGTATAGAGCAAACCATATTCTATGGATTGACAAGCAGCTACAAGAAGGCCAAGTAATTGGGCAAATTCCAAAGTCCAATCTCAAAATATCAAAATTCCAAAGACAACTAGATTTTTTATTATTATTATTATAAATTATTAATTTTATTTTATATCATCAGTCAATATACATATTATAATAAAACTGTAATTTTGTCTGCTTGTATGCGCGTTCATTCCGGCTAATCTCAGGAATGGCGTTACAGACTTGGATGCAATTTTCACTGCTGTATTGTATAGTAAGCTTGGATTAACGTCTTGTTTTATTTAAATCGGTTCATAACTAAATAAAGTTATGTGAATTTAAAAAAATACCGTCCATACATTTACTCAAGTGTGGTTACCGAAAGGCTTACCGAAGCGAAGCAAGGACGATTAGTAGTTGTTAACAAATTCGATAACATGGTCCCTCTTCTTCTAAGGAAGAGGATATTAGATATGGAACATTGAATTAAATCTAGCATACATTCTAGACAAAGAAAACCCTGATTTGGTTTTAGAAAACTTTTTTGAGTTAATAATAAACTTTAGATTCCCCAAAACGGATTTAGTAGTCAATGCATTCTGCACACAATCCTCATAGGAGTCTGCAATGCACAAAGTATCATAAAGGTGACAACAAATTCATTAACTTTCATAAGGTTAAGCGTAAATCTTCATGTCCCATCTAAGTATTATGAGGACAAAAATTGTCCCTGAGCAGGAAAAACATGATTGTATAGCACCTAGTTCCAGTAGTTGTTTTACTTCGAGAGCAATCAAGCTATTTTCTTTTTTAGAAAAAATATTGTTCTTATACAGACAATAATGGTTGGATTAGATGTAATATCATTTTCACACCATTTGTTATAAAACAACTGTCCGAGCACCAGCGCAGACCTACCAGGAGGAGGTCGTTGACCGCGCGCGACGGAGCATTGACTTCACGGCCGGCACCAGCCGGCAGTCGCTCTCACCACAGCAACGCAGGCGCACGCTTCACGCGCACATAAATTATCTGACGGCGGCTATCGCACTAATTAGAATTTATTGTAGTCTGAAGTTCCAATACATATCATTTGAAGACAACTGCAGTTTCACTTCACGTCGAGACAATGGTCCTTCGATTTATCAGCGACCTACTGCTACAATAAAAATTCTACGCGACGACGTCAAGATCAAGACGTGTCCGGACTTTGAACCCCGTGGGAATTTCTTTGTTCGAGACCGCGCGGCGCCACATCTATTCTACGCTACTTGAAGAAAGAATTGGAGACGAAGACTGGATTGCAGGATAAGGGCTGTCAATCGTGAGATCGTTCCAATTACTATTCCTTTCTTTCCCAAAATTCCATAATTTTTTTTTGTTCTTCCAATTTCCAACAATTTAATTTACATCTATTTGAGTTAATTAGTGTGCAATTAATATCGTCCTTATCATTTCTGCCATACGGCACGCATTTATAAGCTTATAGCATAGCGCTAAACGATCGCAGTTTTTTCCATTGACCTTGTCGGGTCATTGACCGCTACGCGCGCACGCAGCTGCGCCTATTCATATTTTTTCTTCGCTATTGTTCTATTTTTTCAACTTCTTTTTTATAAACTAGTGCACTTTATTCGTTATCTTATCTCTATTTTATCAATTCTTTTTTTCAATTGCCTTTCATAATGGCTGAGAAACTCATTAAGCAACGCAGCTCAATGAAAGCGAAGCTTACTAATTTTAGTAATTATTTAGAAATTTTAAAAAGCTGCAGTGCTTTATCCAGTTTACAACGCATAGACCTAGAGGGCCGATTTAGTAAATTCGAAGCCTTATATGGAGCCTTTGATGATTTACAGACTGAGATCGAGCTGTTGTCGGACGACACGGACGCGGCTTACACGGCGCGGACCCAGTTTGAGGAGCAGTATCATACACTGGCTGCGCTGGCGCGAAGCCTGCTGGCCGACGCCAGCGCCGCGGACGATCGCGTGTCTGCTGGGTTTGTAACGGGCTCCGAAGACTCTGAATCAGGTAGGCACAATCAAAATTTTATTCGTTTACCGAAAATTGATTTGCCCCACTTTGACGGCGGTTACCAATCTTGGCTCGAATTCAGAGATACGTTTTTATCGTTAATTCACAATAATGACAGCATAGATACCATCAATAAATTTCATTACTTACGGGCCAGTCTAAAGGGCTCAGCAGCAGAAATAATTAAAAATATTATCTTTAAAAAAGATAATTATAACATAGCTTGGGGTTTACTTTGTGAGAGGTTTGACAACAATCGTCTCCTAGTCAATTTTCATGTGCAGGCTTTATTCAACGTCGAAAAAGTCCATAAAGAATCTAGTATTTTGTTACGTCGGCTAATTGACGCAACAAATAAAAATCTTAGGGCACTAAAAATGATGAATGAGCCCACGGAACACTGGGACACTCTCATTATACATATGATGTCAACTAAGTTGGACTCCATAACCCTTAGAAGTTGGGAAGAATATCGCAATACACTCGAGGCGTCTCCTACACTTAGTCAATTTTGCACATTTGTAAGTAATAAGGCAGATCTTTTAGAAAATTTGGAAGAACAGAACAAACACAATAAACACGAAAATAATTACAAATCTAAAAATTTTTTAATCACAAATAATAATCAAACAAAAAATAATTATCAATCAAATCAAGTTACAATTAAATGTCCCTTATGTAGCAAATCTCACTTTTTATATTCATGCGACTTATTTAAGAAACTTTCTATAGAATCACGCATTAAGAAAGTACAAGAACTTAATGTTTGTAAAAATTGTTTACGGCCCGGCCACAATGATAAACGTTGCAAGTTATCTCATTGCAAGTATTGCAAAAGCAAACACAATACTCTCTTACATTTAGAGCAATCTGAACCCTCATATATAAACCCAATGCCGGGCCCTTCAGAAAACGTTACACTCTCAACTAATGCTTCTACAAATTATGTAAAACAGCCTACTACGCGGTCTATTGTTTTACTGTCCACAGCGATGGTGCGAGTGGTGAGCTCCGACGGTAAGAAGCATGAAGCGCGTATGCTGCTCGACAACGGCAGTACTGCAAATTTTATTACCGATAGCCTATGCGACAAGCTGGGGTTGTCCAGGCGTAGTGCGAGTTCCATGGTTACAGGTATTAACAACTTAGTTAGCAATAGTACACAGTCTTGTTACCTCAAGTTTGAGTCGATTAACGGGAACTATTCTAGTAAAATAAATTGTCTTATTTTACCTGTAATCTCTAAAAATCTACCACCTATTTCTATAGATATTAAGCATCTATCTATTCCCTCTGGCGTCCAGTTAGCCGACCCTACATTCAATATCCCGTCTGCTATAGACATTTTAGTGGGGGCAGAAATTTTCTGGGAGGTAGTAGGTAGCAATCATATAGATTTGGGTAAAAAGCAACCTATTTTGTGTGAAAGTAAGCTAGGTTGGATAGTGTCTGGTTCTTTATCTGTCAGATCACGCTCCGCCCATTCACACTTATGTAATTTTGCGTCAATGCAAGCAAATCCCGATTTGACTAAATTCTGGGAATTAGATTCAGTCTCTTCTAAATATACACTATCGGCTGAAGAACGTGCATGTGAGGACAGTTTCAAATCGCACACGTTCCGTGACAAAGAAGGTCGGTTTGTTGTTACTATGCCTCTAAAGGCGAGTCCCGACAAATTAGGTGACTCATTCGCTATGGCAAAACGTCGTTTCTTATCTTTAGAAAGGCGATTTCAAAGAGACGTTCATCTTAAATCTATGTATGTAGACTTCATGCGTGAGTATGAAAGCTTAGGCCACATGACGAAGGACACGGACACCTCTAACATTGGTAAAGTCAATTATTTTTTACCGCATCACGGTGTTCTGCGCGAGTCTAGTTCGACGACTAAGCTACGTACGGTGTTCGACGCGTCAGCTAAAACTACCACAGGCGTGTCACTAAACGACATTATGATGGTTGGTCCTACCATTCAAGATGATCTCTTGTCTATTTTATTACGTTTCCGTCAACATAGGTATGTAATATCGGGAGACATCGAAAAGATGTATAGAGCGATCGAGGTTACTCCCGAGCAACGTTCTTTACAACGCATAATTTTTCGCGCGGATCCATCACAGCCTCTAAAAACGTATACTCTAAACACGGTTACGTACGGCACCGCATCCGCGCCTTATCTAGCCACTAAATGTCTAGTTAGTTTAGCAGACTCGGCACAAAGTACAGAAGCTCAAAATGCAATACGGCGTGACTTTTACGTAGACGATTTCCTTTCCGGTTCCAACACGATCTCTGGTGCGGTACAAATGTCTAAGGAAGTCATATCTATTTTATCGTCGGCAAAATTTAATTTAAGAAAATTTCAATCAAATAATTTAGAAATTTTAAATGAAATTGCACCCAATTGTGAAGCTTCAAATAATAATCAATTAAGTCTATGTAATTATAAAACTAATATTTCATCTAAAACGTTAGGCGTTCATTGGCTATGTGACTCTGACACACTTTCATTTTCCATTAATATTGAACATTCAGAAAACATTACAAAACGACATATACTTTCAGTTATTAGCCAAATTTTTGACCCGTTAGGACTAGTTACTCCATGCATAATCGAAGCAAAATTAATTATGCAAAAATTATGGATTGCAAAGTGTGAATGGGACGATGAGGTGTCTACAGACATACAACAGTTGTGGTTAGCTTTTTCAAATACATTGCCACATCTAAATAATTTAAAAATACCTCGTTGGATTTCATGCGAGGATTCCATTACACATGAAATTCATATTTTTACTGATGCCTCGGAAAAGGCACTAGGATCATGCGCCTATATAAGATCTATAGATAGCGGTGGTAACATAACGGTACGTTTACTTAGCTCCAAAAGCCGTGTCGCACCAATCAAGCCCACTACAGTCCCGCGACTAGAACTTTGCGGAGCGCTGTTAGGTGCAAGACTGTGTATTAAGCTAAAGGAGTCTATTACCTTACCTATACAATCATGTCACTTTTGGTGCGATTCCACGATTGTCCTTGGTTGGC
This sequence comes from Thymelicus sylvestris, assembly GCA_911387775.1. NCBI lineage: Eukaryota > Metazoa > Arthropoda > Insecta > Lepidoptera > Hesperiidae > Thymelicus > Thymelicus sylvestris. The sequence goes on along the minus strand of OU426885.1, from coordinate 31,134,325 downwards.
TAAATACATCTGTTAGTCAGCTTAAGAAGTTCGTTTCCAATCGTGTGAACGAGATACAGGAAAGCACATCAGGTAGTACATGGAGCTACGTACCGTCTAAGGACAACCCGGCGGATTTTGTTTCTCGAGGCCTGAAGGCTGATCAGATCAGCGATTCTAAATTATGGTGGAATGGGCCCGAATTTTTATTACGAGATCAAACTCTATGGCCTGTTTTACCCAACAACGCCTTGTCGAAACAAGATTTACCAGAAGTCGTTTCAAACTTTTCTATAAGTAATTCCAATGATTTCAAATTCGATACTAACAATCATAATCAACTAAATCAAACAAATCAAACTAATTACTCTATAATTAATAATCTAATACACAAATACTCTAATTTTAATCAATTACAAAGGGTAGTAGCTTATATACAATGATTTATTTACAATTTAAAAAATAAAACTAATAAAATAAAAGGTTTTCTTTCTTATAAAGAGCTTCAACAATCATTAAATTTGATTTTACATGTAGCGCAAACTGAGATGTTTTCGGAAGAGTATCACATTTTGAAAGCTGGGAAAGCTCTACCTCGAAAAAATAGATTAATGTCGTTATCTCCATTCTTAGACTCCAACAATCTCATACGTGTAGGCGGGAGACTTAATAATTCACATTACGACTACAATACCAAACATGCAATAATTTTATGTAGTAAACATCATTTAACCAAAATTATTTTTAAATTTCAGCATGAAAAGCTTCTGCACGCTGGACCTCAATTACTCTTGGCATCCATTCGTCAAAATTATTGGCCTCTAGGAGGCAGAAATTTATCTAAAAACACAGTCAATAAGTGCGTTCAATGTTTCAGGCAAAAGGCCAATAATATACAGCCAATCATGGGTCAATTACCAGCGTGCAGAAGTAAACTCGAATTCGTATTCTACGATTGTTCTGCGGACTTTTGCGGGCCAATATTGATTGCCGACCGTAAAGGTAGAGGATGCAAGCTCATTAAATCCTACCTATGCATTTTCGTCTGTTTAGCCGTCAAGGCAGTTCATTTGGAGCTCGTTACAGACCTAACAAAAGAGGCTTACATGGCCGCTCTTAATCGATTTGTAGCGCGTCGTGGCAAGCCGCGCTCTATCTTGTCCGATAACGGCACTAACTTTGTCGGGGCCTCTAACGAGCTTTCTAAATTTTTACAGGAGTCAAACATCGCGTCTGAAATAGCTCAGGAAGGCATCGAATTCTCTTTTACGCCGGCATACTCTCCACATTTCAATGGCGTAGCAGAGGCCGCTGTCCGCTCTGCAAAACATCATTTAAAGAGGTTGCTCAAACTAACCAACCTAACGTATGAGGAGATGGCAACGCTATTAACTCAAATAGAGAGTATTTTAAACTCCCGTCCACTAACGCCTCTTTCTAATGATCCCTCCGACCTTTCCGCACTAACACCTTCCCACTTTCTAATTGGACGACCGCTTTTGTCAGTACCGCATCCGCAACTCTCCAGCGCATCTATTACCAGCCTGGAGCGCTACAAGCGGGTGGAACTGCTGAAGCAACATTTCTGGTCACGCTTTCACCAAGAATATGTCTTATTGCTCCAACAGAAAACCAAGTGGGCGGCTTCTTCGGGCGAGCTACAGCAAGGTTCACTCGTCCTTGTAAAGGAAAAGGCTCTGCCACCACTGCTGTGGCTACTCGGGCGTGTGGAACGCGTCTACCCAGGCAGCGACGGCGTCGTGAGAGTCGCCGACATCAAGACGCGAAAGGGGACACTACGGCGGGCCTTCAACAACATCTGTCCCCTTCCTATTGAAGTGAAGACTTCAACCCGGGCAGACTGTCCGAGCACCAGCGCAGACCTACCAGGAGGAGGTCGTTGACCGCGCGCGACGGAGCATTGACTTCACGGCCGGCACCAGCCGGCAGTCGCTCTCACCACAGCAACGCAGGCGCACGCTTCACGCGCACATAAATTATCTGACGGCGGCTATCGCACTAATTAGAATTTATTGTAGTCTGAAGTTCCAATACATATCATTTGAAGACAACTGCAGTTTCACTTCACGTCGAGACAACAACCTTAAATCACCGCATTGTAGCTGAATCACTGTCGCTCCTGACCCCGATGTCGATGATGATGACGCCTCGGTGGAGAACGCCTCAATCGCGTTGGTTTTCAGACCAGGAAGAATAATTGACCTACGCGTAACCGAATTCTCACGGAATATGTCAAAGAGCAGCCTTGCTGAGTTACTTTGCTGTTTATTATTCGGTGACGCAATCCTGTCGTTGAGGACTCCGCCTACTGAAAAGATTGATGTAGATACGACCACTTATTGGTCACTGATTCTTTTGTCACATTTGACACCACCGTCATTCATCGCTGCAATAGCTTCCCCATTTAACTTGGGTGATATTAGAATACTACAGTTCTTATAGGGGTCATGTGTCTGAAGGATCAGCATGGTAGCTTTTATATTTGCGATTAGACAATTAGTCAGAATAGTTGACCAACGTGTAGAGCTATGCTCTCGTATAATTGTATAGAATAACACGTAGTTTGCTTACCACCCTGGCCTAAGAGCCCTTCCATGTCTGCTGGCAGAGAGCTATCGTCCTTTACCTGGTGTTCTTGTACTGGCGAGGTACCTACTCTTCTGTTGTGGTCCTCCCCCCTCTTTCTGTCATGACTGCGTCTCTGTCAGTTTTGGAAGTAAGAGTCGATGATCAGCTGTGGATATTGGAACTGGAAGACAAGAGGCGGCGCCTGCTTCTATGACTTCTCGAGCATCAGTATGATCGACTTCGACCGTGAGGCGAACGGCTTTCGGTTGTGCGACAAGAGCCTGTTCCGTTCCGTCCTCAACTCTCGATAAAGCTCCATGAATTCCTTCTCGTCGCGTAACATGTGGCACCACTAGGTAACCTCTCTTGAAAGCATGTGTGTGGCACTGCGTGGTAGCTATTTGTTATAGGTGGTCATAACATCTTGTCGCGGAACATGCGACACCACTAGCTAACCTCTCGTGAAAGCATGTGCGTGGTACCTATTTGTTATAGGTGGTCACAATATTTTGTCGCGGAACATGCTGCACCACTAGCTAACCTCTCGTGAAAGCATTTGCATGGTAGGTACCTATTTATTATAGGTGATAACAATATTTTGTGCTGTAAAAAGCGGCACCATTAGCTAACCCCTCGTGAAAGCCAAAGCATGGTAGTTACCTATTTGTTATAGGTAGACACCACATCGTTCTCATGGTTAACCTCTCGTGAAAACTCCAGAGACTAGTGTGTTAATAAATTCGTCGAAGGAACCTCAGCAACAAAAACCTGCGTTTATTGAAGCTACCTATTTGTTATAGGTAGACACAACATCGTTCTCATGGTTAACCTCTCGTGAAAACTCCAGAGACTAGTGTGTTAATAAATTCGTCGAAGGAACCTCAGCAGCAAAAACCTGCGTTTATTGAAGCTAATAGAGACTATTTGCTATAGGTAGACACAACATCGTTCTCATGGTTAACCTCTCGTGAAAACTCTAGAGACTATTGTGTTAATAAATTTGTTGAAGGAACCTCAGCAGCAAAACCATACCGTTACTAAGACGGGCCCGGTGTTCATACGTTTTTCCAACTCTAGAATCCATTGATTCAATTCTTTGATCTCGTCATTCAGTTTCTTCTTTTTGTATTTTCCCATATTTAATTCGAATAGGGCGTACTATAATAACTGAAAAATACTGCAAAAAGGATTGTAAAAACGATAGTAAAATTTTAAAATAAAATTAATATAAAATTTTGTGACAGCACGTTTTGCACAAAAAAGCACAATGACATTGCCAGTGGTGGACGGATGGAACTAGGGGTGAGCCACAGAGTATGAAGAATGCGCTTACCTTTAAACATTGTGACGGCAAGTAGCACAGAGCACGTACTACATAGTACAAAATATGAGGACGAGATTACAAAACATAATCGCCGTTATCCTTATAAGTGTTGATATGTAATTGATTCCAAATAATTAGAGAACCATCACGGAAGTACAGTGAGGTGCTATTTTATTATCTACGATTGTAATAAAACAATAGTGATTTGACATTGTCCTTTGAAAAGTAACTGCCCTGATACCCACGCAGCATCTACATACTGATGACGATCTAGATTTACCGATAAATATATATTTATGTATATGAATATATATTTATGTATATGAATATATATTTATGTATATGAATTACTAACAAAAGAAATTCTGAAAAGGTTTGTTTCGATACTAAAGTTACTTCTTTCAATGAAATATTAAACAGCATCTAACTTAAGCTACAGTAAAGGAAGTGATTCCGAAGTGCTTGCCGTCGCGAACGAAATTTACCGTTTTTTCTACCACAAGAGCTCACTTAATTGTTCTCTCAAATCACTGTTTCATTTTAGACTCATTCGTTAAACTTAAGAAAATATAACAAAGAGAAGTAAAAGTAAAAGAATAGAGTAATGAAATACTTCTATGAAGATTCGAAATCCTACTTAGATCCTACTAAGTTTGTAAGGATGTATGTTATTCTTTCAAAAAAAAAAGAACTATTTCAAACAGACGACCAAGTAGACCATTAGACCAGTAGACCATGATCTGGTAATAGTAATATAATAATTATTATAGGGTACTTATTATTTTTGAAAACGCGGGTAAAGCCAGGAATGCCAAGAATACCTACATACCAAAGTTTGTCTATATTATGAAAATTTAGAACTTCCAACTTTATTTTGTTTTAAATACTTTATTAAATTACCCATAAAACATGAAATTCCTCCGTACCCAATAAAGCTCTTCAATACTCCAACCCGACTTAATTGAAAGCTATTAAATTGAACTTTGGGAGTAGGATGGCTTCGTAGGAAGTTAATAAACTTAAAAGCTTCCTAATATAGGTCCCTTGTTTTGATAAAGTAAAGACTTGTCTGTCAGTTCGTGATGTGAATAAAGCTATTGACCTGGAACTGAAATACCTGGAAGCCTGGGACGTTTCGGTATATCTGAGAGATAGTTTAGGTGTTAGACATAATATCGTTTAATATTGTAAAGTTGTTGTTGTTGTCAATGATAAGGTGGTGAAGTGTGTTATGTGGGTAATGGATATAGATACACCTTTGTGTTGAATTAAATTCCGGCTGGAAACCGCATCTAAGTCAGTTTAGCCTTTTCGTCTACTTTGGACAACGACAATTTTATTATGTTTAGAAATAACTGTCAACAATAAAACAGTTTGTTTTTTAAATTTCCTAATTTACAAAGAATTTTAGACGGCGCAAGACACACATACCTTTTAATTATACTCATTGAGGTTGGAGGAGAGAGGGGAGGAATCGTTGAGAAGGATCTTTAGAAGAAAAATATTATTAACGAGTAACCGCCCTCGCTTTCCTTCGGTTTTCTTATTTTTTTACACCTTGGGTTACATTATTGGAGTTTTATTAAGGATCCCTAACTTTTTGAAAATACATTATAGCCTATGTTACTCGGGGATAGTGTAGCTTTCCAACAGTGAAAGGATGTTTGAATTCGGTTCAGTAGTTTCGGAGCCTATTCAATGCAAACAAAAAATCAAATCTTTCCTCTTTATATACTCGTATTAGTATAGATAAGTAACGAAGCGCTCGAACTATGTCAGTACTCATCTTTATCTCACAGGTGAATGGAGTTACAAAAAACTATCAGTTCAACGAGAAAGTTTTAAGAAAAATGTTGGATAGGTAAATTACCTTCTGCGACGACGAACTTGCAGCGGCTTAATTGAAGATTTAAATAGAGACAAAAAGTGGGTCAAGTGTAAAAAGCATAGCCGGGGTTCCGTACTGGGGGCTTACCATGAACTCTTAAAACAGGTCAATATTAGCCGATAATTGGCCTGTCCTGCTATATCCTACCATGATCTGGCTAAAACACAGGGCAGCCAGCGACCACGTCACCGTAACAGGACAGCGGTCACGTGACTTCAAAAATAATCTTCTGCCCTGCAATTCGTGTACCATGACGCGATTGTTGACATATTGACATCAGAAAGTGGCATATGTTAATGTCAAATTAATACAGCTCACCGAAAGTAACATTTATTGTCCTGTTTCGGCTATTTCGTTGATGATGATGAAACACGACGGGATGCAGCCATGGCGAATTTCAAATACACCATCATCACAAAATAAATACATTTCATTTGCTTGGAAAATTTTAAAAATATTCATTGTACTTATGCTTTTTAAATTATCGCTCCTAACCCCGGTCACTCACATGCGCGCAAATGTTTGACATTTTTACGAATGTTTGCACATATGTGAAGGGTGGTCAGGCAAATGGGTTCGCATATGAGCATACAATACAAGCCCATTTCCGCTTCCTCATACACTTTGTTCACGAATGTTCAATCTTGCTGTTGTTATTATGTTGTTGTCATTAAAATCCATTTTCAATACAGAAAATAAATGGTAGTACGATTAGACGCCACGAACCACGAAAAATTAAGAGATACATCACCTTTTTAGTCGTGTGCGCAACTGGTCGCACGAATGTGTGGGAGACTACACGAAGGTTCGAGGTTCGCGCGCTTTGATGTGCGACAAAAAACCGACACAGCTTGGAAAACCCCGAATGCCTCGAAAACTTCGCATAATCATTCGCGAATGTCGTCCCACACTTGTGGGTTCGCGTATTCGCGCGAATGTGAGTGACCGGCATTATAAATCACACATTTTAATAGACATTTAGACATGTCATTGTGTCAAGTGTCAAGTGGTGTAAGATTACGTTCAAAAATGTAAGCATCACTTAGCGATATTTTTTTTTGGTAATTTTAGAGAACGAAAGCTTAATAAATCACAACACTTAAGTATTTATAACAAATCTCAAAATCTTCAATTGAGATTGTTATTTTAAACTTTTAAAAACATCAATATTACGCATTCATTTGAAAACCGGTAAACCGATAAAACGCTCTATTTCAGAACATAATTAGTACAAATCAAGTACTTTGCATGTCATAGATTAAGATGCAGGACAGAAGTAGAGGCATTGCAGGTCATCGGTAAACGTTCATGGTACAAAATACACTCCTGTCAGGTTTTAGCTACAAGCTGACTTGTCCTGAACATGACACATTTTATTAGAGTTCATGGTAAGGCACCTGATCAATATTATTTGATGATAATCGCAAACCGTTGTGTTTAAAATTAGAAGCATTATGTTTGCTATTATCGAAACCAATTCTGGTTTGTTTTAATTTTTTCCAACAAATTTTAACTTAGCAACCTTATAAAATAATATCTCTCAAAAGGGGGCGTCAGTTGTTTGGTAACCTATGACGTAAAATATATATATTTTTTATTTATTAATGATAAACTTTAGTAATATAATAATAAACCCAGTGTTACTAATGTCCATGAGCGGCGGTGATCACTTACCATCAGGTAACCCGTCTGCTCGTTTGCCTGCTAAAAGCATTAAAAAAAAACTTTCGTAACTGGATCACCTAATTTTTAACTGAAACTTGGCCGTTGAAGTTTTCATGCTGGTTTGTCCTCTTTTTCCTACTGATAGCTAGAACTTTTCAAACTTGTACTTCATAGGTACAACGTTAGAAAGAACTTTGCAACATGAATGTCAGTGTCAGTGTATGCTCCAACTTCAATAAATATGCCACTAGGCATTAAGTGCTCCTATTGTAACATTTTTTAACAATTAAGTAAAAATACATAAAATAAGGGTAGGTATAAAACCTTTCTACCACTCGACATATAAGGATATAACAGACAAGTGAACAAATAATCAGACACGATTCATTTTAAAAGTTTCGGTTTCCACAAATGTACGGAACCCCAATAATATTAATTAAGAAGTCACCGTCTCGCAAAGAACGTTTAAAGAAGATTTTTTTTTATAATATCCTCTGTTTAAAAATAAGAACAGTTTGTGTTTTAAAAGAAATTTCTGTTCCATATCCACGTTGAAAACTTTCAAAGAGCTGTTTAAATGTTGAAAGCTAAAGAATTATATGTGTTAGCTTAGTTACTTTTTATTAGCAATCAGGTAAAGTTATTATAGTTTGTTTGTGCATTAAGACTCTTTCAACTTAGCTTAACTAGAACTACATACTTATATGTTATATTAATAGGGTGTCCCAAAAGTTTTATTTAAAATGGTAATAAATACCTCGTATTCGAGTACCTACCATTACCAGCTGCAATAATTAATTTAAACAAATTACTCGATCGCCATCTTTAATGATCGTGATTTCTGTGTTTTCACATTTTTAATTACTCCCCGTTATTGAACTATCGTATAATGGAGTCTCAATTAATATTTCCAAAGAAATTTCACTTCAAGCCTTTTAATTAACATTTTATAAAGCGGAGAAAATATAATGCTCTTTATCAAAGAGACTGATCATTAATTAATAATTGGAATATGTTTTCAAGTAATTAAATAAAAATACAAATGAAGTTTATAACTGGCCAGTAACGATGTCCAACGATGAAGCATGAAAGAGAATAATAGTTTTCAAAAGCAGAATATAAACCATATTATGTTGGTTAGTTCGCTTCGGAAAATAAACATTTCAACTGTGCATTTACAAAAAGTCTAAAAAAATAAAAAAATAAAGTCTATTAAAACTTCTATTTATTTTTAGGGTTAAAATCCCAATATTTAATTATAATTTTATGAGACTAATTTACTTAAATACCTATTCCCTATTTATTTACTGGGTGTAAGCTAGAGCCATCAAAGATAACTTCGAGTCAACCTTCTTTGTCTATTTTCCTGCTGATCATTAAATTATGATGAAACTAAGAAAATACCTAATAATAAATAATAATAAAGAAAAAAAAAGTATAATTTCATAATTGATAAATCGCAGCAACCTAAACTAAAAAAATCTGTAATGTATTAAAAGAAGAAAAAGAAAAAAATATATCTTATGTGTATCTATGTCTATTAGTTATCTACTTTATAAACATCACCAATGTGTTCAATCCATCCATTGGCATCATTTTTTTATAAAAAAACCTTTTATAAGACTCTTGCACACTCATACCTCCTTACCTTTATAATTATTGTAATAATTGAAAATCGAAACACGTCCAAAACCTTTGATTAGGTACGCCATTATTTACTCTTTTATCAATGAAAGAACGAAGTAACTTCATTTCTCCAGTAAAATCGGTTGCCTGCCTTCACTTACTAGCGCAATTACTCTCACACTTGACGCTGGCTGCAGTTTGCTTTGATCTTAGCGGCGTGGCAACTCATAACTGCACTCGGGAATATGGAACATTTTAAAGTATCATAATACCGCTTCGCAATGCAATCTTTATTATCTGATGGCCGGTGCGATTCATAGTCTCCTGTCTCGAAATTCAACCATTATCATGATAGAAAATTAAAAAAAAAAAAAAAAAAAAATTGCATGATTTTGTATTTTTTACACATTGTTTTACTGTATAAATATTTCAAATATTTCAGTTTATATTTACGCTCAGCAACTGTTCTATTAAATTGTTAACTGTTCTATTAAAGTGAAAAAAATGCCTGTCATGTGATCCGATGCTACAACTGTGACTTGAATTGGTCTCTTTACCTACATTCTCATCTCGTTTGTCGACTTATTAAATAAAAACGGTACTTATAATAATGTGAGAAACGAAGCGAAGCGAAGCAAAAAAATAATGAAACAGAGAACTCCGCAGCGATGCTTCGCGTTCTCAAGCCTGAAACTCCAGCTCTTAAGCTCCTAAATATAGTGTTGTGGGGATCTCGCAGACGCAATTACAGAGCACTTGGCACCTATTGCAGTTTGCTTTGATCTCTGCAAAGCATCGAAGAGAAGTACGTCTCTAGTATCTCTTAGTACGTATTTCTAGTAGGAATTTCGCCAACAATTGACAGTTATGATCTGTTAGTAGAAGCTGAAACTATCGATATTGTCGGCGGAAATATTATTTCTACCTATTTCTCGAATGAATTTCCAAAAATTCTGTAATACAATTTCTTAATGTTTTTGTTTAGAAAAGTAAGCTACATATTATTTCTATCGGACGACAAGAAATTCTTACATCGTAGGTACCTCCTTTTTTCATTCCCTGTATTAAAGATAAACTGGTTGCGACAGAAGGTCAGACCTTTTATCATCTTATACGGAACCGTTATAGGGTTTAACAATAGTAACATTTTTATCAATAGTAAAGTTTTTGTTAACAACCCAATATGCCCACTAACGAGTTATGAGTCTCTCTTCTTGATAATACTGAACCAGTGCAAAAGTTGGAGTGTAAGGTCATGAATCGAGACAAATTCAACGGCAAAATCTATGGTCTGTAGTACGAAGCGATTCTTCAATTCAGATATTTTGATTGCTCGGATGTCAATATAGAACACAATTAAAAGAAACAAAACACATTTTTTGACGATACTCCAATTTGTACATAACAATACACAATTGTAAGTATCCATCGTGATTGTCTATCAGTAACCAATTTTTACAAAAACTTTTTACATATTTCGTCATAGGTTTTTATTCCCAAACATGAACCTGAATTCAATAAAACAATCCGATAGGCATTGTCATATTTCTAGTGCGTAACAAGAGAACAGTAGAAAGGAAAAATAGCAGAAAATAGCATAAAAACAGCAGAATGAATACCGCTTCAGTTCGATTTATTGCTGAAGTGGCTCGGGAGTAATGAAACTGAATAATGCATGCCGTGAATATTGCCGTGGGAATAGGGTTGCTACTCTTTTACACTTTTTGTCGTGATTTTTCCAAACACTCGTAGATTGTTAGGATTTAAGAAAACGCACGGGTTAAAAATAATAAATAAATAAACCGATATGGTTTTAATTTTTCAGATTAATAATGGAGGTGGCAGGAATGCCTTTGGTGTTATGAATGTCCAATGGTAACAATTATCATTTACCGTCATGTGTCTTCTCAGGCTGAATGAATGGATGAATGAATGAATACTTATTTGTAATTGTACCTATACGTACGTATTAGATGTTAAGTTGTATTAATTAATTGTATTGACTTTGCTTTCCGTCAACCATCCTTAAGTCCCCGTAAATCAGTCTTTAAAACAGTAAAAATTGTACGTGTCTTTAGCTAAATAACTGTAGTAAATATGTGAGAATTCCTCGCAAACTCTCTCAGGGAAGGGTGTCGTGGGAAGCATTATTGACAATTCAAATATGTTGTTCATTATGTGCGTATTAGAAGTTAATTATCACTTGCTTCGGTGAAGGTAAACATCGTGAGGAAACCTGCATGAACTGAGAGGTCTCCTTAATGTTCTTAAATGTGTGTGCTAAAACGTCCTGCCATCCTTGAATACCGCTGAATCAAACTGGGTTATCGAAGAACAAGGGGAGTTTGTATACCACTAAACCCCGTACAACCATGTCGATAAGTTAAGTAATATTTCTTGGATGAAGTTAAGTAATAGGTATTGGATGTTGCACTATACAAAGAAAACAATAGAATCGAATTGCGTTTATCAAATTTATTCCTGAAGCTGTCACCTATTCGACCAGTTCTTCAAGATACAAACACATTGTGTGTTTCAAGAATTCGATGTATTTATGAAACCCTGGAGCATCCTACCTAGAATAATGTATCATTCGCTGAGAAACATCTGAATGAATACCGTTTCACTTCGATTTATTGCTGAAGACGAAGAGTAATGAAACTGAATAATGTATACGCGGATATAGGGCTGTTAATCTTTCTTTTAGAGTTTTGTTGTAGAGACATGTGCTTTAATTGTTCGTAAATAAATAGGATGAGGTTTTCATTGTTTTACTATCCAATAAAATTCGTTATAATAGTTTTATTTTCCTTAATTACAATGACGGGTAATGGGTGAATCTAATGCTTAGAGCTATTATCAATTTGTTATTAATAAGAACCTTATTTATTGCATTTTCATTGTCATTATGAAAGCATTTAATACAATTTTAATGTTTAACAATACGTACGGTGTAGATAGTGAGTACCGGAACTAACATTAAATATGAGCAAAGAATTTTTACATTTATTTCCTTTTTTATGGAAAGAACTGACAAACTAGCTGTTGATCAATTTGATGGTAATGGCTATGGACATCATACATATCCATCCATTCATCAGCGACACCAAAAGTATCTCTGATGTGTTGCCAGTCATCAAGAGGAGCAAAAGAAAGATAGAACTGGCTCTCAACTCTCTGGCCTGTTCAGTGTTCATTAATGTTAAAATAATGATATAAATCGTCAGCCCTAATGTGAGGGTGTGAGAATCCCATAGGATCACACGGCGATTAGATTTTCATGAACCATCGCGTGTCGAAGGCGCGAACCGCTCAGTTTTCAAATGTATTGATTATTTTAGGGTACAGTACTTCGTTGTAGGCGGCCTTATCATACGAACTAGGTTAATGGTATCAAAATAAATAAAAATAATTAGTCTGTACAGTTCTGTGAAACGACTTTAAGAAAAGAAGAAGTATAAAAATATAAAATAGACGTTAAAGCTCATTGGATCGGAAAAAGAACTAATTGAAATTTTCTCTAGCTTACTTTATGTAGGTTAAAAAAGATTTGTAACATTGTTCCATAGAAATAGTATGTAAGAACCATTAAGTTAATCGGCTTATGCTTCTACCACTGGAAATAATTACAAATGCTATCCGTACTTCAATAGCATACATTGCGGGATTTCTATAGAGTTTTATAGAAGACATTTCTATCAATGAAGCAATGTAGGAACAAAAACTGAAATCTTGTGTAATGGACAGTTCCTAAGGTACTTTATTACGCAGCTCACGATGCTAACCGTTGAAAAGAAAAAGTAATCAATGTTAAGTCGTTTCGTTTCGTCCGATAAGAGGCTACTTTGTTAGGATAAATTAATATTATCTAAAGAGAAAAAGGCTGAGAATTATCCTGACTTTGGGAGGCTATCAATTTATTTTTAATAATATTTATTTTTAATAATAATAATTTTATTTGGTTTTAATATTCTATTAATAGACATTTCCGGGAATCGAACCCCTTCATGCCATTAGGCCACGCGGGTCTTCATATTTTGATGTTCATTGAAGTTAATTACAAAATTGTTTATAAATACTGACGAAACACTTTCTGTCAAGTTATTGTAATTTTGGTTTACAACACAATAATTAAAAATTACTCTTTTTACGCACTTGAAGTTATGAAGATAAAATTGTAATATTTGCCCTTTTGAGCTGCTTATACACTTCGCACCCTAATGAGATTAGCTGCGCGCCATGTGTCAAAGTTGAGTACGACTTGAAGATAAATTAACACCCTTTCGCCGTACTTTACATATTCACCTTGAGTGTCAGAATTCATGTCTTACGTTACATGCATAATACAATATTATGATTAATGCAGAAAAGTATTTATTTATTTAAAGGACTGTGCCCAACACTTATCAATATGACAATTTCTTATTCTAATACTTGTTATACTTCCAAATAGATCCATAAATCATTGTGTCGTCCATTGAATACCAGAGTGTACCATTAGATAGGTACCATTAGATTTTGTCACAAGAAAGTATGTTAGTCTGTAAAGTATCATCATGTAAAATAGAATAGAATATTCCTAACTTATAAACCTAACTTAACCGTATAAAACGTAACATAAACCATGTAAAAGAAATTCAATCGTCCCATATTTAAAACATCGCTACGACTGAAGCTTTAAAGAAAACGGCTTGAGATTGAGGACAAGTCACGGAAATGAATCCGAAAGGCAATAAAAATAACGTCGCTTTATTGTCGTTTATTGGAAACTCGCAACTGCACAAGTCTCGGCCAAAGCAGCGGAAATAGAATCAGCGGAATAAAGACGTACGTACGTTTGTTTTTGAAGTTGGAAAGCCTATGAATAAACTTTAAAATTCAAAAACCGAAGCAGTAAGTTTATTATATATCTAGTGATAGTTTTAGTTGTAAATTCAACACATAACCTATTTTTAAGAAGTGAAATGAGTGAAAAAACTCATTCAACTCCAACCGTTTAGCCGGCAGGGGGAGGGAACACTTGACTCTAAGCAAAATTAGCACTTCAAATTCAAATATTTCGCAAACGGACCCCTAACTCCAAAAATGGTTTTAAAAGACCCATAAAATTTTTGGAAGAACTTTTCAACGATACCCCAAATTACAGGGTACGTGACGAATAAAAAAATCATCCTCACGTTACCTGTAGGGGAGGTACCATGAAAAATAATGTTTTTCAATATTTTGTTCTACGATTCTGAAGTTTTAATAAATGTGTATATCCATGACAAATTACATCTTTCTAGCACTAATGGTATCAGCGTTTTGCTTCGTACAGATGGACGGACGAACAGACGGACGGACGGACAGACGGTCGGACATGACGAAACTATAAGAGTTCCGATTTTTCTTCGGAACTCTAAAAAAAAGGCAATATAATCCCGTGATTTGAAAGGAAAACTATCGAGGCGGAAAGTAGACATGCTTATCTGGCAGTAACGTCAAGTGTTATACATATAACAGTATATACAATTTATCCTCCATCCACTGCCACCGTCGTCTCGCCGTGACAACGACCCATGCAACTGGGTTAAAGTTTAGAAATGTGTTTAAAATTTTCCTTTGATATTATCTACTTGACAGTAAATGACAAGAAATCAATTATAAATTACAGGAGTTTTAGAGGAGTCATCTGATAAGTGGCAAGCAAAGTTAAGGTACAGAAATCCTGACGCTTCTATAAGTCCGATGTTTTTTAAACGTGTCTTTATTTCCACAACTTTCCGGCCATGTCGTTAATCCAGGCAGACGTAGTCCTTTAAATCAACCGCCAGCGTAAATAAATAAGTTGAGGTGCCGTAAATTTCAGTTAAAACCTCCATTTTAGATAAGTTTATTACACTAGCCCTCGGGATGCTATATATCTCCACATTTTATGAAGCCTGTGGCTCGTAATTTAGACATTATATCTACTTAATTGAAAACACACACCTCCGCTCTAAGTTCACACATAAAAGAGTGTATTAATAACGACAATATTTTATACGTCATGTCGCAGAAAAATTATGAAAACCGAGATAAGAAGATAAATAATTAATTAGTCTTACGCCCCAACTGTCTCTAACGGTTACTTAAATCGCTCTTTCGTACAGAATTTGTATGGTAATTATTTACTAACAATATGAAGAGATTAAAGTAACCGTTAGTGACTCTGAGTTGGGCGTTAGTCCCCATCCAAAACATCTTTAGACTTCTTTCAAATGTCAATTTCTTTAAATTGACACTTCTTTTCTTATTTTTAATAGATTAATAGTTTTTCTTAAATATCTTCATGACTATAGACATCGATCACTACAGCTTTATGTGTGAATTAAAATCTCTCGTAAATCTATAACAAGAGGCGTCAAGTGATAGGAACAAAATTGCGAAACAATTTATGGCAGAACAATAACAAACGCATCCACGGTGAGTCGACATCCCCTGACAATGGAGCCGAGCGAAAACATTTTTCCGACTTTGTTCCGCTAACTTCCTTGACACTTGATTGACATTCGTTTATCCAAATGAATTATTCTAGAGCAGATTTAATTTACTTGCAAATTGTAAAATTTATAAGTGGTTTGTGATGGGCAAAGGCTAATGTCAATTTTATTATAATAGAGTGTAGCGTGTCGGTATTGTCACTAGATATGGACATCACATTAATAAGATATTATGGATGTACTGGTTTTGTAGGTATTTTAAGATCTATATAAATTTGACCTAAATCCGTCAAGTTCTTACGATCATAATTATCTGACGATTGGTCGATCGGGCGAACAGTTTTCTACGTGAATGGGACGAAACGAAATTCGATTTTGAACGAAACTATTATACTGTAGAACAATAACTTTTCAATTCAATAAACCGTTCATAGATAATCCGAATTCGCGTTTCTCTCTCGTTAAAAGCTTTCAGAACAGAAGTTTTCGGAATTGGGCATTCTGTAAATTTTGTTTTGCACTTCTGCACCAAAATTTTTTGTAGATTCATTGTGCAATTCTTTTTGTAAGGGTCATTTACTGTGAGGTAGGTTTTTTGCAAGTTTTTCAAAAGAATGTCTGATGTTATTCAGATTACGGGAAACGGTACCTATGATTAATTTGGATGTAGCAAATAAGCATGCTGTCTTATCAGTAAACAAATATTTAATTCTAAGATTATTACCTGTCTAGTTAGCTACAGCGGTCTTTTTTATGGAAATAACCGGCAAACGAGCTGACGATCCACCTGATGATAAGTGGCAATCGTCGCCCATGGAAGAATGAAGAAGAAAAAGAAAGAAAGAACTGGCTCTCAAGCCCCCAGCCGGAACACGACGAGTCGTTTGGCGGCTGACTCATGCTCAAGGGTGGTAGCTATTCAGGCGAACCCCATGGAGAAATAATAATAGTAATAATGGTATTAATTAGCAATTAAAATCAATATTACCAATATAAATCCCTTGAGGGGCTGGCCCCAGCGTGGGATTGGGGTTAGTATTCTAAGCCGCCCAAATACGGCTATAACCAAAGTTATAATATGTAGAAGCTAATATTTAGCATTTTACTATCCAATATTTGGACTCAGTCATTTGAAATTATTGTGGCGAGACTACATTAAATTAATCGGCTCTCGTATGTCATTAAAAGCTACAATATTTTTGACTATAGTATAAAAAATGGTGTTCTAATTAATTAATACTATAGTGATTAAAAACAAGTTCCATAAAGTCACCTATTTCGTTAAAATTCTCGTTTGAAAATTCAGAAAATGCTGAGTGAATTTAAAACCATCCAGGTTTCGAACTAGAACTCTAGCGTAGTAAAATTGTGATTAAAAGTAAACTCTGGGAATGAGAAAAGGCATGCATGGACTGGTTTTGTAGATAAGTATTTCTTATTTGAAAACTCTTACCCTCATTCAGTTTGTAAACAAGTAGTTTATAAACTAACAGCACTCTCCCCGCAGCTTTGCACGAGTTTTCCGGGACAATAAGTACCTACCCTCTTTTTATTGCAGATCATATGTCTGTCTATCTATGAAAATATGTCTAGTACTTTTTGTGTGAAATACTAATATGATATCCATGCATAATTGCGCATTGATAATTTTAATAGGACAACACGCTTTTATAATGTTAATGTACTGAAGCAAAAAAATATATGGCCGTGCTGTTAAGCGTATTATCAGATAATATTTGACGTACCTGTAGTCTAGTTGGTAGCGACCCTGCCTGCGAAGCGAGGGGTCCTGGGTTCGATTCCCAGCCGGGGCAGTTATTTATGTGACAAATATTTGTACTCGGGTCATGGGTGTTATTGTGATGTGTTACATGTGTCGTCCATGCCACCCGCGACACAGATAAAAACCTTCTTCTACAGATAAACCGGGGGTATGAGTATGTAAGTGCTAAAAAAATGCTTATCAAAAAAAAACTTGTTATCGGAACTAAAGCAATATGTAAAATTTCAACTGTTCTCCATGGAGATCCGAGTCCATCTATCTCTGTGTTGAAGCTAACCCTATGATGATGCTGTGAAGGGTCCTTCTGTTATAGATCAATGGATTCTATACCCAACTTAATCCCAACGGTACTTATGCATAATGTTAGGACATTATAACTATTCATATAATCATCCTGATGTTACCTATAGGGAAGGTACCCTGAAAAAAAATATATTTTTCAATATTTTATTCTACGTTTCTGGAGTTTTAATAAATATGTATGTCTTTACCAAATTACAGCTTTCTAGCACTAAGAGTCTCGGCGCTTAGCTTTGGACAGTTGGACATACGGACGGATATGACGAAACTATTCGATTTTACTTCGGAGCCCTAAAAAGGCGGTGTTTGATTCGGTTGTATTTTTTTATGTTGGTTCGCTCAAAATGGATATTTATCATCAGACTTGAATATTTGTTTTATTTGAAATCTTTACTTCCAGATTAGCCTTATTTATCAAAACCAGATGGTGGAATTCATGAGGAATTGTGGCAACACCTCAAATATTAAAGGTAGAAATTGTAAATGCCGATTTTTAATGTGTAGTGAAAATTTTAGTGGTTCTTATCGAGCATTATTTCGTTGAAGTTGTATTTTTTTGACAAAATTTTGCAGCCGGCCTGGACAGCTACCATTCCTAGAATCTCCCATGAAATGTTTCTTACATATCGGTTGTAGCGTTGGAGTGTCAGTAAAAAACAGGTTCAGCTTTCTTCTTAGTCGACAACACATTGATGATGTCTTTGGTGTATTTCGTGTGGTCCCAGACTTCTTTTTTAGCCCTCGACGAAAAAAGAGGGGTGTTATATGTTTGACGTGTCTGTGTATCTGTATGTCTGTCTGTGGCATCGTAGCTCCTAAACGGATGAACCGATTTTGATCTAGTTTTTTTTGTTTGAAAGGTGACTTAATCGAGAGAGTTCTTAGCTATGTTTGTTGTAAATAAAACTGTCGGGGGTTTTTTATTCAAATTTAATTATTTCTGTTGCTAATTCATTAATATCACTAGGTTCAAATCTTACGTGTCAAGAGTGAAAAGTAAACACAAAAATTTGTTTGCTCAAACATTTATTTCACATTCATTATTACGATAATATCCAGTAAATTTTTATTTAAACAAAACGTCTAGTACAATCGGAAAAAACAGACAAAACTTCGAAGACAATAGAATCTGCGTGTTTAGTTTTAAAACGACTCCATCATAACATTAACTGTCACAGAGTTCTATAAATAAAGTCGCTTTGGCACGAGTACTTTAGCCTAAATCTATGAAGAATGATGATCAGTCTTTCAATAAAGATAAAAATATTTGACAGAGACGGATTCCCCATAATTATCCTCATATTATGATGTTCATAGTATTTGCTACAAGTTTATTTTTTTTTACTTTCGTTGTATAAACATATACAATGACTTACATGCAAAGTCATGTAAAAATTGCCACTGTAAATGATGAAATTCTTGAAACCATATTTTACTGAAATATTAACCATTTTATGTGTAACGTGTTACATGGTTTTATTAAAAATTCCTGAATTTCAAACAGGAAAACTATTTTACAACAATGTCTGTAATATACTAATTTGTTATCATTAAATAAATAATAATTATCATTAAATGAAAACTATTATCATTAAATAACAATGATAATTAATTCAAATAATGATCACTTGAAATCGATGAAAAGATAATAAATACTTAAGTTTCTTACATTCTCTCAAACGGATTCAATCTGGATAATTAAGGGGACTCTATAAGTGCAGCCTAGTACTACAATGATCAATGACAAAGAATAAAAACGATTCAACATGTGGTTCTTAATCCTAAGTTAATATTACAGCCCAAACCACATCATAGTACGCAACTGCGATGATAAATTAAACAAACATTATGCAAGTAAAGTAGATCATCCGTACTTATTTGGTATTGGTTTATTCATTTGGTAAATTGTAATTTATTACATTTAGAATTTTAATATATCTTTATGAAAGTGTAAACTAGTTCACAAATAATATTAAAAATTAAAATCCAAAAAATGCGTAATTGAATCATAAAAAATCTGTGTTGAGAGTAAAATAAAAATTGAAAAATATAACCCAATGCCATAAATACAAATATTGGCTTTCATAATATAATAGAATAAAAAATATGTTGAGAGAGAAATCAAAATGAAATAATGCATTGTATTCGCATTGGCATAAAAACACTTAATAGCTTTCATAAACTAACATAAAAATACGTATTAAAGAAACGAATCTAAAATGGCAGAACCTATCATTCCCTCTCCCTCGCACGTTATTCCTGTCTTTAGTCACATACGTCAGTACAGCACGCAAAAAAAATGACCCTGGTGAAGGGACGTCTAAACAATAAAGTTTTAATATACTAGTTCTGTTAGTTTCTTTTTTTATTTATAAATTGTAATAGTCATGTGGAGTAATAATAATTAAAATAATATACCTACTTAAAACTGGCCAAGTGTCAGTTGGACGGCAAGTGGTGGGGCAAAAACTGAAAAATGCCGCTCCCGCCCGGCAATATCCTTCATCATCATAATCATTATTTCAGCCATAAAATACACCAACTGACGGACATAGGCCTCGGCGAAGAATGCCACAACGACCGTATTAGCGCTGTTTTTCAGACAGATCTATGGCGTTGCCATAATTAATCTCATTAGCAGTTTTAATTTCTATTGCTAATATTGCGAGACTCGATAAATGTTCCTGGCTCATCGACGATCGTAGATAATTTTTAATACGAGTGAGTTTAAATTTACTAAAACTTCGCTCGCAGCTTGCAGTTGTAGTAGGAAGCGAAGAGTAAATTCGCAGAGCAATACAAATATTAGGAAAGGCATCCTGCAAATCATGCTTATAATATTATATCTGTTGCAAGGGATTAAAAGCGCTAGCATTTTTGATATTTCCAAACAAAAGTGGAGTTTGCTCTTTGAAAACGTAGAGTTCTTGGCATAATTCAATTGAGTTTAAGTCTTGCTCGTATTTTCGTCTTAGATCTGCTCCATGCCTGTGCAGTTCTTCAGTTGACATTTTCAAGATTTCAGTATCATTGAGAAATGCAAAATTTGAATTCAACGTGGTAGCGTTATCAACCCTCTTTTTAATTTCTGATCATATTCGATCAAATACCATCAATGTTGCATTAGAAAGTGTTAAGCGTAAAGTTAAAATGTTCGTGACTTGTCATCATACATCTCATCAAATTGTTTTTTTCCATTTCTGCCTCGTACTTTGCTTCCGGACCATGAGAAGTTTGCTTAACTTCTTCCAATGATTCACCACTTCCGGTAAATCATTTAAGAGGGCTTAAACAGCAACATGTTTCGTCGACCACGCTTGAATTTGCCGCCCTCTGAATGTGCTGCCCGAGGCACGGGCTCCAGCTTGCCCCCGCCATAGATCCAGGGCTGGTTAGACTTCAACCAGTAACAACAACCAAAGGATTTCAACCAGTATTCAATATAATATTCTATTCTTAGGTTATGCTTTTACATTATCTTTTCAAGTAGATGACGATGGCGCTTTGTCTAACTGCATGCCATGATAAGATGCATTATCCATTATTAATATGCATGGCGGCAGATTCGGTATCAGTTTAAAAAAATACGACATAAAAACTTACGGAAACCGTGGTTCACAATACCGATTAGCACTTGGTTGGTTTTTTTTTTAATATTTTGCTAATAGGTATTTGTTTTTAAAATATCACCTATCTAGCAACTCTGTTTTGCTGACGGTCCTAACCTGTCATTACAAGTGCCGTCCTCCATTTTAGATTCGTTTCGTTAATGTCGTGGCTACAATCAAACTTTGTTTAAAAGCAAAATTTTGTGTTTGGTATTTGTGGTCACAGATGTCTTGTTCGCAGTTACTGCCTTTGTGTATACGTAAATATTGTCGAGTAAGTAAGGGTTACATTCCCAAAGGTCATTGCCACGAAGTTTGATTTATTGGAGCTAACACATATCATAAATATTGTACATTAACTAATTCAATAAAAAACACAATCAAACACAAATTAAAAGTAAACATTAATACTAAATTTAAAACGATGTAGATAGTGCATCAAGCAAGGAATGTCCATAATAATTTTGTACATTAATTCTTAATATAACTAATGAACACAGTTAAATATAGATTAAAACTAAACTTTTTCATAGATGGCATAAATATCGCTAATTTGTATAATAAGTAGAAATACTCGTACGTAAATCAACGAAAAATAAAAACAGTGAAAAAAGCAACATTAAGCCTAACTTAATTAATTAACAGTTCATATAATTGCCACTGATGACGTCAATAAAAATAAACATTGGTATTTGAGTGTAAAGTAGTGGTTTAAAAATTGGCAGTATAATAGCATTGGCAATAGTTCGTCACATAAAGTAGTCACATACTTAAAGAGAAAAGTATATCCTATAACATTAGCATAAAATTCCAGCTATATCTGTAAATATCATGAGTTGCGTACATACTGACTATGGGCTATTTAAAAACCGTTTCCTATTTGATATGGTTTACAGTGTACTTAAAAATAAAATGTTATTAAATTTACACTCTATCTGTTACGACACACATTCTATCTGTAGTGCGGTGTACGGCATTGTCCTGAAACAAAATTAGCATTATTTGCCGTTGTTTACATTGTATGAACTAATTATACAATAAAGTACCCTTTATTGTATAATTCTTTATTGTATAATTCACACAAATTTAAAAAATAAAAAGAAAGTGAATAAAGGCATTACTAGTTCCTCTGAATCACTGTGAATAGTTGTGCGTGATCGAGGAACAAGCATACAAACATCTTTACAAACTTTCACATTTATAATATTAATTAATAGGATTCATTTTCCCGTTTAGAATATTGCAACGTCTATCTATCTTCCAAGAACTTTATAAGCACTCGGTCTCGTTATTAAATTAAATTAGTTTCAAGGAAACAGAATTACCGAGGTATAATTAACCGGCTCTCGCTTCGCTTCGAAGAAAATACTAAATACTTAAGTGACGTGACAAAGTCTTCGACTGTCATAGAGATGGTATAAACAAGGGAATATCGATATCGTCTACAAAATATTACAATGTCTAAATTCATGAAGTGAAGTTCATTGACTTGAGAATACACAATCAGATTTCGCGATACATGACTATCGAAATCGCTTCTACTTGAATAAGCTTGAGTATACAGACAGAGAGGAAGCGGGGCGTATTGTATTGTATACACGCGAGCGGATGTTACAATACTTACAATGTATAGACGAGCAATTTCTATAGATACTCCGTTTTTTAGATAAGTCTTATTTAGTTAACAATCTTGGCATAATGTTTATAGACATAAAAGTTTAAAAAAATAGTTAACAGTAAACAGAAATTAGTTAGAATGTGAGAATGATTAATTCTTTAATTCTTTTACTTTTATGCCTGCTTTTTTTTAATTACAAATTACGACAAAAATACCTTGTCTTGTCTAAAAAAAATCACTTTTAGTTATTAATGCGAAATCCGCACGTCTATCGACCACAACTTTGTGGTTGGTAGCCTTATGACAAACTGGACATTTTTGCGATAGATAAAACCATGGTTGTATTCGAATCGTGTTTGTTTGTGATGTCTTAGTATTTCCATGCCACAAAGGACATTACTGCGCAAGTATATGTGTACCTATTCATTTATAGGTAAGCAATGAATGGTATAAGCTGAGAATAGTATTCTGAGGGTATAAGTAATGCTTGTTAATACATTTATATTCCTGGTAAGTGTAATCAAAGAATGTCAGGACTGGTTATAAGTTAGTCGCTATGTGAAGTTCCCAACTCCCGCTTCCCGCTCCACTCAACATAATGTTCAAACACTTATAAAATTAAGGCTTGCCCTAATGAAGGTTCAATAATAATATTAATACTTACGTCTTGGCATCCCTGAAACTGTCGCCTTTGATGTGCTGTCACTATCGTCAGACTCCGAACGGGTTTGGAAACTGGTTTCTGTAACAATATTATAGTCAATCTGAATCTATATTATATCACTAATGATCTAAACTAATATTATAAAGAGGAAAGTTTTAATTTTTTGTTTGTTTCTGAGTAACATGGGCTATATTATATTTAAAAAAATAGGTAGACCATTTGTGATCAATGATATTTAAATATAAATACATAGCCCTTACAAATCAACTAAAAAATCTATTCGGAAAAAAAGCAACACACACGTTTATCTTTTGTTTCATTACACCAATCACATAGGTATAATACACATTTTAACGCTGTGTGCCAAATGTCAAGCATTTCTGACAACATCAACAACAAAAGCGTGCGTCTCATCTTGTATTGACAGAGCGACTACGAGCAGAACGGTCAATTGCCTGTTCTTACGCTTTTCATCGTCGGCGCGCTAGTGACATATTATCTACCTCTTTTTTCAATTATAATATCATTGTTTGTAACCAGTTCTTAGGCAATGTGTCTATGCTTTATGCCGTAAAATCCCATCTAATGGTATTGTAAGTGGCGTAGTGTTTGGTGGTCAGCCAATTTACGTAGAATCTTATTCACTCTTGACTTGAGGTAATGGGTGTTATTTCACAATCATAAATCGATCGGAAAAATCAACAGCGCTCGCTTCGCTCTGGAAAAACCTAAAAAAGGTGTAGTACCTACCTATATTATTACGTTTCCGACTCGAAACAATTTAAACGGGATTCTTTAATTGGACATATTTTTGTTTGTGTTCAGTGGAAACCGCATCCAAATCCAAAGCACAGACAAACAATCAACAATAAACAAAAAATCTAAAAACCATCAAATTTTCCTTGTACAATATGAATCCATGTACAAAAAACAGAAGAACATACATTTCGACAAATTTAATTTAGTATGGACATCAATTATTAGTCACAGTTACCCATAGATAGGTATGAACAGTAGCTCGAGCACAAATATTTGCGAGAAAGTATTCGTATGGTTAACATATTTAAGCAATTTGTCAAATTTGTATGGCATTTTAGTACCATTTACGCACGATAGGGGCGCTTTTGAAAAAATGCCATACAAATTGCTTACGTTAACCATACGAATTCTTTCTCGCAAATATTCGTGCTCGAGCTAGAGAACCAGGTATATGTTCTATTAATACCAATTAGAAAGTTCATCCAAATAAACGCTGACATACTCATACCCCCGCAGTAGGTTTTACCTGTGTCGCGGGTGGCATGGACGACACAATATATAACACATCACAATAACATCCATGACCCGAGTACAAATATTTATCTATCACATAAATATCTGCCCCGGCCAGGCATCGACCCCGGGACCCCTCGCTTCGCAGGCAGGGTCGCTACCAACTAGGCTACAGGGTCGACGAATAAATAGAAAGTTCGTTGACATTAACAAAAGTATTTTTGTTGAATCCCTACATTACTTCAATCCAACAAGATTGATCACTGAATTTCAAGAACAAAACAAAACAGTCTTCCAAAACCAATAACAATCAATCACTAATCTCCTGCTCACTGAATTTGCGAATCCCTAGATGTTCCAATTTCTTATCTTATCAATTTCAACGAGAAAAATTATCATAAAGTTATTCAATAAGGAGGTAAACAATGTAATGAAAAAGAAATATTTATTATAATTCCGACGTCAATACATAACTTGCAATACCATAAAGTCTTTATTCACACGGGCGACTGCGACAAAATGAAAGCGTCATTTTGAGATTATTAAAAAAAATACTTTCAAAAAGTGTTTATAAACCAAACCAATTTTGAATAAAATATATGATTTTTGAATGTAATGAATGGTATGGCTGCGACATTATGAAACTCGTGTGTATAAAGCCATGCATTTTGATACAAAGCACTCGATATTGCTTTAAACCGACATACAAAAAGTGACGTATGTTAGGGGCCTTACAAACAAGATACAACAATAGTTTCCTGTATCGATAAATCACCAAGACAGCTGAGATACATAGAAGAACAAAGTCATTAAATTCATCATAATACTATAACGATTGATGTTAAACAAAAAGAGAATTGAGACTAAACGAGTGTTTCAAATATAGTTAATGAATGGGCTACAGAAAATACACTTTAAAGAATGTCTTTCCACGGCTGATGTACGATTTCCATAAACTATCGATCCGTTATCTAAATAAGTTAGTTGGTAAGTTAATAACCATTTAACTATGTATTATGACATTTGACAGTTGCATGGCAAGATTGCAACTGACTTGAAGGTTACGAATAGATTGAGAACTTCAAGAAAAACATTTTCAACCATCTTATTCACTGGCTCTATTCTGATACTCTCTGTGTTATATAACTCTTCATAACTTTACTCTTTCATAAGACTCGTATAAATAAAATTTATTTATCCTCAACAATATTCCAAAATTTTTGTAGGTGTCTTAACGTTATAAAAGCAGATTTGAATTTATTTATCAGGATCGGATAATACACCAAGGCCTCAGAATTTAGGGGAAGTAAGCTAAATGGAGAACAAGGTATTAATTTCATTAAACAAATAAAGATTGATGGATTGGTAAAACAAGAGCCAAGAAGCGAGCGTCTTTAGTGAAACATTTGGCAGCGAATAATATAAAAGTTATTATGTATGTTACTCAAGGGAACCTGTGGATTTTAGACCCTCTAAAATAAAATTTCGGTGTCGGTTCGAAATGACTCTCGGAGGCCTAAATGAATCAATTAGTGCATTTTCTTCCAGCAAAAAAGTGTCTGAGTAAGTGAGTAAGACATTTTATAAATGAATTATTAAATGAATTAATTATTTATTTATATTTTAAGAAACTAATTATTTCTGAGTAATAACATGATTATATTTGTAGATCTTTAATAATGAGGTTTTTAGTGGTTGTTATTATTGTCTTTACAATATAACAAACGTACCACACATATTTTGAGGTTCATTTTTATACGTTCAAACTAATACACAACATTATATGAGGAAAGTTAAAACAGGAGCTCGATAAAAACCAGTAATAATGATTACTCCGAGACTAAACCGAGTGCAGGGGACTAGTACATTATATTTCTTCGAACAAAACATCTCACATAATTATGATAGAACTTCACTTACAGGTAAGTTTGTTTAATCATTAATAATTATTCGTAAGTAAATTCTAGCCACATTTACATAAAATGAAAAGGATCTGGTATAGAAGATTTACAAGCCACTTTATTATTCAATACAACAAAGCTTGCAGACAATTTTACGAATACAATGTACCAAAGATTAATCACTAAGGAATCGTTTTCATATACTGGATGTAACAAGTGTCAAGTATGTCAATAAACAGAATTTGAAATTAGAAATGCGAATGTTCGGGGGTAAAATATTTAAATGATAAGTAAATTGGTAGAGCTAACAATCAAATGGCAATTGTTTATATTTTAATTGTGTATGCTCATGTTACCCGCGACACAAAAGACAACAAGACTAAGATCACGAATAAGATGGACAAGGTGATATTGTGGAAGGGCTCACAAGGAAAGCACTGCGTAGGATGACCGTATACGAGATGGGACGATAATTTAATCAGGACAGCAGGGCCAAACTGGCTGCAAATAGCGACAGAAAGAGAAAAATGACTATCTTTGGAGGAGGCCTTTTACCTTTGACGGGGTTCTTGCAGAAACCGGCCTAATATAAAGTTAAAAAAATATTTTGCAACACAAAGAAGAATGCAAGAAGTCACGACTCCAATTATAATTATAATTGGATATAATAATAATTATTATTATTACTGAAAATTTGAGGAAAACTGAAAAAACACAATTTTATATAATGTCTAAACGTTGATTTGCGGCCGGAAAATTTTATTCTCATTATCAGACGTAGTCAAAAGCTGAGAGCTCTAGATGTTATCATCATAATATGAAAATAAATTAATATAAAAACCTCTTAACCAATATTCAGCCACATCCAGTATCTCTAAATCCTCAAACCCGAGTCAGCGTTAAAGGGATCACGTCGGAACTGAAATATGAGTGTCTCCGAGCGCAGATTTATAAGCCTTACTTATCTGCACTGTAAGAATTTTCACTTTGCTATATTAAATGGGAGTGTCGAGAAAATTAAAGCAATTTGAGCATTAATACGTAATGTTAGGGGATTAATTCCTTGAGTCCAAGCCAACTTTGCAAGCGTACCGACATTCTGAAAATCGGACGAAACTATGGCGTCCTTTTCCTTACATTGGATTCTGATTCCCAGTTGAATACCAAGGTTGGACGTTTAACTCAAGAGTGGATGGATGGATGGATGCATCCTTACGCTTGTTCGACTCATTCTTGAATCCCTTAGGAGTACTTGCGTGTTATTCAGTCCGTCTGCCACGGACTTATTGAAGCATTTACGATAGAAACTACGAAAACACTACATACCTAGCTGGCAAGAAAGTACTAGGACATAAAAGTAGTTAACAAAGTCAACCAGTAACTATTTCATTTCTGTCCTCCTGGTCATCTTCTACTTTGTTCATATTCAGATAAGCAGGGTAATGGGTAATCTAACCTAACTTCGAGAAGATTATGGAGAACTCCCAAGTTGCAGTTTTTCTCAGAAAGATGGCGGTAATAAGTTTTCTACGTCACGCTAACGACTATACTTTGTAGATTACATAAATAGGACGACCCGCATAGTTTAGTAATACAATAAATCCTAAGAAACCCGGACAAGACTATGCTATGGTTACCTATCGATATAATACAAACCACATACATATATCAAGATACAAACCAATAAATATTTTAAATAACTTAAAAATGTATTACCAGAACGTATGTGGACTCATGACTAAATGTCTTGAATTGTACAATAACATTTTAATTAAATAATTATGATCTGTTGCTATTGACGGAAACACACAACAAAACAACAGGGCGACATTATTAATAGCGAACTGTGAGACTCCCGCTATGACATATTTCGATGTGATAGGAATTTAAATTTATGCAATAAATCAACTAAGGGTTATTTATCCGACAAACTATGACTTACCAGTATCAAACCTCGGTCTCCCAGGCAGTCTGCTGGGTAAATCCTGGTTCTCCACGTGGTCCAAGGTTCGAAAACCAAGTGCGAATTCTGCGTAGGGACTGATCTCGAACATTTCTGGTGCAAGGAGATAGATTATTTTAGATCTAGGAGCTAATGTAATATTTACTTTAATTTTATAACTACAACAAAAGTTTTATAAATATACATAACAAGTGCTATCTGTAACTGTGAGTAGGATAAAAAACTCTTCTGTAGATAGTGTCATGCAGCTACTTCTCCCGGTTTCACTCACTGTGGGCTTTGTTGAAGCAATGGCGTAGTTTGATCAAATAGAGTTTGTGAACCAAACCACTTTGAACGAAAATATTTGAATAAGCATTTCATATCAAAATGAGCTTGTACCCGCGAAAATATTATGAAAACTTTTTTCTCCGCTCCCATTTTGTCACACAAGGCCAATTTGCAAAATTTCTTACTTCTAGGTTTACTGATTTAGGTTGTGTACTGTCACTCAGTAACTATGCTGAACCATCGTTCTAAGAATCTTGAGTTCGATTCCCAGCGAGACAGAAATTTGAATGATGATTTTCAATTTCTGTTCTATCTGGGTATGTGAGATGTTGTCCTAGGGTGTTTATTTATTTTAATTTATATTACTTACCATTTTTACAAGGTTTTCGTGGATGAACCGGCGACGTGTATATTCGCGGGGTGTGCGCATATCTCTCTTTGTGTTCGGAATGCGATGCCACGCTTTCATTGCGTGACTTTACTTCTTCGGCGATCGAGTGTCTGTATTGAGACGAGTATGTTTGTCTAGGAGAGAAATAAAATTATAGAGAAACATATAATTGGTTACTGTTATATTATGTGCGTTTAAAAAGTATGTTTATATCGTTAATATTCTGAAAAAAAAAGGGGAGTCAATAGCTATGCATCTGGTAGGATACATTCCTGATTTGGATCACAGCCAAAAACATTTAAGACTTTAAACGGACCATTTAAATCATAGACTTAAGTATTCCGACAACTTTATCTGTTTACGACTTTTCAACTTTTTAAAAAAAATTAACTTTTTCACAAAATAATGTCAATTTATTTATTAACATATTTTGTAATTGATTTCATCAAGTACTCAAAAACAAAAACAATATTCAAATTGTCTTAGAGTTAAGACTTTACTTTCCACTACAGATCGTTATGGATAATTACTCTGTGTTCTCAATTTATTACCGAAAAAGTCTTAACAATTATACAAGCAGTCGTAGAGCGGTAATTACAAAAAATAGACCGTCACAAAGACTTTGTGCATTTCTTGGAAAAAAATTAGAAATTCAAGGTAAAAGCCCCAAATCTACGTTGACAGTAGGTCAACAGTTCGACTGTGAGCAAAGGGTGCATTAAAAGATTGGAGCGAGACCCACATTTCGAGGTTTAGAAGGCATGTGACACTTTTCCAGAAACTTTGCCGTCTAAGTTCTCTTTTGTTATTCGTGACACAGAAACTTTATTGATACTTTTTCCTTTGTCATTTTGCTGTCCAAAGTTACTGAGTAATATAAATATTCAGGATTTTGATTTCGGCATAAATATCTTGCATGGAATGCGATTCTTATTTCTTTATCATCATTGTCTCAAACTCTACTGCTGGGCTTGCGTCTTTTTGCACAATGTGATGGGTACAGGGCAAAGACTACCACGTTGGCCAAGTGCGAATTAGTACACTTCACACACCTTTGAACACATTAAAGAGAACTCTTAGGTGTTAGCCAGTGTAACTGGACATAAGTCCGTTCTGACTAACAATAAATAAATACCTATTAGGTAAGGTTCATTACGTATGTCTTCTTTCAACAAAGCTATTGACAAAATTTTGTAATGCATTACTTTTAAAACTACAGATGCGTTTTATATAATAGGCTAGTTGACAAAATTTGGAAATTAGTTTAAAACTATAGCTTAGCATCTATTTCACCCCAAAAATATATTATTCTAAGAAAAATAAGTCTTTTACATTAGTATTTTGAGTTTTTAGAAATGAACTTGAAATTGACCGCGAAAAAGGCCAAGACTGTCATGGCGTCTTGAATGACGTCACACCTCGCGAAACAGCCGTGTTTGTATATGACAGTCAATTGTGTTTTTTAATAAATAATGAATTCCTCGCATTATAAAAACTTTATAGTGCCCCAATGTAAAAGTACAACGATAAAAACGCCAAACAAATTATTCATATACGTTCCAAACAATAAACAAATACGCAAGGAGGCAAGATGCTCTTACTTTATCAACTGATTCCACAATTTATTTTTGTGAAGATCATTTTGATCTAAGTATTAAACACAACTTGATGTACCTATCTATTTATAAATGTATAGTAAAAGAAATGAATTTTGCAAAATGTACCATAATATACCACACATAACCATTGAGGTGTAATATTAATTCTATGCACATAACCTATAAAATGTTATGACTTGAATAGGGTTTTATGATGTATTTGAGTTAAAATATTATTAAAACTTTGTATTCGCTAACCTCAAAATAAGTTATATATTTAAATTCCATAGTAGGTAAATGCGACTCTGACTGGTAACTGCTAATTAAATGAGACTTTGTTTGTTCTTCACATTATACTTACCTACACACAAGTTTTAACATTGCGGAATTCCGATGAACAAAAGTCGGTGATCATTGCAAAAAATTTGCCAAGCATAACGGCGTCAATTTTGGGCAAATTACTCCTGTTTGCTTTGTTAAATCCTGATTCCATGGCAAATTATACCTGTCTTTCAAGATTAAACTAAAAACGAACTGTAGATATTAATTTAACAAGAATTGCTGAAAACTCCAAATAACCTGTTCACTTTATACGAAAATGACAGCTACAACGTAGTGTTTCGCGAGGTGTGACGTCACGCCTCCATGCGCTTCTCTGATAGGTGTTTAATGTCACATGATTAAACGCCTCAATTTGTCGATTTTATTTTCCAAAAATATTATTAATCTTTTATTATTTTAATAGAAAAGTTGCATTTTTGTTTACTAATTATCATGGTTAATCATTAGAAACTCTAAGCCATCGGATTTATTCTTAGTGGAAACAAGCCTATTATGAATATTAACAGTAATAGTGATAACTCTACGCGGGAAACCAAACAAACCAGTATTTTATCAAAAAGTTGTTAAACTACTATAGAATGATTAAACTTAACTCACCTGTGCCTTTTAACCAGGATACAGATGAAAGCAATCACACACACGACGAGGAGGATCGAACTGCAGATTATCACCATCATGTTTAAGTCCAGGAAGTCAGAAGGGGGTCCGATTTCCTCTATGAAAAATAAAATGAACATCTATATAAATGCTTCCGTAACTTTCTAGGTAAGTTAACTATACTAGAACTATACCTACTGTTGAAACTTTGTAAGTAGATGTAGGTACTCTGTGAACCGCATTAAGACTTTCACACAAAAATAGAAAAAAAAATTTTGAGGGTTCCCAATACTTAGAACTGAAACTCAAATATTTTTTTCATCAAACCCATACGTGTGGGGTATCTATGGATACCCTAGGTCGATAGGTTTTCAAAAATGATGTTGAGGTTTTTAATATCATTTTTTGAACTGAATAGTCTGCGCGAAAGACACTTCCAAAGTGGTAAAATGTGTGTCCTAAAAAAAATATATGATGTACATTACCATGCGAACTTCCACCGAAAATTGGTTTGAACGAGATCTAGTATGTAGTTTTTTTAATACGTCATAAATCGTAAATCGCAATTTACCTTTCATTCAATCAATTCAAATATAAAAAAAACTACAAGAACTTTTATATTATGTTACTTGCTGCAACGGAACCCTTTATGGGCGAGTCTGACTCGCACTTGGCCGCTTTTATTTAATAGTTTCGGAACGTCTGTTTGTAATTCCATGAAAGGATAAAAATGATTTCAATTTCTTGTGTCTTTGATCGTTTATACATTTTACCGCTTGGACTATGATCACTAACACCTTTTAGGCCAAAAAATAAACTTTAATTTTGCGGGACTTAGAACGTTTTTGCCTATTTCATATTTCGGGATAAGCAAGCTTACCGTATTGCGAACTAGATGGTGTTACTAACTCAAAAACGATTTCAGAGTGACTTTCATCGTTCTTTACTTGTACTCTTAAATTTTTTTAATGAGCATTTTAAAATCATCGAAAATATGTGGGATCTTTGATTGTGGAACACTGTATCCAGCTGTCACAATAAAGTACCTATAGCCAGCCGTTAGTAAAGACTGGGTCCAATCCAATTTTACAAAAAAAAAGCCGTAATTTGATCAGTTGATCTTTTATTATTATTTAAATATTGTTTTACAATTATATACAAGTCAAAAATATGATTTATGGATGGACTCAATGCTCCCGGGTGGGATCGAACCACCTCCTTTCAGGTTTAATACCCAAACGCGCTAGCCATTACGCTACGGGAGCTATATTTGGTTGGGCGAATCTTCGATACACTCATGATGTGTTATCAACCCAACCATCATGTTGTAGGCCACGGTCTTAGATATGGTGCCGGTCCCAAGTCCGGATAAATGGGGAGGGCAACGGAATGCATAACTTGGGGCTTTGGGTCGTGTCTCGATCCGAAATGGATCTGGACGGGACTCATGCCCCAGTTATGCATTCCCTACACTCCACACCACACCTACACACCACACCGCACACACACACAAGACACAACACTAGGGTGCTTGGCTGGGGTTCCGACTCTACACATCTACGGATGGGTGGAGTCGGGTCCTCGGCCAAGCACCCGCCTGCACAACATTACACGTCACACACACCACACCACATATACAGCAACACAATACATACACCCAAATTTGAAGGTGTTCACGCCGTGCCGAGCAATCCGCTTTCGCGGGGTCAGGGGGTATAACCTGGCCACTAACGGTGTCCTCCTCGATACCGGGCGCCCTCGGGGAGTAAGTAGCCCGCCTTCTGCATGCGGGGCTCTGCAGAAGGTGTAATCATTTCCCTAGCTACTCGTGGGACTTACATGGAAGAAGCTAATAATAAAGAAAAGGATATCAAGCTCGATGAGCTCATACACGAGGTGGAAAACCTCGCAGCCGAAGGAGGCCTATGTCCTCCCGAAGCAAACAAACAGCAAGATGGCGCCATGGGCCCTGACAGCTGCGAGCAAAATCAGGAAGTGAGCAGGCCAACGCCTCGCTTTTACTTCTCAGGTGCAGCCAAAAGGCGGCACGCATGGTGGATGGACAGAGGCAGGAGCGAGGAAGAAGCCAATGTCCTATGCCAGAAACCATTCGCAGACCTCCAACAACACCCGGAGGTGCAGGAATGGCTGAAAACCAAGCAGAAAGCTCGTCCTACCAAACGCACACGCTCGGAGGACGAGTCACCCAGGAACCAGCCAAAGAAGACAGCCAAAACAGAAGAGGTTAAGGCTAGCTTCAGTGAGGTGGCTGGTTCCTGTCGGATTGGAATTCGCGACGCAAATCGAGCCATGAGCTCCGAGGAGGTCCAGCTACTGCAGGAGGGGATACTCACCAGTATAGACGCCTCCGGCAGGGGCGAAGGACCAAGGTTCATGGGATACGCTGTCAGGGCGGGATGCTTGATACTCACCTGCGTTGACAGTGCTTCCAGGGGCTGGGTTGCGTCGCGGGTTCCAACCCTAAAGCCGTGGAAGGGGGCAGACCTAAGGTTGGTAGATGAGGCAGATCTACCCAAACCCTACTACGCCACGGCATGGATACCAGACCCGAATCTGGCATCAAGGAATATCCTCCACAGGCTAGAAAGGCAAAACCTCGACATTGCCATTGGCCAGTGGAAGATTGTTAACAGCAAAACCGAAGAGACGGGTCAGACGGTAACCTTTTGCTTCGACGAGGATGCTCTGGAAGACCTGAGAAAGCGGAATTTCAAGCTTTATTTCGGGTTCCGGGACATCTTCGTCAAGATTAAATCGACGGCAAAGAAGGACGGAGAGGAGGTTACAGCGACATCCTCGACCTCAGCGGCGCCGGTGCAGACCTCCGCGGAACCGACAACCAGCGCGACCATAGAACAACACGCAAACACACGCACATCCAGCGACGCGCGCGCGGTTGCCTGTCCAAGCGTGGGAATGCCCTCTGGCGCCGGTGTGGGAGGGGATGCCGTCAACACTGAAAGTGCACCACCTAAACAAGTACCTCACACATACTCAAACACACCCAGCACGTCGCGCGGAATGGAGGGGAGCAGGCCTGCCCTGCTCCCAGAGCCCGTCCGCGCGACTGCACCACAATCACGCTTCCTAACCAGGGGCAGCGGAGGTGTGTCGCGGGGGCCTCAATGGAGTACTAGAGGCCGATCCCGGCCTACTCCAAGAGGCGCTGGAGCTCTTAGAGGGAGGAGGGCTGTGCACCTCCCTACTCTCACAAGAGAACACTCCAGCAAAAAGGCCTCTCGCAACCCACACCTAAACCAAGAACCCGGTTAGTAAGAAACAGACACAACACACAGAAAAACAAACCTTCCTAACACTTCACAAAACACTACACATACTTCCAACACACACGCAAACACACACTAGACACTCAACAAACACTACTACACAGTCCAATTTCCCCATCAGCAAGTTTCCCATCCTTACCCTTATCCCAAAACATTTCCACCTCCCAATCTGTCCCAAAAAACTCAAAATGATAAAAGCCATTCAAGTTAACCTCCACCACGCGAAAGCTGCAAGCACCATCATCTGCCAAAGGATGCTGGAAGAAAAACTAGATTTGGCCTTCATACAGGAGCCTTGGATCCGAGGAAACATGGTAATGGGTCTAACCTCAGCCGGTAAGTTGCTATTTAACACTGGAGGATATAGGCCCAGGGCCTGCATTATTTTTAAGAATAATCTAAAATTCTTACCTTTGCCTTGTTTGTGTACAGACGACTTGGTAGCAGCCTACGTAGCTCTTCCGGGATACGAGTCGACGAAAGTAATTGTCTGCTCTGCTTATCTACCCGGCGAGACGCAGGATCCATCAATACAGCTCGCACCCTTGGTGGAGTACTGCCAGGACCAGGGAGCGCAACTTCTGCTTGCGTGTGATAGTAACAGCCATCATACCACTTGGGGACGTACCAATACCAACAGCAGGGGTGAGTTACTGTACGAATTTCTAATATCCAATAACCTCTATACTACTAACAACTCCATTATACCAACTTTTGTAACAGCGCAACGACAAGAGGTGTTGGATATCACCATATGTACGGAACAGCTTGTTGATCGCATCAACAACTGGCATGTAAGTGCAGAAGCATCCATGTCTGACCACAGACACATAAGATTCAATATAAGCAACTGCAAAAACAATTACGTTGAATCATACAGGGATCCCAAGGCAACAGACTGGGCAGGCTACAGGGCCGAGCTGAAAACCAGCATGGGAGATATCAACAAACACGTGAAGAGCTTGGATCAACTCGAACATGCAGCAAGGACGTTGGAACTAGGAATAAACAATGCCTACATGAACAACTGCCCCCTTAAAAAAGTTGTTACCAATCGAAAAGTTCCGTGGTGGAGCAACACCCTCCTAAAGCTCAGACAGAAAGCCAGAACTCGCTTTAACAAAGCAAAAAAGAACAACGACTGGCAAGCCTATGGAGAGGCTCTCACGGACTTCAACACTGAACTCAGGAAAGCCAAGCGCAAGTCATGGAGAAAATTCTGCGAGGAAATAAACAGCACCTCACACCTCGCCAAAATACAGAAGATAATGGCAAAATCCCCTGCCACTCAGATTGGGCTACTGAAACGTCCTGACGGGAATTATACAAGCAATGCAGAGGAAACCCTAAACCTACTGGTCAGCACGCACTTCCCAGGAGCCATAGTACTAGGAAAAGACGACCAAATAATTCCCCCATCGCCATCGAAACCCACCCTAGAGAAGTGGAGGATGGCAGCTTCCGTTTTCAGACCCGACAGAATAAAGTGGGCGGTGAACAACTTGAAGCGATACAAGTCACCAGGAGAAGACGGAATCTTCCCGGCCCTACTTCAGGAAGGACTAGATGAAATTCTGGCAGCACTGATAAAAATAATGAGAGCGAGCTTTGCTTGGGGATATCTGCCAGACAGCTGGAATAAGGTGAGAGTAACCTTTATCCCTAAATCTGGTGACAGGGATAAATCACTACCCAAATCATACAGACCAATAAGCCTTACTTCATTCCTCCTTAAAGCCATGGAGAAAGTAATCGACTATCACATCAGAGACACCTTCTTGAAGGTAAGACCTCTACATCCAAAGCAACATGCTTACCAGAAAGGGAAATCGACGGAATCAGCATTAATTGAGCTAACCGACCAAATCGAAAAATCCCTCGAAGACAAAGAGATAGCTTTATGCTGCTTTCTAGACATAGAAGGGGCTTTCGATAACACCCCAACTGACATAATACTTGAAGGTATGAAAAACCGAGGTATTGATGACACCACCGTGAACTGGGTAGGATCAATGCTAAGGAACAGGACAGTCCGCACAACAATTTTCGATACCACTCTAGAAGTAAGAATAACAAGAGGGTGCCCACAAGGAGGAGTGCTATCACCCCTGCAGTGGACAATCGTCGTGGACTCACTCATTCAGGACCTAAATGAGGCATCTCTGGACACACAAGGCTATGCAGATGATCTAGTCATTACCATCTGTGGTACCTGCCCGAACACATTGTCTTACCTCATGCAATCAGCCCTCCACAAAGTAGAACGCTGATGCGAGAACACTGGGCTGAGTGTAAATGCCAACAAAACAGTCCTAGTACCGTTCACAAAAAGACGCAACCTTGGAGGACTATGGAACCCATCGCTCTTCGGAACCGAGCTACAGTTCTCCACAGAAGTCAAGTACCTTGGGATAACATTAGACCAGAGACTAACTTGGAATCAACACCTCTCACAGGTGACAAGAAAGGCTAAAATTGCTCTAGGAACATGTTGCCGTCTCGCAAGCTCCAAATGGGGACTAAAACCAAAGCAGGTTAAATGGGTATACACTGCGATAGTGAGACCCATTATAACCTATGGCTGTATAACTTGGCAGAGAAAAACCACCCAGGCAACATGCATCAGACAACTAAACAGCATTCAAGGCCTAGCTTGCCGAATGACGACCGGAGCCCTGAAATCGACACCAATAGCAGCCATGGAGGCCGCTCTTAACATTGAACCACTCCACATACATGTTCAAAAAGAGGCAAGGGCGGCAATACTCCGCGCTGTAGAGGGAGGAAAGCGGGGCTGGAAATCCCGTGCTATGAAGAATTTATATGAAGATCTAGTAGCATGCCCAGTAATGGCGATGCCAAGCGACGCTATTCATACACAGCTCAGTTTCAACAAACTGTTCGACGTAGTCATACCGCAACGAGAGGAATGGGACGCAGCGGTACCTAGATCCTTGGGAGGAAGTGACGTCACCTGGTACACAGACGGCTCTCGCAAAGGAGGAAAAGCAGGAGCGGGGGCCTATGGAGACAAGCCTAAAGTTTCAATACACCAAAACCTAGGCACATACGCAACCGTGTTCCAAGCAGAAGTATACGCCATAATAAGATGCGTACAAGAAAACTTAGAAAAGAAATATGTCAACAAACGTATCACGATACTCTCGGACAGCCAGGCAGCCTTACTGGCGCTACAGTCTGAGCAAGTCAACTCAAAGCTTGTTCTGGAAGGAATACAAGCCATTAACCAACTAGGATCAAACAACAAGGTTACCCTGGGATGGGTACCTGGGCATAAAGGTATACGCGGGAATGAGAGGGCCGATGAACTGGCAAGGAGGGGGGCCGAGGCGCCCACCATAGGCCCCGAGCCCATGGTGGGCATCTCGAAAGCGGTTTCTCGAACCATCCTAAAAGCCATAGCCCTGAAGAGGGGAGCTGAGACATGGCGAAGAGAACCTGGGGCAAGACAAGCCAAAACCCTAATGACCGGCTACTCGCAACAATACTCAAAAAAAGTGCTCAACCTAAACCGACCTGACTTACGGGTACTTATAAGATTGCTCACCGGACACTGCAGGCTCAACAAACACCTTAAGACAATAGGTCTGAGCAACACTGCAGCGTGCAGATTCTGCAGTGAGGCAGAAGAAACATCCATCCACATACTTTGTGACTGCCCTGCCATAAATCACTGCAGAAGCCGAATCTTAGGAGGCCACTTAATCCCACCCAGCCGAGTAAGAGATCTGGAACCCAGGAACATCCTACTGTTCGTCCGAGCGGTAGGACTTGAAGACCAGATCTAACTCAGAAACGGGTACGGCTACAATAGATCAAATCTGGTCGCAGTGGCCCCTGGGACAACTGTCCCAGGCCCGAAACTTCAAATAATAATAATAATGATGTGTTATCATACCTCGACCATTGAAATGCCCAAATGAAAGGTCTTTATGATAATTACTACTAAAAGTGTAAAGTGATAAAGTCAAAATGACTGCAAAATAGTTTATGCGGTTAAAATTCCTTTTTAGGGTTCCAAAGTAAAATCGGAACCCGTATACTCGAAGTTTCGTCATATCCGTCCGTCCGTCTGTCCGTTTGTCTGTCCGAAGCAAAGCGCCGAGACCTTTAGTGCTAGAAAGCTGTAACTTGGCATGGATACTTACATATTTATTAAAACTCCAGAATCGTAGAATAAAATATTGAAAAAAATATTTTTCAGGGTACCTCCCCTAGTCCCCTACAGGTAACGTGATGATGAATTTTTTATTCGTCGCGTACCATATAGTATTGTTGAAAAGGTGTTTCAAAAATATTATGGGTCTTATAGTCAGTCACTAATATTATTACGCCCCAACTCAGAGTCACTAAGAGTTACTTAAATCCCTCCTTAGTAGGGAATAAGTATGGTGATTCTTTACTAAGGAGCGATTAAAATAACGAGTAGAGTCAAGTGTTCCCCCCCCCCCCAGACCCGCTCCCCGTCAGCCGGCTAAACGGGTGGAGTTGGACAAGTGAGAAAGTTCTCAAAAATAGGTTATATTATTTATGATGAATTTACAAGGAAAACTATTACAGTTAAGATAGCATAAGTAGTTAATGAGCAATAGTCGATAAACTTACTGCTTCGGAACCCTACATTGCGCGTGGCCTGACACGCACTTGCCCGGTTTTTTTAACTTCTCCGACAGTAGAACCTATAAAACGTGATTCATTCTAGAAAGATGACAGCTAACCAGGCAGCTAAGAAACTACTTACATGTTTGAGTACTGTCGATAATATCCAGGCAGTATAATTATATCAAATTCCAGATGCGTTATTGTCTTGTTCATCTATCAGAAGCAACTTTAGCCAGAACTCAAACTGCCGTTTTCACTTCTAGTTAAGCATTAAATCCGTAATTACTCCAGCGTATAACTTCGCAGTGCAATACAACAAAGTGGTAGACTATTTCGGAAATTGCCATCGAGCAAAAACGAAGTTGTTCGGTATTTCAAAGCTGGAAATTTCCGTCGTCATCAGCACGTAAGTTTTCGAATTCCGTAATTAGTCACGACGAAGTTTTACGCTCCATGGATTCTGCTTCACGAGACGCATAGTTTAAATACAAGTTTCGCAAAACGCTCCAAGTAAGTCACGGAGATATGTAAAATAATATACCTATTTTGTTTTAGGAACCTTCAATGGTCTGTTCACATATGCGCTGAAATGTCGCAGTAGTTTGTCGGTTAATTGTGAAGACATGGCAAACTTTAATAAACTCTTAAAAATCAGATTGGCCAACACTCTTATTTGTAATACATGGAGTAATAGCACAGAAGAAATAATAGTACTTATATTAATAGGCATAACAATAATAATATGACCTATGTTATAATGACAATAAATTGACAGCATTGAAGAATAATGTTCTAAAGTACCAGAACATAAATAATAACATAACATAGGACATAACATTAATTTTACTCTTCTCTTTTTATCTCTCTTTGTTGTTGCCGCCTTCTTTGTTCTCCCACTACCCTAAGGTTGACTGGCAGATAATGCTTTTAGCATTAAGTCCGCCTTTTATTCCATTACATATAAGGTTCGGTATAGAGTAAATAAATAAAAACAGATATCGCGAACATTTGTGTCGCGCCGGGAAGTTCTATTTTCAAAATCGAGCCCCCCATCAAAACCACTGAAAACTGTAGCCAATTGTAGCCAATTCATTGAGCAAACATTGGGTCCGCGGTGTCGGTTCATTAATAATAGTTCAATGATTTGCAGTAGTAAATTTTAGTATTTCTAATTAAAATCTAAACTCAAACTTTGTTTCTATGTGCCAGGAGATTTGAATACGTTATGTACTGAGACATACACAGCATTCCATATCAACCCGAGCGTTAATTTAAATTATCTATTCACAGAAACTCACAGAAATTTATTATTAATAATCGTATATGAGAAAGCACTCAAGGTACCTTCTATCTCTTATTTATTAAAGGTGTGTCGCTAGGCTACATTTCTCTAAATTACTTGTCAAAATTTATTATACTAACATAGAAATCATAAATCTTCTTATTTCTCCTTTTTATCTTCATTACTAAAAAAAGTCAGTCAAATAGAGGAATGTTTTTGCTGAAAGTGTTTATCCCCTTCCAC
Source organism: Thymelicus sylvestris (assembly GCA_911387775.1). Taxonomy (NCBI): domain Eukaryota; kingdom Metazoa; phylum Arthropoda; class Insecta; order Lepidoptera; family Hesperiidae; genus Thymelicus; species Thymelicus sylvestris. The sequence continues at coordinate 31,093,030 of OU426885.1, read as the reverse complement.
GTAACATAGTTTAAAATCAAATCTATACTATAATAAAACTCAAAGGGCAAATTTTCTGTACATTGAATATTTTTAAAAAATTTCGATTAGGGGGCACTTCAATAACGTGTTAGAGCACCAAAATATTTTTTTTAGAGTTAATGTCTGTCTGTCTGTTTGTCTGTCCGGGCATCACGTGAAAATCCCTCAACGGATTTCGATGAAAATTGGTAAAGTTGTTACTTATACTCCGGGTCATATTTTAGGATACTTTTTATTCCGGAAAATTAAAAGGTTTCCCCGGGAAACGGGATGAAAATTTATATGGAATATTTTTAAAACATTAACCAATTTGCTTCAAATTTGCAACAAATGTTCCTTGCTTAAATTTATGGAACACATGTTTTTCAGTTTTTCAAAATTGTCCAAAAAAAGAAAAAAAATACAAATTAATGTGAATATTGCTTATTTTTCAAAACTCGCTCCTGGAGGAATCCTTTGGGATTTTATCGTGGGTTTCAGTATATAAATTGCTAAATATAAGTACTTCAAAATAAATTCACCGGTTTTTTAAATTTCCTTCTACAAGAGGTACAAATAAGGTAAAACATAATTTCCGTATGCGAAGCTGCGGGCAACAGCTAGTATTTAAATAAACATAAATAAGAACGTAATTAATAAATCGCCTAAACCGCCAAAATCCATGGAGTTCAAGTTACTCGAAATATTTTTTAATGTTAAATGCTGTCATGGTAACGATGGTTGACATAGATAGTAGTTTACCATCCATCCATCAGCCCTTGGAGGTCCACAGTGCTGGACATAGGCCTCCCCTAACTTGCGCTCTGCGCACTCTGACCGGTTCTGAGCCAAAACACAAAAATGTTTGTGGAGATATCCTTTATGGACTTTGACTATTCAACCGATATCCTCAAAATAGTTTCATTTGAGAGGCAATTATGCGAAGAAGACCACTAAAACAATGCATTAGGCACATTTTTGATTTTAAACTTTTCCCATACAAACACTTTTTAACCGACTTCAAAAAAGGAGGAGGTTCTCAATTCGACTGTATTTTTTTTTATGTTTGTTACCTCAGAACTTTGGACTGGGCGAACCGATTTTGATGATTCTTTTTATAATCGAAAGCTGGTGGCTTTCATGTGGTCCCACATAAATTTTATTGAGATTTGACAATCGCATCCATGAGAAAACCACATAAGTCGTAAATTTGTGTTAAGATGTGCGCGACAAATTGACGAATAACTCAATATCACGCCAACCGATTTCGATGATTCTTTTTTTAATCGAAAGCAGGCGCTTGTCATGTGGTCTCACATAAATTTGAACGAGATCTGACAACTATGTAGTTTTTGAGACTTTGAAGTCGGTTATTTTTTGTTAGTAAAATTTAGATTATAGCGTAGTGGAACACGCCGGGTATCCACTAGTCAACTATAAACGTTTTGCTTGTGTCTACCATAAAGTTTTAAGCCCATATTTAATAAGACTTTCTTCGATAATATTAATTTAAATCCCAATAACTATATCTTGCGGTGACGTTTAATGAACCCTTCACCATAGAAGATGATGGGTTCTAATAACTTGCGATAATTAATTTTGTTTATCTCCGCTCTCAGTTAATTTATTCAAGCCTTTGATATTGAGGAAGTTTCTAGATCACAACGAATTTAAGACATTAGCATGAGTTTAGATGGCTGCGTTCTTCATCCAATTTCATTCAATTCTTGTTGTATATGTGTTGTACATGTTTAAATTATGTATAAAATACAATACAAAAATCTTTATTTCATCTCATCCACAAATTATATTCAGTTATATTGTAAGTGAAATTTATATAAACACTTTAAAGCAATGTTACAATTTTCTTTGTACTGTTTTTATTTTGTGTCAAATGTTGTAACCTATATTTTGGAGGCCCTGACTTAAAACTTAAAAAAAAACGTTATCTAATTACAAAATCTGTTCGGTAAATTATTCTGACGTTGACAACGCCTTTATCGTTGTGACGCGCAAGCTATTATAACTTTTGCTATTACGAGTCATTCCGCTTTGTCATCTTTGTTGTGCTAAACTGTTCAAACTTATGTAGTTAGGAGAACAAGGTTTACTATGTCTTTATAGTCCCAGAGACAAACAAGAGGACGTAGATATTACATTTTAAATTTGACGTTCTAGATTTTAAAAAATGCACTCCGGGAGTACCGTATGAAGTGAAGACTTGAACAATTACGCGTGTTTTTTTAATCGTCAGGCAATATTTAAATTGTGCTGGAAATACTTTTAAATGAAGTGTTTTTTTATTCATTATATTTTTAGTGAATGGCTGCCAACGCTTCGTAAAGATGTAAACTACAATCTTGATATTAATACGAGCTGCAACTTAAGTAACTATAGTTCTGTACTTCTCTCAGAGATGGCGCTACAGGTAGGTGTCGATTAGAATGATTACAGTGTCATGAGCTAATTGGTTTTATCTCAAAAATGCCCAACGCGCCTGAAATTTTCACTTCAAAAAATATTAACAACTAAGCCATCTGATGGTGTGGCACTGTCGTCCATGGATTTGAGTACAAAGGCATTTTACTGTAACAAATCTGTTCCACTTCTGGGTTCGTGTTTCCAATAAGAATGTGACAGGTTGACGCTAGCCATAAGTTTTTCCTATATAACTTCACAAACTTTGAAGATCTTTATAGAGATCGACTCACGATGCTTACATAACTTCGCCGAAGTGAGTGATAATATCACCTTAAACGCTCATAACTTAAGGTTAAGGCAGAAAATGCTATTAGCATTAAGTCCGCCTTTGTATTTTTAACATTGTTCTAATATTCAAAAGTTTAAATAAATGAAAAAATAACTTAAGGACGTGGTATTTTTTCAACCCTCCTCATTGGAGAGTAGACATTTCTCTGAGTTCGGGAGCCCAGATGTGGTACATGGGTGCGCATGCAAATACCAAAACCGTTCTGGCCACTAGGTTATTCATCCTTTGATTTCACAATTCACATCATTCTAAAGCGCATCTATTTTCTTTACAAATTATGTTTCTAAACGACTTGTTTGTTATTAAATAAAGTATTATTATCATTAAACACACTTTCCTCAGTTTTCTTAGTCTTTGTAAATTTTTAAGTAAAGCTTCCGTAAACATTTCGTTGGAAACGAATTTACCTGAGTAGTTATCCAATGCGGCAGCTAGAAAGTCATGCCAATAACAGTAGGTACGCTTACAAAAGGACGTTACTGAAGTTGAGTTGTACTGAAATATTTAAGAAAAATTACATGTCCAACTCCTACCATTTAGAAACTTAATGCCGAATCTTTAGCAAACAGATCCCTGATTCCAAAAATAGTCTTTGCAGACTCATGACATTCTTTAAACACCTTTGCTACGATACTCCTTGAGGTAGATGAAAAAAAGTAAATTCATCATCACTTTACATGTAAAAGAGGTATCTACACTGAAAACCTTTTTCAAAGACTTTATTCTATCAGTTCGAAAACGTATTAAATGGACGAATACAGCGAAAATATAATGATTCTTTTTTACTGCGGCTTTTTCTTAATAAATTAATAGAGTTTTATTTATGTTTCAATGTCCTTGTCTCGTATTTTCTAGGCTTTATATTTCTGTAACCAATGTGGTGTCCCAAAATACTGCGAAGTCTCCCGCATCGAAAAGCTTCCAGTTTCAACGTTATTAATTAATTCCATTAAACAGTGGTGGTTCAAGCATTTTCATAGAACATGTTGTTAAAACTTTTGAACATTTTACATAAAGGAAACAATTTGAACTCAATTTTACGTAACAAAGATGACAGAATTACGAAATATCTCGTTACAATCAAAGTTAAATAGACTTTGCTTTGCATTAATAAGTACTTTGTTCTTCTGTTAAGCCAGAAAAATATTATCATTTTATACTTTGGCGTTAATTATGAAAGCTAACAGTATCTAGAATATTGTAGCGAAATCTCTCGTAAGATTTAATTTTAACACGTTATTTAATGTTCAAAAAAGGTAAAGATAATATTATCTTCCATTAGCTGTATTTTCTCTTACCGAGTAACAGAAATAAATTGAATTGTAAATTATTTCACGCAAAAACTACCTACTAATCGGATTTTCATGAAATATCTAAAACATAGATGTAATTAAAAACTGTTGTAATTAACGGTATAAATTCGGATGTGGATTAAAAAAGGAATGCAAGTTTATATGAAAAATATGAATATTTTTGAGAATTTACTTTCTACTTTTGGAATTTGGCTAGTTCAAAATGTCAATAGTTCATACATGAATAAGTTTACTCGCACAAATTTTAAAAAATAAATTACAAATAAAACTTACCACCGTCCAAAGTCTTGGTCGCGTAGGTGTAAATAGCAGAAGCTGTGCCAGCATCGTTTGTCGCAGTCACTCGTAGCTCATACCAGTTGGCGGGAGAGAGAGACCCAACTGCATACGATGCTGGTATCGAGTGAAGCGGCGGCGCTTGGTAATGGGAGTCTATGTAGCCCCAGCCTAAGTTCAGATCCATGGGCTAACGAAAAATAATAATTTAAACATACGTTCAATGGTGACTTAAACGTGACTTAAAGCGTGACTTTAAACTTAAGTAAAATGTACAACTTGTAACCCCAAAACACTATCAGAAAATTTTGCAACCAACATAACTTAATTTCAGCTCATTATTACCATTACCAGTCTTGTGTCACTTACAGCTCTGTTCTCCGCTCGATGCCAGACGCTGGACCCCAAGAGTCTGTAGTCGACGTCCCATCTAGTGACGTCACAGCCGCCATCGTCCCAGCCACTCAGCTGGATGTATATATGCGTGGCGTTGCTCCAGAGCCAGTCGGTTGATGGAGGGGATACTGGTGCTGCAGGAGGTAAAAAAGTAATAACTTATACGTAGTTAATTAACATTTGCACTAAAACATAAAACAATGATTATCGACTTCCAAAGAAACGATTTAAAAAAAAACTCCTAATGGAGGCCATACACGGTCAAGTGTACTTGATCAAGTCTGCAGTTTGACTTGACGCCTTTGATATGGCCAGATAACTATACCGTGGTCATACATTATCAAGTATACTGAATGCCGCGTAAAAAACGCTTGACGCTTGATCAAGTACACTTAATCGTGTATCCGTAACGTATTTAATCCGGCCTCCATAAGACATGGCTCAGTATGGTAACATGGAGATTTCCTTTTGAACTATTTTCCAAACTTATTCCAAACAACAAAAAACCCCCAAAATATTATTTTCCCTTCAAAAAGAACAATATTATTTTCGACACACGTATATTTAAATCGGCCGCAACTTATGCTCACAACAGACCTGTATTTCCAGGCATTATCTCGTTTCTGTCATAACTTTTAGCGCAAACTTTGAACCCGAGCCAAGTCAGAAGCGCAAAGTATGGGAAAACTTTAACGTAGACCAAGTAATATTTGTCGAGTACACACTCGCATCGTTTAAATAGATATTTTCTTACATGGAGAGTTCAATCTTATTGTCATTTTAATGCTATCTTTATAGTGAAATAATACATAAATTCAATCTATACTAATAATAAAATTGAAGAGTCAAACTGTGATTTTGACAAATGAATTTTTCAAGTGCAAATCGTTACTTGCACGATACCAACACCGAAAAATGAGTTTTTAAAATTTTTGTCTGTCTGTCTGTTTGTTTGGCTTTGCAAATCTCTGAAACCACTGAACGAATTTTAACACAACTTTCACTAAGATATTGAAAAGACTTCAACTTAGCATTTAAGCTATTTTTTATAGTTCCAAACCAAAGGGTTCCTTAGGGATATTTTGTATGGAAAAATAAAAAAATGTCAGCTGATTTGTTTGAAATAATAAAAAACGTTTTCTCCGTACAAAAAGAGTAATACATGCATATCTTAGTTTTTACTAATATGACATGGGAAGACCATAAAATGCCTTTAAAGGTTATTTTTTTCATTAATTCACAACCCTATTACTGAATGGATATCTTTTTTCTTATTTTGTTTTCCAGATCATATTTTTTGCCTATTTATGTACTCCAATATAATTTCAGCGTTTTACTAATTTCACCGTCGAAGTGGTGGAAAAACGCAAATTAATTCTGTATGAGTAACCGATCGATTAATATCTTGGCCACTAGATGTCGCTGTATTTGTTCATTTACGCCAACGATTTTAGTACATACAAACCTCTTTTTTACCTACAAATAAATAAAATTTAAGAGTCCGTCTGTGATTCCAAAATAACTGTATTTTTCATGTTGTAAATAGTTACTTGCACAATATAAAAACTGAAAAATGAGTTTTTGATAATTTTTGTTTGTCTGTTTCTTTGTCGCCACTTATCTCTGAAACCACTAAAAGGATTTCAACAGGACTCTACTACGATATCGAGTCTTCAACTTAAATTGTAGGATATTTTTTTGGGTTCCATAACAAAGCGAGAAAATAAAATATGAGTCGATTTGTTTTAAACTTACAAAACCTTTTCTTCATTGATAATAAAATGCATAACTCATCACTCAGACGTAAAGCGTATTGCGACGTGTTATATGAAGCTTAGGATTGTTATTTGAAATAATTGTTTCGTGTTTTTTTTATGGAAATAGCCGACAAACGAGCAGACGTTCCACCTGATGGTAAATGGATATCGTCGCCCATGGACACCAACACCAAAGGCATCACTGATGAGTTGCTGGCCAAGAAAGAGAGAGAAAAAGAAAGAAAGAACTGGCTCTCAAACGCTCAGCCGGAACACGCCGAATCGTTTGGCGGCTGACTCATGCTCAAGGGTGTTAGCTATCCAGGAGAAGCACATGTAGAAGTAATAATAGTAATAATGGTATTAATTAACAATTATAATGCATAATATCCTTAGGAACATCGTGTTGAGAGTGCTGAGTGCTGAATTTTCTCTTTTTATGTGAAGCAATATCTCCCCTTTGCCGTATTATTGGTTTGCTAAAACTACAATGTAATAAATGCGAAAATGTGTTGCCTCCTTTATTACCATTCACACATAACTCATCGAATTAACCTTAACTCTCTCGCACCGCTGAACCAATTTTGATGTGTTTGGGTAGATAGACATAGATTGTACGTTGGAGAAGGATTACTACTATTTTTAAAGTCTGGGTACCTATGTATGTAATGTGAAATACTGATGGCTTAGCCATACGGCATCATACAAACTATTTATTCAGTGTAATTTATTAGAGTTAAGCAGGAAATACAAACATTAGAAAATAATATCATGAAATAATAATAATAAGTAAAAGCAACCGGCCAAGTGCGAGCTAGGGTTGTTGAACCTAACTTAACTATTTAGTGAAACCTAACGTAGGTACTCGTAGCTGTGTAACGACAAGATAAATGGAATAAAGAAACAAACATAACTTTGCCGTTGAAAAACTTTCGTCCCCATACATCGACATAGGCCCTGATCAAATGACCAAGTTCTGCAAATAGGTGTAAAAACATGTTCTTTGTGATACCTACTTACAAAACAGTTTTCAGATTTTTTTCTTTAACCTGTGTTATACCTGAGACATTTCTTCTAGCCGAGTGTCTTTTGATTGCGTTGACGACATAGAATATTGATCTTTACACAGCTCCTAGGGATTGCAGACCTGAGTATTGGATATTAATTTTAATTTGTTACCTTCACGTGTTCCTTGCAATGGAGTGATTGATCTTATGGGAACCGTGTTTTTTTCTTTTGCGGTAAGGAACCCTAAAATATGGAAACGTTAAGTCGTGTATTAATTAACCTTTCATTGTAATGCGGTTCTAATGATCATGCTGCTGTTCTGTAAGTTAACTAAAGTACCTACTATTTTTGCCGAAGCGAAGCGAGGGCAACTGCTAGTGAAATAATAATAATAAGTAAAAGCAACCGGCCAAGTGCGAGCTAGGGTTGTTGAACCTAACTTAACTATTTAGTGAAACCTAACGTACTCGTAGCTGTGTAACGACAAGATAAATGGAATAAAGAAACAAACATAACTTTGCCGTTGAAAAACTTTCGTCCCCATACATCGACATAGGCCCTGATCAAATGACCAAGTTCTGCAAATAGGTGTAAAAACATGTTCTTTGTGATACCTACTTACAAAACAGTTTTCAGATTTTTTTCTTTAACCTGTGTTATACCTGAGACATTTCTTCTAGCCGAGTGTCTTTTGATTGCGTTGACGACATAGAATATTGATCTTTACACAGCTCCTAGGGATTGCAGACCTGAGTATTGGATATTAATTTTAATTTGTTACCTTCACGTGTTCCTTGCAATGGAGTGATTGATCTTATGGGAACCGTGTTTTTTTCTTTTGCGGTAAGGAACCCTAAAATATGGAAACGTTAAGTCGTGTATTAATTAACCTTTCATTGTAAAGCGGTTCTAATGATCATGCTGCTGTTCTGTAAGTTAACTAAAGTACCTACTATTTTTGCCGAAGCGAAGCGAGGGCAACTGCTAGTATCAAATAAAATAAGTGTAGACACGAATAATAAGGTTTCTTAATTCTTATAAATACGTTTAGGCTACATAATTTTATATAAGCTTAATGAAAAAGAAATATTTTAAGTCAATGACATTCGCAGCCAAATAGCCGGCTATCACCCAAATACAAAATGCAGTACGTTATTTGATGTTTAAAAGATCATTATGTTGGAGTCTTCTCAACTGAATTTTTAAACTGGTATGATATTTAAATTAAAAATAAACAGTGAAATAACGTTATGATGCACATTTTAAATGTCGTAATAATTTTAAAATTCTGAATAGGTTGGTAGCTGTTCTATGGTTATGTAGTCAAAGCAACTCAAAGAAACTATTATAACGGTTCCAGTAAAGTTAATATGAAGACATAAAGATTTTCTTTATGTTGTATTTGCTTACAATTGAAGGCCAAAAAAAGTTGAGCATCTATTATATCCTCGTTCGTCACTTCTGTGAGGGGCCTAACCTCCCACAATATAGACAGTAATGCTATTAAAACTTTTTTCATCTTTGTACTACAGATGACTCTTGAGAAGTTCGTAAAAGATGTCCTTGTCCAATCTAAAGGCAAGATGACGCCAGTCTAAACAAATATAATTCAGTCTTCGAAAAAGCCAGATATTTGGGGGTTTTTAATCCCCAAAAAGAGGGGTTTTATAAGTATAACTATTATAAGTACTATTATTTCTTCTGTGGTATGACGTGTCTGTGTCTGTGGCATCGTAGCTCCTTAAAGAATGGACCGCACATGATGCGGTTTTTTCATTCGAAAGCTGACGTGATCAAGATGATTTTTATATAGTTTGATGAAAATGAAATTGTTCGGGGGTTTTTTAAATTTTGAAATGTATACTTATTCACGGCAGTTCCTTATTAACACATACCTCCACCCAGAGTAGTGACATCAACGTGCGCAGGCGCCGAAGTCCCGACGCTGTCCGTAGCTGTCACTCGCACACTGTACTTCGTCCCGCACTTCAGCCCTGCCAGTGCGTGTTGCTGGACGCCTGGTAGCCGCGTCTCTCTGGCTACTGGCCACGCCTCTTGCCAGGGACCGTCTCCTTCGCGCCAGGTTAGGTTGTAACCTTCGGCAATGGTGATAGAGAATTAATTCATAAACTAAACCTAGTCTAACTTTATGACTTGTTAATTTAATATTCTAGTATTTTTTTATAAAAATACTATGAATTAAAAAATATATGCCTATGAATGGGAATGTAAAACGGAATTTGGAAAATATAAGCTGTAAAAACGGCGTCTGGTGGACTACCGCGTCAATAGAATAGTATAAATCCATACTAATATTATAAATGCGAAAGTGTGTTTGTTTGTTTGTTTGTTTGTCCGTCTTTCACGTCGTAACGGAGCGATGTTATGCTATGATTTTTTGTGTGGAGATAGTTAGGAGGCTGGAGAGTAACGCAGGCTACTTTTTACTGCGGTAAAACATCCCCATGGGAAGATCGATAGTTAGATGCAAGATATTTAGTTCCGGGTGTTCTTAATAGATGGCGTTAGTAAAATTCTTTTGCAAGTTCTGAATCACGCTATCAAATGATACATGTTTACTTATGTAAGTCATAGGCAACTAACACTAGCTAAATAAAAGTAAGTAGGATTTGTAAAAAATCTATCTCTACCGCGGGCGAAGCTGCGGGCGAAAGCTAGTTAAGGCGTATTAGTCGCAGAGGGTTAATGCGTTTTTGATGTGTAAAAAAAGGAATCTGCACAAAGACGCATTCCATGACCGTGCTATCAAATCAAACCAAAACAAAATTGTTTGTGTTGAAAAGTATCACTATTCCCACTGGCCACTAGACCGTTCCGCCACTCATTGTCATTCTATTGTCAACTAAAATGTACTTATAGATAGATACAGGTATAAAACGCAATTGATCTGTTTCAGTGGCCATAGCGAAAAGTATCGTATTACGTTCATGGACATAAAATGTTCTGACACTTTGAATGCAGGTACACTATGAAATCCGTGGAGCATCGTGGTAGAGAGCACTCTAAACGTATAATGACGACCCGTGTGGCGCAATGGTTACCATGCCGGATCGCCGCACCGAGGGTCCTGGGTTCGATTCCCAGCGAGGCGGAGGTTTGGATGATGAGTTTGAATTTCCGTTCTCGGTCTGGGTGTGAATGTCCTTGTCTATATTGTGTGTTGTCCATGGCACCCACGACACAGGGAATCCTAGTGTGGGGCTATGAGTGTGAGTGTGAAGTACCTACTTCTCAATTACAGCTAACAAACCTTTTTATTATTGTGAAAAAAACGCAACAAAAATCAATTCTATACTTATAAACGTTTTCATAACAAGAATAAAAAACTTGCTGAAAGATGGCTGACAATTTAATCTTCTCCCAGACAGCTTATTAAGTCACAGACTTCAGTAGATTGTCGGTATAGACGAGGAGAAAGTTTCATTTGAGTAAGTAATTGAGCAGTCAAGGATATCGCAAGCGAGGCTTGGAAGTTGTTTGGACAATATGTAAATAAGTATTGATATTATTTTGGCATTAGAATTTTGTGTTCGGTTTTATTCAGGAGAAATTGAAATCTGAAAAATACTACTTTTTAATGCGAAAATAGGATGAGATTCACAAGGCATTCGTCTCTCATCAGGGGGCCAAGAGCTAGCACGCTCTATTCCATATTCTATCCTATATCCATATTGTTGGAGGATGAACTGTCCAAACCCAAATGTTGGCAGTTTTTGTGCCGCTCGAAGGCCTCTGACATGGTTTAACGAATTAAATAATTATACAATCAGGATCAACGGCTTTACGTGCTCCAATATGTATTAAATACGAAAGATGTGAAATATATTCCTAACGCGCTTTGCCAGCAGCTTTCCCAGCGTTTTCCGAGATAATAAGTACCCCATATCCTATTTCAAATCATGGTCTATCTGCGTGCTTTCCATGATAATTCGTTCAATAGTTTTTGCTTGAAAGGGTAACAATCATCTATACATTCTCACAAACTTTCACAATATTATTTATTATATTAGTAGGCAATGATATTTAAAAAATATAGATTCGTTATTCCCTTACAAATCAACCAAAAAATCAGTTCCGAAAAGAGCTACATCATACATGTTTATTGGTTTAATACACAAAGGCATTTTAACGCTGTATGTCTAATCAGTGACGGATTAACCCTTAATCAAATTAAGCAATTGCCTAGGGCATCACGTCTGGGGGGGCACCAGAAGAAGCACAAAAAAGCACAAAAAACCATGCTGACATACGGATAGGGGGGCCCACAGGCGTGGATTGCTTAGGGCATCAAGTAGTCTTAATCCGTCACTGTGTCTAATGTCAAACACTTCTGACAACAACAAAAGCGTGCCTGTTCTTCACCGTCGGCACGCTAGTGACATATCTACCTGATGTTAAAATGTCACAGTATTTGAATACGCCTACTATTTAGTTGGTATAAATGTGTTAACAGTCTACCTAGGTGGGCCTAGTATAATAAGTCTAACATATCAGATCTACAATCGTACCACAGATAAAGCCGAAACAGGTGTTTACCTTACAAATATCAATAGATCAACACACACAAATAGACAACCACACGTATATACATACCTACACAGTTTACGTAACACCTTATTGTGCCTTCGCTATGATACCCTCTTAGCAAACACCTATCTCAATCATTGTCATCGGAACTCCGTATACATTACTTGTACCCGAGTCTCTTGAAATACACGTATTTGTAAATTTTGATATTATATTGGAGGTAATTTAAAGACAACATTATTTCAATTTAGAAGAGATCGATTTCAAGTTTCAATATGTACCTACGTGTCTTCGCATAAGCAAGTAATAATTTTAGTTATAAATAAGTGAATCTATCATGTTTTGATTGATGTTTCTCTTACTTCCCGAAGGTTGACTGGTAGAGAATGGTTTTAGCATTAAGTCCGCCTTTTAAGATGTTTAAATAAATCTTAAACTTCTGAGAAAAATAATACCATAATTATTCTGTGCCTTAACAAATTAAGCTCATATTTCATCGAACCAAGTCTAAGTTATTATGTAATAACCAAAAAAATTTAGAAGCAGGAATGCTTTTAAAATAGTAATTATTTACAAGGGGTCAGTCATCCAATGCCGTCTATGTTCAAACTCATCGTTCAAATTTCTTCGCCGCTGGGAATCGAACCTTAGATATAGCTAGATAGAATTGAACCCAGGATCCTTTGAACAGCGAAGCAAGGCAGCGGTCCGGCCGCGGCATGGTAATGATTATGCCACGCGAATCGTCAACTTTTTTAATTATATTATATCGTTTTAAAATAAAATATTTCATTCGAAATATTCATTACGCATTGCAACGAATCACGAATAAAATTACACAAATCTAATCGAATAATTCTTGACAAAAAATAACCGACTTCAAAATTAGGCATTACTCAAAAACTACTTATCAGATGTCGCCCAAATTTTTGTGGACCACATGACAAGCACCAGCTTTCTATTAAAAAAGGAATCATCAAAATCGATTGACCCAGTCGAAAGTTCTGAAGTAACAAACATAAAAAAACCGGGCAAGTGCGGTCAGGCCACGCGCAATGTAGGTTTCAGAAGCAGTAAAATCGACTATTGCTAACTAAATACTTATGCTAACGGTTTCCTTGTAAATTCATCATAATATAATAATTAACCTATTTTTGAGAACTTTTTCACTTGTCCAACTCCAACCGTTTAGCCGGCAGACGGGGGGGGGGGGGGGGGGGGGGTGGACACTTGACTCTACTCTAACCAAAATTAGCACCTTAAACTTTGATCACTAACGCCCCAACTCAGAGTCACTAATGGTTATTTTAATCACTCCTTAGTAAAGAATCACCATACTAATTCCGTACTAAGGAGCGATTTAAGTAACCGTTAGTGACTCTGAGTTGGGGCTTAGGTATATTAGTAACTCCTAATTTCAAAAATGGTTTTAGAAGACCCATAATATTTTTGAAAGACCTTTTCAACGATGCTAGTACGCGACGAATGAAAAATTCATCATCACGTTAGGGAACGTTCCCAAACCACGTGACCCATTTTTTAGCATTTTTTACCCCCCTCCCCCCCCTCGGTGACCAACCGTGGTATATGAGAAGACCCCCCCCCCTCCCCCCTAGTTTTCACGTGACAAATTTTTTTTTGCAGACAGTTAAAAATATATGAATTATCTATTGTAGAACTATAATAAAATAAACTTGACAAGAGGGTTTCGTCCGTTGATTATGTATTTACCGTGATTTTCCTATTTTATTTATTTTTGCCGTTTTTTAAGACCATTGACTTATTTTTCCTGTAATATTTAAGTAAAGAACTCTATTTTTTTTTTTTTAATTCAAGCGTCAGTAGTTTCGGAGATAAGGATAGTCAATTTTTGGCTTTAATTTTCATTCGTTCTTGAATAATTTTAAAACTTTCCATTGTAGAACTATAACTAAAATATATTATTAGAGATCCTGACAACAAGCCCTTTTTCCCAATTAAAAAAAAGGAGGAGGTATTCAATTCGACTGTTTTTTTATGTTTGTCACCTCAGCACTTTCGACTGGGTGAACCGATTTTGATGATTCTTTTTTTAGTCGAAAGCTGGTGCTTGTCATGTGGCCCCACATAAATATAAGCAAGATCTGACAAGTAGTTTTTAAGTTATTTTGAAGTCTTATAAACGTTATTTTGAAGTCTTATAACGTCTTATAAATCTATGAACACTGGCTGCACGCACGGAAAAGTGTCACGTTCCGCCTGAGCCTGAGCGTGCAAGCGAGAGCGCAGAACAAGCGATAGAGAGACACGATCGGCCCAAGCGTTGGCTTGTGACACATTTATCTCTCTTCTCGCGCAAAAAAATTGTAATTTTCAATTAACTCCTTCTTAGTATTATACAAAATAATGATAATTCAATGATAATATTTCAATTCAATTCATAAAAGTATGCAATTTTTCATCAATGTTTCTTTACGACGTTATCACGTAAAACTATCGTCCGTAAACCGACTTTACAGACAATTTTTTTTTCAAAATTCAGTTGTTTACTTTATATACCTTCGTCTTTGGGTCACAAAAAAGTACATGAGTAGGTACCAAATTTCAACTCATTTGGACCAGTAGTTTCGAAGTAAATTTTGGCTGTGAACGGCGGCCGCCCAGACGCACGAGTGATCCTATAACGGTTCGGTTATTGATTTTTTTCGTGTCGGAACCCTAATAATCAAAATTTTACTAACAAAAAATAACCGACTTCAAAGTTACTCAAAAACTACTAGTCAGATCTCGTTCAAATTTATGTGCAACCATATGACAAGCACCAGCTTTCGATTAAAAAAAGAATCATTGAAATCAGTTGGCGTTATATTGAGTTATTCGTCCGTTTGTCGCGCACATACTTAATAAAAATTTAAGACTTATATGGTTTTCTCATGGATGCCATTGTCAGATCTCAATAAAATTTATGTGGGACTACATGACAGGCACCAGCTTTCGATTAAAAAAAGATCATCAAGATCGGTTCACCCAGTCCAAAGTTCCGACTTCTGAGGTAACAAACATAAAAAAACAGTCGAATTGAGAACCTCCTTTTTTGAAGTCGGTTAAAAAAACTGTTTTGTAAACTGTATCGTGTCGTGTCACTTGTGGCATGTCAAATGAAAGGGCATGTTGTAAGGATCGCAAATATATTTTATTATTTGATAATTTTAAAATTATTCAAGAAGAAGGTAGCCGAGCGTTAAGGTCTGTGATCAAAGCCATTCAAGGCAATTTCTGTGCATCGTCATCGTCACCAGAATCGCGATACCTTGAAAGTGCGGTGCCAGCTCAAAACTCGCGTTTTTTGGATTTTCTCTGAAAGTTTCATTCTCAGCCCTATGGCGTTTTGGACAATGTAGAACAAACCTAGAACAACCTTCAAAATGTTTGTAACTTCAAAGTGTGGCGCCAACTTTCTGTAGGTGAGTAAGTATAGCTCGAGAAAGTGGGAGATTCCCTTAGTGGATACTGACCACGTGACAAAAACCTAAAACCCCCTCCCTCCCCCCTGTGACCAAGCGTGGTGTTTTGCAGACCCCCCTCCCCCCCCTAAATGTGTCACGTGGTTTGGGAACGTTCCCTTACCTGTAGGGGAGGTACCCTGAAAAAATGTTTTTCAATATTATTTTATTCTACGATTCTGGTGTTTTAATAAATATATTGTAAGTATCCATGCCAAGTTATTGCTTTCTAGCACTAAAGGTCTCGGCGCTTTGCTTTGGACAGACAAACGGACAGACGGACGGACGGATATGACGAAACTTCGAGTATACGGGTTCCGATATTACTTTGGAACCCTAAAAAGGAATTTTAACCGCATAAACTACTTTGCAGACATTTTGACTTTATCACTTTACACTTTTAGTAGTAATTATCATAAAGACCTTTCATTTGGGCATTTCAATGTTCGAGGTATGAATAAACGCCGTATTTATCTTTTTTCATAACACATCATGACTGTATCAAAGATTCGCACAACCGAATATAGCTCCCGTAGCGTAATGGCTAGCGCGTTTGGGTATTAAACCTGAAAGGAGGTGGTTCGATCCCACCCGGGAGCCTGATTCCATCCACAACTCATATTTTTGACTTGTATATAATTGTAAAACAATCTATATCTATATCTATACTAATAATAAAATTGAAGAGTCAAACTGTGATTTTGACAAATGAATTTTTCAAGTGCAAATCGTTACTTGCACGATACCAACACCGAAAAATGAGTTTTTAAAATTTTTGTCTGTCTGTCTGTTTGTTTGGCTTTGCAAATCTCTGAAACCACTGAACGAATTTTAACACAACTTTCACTAAGATATTGAAAAGACTTCAACTTAGCATTTAAGCTATTTTTTATAGTTCCAAACCAAAGGGTTCCTTAGGGATATTTTGTATGGAAAAATAAAAAAATGTCAGCTGATTTGTTTGAAATAATAAAAAACGTTTTCTCCGTACAAAAAGAGTAATACATGCATATCTTAGTTTTTACTAATATGACATGGGAAGACCATAAAATGCCTTTAAAGGTTATTTTTTTCATTAATTCACAACCCTATTACTGAATGGATATCTTTTTTCTTATTTTGTTTTCCAGATCATATTTTTTGCCTATTTATGTACTCCAATATAATTTCAGCGTTTTACTAATTTCACCGTCGAAGTGGTGGAAAAACGCAAATTAATTCTGTATGAGTAACCGATCGATTAATATCTTGGCCACTAGATGTCGCTGTATTTGTTCATTTACGCCAACGATTTTAGTACATACAAACCTCTTTTTTACCTACAAATAAATAAAATTTAAGAGTCCGTCTGTGATTCCAAAATAACTGTATTTTTCATGTTGTAAATAGTTACTTGCACAATATAAAAACTGAAAAATGAGTTTTTGATAATTTTTGTTTGTCTGTTTCTTTGTCGCCACTTATCTCTGAAACCACTAAAAGGATTTCAACAGGACTCTACTACGATATCGAGTCTTCAACTTAAATTGTAGGATATTTTTTTGGGTTCCATAACAAAGCGAGAAAATAAAATATGAGTCGATTTGTTTTGAACGTACAAAACCTTTTCTTCATTGATAATAAAATGCATAACTCATCACTCAGACGTAAAGCGTATTGCGACGTGTTATATGAAGCTTAGGATTGTTATTTGAAATAATTGTTTCGTGTTTTTTTTATGGAAATAGCCGACAAACGAGCAGACGTTCCACCTGATGGTAAATGGATATCGTCGCCCATGGACACCAACACCAAAGGCATCACTGATGAGTTGCTGGCCAAGAAAGAGAGAGAAAAAGAAAGAAAGAACTGGCTCTCAAACGCTCAGCCGGAACACGCCGAATCGTTTGGCGGCTGACTCATGCTCAAGGGTGTTAGCTATCCAGGAGAAGCACATGTAGAAGTAATAATAGTAATAATGGTATTAATTAACAATTATAATGCATAATATCCTTAGGAACATCGTGTTGAGAGTGCTGAGTGCTGAATTTTCTCTTTTT
This sequence comes from Thymelicus sylvestris, assembly GCA_911387775.1. Classification (NCBI taxonomy): domain Eukaryota; kingdom Metazoa; phylum Arthropoda; class Insecta; order Lepidoptera; family Hesperiidae; genus Thymelicus; species Thymelicus sylvestris. The sequence goes on along the minus strand of OU426885.1, from coordinate 31,075,441 downwards.
ATGTGAAGCAATATCTCCCCTTTGCCGTATTATTGGTTTGCTAAAACTACAATGTAATAAATGCGAAAATGTGTTGCCTCCTTTATTACCATTCACACATAACTCATCGAATTAACCTTAACTCTCTCGCACCGCTGAACCAATTTTGATGTGTTTGGGTAGATAGACATAGATTGTACGTTGGAGAAGGATTACTACTATTTTTAAAGTCTGGGTACCTATGTATGTAATGTGAAATACTGATGGCTTAGCCATACGGCATCATACAAACTATTTATTCAGTGTAATTTATTAGAGTTAAGCAGGAAATACAAACATTAGAAAATAATATCATGAAATAATAATAATAAGTAAAAGCAACCGGCCAAGTGCGAGCTAGGGTTGTTGAACCTAACTTAACTATTTAGTGAAACCTAACGTAGGTACTCGTAGCTGTGTAACGACAAGATAAATGGAATAAAGAAACAAACATAACTTTGCCGTTGAAAAACTTTCGTCCCCATACATCGACATAGGCCCTGATCAAATGACCAAGTTCTGCAAATAGGTGTAAAAACATGTTCTTTGTGATACCTACTTACAAAACAGTTTTCAGATTTTTTTCTTTAACCTGTGTTATACCTGAGACATTTCTTCTAGCCGAGTGTCTTTTGATTGCGTTGACGACATAGAATATTGATCTTTACACAGCTCCTAGGGATTGCAGACCTGAGTATTGGATATTAATTTTAATTTGTTACCTTCACGTGTTCCTTGCAATGGAGTGATTGATCTTATGGGAACCGTGTTTTTTTCTTTTGCGGTAAGGAACCCTAAAATATGGAAACGTTAAGTCGTGTATTAATTAACCTTTCATTGTAATGCGGTTCTAATGATCATGCTGCTGTTCTGTAAGTTAACTAAAGTACCTACTATTTTTGCCGAAGCGAAGCGAGGGCAACTGCTAGTGAAATAATAATAATAAGTAAAAGCAACCGGCCAAGTGCGAGCTAGGGTTGTTGAACCTAACTTAACTATTTAGTGAAACCTAACGTACTCGTAGCTGTGTAACGACAAGATAAATGGAATAAAGAAACAAACATAACTTTGCCGTTGAAAAACTTTCGTCCCCATACATCGACATAGGCCCTGATCAAATGACCAAGTTCTGCAAATAGGTGTAAAAACATGTTCTTTGTGATACCTACTTACAAAACAGTTTTCAGATTTTTTTCTTTAACCTGTGTTATACCTGAGACATTTCTTCTAGCCGAGTGTCTTTTGATTGCGTTGACGACATAGAATATTGATCTTTACACAGCTCCTAGGGATTGCAGACCTGAGTATTGGATATTAATTTTAATTTGTTACCTTCACGTGTTCCTTGCAATGGAGTGATTGATCTTATGGGAACCGTGTTTTTTTCTTTTGCGGTAAGGAACCCTAAAATATGGAAACGTTAAGTCGTGTATTAATTAACCTTTCATTGTAATGCGGTTCTAATGATCATGCTGCTGTTCTGTAAGTTAACTAAAGTACCTACTATTTTTGCCGAAGCGAAGCGAGGGCAACTGCTAGTATTTAAATAATAATATAAGATCAACTGATCAAATTACGGCTTTTTTTTTTTGTAAAATTGGATTGGACCCAGTCTTTACTAACGGCTGGCTATAGGTACTTTATTGTGACAGCTGGATACAGTGTTCCACAATCAAAGATCCCACATTTTTTCGATGATTTTAAAAAGCTCATTAAAAAAATTTAAGATTACAAGTAAAGAACGATGAAAGTCACGTTGAAATCGTTTTTGAGTTAGTAACACCATCTAGTTCGCAATACGGTAAGCTTGCTTATCCCGAAATATGAAATAGGCAAAAACGTTCTAAGTCCCAGTTTTTTTTTGCCTAAAAGGTGTCAGTGATCATAGTTCAAACGGTAAAATGTAAAAACGATCAAAGTCATAAGACATTGATCGTTTATATCATTTTTATCCCTTCATGGAATTACAAACAGACGCTGCGAAACTATTAAGTAAAAGCGGCCAAGTGCGAGTCGGACTCGCCCATGAAGGGTTCCGTTGCATTGCGGTTTACGATTTATGACGTATTAAAAAAAAACTAAAAAAAAAGCCGAATTGCATACCTCTTCCTTTTTTGAAGTCGGTTAAAAACATACCTATGTAACCATCCATCTCTATCAGATAGGGCAAGAAAGAAGAAAGAAAAAGAACGAAAGAACTATACAAAATATATATTTCTGCATACTACAGTGGCAACAATGCTAGTAACCATCCACAATTTTAGTACGGGAAACCTATGCCTTACCCTCACGAATGGTTTACATGAGATTCTTAAAATTGGCATGTTGTAATATAACATTGTGCAATCTAATTAAAATGAAATAAATGCCTGCAAGGAGCTTACATAAATATTGACTTTGCAAATGTACTCGCTATTGTGATGATAATAAAGAAAGATTGTAGCTGTAAGGATGTTAGAAAGAAAAGTATACATACTTATTCCATACGCGATAGAGTCGTTGACCATCTTGATTTCGTCCCATTCGACGACAATAGAATCTTTATAAGGTGTCGCTCTCAAAGATGGTGGATTTGGTAGTGGCAGCACTCTAACAGTGTATACTACCGAATCTGATCCGTAAAGGTTCTTAGCGAGGCACGTGTAGTTTCCGCTAAGGGCTTGATCGATACCTGGAAAAATGATTATTGTAAGATCTTTGTTTCATAAATTTTTGCGGTTAGGTTTGCGGTTGGCCAGACTTTATTCATTGTGCCATTAAAATGGAAAACTTAACATTGTTTAATGTACACATTTTAATATAATACGAGTGGGTTTGAATTACCTATATTTCGATATTTCGACTCAGTATGGATCGTGAAAAACATAATACGCAATTGAGTTAGTCAGTAATTATTTAGAGTGATTGGACTTTTCACCAATCGCATAACAACGAATTTGATTTGTACTAAACATTAATAATAATTAGTTCCGGTTATCACAAGGTAGCCAAATCTAATCTTCGATGGACCAAATTTGTTTTTTAGTTAAGATAAATAAATGATAAGTAAAAGTAATAAGGCGTACTTTAACACGCGAAAGTTACAGCGAATTTATACGACACAGCCTTTTGAAATGAAAACACTTTATTTCGGTACGTTATTTACAAAGAAAATAAAAAAGATTTTCTTACTGGGTACCGGGACTTGAAGGCGTATAAGTAAATAGTGTTCTGAAAAGCAATTTTCACAGCACTGCTGTGATTAGCTATAAAAATATTAGAAATGTTACGTCTATAGAATAAAGCTTCTGAGAACCGTTGAAAATATAAGATTGGTTTTTACAGATATTAATAAGATTCTTAAAGACTTTTTCATAGCAGAATTTTAATAGAAATGTCTAACTGAATAGCATAATGTGTCGAAAATCGAATTTCGCCTCTTAGGTACTTGACCTTCGTTGGAGGTTTTATGTTTTTTATAAGTAATTTTAATGCGACGTCACATAACCTATGAGCAACGGATAATCTAAAGGCTTTTTGCTCATTTATTCTGTGCCTCCTGTGACTGTGATAAGTGATACGAGTGAAAAATCGACTTTACAGGAGGACGAAAACAAGTTCAAAAAAATTCTAGTTCTTAAACTAAGTGAGCTAGGCGTAACATGAGTACCTCATTTACTATCACCATACATTTAGTTTTTTGTAGTATATATTATAATATACGTATTAAAGTAATTCGTTAAAAACCTATGAGTTGTACCTTTTTTATTTCAAATGTGTGCTAATATTACGTGATAAATTATACAAGTAGAGTTAAATTATGTTGCATCTATAAATTATTGTCTTTGTGTAAACTGATATAATTGATTGGGGTACAATTCTATATAGATTTATATAGACTTGTACCCTAATCAGTATTGGTTTATAGTGACTCTCTAAATAAATCAATATTCACGATAAATATATTGAAAAATAAAATGTGAAAATTAATATAATGGCAGTTATAGCACGAAGCACAAAAAACTATCTGTAGAGCAATTATTTATAGGGGTTACATCTTTAGATATATCTATATTCACGGTTTTTCGCCAAAACCTGTGCAGTTATATCAATTTGCACAAAATTGTCTCCAAAACTATAGCAGATAGAAGAACGTGAGTTAGACCAAAAAAATCGTATTTCTTTCTTATACATTTCTATGTTAAAATCACAAAAATGGTACAACTCGACTTAGATCACTTATCAAAGGAGGCACAGAATTGTAGATTTAATAAGTTCTTCAGAAATTTTCCGGAAAATATAATAATATGAACATACAATAAATGTTTCTTTTAACATGCACATATTATATTATGTACGGATTGAATATAATAATAACTCATTTGGGTCATTGGGTCTTAGCCTGAAAAAGTTGTAACAATATGCATATTCTGAAAGGTTCAATACATATAATTTTAATGTACCATGAATGTACCTTGATATAAATATATTTCACGTTAAAGATGTAAACCGTGTACAGAAATATAGTTCACGCTATGAGTTAACGCCTTATCATATCCAACAAGTTGTCGAAAAAAAAATTAATAATGGATAGTGGGACTCTCTTGAGGCGCAAAAATGGCTGTCTCCTTTTTTATGTTTACGATATGCTACACTCAACAGCTTTACGACGCAGATACGAAACTTTTCTTATTTAAACTCCTAAGATAGATAGGGAATATCTTTTTAGGATAGACAGCTCAAAATATATTGATAAGGGTTTATGGTTGGATACTGAAACTAAGTTATTGTGAGGAACTTGGATAAGTCGACATTGAATGGTATCTCTTAAAAGTTTATGGCTGTGTTGGAATTAAATAACTTTTCTTTTAAGATATCTTCAATATACAAAATTCAAGTCTTATGGTTTAAGGAATAAGGGAATGAACTCCTTAACGCTTGGGTATTGTTATTCATCGAAATCAATCGACTGAGAATTTTGTATGAGAATCACATTTAGAGCGCACCCTAAGAAAAATAGTAAGGTCAAAATGGTAAAAAAATGGTAAGAAAAATGGTAATGGTAATAAAGGCTTGATGCTAAGTGGTCATCGTTGCCTTTGGATATGAGCAACACCAGTGAAATCACCAATGATTCGCCGGCCTTGAAGATAACTCTTTTTATTACATCGAAACGATAGTGAATGAAGATCTATGAAGTATCGTCATCTTACTGATATACGTAGAATTTATATTTATAAGTATAGTTTAATAAGTTATATCTATACGTTGTTAGTTGTTACCCAAAGCTGGCTTACATAATTAAGTTCACTTGTCAAGTTTTCAGCGGACTTCATGTGGCATCCAGTTTGGATGGGACAGCTACGTCAAGTTTACTGGATGGCGCATCAAGTCCGCTGCAAACTTGACAAGTAAACTTGATAATGTATGGCCAGAACGTTATACGAAACAGATTCTGAGTTCAAATGCATGTGGAATACAACTGTCATATTTGAGCGGCACTGCAAGCATTTACATAACTCGATAGAGAGGCGTACACCAAGGGTTTTGTTGACCCGATTTTGGTTGAAACTAATTTTCAAAGCGGCAAACACTAGCGTATTGTAGTTGCTAGCTTCTCGGTATTCTATATACTAGGTATGTATAATATACATATATGAAACGCATGGCCTATTTACCATGTCCCTTTACCATGATCAATCGTAGGGAGCATCAGATCTATCTTTTCAAAGTAAGTATCCCTCCGGTATTAAGAAAATGTTTTACTATGACCAGGAAAATGCTTTGCTATGTTAATAGCGACTTTGACTATGAAGTGAGGGGTTCTAGGTTAGATTTTTTATGGCAATATCCGACAAATAAGCCTCTTATTCCCGGCCGGAGTAGATACTTATGTGACACCTGCGAGTTAGAGAATCCTAGTGTAATTTTATTTTTATTTCCATATTTTAAGTAAATATCCATTAAACGAACAGACAAACTACCTGATGTTAAGTTACCGTTTTCATTGGATACCAGTAAAACCATAGAACGACATTAGGTACTGCTGTTTTGCCGGTGAAAAACGAGGTGTACCCGCATTACATTAATAATACAATATTTACGTTAGAGTAGGCATACCTAATCTTTAAGTTGATAAAAATTAAACCTTTCAAATAAGTAATACGTCGTAGGAAGGAATATTGTGAACGCGTCAGCCAAACGTAAATTTTAAAGGGCATATCGCAAACAAAGGCAATAGGACCTTTCCTTACATCGAGGTTTCTTGGATTTGCGATATCGCTTACAAATAGCGTTTCATCACTTTTCCTGACCCTTCCTTGATGTTTTCGATGTAATAAAAAGGTTTTCACATCAAAAGACTGTTATTAAATGGAATATTTTTTGAATAATTGCTCACAATACAATACTTGTTCAGTACAAGTAACGGTACGGAAAATCCCTATCTTAGAGGACACTTAATTTCTACATACTCACTCTTTATCAGCAAGCTGTCATCCCTATTCCTTGTAAACCTTGGATGATGGGTAATGATGTTCTGGTTGTGGTACCACACGGTTCTTGGTGGTGGGGATCCCACACTCTTGCATTCCAGGAGAAGAGAGTTCCTTACTGCTACCGTCACTTCACCACCAAGAGTGGCCACTCCTGCTACCACTAAGAAAAAAAATGATATATCAATCTCGCGCATAGCATGTTAGAAAAAAAAATTAACGTATGATTCATAATGGTCTCTTTAGATACATGGTCTTCGGAAGATCATGGCAAAATCAAGTCACAAATCAGCAGATCACAGCTTGATGAGTACTGATACACTGTAGACATCCTTAATAACAACACAACACAAGGATATTTTCAAAGTTTGCGTAGAAAACTTAATGATCTTTCGACGATATCAATTCGCACCATTCGCCACGGCAACTGTATTGAAAGTTCTTTTATAACCCGATGTTCTACAACATTTAACGTTAACATCCAAAAACAATAGTAAACAGACACCATTGAAAAATTACAAGGTTAATCTGAAGGGCTCGGCCTGAAGCGATTTCCCAGAGGAGTGACTACACGAAATTTCCAAGCCCGTTACTTAGCGGTTCACAAGCAAAGGATGTTAAATGAAACATCCTTAAAAATTTGATAAATAATTGATGGCTCAACTTACTTTTGTCGACTGCTTAGAACATTTTGAACATCTTACCTCGTTGCGACGGTGTATTAGTGACTCTCTTGCTCTCCGGACCCTCTCCAATTGCGGTGCTAGCCGTCACCCATACATCGTACTGTCTGCCTTCGTAGAGGCCCTTTAGTTCCATGGTCTGAGTTTTTTCATACGCATCAGAGGTTGCTTCTGTGTCCGCTCGGAATACTTGTGGCCCATCGTTACTGTTTGGAAGGGATTTTCAGTAATTATGACCTCATCAATTAGTAACGAAGTCAAGGGTCTAAAGTCATTATGCCGCACAAAGGTCTCCACCATGGCTTGACCACTATCTAAATACAACAACCAGGGTTGATGGCCTAAAGAATTTGAGGCGTAAATGATTTTAAAAGAGTTATCACTACTAGTACTTCATCATCCATCTACATATAGCACCTACGTTGCCTAAATTAACCAATTAACTCACGATAAATTCTACATAGACCCAATACCCAATGAAGGGTCAAACCTAATGGAAATTTCGCTATAATCAATTTTGAAACTGGATAATACTACAGCGCCTAATTTTCAAAATAGACAAAATAATAGCACGTATAGGCTTACCTGGACGTAGGCTTACAGTAGACCGTGTAATGTAACAACTTTCCGTTCGGTTGGTTCGGCTTCTTCCAGCTCACTAGCAACGTAGTTGATGACTGTGACAGCAGCTTGATTTCAGCGGGGGCGTCTGGTACTATGCAAACAAATTTTGTTTTTAACCCTCAAAGTTTATCAAGTGTGTCTATGGTAGTGGTTATATTAGTTTTTGTTTCAAAAGTAACCTGTGTCATGTCTGTTTACCGCACATTATTTTCACACATCGCGATTTTGTCAATAACTGCCGAGTGATGTTAACATTTACTATGCCTAGTATAACAGGGAATATTCCAAGTGATTATATTCTGAGCAATTAATAAGCCCGGAAATATATTTATAGTTTTGAAAATCACTTGAAGCTTATTACTTTTATTTCTTGCTATGATCTGAAAATCATTTGGCAATTCGTGCTCCAAAATCTACACAAACTAAATCAAAAGTATCTCGCCCTTGAAAACTCTCGCTCGCTTTCCAACTTCTACATCCATCATCATTCAAGTAAACTACAATACAATTGGGCATTGTTTGAACTTCTGAACAATTTGAACTTGGGACTTGGAACATTATTTGAAGTTTCCTTTGATACTAACCATCCTGGAGGGTAGAACACACAATGGGAAAGGAATAGGGCCCGGTGCCATAGTTTGAAAAGCCGGCCACTTTGACTGTATAATTAGCATATTTGTGTAGACCTTGCAGACGTAGCTCAGTAACTGGTGACGTCGCATTCTGCCATTGTCGACCTGCAAATATTATCTGATATAAAGCAGTCCATAAGTATCGATAACTTTGGGACAACGTTTTATGTGTTAGCAAATTTGTTCGCCGTGTTAGACTTCAGAATAAACTTCTCCTGCACGTAGTTCTAATATGACTAACAATAAGGCGCTCCACCCACTGCACCGCGCACCGCGACGGGGCGCGGGATGGCAAACTTTACCATTGTATGCAATTATGTCAATTTATATAGAAATCACGCCTAGCACAACACACTGCCGACGCGCCACCGCGCGGGAAATTGCCCCGCGCGCAGTTGTGTTATCCGTCGCTCTGCGCACCGCGGCGGGACGCGTCTTCAGTGGGTGGAGCGCCTAAGATGAACTAGGTATCTTTTAAAGGAGATCTATTGGTTTTGTATCGATTTGATCACGACGATACTCGTGTATATTAGTAGGGATTGATAGTGCTTGGGTGCTGCAACCAACCCCTTAAAGAATGAAGCAGTGTTGAAGATCTGGGTCTTTCAGTAACTTCAATCTCCCGTTTTCTTCTTCAATAAATGGCAGTATTCACTTACTATAACATTACTTTTCAGCTCATTTATCAGCTATTAACTTAACAGGTTATTTACTGCTACTAACTGACTCAGATGAGCCATTAATTTCACCTTTCTGCTCATTTATCGGCTATTGACTTAAAGAGTCACAGGTCATTTCAGTCACCTGACTGAAGTGAGCTATTAACCAAACCATTAATTTAAGCAACTTACCTTGAGCAGCATACAGCACAGTGTATCCAATAAGCGCGCCTGCTTGTTTGTGTGGTGGTATTGGCTGCCAACTAACCCGCAGAGCCGTCGACGTCACGCCTCCACATTCTACTGACGTAGGACCTTCTTCAGGAGCTGTTGATGTTGAAGAATTTATTAACGTTGAGATTCGAACAGCTACTTTTGATTTGTGAGTCGTTCTTTATTTTTTCTATAGCTTGAAAAGCTGACGAAAAAAGCTAATAGCCTATTGAAGGTATGAGGTCATCGTTGCCAATGCAATGACGGCCCTGCAGAACTAGTTCTACACCATTTTTGAAGAACCTCATATCATAGCGTTTTGGGGATACCTAAGAAGGGAGCCCTTTTTACACTTTGTGGGTTGGCAATAACGAGCACTGCCAGCTGACATGGCGAAAATATTTTTCTTCTGTTTTCTTTTTAACCGACTTCAAAAAGGAGGAAGTTTTCAAGTACATAATTTTTTTATGTGTGTTACCTCATAACTTCTTACTCGGTGTAGCGATTTTGATGATTATTTTTATATTCGAAAGCTGTTGCTTGTTACGTGGTCTCATTTTAAGAGCGAGATTTAACGAGTAGGTTTTGAGTTATACCTAATTTTTAAGTTGGTTGTTTTTTTAGAAGATTTATGATTAGCAATTTATCGGTGATGTTTTTGGTGTTGCTGATGTCAATGGACAATCGTGACCTAAACCTATCATACGGCTAGTCCGCTTGTTTGATGTTACAGTCAGCAAAATAATTAGATATGCAGGGCATGATTTTAAAACCTTCTGTAATTATTGATATGTAACATATTGTTCACATTATTAGCAAAGTTAAATCAGACCTTACTTATACATGTATCATTTAACACTGATAGGACACAAACATTCAAGGTTTTAGAATCATGCCCTGCGTAACTTATTATTTTGCTGATTGTACATAAATAAGCTATGTTTGGTATGGACATAGTAAGCGATAATTGAAGTGACGATATATCTAAATCTAACACACGGCACTGTGCCGTAGAATTCAGACGTTAAAAGTTATTGACTATAAATAAAGATATACGCTGTATTGCGCTATTCGACCAAATCGAAAATGATAAAATATACCATAAAGCTGACAAAATTAGGATATTAGCAAGACGGGTAAAGTGGTAATCTGTATTTTACTTAGATCAAAACAATGATAGTCGTAGGGGTAAATATGGCTGTTTTAATTATCAGCATTTGACGCTAAGATGAGTAAGCTAGAAGTTAACTAGAGTATAAAGGTAAAGGTAAATTCTCTCGACCTTTTGAAAATGCATGATTATTTACTAGGGAAACCTATGCCTTAGCACCCAAACTAGACACATTTTTAGACGGAATTTTTTAATCGAAATAAAACAGACACAAAACTTACAACAATTAAGTTTTTTCTGATTAATGCTATACTGATAAACACGCAAATAAACAAGAGATCTCTATGAATAGTTTTAGGCATATTATATCGTCCAAGTACAGATAATTATAAAAAGACTAGATTTAATGGAAAACAGCGTTGAAAATTTAGACCAAGACAGTTATTCATTGTTTATCACATTTCTGTATGGTTTTATCTAAGACAGTTCAGGTGTAGACAAGCTCTATTACCGAATAATATGAGAAGCGTAATGGATGTGTTCAGCAAAGCCACATCCATTAGGCAAGCGTCTAATATAATTGTTTATTAGAGAAAACAATTCACTATTATGTACCTACATATACAAGTTACGCGCACAAGAGATAACAACGAACGTGGTAAAAGAAGTATAAGTAAAGTTTTATTGTTTCAGCATTTTATCGTAAAAAAATGCAACTGGAGTTTTGAAGTGAAACTTATTTTTAACGTTAAAAAATGTTGAAAAGGTAAAAAACAAAAAAAAAGAGAGAAAAAAACTGTTTTAATTTATTTTACTTATATACCTTTGTTTTTACATAGGCGCACATTTTTTAAGCAGAAAACAATCGTGAAAACGTACCTATTATAAATTGGGAGTTTTAACTGGATTTTGTCTTGAGACGTTCGTTATGAAAGCAATAAGTAAAGTTTTAAATTGAAATTGAGAAGCCATTATGAAGACAATTAGAAAGGTTTCCATTTATATTTCGGCATATTTTTCAGGTGGAATTGTGCAAAGAATATTTTTGATTCGGAATTATGCCACGTTAATTATTTTTGATTCTAAGGGATTCAAAGTATTCAATCCCGGTAAAAAATTTAATAAATAATATTATTAAAAGTTAAAATCGAGATAATAACACAAGAGATAAAATATATGTATTTAGTTTAAATATTTAACAAGGCACTTTTTCAGAACCATAGGTACCTATTACAAGATATTTGAAGTTACTTGTTCATACATGTACGAGTAATAAGGATGTATTAAATTCGACTGTATTTTTTTGTTTGTTACCTCAGAACTTTCGACTGGGTGAACCGATTTTGATTATGCTTTCTTTAATCGAAAGCCGGTGCTTGTCATGTGGTCCCACTTAAATTTGAGCTAGATTTGACGAGTACTTTTTGAGTCTGGTAAAATTCAGATTATACGTATAATAAGATCAGGGCCAACGCGAGCTTGGCGTGGCACTTTAATGACCTAATACATTGTACAAGTACATTTATTGTGAATTACTCTTACTGGTTATCACTAAAAAAAATCTTTTTTCTATTCGTAAATAAATGAAGTTAATTAAACCATCAAGTCTTGCGACCTGAAATATAAATTTGTAATAACTTTTTGTTAATCAGAAAGTATTCTTTAAGTAATAATTAAGGCAATTTTTTAAATTCTTCTAATGAACTTCATAATTACGAATTCTTTCCATCAATTTTATTCTAAGTGCTGACGTGGAATGGATAAAGCAGAATTAATGAGAAAAAATAAATAATTTATTAATCTTATAATTTTTCTCGTTAGTATATAAATGATTAACAAGCTTTTAATTATTGCTGTTAAACAGAAATTCGTTTTTCTTTTGTCTATACCTACAATACATTTTATTTAAAAATATCGTCAGTAAGTGCGAATTACAATCGCGAATGTTTCATACAGAAAATGTATCTAAAACAACGAGAATTAATTAATACAGAATATAAAAATGGTTCTTCTTACCTCCTTCTCTTGTATCTTGAAAAAGAGGTATGGAAAATGGTCCATTTCCTGCACTGTTGAATGCTGCTACTGAGACAGCATACCTAAACAAAAATATTAAAAAGCACATGAATACCAAATTTCAACTCATTTAGTCCAGTAGTTTCGGAGCAAATTGTCTGTTAAGGGTGGTCGCCCAGATACACGAGTGATTCTATAAGGATATACGGAACCCTAAAATTATAAAAACACATTTTAAACAATCAAACGATAAACAACCTATCTCAATTATTATGTATCTATAATCCTCAATAAGTTACTTTTTTAGCAAGAAGATAGATATTGGAAACGTCCGTAAGATTAATATGCTGGGCATCTATTTTATGGCCAGCAATGCGTCGAGTAGTTATTTGATATATGAATGATGTAGTATATTATGTCTACGTGTGGGCCAGTAAGCAACGCTTCATTTGTCTACAACATTGATGGAAAAAAATAGAGGAACGCAGAAAAGACACTATAACTAAACATAGAGGTATTATTATTAGTATAGAGTGCGGGTATCACACAAATGGAACGGTACGCATCGTAGGCAGATGATCTATAGATACGTATATCGATACGTGTATGACGGATAGGGATGTATCAATTACGTGCCGATCGGCAACGAGGTATCGATAAGTTATTTCGATAACTTATCTTATTTCCTACTATTAAACGAGATTTTTTTTATATAAATAGGTATGTATATTTATTTATATATTTGTTTGTTACCACGTTCTCGATAACAGCACTAACGATTTCGATGAAATTTAGAATGTTATGGTTTACGAGGGCGACTAATCGATCTAGCTAGTTCTCATATCTGGGAAAATTTGTTTTCTCTATTTTCACTTGAGCAAGCTCATTTGCCCAGGTACTTATTACACCATTTGTTGTACTACAGTACATTAATTGTACCTATGGCACCCATAATAGCAGATTCTCCTAGTGATGGAGCTGTTAGTGTGATCTATATTGTTGGTTATTTAAAATACGAAAGTCACTCAGTTTTTTAGTTTTACACGAGTATTCTTGTTATTTAGATAGTAAATGTTTATGGTACAAACAATCGAAGAAAATATAGACATAGACTCAATTAAATAAATCATCCATTTTAATATTAATCTTGTTTTAATTTAATTTAATTTCACTTAAACTTCTATTTATCACGAAACATTGTCAAAACTTCTTTGCACAGCAACAATATATCGATGACAATTTGACAGCTAGGAACTTAAGATTGTCGTTGATTCATAAGTATTGAAAGACAAATCGATATTCTAAATCGTTTGAATGATTTCTTGATCGATATAATAATATTTTAACTTTACGCTTGAAAATTAGAGACATATTTTTAAAACTGTGAATTATTATTTTTGTCTTTTTCTATTACTCAAGGTTACAATGACAATGATTTTTCGTTCGCATCATGGCAAATAATTTTAAACAGAAATATTTAAGTAGGTACTTATCAATTCCCATAGTCATTTTCTATAACAGATAATGAAATTTAGTCGCTGTATCATATGAACCGACTCCAAGTTTCATTATATATACTGTCTATGGCAAATTGACATTAGAAGTCGGCCATATTTGTTTACGACTTTAGACTCGACCAAAAAAATGGACTATAGACTACCTGCGCCGACTACCTGGGCGAACCGGTCCCGATAAGCGCTGGCAGATCGGCGCCGGTAGCCAGCTTTCTACGTGAATACGCCCTTATATTTACATTCCTAGCTAACGTTAAAATACTTTCGCATTATAAATATTACAAAGTATATCATACAAAACACACACTACAATGATTTATAATAAATATTTATAAGATTTTGATTTTTTTATTAAAGTTACATATAATACGTTGTTCTCATAGCAAACATTTCAAAACATATTTTAAATATCGACTACAGCGTTGGTCGCATCCATCACTACAGTCTCTCGAGGAGAGCGCGGTGCGCGGGCGGTCTTTCCGTGCCCGCCCCTCACGTCTCCTTCACACCCGCGATGCGTGATTTGTTTTCTTAAAAATAAATATAAAAATCAACTTACCGATGAAATGTGATACTGGATTTCAGTTTTGTGTGTTTCCTACTATCGTTTTTGCAAGATGGAACTGCACATTTGACCATTTTGATACGTAAATATTTAAAAATCTCTCTAGAACCGCACACCGCTAGCAATAAACCACGACTACAAGCGCTCGCGACGGGAACGTCGTGTTGTTCTCACCCGTGCCTACTGTTCCCACTTCGTTACACTCTCTCTATACTAATAATAATACCTCTATGTAACTAAATATTACGGAAAATGTGACATTTTATATGATATATTTTATTTATTTCAGAATTTGCTTAATATTCGTTAATTTAAAATGGCAAATGTCGAAAACAAACCATCCAAATTGACAAAATTAAAATAAGCAAATTGCTACACAAATCACGCAACAAAATAACAATCTACCATTAAAGGAACAAGACACATTTTGAAATAAAGCTGCAAAATAATAATTATTTCCAGAAGCATTTGGAAAGCAAAGCAAAGGAATTTGGGTAAAACTCATTTTAATTCAGTAAAAACAGTCTTACCGCACTCCCTTTAATAATCCGGATAACACAGTTTCCTGTTTTGAATATAAAGATGATGTTTTGATAACCTTGTCGCTTGCTTCTTGCGTATCTGTCAAAGAAAACGTGTCTCTTAAGCTAGGCCATGAAATACCCGCTAAAGTATTTTAAAGCAAGCGTGATTTACAATTCGCAGAAGAATTCAAAAATTTTCCCTACATCATAATGTTTTTTTCTTGACATTGAAGCTTGCAATGAAGTAGAAATTAGAATTGTGGCGAAATTACACATACTTTTTTTCGTGTCGAGTTTACAACAACCCTAAAGGGGATAATAGCTCAATACAAGAAATCTCGTCATAGTTCAACAGTAAGGACACTTGAAACATATTTTCAAATGGTTAATTAAGACATGAGATAGGCAACTATTTTAGTAACTATATTAAGCTTTATTGAAACAACCTTATCATCAGAAAATAAGGTGTATTTTTTTATCGCATAAAAATACCCTGTGCATGCACTACTGCCAGTCCAGTCCCTTATCAAATTACCTTGTATTCCTGTTAGTTGAGGGACAGCTCTCAGTCGATATCCTAATATAACACCATTGTGAGTATCAGCTGGTGGCGGTATCCACTTCGCTCGGAGTTCTCCTGGGGAATCTGTTTGTTCCAATTGCACTCCCAGGGGAGGTGACGATGGTGCTGATATATAAAAATAAATATTGTTAACTATTTTTAACTTATATCATAGTGGACACTGAACATTTTAATACAACAGGTTGAGTACCTGTTTTATAATACCTCAGTCTCACCGTGACCACTAGCCATGTGACTGGGTTGAAATATCGGTATTATAAAATACAAATCGTGCATTGCATTTAAAATATTATTAATAATAAGAAGAACTGTGTTAATTAACCGAAAATGAACAAATTATTTCATAACCATTAAATTGTAATACTTGGTGTCTCATCGTTCAGAAGTTGCACGATCGCTTCGCTTCGCTTTTGTGTCTGCACGATCACTTCGTACAATGAACGATCAGACATATTCTTCACACGATATATTTTTATTGTGAAAAAGATGGTTCATAACTTTATTTATATCCGACAGATGGCAATGAAATAAAGCTTACATGACATTGTCTAATCCTCGAAATTCTTATTTAACTATAAACTCTTGAACACTGTCTGTTGCATGTGCAATGTTCATTCTATGCTGACAGTTCACATTATGATTTTAACCTTTTACAATTCGCAATTTTACAAACTTTTGGTGGTAATTGTACAACGTAACCGTTTTCAAACTAATTTCAGCGATCAATAACAGTAAGCTTTAATTTAGACTTTCAGAAGTCAGTACACATAAAACTTGTAGGTACAAGAACAAAATAAAGCACATACAAGCAACCATACTTTATTGCTAAACGACTTGACGTTGATAAATTGTTACGACTTTCATTTCAAGAGATCATTATAGAACGGAAATAAGATTGAAAATTGATTGAATTTTACGTCATCGTGAGACGCAACGTTCACGAATAGTAGATCTAAAGAGTTTCTTCCGTCAAAACTTCGAGAATCGAATTGAACTTGAAAAATGATCTTTTATGATTGAGCGATTACTCGTATGTCAATAACGTTGATTTTTAGTATCACAAGTTATTAATACGCTTTTATTAGCTTCAGACGTATGTTCGTATGTATGTAACGGAATCTTTGAACATGATTTTGACCCCCGTCCCCCGAAAACGTCGGGTTAACTCGAAATTTGGCAAACCTATTAAGGACCGATGACAATTCAATATTTAAAGAAAAAAGAAAGAAAGAAAGAAACCTAATTATTATTATTAAATTTTATTTTCTAATTTTTTTAGTTGAATTTTCTATAAAAGCGTGTTTTTTAGTTTTTTTTAACTATTATTTATTTTTTAAATAAATTTCAATTTTTAAATTCTCAATTTATGATGACTGGATTGATAAATTAATATCAAAAAGGTTTGGTAGTAGTGATGTCTTAATAAATTATTTATTTTAATACAAATTGTTTGCTATACAAATTATTGTATATGCGACCAGCAATTCAGCAAATTAGTGAGAATTCGTGTATGTCAGCGTTTATTTATTCTGTAAAAAAAAAATACATCGATTTGTTGCTTTTCGAAATCTTTGAATTTATGTTGCCAAACAATCATAAGAATCACAGCGGTAATAAATATATAAAATGTTGCACAAACGTCCTCCTACATTTACTACAAGTGTACTCTCCAAGGATTTTATTATTTCCACCGAGATTTTATTGAAGCAAGCATCCAACGCAACGTAAAAGGCTTTATTGATAGAAAATGAATAAGAACGTTTCTCGAAACACTAAAATGTTTAACGACAAGCAATAAACATGAAAACAACAGAGTTTCAAGAACGAAGGAATCAAGTAGCAGTATAATTCGTCTTGGTTGATTTCTTTGCAATCTCTTGAAGTCCAGAGTTCAGTTCTTTTCCTATGATCACCTCATAACCAAGCTAGTCCTGCTACCATTATTAAATAAATTAATGCTTATTTCTTTATTGCTTGAGTCAGCTGCCAAATGAGTTGTAATGTTCCGGCTGGGGGCTTGAGAGACAGTTTTTTCATTCTTTTGTTTTTCTGCTCTATTTCTTGGCCGGCAATGCATCAGTGGTGCCTTTGATGTCGCTAATATCCGACGATAGCTACTTACCATCAGGTATCGTAGATCATCAGGTCATTTGTCGGTTATTTTTATAAAAATAACATATTTTTCTTGGCCGGTAGTCGGCCTTTTAGGTTCCAAGTTATTCCAAGTAATATTTTAAGCCTTTCACTCATGGTATCATCGCTTAATTAATAAATCTCGTGACAAAAAATTTGCCCATTAATTTTATTTGCCACAATAACGACCTCGCGGTTAAAAACTCATTGTCTTAGCAAAGTTTGCGTTATTATTCTCAATCTACCACTTGTTTTCGTAATTGCAAAGTCTCATTGTCTCGTCCCATCTAGATAAGAAAAGAGTTCAGTTTCTTTTTGGCTTGTAATTGTTTATTATTCTACGACTAAAATTGCTTTTAACGTCGCAAATTTCGAGTTTTAAAGTATGATTTGTGAAGAAATTATTTATGAAGTCATTTCTTTGTTATTAAACGTTTTAATATAAAAACGTAAACTCACGGACATAATATAATACAATACGGAAATCTTAAGAAACTAGTAGGTTATTCACGCAATATAAAAAACAAATATGTGCTGGGACACAGTAGTGAAACTTCAAAAAATATTTAATTAAAAAATATTTTAAAATATTATTTATTCATAAACAAATATTTCAAAGAAAAATATTTAAAAATCATAAATATTTCAACAAAAATATAAAAAATAAATATTCCAATATTATGTATTTTCTCTCCCTCCGCCGCTGCTGCCTCTCGCCGCGCGATATATTATATCGTCTACACCCTTCACGCGGCCGTAACGCTTTTTCGTGACAAAAAATCCTACTACCCGTCTGTTATTATATAGAAGTTTCACTTCAATAATGCATAAAAGTGGAATGCACGATTTATTTAATTCTGGAACTTTAGTTTTTCATTTACTAATTAATGTATTATACTCAGTTAAACTATTAACTGATATGAATGAATTTCTTACCTTCTTCAGTCGTGGTAAATCGCACAGGCGTCGAATAAGGGCTCAAATCTGCTTGGTTGCCTCCAGCCACTCTGATGGAATAACTTGAGGCGGGCTGCAAATTTTCTATTTCGATGCCATGCCGTATTTCATCTAACCTATATAAAAAGTAAACTTTAATCTAAAGTTAAAAAACTTTTTAAAGTAAGTACACCTTTCAATTCTACCTATTCTTGAAAAAAATCTTCTAATATAATACCAATAATATTACAACTAAATCTATTGTATACTACATCAATCGATTTTTAACCGAATTCAAAAAAGAAGGAGGTTCTCAATTCGACTGTATTTTTTTATGTTTGTTACCTCAGAGCTGATTTTGGTTAGGGTCAAGTGTTGCTAAGCTTGCTAACTTGCTAAGCGGTTGTTGGACAATTGAAGAAATTCTCAACAACGAAAACATTTTTGTCATGTTGTTTCTTATGTTTTTTGTTGCCACTTCTACAAATTATAGTTAACTAAGTCTCTAGATTAGACTATTGACTATAATTTTACTGTATTTTTTTCTGGGTTGTAATATGTATAGATAAGGGTAATTTTGCGACGAAAAACTAGACGTTTCAAGGCAAATGAGAACTTATCTCACCTTATCGTGAGCATACGAGTCTTCGTGACCTATTTTACACGAAATTTTGGTGGTTTGTGGTGGTTTAACTAAGATCTACAAACCTGGTAACATTAATCGTCCTTGCAGTACTCCAAGACATTCTTTGACTGTTCGTTATCTGCAAGCTGTAATACTGTGCTAGTGAACGGGTAATGTCCCGCCAGGACACCTTGACTGATCGACTTTTGATTGAGTCAACTGATAGGTCCGATGGAGATAATGGTGGCTCTGTTTGTTAAAAATATTAATAAATGTTAGAAAAAATCCACACGTCCGTGACTGAATTAGGGTTAATTACGAAACTTATTTCGAGAATGTGTGATTATGGATTTTTTTTGGTAATTACGAGTACTTGAAGACTATTCAAAATTGATGTAATTTTTTGACGACCACTGTGGCGCAATGGTTACCATGGCGAATCGCCACACTAAGGGTCCTGGGTTCGATTACCAGCGAGGCGGAAATTTGAATGATGAATTTGAATTTCTGTTCTCGGTCTGGGTGTGAGTGTCCTTGTCTAGTGTGTTGTCCATCGTACCCACGACACAGGGAATCCTAGTGTGGGGCTATGAGTGTGAAGCGTTATTTACTTATTTATTTTTAATCAAAACCTTGTTACTAAATAAGTAGGTACTTAACGGCTACACTCTGTTTACGAAACACAATTCAATTACTCCATGTAAATAAACTGAAACACCTTAACACTTCAAACAATATACCTAAGTTTAAAAGACAATTCTAATTCAGGTTTTTACCTAATATAGTAAGATGTACGTTAAAGACATCAGCTCCATAGGGATTGCCTGCTCTGCACTGATATAACGCTCCATCACTAGTTTCTGTCTGCAACAATTCTAACGTATTTGTGACCCCATCATCGGTCTTAGCCTCGGATATCTTAACCCTGTTAGAAAAACATGATTATGATTAAAGTCATGGTCAAAGTATTTACATAACTATTAGAGTTTCATTAAACTATTCTTTTTGCTTATTCAATCCGTATTTTATTTGTGTATCACACACAACAAAGTAACTCAGTTATCTATTACTTTTTATGTATCCAGCGGGGTGATCCAGGTCCGATTCCAGAGCTATATGTCAGATAAATCTTAGCTTCTGATATTTCATTTTGTGTATGTCCATGTCGACCAAAAAAAAACAATAAACAGGCGGAATAAAATTGTCCACTGTGTGTTTGCGTAACTTGATGCTTAACATAACTCAAGATACATACCTCTGAGTCAAAGGATTTATCGGTTTTCCGTTTCTCGTCCACATAATTCTTATCGGATCATCGCCTTTCGCAAGGCATTCTATTGTGACATGTTGTCCGAGTTTCGTTGTTAAATTCCTGGATGCTATGTCGAAAGTCACTGGTTCTGAAAGGATTTTCGTATAGCTATTGTTTGTTCGTGTATTGTCTGTTTTAGACTATTCGGGTCTAGATAAGTGCTTTGCGTATTTTAAAATGTACAATATCAAATGTAAAGTTTATTTATTTGTAGCTGTTATTTTACAAATTTTAATGCTATTAAATTTTTCAAGTTTTCCAAATAAAAACGATGTTTCAATTTAAAGTATCTCACCTTGACATCTTTCTATTATAGGTTCTAACTAAGGTATAGGTTTGCTGAAACGAATTAGTACCTATTTTTATCCAATTGTATTTTGCTTAATACAATCTACTATATATTATTATAACAAGTGAGTTACTTACATCTGAACTCAATATTATAAACAGGAAAGTTTAGATTTTTCGTTTGTAATGGACAAAATTAAAAACTACTGGACCGATTCTAAAAATTCTTTCACTAATAGAATGCTTTTTTATTCCGGAGTAAAATGGGCTGTATTTTATTTTTAAAAATCTTCGAAAAACCGAAGCGAGGCGAGGGCGGTTACTAATAAATAATAATCTCTAAATAATCTGTATCTATCACAAAATTTCCAGAATTAATTACTGCTAAATAATCACCAAAACACAGAAATTGATTACGAATGTATCCTCCTAATAGAATGCTTTTTTATTCCGGAGTAAAATGGGCTGTATTTTATTTTAAAAAATCTTTGAAAAACCGAAGCGAGGCGAGGGCGTTTACTAATAAATAATAATCTTTAAATAATCTGTATCTATCACAAAATTTCCCGAATTAATTACTGCTAAATATTCACCAGAACACAGATATTGATTATGAATTTATCCTCACTAACGAAGGCTCAGTTATTACTGTGTACATCGGACCCAAATTACGGAGTAGCAACATTGTTTGTAAATGAAGATAAATCTATACATGCACGGTTTTACCAATGATATTCGGATTTTGAAGTTAATTGTGAATATGGTTTGTATGACGAATGGTTATTAGTATTACTAATAATTATAAATGATTATTTTAAAGACAAGACTGCTTGAAGTAATATGTGCCAAAAACCTGGGTACTTTCTTGCTGATATTTGCAAAAATGTTTTAACGGATAATAAAAAAATATTTTTTTTTAACAAAAAGCAATTGCAGATAGTGCTTCAATTTGTCATGGTAACGACGGCTGACACAATATACCTAATCCCGAATAATGCAGATCACATAAAATATTAATTGTGCTTTAAAAACGTTGTTTTTCTTTTCTTTCATACTTAACGTTCTTTCTATGTATAACGTTAAGATGTTTGGTCAAATCTGATAGGAAAACAAACAATATTTTACAAATAATAAAAAATATCGTAAACAATTCTTTCTTAGACAGAGATTTTAAACAAAATGTTCTAGTATTAATGGAATATTTTATTAGAATATAGAATATTTTAGTTAAGAATAACAAGAATTTTCATAACACTATTTTCTTAAACAAGTAGTAGGCAATTTTATTTCAGAATATGAAGTAGGTACACAAAAACAGAATTCTGAGAACTGGCTTTGATTACTAACGTATAGTGTTTATAAGTTTTCAGAACGAGTCCTATTATGCTCTATACCTCCCTTTTCAAATGTATTCATTCTAACCACCTTCTTTTAACCTACAATAATTTTAATCTATATAATAAAAGTAACTGATGGATGTCGGTACATAGAAAAAGTTTGAGAGAATCTATTATTGACTGTATTTATAAATAGATCTTATAACAATTACTTTTGAATTTTTTTGTATGTCTATCTTTGCGTTTGTTTCCGCTAATTTCAGCAAGGACTTAACTTATCTGTACCTATACGGTTTTCACTGATGTATGGTACTTGAGGTAGTAGGTATTAAGTATTTATTTACTGTCAATCGGTCCACAAATAAATTAAGATTTATAATGCCAATTTAAAGAAGCTTGTACATACGAGTACAAACATTGTTTCGAAATATAAACACAGGTTTCACGAATTTGCGCGGAAGTATTCCGCGCAAAAAAAAGTGAAGTGAAGCCACTTCACTGATAAATTGTGTGTGTATGTAGGTATAAGTGTGTTTGTGAAATTGAAAATTATGTCATTTATTTTCACTTACTATTAACCGAAATCCATATTGTCTTGCTTAGTGCTTCACCGACGCCGTTTTCAACGTGACATGTGTATAGACCAGCATCAGACAGTGCCACAGAGTCAAATATCAACGATCCGTTAGACAGGCTCAGCACTCCACCGCCTGCCACTTCTAGAACTGGGCGCCAAGAATCTGACACTACTATAAAAATAAAGAATTGTGACACTCATAACAAAAATCTTTAGAAAAACAAGAATTAGAGCAAAGATTGTTATTGGAGATTTGAAATATTTTCTATGAGACAGTACAATTTTTAAACGTGGAAAAGGAAAGAAAATGCTCAAAAAAAAAACTTGAGAGGTGTCAAGGGACACCCGGATGGAACGAAGTTCCTTGCAGTCAGTACTAGGATAGCAAAAACATGCAGCAAGAGTGCCAAAACAAATCTGGGGTATTAAATTTCTGATCGACTTTGTTCACCTAGTAGCAACCTAGTAGCACACTCGCTTGCATGTTTTTGCTATCCTAGTACTGACTGCAAGAAACGAAAATATCTGGCTTGCTTTCTATGTAAAAAAATCTACGACGGCAAAAAGTGTCGTTACAACTTATTGTCCCAAAATTTTCCGCTTAGCCCCCTTTCGCAACGCGCGATAATTCCTTATCGCTTCGTTCCAAAAGATTATTAATTGAAAATTATAATGTAATAGGTGTAATAACTCGTTCAATATTCCTTGTAAACCAATAATGTCGACTTTAGAAAAATGCACTGTCACCTAACAAAAACCAAAAACCTACCTAAAAATGTGACGAGTTTACTTTGTGACGAGTTTACAACAATCCCTTTTTTTAATCTAAGGGTGAACTGGTTATTTATTGCTTTATAACTTTCTGCGTTTTCTGCTAATATATACCTTACAGCATATATACAGAATAATTAATAAATACCCAGGACCATCAATAACTCACCATCTTTCTTCAACCAATGCGTTTGGGGTTGCGGGTAGCCGCTCGCACTGCAAGATATATGCCCGTTCCTTCCAAGAAGTAATGATGTGTTCTGCGGTTCTTCGCTCCATTTCGGTGCAACTAAATCATTTAGAAGTAAAGTTAGATTTTGTATTACAAGACTTTTAGACCTGAATAATATTACGGAAAATAAGTGGTTTCTTATGTCTATAATAATAAAATGTTTATGGTTTAAAGCTTTTAGGACACAAGTAGACGATGATGTGGAATAAGGATTATAATACCGGAAAACGCGGGAAAAGCCACAGGCAAAGTGCTAGTAAAATATAATTTAGAGGCTGTGTTAATACAATTATCAGTAATCAGTAATGTAATCAATGTCATACCTCATAATAGCTCTATAGTATAGGTAACTAGCTGAACCGGCGAACTTCGTATCACCTAATTCAAATTCAAATTCAAAATCATTTATTCATGTAGGTATCATTGATACACGTATGCACGTCATTTTTTTTAATGAACCAGCTTTTCGCAAAGGTGCTTTGTCATGGAGGAGTAGAAAAGCCGAAAGAAACTCCTCAGCACATCTTTTAAAAATAAAATACATTGGTATATTGGTCTAACAATCAATTATCCCCTATTTCACCCCTTGGGGGTTGAAGTTTGAAAAATCCTTCCTTAGTGGATGCCTACGTCATAACAGATACGTGTGCGAAATTGCAAGTTTCTATCCCTAAAGGTTTGGCCTGTGCGTCGATACATCAGCCAATCACTTTTGCCTTTTATATCATGTCAAATTTATTCGCTAAGCCGAACTATTTAATAACTCTCGGGAACTATAATTAGCTTCAGAGTTGTATGATTGTATTAAGTATGTATTATTGTGTGTTATGTACATATTCTTGTTAATTTATATTTTTGTTTGTTTTGACTGGTGATGGGTCATGGGTCATTCTCGTAAGGAGGCCTAGAGCATACTCCACCACACTGTTCCAGTGCTGACCGTTAGAGAGGTTAGTCCAAGTAGGCCACGCGCAATGTAGGGTTCCGAAGCAGTAAGTTTATCGACTATTACATCTTATGCTAACATAGCCGTGATAGCTTTCCTTGTAAATTCATCATCTAACCTATTTTTGTGAATTTTTCACTTGTCCAACTCCAACCGATTAGCCGGCTGGGGGGGACACTTGACTCAAACCAAAATTTGCACTTTAAAGCCAAATATTTCGCAAATAGGACCCCTAATTCCAAAAATGGTTTTAGAAGACCCAATATTTTTGAAAGACCTTTTCAACGAAACCCCACACTATAGGGTACGCGACGATTAAAAAAAATATCCTCTCGTTACCTGCTGGGGAAAAAAATACCCTGAAAAAAAATTAGTTTTTCAATATTTTATTCTACTATTCTGGAATTTTATGTATATCCATGCCAAATTACAGCTTTCTAGCACTAAGGGTCTCGGCGCTTTGCTTCGGACAGACATACGGACGGACCCGACAAAACTTCCGATATTACTTCGGAACCCTAAAAATTAAAAAGTAAAATACTCAATAAAACCTCACCTTTTATATACAAGTTGACAGTTCTATTCACCTTGGCCACGTGGTTAGCCGCCACACATGTGTATGTACCGCAATGTGCCAAAGACACATTCTTGATGATAAGCACACTAAACACTTCTAAGCTCCGCTCCACAATCTGTCAAAGACATTCTTGTGGATAACATTACTTCGGAATTGTTGAGAGATAGTTAAAGTAAGTGACATTGATGAACATATATGAGGGGATTTACATAGCTTATGTAGTTCTTGCATCCTACTGAAATGTTGGTACCAGTT
Organism: Thymelicus sylvestris; assembly: GCA_911387775.1. Classification (NCBI taxonomy): domain Eukaryota; kingdom Metazoa; phylum Arthropoda; class Insecta; order Lepidoptera; family Hesperiidae; genus Thymelicus; species Thymelicus sylvestris. The sequence goes on along the minus strand of OU426885.1, from coordinate 31,049,837 downwards.
TAAAATTACTATCGTAATTTAGAAATGTATTAACTACTAACTACAAGTCCTTACTAACTACTGTCTACTACTACCTGACAAGGTCCAATCAAGCAAGATTTTCAAATGAGTCAAAAGTATTATGCCGTTTCTACACCATGACTTGTATGAAATTAAGTTAGACAATCCCCGATTTGACCTTATTTAGTTCAGGGGTGTCAATTGGGGTGAAAATTTGTCGATCAAAATAATTAATTCGTTAAATAAGAGCTCCGAGGCTTCAATGTTTGATAAAAAAACGATCTTCTTGTTTTCATCTACAAATAGCCAGATTAAAATATAAAAAGAAAAACTTACTTTTAAGTGTGAGGGGATTTTCTTTCCGTCCTTCAACCAAGAATAATAAACGGGAGAATCTCCACTTTTTAAATTACAATGTATTTGTACAATCTGTCCCTCCTGTAGATCGGAAGCTAGAAGTATTTCTTCTAACTGAGGTGCTTCTACTACTTGCAATTCAAATGATCTTTTAGCCATTTCTCCTGAAGGACTCCGTACTACACACGCGTAGTAAGCCCCACTATCTGCTTTACTAACTTTATGTATAGTTAAAACACCATCATTAGTAACAGTTGCGTCTCTTTTAACTCTTAATTTAGGTTTACGTCCGAATATTTCTATACTTAAAGATATGTCTTTGACAAATCTTTTATAACGGTTCGTTTTGACTGTGTCTGGAGTGATTTCTTTACCTTTGTATTCCCATAGTATTTCTCTGCAATTATAACAATGGATCAGTATCTTCTCTTTCAATTTTTATGCATAATATTATAATTATTATTTTTAATATTACCTTACTGGGTATCCGTAATATGGACATCTGAGTTTAACACTTTGTCCACTTTGAGCTTTAAATGGCGGCAACGTTCTAATATAAGGTGGACCTAGTTAACAACAGTAATATTAAAAACACACACTTAATAAATTTACTAAACATTTATTGGACTGTTTAAATTATTATGATTATTTTATTACCTTCACTATAAATTTATGAAAAATTCTAGCGTCTAAGAAAAAAAAACATTGCTTTTGACTAAATATGAAAGTTACCTTACCGTAAACATTTACCCTGTCGTGATGGGAAATGGTAATTTCCCCATGATGCGCCACACAAGAGAAGAAACCTCCATCGTCGACTCGGACATGTGATATGTTGAGTTGTGTGATCACTCCACCCTCTGCTGTCATCATTTGACCTATGCTGTATCTGTAGAAAAATTACAGAATATTTATACTATTTTTAAAATTAACAAAGCTCTCGACTGTTTTTTGTACATAAAACATAGCTAAAAACCATCTCAATCGCGTCTGTTTTCAAACAAAAAAAAACAGCATCAAAACGGTGCATTCGTTTAGGAGCTACGATGCCACAGACAGACACAGATACACAGACACGTCAAACTTGTAACACCCATCTTTTTACGTCGGGGGTTAAAGACATAGATCATAATTTAATTTAATTGCAGACGCAATTGATTAAACTAAAGAACAATTACTTCGAGTGCTTCCATTCTTCGGGGAAAACTTCAAAACATCTAAATTATTTCTTTACTTGAGACAGTTCTTGCTTTCTTTCTGCTCTTTTCTATCTTCCTTCTCTTTCGTGATGCCTAAAGTGTTACTGATGTCCATGGGCAACCAAGAGCATCAAAGGAATTTGCTCGTTTATCGGCCATTTACATAAAAATATTATTCTTAGACGCATATCGTAATAACTGAACTAAAAATAAGAGCTGTTTCATAACTGATGGCATTATAAAACGGTTTAAACTCTAGCACTCTACGTGTCTAAATTGCCCTTTAAAAGTGATCACGCTCTTAACAAAATTACGTAAGCGTACGTTCATGAAATGTCGGAGTCAGCTCTGTACATTGTACCGAGCGACAGAAAATGACACTGCGCTATGAATATTTTTAAAATTGCTTGACTTAAAATTTTGCGAGGATACAAAGAACTAGGTCGGAGGACGATAACCAAGTTTCGTGCTATGAATTCGTGATTGGGCTAGGAATTTGCCAAAATTTTGATGAAAATGAACCGGGAACACGTTTTTAAATGGTAAATGTTGCTCTAATAGTCGTAGTACAAATGCTTTTAATTAGTTACTAAAATGAGAATTTTTATCGGAACATCAGAATAAGGATCATTTAGGACAAAGTAAGTGTTAGATAATGCTAATGACATTCAGGCACATTTGCGTCACACACAGTGCTTGTGACAAAAATAAACTTCCAAGTTACCTGGCTCTTTGCCACTTCTATCAAAATACTTTTTATGTACTAAGTGTATTATATGTGTATATACGTGTACGTCTATAATAGTGACGTCATTGAACCAACGACAAACACCCGACACGACCAAAAAAAAGTTCACATTTACCATAGAATATTTAATAGATACCAATAACAGCAGAGCAGTACCTACTACTAAGTACTACTACTATCAAGTACTCAGTACTAATACTAAGTGAATAGGTATCATCATTACAAAGAAAAAATTCGAACAGGGGCCCATCAATTGGTAGAGAGAGTTACTACATAGTTAGCTTGGTGCATCTAGTATTGGGGAATGTTATGAATCAGGAGAAAAACTGACTGACCCTTATAGGTCCCGATAACATACTTTATTATGTAGAAGAAGTAGTAAATATTTCTAAAACGATAAGTCACGCTGAAGGTTATGCAGCGCTCTTCAATCTAGAGAAAAACTACTAGGACAGAGCGAGCGAAGACAAGATACTTGCATCATGTTTAAGTTGCAAATGAGTTTCTGCATTAAAGTAGATGCAGATAGCTGACATCGATGCTTTTACCAGTGTACACTGCTATAAAGAAATGAAACTTGTTTATGTTTTGAGTATTAAACGCATTTTCAGTAAAAAGAGCGAAAATAAATGAGGAAGTAGAGGAGAAAACGAGAAGAGAGAGTATTTAATCGGTGTCAAAAAGCCAACCGCGTAGTTGCTTAACTAGGTCAATCACTTAGGATCCAAACAGAACGCTACATTACTTAATAATCAATATAAAAGTTACAACAAAAATTTTCCTTATACCAACCATTTGGTAACAAATTCCAAACTTCTTGCAATAAAACCCCTTGAAAAAATGACGAGTAAGATATTAAACGAAAATTCGCATTAATCTTACCTTGAATCTGTGTTGGAGGAGATAACAATACCGTCCCTTTCCCAAACAAATCTGGCTGGATGCGGACCATTGACCACACATTGTAAGCTTACCTGAAACAGGTACAATTGAATCACTACTCTATTCTGTTTAGCATTAAGTTCAAATTCATATTCTTCAAACCGTATTCACCTTACAAAATTACATTTGTAAGGAGACTCTATTATTAGAGCAATAAAACACAATATTGCCTGGATTTTACACTCCTATTGTAGGAGTAAGTATGGACATGAGTTGATGTTCTCGTGCTTATTTTACTAAGCACCTACTGATTTTCTGTTACTTTCAATGTAGAATTGTCTATTAGATTTTCTTCGTTTTTCATCGTGCCTATTTGAAAAATAATCCTTGTTATTTCCTTATTGGTTTTAATGAGGTTTATTGTAATTATGGTGAATTTATAAATAATCATTATGTAAAATATGCCTTTTATAAAATGCCTGATATTTTAGTGTAAAATGTTTAGGATGTTGGTGCAAAGTATTTGTGCATACACAGTAATAGATCCCATAACAAATAATTATCCTTCAAATTTTGTTTTTTTGTCTATGCTTTTATTCCCAGTACTCTTACTCTTTCACCGAATATATGCTATTTTCATTGATGCATCGAAGTTAGTTTTGAAAGTCATTTTTTCGAGTTTTTTCGGAATTGGGTACTAAGATTTCAGTACCCAGGTCTTCCAAAGCGAAGGCAGTTACTAGTTTAAACGAATGTCTTTTTATATTCTTTCATCATACGATTTATCAAAATACGACAAAGCTGTCACGTTTTTACCTGATTGAAATTCTGCTTAAATATTACTTTACTTCCCTCCGGTTTCTGTCCGCTGTTAGATATCTACTTAATACTGTTATTCCAGTATCTTAAACAGTTACGTGCTGACCATACTCAAAACACCTATATGCCAGCTGACATTAGACTAGTTCAAACATAACTACAAAAGTTTTAAAAATATTTTAAAATATTTATAAATATTTAAAAAATCAGCAGCTTAAAATTTAAAATGCAAGTAACTTTTTAATTTATTATTTTATTATCTTTCCCTGAATCCTGTTATGGAATTTGTTCTCGTTCAACTGTTGACAATTCTAAAAACATTGTATCTCCAGCAGTGTAAATCCAGTTGTTATAAAATAGGATATTATTTTTAATATTGATAGTAAGCTTTGAAATAACTGAATTCATTTTATTTATCGGTACACAGTAATACTCACATCTACGCCCGGTGTGACTGTCGTTTCGCTAAAATGCTGCGAGATCAGCGTTGGTAAACTTCTTACTGAACGACTTCTCATAATATAGGTACCTGCAAATATATTTTCCTCTTTTTATATGTACGTACAATATCATTCAGTACCTGTGAAATAAGATACATGCCATGCCATATGTGAAATAAGATAAATTCCAGGTGTTTGTAAACAATAATCAGTAACAATATATCTCATAATATCATAGATAATAACAGTTTCATATTTAATAAAACAAAAGACATAACTTACCGCTAGAATTACTCGGGATATTGAACCTGTAGGCGTCCTTACTCCACTCGATATCGAATATTGGTCTGGAAAAAAAGCCCAAGGCTCCAATTATTTTTAATGAAATGTAATCGACACGAGTTTCTGTTTTAAAACAATCGTGTAAAGGTCTGACGTACAATCCGTCTTGATGGGTCTACGATTTTATCTAGAATTGGATTGCTGCATTTTTTTCTTTTTTCTTTTTAATACATTATTTCCTTCTTGTCTCTTCTTTCTAAGCCGATATGCATTGTTATTAACTTTGGTTTTATCAATGTTAATAGGTGATGGTGACCACTTACTATCAGATGAATCTTCTGCTCTTTTGTCGGCTATTTACATGAAAAAAACTCGATATATTTCTCTTGAAGATTGAAATAAAAAGCAGAATTTATATCACTTTACTCAACACTCCCTATATGTACCATTAAATTGTTTGAAGTATCATAGCTTCAATATTAATAACCCATTATAGGACACGGAATTCTAGTTTGATCATAATATCTCAGGCGAACACCATTATGCTCCTTTGGTGCAAATTGGTAAAATTGCAGACTCGGGATGGAAGGCTTCATTCATCCAAAGGCCTCCGACGCGGCTTAACGACCGCTGAAGGATAAAATAGGTGGGATAGACGAATTAACAGCTCCCTCTGAAGTACTAAAGGCTGAAGTGCTCAATTTTTCTTCAATTTATTCAAGTGTCGTCAACATCCTTAGTTCCACATATTTATGAACTACATCTGAATCCTATATCCATCGGTGGACTTTAAAAGGCTGTTAGATAGATTATCTCAAGCTTTTGAGCAACGAATGCTTGTTTTTACTTAAATCAGAAAAACTTAAGAATTAAAAAGCGTATCATTGATTAGTAATACCCTGAGATCCGATCTAGACGCGTCCTTCCCCCATGTGTTTAATGGATGAAAAATGTTTCACATACACCCGTCTGTGCAGGTTGCGCCTAGTTCGGATAAATTAGACCATAAGGTTTTTGACTAGCATTAAATTAATATTGACAATAAATTCGAATGGCAACAAAGCGTTGGTGATGAAAATCAATGTAATTTAGCTCTCATTATCCTCTTAACTAAAACATGGATATTTTAATGTTGACTACATTCTTTAGATTTATGTCAAGATATCAAATTAATAACTTAACCAAGCATTCCCTGCTAGATAAACATCAGTCCGGATAGTGCACACGCAGCCTTATTCAATTGTGTTTTATTAATTGATGGAATATGTAATGAATGAACTATTGGAATTGAATTTTTTATAACGCGAAATACGTAAAATGTTTCCAAACATTTTATTTATTTCGTGTCTGTGAATATTTTTAGTAAAAACTCTTGATTGAATTTCATGAATGCTTTAATACGAATGATAATGGACAGACAACGCTGCGTGGGGTTCACAAAGAACTGGAAATGGAAGTTTTATTTAAAGATATGGGAGAGAACAATGGTCACTTCCCATACATTTAAAAACTTGATAATGAATGTTTATGTATAGTTATAAGGTATAGCAGAAATACTACCTGTAAAAGAAAATAATATTATCTTATCATAATTATAGTAAATTTTACGGTTTAAGCGCTACAAAGTCCCAAAAATATGAATGTTACTTTTTAGGTTAGGATTTGCCGTTACCAAATAAGTAATAGAGAAATAATTGTGATAGAACTAAAATTATCGTTCAAAATTTAATAAAAAATAGTAGAATAAGCGTTAAGAAATATTTTTTATGGAAATATCGTAGCCGGCAAATAAGCTGACGATCCACCTGATGGTAAGGGGCTATCAGCAGCACCAAAGGCATCACTGATGCGTTGCCGGCCAAGAATGAGAGAAGAAAAAGAAAGAAAGAAATAGATTACCTACCTATGCCTTTCTTTTAACATTGTGATAACAATAAGCCGAATTTTAAGATTTATTCCATTTCTACAAGTGTCAATTGTTTCTACAATTCTCAAGTGAAAAATGACCATTCTTCTTTATCTCTATTTGACGGCAGAGTTCAATTTAGTGCTCGTCTTCAAAAAGCAAGAGATTTCCAAGTTTTGATTCCCAATTGCGATAACTTATAACAGATTTGGTGGACGCGTAGTAGCAACAATCCTACTTTAAATGCAACTTAAACAAGTAGAAAAATATGATAAACTTTTCAGTGGGAAAAGGCACTAAAAAGCATACGAGCGAATCGTGATTCACCAAAGTTTGAATTCAACCAAATTTATGTTTGTTTCAACGCCGCTCTCGAGCATAAAATTTTATACACGCTTCATAACTTATTACAAGAAAAAATTGCAAAAAGTTACTTGTCACTTCATATAAATAAGGTTCAAAATATAATAAGGTTCATAACATAAAATCTGCTAGATCTAATTCACGCAAGATCTCCTAACAAACAAAAATTTTTGCATGTTTGGTTTTCTTAAGTTATACTTCATATGAGGCGTTTGAAAAAAATGAGTAAAATTTTACGATTCGACAGCCAAAAAGCGACATGATGAAGGTGCGTGACACTAGGCGCACAGCATTCGCTCGATTTGTTTTGGATTGATAGCGCGGGTCGTGGGTGCGAGCGAGAGGTGCGTGGTTGGATTGAAAGCGCGCGCCAGGTCGTAGGTGCGAGCGAGAGGTGCGTACTTATAAGTAAGAGGTAAGTATAACTTCTTACGTGCGTAATTTAGTGCGTACATAAGTACACGCACACGTTTTTTGTGTAAAATTTTGTTTGTCCGTTGGTTACTCTCAAGTCTGCTCGTCGGTCAATTTACAGAAAAAAAATAATTTTAATAGTTTCAGTTTGATCATTTTATTTTCTCGTATCTAATAATATTTCAAACATTTGAACGCGAATAAATTCGCTGAAATAGTTATTAAAACAAATAAAGTTTACACTCAATTTAAATCAAATACCTACTACATTGTGTAGAAAAATCTTGGAGTTGAACGGCGTGACAATATTTCCAGACTGAAAAAAATTCAAGTTATCTGGTACGTTTCATAAAAAGTCGACGATTTTTGAGTTAATTACTGGTAATTCACCGTAGCATTCCGTGGTTGTCGACTATTACTCGTTAGTAGGAAAACTGTTTCCTACTAATGCTACGATTCGAAAAATATAATTATAACAAAATCGCCATATTTATACCTAATTTTTCACATAATTATGTCATTATCAGAATTGAGTTTTGATTAATATTTTGATAAATATGTGACAAATCTGAGAGTATATTATATCCTTTCAAATAAATACAACATTTTCCACATCAATTCATAAATAACTAAGTTGTGAGGTAACAAAAGTATAAACGAATTGAAAACCTCCTAAAATTTTAGTCGATCAAAAATGAGTTAACTATTTAACTAACTACTAATAACTTTATTCATAGTGTCTATAATAGTCGTTTAAATATTCGTAGCTCAACACCTTTGCTGTTATGGAAGTCTGTGGGCGGTAGCCAGTTACCATCAGGTGGATTACCAGACTTAAATATAACTAAATTTAGAAGTGGTAGGTGCCAGAGAATCATTTTTTGTGTTGAAATCTAGTACTTTATAATTCCTCATATGAAATCGCTACACTTGACTAAATTCGACTGACTTAATTTCAGCGCCCTCTTGGCATTTCAATATGACTAGGTATGAGAAGGGCGTGCTTCATTATATAAATGTTTCACGTCACTATTCGCTGGTATAGTTTTAATTAAAAGTACCACCAGGGCCAGGGATATGATGGATCCGTCATGATATTTTCGCATTGAGCCATTCACGTCCACTAGAAAAAGTCACCCGGTATACTTGAGAGTAAATTTTGTGATTCTATACCAAGGAGCGATTTAAACCGTTAAGTGACCTGAGTTGGGGGCGGTTACACAGTGTTGCATAACATGTTTTTGACATTGTCAACACAATACGACACTGTCAACAGCTCTTTACAACTAAAAACTTTTAACTTAACTTTAACTTTGTATGATATTACAATATTACTTACAATACAGTTTTACACGAATAAACGTGTTACACTCGTAACGTAAATTGGTTTACTCAATCTCAACTCTCCGTTATAGCTTAGGCAGCGTACGGCGTACGCTATACAAGCTGAGCATTGAATATTTACTGCAAGATACAAAACGGTGTCCTAGATAGGAAGATTTACCGAACGTTGCCCCGTTCTCACTATCTGAATTTCACTATTACTCACGCCTAGAACAAAGGAATCGAATGGAATACAGGTACTTTAGATTTATGCAGGTACGAGTATCTATGAAGGAACTACTCCAAGCTTACAAGATTACAATTTTGAGCTCTCTATCAAATGGGTTAGGATCTGTCAGGTCTATCATGATTTAAATCCCGTATCTGGGATCTATTACTGTCAATGATAAAACACCTTTCGTCTATTGTGTCTACTGCACTCTTTCTACCACGCTTTATTGATCCAATACTGAGTATTATTCACAGGTTTCATTAAATGTATTGAAGTTCGTTGTAGGTATTTCATATGACAATTGACAAATCGACTTCAAAATAACATGTTTCTTTTGTAATTAAATTAATTATAACTTTTGTTATTTTTATCTCATTTATAATTAGGACAACCAAACAGGTAAAACTGCTTAATAAGAAGCTATCATAATTTCGTATATGTACTTATGATAATGCTTTGTAATTGGTGTAGATACCCTTATTGGGTCAAATAAAAGATCAATTTATTAACAGAATAAAACAAACAATCAAAAAATAAAATCCGTCGTCAAAATCGCGCTCTGAAAAGTAAGAACTATACAATTTAATATTTGAAATGTGCCAGTGCCTGTGGGCTTAACACACGCGTACAGTCAGCAAAAGATTAAGCTAGGCAGGGCATGACAAAAAAAAGTGTGTGTACGCACGTAAGAACACATACCTCTACTTACCTCTAACTGATACCTACCTCTCGCTCGCACCCACAACCCGGGGCGCGCGCTAACAATCCATAAAAACTCCTAGCGACTGCTATGCTCCTAGTATCACGCACCTTCCTCAAGTCGCTTTTTTGCTGTTGCGTCGTAAAATTTTTACTGTCCTAACACCCCATAAGAATAGCCCCACACTAGGATTTCCTGTGTCGTAGGTGCCATGGACAACACAGAAGGATAACAATCCACACATCCAGGCCGTGAACAGAAATTCCAACTCATCATTCAAATATCCGCCTCACTGGGAATCAAACTCAGGACTCTTGGCACGGCGATCCGGCATGGTAACCAGTGCGATATATGGGTTGTTGATTACGTAATGTTACGTTACGGAACTTTCGAAGAAAAATCGGAACCCTTACATACAGATACATAGACACAGACACGTCACACTTATAACATCCTTATTTTTTCATCGGGGCTTAAAATAGGTTATGTGGTGACTTTACAATGACAACTATCACAGCTGTGTTAGCATAAGTTAATGAGCAGTAATCGATAAACTTATACCTTCATTGCGCATTGCCTGACACACACTTGGTCGGTTTTTTTTTGTATCGTGTCCTGCACACTTTTCTCTTTTGCTCACTGTACAAGTACACAAATATCTGACGTCATAACCCTCCATTGCCGTAGTCGAGTAAAAATAACCCAGACCCGTTTCTTAAAAGCCTGTATCTCTAGCCATTATTTATCTATCCTATCCTAGATTCCGGACTCCATCAATCACGAACAGCGAACTGCAGCGCTAACGCAAACTTTGTAACAAATGAGCACGACGTTGAAACAAGAGAACCTTTAACGCCATGTTACGCGATAGACTAGAAACTTGCAGCGATTCGATTTTGCTCGGGCTTGGGTAAAGCATTTCAGGAAAATTTAGAATAGTTGACCGCACTGAGATTAAATACGTTATGGTATATAATTACTGATCGATGTCAGTATATAGTATACCTACACGAAAGATATTTGAAGAAAAATATTATTTATTCAATAGATTCCATACACATGTTATATGGCTTGTTGTTTTATTTATTATATTATTGTCTGTTTCTCTGTCCTTTAGTTTAAACTTAAATCATTGTATTGCTTGCTAAGAATCAAGTCAGATTGTATAAGATTACCAAAATATATTAAAAACCTAAATTATGTTTTGGTGTTACTCGAAATAAGACATTATTCCAAATAATCAAGTTTTTATAAAGGCTAATCTTCGTCCACCTTTTGTGATTCCGTAAAGAACAATGCCAAACTGCCATACATAGTTTTATTTCGTTTTCAACTTGAGCGTCTTAAAATAAAAAATATTCTAAAAAATGCAGCATTAATTTCTGAGCTTAGATATATAAGAATTTTCAGCAGGCACGCCCCAGAACCAAAGTATTTTGATATTGAATGTTTTATAACCATAGAAGTATTATACATAGAGTATCTGGTACACAACAAAACAACGATGCCGGAAGAGTATGTGATGTCACGAATGTCACGATGTGATCACTAAACGCCAACGTCAATTTTAAAAACGACTCAATAGTTGCCATTTTTCTACTACTGAAAGATTAAATTACATATAAGAATTTCATGAACATGGAGAAAGGTAATATTTTTAAATATAAAAATAAAAAAATTCAAGCAGAATGTTATTTATTTATTAAAGATTGCCCAAATTACTCACTTTACACAAGTTGAAATAATTAAAATCAGAAAATACGTACGACTATCAAAATATATTTTCTACTATTAGAGTACAAAAGTATGAAATGGTAACATTTTTACCGAATGAAAATGGACAATAACGTCATCATTGTTATTATTATAGTCATTTCATCACTTATTAATAAAATTATTTTACCTTGGGTAATACGGGTACAGGTATTAATATTAAAATACGTAAAAAAAATATTGAATTGCTTCGGTATAACTGACGTTTTAAGACGCTACAAAAAATAAAAATAATTTTTGGGCCTTGTTCTTTCTGATTCTTACATTTATCAAACTATCAAATGCAAACGAAAGAATATGATGTAGTTTGTGAATTTAAATTTCGGCCATTGAGGATGAAATCCGCAGTAGCATTTATGACACTCTTCTGATAGCAATGATATATCTGATAGCAGATAGCTGCAACAATCATAGTCGAAACTCGAAACAAAAATGTCAATACGATTTGCGTAGATTTTTTATACTTACGTTTTTTTACATGCTTTATACTAGCTTCATGTACTACATTTTTAAACTTTACTGTAATTTCGAAGAGATGAGTATCAAAATATTACTTCCCATGTCATTTATGTAGAAATGACACAATAAGGAATCAGTTGCAAAAACCACATGATGATAGATGTAATAAATGACTTTTTAATTTGCAAATTAATCACTAACTGCAGGTTAACAGTTAACTAGAGCGTATGTATCTATCAAGTGACATAGTAAAATTTACACATAATATTAAGTTAAGAAAGAAACAATATGTATAAATAGAAGAAATAAATTATGAAGAAATAGAAGAAAAAAAAACTTGAGAGGTGTCAAAGGACACCCGGATGGAATGAAGTTCCTTGCAGTCAGTACTAGGATAGCAAAAACCTGCAGCAAGTGTGCCAAAACAAATCTAAGGTATTAAATTTCTAACGAAAAATACCTTAGATTTGTTTTGGCACACTCGCTTGCATGTTTTTGCTATCCTAGTACTCTGGCTTGCTTTCTATGTAAAAAAAACTACGACGGCAAAAAGTGTCGTTACCAAATTCTCCGCCTAGCCCCCTTTCGCAACGCGCGATAAGGAACTTCGTTCCAATATTTTGGGCTTTAAATGTTGTCTTTTCATCATAGGTTTGATCTGAGGTTTTATTAAGGTTTGTAATTACTTAACTAATGTGTCAAGTAACCTGCATCGTCTATTTTTTAATTAATAATGATTAATCTTGTAAAGTAACAAAAAAAGTTAACTAAGTACTTCGATTTGGATGCAAAAACAAATGAGACGCCGACACGAAAAATGACAAAAACATTAGCTTAATAGATATCGATAATTACATTGATGGTAATGTTTTACTACCGCAAATATAACCGCTATTATTACTTCTTACCGTTATTCAATAAATCAAAAATCGTTTATTATTCCAGAATTTTACATTTCAATATATAGATGTGGCATCTTTCCATTTAAGTATAAAGAAACTTATGTTTGAAATGTCCCCTCTTCCTTGTGTAGTGTACACAGTTCTGTGATAATGCGCTATAGAATAATAATAAGTTTATAACTTGTAATAGTTACAGTTTATGTAAATACATAATTATATTAAACTAGCTGCCCGCGTTCTGCCAAAAGTTTTTTTTTATTTTGAGATGTAAGCTGTCTTATCTTTCAAGTTGGATCAAACTGCACACGGTGTGCAAAGGAGATGTTCAAAAAATGTATGGGGGCTGGTACTAAATTTGTACAAAAACAAAACTTCGATGAGGAGAAAGTGAAAATTATTCCGATTGGGACAAGATTGTGAAAATAAAAAAAAGATCCTCCCTTGTTTTTTTATTTGTGTTTGAATTTCAGTAGATAGATAAAAAGCTTGTCACACTGGGCACCTTTTTTACTTCTGGCAACTTTATCCTGACACTATTGACACTTGACAGTACTGACTGATAGTGACATCAGTGTTGCCAATGCTACGGCAATTACCGTGTTCTACGGCTTTCAGGCCAAAAAATCACAAAATCTACGGGCTACGGCTGGAACCCTATTGCCGTAGCGAATTCTATGGCTTTTCGCAAATTCCACGTGTTTTTTGTTATTTATTGTTTTGCAAACATTTAACGAATGTTAAAACCCTTCAAACAGCGCCACTAGGCTAATGTTGACGTAAATGTAGGCTAATGAAAAGTATTCCTCGTTTAGTGGGCATAAAATTCACTGCCGATGACCTTATTTTTTAGTTTTAGCGCTGAACTGATGGTATATATTGGCGTAATTGGATAGCTACGGCTCACACTTGATCTTTTCCCATATAAACACGGCTTTTTTATCTAATGTACACGGCCTTCCAAAAATTTTTTATTGGCAACACTGAGTGACATTGAGTGATGAATGAATGAAACGATGACATTTTTTTTTGCATTTGATTGATTGACAGTTGACACTGACAGTTACTAATATCAAACCACAGAATACTTAATCACTATGGATCAAACTAGGATGATCTATGTCGTTTCGTTTCTTCATGATTTTGGTTTACAAATAATGTTAATTATTTTATACATGTGTTGAAAACATAATAATATAATAGATTGACCTCAGATATGTTCTAATTCATGAAAAGGACGTATGTACCTGTTAGAAAAAAAAACATTGCTTTCCATAGACCTTCTAATTATCATGAACATACTTCTTCGATTTTCCAAAATATGGAGGATCAATAAAATATAAGTTTTATAATTTCAAGTAGATTAGAAAATATGCTTTCAAATTAAATATAAATTACGGCTGTACAAATTTCTTCGGAATAAAGTACCACTTTTGAACATCTCCTTTGATTAAAATCGGTTAAGTGGTTTAGGAGTCCATCGCGGACAAACAATGTGACGCGTCATTTATATATATTAAGATAGTGTTAAGTTTAAAATAAATAAAATACATGACATATTAGTATACCTACATGGAAACAGTAAATACTGAGCACCCAATAAATTGATATATATGAATACATACATAGAAGCAAGTTTTAGGTTATATAAGAAAGACATATATTAAATCATAATATGCACTTGTGTGAATGTAGAAGACCTACAGCACTATAAGACATTATTAAATGTATTTAATTTGTTTATTTAATTCTTTTTGATTCCTTTTTATTTTATATTTTGTATTCTATTTTCTATTTATATAATTTATAGTTATAAGTTAATATAGTGGTTACAATCAGCTCACTTATACGTCACGTACATGACTAATCCATAATTCCAAATGAGTTCAACCTTTGAAATATTGCAGAGCTCAAATGAGTAGTTATTTGAATAACAATTCTGTTTCTTCGTAAGATAATGTTTTTAGCCAAACAGTAACCTTTCTTTTACTATTTTAATACGCTGGTGTCATCCAAGGTTTGATTATTCTTTTACTAGCAGAAATTTTAACTTAGTGTGTTTAAGCATTCAGAAATATGGCACATTTTTTATATCAATATTTGCTTTCAGGTCTTTCCGTCTCTTCTAGTTTGTTTTCCAGAATTATTAACTGATTACTTCTTTTCTTATCCTGTATTTCTAGTTTTGCTATTTTTAGTTCTAGTTCTGTTTTCTTCTGTTAGATGTGCCAAAGCAGTTTGCATGACTTTATGTGTTTGTTGAATATCTTGTAGTATGCTTAATATTATAGTGTTTGTTTTGCCACTGAGTTTCTTTTTCAAGTCCATCGTAACGTCATCATCCTGGGAATCATCGTCCTCCTCGATGATTTGCATTATTTTGCTTCGAACAGTAGGTAGAGTTATAAATTCTATTGTGGTAATACTATCATAATATAATGTCTGGTACTGGTAATAAGTTTATGTTTCAAGTAGAGCAGCTGCGCACTTCGTTGATTCGTAGCCGATGCCTTGACTATGTAGTCTAGTACGTAGCTCACATGACGTAGCAAGATGATTGTTTATGATGCGTAGCCAATGTGGGAAAGAAAGGGCAATGGTGAACGTTGTTCCGTTTCCGCACTGCTTGTGGTGGTGTCCGCGATCTGTCAGTAGATAGATGACAAACTGGCAAGCTGCGGGAATGAGAGACACAATAATGGATGTTCGTTGTCCCGTTCTTGCACCGCTTGTGGTGTCCGCGAACTGTCAGAATAGAGTTGACGACAAACTGTATTTTAAATTATTATGTAATTTATGCCATATTGCGCCACTAATAACTTATACATATAAATTATTACTTAAATAATAACATAAAATTCAAATGATCAGTTCAGATATAAAAGTGTCAGTGAGTAGAACAACAAAAACAAAAAGCAGTGAGGTTCGTATATTAAGAAGGCTAAAATCGCTAAATGATTTAATGTGATTTCAATATAAAATTCCGAAAATTTGAAGAAAATGATTAAATATATATTTGGTTGCGCTCTATTTTATCTGTGTGGTGCTTTATATCTCGAGAGATCTTTGATAGTGACAACAGCAAGTGGTCCTGTTAAGGGAAAACTAAATGTGTTTCGTGGTATAGAATTTTATACATATCAAGGCATACCATATGCTGAAAGTCCAACCGGAAAACTAAGATTTAAACCTCCAGTACCAAAAAAACCGTGGAGTGATGTTTTAGATGCTACAAAGGAAGGTGCTGTTTGTCCGCAAAAATCCTTTTTCTATCCCGTAGAAGAGACATCTGAGGATTGCTTGAACCTAAATGTATATGTACCAAGAAATGGGACGGATAAGTTACTACCAGTTTTGGTATTTGTCCACGGGGGTGCTTTACTTGCATTGTCAGGACGCAATGACATAAGTTATGGACCACAATTTCTCTTAGGCCACGAAATCATCTACGTGTCGATGAATTACAGATTGGGACCATTTGGATTTCTGTCGCTTGACATAGAGGATGCATCAGGCAATGCAGGTCTTAAAGATGTTATACTATCGTTGAAGTGGGTTAAGAATAATATTGAATATTTTGGAGGAAATTCTGACAAGATTACCCTTGCTGGGCATAGTTCTGGATCGTTGTTAGTAAATTTATTAATGCTGACAAATCAAACTGATGGTTTGTTCAACCAAGCTATACAATTCAGCGGGAGTACCTTTACTCCCAGATCTTTTGCAAAATATTGTAAGGATAACTCATTAGCATTAGCTAAAGAGCTAGGAATAGAAACAAAAGATGTATATCAGACGTTGGCAGATCTACAGAAAATAGATGCATTGAAAATATTAAAAGCCCACTCCAATATGGAACACCAAAGTCCTATAAGAGTTTACGCCCCGTTTGTATTATCAAAAGAAGTAGAATCTGATCATGCTTTATTTGTTATGGACCCAAAAAAAATTGTTAGTAAAAATTATGTGGCAAGGCAAAAGGTACCAATTTTAATCGGAATAACCTCCCAAGAGGCAATTAACATGATACCGTACGTGACAAGGAAAAATACTGGATTTGAAAAACTACGGAAAAATCCTGAATATTTAATACCATCAAACATAGAGTATCCAATAGGATCACAAAAATCTAAGAGTTTGGCCAAACAGTTAAATGAAATGTATTTTGGTGGTGAAATGAAAAATTTGACATTGACAACCTTAATTGAATTTATGTCGGACGTACAAAATATTTACGGTGTTTACTGGTGGATAAAGAAGTATAAAAATATGGCTGATAGTAAAGCTTTGTATCTGTATATGTTTGATTTTAACGGTAATTTGAATTTAAACAAAAACTCAACAGTTCCTGGAAGCGGGCATGGTGATGATATACCATATATTTTTGTGACAAATTTTACAAAACCTATCTATGACTCTATCGACGAAAAAAGTAGCCGAGTGATGAATACAATGATTAATTTTGTATCAAACTTCATTACCTACGGGTCTCCTACGCCTTCAAATATGAGAAATGATATTATATGGCCTGATTATGATGAAAAACAAAATTATCTTCTCATAAATGAGAGTCCTGTTGTTGGAACATTCAGTTCGACCCCATTGTATACAAGAATGCTGTTTTGGGAAAAAGTGTACGACGAATATTACGAATACTTGGAAAATGGTGGTGAAATTGAAAAGAAGTATATTCCATGAGTCTATTTCATTTGTTTTAAAGTGAAATTTACCAAGCATAAAAATTGAATACTGTGATAAAGTAACTACAAAGTAAAAATAATGAAATAGCCTAAAATATTACATAAAGCTGTGTTAAGGTAGTGAATGATAATTGTGTTATGATAATTGAAAAGTGTTTTTCGTTGTAAAAATTATATTTTACTTTCCAAGACAAGGTGACTCATCACTTCACAGGCAGAGTCACTATTAACATGGCACGGGGTCATCGAATAGAATGTCTTATTTGATTTTATTTAATCAATATATTATTATTTGTAACATACTTAATATCCAGTTTTCTTCCCTTTCTCTTCCTGTAAACTTTAAGTATGTTATATCTGGGATTTATAATTATTTTTTAAAAGGCAATCAAAGCTTAAAAATTCACGAATACCATCGGAAAAGAGTTATGTATTTAGGTTATGAGTATGATACAAAAAACCATAAAATATTATGTACTTACAATGTTTAATACTAGAGATTTTTTGTATTAGTATCAAAGTCAAATGATACCTTGATTTAACATTGATTAAAACTAAACATTCTGCAACATTGTTTTCGTATGATGTAACTCTTTTTCTAACTGTACTTTTTGGTGACATTTTGTACGCGCGTGATGACAACAAGCTATATGTTATCACTAGCTGTTGTCCGCAGCTTCGCACACGGAAAATATGTTTAACCTAATTTGTACCTTTTTTAGAAGAAAATTTAAAAACGGTCAGTTATTGAAGTACTTATATTAAGCAATTTATATACATTGGAACCCCCGATACAATGCTGGTTGGTTGGAAGAAAATGCTGTGTTATCATATTTTAAGCCCGCCTTTTTTACTATAATTTGTGAGTGCAATAAAGTATTTTTCATTCAATTATTCATTTCATACAATCACAAAGTATTCCTCTTGGAGCAGGGTTTAAAAAATATACAATATTCACATTAATTAATTATTTTTTTGGCAAAATTTTGAAAAACTGGAAAATATGCAACATTCCATCAATTAAGGCAAGGAACGTTTGTTTCAAAATTCGGTTGATATTTTAAAAAAATCCACACAAACTTACATCCTGATTCCCAGGGAAACCTATTAATTTTCGGAGATGAATAGATTTTTAAAATATTACTCAGGTACATAAGTATAACTGTGCCAATTTTTATTGAAATCCGTTCAGGGGTTTTCATGTTATGCTCGGACAGACAGACAGACAATAATTAAAAAAATATTTGTGCTCTAACACGTTATTGATCCCCATAATCGAAATTTTGAAAAAAATTTCAATGTACAGCTTTGCCTTTTGAGTTTTATTATAGTACCTAATAGATGCAAAACTTGAAATTGCTACGGTAATTTTGTAACAAAACCTGTTTATTATCCGTCTAGCTCCGTTAATGTATTGTTGCGATATAATTGTTTTATAATTAACGTGGTCTTCAACCTGATAGGTTGTTAAAAATATTTAACGTTAAAGTACTAGTGAAAAACAAATATTAAACTCAGTTATTTAAAAAGAAGATTGCGGATTTTTTTTACAATATAAAAACGTTACAGTAATAAAAATATATAACAGGATTTGAGAATAAAATCTTTTTTACATAACAATTTATTTTGATAATAAAAACAGTGTAAGAAATATGATATAATTATAATAACCAACTTCCACCTCCAGTCTTTTCCATAAAACAACATAAACATTCAACAAGTTCATTCATTATGGTTTTTTTTTTGTTATGCGAATAGAAACGAAAGTCTGATTTTTTTTTAACCTAAGTTTATAATAATTAACTCAATATATTTAAACGATTTAATTGCACGTAAAATACATGCAATAAATATAATCTCAATTAAAATATAAAAAGTAATTGTCATAAAAATAATTGCAGTAAATAAAAGTAATTGTACTATTGGAAATAAAATGAGACTAAATATTATGTTAGCTTGGGCTCTGTATTGTATGTCTAAAGTAGTGTATTTGTTACCGAAGAGAACTTTGATAATCACAACCGCAAGCGGTCCTGTGAAAGGAAAGCTAAATGTGTTTAATAGTATAGAATATTATACTTATCTAGGAATACCATATGCTGAAAGTCCAACTGGAAAACTAAGATTTAAACCTCCAGTTCCAGTAAGGCCATGGAAAGACGTTTTTGATGCTACAAATTTTGGCGCAGTTTGTTCACAAACACCCAAGTACTTTGAAATGGAAGAAACAAAAGAAGACTGCCTGAATATTAATGTGTATGTTCCTAAAAATGGGGAGGATAGGTTACTTCCAGTTATGGTGTTTGTACATCCGGGATCTTTACAGTATATGTCGGCACACAACACGTACGTAGGTGAGCCAGACTTTCTTTTATACCACAAAATCATCTTTGTATCAATGAATTACAGATTGGGACCATTTGGATTTCTGTCGCTTGACATAAAGGAAGCATCAGGCAATGCGGGTCTTAAAGATGTCATATTATCGTTGAAATGGGTAAAGACAAATATTGAATACTTTGGGGGAAATCCTGACAAGATTACATTAGCTGGGCATAGTTCTGGATCGTTAATTGTAAATTTATTAATGCTGACAAATCAAACTGCTGGCTTGTTCAACCAAGCTATACAATTAAGCGGGAGTGCCTTTATTCCTAGATCTTTTGCAAAATATTCTAAGGATAACTCATTGGCATTAGCTAAAGAGCTGGGAATAGAAACAGAAGATGTATATGAGATGTTGGCAGATCTACAGAAAATAGATGCATTGAAAATATTACAAGCTTACATCAATATGTCTAAGGCACACGAAAGCCCATTAAGAATTTACGCACCGTTTGTAGTATCAAAGGAAGTAGAATGTGATCATGCTTTATTTGTTAAGGACCCAAGAGAAATTGTTAGTGAAAATGATGTGGCAAGGCAAAAGGTACCGATTTTGATAGGAATAACTTCCCAAGAGGCAATTAACATGATTCAGCATGTGTTAAATCAAAATGTTGGATTTGAAAAACTACGAAATAATCCTGAATATTTAATACCATCAAACATAGAGTATCCAATAGGATCACAAGAATCTAAGAGTTTGGCCAAACAGTTAAATGAAATGTATTTTGGTGGTGAAATGAAAAACTTTACATTGAGAACTTTAATTCAATTTATGTCGGATGTACAAAATATTTACGGTGTTTACTGGTGGATAAACAAGTACAAAAATATGGCTGATAGTAAAGCTTTGTACTTATATATGTTTGATTTTAACGGTGATTTGAATAAATACAATAGCCCATTAGTTATTGGAAGTGGGCATGGTGATGATGTACCATATATTTTTTTGACAGATATTACAAAATTAATGTACGGTTTTATCGACGAAAAAAGTAGACGAATGATGGACAGAATGATTAATTTTGTATCAAACTTCATTATTTACGGGTCTCCTACACCTTTAAGTATAAAAAATGATATTATATGGCCCGATTATAAAGAAAAACAAAACTATCTTCTCATAAATGAAAATCCGGTTGTTCGAACATTCAGTTCAACCCCATTGTATTCAAGAATGCTGTTTTGGGAAAAAGTGTACGACAAATATTACGAATACTTAGAAAATGGTGGACAAATTGAAAAGAAGATTATTCCTTGAGTCTATTTCAATTGTTTCAAAGTGAAATTTACCAAGCATAAATTTTATTGAATGCTGTGATGCCTGTGATATAAATACCAAATGTAAAGTAAAAATAATAAAGTAATGTTAGTCAAATAACCTTGCTTATAAATAACTTCATTAATAAAATTATTATAAATGAACAGTAGTTTTCATTGTAAAACTTATAATTTCGTTTGCAAGACAAAAGCAAGTTTCTGAGTTGCAGCCACAGACAGACCAGACCAATAATCTTTATCTAATCACGAAGAGGAAAAGTTTTTTTTTGCGTATGATGGGATAGCACACAATGTTATAGAAGGATCAATAAGATAAAAGTAGTCCAAATACTTAAAAAAAAACCGGACCAACTCTAACCGTTTAGCCGGTAATGGGAAGATACTTGACTCAAACCTTAGCATTTTAAAGCCAAATATTTCGTAAACGGACCCCCAATACCAAAACTGGTCCTAGAAGACCTATAATATTTTTGAAAGACCTTTTTAACGATACCCTACACTATAGGGTATGCGTCGAATAACAAAATCATCCTCACGTTACCTGTAGGGGAGGTACCCTGAAAAAAATGTGTTTCAATACTTTATTCCACGATTCTGGAGTTATAGTAAATATGTATATCCATGCCAAATTACAGCTATCTAGCACTAAGAGTCTCGGCGCTTTGCTTCGGACAGACGGACGGACAGACGGACAGACGGACAGACGGACAGACGGACAGACGGACAGACGGACAGACGGACAGACGGACAGACGGACAGACGGACGGACAGACGGTTCCGATTTTACTTCGGAACCCTAAAAATCAGTACTAAAGGAGGTGGCCAATATTTACCCCGGAAATGGTTAAAATACGTTTTTTTTGTACAAGGTTTTAGTCCTCTGAAAAGACATATTTTCCATTTATTATAACATAACTAGAATTTTAATTTTCTTCTGAACTCCGCCGTGAGTAGTTATAATAAATTAACAATAATAATAAGTTGTATTGTATACAAATACCTATACTTTTACTACCTCCATTGCTATCACCCCGGTCACTCACATGCGCGCAAATATTTGACATTTTTACGAATGTTTGCACATATGTGAAGGGCGGTCAGGCATGGGTTCGCATATGAGTATACACGTTCATAAGCCCATTTCCGCTTTCTCCTACACTTTGTTCACGAATGTTCAATCTTGCTGTTGTTATTATGTTGTGGTCATTCAAATCCATTTTCAATACAGAAAATAAATGGTAGTACGATTAGACGCCACGAACCACGAAAAATTAGGAGATACATCACCTTTTTAGTCGTGTGCGCAACTGGTCGCACGAATGTGTGGGAGACTGACTACACGAAGGTTCGAGGTTCGCGCGCTTTGATGTGCGACAAAAAACCGACACAGCTTGGAAAACCCCGAATGCCTCCAAAACTTCGCATAATCATTCGCGAAGGTCGTCCCACACTTGTGGGTTCGCGTATTCGCGCGAATGTGAGTGACCGGCATCACTGGAGTTTGACAATTGGCTGACAGAAGTGCCAATATCTACTATATTGTCATTTGCCAAAATAATATTTTTCAGTTTCATTTCTGCAAAATATTAATTGTATTTGATTTTTTGCCATGAGGTGCATTAATTGCGCGGTTGATATTGAGCGCATGGCACGTCACTCCATATCTTCCTTAGCAAGAAACCTGCAATCCATATTGGTAGAATGGATCACTGCAGTACAGGCAAAGATTTCTATACATACAACATCATTGAGTACAGGTATAGCATTTTTCTTTACTATTAAGTAGTGCTTACTACGATTAGGTTCACGCGGCAATGTACAATATTCCTGTTTTTTTTTTGCAATAGGTACGTTTAGAAAATAAGTTCTATTTTTTAATAGGCTCCTAACATTTTTTCTTTCAACTTTTAGGCAAAGGCTGCTATACTGTAGATGAGTACATAAATGACAAAGACGCATGGAAATGACCAGCTCTGCAACCAGTTCTGTACAAGCTGTATATTTTTTTGTAATAAATATATCAATGTATTTTTATTTTTAAAAGATGTGTTGAGGAGATTTTTTACAGCTTTTCTTGTCCTCCATGACAAAGCACCTTTGCGAAAAGCTGGTTGATTAAAAAATTACGTGCATAAGTGTATCAATGATACCTAAACGAATAAATGATTTTGAATTTGAAAAAAAAATTGAATGCATCACCTTATTTGTCTTATTTGGTACTATTGTTATATTTTATTACTTAATTTTTACATATGTGTACCTAAATGTATATAATGAAACACTTAATAATATCAATATGCAGTTTTATTTATATTACGTTTGCTTGTGAATATTTACAGATAGGTAGGTGACAACTTAATACGTATATTTTATTTAGTACTGCTGGTACATCTTTTTGTAGGAATAAGGTCATAAAGTCATAATTAAAGTAAAAGACATATATTAATTAATTATCCAAAAGATAAATAGTATTTATTTAATACAAAAATCGCTCTTTAAAACACTTTTTCACGATTACATATGTTTTGCAGAATGTCAAACTACAAAAGCTAAAACTGCCCGTAAAAGGAGAATCCCGAGTTCTAGAGATTTTTATAGATAAAATTATCAAAGTAGATATTGTACGCTTTAATTTAAGGTAAAAATAATATGTGTACATTATACTTCACAAATGGGGCAAATGCCCCTACAGATGTTGGCCACCTCCTTTAGCAACTAAATTTACAACAGTGTAGTAAAATGCGATGGAAATTAATAGCAAAGAAGGCGTCGTAATTTTATCAACCTGCACAACTACTCTACTAATATTTATAGGGACAGTGTTTCGAGCAATCAATGTGATAGAACTAGACTATTAAGTTGTCTTATTATTTATGAGTAAATGCCCCCGCTTCGCTTAGGCAAACCTTTGGGTAATCCTGCAATCAAATAAATATATGGACGAGTTTTTTAAATTGACATTTAACTTTTTAACTTGAACCGAATGAAATAAACAATGAATGAAACAAACGCTAAAAACACACACATTCTGTAATACGTTTTCGTATCATGCCATGCACAGCAAACCCATTTCTTTTTCTAGCTATCTTCTGGTTACTTAATTGTACGGGTGTGATGTTAACAAACTTTATTATCTTATCATTGCAAAACTTGAAATTGTTGCAGTAATTTTTATAACAAAACCTGTTTCTTATGCGTCTGGCTCCGTTGATGTAGTGTTTCGATGTAATTGTTTTATAATTAAGGTATCCCTTCAACCTGATAGGTTGTTAATAACATTTAAAGTTAAATAGTAGTGAAGAGCAAAATTTATTCACACAAGTTTATTTATTATGCGTATGGTTCTATTGTTAAGCGAATAGAAACAAAGGTCTGAAAAATCTTAAACCTAAGTTTATAATAATTACCTCAACATATTTAAACGATTAAACTGAACGAAAAATACCTACAACAAAATAAATATATTCTCAAATAAGGTATAAAAAATTCAGGAATTGACAGGATTGAAATGGTTTCGTACAATATTTTTTACCTCTAAATGTTGTTCGTTGATGCATTGTAACACTTGCATAAGGGTATTGACATGGCTTACCGCTGGAATGATGCATCGCACTTAATAAAGTGCTCTCATCTGTTTTCATAACGGATAAATATATTCTATGATTCTATCTTTTTAATGACCTGATCGAGCCTTAGCACATCATAAATGATTAAAATGGTAAAACTTTTGCAAATAATTAAGCGATATTGAATCACAAGTGATCATTAAAAGAGACGCACAAAATGATTATTTCATTTAGTAGTATAAGTAGGTAAGTAATATAAATATTTGGGAGTGTGTGATTTGTGAATGGATTGAAATAGAAATCTTGAGACCAACACAAACGAAAAAAGACGTGTATGTGTACTGTGTACCTACTTATGTACACTTGTAAGAAGTAGGTAATACTTCTTTGGCGTAACAGAACAAAAATAGCTAAAGATTTCATCCCGTATACCACAACTCTTTGTTTGTAAAAGGAATCATTTATAAGCTAACTTTATCATGTCGCTTTTTGGCTGTCGGTGTGCACGCACATCGTAAAAATTTTACTCTCATATTTTTTTCCGAACGCCCCATATGAAGCATAACTTCAAAAATGCTCTTGTATGAAAAAAAGGAAGGCATAATTAATGATCTTATCTCGTTTTATCAACAACAATGCCAATCCTTCTTGATTTAGTTTGGCCATAGTCTATACGTTTGATCTGCTTGGGTTAAGCAGATCAAACGTATCTTGGTACATTAAGTAGGATACGTCACATTAGCATCGAAATCAGTCATCGTATCTGTAGCTACAGCTACCAACAAAATCTGGACTTACTTTTCACACCGTTTGCTTTATAACGGAGTCCTGCCGAGAACTGAACACTGAGTAACTCCGCAATAATCTCTGTTAATCTTACTGTTAAGTAACTTCGAAGCAATGTGAATATTCAAGCGAGGAGAATACGTAATGAGGATTTGTACCTACGTTCTTTAGGGATATAGGTGCCATTACATGATCGGTTATATCGAATGCCTTTTCGTGGGTCTTATCATAAGTTGTAATCGCGTTATTAAAATCAGATGAGAGGGGTATCTTACGAATGAAACAAAAGTTATGCGCGAACTGTATGATGAGTCGCCAATAATTGCTATATTATTATAGTTGTGCAATAATGCTGAACTGCTGAGGATACGTTCAACCTTTCATTACGATATGATATCGTCATGCTGTTTATGAAAACAGCAATAAAGTCAGGCCTTGGACTTCGTAAGAACTTTAATGGAAGTTTTAGTTCTTGGTTAACCTTCCACACTTGGTATAATGGTGCCCAGGCTATTTCGATCAGGAGATATTCGTACCCTGCAGTGCACTACCAATGGAAGCCATTAATACTAATACGCTACTTGATAAAGTTCTCATACCTTTGGTCTTCTGGTAAATCCACGAACGCATCTTTGTCCTCTTCAGCTAGAATTAGGGCTGTAACAAAAGAAAGGAGCGTATTTAAATTTATTCCGAGGTTTTCACTTTTAACACAGTCAAACAATGCCTTCGCAAGAATAACACGAAACATAAATACATTGAAAAAGCGACATTTATTTATATTGTATGTATTTATTATTTTGTATATTAAATTATACAAAGTAAAAAGCGTGCAAGTGCGTGTCAGGCGTCGCGCAATGTAGGGTTCCGAAATAGTAAGTTTTTCGATTATTACTCATTAACTACATAATATTCTAACATAGGTGTGATAGTTTTCCTTGTAAATTCATCATGTTACCTATTTTTGAGATTTTTTCACTTGTCCAACTCCGTTTAGCCAGCAGGGGGGAGATTCTAACGCCAAATATTTCGCAAACGGATCCCTAATTCTAAAAATGGTCTGAGAAAACCAATTATAATTGTCTTTGGAAAAAATAAAAAATAAAAATATTTTAATAGACGGACGGGCGGACGGACAGACGGACAGACGGATAGATGGATAGACGGGCAGACGGACAGACGGACGGACGGGCATGACGAAACTATAAGGGTTCCGATTTTACTTCGGAACCCTAAAAATGGACTGTACAGTTTATTAAATGTATAAAACGCATTTATTACGTAGGACGGTAGGAGGCTTTCGATAAGGATTCATTCAGACGGTCACACAATGGTGGTGCGATTAAAAGGGACGTGCCCAAAGGAATTAAAGATGGCGAACGGAGAACAAAGACCTACGGGATTTATTCGCAAGGATTTTGAGATATTCGAATTTATTTATTGGAGCTTCAGTATCGTATTTTCCTGTGGTTCTTAATGGTCTATAATTTGTGCTCTACTAGTCGTCGTATGTACTATGTACCTACCTACTAAAATAGAAATTTTACTATTAAGGGTGAATATGACCAAGTTTTATAGGTGTACCTAATGCTGCGAGTAAAATGTCATTATCTGATTATATTTTTTGATTGTGGTATATTTCGTTTGAATTTTGTTATGGTAACAACGGTTGACTTTATGCTTGTCAAATTAAAAAGTGTACTTAATACAGTAAGTACAAGTAGCAGAAGTACAAAAACTTACCTATACCTTTTAATAAATTCTTCCGCTTAAAATTTTGGGAACTTTTTCTAAAATCTTTCGACAGTGGGAAATTTGAAGCATTTTGAATAAACTTTCTTACAATGGTAGGTAGCCATTGCCACAGAAAACCTCAGGTCATCATCATCGCAATGGTATTTATAACTAAAAATATCGACCCATAGATTATCGTAAATAATTTTTTTTGATAAAAACGACCAGTTTTCATTTTTATTTTTAATCGTTATAGCGTTAATTTAGAGAAATAAACGTAATTATTATCTTTATTAGTGTGTCATTGAGAACGTACTTGTCTTTAACGCTATATCATTTAAATTTATTGCAAAACAAAAACTCACGCGAGTACATATCTATGTAAATAGTTTTTATCTGTATTATTTAAATAATAAAATGTTAAATATTATGAGCACAAGTGTTTGGTGTTGGGCTGAAGCAAACAAATTGTAGACTAAATAAATAAATACTATTGTACTTGGTTATTCGTAAGTTTAGTAACTCGTATAACAATGAAAGCGAATTTTGGGACAACTCCCGCGCGCATTCAAATCTTTGTACTGTTTATTTGCTAAGGTTTAGTCTTCGTACATTATTAGTTTAGGGTCGAATTAGGGTTGGCAGTTTTAATAAAAGATGTAATAAATATAATAAAACCATTTATGTGCATATAATACTTTAAATACTATTGTACGTTCTTCCTACCCTTCTTGATTCCTTTTTCTCTGTTAAACTTTATAATTCTTCCCTCACATATTTTTGATAAAATACTTAGATCACGTCAGACCAACAAAATACTTTTTCATTGGTATAAGAAGATCACATTGATTTGGAGTCCTTTAAATTAAAAAGAAAACAAGGAAAATTTTTGATTTTTTTTATGTTACTGTTCAAGAACATTTAAGAAATCAGTCTCCTCCTAATGAAAATATTTATAGATGGTAATATTTCAAAAGCTATTTGAATATTAATATATTATGAATCAAGTTAATATGATACCAAAAATTGCGTATAATCCATTAAAGTATAATGTCATGGAACAGACATCCCGAACAAAATGTGTGTCCCCGCCGGGAGATTCTATTTTCAAAATTGAGCCCCTGTTCTCCTTTCAAAATCGAACGAATCCATTGGATATTGAAGCCGCGCGGCGCCAATTCATTGGAACATACATTGTGTTCGCGGTGTCTGTTCTATACGTTAGTAATAATTCTTCAATGGTATAATCGAATATTTTTTAAATAAAAATGTGGAGATAAATTACATGGTGCTGAAAAACTCGTAAAGATTTTGTGTATGCGTAACTCAAGAAGGCTCTCTGGTAATTATGTTTATATTACAGACTTATTTATATTTACTCGTTTTCTTAATCTAATACCTATAAATTCGTTACAATAAATAATTCAATCAACTTGTATTGTAATACGGTCGAATTTTGATTGAAGAACAGGCCTCTAGTACAATTAAATAAAACAAAACAGTAGCAATCCGTATTTTTGCTAGTTGTGACACAACCTACGAAGAAGGGTTTAATTCCCGTCTGACTCAGACCCATAGATAACCTCCAAAGGAGAATGCCCATAGCCATACTCTCAAAAAAAATAATTGTGTCACAATGACTTTTGTACTAAAAATGAAGTTAAAATATTTTACCGTATTTCCTAAAAAATTCTTTTTGGGCTTAATTTTCTTATATTAATAAGTAACTTTACTTCCGTTTTACAACACAAAAGCATTCGGCCATTTATATTGGAATTGGAGCCAATCAGGGATATTTTAAGATCCTTTGGGCCAATAGGTTGCGTTGATTCGATTATGACTATGATACAACAAACTAGATGGTGTTAGTGGACTGTCAAATGAATTTGATAATAATTATTACATTAAAAGTTAGATGGCGTTTGGGGACTGTCAAATGAATTTTAAACTTAAACGTATACGACTTAATGCGTCTGCATAGAGTCCATATTACTGTGTCTACTATAACCTAAATACAAAATAATTGTGTTGAAAATCTCATAACTCCTACGATTAAAATTGACTAAATTTGGTTTGTGTAATGTATTAAGATAACTTATTCAAATAAAGGTATTTTTATCAGGACACAAAAATATTAATGTCAGTACATTTCTCCATACAAAATGGGCATTCTCCTTTTCAAAACGTGGTAATGATGTCTCATTTACGTCATTTATTTTATATCTTAAATCAGAATTCATTATTAGAGAACAAATAAGTTTTAATAAGAAAAGAAGAGGAGCTGTAGGTATTATATTTAGATTTTATTATTAGAAAAACCATATCACTATTTAGTAGTAGTAAAAAATCTGCAAAAATAAATATCCAGTCATATTCCAAATAACGTTATTTACAAAGCAGTTATTTATAAATATTAATTTGTCCTATTTATCTACCAAGCTCATAATAATAATATTCTTTTAAAATATGTTTAGAAAGATTTTATCCGATACGTCAATCATCTCCCACATAAATGGATAATGTAAATTTTCTCCGAAGCTTTATGAAGAATTTCAATTAATCTCTGATGTATAAATAAAAAAATAAGAAAAAAAGGCGATCTCAGTTTCATTTAGATCGTGAGTGGAGAAAATGAGACATCCCAAGCGTCTACTATGTGAAAACATTGTCATTTGCTATCGGGGTTGAGTCTACCCTAGTCTTAACTACTAGAAGTTGCCACTCCCCGATATAGGAGCTTAGTTACGTAGTAGTAGTACGTTAGTAGTTATAGCAACTCGCTAGTTGGGTCGATTGGTACTCAATAGATAGCAAATCTCTTCTTATTTGCATCTAAAGAACTACAGTACTATGTCACAATCCCTCCGAATGTTAATACCCATTTTTTATCCTGAAATGGTCCTTCGAGCATGAAATTTTTAACGTTTAGCCTATCAGGGCATGCTTGCGCAGGCCTTAGCTGAAAGGTTACCGTAAAATTTTAGTACAGGTTTTTATCGCTCGTTTCATTCTAACTTTTGCTAACAACAAGGTCACACAGAGTTTTGTTGTAAATGTTTAATGGTTATTTTAAGAAAATATTAATCCACATTTCTCAAACTAAACTAATCTACCAGCAAGCTAACAATGCTAGTTTAAATATTTTGACAACCCTACATACGTGCTGTGTTAGACTTAGGCAACTTCCATACAAACTGCGTCTTAGTATCGTGCTAAGTAAACGTATATTTGAAACGTTCTGTTTGACTTTCTCGTAATTAATTTCGCTAGTAGGTACTTTAGTTGCACAATATAAGCAATATGAATAGGTTTAGACTCTGGTATATTGTGTTAAACATATACAGGGTGGATTTTTGAGACGGGTCAGTAAGGTCAGGTACCTTAACCGTTATAGTTACAGGAAGACGTTCCTAGGAGACTATCCATAACTTTTTAAGATATTCTGAACTGCATTCACAGATTTTTGAGAAAATGTACGGTAAGCGAAAAAAGTACTAAAATCCAAAAAAAAAAAATTATGCCTATCGATCCTGCTTCGTATGGGGATCAAAATACTCTATCGGATCATTTAAGGTATGAGTACTAGAAATGTCAGAAAACGCTAAAATCATTTTCCATACATTTTGTACTGAAAAACGATAAATCAACTCGTAATCTAGACACGCGGAGCGTGTCAAGTCAATTTCTTAGCTAACAGAATTGACGAGCAGCACCGTGTGTAATATTACACGAACCATTTGGAGCCACTTTTGACCACCTCACAACTCAAAAACTATTCAACATAAACCTGTCAAATTTGGCTCATTTATTGCGACTTGTGAAATACATACGTGTTCCAAATTTCATAAACACATCTCAAACGGTTATTTAGATATTAACGCCCAAAAATCGACAATTTTATCACTAACTGACCTATAGATCAAAACTCTAACCCACTTCCAGATGGCCTAGAAAGTTAAAATTTGGCATCCAGATAGGTAATGCGGGGAATACAAAGGAATAAATCTGAAAGTAGTAATTTTTTATCATTTTATTATAATTTTTCAAAAAATTGATTCTATTAGAAATTAGAAACACTTACTTAAAATACCTGAAATTTAAGAGTAGCAATCAAAATTGATGACATCTGGTCATTATGTGGATTCCAAGGTGAATATATAACGAAACATATCAGTTTTAGTACTTTCTGAAGCTTTCAACGGGAGGAAGATGTTCAGTGTCTCAAGTGCCTGTGAGAAGTGCACAGCACACATTTACATGACATTTACGAGAAAATTAGTGGTTCGTCAGAAGACGTTATTTCCAGTGAATTACGTCGTTTTATTTTTAATGTGTGAAAAATTATTTTTCTCTAATCTACAAGATTACACCACAAAATTTTGTATTATTTCCGTAATTATACCAGTTTAAATTAATTCGAAGTATTGTTTCAAAATTTATTGTTGCACGATGTCATCGAACACAAACAACTTATCTGTACTAATAGTATAAAGAGGAAAGATTTGATAGTTTGTTTGTATTGAATAGGCTCCGAAACTACTAAACCGATTTTAAAAATTCCGTCACTGTTGGGAAAATACACTATCCCTGGGTGACATAGGCTATATTATATTTTCAATAAATTAGGGATCCTTAATAAAACTCCAATAACGTAACCCAAGGTGTAAAAAAATAAGAAAACCAAAGCAAAGCGAGGGCGGTCACTCGTAACTAATAAGAGTATAGTCGACTTTCGTATTTATTACGATATTATAATTGGGATTTAGTATTAATTATTATTTCAATATTTAGCGGACATCAATAGTGGAAGATCATTACTTATAAATAATGAAATAATAGGTACCGTATTTCGGACCACGGCGCACTAACTACAGATTTAGTTGAAGAGCACTATAACAGTTCATGTATTAAAATTAATCAGTAACGTTATGAATAAGTACTTACTAATAATTTCTATACAAAAAGTAATGATATCCCATCAAAAACATAAATGTAAAGTGAGAGTAAATTTCAAAAAAAAAAAAGAATTGAGATCTAAATGGGTGCCAATTTCTGTGTAGAAAAGCCTAAAATTTTAGTCACAAGAACATGTAATTCAAGCTTTACATTTGACTTGGCTAGTTTTCATTAGTTAGCAACCAACAAACCAAATTAGAGAAGAGTGTCATAAGACATCAAGTCATCAACCTAACAGATTTGACGAAGCTAATTACATAGGTATAATATAGCCTAGGTAGGTACGTGAAAACTAACCAAGTCAAATGTGGAGCTTGAATTACATGTTCTTGTGACTAAAATTTTAGGCTTTTCTACACAGAAATTGGCACCCATTTAGATCTCAATTCTTTTTTTTTTAAATTGACTCTCACTTTACATTTATGTTTTTGATGGGATATTCTTTATTGCCAAACAATCCTATTTCTTACTGCGATTAAAAGCCCTTCTTTAAGGCCTATTGAAACTTAAATACAAAAACTACGGTAAGACACAACTTATCACACAAACTTTTTTAATTTATAACTTACGGCTTGACTAAGGGTTAGATCTATAAACCGTATTCAGACTTTGCTCAGGCCACAGTCAAATGTTAGATCACTGACAGTTTGTTAATACGAAAAAATAAAAAATCATAATAAATGGCTACCGTAAAGACTAATTTAGGACTTAAACTAATTTATGTTTAGCATTAGTTACTTTTTAGTACCTACTGAGGAGGCATAAGTTTCTCAAAGAGTATCGAGGGCGGTTACTACATACATACATACATACATATATACTTGTGTACCTAACACAAGAAAACGCTATAATATAAGTCTCAAATCATATTGCGTTATATACTATGGTTATAAAATATGTAGAATCGAGAATATTAGTAATTATAATGGATTAAACAAGTTAATTATGGAAAGGTAAAACTAAACGTTATTGTTCAAAACTTTAAAGTTCAATCCTAGCGTACGGCGACGTCCAGCCATGTTTATCTTAGCATAATTGTTAAACTTTTAACGATGTCGAGTTACATCGTATCCTGTCGCTGACGGTACGAGGAAAATAACTTGCGGGCAGTTTTTAACGAGTTCTAATTCTTTCTTTGATTTTTACCAAGCGTGCCTACATCTTGGTCCTAATTAAACAACCACCCATCAGCATCACACCCCTCTAATATCACAATTGAATAAACAATGGTTTTACAATTGATTGAGCTTTAACTGGTTTCTCAAGCGTTGTAGTTCTTTGTTCAGATCACATACTGTTGTACACAGAGTAGCTTAATTGCCATAGTAGGTGTTAGCGAAATCACCATAAACTCGTAGTTTGATAAGTTTGCGTGTCTGTATTTCCATTGTTATATAGTTCTGATTTTGTTATATACGAGTACGTATCTATATGTCCCTGTGTCTATAAATTTGAGAAAAATGTTGTGAATCTGTGAGTTTAATTTTAAACCTTTTTTTCTACTCCTTTCTATATGTATAGAAAAAGTTATAGAAACAAAATAAAAGGTATAGAAAGTTATAACTTTATATAAAAGTTATAGCTTTAACTTTTATTTACTACACAAAATGCCAACGTTTAATAATGACTGTAATGATAATAATAATATAATTTTAATCAGAGAAAAAGAGATAATTTTCAGTTGGTTTAATGTTTAAATAGTAGATTTTATGTATATAAATGTATAATTAATTTTATGTGTTTTTAATATTATGTTGTTTTCAAGGCCCCATATAGAGCAAAAAGAGGATAATTATATAATTAAATAAAATAACATTATCTTATAGTTATCACAAACGCTCGTCAGAATTTACAAAGCAAAAAATTTTTAGAGGAGAGAATAGGAGGTATCTAACTCTTTAGTTTTCATTTATTTATACCTAGGAATATGCTATAAAAATGTATATAGTTTCACCCATAATTCGTATTTGGTCAAATCAGTGAACCGTGAAAATATTTCCGCTTCTATGACCGATTTTCAAAGCCCTTTGTATAAACTCGTGCGAGTAATTTTGGGTACAACCATCATGTGATGTGTATATTGTTTAAATGCGAAAACTACTTTAAACGTGTGTTTATTGTACCGTATTAAATGGAAATGAACTTGACTTTGAAAAAGCAGTGATACCCTAGCGGTTTAAACATTGGCCTCCCCAGTTCGAATCCTAGCACGCACCTCTAATTTTCAATAATTATGTGCGTATTACAAGTTAATTATCACTTGCTTCGGTGAAGGAAAACATCGTGAGGAAACCTGCTCACCTGAGAGTTCTCCATAATTTTCTCAAAGGTGTGTGAAATCGACGCCCGACACGCACTTGACCGGTTTTTTGTAGTTAGATAAATTTGTGCGAATTATCGCTATATCATACTTAATAAATATAAATTATACTAAAAGTAATGCTACAAATACTTATGATAATAGTTATTCATTAATTCTTTCGATGTGCAGTCAGATCAGTTACAATTAGGTATTATAATTTGTTTAGATTACTGAATACAACATGGTTGGTGAACTTCAATCCATTTCTATCAAGTACTTTACATAAATCACTAACACAATTCAAGCTCACGAAGTTACTAGAAGCACAAAATGATTTATGTGATTAAATTCTCACTCCGTTAATTATACCGCAAACTTGATGTTTGCTAGTAATCTTATTACGTCCATATAAGATTACTAGCTGCCCTGACAGACTTCGTTGTGTCAAAAGTTTTTTTGAAGTGAAAACTTCTTTAGTACGGGGGTGATTTGAAATTCGATGAAACGAAACTGTCCAGTAAAAAGAGACACACATAAATTCTAAAGTGAGATAGGATGCATTATACAGGGGTAGTAAAATAATTATCTAACTTTGCATCACTATGTTCATTACTAAAACCTACAATTATCATCTTCCCGAAATTTTACATTTGTCTCATTATCTTGAAAAAAATTTTTTGAAGGTTTCACTTCTACTATGTGTGAATTGCACACATTTTATTTTTTATTTTGAGATGTAAGCTATCCTATCTTTCAAGTTGGATCAAACTGCACACGGTGTGCAAATTTGATTAAAATCGGTTAAGTAGTTTAGGAGTCCATCGCGGATAAACAACGTGACACGTAATTTATATTTAAAAGTAGGTACTTGGTTACAATGTCATTTTAGACGAGTAACCGCCCTCGCTGTGGTTCGGTTTTCTTATTTTTTTACACCTTGGGTTACATTATTGGAGTTATATTAAGTATCCCTAATTTTTTTGAAAGTATAATATTATAGCCTATGTCACCCGGGGGTAGTGTAGCTTCCCAACAGTTAAAGAATTATTCAAATCGGTTCAGTAGTTTCGGAGCCTATTCAATGCAAACAAACAATTAAATCTTTCCTCTTTATAATATTAGGTAGTATAAATTAGCACTCTGCCCGTGGCTTTGACTGCGTTTTTCGGGGTAATAAATATCCTACAATAATTAGTAGTAAAATAACAAAAATCCATACATTCATTCCTGTCAAACAAACTTTCTTTAATACCACAGAAGAAATAATAGTACTTTTAAATAATTAATAATACTTAAGATTAATAGTGTTTAAAGCACCTATCAAACAAATGAGGAAATAAAAGTATAATAGGATTGGATCATCCGTCTTATTCGTCGATGAACATAATATTATGATAATTGACATAATACTCAACTGTTTCAACAATGCTGTTTCAGCAACTATAACAATAATATTGAGTGCACGTTCATTTTTAAAGATGATCTCTAACTATAAAGATGTACGATCAATATTTGAACCCGGGCCTCATGTGACTGACATTCATACCATTAAGCAAATGCGCATATCCACCTTCATTACTGGCCACAAAAGCTTTATCTAGGTTACATCTCAGCTCCCACTGAGAGTTCTAAAACATTCTCAACGTAAAGACCTTACTGTCTTGTGTTGCTGTACTGCTAGCGAGGAACTATAAAAGATGTTCCTGAACATCGCTTTGCAGTACCTTTTTTGTGTAAACAACTGATTAATGAGAAGTCGATGGTAACTGGCCATCGTCGCCCATGGATATCAGTACTAGGCATCATTGATCATCGATGCGTTTCCAAGAAAGAAATGAAAATAAAATAACTTTTAACAAAATATAACCCACTTCAAAGAAACATCATCAACGTAGTCGAAGTCAATTAAATACGCATTATTAGGGATACCTATCTCAAAAACTACTCGTCAGATCTCAAAAAAAGAAGAACATTCAATGCTTACTCAGTGTTATTCCTAAGATTTAGACATCCTTTCACAGCCTTGATACCCAAAACTGAAAAAAACATGTTTCATTGAACCTTAAAAAAAGGCATTTTTAATACGTGGCTACATTTCATATTAAGTAAAATTCTGTATCAATAATTTCAATTCATTTTAAAATACAATTTTTGTCTATTCAACTCAGTGGTTTTAAAAGTTCCTAGAAAATAGCTTTTTGGTTTTATTGAAGTTAGCTTTGAAGCTAACTTTCAGTTTTAAATTAAAAAAAATACTAGGGCATAGATTTTCCGGAGTTTTAGGATATTAGTAGTTTTAGAATAATGGTAGTTAGCGAATAATAAAATGTCTGTCTGTTAGATTAGACCTTCTGTCCACTTGGATGCACGTATGTATGCTATCGTTAATAGTCCTTTGCTTGCAGTTTACTAACAACTTGCTTGCATCTTGCATAGTATAATCTAAATTTTACTAACAAAAAATAACCGACTTCAAATTCTCAAAAACTACTTGTCAGATCTCGTTCAAATTTATGTGAGACCACATGACAATCACCTGCTTTCGATTAAAAAAAGAATCATCGAAATCGGTTGGCGTAATATTGAGTTATTCGTCAATTTGTCGCGCACATCTTAACACAAATTTACGACTTATGTGGTTTTCTAATGGATGCCATTGTCAGATCTCAATAAAATTTATGTGGGACCACATGACAGCCACCAGCTTTCGATTAAAAAAAGAATCATCAAAATCGGTTTGCCCAGTCCAAAGTTCTGAGGTAACAAACATAAAAAAAAAATACAGTCGAATTGAGAACCTCCTCCTTTTTTTGAAGTCGGTTAAAAATTATGAAATCTGCCCATGGAACGTCACATTTGTTTTGCAATACGCAAAGATTTGTTTTACAGTACGTTTACTACGCAAACTGCAAGTAAGCTGCAAGCA
The DNA here is from genome assembly GCA_911387775.1 of Thymelicus sylvestris. NCBI lineage: Eukaryota > Metazoa > Arthropoda > Insecta > Lepidoptera > Hesperiidae > Thymelicus > Thymelicus sylvestris. The sequence continues at coordinate 31,012,405 of OU426885.1, read as the reverse complement.
AGCGACTATTTATATAGCGTACGTACTCGTATGATGCGTCAGTGGACGCCAGGCCTAAAAGTTCGAAATCTGTCCACGTAGCATCGACGGGATTGCCTATTTCCTATGTTTCATTAAGCTCCTTGCATGCAATAGTTAAATGAAGCACCGTGAATAGTAAGCCTTAGGGATTAATCTGGAGAACAAAGCAACCACTACCTTATCCGTTGTTCAATAGGTTGCACTACGAACAAGGGATTTGATTCTAATTATGGACATAAGCAGCTTACGCCATACCCTATATCATCATATGCTTTGATATACGAGTACTATCTGTTACTTTACGGTCGCGGATTATTCTTAATAGGTATGTATGGCATAACGTATCACCATCATCGTTATCATCATATCCCTGCTGTCCTGCTGAATTTAGATCTCATTTCACAATAAAAGATGTAAAATACCTTATGCCCCTCATACACGAACGATCGGTCGCAACGATCGATCGCAACGATCGATCGCATCGGTGATCGCAAAGGTCCACACACTGTCGATTCATCGGTGCGATATTCAAGATTGCATAGATTTTTGTTGCGATCGCCGATATCTGCGATCAAGCAAATCGTTCACGATCACAACATACACTACCGATCCGTCGTTGCGATCGGTCGGCAACGACGGATCGCACCGATCGATCGCATCGTCAATGGGGCCCATTAGACTGCAACGATGATCAAATGGAAATTTATAGACTTCATGAACACATTAATTTATGAGAAATAAAATGACATGTGTCAAATAACTAATATCTAATAAGTACCTACATAATTTGAAAAGTTAGATGCGCAGGATTCGAAACGAAGTGACTCACTGGCCTTTTACTCTCCTTCATTTTTTTGGGTTTCGTGGTTAGAACAAAATCCTTATAGTTTCGACATGTCTGTCTACACGAACCACAGAAGACATAATAGTAGGTACTTATAATAGTACAGAAGGCGCACTCCGCAAAATCATTAAAATAAATAGCGGCTCTTGCTCTAACGCAATAAAGTATAATTCAGGTCGCACAGCACTAATCAAAAACGCGTAATGAGTTGCCATCCTTTCTAACTCTATCTCTTAACTCTCTGGCAATGTCAGGGTTGTCTTTTTTGACAGAATAAAATTAATCTGAAAGTATAATAACCAGTCCCCATACCATGCCCATGCTACTCTTATGAACAAATGTCGTTTCAAATAAATCTAGGCTAAGTAAGTAGGTAGGTATTTACTTAGTAGTATGTAGATCAAAAAACTATTTTATGTGACAATGTTTGTATAGACAGATACTTTAACCTAAGAAGATGGCTATACGGCATTATGTTGGTATGTACTTACCTTGTCTAGGAAGCAAATATTACCTCTTAGGTTTTTAAGGTTAGGTAGGAATTAGCCCGACACGTCAAACGCGGCATGTACTTGTCACTTCACACCAAAAGTGCGGAGTGCGCCAGGCCTGCTAAAACTAAAAAGTCATAGAATATTAATGGTCATTTTATTTAAGGTTAATATTCAACAATGATTGATTAACGCTCAGCTGAGTTTTTCCAAATTCGCAAGATACGCTAAAGGCAGTTAGGGCCAAACCAATGATTGACGTATCAACTAAATTAATATTGCACATTAATATTGCACCTATAATTTAATATTCATTTAAAAAGCACAAAAAATGTTTTTACAGATGTCCTCTAGAAACTCTGAAACCATCCAACTGACGTGCCCCAAACTGGTTTCATTTGAAAGGCAATAATATGAACATGGTTTAAGACCACTAAAACGGCACATTTTTTGATTTTCGACTTTTCACATACAACATTTTTTTGTGTAGTGAAAAACGTCCGGTATCCACTACTTATTAAATAAAATGTAACTTAACGATACATTAATTATATTATAATAACTGAAAAAGTTTGCAGCTCCAAAAAATCGGTGACAGTGAAACAAGAACTTAAGTTCCTTTCATAGAGCTTTGTAAAGAAATTTAGGAAGCGTCTTAGGTCTTAGGTACATGCATTTTTAGAGAAGCGTTTGATCTCGAGTTTTAATGGTGTTTCGTTGTGATGAGACACTCACTTTTATAGTGCTGATATTGTTAGTTTTAACGACGCACTAGCTGACTCCGTCGACTAAAAAACGTCCCACCAAAGACGTTTTTTGTAAAATAGTTCAAAGGGAAAAAGCGCACTCAAAACGTGTCAAAATTGGGGTTAAAATATGTTTAGATAATTTACCTGATGATAAGGACAACACACAGAGACAAGAACACTCACACCTAGACCGAGAACAAAAATTCAAACTCATCATTCAAATTTCCGCCTCGTTAGGAAACAAACTCAGGACCCTTTTCTTGCAAATTCTTATCTTACTTGCAGGATTACGTATTAGTAACTATTTAAGATTTTAAACTAGCGCTCTGGAAGGCTATTCACTTTTGTAACTTGACAGCGGAGTTTCAAAATTGACGTTCGAGTTCTAGGATCACTTCACTTCGCAAGTGCGTACTAGATGATTAGATAATGACATGTCAATATGATGCAAGTTCGCTTTTGTTTTGTAACTTGACAGCGGAATACACGATGAGTTTCTAAATTGAAGTTAGAGTTCGAGACTCCCTTCACCTCGCAAGTGCGTGCCAGATGATTAGAGAATCACATATCAAGATCTCGGACTCAAACTTCAATTTTGAAACTCATCGCGGATTCCGCTGACAAGTTACAAAACTGAATAGCCCTCCTGCTCGCGACTCTGCCCGCGTGTTCCGAGATAATAAGTACCCTTAATCGTATTTCATATCATGGTCTATCTGTGTGCTAAACTTCATGACAATCCGTTCAGTACTTTTTGCGTGAAAAAGTTACAAACATCCACACAAATAAACTCTCTCATTTATAATTTTAGGTTGTTATTATTATCTTAGTTGTAGGATTATATTATTTGTGACTATTGAAGATATGGAATAAATATATTTGGTAAATTAAAAAGTAGGGTCTCGTAGTCCGTTTATATTGAATTAAGTATTAGCCGCGCCATTAAAGAAACTAATCTTAAATGGCCGGAACCTTTCATTCTATCTCACTTGCACGTTATTCATGTCTTTAGTCACACACGTCAGTACAGCACGCAAAAAAATTTACCCTGATGAAGGGACATCTAACTAATAAAGTTTTAATATACTAGTTCTGTTAGTTTCTTGTTTTATTTATAAACTGTAATATTCCTGTGGAGTAATGATAATTACAAAATTATACCTACTAAAAACTGGCCAAGTGTCAGTTGGACATTCAGCCCCGGATTTTTAATTTTTTCGAGGCGGAACAAAAACTGAAAAATGCCGCTCCCGCCCGCCAATATTTTTATCTTCATCATCATCATTTCAGTCATCAGACACCCACTGACATAGTTCTTTCCTCCCGCAAAGAGCGCTTTTTTTCTCTGTGAAGCCTATATTTTTTCTAAAAATACATGGACGTGTTGGACATACTCGTATATTTTAATTAGGATAGTATCTATACTATCCGGTCTGAAATGAAACGTGATGTTAAAAATAGTTATTACATTGCACATTGAAATTACAATTTTACTCTCCGAGCCTTTCGTTCTGCAAACAAATCTATGGCCTTGTCATAATAAAATTAATGTCACGAGCAGTTTGATTTTCTATTGCTAATATTGTGAGACTTGATAAACGTTCCGGGCTCATCGACGATCGTAGATAATTTTTAACACGAGTAAGTTTAAGTTTGTTAAAAATTCGCTCGCAGCTTGCAGATTTAGTAGGAAGCGTAGTGTAAATTCGCAGAGCAATACAAATACGAGTATAAGGAAAGGCATCCAGCAAATCACGCGTATAGATCTGTTGCAAGAGATTAAAAGCGCTAGCATTTGTGATATTTTCAAACAAAAGTGGAGCTTGCTCTTTAAAAACGTAGATTTTCTGGCAGAATTCAACTGATTTTAAATCTCGCTCGTATGTTCATCCTAGATCTGCTCCTTGCTTCTGCAGTTTTTCAGTTGACATATTCAAGATTTCAGTATCATTGAGAAATGCAAAATTTGAATTCAATGTGGTAGCAATATCAACCCATTTTTAATTTCTGATCAGATTCGATTAAATACCATCATTGTTGCATTAGAAAAGAGTTGAGCAGGTTGAAGTGTTCGTGATTCGCCATCACACATCTCATCAAATTGTTTTTTGCACTTCGGAAATCATTTATTTGGCAGATTAGGCTCAATGTCAATTTTTCCAGCAACTTCTTTAGCCTCTTCTATACTTCTACTCAATTGAATTTTCTCTCATTTTTTGCCAGTTTTTCATCAGGCCTTCCATCAAAGAGACGGAGCATATTTAATGATTATAATATCATCCTTTTGAATTTCAATACTTATTCGATTGATTTTGCGGAGAATATTTGCCCAAATCGTCAAGTTCAAAATAAATTCAAAGTACTTAATAGCATGTAAGAGATGACCTGCCTCGTACTTTGCTTCCCTAGCATGAGAAGTTTGCTTATCTTCTTTCAAGGATTCCACCACTTCCGGTAAATTATTTTAAGAAGGGTTTGACAGCGTCATGTTTCGCCGATCAAGCTTGAATTTGCCGCCCGGCCCTCTGAATGTGGCGCCCGGGGCAGGGGCTCCAGCTTGCCCCCCCCCCCAGATCCGGGTTTTATTAACTTTTCGAGTAGCTGACGATTGCTGTTTGTCTAACTTCATGCTATGATTAGATGTATTATCCATTACTAATATGCATGATGGCGGCAGATTCAGTATCAGTTAAAAAAAAAACACGACAAACATACGGAAACCGTGGTTCGTGATACTGATTAGCACTTGGGTGGATATTCAAATATTTTGCTAATATTTATTTTCAAATAACAAAAGCAAGCTGTTTTGCTGACGGTCCTAACCTATCGTTACAAGTACCGACCGCCATTTTGGATTCATTTCTTTATTGGCGCGGCTAATAACTGGTTCACTTTTAAAAGTACTTATTTCATGTCACATGACACTTAAATGTCATGAAAGTGATAAAATTATCATCTTTTTATATTTTTCCCTCAAGCAAATAAATCATTTTATCGAAAGATCGGGATTTTTCAAAATTTGACATTGACATTAAAACGGAAAAGTAGCTGTTATTTTCAATTTGGGTATTTATTTAAGGCTGTAGGTACAATGTGAAAACCTTTCAAATTAATTGAAATTTCATCAAGTCGGTCAAAAATACATACCAATTATTACCATTTTTCAATATAAACATACTTATATAAACAAATTTATAAAAACATAATCACTTATTCAGTTTAATTGAATCGTTTATAACGTCAGTTTAAATATCATTGAGAATCATTCGTAACACTATCCATTCCATTTATCCATTAATACTTTGGCAATGAATTAATGGATTCTTTAATATTCGATTTGTAGAGAACCGCAATAATTTTAATAATTCAATAATTTTAGGCTTATCAAATTGTTAAAAAGGTACGTGATCGTAAAGAAAAACCACCAAAAATTTTACTGATATTATGAGAAGATATTATTATTTGAGAAACACTGTAAATCATTATCCCTTTTCTGTGCGCTAATCCCCTCTAAACTTAAAAGCAACAAATCGGTTAGGCTTATGTTATAAAATTGGTGTTTAGTTTTTTTCAGTGGGTTCACAAATAAAAACAATACATAATGTCATTAAAATTTCACGAAACCCTAAAACATCAAAAAAATTTTTTGATTTCATTCAAACATACCAAACATATTGCGAGATGAAATTAATATCTTTCATTAAATTAAATAAATCAAAAATCGGAATACTTTAATAAAAATATTTTCTTTGAATACTTACGGAAAAATAAAGCGAAGAAATAAAGCAACAGCAACTTCCATATCACATCCATCTTCACCGCACAATCAGTTTTGTTTCAAAATTTAAAAACTTCGCAAAACATTATTTAAAACCGGCTCTGAAAGTCACTGTCCATCGCTTGTTTTTAAACGGCGCCATTTTTATTTTTTCTTCGAAATAACTTTCGCGATTTCCCGCACTTTTCCTCGTGGAAAGCGTCCACCCCCTAGCACGGTCGAGAACTGACTGAAGCGGGCGGTTACTCTCTGGCTTCAGGGTGTATGTATATTGGCAGGGAAAAGCTTGATCAGTATTATAATATTAGAAGTTTAGAAGATTAATGCATAAACTTTAAATTGCACAACATTTTGAAACCTCACTACTCTACATACTACGTTATTTTAGGTGATCAATTTTGTTTTCTTGTCACATTGTATAAATCTACTGTTTCGTTTTTGTAATACATATCAAGCGCAAGACACAGATATTTTAATGCAATAGTATGAAATCAAGTGTGACAGAGATTGTCTATGTATCAATATCTATACGTGAATAAAAAAAAAATATTTTTATGGAAAAAGCCGGCAAACGAGCTGACGATCCACCTGATGGAAAGTGGCTATCGTCGCCCATGGACATCAGCAGCAACAAAGGCATCACCGATGCGTTGCCCGCCAAAAAAGAGAGAAGAAACAGAAAGAAAGAAAGAACTGGCTCTCCAACCCCCAGGCGGAACACGATGAGGCAATTTTATGTATAACCATTGTTTTACACAACATATTTGAAAGCGAGTTAGTTATCTGTCATAATGGAACTTAAATCATATAGATATCCTGTTAATACTCTGTGCTCATAGTTTCTAGTTAACCAAGTGATAAATGTCACGCCGCGTGATAAATGACTTGCAAAGTGATATAGGTATATATCACTGATTACTCGCTTTTGCCGTTTAAGGGTAGATTTGGAAGTCTTGGTTGATGCTTATGAATCTACCTTACAACTTCGATATAAGGATATTTAGAATTTGAGCGGTGTGAGCTTCAATGAAGTCCACAATTTCAACAAGAGTTGACACTAAATTGCGATAACCATCTGCAGCGGTAGAATTTAATACGGAATAAGAAAAATCACACTTTTTTTAAATGCAATAAGTGCCGTGCATCGAATGTCATAACGAAGTTAGTAATAAAATACGATATTTTTTAAATTGTTTACGAAATACATATAGAGATAAAAAACACACAAAAGCTCTTAAGGTGTCAGTCCTTTTAAAATGCTAAAACGAAAAATAACAGTTTCAATCAGTCTTAAATTAGGTAAATTACTAGCAGACAACGTGAGAAAAGATAAGTTAAAAACAGTAGGTATTAGATTACCATGGACTTTTAACTTTACTGTATGCCCATTTCAATAAAATGTTCAACATTAAAACGGTACAAGCGTTCCTTAAAGCACAGCGCGTTGAAAAAAAGTCTTAAAAGCTCTTTAGTAATTCCACCGGCTTTTGCGACTTTTAAGTGTAGAGTGAAATTAAGTAAATTACCTTTTCTTTGTTGAAATATAAAGTACTGGGTAGGTTAAACGTCTTAAGAGTTTCATGTGAAGAATATAAGTATAACCACACATATGGACCATAATAGAGTTCAGCTTCTACCCTCTGGTCAGGGTTCTTGACATATCGTTTTTGAACGTATGTACTTAATTTTTGTGTCTATAAACGTAGGGCACGCGATAAGTTTTGAGATGCTCGTTATTTAAAAATGGAACGTGTCTGTATTACATATTTTCAAAAAGCTTTATTTAAAAATAGAACGCAAATAGCCAGGTTGCTGGTTTAAAAAAATATGATGCCAGTCATTTAACTACGACGGTTCCCACTTTTTTCTTTGCAACGATGGAGCTTATCTGCGTACTAACGCGTTTAACTGAAAAACTTAGCCTTCAACGATTACGATCAGCATTAGGGGACTCTACCCCATCTCGAGCAACAGTTTTTAGAAGGTTCAGTGAATCTAAAAGCGGTAAAACAAACCTCGAAGATGTCCATAAAAGTGGTCGCCCACAAATGGCAGTAACAACAACAGTAGCATTGCCGAAAGTTTTCTAAGCTCTGCGAGAGAGGAGACTAAAGACTGGGTTTCGACTTTCGAGGAATCATTCTGCATCACAACAACGCTTCGTCACATACCTACATCCCTCAGAACAAATTTTCTTGAGGAATCCGGTGTTGAAAGCTTGCCGCCGTACAGTCCTGAGTTAGCATGCCGTGATTTCTTTTTGTTCCCGATAATTTAAAAATAAATACTAAATATAAAGAGAATTTTGTTTCGTGTGCCGAAGAGGTCGTGGCCGCCTACGAAGTCGCAATTTCAGACCTGTCGGATCAAGACTGGCAAAAGTGTTTTAATAGTTGATTTAGGCGAACCGAACTTTGCATGGAGAATGAAGGAGATTATTTCGAAATAATCTAAATTTTACTAACAAAAAATAACCGACTTCAAAGTCTCAAAAACTACATAGTTGTCAGATCTCGTTCAAATTTATGTGAGACCACATGACAAGCGCCTGCTTTCGATTAAAAAAAGAATCATCGAAATCGGTTGGCGTGATATTGAGTTATTCGTCAATTTGTCGCGCACATCTTAACACAAATTTACGACTTATGTAGTTTTCTCATGGATGCCATTGTCAGATCTCAATAAAATTTATGTGGGACCACATGACAGCCACCAGCTTTCGATTAAAAAAAGAATCATCAAAATCGGTTCGCCCAGTCCAAAGTTCTGAGGTAACAAACATAAAAAAAATGCAGTCGAATTGAGAACCTCCTCCTTTTTTGAAGTCGGTTAAAAATGTAAAATAAATATTGTTAATATCTTGTATACTTTTTTCTTGTCTGAAAACTTATCGAGTTAACCTACCTACCGAGTGCATAATATTACGTAAAGTCTATTTCTAATATTTTTAACCGACTTCAAAAAAAAGGAGGAGATTCTCAATTCGACTGTATTTTTTATGTGTGTTACCTCCATAACTTTTTATAGGGTATATACCGATTTTGATGACTCTTTTTATATTCGAAACCGTGTGCTTGTTATGTAGTCCCATATAAATTTGAGCGAGATTTGAAGAGTAGTTTTTAATTTATCTCTAATAATACTTAACTATAAATATTTAACTGACTTCGACTACGTTGATTGATTATGATCTAATTTTTTTACTTCTTTGAAGGCTGTTTCTTTGAAGTCGGGTATTTTTTTGGCACAATTTTCTATAATGTCACACGATAGTGTGTGTGATAATAATTGGTTATTTACATAAAAATATGACTATTTATCGGCATTATGAAAGTAACAATCTGTTCAACTGACAATCGCTTCATCTGTAGTTTTAACGAATGGTTAACTGATTATATTCGATTCAAGTCATTAGTCTGCACAGACCTTTTTTCAATGGCACATTCGAAAAGCATTTCATCTGGGCACATGTGTTTCGTACACGCAGTACATTACCAAGGCTCCCTTTTAGCTTAAGAGCGTATAAGGTAAACGGTCGTGAAAATTTAAAACGGAAGCTTTATTTCCTAAGAAATTTTGAGATAATCTAACGAAGACGTTAACTTCTGAACACCTGCGTTTTGGTAATGGAATCATGTTTTATGGGACTGATTTGGGGTACGTAGGAAGTAGTAGGAACTAACAGATTAATCACTACATTAATACAAAATTAAATACAACTAATTATACAATAGTTTTTAACAAACTAATTTGTTTTAATGCTTAGTTGATTTCTTATACTGCGTTCGATTTATCGAATTTAAAACAAACGTCAATACGAGAGTTCCTAACAAGTGACGTTGATTGTTTCGCAAACCGTTACCGATCCCTTTACATGGCAAATAATACAAGTTAGGTACTTAATAGTATACTAGTAATAAGTCAGAAAATAACATCTAAATTCTCCCGTGTATAATTACCCGGGTGGTAATGGTATTTCGGTCATAACTTATGTACGTGTAAGTAACACATGTTGGTATTACGCTACGCTGTACCATGTGGCGTTGCAGTGCCATTACTGTATGTCATCTTAAAACGAGCTAGGGCTGTAGCGATACTTGGTATCGATGCCGATTGTCGATAAATCATATTCTTGCAAGGTGTAGCATCCAAATAATAAAGTAAATAGCTAATAAACGACAAGATGAGCGAAGTAAGTGGTCCTTGTCACCCATGGACATTGGTCATTGGACATCAATAACATATGAACATCACCCTGGTTATTCCAGTGGGGTATGACATACAACTTCTGGTCAAGGTTCTGTTAGATTAGGTTATTAATATTATCAATATTTTGACTGTTTTTGTCTCATTTATAGTAATACACCTTAAACAATTATAAACCCAGTTCATACTTACGTATCTAATAGAGCGCTTGAAAAACTAAATGGTAGACATAAGACCACCAGTATTGTATTTTATTTTAAGAATTACCCACGTTCACTTCGCCAAAGACACATCAATGACAAAGACTACCAAATCTCGTTAATAACGTATTTATTCCAGTTCATGGAACGTATAAATTAAATTTATTCAAACGGAATATTTACCTTGTGGATAAAACGATTTATAATTCATACAGCCAACTGTTACAATCATTGTATTGGGAACTTTATTAAATTAATGCCGGCTCGAATTGTTTCGTCGGTGATTTTAGAAATTTTCGATGCAAATTTCATGGTATTATATTTCGTGAATAACTATTATTACAGTACAATTTTAACGATACATACCTACTTTTACATACCTTTTTTTATTTATTGTTTAGCTAATACACTCCCACATGGGCCCAATGCGTCGCAAATGGCATGGACAACACCAATAAAAGATCGCTATAAAACAACTACGTGGCCTTGCCGGGAATTGAACCCCGAACCTCTGGCTTTGCTGACAGGGTCACTACCATTAGCCTAGGCTATAAAGGTAGAAATTATGGATGTCGTGTTTCACAATTTTTCAATATTTTGGAATAAACAGAAAAACAAGAAAACTTCATTTTCAAAAATCGCATTTGCTTCGAAGCGAAGCGAGCTTTGCTAGTAAGCTCTAATAATCCACAAATGAAGTTACCTTTCAAAAATCACTATCGATTCTCGAACTATCGATGTTTCGTTCAACCCTTATTCCTGGCTGTCTAGAAGCTATTAGCGCGCACCTGCGACTGTCATTTCCACCGAGAGATTACTTACCAAGCGCTCACTTAACGTTCGGCCATACGTACACATGGTTATCGATTTTATAAGTTGTTTCCAGGAAGGCTAAACGCTCAGAAAAATCATGTATTTGCTGCTTGAGGCAGCTACAGAACGACTTGTGTCAAACGAGGCTTGGTGGTAGGGCTCGCCGGCTCTGCGTGAAGATAATATTATCAATAATACCATACTATATTTTATAACGTTGCACACTCATAACCCACCTAACCCCACCATAACGATTCCCTGGGTTGTGTGTGTCATGTACACACAAAGACAAGAACACATACACCCAGACCGAGAACAGAAAAAATTAAAATTTACTCATCAATTAAATTTCCGTCTGGCTGGGAATCAAACCCAGGATCCCTTGATGGTCCGGCATAGTAAATATTACGCTACACTTAAGTTTTCTAATATTTAAGTTTTCTTTTCATCATGTCTGACTAGCTGTCACTCCTTTGCTTGAGAAACTGACCAATAACCCTCTTAATCCATACAAGAGCATAGAGTAAGAACCATCTAGGTCTCCTTAATTACGAAGAGACCGTTGGGTCTATTAAACCTCGACCAGTAAGGCTACCAAAAAAAATACAACGCTTTGCATAAGTATTATTTTTCATTTCTCAACTTTATTTTCCCAAGATATTTTCTATTGTCTTCATTGAGACTCAGTTCAGAATATTGTTCTTGGGCAAAAAATAAAACAATCTCGGTCATCCGGTAACTCCCTGAACGTTTTGTGGAGATGCATAAATGCCGACTGTTTGTTTTGCCTGTCTCTTGTTTGGTCTAATTTAGGAGCTGTGGCGTTGTTCTAGAAATACGCCTATTACTATTAATATTATGTACTATGTAATATCCTTTTATTTGCAACCCTTGACAGTTTGCTTCGCAGTGACCATAATTACCAAAATTAAAAGTATCCTTTGTGTTAATAGTTTGTAATTTAAACAATTATTTATTTCATATTATGTATCTTTAGTGAAATAAACATAATGAGTAGATAATATGTTATACAAAACAACACAAAATACAAAATACATCAGGGTGATTTTAAACTTAACTGAACACATTTTACTATAATCGATATACCTACATGTCTGTGCGTTAAAATATACATAAACAAAAGCCTCGAGAATCTACGTAAGAAATACGTACTTAATAATTTATTATTATGCTCATGACAAGATCAAAAATCATACACCTATTCGAAATTCACGAAATAAAGCCCACGGAAAAGCAGTAGTCATATTTCTCGAAGTTTTAGACAAGTACATTTACCTGGGACAAATTGATCCAAATGGGTAAATGCAACTTCGAGATCGTATCACTTACAGAATCCAATTCGATTGGACAATATTAATGAACGGACGAATAATTTGTTACACAGTTGTATAATAGAGATGAAATAAATGTAAAAATAAATGTAATTTAAGAAAAAAGGAAATTCTTAAAACGTTTTCTTAAACCCAAGAAATGCGCCTGGCTGCCAGTTCCCTCTACCGAACTGTGTATCTACCCTGTTCGCTCCGACATTTAAATTGAGAGATGACGTAGGCGTCTTATGCAGGTTCAACCCAGTATTCACAGAGTATTCGGTTTGCTTGAACATTGGAGTATGAGCCATTGACGCGCCGGCTGTAATTTTATCCCTGGAAATTAAAAAGTACATTTAACTTTATTGTAACTAAAATAAATGCTTACAATATTTCAGTTCAGACATTTTAACGTCATGTTTTGACGAATTCTAGCTAGCTTGGGAAATTATGTTTTTAACTAAATACTCATTTAGTTTATTGAGTATTTTGACTTATACACTCAAATATTGTGTTCATACAGTACTATTATTTCTTCTGTGCTTAAACTACCACTTCACCAATTGAAAACTACATTTACTGAAACGTATAACACACACAAGCGCACATACACACTATTTAACTAACTAACTACTTCCCAATTACATACTCGTTATAACGTACTTTCTTAATAATTAGATGCGTTATTAAAATAAGGGCTTCTTTTTATGTTTTACGTAGCTATAGGCTGGCCCTTAGTAATGAAATAATCAAAATTATAGAAGGCTTAGGTATTATTAAGTGTTTTGTTTCTTTCACTCTTATGACATACGATATAACAGTGCAATAGCTAAAATAGGCGTATTACGCGTTTATGAATAAATCCGTCATTCAATTAATTGAAAAGATATAGACATGGACAAAAAAGACATCCTTACTTGAACGCATAGTCAACACCACCTCCATGGGTTTGAAATGGCGGGCAAGGTCCTTTAGGCATGTTGTGAGTGGTGAAGGCATTGACGTCCACGCGATGGTTGTCAGTGGCCAGGACATTGACCTTTGCTGCGGTAGTCACCTGGTTACCGAAGGTTGGTATATGCTGTGCTGTTACACTTGCGGCATGGCCAGCGCTGCAAGGTAGAATGAACGGTTACACACTCATACCTCCACAGTAGGTTTCTCTGTGTCGTGTCGTGGGTAGTCGACAACACAAATAAGACATCACTATACCATAGTGATGGAAAATATCGTTACTTTTATTTCACTATCATGTCCGTGAAATTATTTATTTTTGTCACTGTTATATCACCCGTGATAAATCACGACCGTTATATTTTATCAGTGACGATATTGTCACAGTAGGTGCATTTTATTCCGTCCGTTACATGTCGCAGTGAATTTCAAGTACCTAAATAGTTCAATCAAAACCTTACCCTGTTTGCAATAAGACTTATTTTCATTTGAAGTTTTTGTAACGTAGCGTTATTTAATTAAGCAAATTGAAAAAATTCAGACAAACTAAAGTCTAATGACGTTGAGAATAAGATGCAATTTCACTTAAACAAATTCTCTCTTCTAGCTGGTGGCACTGTGTCGCTCTCGCTCACGCACGGCTCAAGTCACAAATGTTGCTTTCTCTCTTTCGCAAGATGGAATTCTGTGAATTATAACGTATCTAGGCCGGTGGCCGGCGTTAAGTCACAGTAAAAGGAATACTGTGGTGAAATCACGTTCGCGATAAATGTAACGGACGTTTTCGATGCATGTCACGGGCGTGACAAATGAAGTATATTATAACAAGTGATATAATCAGTGATACGTGAATTATGCCATTCCTACTATACCAGCTATGACCCGAGTACAAATATTTATCTGTCGACCTTGTAGCCTAATTGGTAGCGATCCTGCCTGCGAAGCGAAGGGTCCCGGGTTCGATTCCCGGCCGGGGCAGATATTTATGTGACAGATAAATTTTTGTACTCGGGTGATGGGTGTTACTGTGATGTGTTAAATGTGTCGTCCATGCCACCCGCGACACAGGTAAAAACCTACTGCGGGGTTGTTAGTAAGCGTTTATTATTATTATTATCAGTCACACTAATATCGGCCCTGACTGGGAATTTAACATGGGACTCCGCGCTTCGCAGGCAGGGTCGCTACCAACTAGGCAACAGAGGAATGAAGGGATATAAGAACGCAGAAACACTTAGGGGAACAACATTGTAGTAAGTGATAGGTAAATGAATTATTGTGTCAGCCGCCAAATGTCTAGAGCCAGTTCTTTCCATCATTTTCTCTACAATTTCTTGGCTGGCATCAATGCCCATGGTGTTACTGATGTATGAATGACGGTGACTACTTACCATCAGATGGCTCATTTGTGGGCTGGTAACATAACAACTCCCCGTCTAAAAACTTACGCATGAGAAACTCCAACACTTCCACCAGCGACGCTGAACTGAGGTGCGTTAGGGTTAAAGTTATCAGGTTCAGATCTGTAATTGTTGACGAAGCCCCCAGCAGATACTGCTAAATCTCCATGGTCCTTAACTCCAGAAACAGCGTAGTTCATTGTCTTGTCAGGATTTTGAGATGCACTCGACATTGTTGAATAATTCAATAAATTACTCGAATAGTTGAATAGTCACAGTATGGCTGGATCGATCCTCAGTATTATGAAATAATCGGATTGGAAATTAATCTACTTAATTAACAATTGTTGCAACGAAGCTCTTTCAATGTATGGAACTGAAACCATACGCGATCGCGTTTTATAGCTTCTACTGGACCGAAGTAGAGATGGGATTCGGCTCATGATTTATCGATAAAATAACATTATTATACACTAGCAAGTACACTGGCAAGATAATAGAAATGTAACTTTAAAACGAAATGTTAATATTTTTCTGAAATTAGATTTTTTTTTGTTTTTTTTTTTGTTAGTAGCTGCAAAGGAACAGACGAACCACCTTTTGGAAGAAGGTCACACATACTCATCAATAGTACCAATAATCACCGATGCGTTGCAAACCAAAAATCGCGCTCTGTCTTAAGCACATAATTTTAACAAGCCCATCCGATTTTATTAGACCTGATGATACGTCACCGTCACCCATTAATATTCTTTTAAAAAAATGTGATAATTAGTATTTTATCACCAACGTCTTGTCAATCTTGATGGAGATGTGAGCTAATTACTCAACATTCTTATTCTCAGCCATATTTATAACCATAATGTAATACCTACAGCTAAAAAGTAATAAAATGTGTCTGTGTTCACACAAAATGTTTTTGCATCGATATCAAAGTATCGTCTCTATTGTAAAGCTTGCTCGGGACATCCCCGTTCATTTAAGTACGGTTGGCATGTTAAAAATAATCCTATCCTACTAAAATATTTTATGTAAAAATGAGAAAGTTAGTTAGGATCTTTGGATGTTTGTTACTCTTTCAGGCAAAAGCTACTGAATAGATTTTTATAAAATTTTGCTTCCAGGTAGACCATGATCTGGAATATTGAAGGGTATAATTATTATCCCGGAAAATCGGGGCGAAACCGTGGGAAGAGCGCTAATTATACTTAGTTATCTTAATCTTAATATATATAAATTACGTGTCACGTTGTTTGTCCGCGATGGACTCCTAAACTACTGAACCGATTTTAATCAAATTTGCACACCGTGTGCAGTTTGATCCAACTTGAAAGATAGGATAGCTTACATGTCAAAAAAACCTTTTGACAGAACGAAGTCTGTCCGTGCAGCTAGTATACCTATATAAATTACGTGTCACGTTGTTTGTCCGCGATGGACTCCTAAACTACTGAACCGATTTTAATCAAATTTGCACACCATGTGCAGTTTGATCCAACTTGAAAGATAGGATAGCTTACATCTAAAAAAACCTTTTGACAGAACGAAGTCTGTCCGGGCAGCTAGTACACGTGTATGTACGTATACGTTAGTTATATATATATATTGAAATTTATATGTATGTGTCGGTGAGGCCACGAATCTCCAGTGAAGGTCCAGGGATGGACCTCTATAATCTACAACGCCTGTCCGATGCAGAGGTTGGCATATAAGAAACGACATGTCATATTTAGATGAAGGAATTGTCAATAAGATAGAACGGATGATCACATAGTGTTGAAGTACTTGGAAGTATTGATGTGAACGTTAGGAGAACTAGAAATATAATATCATGGAGCAAAGTAAAAGGAATATTATTGAATAACCAACACCGTAGAATACCCCTTTCTCCCATATATGTATTGTATGTATATTCTTATGTAAGTATTTCTATGTATGTATATTATATATTACCTTATAAACCGCCTTTCGCGCATTTCTCTTTTATCAAATGGTTAGCTGGTAGAGAATGCTTTGAGCATTAAACTCGCCATTTGTACCGTGATATTTTTGTATTGTATTGTATATTGTGGTCAATAAAGGTGAAATAAATAAATAAATAAATACCTCCAAAAATTTTTAATAGAAAAGCATATTTTAAGACAATACTTACATTCTCCAAGAGATAACATTTTAAATTTCCATAGACGAAGTAACGGGCACCAGTTAGTTTTATTAGAACTTATATATATTCAGTAATAATTTAGGTTCAAATAACAATAAAAAATATCTATGTTTTTGCTATCGTTACTAAAAGTCCTTTAGATTGTAGACGGGAAATTGTGACTCATTAATCAGTAGAATCGGGGAGTTACCTACCGCTCTATATTTGTAACAGTTTGTCATTCTCAAATAATGTGTGATATTTCTATTAAATAATAATTATGTTGGATCTGGATATCAGTAGAGGCAATAATAATACAAAGAAAAACCGGGCAAGTGCGTGTCAGGCCAAGCGCAATGTAGGGTTCCGAAGTAGTAAGTTTATCGTGTATTAAGTACTCATTTACTACTTATGCTAACATAGCCGTGATAGTGTTCCTTATCAATTCATCATAATAACATATTTATGAGAATTTTGTCACTTGTCAAATTGCTACCGTGCCAGCAGGGAGGAAGTGCCCCCCACAGTAGATTCTAAACAAAATTTGGACCTTAAAGCTAAATATTTCGCAAACGGACTCCTAATTCCAAAAGTCTCGGCGCTTTGCTTCTGACAGACGGAAAGACGGACGGATAGACGGACGGACGGACATGACAAAACTATAACAGTTCCGATTTTACTTCGGAACCCTAATAAGAGTAGGTTGGAGCGGCATCATAAATCTTTGTATTTATACCCTTATAAATTTCCAGCACTTGATAATAAGTAATCGTTGCCCATGGACATAACTAACACTAAGAAAAGAGAAGAAATACAATAATAATATCTCTTTTATTGAGATAAATAACCTCGCATCGTTTCGTACGAGTACCAAATAGTTACTTTTCAATGGAAGATTCTAATAATCAACGTAACAGACACTGATCGACATGAAACACGTAAAGCCTTTATGCATCCGTACCTATTTTAAATAAACAGAACCCCAAACCGTCCAAAAGCTGCTAAAACAAACCTGAACACTTATTTATGAGTTTGTAACTGGAACAACTCTGGGAACTGTACTTTCGTCTTTATGAAACGCCATTAGCGGAGAACTTGGAAAATGGTTCAACTACGTAACAGTTGCTAAAACTATTCTGCAGTCAGTTCTGAGTTTGACTAATGACAGATGGATTGTTTTGTTAAATACCAACATTAATATACAAGCTTTTTATGGAATCTCTACGTGAGATAGAATTTGTTAGGAATTGCCAGGTTTACGTGGAATAACGCCACTCCTCCTACCCTTTTCTGAGATAATATCATAATAGCAACTAATTGGATTTTCAATGAAACAGGCAGCAACGTCTCCGTGAGAAATACTGATATCTACACTGCGATCACGAACATGAATTGGCCAAGCATGGCGACTGATATATCTGGCTAGATCTCTAATGATAGCCACAACTAAGCTACTGTTCCCAGTCCCTAACAGATTCGCTTCTCCTGGCTGTAGTAGTGGTCATAGTAGGCAAGACAGTGGGTGCGGAAGATGCCCTTCGACCTGAGTGACGACCTGAAGACTGCGGACGTCCACTAGGTTTAAATTATCAGCACCGATCAGAGTGCGTAATTTAAGAGAAGACTATATGCATCCAAAGACATCATCGGTGGGTTGCTGGCCTCTTCATCACTCTCTTTACTCTTGCTTGAGTCAGTCGCCAAACTACTTGTCGTGATCCGGCTGGGGGCTAGAAAACCAGCTCTTTCTTTCTTTTACTTCTCTCTTTCTTGGCCGGCAACGCATTTGATGTTAATGATGTCCATAGGTGACGATAGCCACTTGTCATCAGGTGAATCGGCCGCTCGTTTGCCGGCTATATCCATGAAATACATTCCAATAACAACAATATTCAGGTCCCGATATCACAAATACCTTCTCATCCTGATTATTTACTGCATAAAATATTCTATCTACAACTAAAGGCGTTAACTGCAAACTCTTCAACCACCCTAACTCCTCAACGTCACTTGAATAAGCTTGACAAACCTCCCAAAATCTTTTCTTTAAAGAACTTATAATTGAGTGCAAGCATTGTTCCATCCCACCATATAGCGAATACAGAGTGTCTGAACACCTCTAACGAACTACTCTAGTCTAGTGGATCCCCCCTTTTTAATCTAAGATAAAGGAACATTGAGTACTTAACCATCGTATCTGACTGCATGAGCAAACACGCGATTATGAATACACAGACCTTATCCCCATGCAATAAAGTTGATTTCACTGTAACCCAACTGCAAGATCTATCCTTGTGTGTTATATCAGCGACAAAAATACACAGTGGAAATGGTGTGGACTTTATTCCATTGACATAAAGACGATTTTGAAATAGCTTGTCTAAGGGGATAAGATTGCAGAATGTTGTCTCTAGATACAGGACTTGACAATGGGGCCTCTTGTTTTACCGGTCGCTGAACAAGTAAAGGAGAGGTTATAGGATAAGAGGTAGCGAATTGTAGCCTCCTATGCCAGCAAGTATGGAACAGGGTAAACCATTTGTTCCTTTTTGATTCCAAGCTATTTTTTCATCTATACCTAGTGGTCAATGCAACCCTGAACTTAAACGCTTACACACTCATAACCCGGAGTAAGTTTTTATTTGTGTCGCGGGTGTCATGGACGATACATATAACACATCACAATAACACTCATGACCCGAGTACAAATATTTATCTGTCACTTAAAAATATCTGCCCCGGCCGGAAGTCGAACCCGGGACCTATCGCTTTGCAGGCAGAGTTACTACCAACTAAGATTCAGGGTCGTCAAATTATCAATTTATATACTATTCTGAAGGAAAGATTTTCTTATGGGTAGCAAGGGTTACCAAATCCAAAAATGAGTCTTGATAATTATTATTATTTTGTTCTCGGGTCATGGATTTTATAG
The DNA here is from genome assembly GCA_911387775.1 of Thymelicus sylvestris. NCBI lineage: Eukaryota > Metazoa > Arthropoda > Insecta > Lepidoptera > Hesperiidae > Thymelicus > Thymelicus sylvestris. The sequence continues at coordinate 30,992,543 of OU426885.1, read as the reverse complement.
TGAAGGTATGTGTGTTGTCCATACCATCCACGACAGAGGGAATCCTAGTGCAGGCGTTTAATTTATTAATCGTTTTACTCTGACCAGCGGATTTGTTTATGTATTTTTTCAAGTTACGTTGTATGTATTCATCCGATTAAGAAACACTTTTTACCATTTAATTTTAAGTCTTGCATAATGTCGTCATTGTTAATAATTGATTATTAATTAATAATTGGTTTCGTTAAACGTCATTCACCTGAAGTGTGTCCCTAGTACATACATACATACATTTATATGTATAATATAGTACGCAGATATATTTTATATGAAAACCGCTTGTCGCTGTTCCTATCACTAAGCACTCACCCCGCGCCTCCCCTCAAGAGCCACCCCACATTGACAACAGATTATCTTTAGATCGACCACTTCATTATCCTCTCGTTTAATATTAACCATTTTAGAAATAAACGCTTGCTGCGTAGAAAATTACGTGGAAATCCTCGGAGGTGAATGCACGTGTAGAGTGGATTATCCGGATAATAATAATATGAGAGATAATGGAGGAGAATGAGTGACATTGTTTTGCTTCTAAAATTAGCATATTTTAGTTATCGCATAGACATAAAATCTTAAAATATCCTCAATTTCTAACAAAAACTGTTCGTTAGTTCTTTTGCTACATCGACCTAAGTACATAATGAAACAAAAACATTTTTACATTTTCTTGGAAAGTAAATTGGCTTCCGGCAGTTCCGGCTACCCGGGTTTTCAATAGACGAATAAATCATAATTATATTCTTCGTTGATAAAAATTTTACCCTACCTACTTAAGCTTTGATGGCCTAGTGGCTTAAATATCAGTCTCCCTTACGCGGGGGCCTGAATTCGAATCCTGCACAAACCTCTAATTTTCAAATGTACATATTTGCGTATTAGAAGATAATTACCTATCACTTTCTTCGGCGAAAGAAAACATCGTGAGGAAAGCTTAGAGTTCAATGTTCTCATAGGTGTGTGAAGTCTGAGAATCAGCACTTGGCTACCGTGGCGTACTATAGCCTGGTACCCCTCAAGGATGTTCGTTACTCTATCCCATACAAACTACTGAAAGTATTTTCATGAAATTTAGGACAAAATGCGGGCTGAGCGGATAGATAATATGACCGTTATTGCCACGTATTATTATTCCTTGACAAAGATAAGCTTCTGCCGCCGACGTATCTATCTTTTATAACAAAGATAGGAGCGGTAGATGAGGTCACACAATACACGTCAAAAACAAGGATGCTAAGCTGCCTCAGCTATTGTACAATGTCTTGTTCTACCGCATACTATGAACGATAGGCGGTCAAATAAACAATTACACTACATATGTCACTAGCGCGCCGACACGATGAAGAGCGCAAGAACAGGCAATTGACGGTTCTGCTCGTAGTCGCTCCGTCAATACAAGACGATACGCACGCTTTTCATTCTTACACTCCCAATTCTTACGTACATCTAGTATCTCCCTATTTTTTTAATCTTCTCAATAAACTAAGTATTGTACATATTATGTATGTGTAATGTAGGTATTCAATTAGGTATGCTAAATTATTTCAAAAACAATTGAATGGCTTGGCTTTGGTATGAAAACTTTGTAGTTTACAAACCAGATGATCGCTTATTGGTAGTAGTGAATCAAATGCCTTTTGGACTTCCGTAGATACCTGTACAGACAGAATAAACTATAAACTAGTTGACAAAATGTAGCTTGGAACGGTAGCACGGGAACGGTTTTTCCTTTTAGACTTGGAAACTTTTGAAACTGACATTAAATAAATATTTGTCAGCTTTATTTGTGAGATTTGTATAAAAAGGAGATAGGCACATTTTTGTTTACTGCACATGTAGAAAATTACAATATCCATAAGGGCATTTACACATTACATATTTTTACAGTTTTCACAATAAGAACCCCCTAAATTATAGTAGAGTTCTACAAGTCTGATGAATGCTTTGTTCTGATTAATTATTCTGTGCTCGCATAGAAATTGAAATACTCAGTTGAGTGCAGAATGTCAATTTGATTCTCTCGTATGGAACATCGTCGTTCATGCCATAGGACTATCATCAATATAATAGACTAACGCCCCAACTTAGTCACTAACGGTTACCTACTTTAATCGTTCCTTAGTAAAGAATCACCATATAAAAAAAATAGTAATTCTGTACTAAGAGCGATTTAAGTAACCATTAATGACCCTGAGTTGGGGCGTTAGTTAGGTAGGTAAGTAATCAAAATATTCACGTAATCAAAATATGGACGACCCGTGTGGCGCAATGGTTACCATGCCGGATCTCCGCACCGAGGGTCCTGGGTTCGATTCCCAGCGAGGCGGTTTGAATGATGAGTTTGAATTTCTGTTCTCGGTCTGGGTGTGAATATCCTTGTCTAGTGTGTTGTCCATGGCACCCACGACACAGGGAATCCTAGTTTGGGGCTAAAAAAATATTTATTGTACAAGGTGTATCAGGCTTGAACGGTATCTGCAAGTTTGCTTAGTTTTCTTTTCAATTTCCAACTGTCTTGCGCGAAACAAGCGCGGAAATAAGAATGAAGAAAAGAGGAATGTGGACATTCCTTAAAATATTATTTAAAAATCTCTCTTCTTTCTCCATGGATAGTAAACTCAATTAGGTATATTATCGAGTACCTACAAGATATAATTTACATTTTATTATAACGCTTCACACTCACAGCCCCACGCTAGGATTCCCTGTGTCGTGGGTGCCATGGACAACACAGAGACAAGAACACTCACACCCAGACCGAGAACAGAATGTCATTCTCATCATTCAAACCGCCTCGCTGGGAATCGAATCCAGGACCCTCGGTGCAGGATCCGGCGTGGTAGCGCCACACGGGTCGTAGTTATCAATGACAGTAATTAAATAAAGTAATTAAAGTTAAGTGATAAATTAAAGTAGGTAAACAAATACTTTTACCGATTTTTCTCCTCGATGATAAATGATGACCTTTCCGAAACAGTTGTAAGCAAAAAAAAATACATTTAGTACCTATCTATTGGCAAAATATCTCCACAATCGAATGATTATGAATTTGTAATTATTTTATTTTACTAACCAAGTAGGTACCTACTTACAGTCGAAAAAAGAATTAGGTATGCAAGGAATGACTCTAAATATATTTATACTGTGCTAAAACTCTATGAAATGTTTAATATTACAAATTGTTAACGTTATTAGGTATTAGTGTTAAATCATACCTTACGTAGGTATACATGTATCATTTAAAATTGATAATAATACAAACAATCTGTAATAGCAATAATTACAGAATGTTTTGGAATCATGTCTAGCATAGGTAGGTAGGTACCTAATTTTTTTTGTCGACTGTACCTTATGTAGGATAGGAACGTTTACCTACCAATGCAAAGTAGCATTGAATAATATTAGGCATACAATAATCATGTTAATAATCATAGGAGTTACACTGCATTTCATACTTTAATGCTTAAAAATAACGCCACATCCATAGTATCTAATTGTTGCATGTACAAAATGGGAGATTCGCTGTATAGGAAAAAGGCAAGGGCGATTGCAGACTGATTCGATTTGATACAATTTAAATTGTTCGTCACGAATGACGATATTCAATCTCTATTTCTATTTGGACGTTGTTATTTTATACTAAACTTATAGGCAGTCTTCGGGCCATCTGATGATATGACTTTCCACCATGGACATAATGGTCTTAGTCCATTGAAGTATAATTATTACTAGCGTATAGAACCGACACCATGAGGCATGAACACGATGTACCTATGTCCCAATGAATTGGCGCTAATGTACTTCAATTTTCAATGGATTTCGATTTTGAAAGGAGAACGGGGACTCAATTTTGAAAATAGAACTCCCGGCGGGACATACATTTTGTTTGAGATGTCCGTTCTATGACATTTTAATATTATGTACTTCAATGACAGTCTCTTTTTATAATAATATTGCTTCTGTGCTTAATAAATTAAAGTGACAATTTGGGCACTTGGGCACAGGTCCAATGACCAATAGGTACAAGATGTGCAGAAGAGTTTCTTTCGCCGTTTCTTAAATAAGGCACCTTTCCGAAACGGTGATAGATTGTAAACGGTGAATAATTTCACGTTCATTGGCATTTGAATAACCCGTTAGAGAATAATAATAATATCATGGCATAGGACGCCTCACCAAAATAGCACAGGACACTACACATATCTGTGGGACACCCTATGACCACGTGAACTGATAACCTGAAGAAGATGGTGGACACGACAATATGTTCAGAAGGGTCAAAACTGGTCAGTAGCGTAAATTTGGGGAGGCCTATGTCCACGAGTAGACTTCCATGATAAAATAGAAAATAACGCTTCACACTGGGATTCCGTGTCGTGGGTGCCATGGACAACACACTAGACAAGGACATTCACACCCAGACCGAGAACAGAAATTCAAACTCATCATTCAAATTTCCGCCTCGCTGGGAATCGAACCCAGAACCCTCGGTGCGGCGATCCGGCATGGTAACCATTGCGCCACACTGGTCGTCAAATCGTCTGGTCACAGTATAAGGAATAATATATTTCTTTACTGTGGTCTGGTCGTCGTGATGAATGTATAAGTGCCGTTACAATACTTACAATTTTAAATAGGTACACCGACGGTGTTTAACGAGCGAACTCTAAAGTTTATAAGTTTTACCACCTATTAACTGCAGAGGAAACCACTCGTCAAAAACTTTTAATTTGAGGTGTAATGTCTTACCTACCCACTAAAACTTTCAACGTGTACCGAACTAAGTTAAAGATTTTATCCTCGAACAGTTTCAAGACATTTGAGGTTCGTACAAATTTTAACTTGTTACTTGTTAACAAAAACAAAGTTGACATTCTGGTCCCTCGAGCCTTTTGGGGCAAACTTTTACAATCGAGGTTTACCGCCAGTCGCTAAACCCACAAAAGGGAATTTGTTAATTTCTCAAAATATCAGCAACTTTCTCTTGTAGCATTTACCTACGCTCCTCGCCCACGTAAGATTTTTGTAGGACAGATAATCGGGCCGATTTTTCCTCCGATTCTTTTTTGTAGGACAGATAATCGGGAGGATTTTTCCTTTTTGTAGGACGTGTGCGTTGCACTATTGCTATCATTAGGTAGGTACCTACGTTCTAATTTTCTCCTACAAAAAATCGGTCACCGATTATCGGTCGTGGGCGAATAGCCATAGGCTCTGTTGAATCTTTATTTCTTTTTTAGATGTTCTCTTAATCATGATGAATTTTCTTTTTCAGTAGATGTATTCACACACTCACATTTTTTCCAACAAATAAGTAAAAATAATTAATGTGATTCCGGTGTGCCATTTGATGTAGCCTTACAATAAAATTGTGAATGTTATTTAATTAAATTAACAGGTAAATAAATACGTACCTACTGTTTGACACCATATGATGATCTTGTCAATAAAATTAACAATTATTTGACTGTGTATTTAAATACAGAAACATTTCCAAAATATTATTACTATCATTTAAGTATTTAGTGTATTCCTTAACGAGTTATCCTATTGTTTGTTTTCAAACAAGTCTTCGATAATAGATCAATAGGTAGGTACTCAGTTACTTGTTTGGTGCAACTTTGGTCCTGTATTACTTTTCAGAGGTTAGATAGTGGGGTTGCCAACTACTATAATACATATATAGTATTGTACTGTATTTCGGGTCTGTGTACTATATACTACATACACTACATTGTATACTTATAATATCTTAATACCGCCATCGTTGTTTGTGATACTTCCTGAAGGTTGACTGGCAGAGAATGCTTTTAGCATTAAGTCCGCCTTTGTTCCTTTTATTTTTGTAAGGTTCAAAAGTCTAAATCAATAAATATATACACATTATACTCAAGTCAACAATACGTCACAAAAACAAACAAAATCTTTAAAAAATATTTATTAATCAACATCTTGTACGTGTTCAGTACCTACAAGAATAATTAACAAACAAACAATCAACTACTTGCAGATTCAATTCATTCAGTAATAAAGTAAAATGACTATTCCACTGGACCAAAATGACTTTGTGACATGTATTGCGATAGTATTAGGTGACATCTTGGCCCTTAAAAAAATATATAATATTTCAAGTGATAAGGTATCAATGATTCACATCAGATAATAATTTTTCGCCGAAAACTGATTACACTGTACTCGTAAATGTCAATTTGGTTCAGTGGATTAGCGATTTAACTATACAATGAACACTCACTGTAATCGAGGCCATGAACCTCAGTCTGTACTAAGGCGACTAATGGCTCTAATTAACACTTAAGTTATTTTAAATCTCTTGTAACTAACAAGTACGGTAACACAAGTTTATAAATGTGCCCTTATTCATTCAAATTACTTTATAAGGCTGGCTGCTGGCATATAAAATCAATCCAATTCCTTTTTATTAATAACTTTAAGTTTCAATAATAGTTGTGCTTTTATTTCATTTTCCTCGTAACTAATACATTATTCTGTAATAGCTAAGCTTGTAGATCCTCTCAGCCTATATGAATCTGGAATAAAGAAAAATTATTAGTTATTATTCAAATGAATTTGAACACATTTAAGCCGTAGCCTGTGTTTTTTGTTCTTTCTTAGAATAGAATAAATTTTAATTTCCTATATCCTTCTCTCTTTTTTATTGGAACAACCCCTGACACTAATTCTATAAAATTCATTAAAATAGCGGTCGGTAGTTGGATGGGTGACCGCTAGTGGCAAAAAATTCTTGAGCGTTTCCGTGCTTCGGTGGGCACGTAAAGCCGTCGGTCCCGGTTGTTATCATAAGATAACAGTCGTTATGCCATGTCGGAGGCCCTCGGGCGGTTTGAAAACTTCCGACACTCGGGTTGGCCACTAACCTCTCCACCAATCCGCACTGGAGCAGCGTGGTGGAGTATGCTCTAGGCCTCCTTAAGAGGAGAGACCCGTGCCCAGTAGTGGGCCATTAATGGGTTGAAGCCAAGTATTCATTTGTTTCTTTTTCAAGCTAAAGCTACTGAATGGATTTTAATGATATATAACACACAGGTAGAACATGATCTGGAATAACTTATAGGGTACTAATTACCGTGGAAAACGCGGACATAGCGCTAGTAAGTACTTAATGAAAGGTGCAGTAGGTACTAAACTCACCATTTAATAAGTTCCATCTAATTTATAGTTTATAATACTTAAGTAGTTCATAATACTAGAATTATTTATTTTCCTGAGTTTCTGTATAATTGTAACACGCGTTTGCTTACTGTAAAATGTTAAATGATGTAATTGTGAATTTAAACTTTAATTTTAATCTTATTTTTCTTTTATTTTTTTGCTTGGAGAGAATAATAAACATTTGACAGACCGTTGACAGAACTTTCACTGTCAGGCACTCCGCACTGTCAATAGTGTCAAGTGTCAACTCAACGGAACGTCGGTCGAAACCAAGAACTTTATAGTACGACTGGACTTCAAGTTTCGAAGAGGTAATTGAAGAGAGATCACGTGACATTTGACGTTATAATCAATTTTCGATCAAATCACCCTGTCTGATTGACATTGACCTTCAAAATCTTAGGTTGTTCGAATTGAACTACATTATTATTACTAGTGTATAGAACCGACATTGTGAACCCAATGTTTGCGCAATGAACTGTAGCTAAGTGGCTACAATTTTATTTTCAGTGGCATCAGTTTAGAAAAAGAAAGTTGGGACTCGATTTTGAAAACAGAACCTCCTGGGCGCGACATATTTTGTTCGCGATCAGTAAGATATCTATGCATACTTCAATGTGTTTGTGTTCGTTCGTGTGGGGGTAATGCCATTCTTACGTAATATTTTACAAGTTGAAATATTAATAAATAAGCCTAAAAATATTTTATTTGCGTCATATTATGAGTTTTAGTGCAATTGTTTTTTTTTTCTAAAACCCATAGACTAAAATATATATAGACGGGCTGTTCCGAACAAAATCTCGTAACATTCGCGCTCAAGGACGATTTATGCCTCAGATGAAAGAATAAAAGGATTTATGCCTATTTCCAGTTCGTCTCGGAGAGACTACTAGTCATTGAGGTAAGTACAAGAGAAGACATCTCAAACAAAATGTGTGTCCCCGCCGCCGGGAGGTTTTATTTTCAAAATTGAGTCCCTGTTCTCATTTCAAAATCGAAAGAATCCATTGAAAATTGAAGCCGCGCGGCGCCAATTCATTGGAACATACATTGTGTTCGCGGTGTCTCTTCTATACGCTAGTAATAATACCTACTTCAATGCTAGGTACTAGTACATATTTTTTAAACATCGTAAGTGAATATTAATAATTTGAAATATTATGTAATTTTGTTAGGTTCAATAAATAAAAAAAACAATACTCAAAAAAATAATATTCAATAGAAAAATATTAAAAAAACAACATTAAAAAACAATGCTTGGCTTCAACCCATTAATGGCCCACTACTGGGCACGGGTCTCTCCTCTTGAGGAGGCCTAGAGCATACTCCACCACGCTGCTCCAGTGCGGATTGGTGGAGAAACAATATTCTAACAATATTCAAAAAACAATGTAATAAATATGCCTAATAATCACATAGAATTAATATTACTAGCGTATAGAAGGGACACCGCGAACATCGGGTTCGGGGGTGTGCATTGCAGCCGGCCGGCTGCATTTCATTCTGTCACTCAGCTGTCACTCGGCTGCGCTCATTGCGGCCGCATGTCAAAATTGTTTACGAAAAAACTGAAAAAATGCCGTCGTGCGTAATAAGAATGTGTCACAATTGCAAGACAAAAAACAAAAAAGATAATGTTATCACTTTATCATCAGTAAGAAAACAAAATCTTAACTTAAATCAACTAAAACTAATTTAATTTAATTATTGAGCAATGTTCCCGCCATTTTGAATGAAAAAATCATAAGGAGCGTTTGAACTTGGCAAGTCACTTGCATGTTAATGGACTAAATAAGGCTTGCCGATGCTTGTGATGTGACCAATTATATCTATATATTATGGTGTTGGGTTTTCGACACGACTCCATGGTAAACGATTGAAAATAATTCAAAAACGTACAAAAAGGCACGTTTTTTTTAATTTTGTTTTGCACGGTTAATATACATAGGTACATAGTAATTACGGCAGACAGACGTATGTGTTGATTTGCAGTGAATGATTTGTGATAAATTAGATTGCTTTTAATAAATTTTCGTTCAATTATTACCATTTAAAAATAATAGAAATACCGGTATTAATTAAATTAATATTAGAAGAACACCGGTTAAATATAAAAGAAAGAAGGTTTGGAGTCTGTGACTGCTTGTCTTGGTTCGACAAGTGTCATATACAAAGTTACTCTATGGCAAGTGTGCAAACGAGGCTTCTATTTTGAAAAGAGAACGGAGGGCAAGCCGGCGGTGGAACACACATTTTGTTTGAGATAGCCTGTCTATGTATAGTACGTCAATGAATAATCATCATTTTTTCAAAACGAGCGTTTACATTCGTGCGGTTTTTCGTGACCGGCGTTTTTGTGTCACCACGTACTTGTTACAAATCTTTAAAATACCTATTTCACTCTCATCATTTTGTTCCATTTTATTTCATAACACGCCTAAAGAAGTATAAATTCAATAAATAAATCTTAGAATAGAAATTATAGAAAACAACAATCATTGCTGATTTACAATCACTTAGGTACCCACAGGGGCCACAGCTCATCAATCGCCTAATTTCAACTTTAATTCCAATATTTCCAATACTCTACCACAGATAGATCAACCAACTATCAATATTATCTCTTTCTCGCTTACCCTTTAACTTTCGTCTCGATTGAACCAGCCGGCGCGGCGCGGCGGCACTATTGCGAGGTTGCCGCCCCGTTCACTGCAACCAACTTCGCGACGCGACAAAGACCGCCATCCGCCGCCCACCGCAGTCCCCCCGTGCCGCCACCAATCACCATTCGGCATTCACCAGTGGAAAAGAAAGACTGAGTTGAGCCGAGCGAATGACGTGTGTTTTGTTGTAAATATTATTTTGCGCATTGAAAGCGTTCGTTTCGTTCTTTGTAGTTTGTGTTTTGTCGTCAGTATTAAAACAGTCGCTATGGCGAACAGTGTTAATAAGTCTGTATTTGCACATACGCAATCACAGCCGGCATCTAATTTGAATGAACAAGATGAAACGTTTAATTATGAATTAGTGCGTATAAGGTATTTAGAAGCGTGTGAGGAGTATTTCAAAAAGCCGAACACGATTACTGGTCCATGGACACAAGAGGTGAGAAGTCAATATATTATTTCAATAAAATCGAATAATAAAATGATATCGTTGGAGGATTCAGTGACTTATTTGGATATTGAGCAGTGCCAGATAGTACTAGATGAAGGAGAGGAAAAATTAGCCCTGACTGGCACTGCTATAGAAATATTGCCGTATGAAGAATGTTTTGATATTTTCGTGGAACTGCATCGGAAGACTGAACATGGTGGTTTTGAAGTAATTAAGAAGAACTTGGAAAATATATTTCTGGTCAATGATATGTGCTTAAAAATATTCCTTTTAAATTGTAATATATGTAAAAAAGTTAATCTAAAAAACATGTCAATTACCGTATTCAACGACTATGTCAATATCGAAATCCTGAAAGCGCCCATTCCAGATATGCAATGTAGATTTATTTTATTTTACATAGATTATGTAACCACTTATATGTTGGTTAGGCCCTTAATCGCTATGGATGAACATGAAATATCTATCGAGTTGCTTAAAATCTTTACTGACTTTGGACCACCACTAGTAATTAAGACGCTTCATCCTGCGTTACTGAATAATGTGTTAACTGTTTTGGAACGAGGTGGTTTTCATTATGATATATCCATACATGCAAGCGACAAAGTTATCGGTGAGTGTTATTATTTGATGCAACAAATAGTAGAACGAACCAATGAAGACAATGAATTTTGGTCTACGAGTTGTCGTTATATTCAGATCAGATATAACCATGGCCTGCTTCCAATTCGTGAATCAATACTCAATGAAGAGATATTTCCGGCGACAAAACCATATAACAATATTTTTTTAAACAAAAATTTAACTAAAAAAGTTATTGTACCCGAAGAACAAACAACAGTGCAAAAAGATAATAAAGTCACAGAAAATATCATGGACGCATCTAATGTAGCGAATATGAATACGACTGAGGAACGCGTAAGTCCAGATTCATCAGCAACAGATACAGCTTCTGAAACAGATGAATATCAATCAATGCTGCATAGGAATGATGGCGTACAAATGAATAACGATCAAAGTTTAGAGAATACTTTGGGTGATATCGTCAATTCATTTAATGATGATATAAAAATTGAATTTGATCCATTACAAACTTCTTCACAGTCACAAAAATTACAAGAGGAATCTTATGAGCCAACAATCCAAGGTATGACTGAGGATAAAGGCATAACAAGTACTTCTCTACGTGTGGGTTCTATAAAAATAGAACCAGTATCCGAAGAGATTTTGATTCCTGGTGGTTCTGTTAGTATGAAAGAAACACCTCCGATTCTTAGTCCGGAAACAAACACAGAAAGAACAACCCCACATAAATATTCTGTAGGAATTCTTCGAAAAGGCAGTAATATAAAGGATAGTGATAATTGTTCTGTGTGTAATGGTAAAATGATCACTGACTTCATCTGTTTCAGATGTAAGAAAAAAACTCACATTTTCTGTTTGACTAAAGTAAACGTTACTCCTCCATTAAATAAATCTGATGAAACTATAAAAAGTTTTACTTATTGCGGAATTTGTTTAGCTACCGATAATAATTTTAAAAGCAAAATAAAGTATCTTAACAGAGGAAATAATGGTACATAAGTATCATAAAAAATTCAATAAAAGCCTTTTTGATCAGTATTTGTTTTTTTTTCAACATATTTTTAAATAGTGATAACTTATTTTTTTTTTAATTTAGGACCATTCCCAAATGATTTTAATTGATTTTAAATAATTTTTTTATGGAAATAGCCGGCAAACGAGCCGACGATCCACCTGATGGTAAGTGGCTATCGTCGCCCATGGACATCAGCAACACCAAAAGCATCACTGATGCGTTGCCGGTCAAGAAAGAGAGAAGAAAAAGAAAGATAGAACTGGCTCTCAAGCCCCCAGCTGGAACATGACGAATCGTTTGGTGGCTGACATTAGTCAAGCTCAAGGGTGGTAGATGCTATCCAGGCGAACCCCATGGAGAAATAATAATAGTAATAAAGGTATTAATTAACAATTAAAATCAATATTACCAATATAATCCCTCGTGGGGCCCTACCGCCAGCGAATCTACAACCAAAAAATTTGGTACCTACTTTGAAAATGAACGTACAGGCTACCCCCACAAAATATTATAGCAATAGTGTGTAAGTGGAAATATTTATTATAAAATAATTCCTAAATATTGCCACTTACACGTTATAATGCATTCCATAAATACATAGGTTCGATAATATGATATTATCTAATACATTATTGACGTGATAGCGTCTATTAAAACGATGAGCGCCGGGCGCATCTGTGAAAAAATGTAGCGTTCCGCGAGCGAGAGAGAGGCACTATCGGCTACGATCGGCGTATCGTAGCCGATGCCGTAGGCGATCGTAGTTGAGTGGAGCGGAGCGGAACGGAGCGGAGCGAAGCGGGGCGGGGCGGAGCTTTGTCATGACGTTGTCACGTTAAACTACCGTCCGTAAACCGACTTTACAGACAACCATTTTTTTATGTACAAATTAAAAAACCCCGGACAGTTTCATTTACACCACGGACGTAAAAAAAGAACATTTTTTTAGGTCCGTGATTTACACTAAACATAGAGAACACTCCGGTTAAGTCACCTTTCATACAAAATACTGGGCAAGTGCGTGTCAGGCCACGCGCAATGTAGGGTTCAGAAGTAAGTAGGTTTATCGACTATTACTCATTAACTACATGATATGCTAACATAGCCGTGATAGTTTTCCTTGGAAATTCATCATATAACCTATTTTTGAGAACTTTTTCACTTGTCCAACTCCAACCGCTTAGCCAGCGGGAAATTAGCACTTCAACCTGCAGTTACTTGCAGGCTGTAGGGGAGATACCCTGAAAAAAAAATGTTTTTCAATATTTTATTCTACAATTCTGGAGTTCTAATAAATATGTACATACATGCCAAATAACAGTTTTCTAGCACTAACGCTCCAACTCAGACTCACTAACGGTTACTTAAATCGCTCCTTAGTACAGAATTTGTATGGTGATTCGTTACTAAGGAGCGATTAAAGTAACCATTAGTAACTCTGAGATGGGGCGTAAGGGTATTAACACTTTGCTTCGGTCAGACGGACGGATGGACATGACGAAACTATAACCGCTCATTTACATGCGCGGCTCGCGTATCGTCTCCTGGCTCGCGCGCGCATGTAAACGGGGCATAAGGGTTCCGATTTCTCTTCGGAACCGGTGTATGTGGACTTATAACTTCAGGAGAGGCTAATATTCACACCACTGGGCAATCAACGCAGCATCGCTTATACTAACTAGTCGAAGTCAAGTCGTAGTCTCGAAACTCTCGCAGCTTACGGTTCGGGAACAAAGATAATAACTTTTGCAATAAGCGAAGTTTGACTGCAGTCTCCTTTAATATCGCATGCAGTAGGTAATGAGACTGGGAATGTTTTAAAGAAACGGTAATTATGAAGTTTTTCTCTTTGGCGGAGAAGTTGAGATTATACTTGGAGTTATGGATTGAAGTATAAGTTGAAAAGGTAAAAAATAATACTTCGTTGTGCGCATTATGTTCCATACGGTACCATACGTTCAATTTTATCATTCATTCAGGACATTCAGGTTTGATGAAATCTGAAAATCCCATTCTAGTTTTTAAGCACTTTTTACTCCTTTTTATTACCACGAACAGACGAACGGACGGACGGACATTACGAGACTTTAAGGGTTCCGTTTTGACTAAAGAACCCTAAAATGTCTGGTAATATTACATTAGCTATTTGGGTTCTTCCTTTTCACTATCATAATGTGAGCATATACCTATGTATGTACTCGTATGTATTATTATATTTAAGTCTATGAATGTGAGGTTACATTTTTATACGCCTTCAAAATATCGCGTAATAAGCGCATAAAAAGTTCGAAAAACGTTCGGTAGCTTCTTTCTACGACGCAAAACATGTTTATAAGCCGTAAAGTGAGAATAAGAGTAATAAAAGGCGAAGGATTTAAGCTTCATTCGTGCGACTTATTACGGGATGTGACTAGGTTGTAACAAAAGTACTGAAATGAGGTAAGAAAATAAACAGGTTACTAAGCAATTAAAAGATAAGTAGATTAACATCGCATTGTTTCGACTGGTGAAGGAATAGGTTGTAGACGTGGACCCAGGAGCAAATTAAAATGAGTATTTGTTTGTAACATACATAAGTACGTATGTATATCTAATCAGTCGGGAATAGAACCTGAGACCTCTTGCCTCATAGGCAGGGACTGACGCCCTGGGCAAGAAATAGTGGCGCCCACATAAGAAAATAAAAATCGAGCTTTTTTGTTTGAAATTTTTTTTACTGAACCAATGGAAACGTTTACTAATTTTACTTTTCCTTTTTTTTGCTCCTCACCCCAAATATGGCGCCCCTCCTTTGGCGCCCAATAACGCCGGCTTTGGTTACCACTTACCACTTACCACAACTAAAATATATAGCAGTCATACAATATTGTTTACCTATAGGTACTCGTCTAAAAAAATGTAGTTTAACTAAGTATTACATTGTGTGCACTCGTGTACATTGTAGAAGCAATGCGAAATGAGCAAAAAACGTTCCGTAAATATAGTTTTTAATGAAATTCTGTTAGTAGAGCTAAAGTTTTCTTATTACGCTTGTGCAGTTTGCTATTCCTATTAGGGTTGCGAACGTTTTGAGACGAGTAATCCCGTTGGATTTTCAACATTTTTCCATCCCTTACAATTTTGAGTCGCATTATAGCGGCCTAGAATACTGACTCCAATCCCAATCTTATGTCGGTCAACTTGGGTGATATAAGAGGTGACAGAAGCCGGTCCTCTGATTGGTTTTGGCGTCTCTTGTGCATTATTGTCTATAATGGCTACCGCTGCCAATGGATACCAGCAAAACCAAAGGCATCACTATCAATCAAGAAAGAAGAGAGAGAGAGAAAGAAAGAACTGATTCTCAAGCCCGTAACAATATTAATGACTTAATAATAATATTGATGATATTATCCTCGCGTGAAGCTTTACCACGCAAAGTAGTAGAGTAAACACTTTACTCATAATAAGTGATCTCTATTGCAATCCTATAAAAAAATTTTAAGTCTCAAAATGTAGGTAGGTAAGTATACAATTTTCGTAGCTACGGTTACGTTTTGCCTTTTTCGGTTCCCTGTCAGCTTTTTGCGAGTTGCATTCACTTTAAAATAGCCAGAAACCCGGACTGAAAAAATGTTTTCAGTTACCTAACAAATGAAATTAAATAAGTGATGCGCTACAGCATATTATTTTTTCAAAGATTATTTTTTTTAAATCAATTTAATCATAAAATAATAGTCCAGTGATAAATAAAAAAAAAATTTTGTAAGCAAAATAAATAAATTATTCATTAATTATCCCTCGTTATTTTTATACCTGAAGGCTTCTGAAGGATTGATAGTATTTTTGCGGTCTATGAATATAAATCGAGGGCAACATTTGCGCATTGGCTAAAGCAAGAGTCTCAAGAGAGGCACAACCGACGCAAAACGTGCATAAATAATGTCTACCAACTCCTAGCTGCTAGCCTAGCGCATATTCATGAGGCCACCTCGTGCAAAACTAGGATAATTGACTATCTTCGAATATTACAAACATAAAAATAACACAGGCAATTTTATGAAACGTTTACCTACAGTGGTGTCCTGGCACTACTGGTAAACATGTAGAAAAAATCAACTATGACATTTTTCGTCACATTTTGTGTCACAAATCTTAAAATTTCACTCTCATAGTTTTCCATTTATTTCATAACGTGCCTAAAGAACCTAACTTCAAAAAAAATTTGCAATTTCCTCCCGATTTTTTCATCGAATTATAGCTATTAAATTAACCCAGTATTTACCTACTTTCTCGTCGTTATGTCTTGCGTGTGTCGTGGTAACTCGTATGTGACCACAACGCGTTGTCAGCCGCTTTTTCGCTGAATGAGCGTTTTCTGTCTTTGTCTGTTTGAGCGTGACCTATTTGTATGTACCTATACCCATTACCCAGCTCATATTCAATGAACACTTTTTTTACGTAGTTGGGTTTCAGTTATAAAACGTAACGTAAAGGTAACCTAACCTACCTACTCGGTTTACCTATGATGCTGTATTTCATCTCGATACCCATTTTCGCGGAACATTCTCCAACAATTCTCCCTATATCTCAAGGGAGTGGCAGAGTGAGTTATATTTAAACAATCGATTGCCACAAACAACAGCCGATACCGCGCGACAGAGCACTGAGCTGAGATGCAAGTCACTACAATGGTTTGGCAAACGTAGGGTCACAGAGAAAGCGGAACTTCATCGAGCGATGCTATGCTATGCGTTTGGAAAAAAATATGAGTAAAATTTTAACGATGCGCGCGCATTCCGACAGCCAAAAAGCGACACAATGAAGTTAGCTGATAACTTATTCCTTTAACAAAGAAAGTGTTGCGGCATACGGGACGAATTCTTTAGCTATTTTTGTTCTGTTACCTACGCCAAAAAAGTATAACTTCTTACGTGCGTACATAAGTACACACACGTTTTTAATTTTTATATAATGGCTTCAACCCACTAATGGCCAACTACTGAGCACGGCTCTCTTCTCTTGAGGAGGCCAAGAGCATACACCACCACGCTGCTCCACTGCGCCCTGCGGATTGGTGGAGGGGTTAGTGGCTAACCTAAATGTCTGAAGTTTTCAAGCCACCCGAGGGCTTCCGACATGGCCGTCGCTTATTACTACCTACAACTACAACTACCTACTGACCACGCCCGTTGTTGCTTAACTTTGTTATGAGTGCCTTGAGTGCTGTGGTGCTTCATAGCCAAATAGGTAGGTATATGGCCAAATATTGCGCACTAATGAACCTATTAGGTCACTGGTCAGGTAGATATATACACCTACTTAATCGACACTACATACAGTTGTTTTACATGTTTCTATTCGCCTCCTTCAACATACCAATTGGTAAACACGAGTACCATCCACCGATTGTGGGTATTTTATCGCATCGCTTTCACAACAAGCGTGGCTTAACAATATATTCGTTGGGTAAACGTGGGTGAAGAGAAAGGGGTTGAATAAAGTGCCAGTACAAGACAGGCTTTAGAAACCCAAGCGCAGTTGTCAGTATTGATATTTAGGATAAGTCTAAGTATGCTTACTGTTTTTATCCTAAGTGATGGAAGACGTTGAATTCTTCTAAATGTTGGTAAATGACCCGAGTGCAAATATTTATTTGTCACAGCTATATCTGCCCGACTGGAATACAAGATTGTCATTTAATTAAGTTACAGTATATTGTTTAAGTTTCAAACGAATTGACGTGATTCACTTGAAACAAATAAATTGGAAAAGTGAAGAAGCTCGAAGGGTACCGCACGAATTGAGTGAAGCACACCAACAAACTCGCATTGTCGGGATTTAAGCTCTGTTTTTTTTTATTAATTTTCTAATATGTCCTTTAATGTATTTTTTGCATACCTACTTAATCTAAAGTCGAATAAAAAACCTACAAAACCTCCGTTCATAATTAACGTCATAAAATTGTACCAATATCGGTTTACACTGAACTTAATAAAGGGATCTCATAACTCTTTACGTCCTCAAACGAGGGTTGTACCTATTAAACTGTGATATTATCGCTACGAGATCGGAGCAATAACGTTTTGTTTTATAGAGGAAAAGATGGGATTTCGCTAAGCAAGCAATTTTGTGATTAAATTCTTCGAATCCGGGTCAAAAGCCAAATATAAAAACTAGCTACTGAAGTATAGAAGTCGTGACCCCTACTGTAGTAGTATAAGTCACAAGGATACTGTTTGATTAGTTTTTAGATAAAATGAAGTAAAGCTTAGATAATACGACGTAGGTAGGTATATGGAACCACAAAAATTAATAAAATTATGGATTAAAGAAGAACCTCATAATAAATTATACATATGCAAGGCAAAAAGCAATGACAATCACAGACAAGAAAGAAGAAGACCTCATAATATTTCAAAACGAAGCGGCAATGTTGTTGTCACATTTTTAATGACTCGAAATTGATTCGAGTTATTGTCGAGAACACTGAGTTCGTACCAATACGACGCTGACGAAGAATAAATAATTTATCGATATCCTGACGAATATTCGCAATCTAATACCCTGAACCCCGTAGGCCCGTTGGAAACCCTGGCTGCCAAGCGAGAGGTCCCGGGTTCAATTCCCCGACATTTATGTGATAGATAAATGTTTGTTCGGGTCATCGCTGTTTCTATCCATCAATTCATCCATCCACTATAGTCCTCCTCTAATGTGTTCTACTTTAACCGGCCCTGAGCCTTCTGAATCCAGCGGATACCCACTATCTCCTTCAGGTTGTCAGTCCACCTGGTCGGGGGGCATCCTGTGCTCCTATTACCGAGGCGAAGTAATAGGAATCGAAGGAAGGAAGCGAAGGAGCGATAATCGAGAGACCACTCTCGATTATCGCTCCTTCGAACTATATGGCCAGCACATTGCCACTACAATCCGGCTTATTCTATGAGCTATGTATGTCGGTCACTCTTGTTCGTCTACGGATTTCACAATTTCTGATTCGATCGCGTAGTAGAGAAATACCAAGCATAGCTCATTCCATAGCCCACTGGCATCTACTAATTTAGGTATTAGTTACCAGTTTAATAGTACCTAAGTATAAATAGTATAAATATCTAAATACACACTTATTAGTAAAAGAAAAATTTTATTGTGGTTGCAAGTGACTCAAAAATAACCGTCAAACTCTCCGGACTATTGTACGTGACAAAATGGAAAGCCTTCATCGTAAGCGCTGCCATTAGAGCTTATTTCGCTGGCAAAATATTAAAACTGAATAACTCCCATAAAGTACACTTTGGTTAAGACGGATTTCAATGGCGCAGTATTTTACGACTACGATACTGCAGTGAAGAGAATTGTAAATGGGAAATACGGATATACTATGAAGGCTAAGAATTTGTAAAGAGAGTAAATAATGTGTTTATGTTTTCATAGCTAAGTATCATAATGAAGTCTGAGACGATTCCTTGGTTAGAGTAATGAATAATGAAATGTATAAGGCATCAAAAGATTGATAGCCACTAGATTTTCGATCACAGGTTGCTCCCGCCCGAAGTGGACCGTTTTTCTGAAAAGCAAAGAGCAAAAAGTCTATAAGTGGGTACTAAAATATTTTATAACAGACTTAGTTTAACTACTTATGTACTAGATATTTCTTTGTAGTTTAACAATAATCCGTCTGCTGCGACAAAAGTCGCAAACAAGTCACAAAGTCGCAGTAAAGAACCGATCCTTATAAGATTTCAATTTGAAAGCTGCGCGCGTTGCCCCCAGGTAGATTAAGTACCTAGCTGGCTCTCTGAATAATTACTATCTCTTCGCCATTTTTAGGATTCTGAAGTAAAAGTGGAACCCTTATAGTTTTCGTCTGTCTGTCTGTCTGACCATCCGTCTGTACGAAGCAAAGCGCCGAAACCCTTAGTGCTAGAAAGCTGGCATGGATATATATACATATTTATTACTACTCCAGAATCGTAGAATAAAATACTGAAATACATTTTTTCAGGGTATGTTAATTAATATGAGAACCAAGCAACGTCTCAAAAAAGCAACAAATATTAATTTATTATTATGTTATGTGTGATATTATGAACTTAATCAGTCCATTAAAAAAACACAGTAACGGTTATATTTTAAATAATACTTACGTAATTTTTGGGGCTCCTGGTTTACTCCTTAACCCCAAAATTAGCCTTATAAGCCGAGAGAAAAATGCAAAAAATATAATGTTCAGTTTTATTTTACGACTTTCAGAGACGTTTGTTTATGGATCTTTTTAAATCTGGTAGAAAATACTAGACTGAAATAAAATAAATGAAATAAACTAAACTAGTAGACTGATATTTTATTTAGAAGTATCTAGAAAAGGTGAACCCTGCGCTAGGCTGCCACGAATGAAAGGCGAGAATGATCTCGTGGCACCAGCACTGAAGTCCAAGGAAGATGATCTATACCTGAAGAGATTCAAGTTTCCCATCGCCGAAACATTTGTCCTCTCAGACACACTCGTATGGGATAATCCGAGAGATGCGTCCACTTTATTACTGAAAGTAAAACGCAAATGTTTCATAATTAGGTATACTTTCTATATAATTACTAATCTATGGACCTGTTTTGAAACTTCATACTATAATGATTTATGTAACTTGTAATTTGTGGAGATAAATAAACTATTATTATTATTATTTAAATTTAACTTTTAAGTTAAAGCTCGTCCTCTTGGGACGGTATTTAGGAACCTAATTATTATTATTATTATTATTATACTTACAGGGTCTTTCTTAATACAATACAAATATTTCATTGTTCATCAATTTCAACAAAATTAAACAAATATAACTTGAAATAAAGGAAGGCAATCGGCGGTCTTTTTTTAAGCAGCAATTTCTTCCAGACAACCTAAATAGCAGAAAATTGCACAGAGCAAAGATTTAATAGGTAGGGTGTACGAACATTTACTAATCAGTGGATGGACGGAGGGATGGTGATTATTTCTTCAGCTATGTGGTTAAAATTGAATGGAAATTGCCAATCCATTTGGTAACCAATACTAGCTCAACTAGTTATTATTTATTTTCGAAACCAATCCCAGACAGAACAAATAGAGATTTTGATTGAAATAGTAAAATATTTGCGCTATCCGCCAATGATTTTAATCTGGGTCCCTTACTCGGTATTACTCTTTAAATACGTATAATGAAAAAGGATAATTATGAAGGACTCTTTTGATTTTATAATTCTAATGAGCAATCCTGATGATAGTTAATTAACTAGCCATCCGTAATTAAACTCAGAGATAGGGTAATCAACGAGGATCCTCTTGTGTGCAAACTGCAAAGCCCTCTTAGCTTAAGAGGAACTTAATTATAAATCACGGGTTTGCTTCCAGATAGTATATTTTCAATTGTGCATACTTTAAACCATGTTTTTCATGCTGAAAGAAGAGGTAATGTGCGCATATTATCGTTTAGAGTAATTTTACCAGGATTACCGCAAATGAAGATTGAAGTACGAATTTGAAAAACTTTATAATTCGCAGATTAGTGAAAATAAAAAGAACTGTCTTACTTATGTAAAAGGTTAAAACAAAAATATAAAATCTAATAATCGATTACTGAAAACAATAAACTTTTCATCTTGATGTTAAAATGTAACAAAATCGTGCCATAAAAATCAAGAGCTCGTCGAAAGATAAAATTGGATGGAAAATCAAATGAAACTCGAATTTTCGGGCGAACGCCAGCTGATTCTGAGACCTTCATTCAACCTTTGTCATTCCTTGTGTCAATAAAATAATTAATATAAGTACTCTGTGCAATTGATTTGATTAAAGGGAAACTGATGCTAATGGATTAAAAGCTAGATATTTTTTGTGATGAAATGAAATGATATATTTTGAGTTTTGAGTATGAGTATGTTTTGAGTCACATAATTGTGAATACATGTAAGAATGTAATGTAATGTAATGAGAGGCATAAGGTCGATAGTTACTAGGCTTTTGCTTTACTAGATAAGTAAATGTTTGACGGTCATCCTGTCTACCTGTTGGTAAGAGTACATACTAAGTACATACGTGTACGTACTAAACTCATCATGCACATTAACCGAGTAAATTCCAATTTACTCTTTTTTTGGAGGATCTCTTAAGTTATTTTTTATGTACTAAAACTTTACTAGCATTTACTACCATTATCTTCACTTACCCTCAGGTGGAACTGTAGTTATGACAATCATGATACCTAACTAAAACTCAGCAATAGTACTCGTATCTTCACAATCAAACATCTGAGCATTGACATAAATTATATGGACGCGCTCTTTCTAAGAAATTTCGTGTCACGCTTTCGTGCCACAGAGAACTCAATCACAGAGTCACTATGCGCCCAGTGTTGCCAACACCCTACTCCGAAAGAGATCATGGATACATTACTATAACTGGACATATACCATGGATATATTACTCTGTCTGGATTACATTGTAGAGGTACCTGAGGATTAATTACCTACGTCATAACGGAATGACCATTTCTGTAGTGTTCATCCATTCATCAAAAAAAAAAATCAAAAAATCGTTTCTTATTCCAGAATTTACATTTTATTACAATATGCGTGGGATCTTTCCATTTAAGTATATAAAACTTGTGTTATCTATAGTCCCAGGATATATCATTCGATTGTGTTAAAATATTTTTATGTGTGTTGTGCACTTAAAATAAAAGAAATGTATCGTAATAAATTACACTGTAGCCTCATTGAAATATTATAGTGTATTTTTGTAGAAACATCAAAAAGAGGAATTGGCAATTTAAATACTTTAATTGTCGTTTCTTTGTTTTCCAGGTAGGTTTGTGTCATTTAGGTTGTATTTAGTGTATATCATAATGTATGATAAGCTTAAATAAAACTTTGTTTTTCAGAGCAACACGTAGTTTATTATCAATTCTTTAAATCCCGACTGATTGTCATATATAATCACATTAAGTACTTCACCTTATTGCACACATCTCTCATATTTATTTACCCAATTACTTATAGTTATACACAAAACTATATATACACAGACATACAACATATTATATATAGGATAAACAACAATTTTTGGAGTTTATTTATTAATTTTTTAGTTTGATTTTTTTAAATGAAATGTAGGTAATTTCTTTCTTTCTTTCTTTCTTTTTTTTTCTTTAAATATTAAATTGTCATTGGTCCTCAATAAGTCCACGAAGTTTGAAAGAAATCTGAGCGTTTCAAGTGAGCCAAAATCAAGTCCAAAGAGAAGTTACAAACAAACAAACAAACAAACAAACAAACAAACAAACCAACAAACAAACATACAGGTGAAGTAATATAAAGCGTTAAAACTTACCTGTGGAAAGTTATTCTTTCAGGTAATGTTTTCGTTTTTTGCTCATAATTTTTGCAATACCGCAATGTACAAGTTGGCATTTTCGTTAATTCAATAGGTACATATAATATCTAAAACAAATAAAGTAAGTCAATTTCATATAAAAGTCACGTATTGAAATCACTTTCTAGTTTCTACTACAATTTCCGCATCTTTGTCCTTTTGTTCTCTCACTCCGCGACGTCTGGCAACCCTGTTCCGTAGTGATTAAGTACTCTGTGTTCGTTCTGTCAAGTTTGGTTCAAGATGTCGGTAATAAATATTTGACACTAAATAATTTTTAAGACTGTAAATAAAAATATAGTTACTTACCGATTATGATTAAATAAAGTGAAATAAAGTTCAAACGTAAATAATGAGAAAGTTTTAACTGTGCACAATACAGAATAATAAGTGTTCTTGAACAGTCGGAGTTTTTCGAAAGTGACAGGCGACAGCACTTGCTCGCAGCCGACTAAACTGAGTTGGCCCCAGTTGGAGTCAACACAGGTGAACAAAATGTAAGTACTGAACAGCCTGTCTATATAATTTATGTCAATGCATCTGAGCAATCAGTTTGTTTGTCATGTCCACGCGAGTTTCGTGGAAAGCAATGTACATAGTACCTACATACCGGCATGCGGGTGCTCTGTTCTCCATATCAGTTGATGTAATTCTTGAGCCAGTTAAAAAACATCAAGAACTAGCTTACTGCAATGGTCTCCTCTTTTATTTATTTACTTTATTGAATTCATACATTGAATTACAATGGGCGGACTTAATGCCTAGTGGCATTTTCTACCAGTCAACCCTGGTGAGGATGAAAAATTGTGGTAGGTGCAACAAACAAAAATTTAATCACGATGCTTTATTTCATTACACTATCAAAAATATATATTTATACATACATACAAACATATATCCATACATGCATACATATACATAACATATAATTATACAAATACATACATATCGCCGTTTATGCAGAAAGAAGACACTGCGTTCCGTTAAGGATACGTTGCCTTGAGCCCCTTGAGGTAATGCTCACGGACTCGTAATTTAAATGATTGCAAACTGGGAGCTTTGGTCTCCTCTTTTCTCACAATTGAAGAGATTTGAAGCGTCTTTCATAAGGCTGGTTTCTTTTACAAGTTGTTTTATAACGACATCACAAAAAAGAGGAGGTTCTCAATTCGAATGTATTTTTTTTACTCATAAGTAACTTTTTACTGGGTGTACCGATTTTGATGTTTTATTATATCCGAATGCTGGTGCTTGTCATGTGGTGAAATTTGAGCGAGATCTGTAGTTTTTGAGTTATCCCTAATTTTGAAGTCGGTTATTTTTTTGTCAAGAATTGATCAGCTTGTATAGGTCATATCTTGCAAGCCATGGAACTTCCTGAAATTGCAAGATTAGACTTAAAACTTCCTTAGAAACTTAGAACTAAGGATTTCGAACTCTACGGAACTTCTAAGGATTTTCAATAGAGCCTTTATGCATGTTATGCTAAACATGGTCGGATTGTACTGATAGGAAAATCCTCAACGCTTGTAATCACAGACATTATGGCTGTCTTATGAAATCCTATGCTCCAGAAATCCTGTGTCCAATATGAAACATATCCTCAGAATTTCACAGCGCAGACAATCAATTCACCCTAGAAGTTAATGATAATGGAGAATATGCAAAAACAAAAGATTTTTAATGCTAAACGCTGAACACAAAACAAGTAATTGTTGATACAATCACTAAACATTGTTAAACGATAAATAACGATGAAATCTGAGAGTTTAATGAAACAGTCGATATTAAATTGTTAGTTCCATTGTTTGGCTCTGTTAGGGAAACATATATGTTTTAACGTATACCATAACAGTAGTCAGATGTATGCAAACAGTGTGTACTCGGAGGTACAGATAATATTTGCATTGGTGATTGCGAGCGAGTGCTTTCCGACAGATTTCACTGTTTGCTTTAACTCCGGATTGCGTATGGATTGCTTTGATGTTGTGTAAAGAGCGAAAATGTTATACAAGTTGCTATTGTTTTAGACGAAATTGAAAATTATTGTAGGCTTTCTCCGTCCCTACACAACGTTACAAGGGTCGACGCATTACCAGATTAGACGTATAAAGAAAATGTTCCGTCGCTGTTTCCGATTGATTATTATGTCTTCAAGGGAAGATTGAATACTGAATAGGCTATTACCACAGAAGAAATAATAGTACTTATCTATTACTAAGTTAGTGCGTAACCCCAAGATTGTAGTGCCTAATGGTGGACACTCACGGTCATTCCATCGCGTCAAATGGCGTGATATACAGCCAAAATTTGATCGTGAATGTGAAAAACTGATGGCGTGATTTAAAAAATTTGTATGTCCAATCGCGCCATTTTGACATATGTCGTTTGGCGTGGCTCCAAAAATGACGCGATGGAATGACCGTGAGTGACCACCATAAGTCTGTAGACTCACCAGAGGTCACCTCTTGCAAATTTTGCTTTACGCTTTGCTCAATGTAGTTTCTAAAGATAAGGATAACATTCAAGCCTTGTAAAGTTATGAGCTTGGCGCTTTATGAGATTTGATGATTTTTAACAGTAATAACGTTAACAAGCTTCGGAATCTTACGCCCCAACTCAGTCACTAACGGTTACTTTAATCGCTCCTTAGTAAAGAATCACCATACAAATTCAGTATTAAGGAGCGATTTAAGTAACCGTTAGTGACTCTGCAGCAGTGGACCTCAAAAGGCTAATGGATGGATGGATGGATGGATGGATAGTGACTCTGAGTTAGGGCGTTAGTAGATTATTTTACAGTAGTGCTCTGTCCCTATTGCCTGCGTTTTCCGGGGCAATATGTACCCTATATGGTCTTCCAGAATTCCAGATCATGGTCCAAGTATGTATGTGCTAAACATGAATCCGTTCAGTAGTTTTTGCGTGAAGGAGTAGGTAAGGGTTCATTCATTAATTACTTAAGGGTCTCGAGGGGAGGGAGGTCCTCGAAATCTCTACATGTCCTTATCATCTAAGTCGGAGAGGGGGTAAAGCCATTCTTACGCAATATTCTACAAGTTGAAATACTAATTATTAAGCCTGAAAGCCTTTTATTTGCATCAAATTATGAGTTTTAGTGCAAACATGACTAAAATTGTCCTTATGTAATTAATGAAAACATGATATGTTTTTGGTGGGATTGAGAATGTGAGAACTTGTAAAATATACCTTGTATAATATCATCTTTCTTCAAATATTTTAGATAAAAGTGGTCACGGCTAAAACAACACAATCCATGCAACTAGGTCGAAATATCGAGCCGGCGCGGCGTACAAAAATATCGTGACTCGTGAGTATCCGTATCATAGTAAAATGTGTTCAGTCGACGATCAATTAAGTTGAAGGACGTTACTGAAACCAAAATGTATTCAGTCCACGATGACTTAAGTTTAAAACTTTAGACAAATTAATGACCTTTGCTTTTAGCTCCTAAATAATACGAGTAGTACGGAAATCAGGTTAGATTTCACGTATCTCTAACACTTCTCTATCTACATGCACTGTATAACAGGGGTTGTTAGACGTGCATGTAACCCAAATCCATGCATTTAGGGAACGGCCCCGAAGCGGACGCAACATGCTTCAATCACGGACCGCACTCCAGAGAGCTATATGTAGAGATTTGTGTCCATTCCGCCACGTCACGGTAACAGAAATAAGTGTAGGCTGTGAAGCGTGGAGTCAGTAGACTTAAATCACCTGGGTGCATAGGTGAATATCTGGGTAATGGGTAAATTAACCCAGGTGAATAGGTGAAGAGAGTGGCAGTTAGGTGCCGTCACCTTACTTCTCTTGCATGAGTTAGCTGCAAAATGATTCGTCGTGTTCTAGCTGGAGACGAGATGAGAGCCAAGTCTTTCTTTCTCTCTTCTTGTCTGACTTTTTATCGGTAATTTAAATAAAACAGACTTTTTAACATTGGAAGGCCTTATCTAGTCTCGAGTCCAAATTAAGTTAGGCCTTCTGTATCTAGACTTCTGTCCACATAGACGCCCGTCATAATTTGCTTGTATCAGTAATTATTTCTTCTGTCCATGGAGCGGAATCGTTTGCATGTTTCGTTATGCAGCTAGCATGCAATCGTCAAATTACGTTACTTTATTACTCTCTCGACGGACGATGGTAGTGAAAATACTATAACAGGTCGCTGAGCTCTGTGCGACTAAGTAGAATCTTGATAATACTTATGCATTTCGGTTGCTTGGCGGAAAGTTTGTAAAAACTGTTGTCAGTTTCTTGGCCGGGAGTAATAGCCAGAGAAATAATAATAGAGGAACCCGTAGGCTTGGTGACAATAGCTGACATTAGCAACACCAAAGGCATCACTGATGCATTGCTGGCCAAGAAAAAAAGAAGAAAATTTAGTGCGATATCGCCAATCCTTTATTAAATTGCCGTTATCCGTGCCGTCCGCGGCAATGGAAACGCGCGCCATGCAACGAGTCAACATAATAAATGAGCATTGCATTTGGCGAGCGGCCAAATTTACTGCGCGATGTGCTGCTGCCGATAGTTACAGCTGCCTACACTGCAGATAGGACCGGCCTGCTTTCAGAGGATTTTGTGGAAATATTCTCATCAATCTCCTAATGATGTCATGTTTGACTTGGTAATGAGGATTTAATTAGAAGATTTCTAGCTAGCTAGTAACGTCATGAAGTTATAGTGGATTCTATGGGTAGTACGGGAACGTGTTAGACATGATTGACAACGACGCTAAACTACTCGTCGCGTCGTCTTGCGGCTGGGGGCTTGAGAGCCAGTTTTTTCTTTCATTTTTCTTCTCTCTTTCTTGGCCGGCAACGCGTCAGTCATGCCTTTGGTGTTGCTGATGTCCATGGGCTACGATAGCCACTTACCATCAGGTGGATCGTCAGCTCGTTTACCAGCTATTTCCATTAAAAAAACATGACAAGAAATCCAACTAGGTATGTGGGGTACGTGTGATGCCAAGAACTAGACTTAGCTTCTGTGGGTAGTATGAGAAGTGAATGAAGTTGAACCCACATTTGAAGTTTTCAAAGCAAGCCCGAAGCCCTCGTGACGTCATTTGGGAGTTTAGGGACAAGCAAGAGGGACATGACAAAGTTTTCGGGAATTTCGGGACATTAGGCAATGATGAAAGCAGTGTTTATAGAAGTTGTACTTCAATTCTTTCAATTTATTTTCAGCCTCTTTTAATAGCCTCTAACTTATTCTTCATTTAATCATGTGGGTATTGTTTCAATACACATATGACCGTCATTTTTTAATCTACCACCATTTCGAAAACCAATTTTGTCATCATTGTAGCATGTACCTTTAATTTAGTGTGGTAGGAGATTACCGAAACAGATATTGGGTAGGTACAAAAGTTGTGCTGCGCCGGGAGGTTCTATTTTCAAAATCAAGCCCCGTTCTCTTCTCAAAATCGGCTGAATGAATGAATATTTTTGCGATACTTCTAAACCAAGGTATATAAGTATGTTTACGGTTGTTAACAGCAATATTTGGGATATTTGGCGTCAGCCCGTCAGCTGCCAAGCATGTCAGTGACGTCAGCTATCGTTAAGTAAGTTCCGAAGTAATCGGGTGTTTCCAACTCGCGCTGAGTGCTTTTTAATAACGTTCTGAAAAAGCCATTCTCGTTACACAGTACACTGCCGCTTTTAGTACCTAACCTATATTTTTAAATTCGACACAGCTACAGCGGATAATGTGATACTTTTTTTGGTTTATAGAAAGGAAAGTAAAATTTAAAATTGTCGATTAAATGTGAAGGCATGCTAAATTTTTATAGTTACTCTTAAAAATCCGATAGGGCAATACTTTTTGGATTTCGATTTGAGGTTCAATTCCTTCAATAATCCAATGATTTAGTTTTAGTTTTATCAAAATCGTGCCCGAGAGAACTTTGACCACTTTTCGCTATTCCTCATAGCTTCAGAATAGGCATGATGACTGATTTTGAAATACTGTTCTATATTGTTGGGAAATATATTATAATTACAACGTATATCATATTTCATTAAATAAATACATAGTTTTAGTGATTTTTACTTACTGTCATCATGCCTATTAACCATCAACGCCCACTTGAAAAATTCACCCTGTGTAGGTACTAAGTCATTATACCTACTTACCTACAATAAATCGGTTTAATAAATAGTTGAATAATATTATTGTGTTCTTATAACCAGGACGATGCGGGTCGCAAACATAATAATTATGTCGGCCACAACGAGGGTTGCCAGAATATGGTAAGACAGAAATATCTGGACAAAACTGCAAAAGTCGGGATTTGTCGGGACAAAAAATTTTGTACTTATTTTGAATTGTCGGGACATTTTGTCATATTTTTGGAACTTGTACTTGTATTTTGTCGGGACTTGTCTGGACATCAAGTGAAATGTCGGGAATATCCAGACGAATCCCGATCATCTGGCTACCCTAGCCACAACAAAGCCGAGTTCACAGTGAATCCTACGGAACCAGGGTACAAGTCTGCATGGTTGCCGGATTACTTCGTCCAGCAGGATTTTAAGACATTTGAGTAAATAAGCAGGGATCGTGAAAGCGCGAATAACAAAAAAACGTACCTAAGTAAATTATTAATTTGTATTACTTTTTTATGAGTGTTCTAAATTAATTTAAAAAGCAAAACTGAGAATTATTTCCATAAGAAATACTTTTGTTGAAAACTTATTTTTATTTATAACCCAAAAAAAACTCACTTCACCTTTTATAGTACGATACCTACTACGCGTGAAAAATGCGCCAATTTTTTTCCCATGCATAGTCTTATTTACTTATAGACCTTATAGTCTTATTTCCATAACAGTCTCCCCAAGTTTTTGTATGCTTTAACCAGAACTCAAATAATTAACCCGCAAGCACTCGCGCTATGAGCATTTTGCTCACAGTAAAGGAGAACCCCATCTTCCATAGAGACACCGGCCCAGATTAGACAAGAATGAAAATTGGTGGTCAATTAGATCATTGTAAAAGCTTTAATTTCTCCAATTTTCACGTCTGCTAGCAATGGCCAACTAATGAAATCCCAGAATTTCCATTATAAATATGGTTATGTCACACTCATGTCACTCACAGCAATATACTATGCCTCTTACTAGGGACTTACTACCTCAAACCAAACACCTACTCTAATATTGACAGTATTAGGAATAATTATGATCATAAGATGCAGTAAAAATTAAAGTTACCTAAAAACACTAACAGAATAAAACTACTTACACAGTAGGTACCTAATGGTTGAAACTAAGTAGGTGGGTGAATATTATTATTAATAAAAGCTATTTAATGTTTTAAAGAGATTTTATTAGTTATCATCACATCATATTATTATATTAATATTAAGTCTAGAAATTGTGCAGTAGGTATACGTATTGTATGGGTACTGCAACGTCTGCATCCTACTGTTCTTCTAGAGGTATATAGGGTACGTCATCCAGTGTTCAGAAGAAGCTCAGTCACAAAACAGGCGATCTCGGAGTCCAATATTCATGCAATATTTGTTTAAAAAACAAATCCAGAAATTATAGCGAAAACACATTCACCAAAACACTAGTACGAAAGCGAATGCAATAGAAAATTAAAATGTGCGTTTCGATATGTTTCAATAGTAAATAGGACTGTAAATACAATGAAAATATTAATTTAATTGATACACAAAAGATGCAAGATTATTGACAATGGTGTTATTTATAATTGCTATGGTAACCAAAATGACATGAGATAGGTTAGATTACACCAGAGATCTTTGTTGTCAATCGATTCAAATGTCTCTAAATCGATGTCAAAATACTAGAAATGTCTTTTAATTAGCGTAACGATTTAATGGTAATTATAAATATATTACATAGTTTAGTTAAACAATGAACAAGAAAACATGTAAAAAAGGAAAAAAGGAATTAATCTTGTACTTACAATGAATAATAATTCATAAAATATATTATTAAGTTCCCTAATCGATATATATAATCGATTTAATCGATTATAAAATCGTTTGTAATGAGGTAAATACTATGAAAACTTTTTTGTATTATTTTGTTCATTTAGCAACAGCAGATGAGGCTCAGATTTAAATGTGTTTAACTAGTAAATAAGACGAATTTTTTGGTATATAGTTTACTCTTGTCTTGTCTTATGCCTACCACAGAACACATATAATTCGTGGCCGGAAACCGGGGTTCTCCTTTAAAACACGCGCCATTTTGTCAAAATTATTCGTACGTACATCGTTCATTTGGTAGCTGAGTTTTGTTCCGTCCGCCACCCCTGTATGCAGTTGACTTCTCGCCAGTGTGCGCCAGTCACTTGGACGAGGTGGTTTGTTGCGCCGTATACCATAAGGCGGCGTTTTGCTCATCGCGCGGGTATCGACGTAAGTACTTTTTTTACTCATGACTTATTTTTTTTTTCATCTTAGCGACAGTTTTACTGCAAAGCAAAGCAAAGCAACAACCCATAATTGTCCCACTGCTGGGCTCGGGGTCTCCTCTCACAATGTGAGGGGTATTAGGCCATAGTCTACCACGCTGGCCAAGTGCGGATTGGTAGACTTCACACACCTTCGAGAACTTTTATAGAGAACTCTCCGGTGTGCAGGTTTCCTCACGATGTTTTCCTTCACCGAAGCAAGTGATAATTAACTTGTAATACGCACATTATATTTGAAAATTAGAGGTGCGTGCCAGGGTTTGAACTCGGGCCCCTTCTTTCGGGAGACCAACGTTCTACCGCTAGGCTATCACTGCTCAATATTGAGTTTTACTGCTACTTTTATGTAATATTATGATTTTACATTACTGAAATAGTAATCTATTATGTATTTCTATTATAGATGGATCGTGGACTACTTGAAACAACTAGCTCTTCAACTAACACAGCCACATATCCAAAGGAGAAGCACCTTCCAAAATATTTCATATCCTCTTCAGCAAGTGATGAAACGTTTTGTACCAGAATCTGAGTTACCAGAAGAAGAAAAACCAAGTGGTATCTGCGCGGTTTGGCCAAGACGCAAAAATCGCAAGACCAAAAAGAGCTGCATTTACTGTCAAAAAATTTTATATACCGAGCATAGTCGTACACTATGTGATATGTGTAAAGCTCGCGCATATGACGAAGATTAGTTATTTATACTTAGTTAAAAAGTATTTTTTTGAAAAGTAGTTTTTTTTCATTTTTTCCGTAAGACTGCCTTACAAGACTGGCAAATTAGTTCCTATGATTGTTAATTAAAATAAAAAAGATTAATATTGTTAACTTTTTGAATATATATTTTGTAGAATAAATACAGTGTATTTTATTCAATAAAATATTTTATAATTCATATTTTTTGGTAAAACTTGCATTTATTGACATTCATAAACGTGAGCAAAATGCTCTACACGCGAGTGCTGATGTAATTTCTTGAGGCGCGAGTGCTGCCGGGTTAAGACTACTTCACAAAACCGCCACCGCGGCACCGGAGATAACTTCAAAAGTTATTTCATTTCATTATGCACAACACGTTTCCCAGAACAATCCTCTATCTCGAAAGATTCTACGAAACAATCTTTAAATACTCCTATGTAAAGTCCGTTTTGTATTGCTAATGTATAGGACATTAATTACAAGGCAAATTAAACCTTCGTCCACATTCCTTACCGTTCAATTGGAATTGCCTAAACGTCAATATTTAGGACGTTTTCTCAAAAACTGATTCATGTAGAGGGTAGTACCACAGTGCTCATGTAATTACAAGAGTTCATACTTGCCTAAGTATGCATTTGTGCAATGGTAAACATCTATCTATATGAACGAAATTTTAATGTTTACCAAGCTATTTAAGAAAGAAAGAAAGAAAGAAAGAAAGAAAGAAAACATTTTTATTCAGATTAAAAATACAATAAAGGACTTACATCTAAATTATATAAGCTAATAAGAATATTATTTAATCTGAAACGGGTCTCGCTCAGCGTTATGCTAGTTGTACAGAGACAACCAGCGCTGTGTTTAAACTACTAGTGCATTATTTATAACAGAGAAGCAAGCATTAAGTACTGGTTGTGATCTTGTAAGGAGGCAAGATTTATGTATTTTTAACCGACTTCAAAAAAGAAGGACCTGAAAGTCGAATTTATCTCCCAGTAGGAGTGGTGGGGGATGGGTCCGATGTAATAGGGGGAATTTTTGGTTTGTCTCCGTGTCTATGGGAAAAATCCGACCTTGCGAAAATCCAAGATGGCGGCCGAGTTGAAATTACCAACTTCTCCATTCGGCTGTTTTTTATATGCGTTACCTCATAAATTTTTACTGGGTGTACCAATTTTGATGATTCCAAATTCTTTTCATATTAGAAAGATGGTGCTTGTCATATTGTGACCTCCCATTTAAAGAGCGAGATCTGACGAGTAGTTTTTGAGTTATCGCTAACTTTGAAGTCGGTTATTTATTTAGAGGAATTTATTAAGAATTTTCGTTTATCTTCATGTAAGAATCCTTAAACTTCTCTGAAGATGTGGTCCAGAAATTGCAAGTTTAGGTATAGGTAAGTAAGTAAACTAAAAAATGATTGTCTGTAAAGTCGGTTTACGGACGGTAGTTTAACGTGACAACGTCATCAGTCATGAGTTCATGACAAAGCAAGCAAGCAACAACCCATAATTGTCCCACTGCTGGGCTCGGGGTCTCCTCTCAGAAAGCGAGGGTTAGGCCATAGTCTACCACGCTGGCCAAGTGCGGATTGGTAGACTTCACACGCCTTCGAGAACTTTTATGGAGAACTCTCCGGTGTGCAAGTCTCCGGAGTTTAATATTTTTGTAATTTCTGTCGCCAAAGTCCATACAGGTAATATTTTATGGTCAGGCCACGCGCAATGTTAATATAGGGTTCCGAAGTAGTAAGTTTATCGTTTATCGACTATGGCCCTCGGGCGGTTTGAAAACTTCCGACACTCGGGTTGGCCACTAACTCCTCCACCAATCTGCACTGGAGCAGCGTGGTGGAGTATGCTCTAGGCCTTTTCAAGAGGAGAGACCCATGCCCAGTAGTGGGCCATTAATGGATTGAAGCCAGCCAGCCAGCCGTGATAGTTTTCCTTGTAAATTAATTAATTAACCTATTTTTGAGAATTATTTCACTTGCTCAACTCCAACCTGTTAGCTGGCAGGGGGAGGGGGTACACTTGACTCTAACCAAAATTAGCACATTAAAAGTCAAAAATATTTCGCAAGCCCCCTATTCCAAAAATGGTCTTAGAAGACCTAATAATATTTTTGGAAGACCTTTTCAACGATATCCCAATCCCACAGCAGTCCCCTGTAGGTTACATGATACCTGTACCATGAAAAAAAATGCTTTTCAATATTTTATTCTAAGATTTTGGAGTTTAAATAAAAAGGGTTTTAAAAATATTATTTCTCCTTTTATTTCTTCCAACTGTGTAAATAGTGACATCTATGAACACTTTGAAACATTTGCAAGATTCTGGAATCTTGCCAAATGTTTCAGACTGGACAGTCTGATCAGTCTACCCGGGATCTGTTGCTTGCAAATTCATGCTGGTGGTATGAGTCCAAATATTATGTAGTTAAATAAGTGTAGAATAGATGGCGTAGTAGAAGACAAGATGGTCTTTTGAACTGCCGAACTCGATTCTCCTTTTAATAATAGGTAGGTCTGAATTTATTTTATTACACTGCTTCATTTAACAAGTTCCTTTTTGATCTGAAATGTATGTGACCAAAAACGTAGAAAATCGCTAAAACTAAAACTTAAAAACATCGTCCTTTGCTAAACTGTAATTGGCTTAGGTATTGCCGTTATTTTTAGGGTTCCGTAGCCAAATGGCAAAAAACGGAACCCTTATAGATTCGTCATGTCTGTCTGTCTGTCTGTCTGTCTGTCTATCTGTCTGTCTGTCTGTCTGTCTGTCTGTCTGTCTGTCTGTCTGTCTGTCTGTCTGTCTGTCTGTCTGTCTGTCTGTCTGTCTGTCTGTCTGTCTGTCTGTCTGTCTGTCTGTCTGTCTGTCTGTCTGTCTGTCTGTCTGTCTGTCTGTCTGTCTGTCTGTCTGTCTGTCTGTCTGTCTGTCTGTCTGTCTGTCTGTCTGTCTGTCTGTCTGTCTGTCTGTCTGTCTGTCTGTCTGTCTGTCTGTCTGTCTGTCTGTCTGTCTGTCTGTCTGTCTGTCTGTCTGTCTGTCTGTCTGTCTGTCTGTCTGTCTGTCTGTCTGTCTGTCTGTCTGTCTGTCTGTCTGTCTGTCTGTCTGTCTGTCTGTCTGTCTGTCTGTCTGTCTGTCTGTCTGTCTGTCTGTCTGTCTGTCTGTCTGTCTGTCTGTCTGTCTGTCTGTCTGTCTGTCTGTCTGTCTGTCTGTCTGTCTGTCTGTCTGTCTGTCTGTCTGTCTGTCTGTCTGTCTGTCTGTCTGTCTGTCTGTCTGTCTGTCTGTCTGTCTGTCTGTCTGTCTGTCTGTCTGTCTGTCTGTCTGTCTGTCTGTCTGTCTGTCTGTCTGTCTGTCTGTCTGTCTGTCTGTCTGTCTGTCTGTCTGTCTGTCTGTCTGTCTGTCTGTCTGTCTGTCTGTCTGTCTGTCTGTCTGTCTGTCTGTCTGTCTGTCTGTCTGTCTGTCTGTCTGTCTGTCTGTCTGTCTGTCTGTCTGTCTGTCTGTCTGTCTGTCTGTCTGTCTGTCTGTCTGTCTGTCTGTCTGTCTGTCTGTCTGTCTGTCTGTCTGTCTGTCTGTCTGTCTGTCTGTCTGTCTGTCTGTCTGTCTGTCTGTCTGTCTGTCTGTCTGTCTGTCTGTCTGTCTGTCTGTCTGTCTGTCTGTCTGTCTGTCTGTCTGTCTGTCTGTCTGTCTGTCTGTCTGTCTGTCTGTCTGTCTGTCTGTCTGTCTGTCTGTCTGTCTGTCTGTCTGTCTGTCTGTCTGTCTGTCTGTCTGTCTGTCTGTCTGTCTGTCTGTCTGTCTGTCTGTCTGTCTGTCTGTCTGTCTGTCTGTCTGTCTGTCTGTCTGTCTGTCTGTCTGTCTGTCTGTCTGTCTGTCTGTCTGTCTGTCTGTCTGTCTGTCTGTCTGTCTGTCTGTCTGTCTGTCTGTCTGTCTGTCTGTCTGTCTGTCTGTCTGTCTGTCTGTCTGTCTGTCTGTCCGTCCGTCCGTCCGTCCGTCCGTATGTCACAGCCACTTTTTTCCGAAACTATAGGAACTATACTGTTGAAACTTGGTAAGTAGATGTATTCTGTGAACCGCATTAAGATTTTCACACAAAAATAGAACAAAAACAATAAATTTTGGGGGTTCCCCATACTTAGAACTGAAACTCAAAAATTTTTTTTCATCAAACCCATACGTGTGGGGTATCTATGAATAGGTCTTCAAAAATGATATTGAGGTTTCTAATATCATTTTTTTCTAAACTGAATAGTTTGCGCGAGAGACACTTCCAAATTGGTAAAATCATTATCTTTCATTTATCTTTCTTCTCTTCTATTAACTTCTTATACAATTGTTTTAATTTATGTAGTACGCCTGTTACCCATTTTCTCTTCTTGCTTTTTTCAACTTACTGCTGGGTTGCCTGGAAGAAATCGCTTTAAAGCGATAAGGTCGCCCATTGTTTTGTGTTCCTTTCGTGTGCTCTTTAAGTATAAGTAGGTATGTTTTGGTGTACAAACAATAAAGTTTGGCAGGGAGATAGTTTATGCTAAGGAGACGTCCACTAAGCACGGATTTTTGGAAATTCATCCCCTGAGGGGTACAGATAAGGGTTAGATTAGAAGACACTTTCATACAAACCAACTTTCTTAGTTTTAGATTTATAAATTTGAATTTTTTTATGTAGGTTTATAGTAATAAACAAAAGTTAACTTTAATATATTTTTTTGGAAAATCATCCCTTAAAGGGTTAATTTATTGCATTTTCAAAGTTAAAAACATGAAAATTTATATATTAGCTCCAGATTAGAAACAAAATTTGGAAGTATTACGTTTTTTTTGGAAAGTCATCCCCTAAATAAGAATGTGCAATTTAGTATGGCAACTTCGTCAGTTTTGAAGTAAGAAGGGTGAAATTTTGTATATAAGCTAATAGTTACACACAAAAATAACTGTATCACTGTTTTCTCGAAAATCCCCTAAAAATAGGGGTTGGTTACGTATAAATCAGCTTCGACAGTTTTAGAGTTATACGTCATAAATCGTAAACCGCAATTTACCTCGATCAAAGTTACAACGAACTTCAAGAACTTTTATATTATGTTACTTGCTGCTACGGAACCCTTCATGGGCGAGTCCGACTCGCACTTGGCCGCTTTTTTAATATTTTATCTATCCACAATCCTCAATAATTACGAGTTAGCATTACGATAGATATGACCCGCTTGCATTTATGCCGTATGCAAATATTCGTAAACCCGACGCTTTAAGAGTGCGTTTGAAGCAAGTCTGCACTTCGCTATGATGTTGTTAGCCTTAGAATAATAATAATAATAGCATTGAAATAAGAGAAGTGATTTAAATCAAATCAAACTAAATTTCGTGAGAAATTTAATACCTTAGATTTGTTTTGGCACACTTGCAGCTGCATGTTTTGCTATCCTAGTACTGACTGCAAGGAACTTCGTTCCATCCGGGTGTCCCTTGACACCTCTCAAGTTTTTTTAATGGATTTTACTGTATAATAAAAATGTATATTAGGTCAATGAAATAAATAATAATTTCGCGTGAATAGGGTCTTGGACTGTATTGTTAAAATGATGTGATATTTCGTCTAAAGCTAGTTTATGGGCCTAAAATACATAATTAATATGAATTAGTAATAAAGAATTAGGATTTTATTTTATTATATGCTTTTAAAATATTTATTTTGTACGTCAAAATCACGTGACCACAAACGCCAGTCATGACGCGTGACGTCATCTTCCACTGTCAGTCTATCACAGTTCTTCTTAGTAGTCTGTGGGTTCTGCTACAAGCAGTGTGTATGACAGTGGAAAGTGACGTCATGCACATCAATGACAGGACAGTAGCGTTTTAGCGCGAAATCCAAAAGTGTAAAATATTTTTGCTTTTATTTCCATAAAAACCGATTAATTTTTGCGGGA
Organism: Thymelicus sylvestris; assembly: GCA_911387775.1. Taxonomy (NCBI): domain Eukaryota; kingdom Metazoa; phylum Arthropoda; class Insecta; order Lepidoptera; family Hesperiidae; genus Thymelicus; species Thymelicus sylvestris. The sequence continues at coordinate 30,954,101 of OU426885.1, read as the reverse complement.
AAACATATTTTACAGACATTCTATTATCTAATCAACACGCTTATACACTTTCGACAAAACAGTCCAAGACCCTATTGTAGGTAAACTTAATAATTAAGATATTGACCATGAATGAATAAAATTCTTGTTATTTTTTTCAATAACAACACCACTTATCTGTTTCCGTCCGATATCAGTGTTGCCAGATAATTTTTTCTCGAATAGCCTTGCCGGAGTGCGCGTTTAATTTCATATCACTTTGTTGAGAAATCCAAGCCCAATGACCTTTTTTTTTCTTGTTTTAGTCCAAGCGCTGAAATATAGCCCCGCGGCTACACGTAGCTAAGGGGTAAAATATGATAGCCGCTCGGTGACGGAAATAGCCCCATTGGCACTTAATAGCCCAATTTGGCAACACTGTCCGATATGGCTTTTGACGTTTGACCAGTGTTGCCAAGTTAGCCACTTTTGGGCTAGATCTGGCAACTTTTAAGATTCCTTTAGCCAAAAATGTCAAATATTAGTGGCTAAATATTTTAGCCATAATTTTAGCAACTTTTGACTTGACAAGCATGGAGTACCTATTGAGGTAGAAGGATGGCCATCTCATATGAATGGAAAGTTGAAAAAGTGGTGCGGTCTACAACAGCTATTTTCGAACTTCGAATATCTATTTGGCGGACAATAGCGCCATTCATTACGGGTGGCATAACTCAGCAAACTTCACTCCGTCTACAACAGCTATGTTCATGGTTCATATCGCTGTTTATATATTATATTAATAACGCTGGACACTTTTTCAACTTTTCCTTCATAGTTCATACACGTCATGAGATGGCTCTCCTTCAATCTCAATACTCCATGGCCAAAACATAGAAATAAGCACTAAATTCTATAATAGGAATATTAAAAAAAATAAGCAAACATGTTCTTCCTACCAAATACTGCTGGAATTTTTAGCCAAACCGGTAAACAAGAAAAATATTCACAACGTCGAATGACTATTGATTTATTCTTATACAAATAATATTGTATGCTTCAAAGTTAAAAAATAATTTTTAATTGTGTTTTTTTAACTCCTGATCCAAAAAGAGGGTACAAAATTTTAGCCACTTTTAGTCACTTTAAAGGGTACGTTTTGGCATTCTAGCCACTTTTTCAAAAGTGTTTAGCCATATAGCCATTTCTTGGTTCACTGACTTGGCAACACTGCGTTTGACTTATCATTTTTTCGGCCGTTGTTTTTCATTTCAAAACTTGTTCCGCTGTAACTTCTTTTGAACTTGTGTTCGTAAATAGTGGAATTGTACCTGCTGTATTTATTCTAATCGGAAATTATATCGTTCTTATCTATTTCTTACAATGTCGGAGAGATCATCAAGGATATCGTCATACAAAAATGCTGTACTTGGAACTGCGGTAACTTTTTAAAAGAATATTGTAGCACGTGTACAGTGAATCTGTGAATTTTAGTTTTCTTTATTTACTTACTTAAAAAAGATGTCCGTATTTTATTCATAAGTTCTTGAATTTTATCTTATTTCTAAATTGAAGCATGCTAAAGTACTTACGAAAGCATTACGTATAAACTGACAATTTTTTTATTCCATTTTCCAATATCAATTTTTCAGCTGTGTGGGTAAACCTATAAAAAAATTACAATTCTTATGCCGGCACTTCACTATTTGTCTTCGCGTATTCGTGTTAATTGGCAAATATTGCGATGTGTAGATGGTAATATATTTGGCGAAACATTCGCTTTATTAGATGGTCATATCGTCGCGCGTATTCGGCAAATATTTCACCGAATAAAGCAAACACGAATACGCGGACACGAATAGAGAAGTGAAATGCCTGCATTAGGATTCACTATATTACTGGAAATACCTAGGTACAATATTCTAGGTTACGTTAATGATGAGTATTTTGCTTAAGTTCAAAATTAACTTTCTTTAGCTATAGTTAGGAGCGTGCTATATATGTATTAGTATAGGTATGTTAATACCTAACATACCATATTTCACCAACTTAACAATATATGGCAGGGGCGTTTCAGAAGAACAAACCCTTAGATTCTATCCTCAGCCAGGCCAAACATCTATGGCATATTATATGGCAGTTAATTATTTCTAGGATTATTACTTTATGTTGTTTCATTATTTTGTTAATGACACCCAGCCAACCTCGGAATTTTATTGCAGGGATGGCTGGTGGTAATGTGCATGGGTGGCAGTAGCCATACCATCAAGCTGCTCCTCTATATTGGCATTAAATCTAATCTTCTCATCACAGGATCTTCGTCGGAAACGCGCCGAGCTGAGTGTATCTCTCCGGAAGAAGGCTCGCGATGAGCAACTCTTCAAGAGGCGAGCGCTCTCCCCTGAAGCCAATGAGGAGAACCAGAGAAGAACCAATCCGGAGAATGAAAAGGTTTACACCCCCTCGGAACTGGTTGAAGGTATATTATTATGAAATTATAATTGCAGCCCACTCAGCTAGATGTTAGATAATCATATCCAAAAATGATGAGGCAACATTTAACCAAATTTTTGAAGTGAAAACTTCTTTAGTACGGGGGTGATTTGAAATTCGATGAAACGAAACTGTCCCGTGACAGTAAAAAGAGACAGACATAAATTCTAAAGTGAGATAGGAAACATTATACAGGGGTAGGGGAGTGGTACGGTAGGGGGAGTTGATTGGAGTGGAGTGTTTAAATTCGAAATTTTATATTTGTCTCATTATCTTGAAAACAAAATTTTTGAAGTTTTCAATTCTACCAAGTGTGAATTGCACACATTTTAATTTTTTGTATGTAATTGGTCCGCCTTGTGTTCAGGTTCAAAAGCCAAACGATCATTGCACCCAATCCGATTTTTTTAAATGAAGATTCAAATATCACATTATATGAGCATTAAAATAATTTTCCTCTAGGTCTCAAGTCACCTGATTTGGCTGTCAAGACAGTGTTTGCGAGAGCGGCCCGTCGCATGCTCTGCTGCGAACAGAATCCTCCCATCACTGTCCTAGTCAATGCTGGAATCATCAAACCATTGGTGCAAGCTCTGGGCAGAGATTACGATGATTGGTATGCTATTTCTTAGATTTCTAGGAAGGGAGATGTGGAGGGGATTATTAATCAATATTAAATATAATATAGAATTGGGGGGTTTGAGAGCTACATTGTTTTATAATTTTCAGTAAGGATCTCCAGTTCGAAGCGGCGTGGGCTCTCACTAATATAGCATCTGGATCACATGAAAACACCATGTCTGTAGTAGATGTAAGTATACTGATATAAATAGAGCTCAATGGACAACATACTAGCAATGTGTCCTTGACACCTCTGATATAGTGATTGACCATGGTTGCATGTGCCACTGACCATCATGATTCGTCTTCCTATTTTCCTCTCCTTGGTAACAGAAATGTAGGATTGCTCTTTTCCCTCCTCTCTCTATTAAGAGGGACTTATGACCACCAAATTGCCTTATAGATGATAGTCGGCTAAATTCGATCTTTGCTAAGTTTGTTGCTAAGCTTAGTAAATTCAAGGTAAGCTTAATATGTTATCCGGTCTACCTAGACTTTCTTAACTAATCCAGACTATAGGAATTAAGTTCCTAAATTCAAGCTATTTTAAGTTTTCAGTTAACTATTTTAACTACCCACATAATTATAATTAATTACAAAATAAATTTAAACAAGCCGCAAAACATTTTTCTTTTTTTCTTAGTAGGCAATGTATCAGTGATGCTTTTGTTGTTGCTGATGTCCATGGGAGATAGCCTTAACATCAAGTAGATCATCATCGTAGCTACCGCCCTATCAATTATACGGGGCCCCCACTAACACTCCCAAAAAAAAGCTCGCCAGCGCTTACGACCGCTACAGTTTTCCATTCTTTTTATATTTGACAGCTAACGTCGAGGGGGCCCCACAACAAATATTGATATGGGGCCTACCTACTTACGGCTAGCTACGCCACTGATGAGCTCGTTCATCGGCTACTTACGTAAAATGAAACATTGCACTGTAACTAAGCCCTATATTAAGTAACATATTAACATACAACCATATCACCTTTCAGGGTAACGCAATCCCAGCCCTAGTGTCGCTACTATCAAAAGGTGGCGTGGTAGGCGAGCAGTGTGCCTGGGCGCTCGGTAACATAGCTGGGGAAGGCGCAGCCACCCGAGACGCCGTGTTAGACGCGGGCGCTTTGCCCCTGCTGCTGCCCATGCTGACTCCGGAGACACCCTCGAGTCAACTACGGACTGCTGCTTGGACTTATAGCAACTTCTGCAGGTTAGTGTGATGTTTAAATTAGTCATAATAAATGAAGGAAGCTGACTTTTCATCGACTTTAGTTTTGACTCATTCATTTATGAACTTTTGTCACATATAAGTTTTTTCCAGAGGGCTGTAAGACAAGGTAAATATAAAAATATTTTTCTTTTTGTCAGAAATAAAAATCCGCTGGTGAAATTTGAACAAGTGTCTCCAGCGTTGCCCTACATATCTGAGCTACTCGAAATTGCAGATCAAGATTTGTTAGGTAAGTTTTAATTATTTTGGAAAAGAAATACATACTAATACAATTTTTGTAATAGTCGAGGAAGATCCTTTTGAACATGTTAAACAAGTTAATTTATAAATATATAGATAATATTGAATTGATAGTGTAAAGATTTTCTTTTACACCCACTTAACATTAAATTCTTGATTTTTAATCTCATGACTCTACAAAATTAAATTCTTAGTAATATAAATATACTTTATTCAGCTCTCCACATCTTAAGGTTGTCTGGATAAGACCGCCTTTTGTACCTCCTGTCTACTTGCCTACTTCTTGATTGTGTTGTATTATTTTATCGGTGTACGATAAAGAGTTAAATAAATAAATATAAGGACTTAAGTCTTGGATCTTTAAAAACCGGCGATCTAACTCCACAGCAGCTAAGTTGTTACCATTTTCATAATTACTAATTTTGCAGCTGATTCCTGCTGGGCCCTATCCTACCTAACTGATGGACCTAATGAGAGAATCGAAGAAGTTCAGAGAACCAATAACCTGTTAACGAGACTCGTGAAACTCTTGGATCATAAGTCAGTTGCCGTGAAGACTCCAGTGTTGCGGGCTGTCGGCAATATGCTCACTGGCTCTGATGTACAGGTAAGAATGTCTTTGCCATAATTTTTTTGATTATTAAAATAAGATAAAATATTTTTTTATACAGATTACTTACAATGGCCATAAGGCGAATCCTGATGTGTTTTCTGAAGTAATCAGTATTGCAATAACATCACACATTCAAGCAATTTAAATTTTCATTGTTACGCGTAAATTGATTGTAACAAACTCATAAAAGTATCCCTTCTACATTGTCCTCTCATATGACTTGAGCTATATGTCGTTTGTTCCCCATACAGCAAGCAACCAAGGTCATTTCACTACCAACCAAACCTTCTATACCTCTAAATACCTTTACAGACAGACAGATGTCTAGAAGTGGGCTGTCTAGACTACATAGCGTTACTGCTGCGTTGCGGCAAACGGCCGCTAATGAAGGAAGCGGCGTGGGCAGCCAGCAACGTGTTTGCCGGCACGCAGCGGCAGATACAACTGGCTATAGAAAAGGGACTGTTGACGCCACTCATTCAGGTGTTGAGTGTGGATGATGTTAAGTAAGTGTCAATGCTATATAAAAATACTAGCTGCCCGGACAGACTTCGTTCTGTCAAAAGTTTTTTTATTTTGAGATGTAAGCTATCCTATCTTTCAAGTTGGATCAAACTGCACACGGTGTGCAAATTTGATTAAAATCGGTTCAGTAGTTTAGGAGTCCATCGCGGACAAACAACGTGACACCAAATTTATATATATTAAGATTAAGTTGGTTTGTGTAAGCCTCAAATACTGTCTCAATATACTTTACACCTTCAAGGACCGGGTCAGATACCCCCTAATTTCATAGACGTGCTTGGACACTCAGAAAGAGAGAAAGAAAGCTTTCCCAGCTTCCGTTACCCAAGGATTTCCATAGAAAATACAGACAAATTCTAAAAGTTAACTTTTTTAGGCCAACATTCTACAAAAGGATAATTATGGAGATTTTATACAGTGTTCTTTGCTTATAGTTTAGTTTTGGTAATATGTTTCAGATACTTATGAGATTTTCTTTTAATATACCAACATATTCCAATAACTTGAAAGATTGCCTGCTTTTAAAATAATAAGTTAATGTGCTATTAAGTTTATTTCACAGTTTCATTAAGAATTTGGTTTTACAAATATAAAACTCATCAGCCATGTGTACAAACATCATCCTCCGTCTAATATAAAGTTAAATGATGAACCCCAATGTATAATTTGTCCAGGTGTCAGAAAGAAGCAGCCTGGTCGGTAACCAATCTGTGCCTGGGTGGCACTCCGGAACAGCTGGACGCCCTCATGCACACGGGCTTCATGGAGCCCTACTGCAACCTGCTAGAGTCTCCTGACCACCGAGCCATCAGCATTGTGCTCGATGGAATTACTAACTTGATACAGGTAGTGTCACCGTTAAGTTAATGAAGATTGGATGTATTGGGATGGCCTCGAATACTGTAGCTCGAGCACGAATATTTGCGAGAAAGTATTCGTATGGTTAACGTAAGCAATTTGTCAAATTTGTATGGCATTTTAGTACCATTTACGCACGTTAGGGGCGCTTTTGAAAAAATGCCATACAAATTGCTTACGTTAACCATACGAATACTTTCTCGCAAATATTCGTGCTCGAGCTACTGATCCTGGCAGACCATGATGTCGTAAAAGACAGCAACTAAACCAGTCTCCCTGCTTCGTTGCTGGACTTTGCGTATCGATTCGCTCATCGCGTATTTAGTTACTAATATTATTACTGGCATTATTATCTTTCCGCGAAGTCTGCCTGGCTAGCTCCCACTTGCTGCAAACAATCACCAAACATATAGTCATCCTGATTCAGCGCTTAAACTTTCATGATAAATGTTGCTAATGTTCACAGGTGATGGATGACTGCTTACCATTGGTTGGTTCGTCTGCACGTTTGTATTAAAAAAAATTGTACTGTTGTAATTTGACTTTCAAATTGAAGTAAATTCTCTAAATATATGACAGGCGGCAGCAAAATTCGGTCAAGTGGAAGCAATCTGCATCAAACTGGAAGAAATCGGCGCCCTGGATAAAATCGAATCGCTGCAAGAACATGACAATGAACAGGTAAAAAAAAAGTATTTTATTTATTGTTAGTGAAAACGGAACTACCTTCAACAAAAGGGAGCTGAGCTGACCCGACTTGATCTGAGCTCCAGCAGGGTGCACCATAAGTCGGGTAGGGTTTATCTTGAACTCAAGGATGGTAGAAGTTTACCATCTTCATCTTCTTCATCATCTTTAGTTTAGTTGTAGAACTGGAGTTTGATAAAATTTTAACATCTACTTGACAACGCAATATTTTAATGACAGAAATATCTTATTGCATCAAAGGAAACGAGGACATACATTTTTGAATCATGTCATAAAATAAATAACTGCTAACATGTCTTCTTTATAATATTGTGTTCCGTTTTCAGATCTACAGCAAAGCTTTACATCTGCTAGACACATACTTCGTAGACCAAGACGATCAGGTAGCCCAACCTGAACAAACCAACGAAGAGTATCAGTTTGGCACGAACCAGCCCCAGAATATAAATTTCTAGATATGAAACCCCTTAGAATAGCTTTAGGTATATATTATTATGTAGTGATTGTTATTGAATATTGTATACTTTGGAATATTAATAATGTTTTAGAAAGCAATTTACAGTTCCAATATCATGGCATCACTTATAAACCAGCATTTAATTTTATAAGAGTAGTCCTGTTCAAAAAATAATGAAGATATTAGATACTACTACTCACTGAGATTTAAGGCTACGATTCACTGGTTAATAAAATTATGTTTGTTACTAAAGGTTTTATCTGCATTTAAAGAACACAATTTCTAGGTAAATGTAACAAAATGATTGTATACAGTGCGATATTGAAACTTCAGTTGAACTTATATTATCAGTTGAAATTTTATTAATTTAACATTTCTATCAGGCTCCATTTAAGTAGCACAAACTTCATAATTTCTGTATTGCATAACACATGTCAATATATAAATATAATAGACACCAAGCACCTTGAAGCATAGCAACTCGAGACAAGGGAGAGGCTGCATTAATCTTGCTTGTTTAATATAGAATATTAATAATATAATATTAATAATACTTTCATTGTTACGAATTGCATTTTTCATACAATATGACTGTCACGAGTGTTGTAAAGTGTGAATAGTTAGGTAATTTTCAATTATATGTAGAACTTAATATTTTTATAAAACTTCTGGTAAAGGGTGCTGATAGATTTTTTTTATATAATATATGTATATATATATTTTATAAAACTTCTGGTGCTGATAGATTTTTTTTATATAATAAGTATAATTTAATGAAAAATTTTGATCTCATTGCTAGTTAATGTGCTCAACATAATCAAATATTTTTTTTTTTTAGTTTTAAGAAAAATTCAAAGATATAAGGCTCAGTTATAGTCCACAGTGAATAATAATGAGTATTGTACTATATTTCTTATGCTGAATTTGTTTTTGATATTATTTAGTGCAGTCCTATTTGAAGTCATGTTTAAATAAAAAGCATTGAAAGTATCCTCATATTATCCATATTAACCTAAATACTGTTTAGTTTTACTGAACTGAGCCAATTAGGAAAATAAAACTTAAATACAAGTCTGAAGCTGGTAACTTCTGGCCGTAATAATTGTGATAATTAGATCAGTAAGAGTTTTAATTAATAAAGTGCATTATTTTTCTATCCTGGTTTGGTTTTTTTTACTTCAAATTCTGCTTAGAACATTGGCTGGTTTATTTGCAAATGAAGTATCTTGATTATATTTAATTCAGTGTTTATATTAATGAGGATTATTGTCTATAAATAAATGGATGGGGGCACCTGCTGTGTGTCATACATGGACCTCGGTACCGCGAAAGGCATCACTGTTGTATTAGGTATATTTAATAATTTCTAATTTTTAAAAATTGTGCAGAGTATAAATGTTTGCTTCCTGCAATAATTCTCCGTTAATCATGATTTAAAAAAAAACAAAAACTACAAAAGGCCTTAGGTAAAATGTTTATTATATGTACCTACTTGAAAACTTAAACTAAATTATTTTAAATAGTATCATGGGATGTAATGTAACCTGTAAAAACTAAAAAACACTCATTACTACATTATCGAGACTGCTTTTCAGAAATAATCAGTAAACCAAATAATTCAAGGTAATTCAATTAATTTTACAAGTAATTAGTATTTGTTTATTAGGCAACAAAAGGTTTTAAGAAAGAAATAAGTTTAGACTAAAGAGTAATTTTTGCCAGTTAAAATATTTTCCATTACACATTCAGATCATGCAAACCAATGAATTTCAAAACAGTAAAATTATTTTCCTTTTACTAATCAGTATCCTAATTTAACTCCTACAGCTTACATTTTGAATGTAGGTATTGGTTACTTTGCTTCCTTATTTTGCTCCTTCAATTTTTCAATTTGAATCCTGAAACATGAAAACAATTAAATTGCAGTATACCTATAAATTACAATTTAAAATTATATTGCAGTATATATATAAATTACATGTCACATTGTTTGTCCGCGATGGACTCCCCTAAACTACTTAACCGATTTTAATCTTTGAACACCGTGTGCAGTTTGATCCAACTTGAAAGATAGGATAGCACAAAAAAGCTTGCGCCCCTTCGTTCGGGCGACCAACGTTCTACCGCTAGGCTATCACTGCGTTTTGATATGACAAAACATTGATGAAATGATTGCATACCTACTTTTATATGTAGATAAAATTGAGCGCTTCGGCCGATCGTAGCCGATCGTGCCTCTCTATCGCTTGTTCCGCGCTCTCGACAGTGAGTCATGCTTTTGCAGTCTTGCGTGCACCCGGCATTATCACGTCAAAAAATGCTGTGAATTTTTGCACGTGTACCATTTGCCTGGCAGAGACGGCACACGGAGGGAGACAACAGTTTCGAAAGACCCGTTTACACATCATTGTTTTTAATGTTATTGTTACAATATACATAAAATCTATACTAATATATAAAGAGGAAAGATTTGATTTTTTGTTTGCATTGAATAGGCTCCGAAACTACTGAACCGATTTGAAAAATTCTTTCACTGTTAGAAAGCTACACTATCCCCGGTGAACATAGGCTATTTAAAAAAAAATTAGGGATCCTTAATAAAACTCCAATAATGTAACCCAAGGTGTAAAAAAATAGGAAAACCGAAGCAAAGCGAGGGTGGTTACTCGTATAAAATAAATATAAAATACGTGATCCTCCTCTCGCTGAAAAAATTTCAATAATGATTGTTGATTGACAATCAACAGTACGTTGAACTAACCTTCGCCTTTAGGTAATATGCGCCATCTATGATGCAATGCAGTAACTATCACGAAGTAGTGTTCCAAACTGATTCAAATAGTACTTGACTGTCTTGTTAGGTGGCGCAAACTATGAAATTAAATTTGGAAAGCTTCAGATGTGTCACTTCATCACTCTCCTATAATTTATGAATCAAAATAATGTTGAACAAGTGTTACACAGTTAGATGAGTTTAATATTTTTGTAATTTCTGTCGCCAAAGTCCATACAGGTAATATTTTATGGTCAGGCCACGCGCAATATTAATATAGGGTTCCGAAGTAGTAAGTTTATCGTTTAACGACTATGGCCCTCGGGCGGTTTGAAAACTTCCGACACTCGGGTTGGCCACTAACCCCTCCACCAATCCGCACTGGAGCAGCGTGGTGGAGTATGCTCTAGGCCTCTTCAAGAGGAGAGACCCGTGCCCAGTAGTGGGCCATTAATGGATTGAAGCCAGCCAGCCAGCCGTGATAGTTTTCCTTGTAAATTCATTAAATAACCTATTTTTGAGAATTATTTCACTTGCTCAACTCCAACCTGTTAGCTGGCAGGGGGACCGAGGGGGTACACTTGACTCTAACCAAAATTAGCACATTAAAAGTCAAAAATATTTCGCAAGCCCCCTATTCCAAAAATGGTCTTAGAAGACCTAATAATATTTTTGGAAGACCTTTTCAACGATATCCCAATCCCACAGCAGTCCCCTGTAGGTTACATGATACCTGTACCATGAAAAAAAATGCTTTTCAATATTTTATTCTAAGATTTTGGAGTTTAAATAAAAAGGGTTTTAAAAATATTAAAATTTCTCCTTTTATTTCTTCCAACTGTGTAAATAGCGACATCTATGAACACTTTGAAACATTTGCAAGATTCTGGAATCTTGCAAATAATATAATGCATGCTACTCAGACCAAATTTTATTCTTTTGGTCTGAAGCATGTCATTAACGGCCGGTCTCAATAATGTACTAACAGATGGAAGACTGTGGATAGGGCTGTCATCTGTCATATTTGTCAATTTTTCAGAGGCAAAAATTGACAAATATGACAGATAACATACTAATGGTAGCCCTATTCACAGTCTTCTATCTGTTAGTACATTATTGAGACCGGCCGTAAAACATTTAGAATTACGGAAGCACTACGAAAGTATTACAGTCGTAACTCAAATAGCTTCACGAGGTGCGGAAGTTACAAAATGATTTTAACTTACTAGTCTCACTACTGAATAATATTGTAGGTAACAGGAATTTATACGCAGTGGTAGCCTAGCACCAATCATTGCCTCCATTGAGAATCAATGAGTCGGGTGGTTAGCCTCGATTCAAGGATGAATTTGCGAGAGGACACCCCAAGCCCAGAAATAGAATTTTACATATTGTATTTGAATATTATAACAATGTACTTACAGTTATGCAGCTGAGTGCAAAGCCAGGTGTTATCTAACAAAATGTTCCATCATTATTACGTACAAGCAGATTAAATGTAACCTTTTTAAAAGAAAACAAAACAAATATTACGACTCTTTCACACTGTCCGATATCTGGATAAAAACGACTCTTGAATGTCATAAAATTAAATGAAAAATGGAGTGAAATTCATTGAAGTATTATTACTAGCGTATAGAATGGACACCGCGAACACAATGTATGTTCCAATGAATTGACGCCGCGCGGCTTCAATGTCCAATGGATTCGTTCGATTTTGAAAGGGGAACAGGGGCTCAATTTTGAAAATAGAATCTCCCGGCGGGGACACACATTTTGTTTGAGATGTCTTCTCTATGTATACTTATACCTCAATGGTGAAATTTGACTAAATATAGTGCCTTTATACAGTTTGTTTTGTATTTTAAAGCCTTTATTTTATTTTTAATAATTATTAATTTATGTGACCTGCCCCTAAAAAAAGTCACAAAATGTAATTGTAAAATGTTTTAGTCCTTATATTGTTCTTGCCTAAATAGCAGACTAATAACATAATTGTCTTATTCAACTATTTTATACTAACTACAAATAAATCAGGAATGGTAATGCTAAATGTATTTGAATATAATATATATATATATAATATTATGAACTATTTATTCCTAAATGTCACTTTAGCAGTGAGCGATAATCACACAATCCGGTTCGTTTTAAGTTGTCACACAATTTGAATGACAGGTGACATTGGAGTAGGTATTCACCATTCACATTAGTAATGTGACATTACCCATTCACCAGTGCATCGTAACTATCACTTCAATAATTTATTAGCCTGTAAATTATAGTTTGTGGGATAAAGTTAATGTGAAGACGTGTGTAATTTTAATAAACATTAAAAAGCCAGATAAGTTATAAGATAGTTCATTAAAATTTTACATGTATTCATTAAATTTACCTGACAAACTAAATCTATCTAATAGGTACCTTTAAAGGAGCAATTGTTGTATATAAATATATAATATTCTCGGAATCTCGGAAACGGCGCCTACGATTTTCATGAAATTTAGTATGCAGGGGGTTTCGGGTGCTCTACCTGAATAGATACATTTCCTAGCTACATTTTCTAGAAATGAATTAGTATTCATTTTTAGAAAATGTCGTTTTATCCGTGTTTTCAGGCAATGAAAAACTGCCACAATGTCATTGACTCTTTCTGACATATATTGTCGTTTACACTATTATTTTTGGGAGCACCTAATAAAATTGCTTTAACGACGCATAGCTACTTCAGTAGATAGCGTTGTTAAATACTTAAATACCGAGCAAAGCTTGGTCATCCAGATAGTATACATAATTGATGGTACCGTAGGTGAAATAGTAGGTACATTCTTTAATTAACTAACTTAAATAAGGAGGAGATTGAGAACTCGGTTGCATTGTTTTTCTGTTGTTGTGTATTTACTTCAGAACTCCGTAATTCATGAAACATTTTTTTATTTGAAAAGGTTACTTCTATATTAATCCCATATTTATCAAAATTTAGTTCTGATTCCAATGATGAAATCCTTAAGGAACTCTTTAAAATTTAAATGCCAGATATAGGTGTACAAAATGATGGCGATTGAGATTATTTGATTTATGTTTTTTTCGAAGAGTACCTCTTTCTTTGAAGTGGATTGTTACTTTTTGGTAATATACGTCGATTATTATGTCATAAATTCACCGAAGTGTTTCAAAGGGGCGTTACATACCCGATAAACTTGTTTCCCCAGACGTGCCTTTCAATTTATCGGGTCCAGTTGCGTCCGGTGAATGTTCAAGAATCAAGATGAAATCATAGTAATAATTAACTACTGAATTGAAAAATGTATGTGTTGTCATTATAAATTTTATATGCTTAAATTGTATTAGGTATTATTCTCGAAGAGGTCTCTTAAAAATCATATTACTCGTTAATATCTTCTTTATACCATGCCATGTTTTAATTCATATTTTTAAATATTATTCATTTTATAAAATTTTAAGTTTTTATTTATCTACAACGTTTCTCACATTAACGGTCGAGCTATAGGCATTGAAGTATAGATATGAAAATAATTTATTCGTCATTATTAAAATCCATATCCTATAACTCATAGAAAATGAGGATTAAATTCGACACTATGAATTTACTTCATATAATTTCAAAAAACTACACTGTATAAAAAAGAAGGTAGGCCGGTTTCCTAGATGACTTATTTACCGAAGTTATTTTTTTTATAAAGAATGTCATCAGAGTACGCAGTAATGTCAGATCGGATGGTGTGCATCATTCCTTATATGGAAATAAGGTGACTGCATTCTTATTTGCGCTGTTTTGCTCTGATGCACAAAGCTACTTACGAATTTTTGCTTGTTATTTAAATATTCCTAAAGGTGATAGAACTATATATAATAATTATGTATTTGTATGTATTTAATGAACTTGCCAAATTATTGAAATAAATAGTGAATGATCAAAAACATTTATTAACAAAATGCTGCTGAATTTTTAGTAGGTAATTTATTACCGTCCGTCTGCCGTTTAGCTCTAACTGCCGCACAGAGTAGCTTAACTGTACTTAAATCGCTCCTTATAGCCCAGTGCCGATAGCTCTAAAAACGGTAAAAAGTGGAAGAAAATAATAGTAGAATGAAACCTATTGCAAGAGGAAGAGAATATAACGAAGATTATAGGAAAAATAAATTACGGGCGATCTGAGGTCGGGAAGGGGGGGGGGAGGGGGGGTTTAAGGGAAAAAAATGGTTTATCTCGATTTCCGGAAAAACTACAAGTCCTATTGAAAAAAGTTGAATGGCAAAGTTGTAGGCAATAAAAAGATCTACAACTTTTGTATTTACACTCTTTTACATAACCTCAAAATTTATGTGAAAAATTCAAAAAACCACGTTTTTGGTTTTTTATTTTTATCTTTTACAAAAAATATTTTTTTTTCACGAAATTTGGTGAAAACTTACCTTTGTATGTCCTTAACATACTGTAATTTTTTTGATTCAAAAATATATTTTTTTCCACCTTATTTTGACCTTAAATCAAAAAAACAACCTTATTTTCAGTCGAAAAATCTCACGTCAAAATATCAGATTTTTTTAAAAAGTCGGTAGTCCTTTTGTTCGTTGGAATCTCTACTTTCTAATGTTATATAAAAACTTATACACTACTATGGTAAATGTTCTCAGAAAATGCAATGAAACGACAACTATTTTCGCAAAAAAAATTCGGATTCCATTGATTGCTTAGAAGATTGCAAAAAACATGCGAAAATAGTAGTCGTTTCATTGCATTTTTTGAGAACATTTATCATAGTAGTGTATAGGTTTTTATATACCATTAGAAAGTAGAGATTCCAACGAACAAGAAGACTACCGACTTTTAAAAAAAATCAGATATTTTGACGTGAGATTTTTTGACTGAAAATAAGGTTGTTTTTTTGATTTAAGGTCAAAATAAGGTGGAAAAAAATATTTTTTTGAATCAAAAAAATTACAGTATGTTAAGGACATACAAAGGTAAGTTTTCACCAAATTTCGTGAAAAAAAAATATTTTTTGTAAAAGATAAAAATAATAAACCAAAAACGTGGTTTTTTGAATTTTTCACATAAATTTTGAGGTAATGTAAAAAAGTGTAAATACAAAAGTTGTAGATCTTTTTATTACCTACAACTTTGCCATTCAACTTTTTTCAATAGGACTTGTAGTTTTTCCGGAAATCGAGATAAACCATTTTTTTCCCTTAAACCCCCCCTCCCCCCCCCCTTCCCGACCTCAGATCGCCCGTAATTTATTTTTCCTATAATCATCGTTATATTTTCTTCCTTTTGCAATAGGTTTCATTCTACTATAATTTTTTTTCGTTTCAAAAATTATCGGCACTGGACTATTAGTACAGAATCACAATACAAATTCTGTACTAAGAATTTGTAAGTGTGATTGTGTTTTTTTTTTGGGATAATAATTACCCTAAATCTTATTCCAGGCCATGGTCTAAATTGGTTTACATGTCGCTCACCCAGTAATACAATGGCACATCTACGTTTGTCATATTTTACAGAAACGAATTTCAAAAATTTTATAAAATGTTTAAAATTAATTATGGGTTCTTTTTACGTTTTTTACAGATTGTATGGGTTCGGTTACTAGTATAGACATTAATACATATTTACCACTATGTAGATTATGCACTTTTAAACACGTATACCATATAAACTCAATTTTGCATTTTTTGCAGATGTGCCATTATATTACTAGGTTAGCGATGTGTTAGTGGCTCAAAAATATTGAGTACGCAGCAGCCAGTAGTAGGCAGCAAGCACTTCATAATAATAAAATACTTACACCTTTGTTCATTGTAAATTAAGGCGTGATAAGTAAGTTTCTCCTCATAAATGGTACCGCAAACAAAAATAAAACAAAAATTCGCTCTGCGGTCTGTAGCTTAATAAAAACAAACATGTTGGATAGAAAGCGGATTCTATACCTAGTTTTTTAATGTAAGTTAATTTTACAGCAAGATACTGTTACATTATCTAGAATGCGAGTAATGCCAAATATTACCGTTCTAATTATGATCATATCTACTTTCTAGTTCCTCTGAACTCCTAGATTCACTCTCGCTTTCTTCCGCTAAATAACTATGGCCAAGCCAGGAAATGAATTTCATTTTTTAGAGCAGCCTTGAGCGTTTTCTTGTACTTACAGGAAAGATCGTGAAGAAGTTTGCGAACAATTCAAATGTCTGAAGTTTTTTTGCTACCCATTATTATTATGTTCATTTGATGTTTTCATTTTAAAAAACCATTCTTTATCTTACCTATATATTATTTTAAATTGTGGTAGTCAGGTTGTATGTTCCCGTGGGATGATTGAGACGTTTATATGTTTTTGATTTAGTTTTGTTCATCCCACGTGCATCGTAAGGGAGGCCATACACGATGAAGTGTACTTAGCGATGGGAAATATCGTTACTTTTATTTCACTATCAAGTCCGTGAAATTATTTATTTTTGTCACTGTTAAATCACCCGTGAAAAATCACCACTGGTATATTTCATTATTGACGAGTATTGTCACAGTGGGTGCATTTTATTCCGTCCGTTACATTTCGCAGTGATAGTGACTTGATTCAGTCATTACCAAAGCTCAGCGGTCAACTTACCGGCGACAGTGTTGCCAACTCTCAAAAATATTTACCCCCTAAAACTAGTTCAAAAACCCCTAAAATCGCCCCAATTACATGAAAATCCCCCTAAAAAAATTTTTAATATTAAATATATGTATATACATTAATAAAACTGTATTTTTTGTCTGTTCTGGCTAATCTCAGGAACGGCTCAACCCGTTTAGATGCCGTTTTCCCTGATGTATTGTAATGAGTTTGGATTAATATTTAGTGTTTGCACTATTTCAATCGGTTCAAAAATAAAAAAATAAACTTATGCCAATATTTACCTACTGTTGCCAGTCACCCCACCACTGAGTTGTTACGTAGTGTAGTATTATATCTTTTTTTATAATTGTATGCAAATTACATTATTTTTATGTATGTTTTGTTGTTTTGTTAGGGCAGATAAATATGTTTTTGTAAGATTATTGAGTTTGTTTTACAAGTAAACAACAATCGACATACTTAATTATGTATGTATTTTATGTAAGCATCATATTTATTAGGTACAATGGCCCAGGTTACACATACATTAAAATTAAGATGGATGTCATTTGTACGAACCCAGGCTACAGTGGATTTCACGTAAGTCCGCACTTGAAGTAAAAGTTGCAATGATAAGCGAAATGCAGACTTAAGTGAAACCCACTGAAGTTCCTACAAATGACATGCATCGCAACTTTTGTCGCAATTGCAATTGTCACTGTCAACCGGCTTGTCAATACTCGAGTACACTATTATCACAGAGTACTTTGTAATATACTGAAATAGAGACCAAACTTCGCGCCTAAGATTAGAAATGTGCGTCAGTGGCGCCATTATAGAGTGTTCTGGAACTAAAAGTCAACCAGTGTTGCCAGGCAGCACATAATTACGTAGATCTACCGTAAATCCAATTTTACAACCTGGCAACACTAGCCAATAGAAAATGTTCCTAGTTCTATAGTCTATACTACAGTTTATTTTATGGTATTTTGAAGGAGGAACCATTGGAAATAAAAAATTGAATAATTTTTAGAATTTATTTATGTTTTCTTTCAGAGCATCCAGGTACACAGCAATGCTTAATAATAATTTGTAGATATTGTAAAATCAAGGTGCACAAGGAAAAAAAAAATCTTGACTCAAAACCACGCACAACACTACACAATATCTCGGATTTTTGTATGATAATAACTGGAGGAACTATTACAGCAGCATTCGACTCAAATTACACACAATTCACATAAAATTATATTTTTTAGGCGAAAACCACGGAAAAACGCAATCAACAACAATGTCAAATTCATCAAACTTGACGTTGAGAGACCAAAGACAAAATTAAAACATTTTTCTTGTCTATGGTCATTGCATTATTATAATACAACATTATATTTTGTATTTAATAATATGTCTAATAACATTTATCTAATTCATTTATTTTTCAGCATTCCGATTGAATAAAATATAAAAAATATTTAAAAACACAAAAATATTTATCTGCGTTGCGTCCATCTCTATAGAACGAAAAAATAGGAACAAGTGCTGCTATCTGTATAAATATTATGGAACTACAATTATAATGCCACTCAACCGAAAAAACCTCTTGCAATGGTTTACTGTTTGTAATGAACATGCGTCTTTATTTAGTATCATAATATCTGTCATCTTTCCCTGTTCATTGTACTAAGTTTGAGGACCCTGACTATTATCTATCTATACTACTAACTAACAGTATTCATTCATTAACTATTATCACTAGGTATGTTTAAAATATCAACGAAACCGTGCGCGAGACGGGCGCGCAGAGTAAAGATTACAAATGATTATGAACTGTGAAGCGAAATCTCACCGAGTCAACGTTATCGTACTTCGTTCCACGAAATTCACGAATTCACGAGACACGACGTGGTTGTAAATATCAATTACCTACATAGTTTAATCAAAACCTTACAGTTTAAAATAAGACTCATTTTCATTTAAAGTTTTTGTACCGTAGCGATATTATTAACGAAGCAAGTTGAAAGAAATCAGACAAACTTAAGTCTAATAACGTTGCGAATAAGATGCAATTTCACTTAAACAAATTCTCTCTTCTAGTGTCTGTGTCGCTCTCGCTCACGCACGGCTCAAGTCACAAATGTTGCTTTCTCTTTTTCGCACGATGGAATTCTGTGAATTTTGGCCGGTGGCCGGCGTTAAGTCACAGTAAAAGGAATACTGTGGTGAATTCACAGTCCCGTTAAATGTAACAGACGGTTTCGATGCATGTCACAGGTGTGAAAAGGTGAAGTTTATTTAACAAGTGAAATATCCAGTGATAGGTGAAATGTGCCATTCCTAAGTGTACTTGATGAAGACGATAGTAACATTTAAAATTAATATCATTGTGACGAAGCGTCAAGCGGATTTGACGGGGCATCCAGTATAGGTAGGTACTTGATCGTGTATGGCCACGGTATAGCTATCTGCCATACATTTGTCTCATGCACACTGGATGGCGCGTCAAGTCAAAGAGAAGTCAAACTGCAGACTTGACAAGTATACTTGATCGTGTATAGCCTCCATAACATTTTCACCATTGCGTTGCCGACCCATGAGGCGGCTATAGAGAACGATTAATAAGCGGTCTGCTCGCGTTTTCCCAGAAAATAAGTATCCTATGTCCTATTCAGAGACCAAAGACCGGTCAGTAGCTTTGCATGAAAGAGTAACGAACTTTCACATCTATCTATACTACATTTCTTTATTTATATTATTTAACATATCTGCGTAACGAAAAGATAAATGGAAATGAGAAACAAACTTAACGCCATACATTGACATGGGTCCCGATCAAAGTACCAAATTCAGCAAATAAGTTTAAAATCATTTTATTTGTGTTACCTACTTACAAATTCACGTTTTTAGATTTTTCTTTAATCTATATTATTTCTTCTGTGGTTTATATACCGACATTTCTTCTAGTCGAGTGTCTTGTTCGCATGGACGACACAGAATATTGATCTTTTCACAGCTCCTAGGGATTGCAGACCTGAGTGTTGGATAATAATACTTTTGCTACCTTCGCGTGCTCTTGAGAAAAAAGGTCCTTACAGACAGACTGACAATGGAGTGAATGATCTAAAGGGAACCATTGACGTACTATACATAGACAGGCTATCTCAAACAAAATGTGTGTTCCACCGCCGGCTTGCCCTCCGTTCTCTTTTCAAACTAGAAGCCTCGTTTGCACACTTGCCATAGAGTAACTTTGTATATGACACTTGTCGAACCAAGACAAGCAGTCACCGACTCAAAATCTTTACAAGCTTTTACTCCAACTTTATTTAACGTGCAAAAGCGTTTAAACGATTTCAAACGTAATTACCATTGATTCGTGTCAAAAAATCCAACACTTTAAATTGGTCACAAGCGTCGCGTCGGCAAGCTTATTTAGTCCATTAACACGCTAGTGGCTTGCCAAGTTCAAACGCTCCTTATGATTTTTTCATTCAAAATGGCGGGAACATTGCTCAATAATTTAATTAAATTCGTTTTAGTTGATTTAAGTTAAGATTTTGTTTTCTTACTGATGATAAAGTGATAACATTATCTTTTTTGTTTTTTGTCGTGCAATTGTGACACATTCTTATTACGCACGACGGCATTTTTTCAGTTTTTTCATAAACAATTTTGACATACGGCCGCCATGAGCGCAGCCGAGTGACAGCCGAGTGACAGAATGAAATGCAGCCGGCCGGCTGCAATGCACACCCCCGCATCCGATGTTCGCGGTGTCCCTTCTATACGCTAGTAATACTAATTCTATGAAGGGAACCGTATTTTTTTTTGAGGTAAGGATCCTTAAAAATATCGAAACGTTATGTCCTGTCGTTATTGACCTTTCATTATAATGCGGTTCTAATGATCAGTCATGCTGCTTTATTATGAGTATGTTCTGTATGTTAACTAAATTAGGCCACTATTTTTTCCGAAGCAAAGCGAAATGAAACCAACACAGAATTACGTTACACAAAATGATACGTGAGTCCAAAATAAACATGCGATATTTTATAGTGAAATTCACTTTGACGTACATTACATAGCAAAGCTTGACTCAAGTAATACACATAACAGGTGCCGTCGACTTTATTCATCTAAGTTAATTCCATAGACATAATACTACTAGACTAGGCAAGGTATCTGAGCATATGTAAGTGAAACCGTCACGCTGCGAAGAAAGGCAGGAGGTAAACCTATCCTTGTCTTACTTACGAGTTACGCGAGTCTCCTTGGTCTCTTTCTCTTTCTAATAGCGTGACGCAAAGAAGGCCCGCTTGTCTAGTCTAGTAGTATTATGTCTATGGTTAATTCACCATGGATGCAAAAATAAAAAAATACTATTAAACTGCGTTGAACGGTTTCATTTCAAAAAGACATACAAAAAGCCATGCACACAGGGCTCTGTGATGCGAATATTGTAAAGCCTTTATTCGTTTTTAGGGTTCCGAACGAAAAATCGAAAAACGGAACCCTTATAGGATCACTCGTGCATGGGCGACCGCACTACTATACCGCAATACTAATGAGTAATAGTCGTTATACTTACTACTTCGGTATCCTACATTGCGCGTGGCCTGATACGCACTTGCCCGGTTTTTAAAGCCAGATAAAAGCCCCTCCCTTTCCGAGTTCCAGAAATCTATTATGCTTTTGGTAGATGGCCGATGGCGGTAGTGGGTTGGGGTCAAAGTGGAAAAAATTGTCCTTATGTAATGATTGGCCCTAAAGAGTAAAAACGGTACCGTATACTCCAAGACTCGCCAACAATGAAACTTCGTTCGAGATTGCCTCCAAACCTTCAATTTCCTAGACCCGTATAATTCGATAAAGGTGCGCAATTCTCTCGCAAATACTTAAATGGAGTTGCAGTATGCAATTATCGTGCACGGTGCAAGGGAAGGCTTGGAATTGAGTAACTGTAAAGGGAAAAGGACTTTCACTCTCCTCTGAGCGAGATAATATAGTGTAGCGTACTTGTATGATAATGATAAATTTTATAAAATAAGTAACAAAATAGGTACCTACATGTTATTTTATAAAATTTACTTATATAGTCGTATTAGTTGTGCATACATACTTCTAAAGGTTTTTAAATGAATATGGGATAAATTATCCATACCTATACCTGTACCTGGGTTAATTAAGTATGTGCCGCAGTGCCGATAGTATTTTTTTAGTATTTTCAAGTGAGGCCGGCTAATCCTACTAGATCAACAGACATTTTTTTTTAAATGCCTATATATTTTGGCCCAAAAACACAAAGGTTACATTTATTCAAATAAAAAACAAATAATGAAGTAGTTAAAAACCCGAGAGAATTTTATTATTATTAGTGATGTATGGGAAAAGATATTAAAAGATGAAGACGAATCAAAGGAAAAACGGTATAGTACACCAAGGGAGGAGGTCACGGGGTCCTTGACCTCCTCAATCCCCTCGACGAAGTCCAGGTCACCATATGATACTGAATTTTTAAAATCTTATTGATAAATAAAATTAAATAAACTAGTATGACGACTTTTATTAATTTTGAACTATACAATGCACACTAAAGCTGATGTGATATACCCCCCCCCCCCCCGCCCCTCCGTGACTTTTAAAGACTACATAAGCCCTGACTCAATACATAGTTGGATCCGCACTAATTATGTACTCGAAGATATTGAATAAGCATGAACCGATATATAGTAGGTATATATAATAGATATTTCTGCTCTAATATTTTTTTTGTGCTCTCTATAAAAGTCTAGCTTGATTCAAAGATTGATGTCGTCGAGTCTTATGTAAATATTAAAACTATTAAATTTTCTCTCAATCTCAGCTATTGAAAGAAAATTACCTACAAGTTACATTTCTTGTACAAAAATGCAATCTTCTACCAAAGAGTTAGCAAGCGATCAAAGTAACAAAAACTTTGCAGAAGCCGTGATAGAAAGAAAATAATTTTATTTTCGTTACTTTATTTGACAACCCTGTAGTCCACTGAGCCTGACTAATGAACAAAGGGTCTTTGGTTAGATTCTCGGCCGAGGCACTTAAAGCAAAAAAAAATATGTCGATTAAACGATTAATTATCTGTCTAAACTAGCGCTCAGCCCGCAGTTTTGCCCGTGTTTTTCGGCTTAATAAGTATGTTTTATTCTACATCATATTCTACCTGTGTGCTACATGAAAATCCGTTCAGTATTTTTTGCGTAAAAAGAGTAACAAACAACCTTACAAACTTTCACATTTATATTATTAGTAGAATCAATGATATTACTAAATAAAATGGTCCTAATTAAAAGACAACCCACCCTTAACAAATAAATCATGAAAGTGTGAAACATGAAACTTTGTAAATAGGTTCCGTATACATATTACAATAAAGTATGAGGGAGTACTTAAATAGGATTTTTGAAAATACATTTTCTGACGGAGTAAAAAAGGGAGTCAAAGTTTGTATGTTCTGCAGCTAGTTGTATACCTAATCTCACTAAGAAATGACCCGCGCATTGATATGTGATCAGTACGCACCTTTGGTGGAACAAGGGCTCAACTGCACTTTTGTAATTTTACAGCAGAGCCATTTTAAAGTTTTTTTTTGCATTCCGAGTCATATTATTCGTCTTTGTATTGCTTCAAAGTGTTTGTTCTTTGCATGAGATACGACCCATTTATTTGTGAATATGGCCATGTACTTTGCAGGTGTCAAATATTTTTTCGTTTTATTTTTGTCATGTTACGATTTTTTGTGAGATGTGCCCTTGTACCACCAAAGGTGCGAGTAGTGTGATTACAAATGATCGTTTAGGGATGTTCGATCCAGTTGCTTTGTAATGGATCGTATTGGAGTGTATCGATCCAGGTATCGATCCAAGCGATGTGATACGATTTTTTTGGATTGATCCAGTATCGAACCAAATATTTCAAGATAAAAAAAAAATATTATTTAATCCTAACTCCATATTTTCAGCCCCATCCGCTTCTGTATCGATCCGCTAGTATCTTCACTACGCATTTTGTTTACTTCTTATGTTTACAACAGTCACCATGACTCCATTATTTCGATCCGATCCACCTTGCCGGATCGAATGACATTGTAGCAATACAAAACGAGCAAATCGTATCTCATTACATCAATCCACATGAGTATCGGATGGAAATCCCTAAACTGATCTGGTTCCAACTACTTTTTATCGCACATCACCTGATACCCTACAGGGTGTTACATCACGTAACCTTACATAACATGGTAACCGGTTAGTTCAAGTTTCTCATGCGTTACGAGTTTGATATGTGTCAGAAAGATTGACATGTAGTTCCTCAGTGTTATTTCGATCATGGAGCATAGACGGTAGAAGGAGGGCCATCTCATATGAGTGGAAAGGTGAAAAAGTATCCAGCTATTTACTGAAAATAGAGGTTTCAATAATGGCCATTTCAGAAAGGCGCGGGCGCTAGTGCGTGAAAAATAGATATATGAACATGACTGTTGTAAACGGAGTGAAGTTTGCTGGGGACGTGTTTTTACGGACACATTTCATACACAGAGATGGCTCGGCCCTCCTTCTACTCTATGCTCCATGGTTTCGATGTAGCTAACAGTGTTAGGTACACTAAACAAGATTCTTATCTATCACGCACATTTAATTAAGGGGGTTCAAGCCATGTTCTGTCACTTTGGTCAAATGAGATAAACATTTAATGCAATGAACAACTATGATTTGGTATGCAGATTTTTTTATGGAAATAGCCGGCAAACGTGCCGACGATCCACCTGATGGTAAGGAGGCTATCGTCGCCTATGGACATCAGCGACACCAAAGACATCACTAAAGTGAGAAGAAATATATCGAACTGTCTCTCAAGCCCCATCCGGAACACAACGAATCGTTTGGCGGCTGACTCAAGCAATAGTAAGGGCCCGGCCACAGCTACTAGCGGCGCGGATTGCGGCGCGGTGAGCGGCGCGGCGGGCGGCGCGATTTGCGGTGGTATGCCACAGCTAGATAGCGGCGGCGTCAGCGGTGGACGTACTTAGACTACTATATAATAATATTATACATAATAATATTGATCAATAATCTGTAGATAAATAGTAACATTGTTTTGTGTTCCTTCCTTGTGCTCTTTATGTATATTATGTTTTGGTGTACAAACAATAAAGTGTTAAATGTAATAAATAAATAAATTACATAACAATGTAAGTAGGTAATTAAGATACCTACCGGCCATGTTTTTCATTATAAGAAAAACGAATACAAAAGGGTATGATGGAATGAGCTGTCACATGGATTATTAAGAAAATATGATGAGAACTAGTCTTTGAAGCAACCGATTGTTCTACTATTGTTCATGAAATAAAGATAAATATAATACATCAAGAATAAAAAATAATAAATAATAAGATAAATATAATACATGCTGAGTTCGTCCACCGATACGGCCGCGCGCGGCATTTGTTTCACTCGCGCACCGCGCAGTCCGCCGCCGCCGCGACTCTCACCGCGCCGCTCACCGCGCCGCAAAACGCGCCGCTGTAGCTGTGGCATGCTCCATACATTGTCTACCATTTGTTCTCGCCGCTGACCCCTTGCCGCGCCGCTCACCGCGCCGCAATCCGCGCCGCTAGTAGCTGTGGCCGGGCGGTAAGAATGAAGAAAGGGATAATTAATTTCTAATACGCACATAATTACAAAAAGTACTCCAAATTCAAGTCCACGCAAGGCTCTAACAACTAAACTATCAACACAATATAACTAATTATCTATTCTATGCAGTAATGGTGTCAAATATCGGTAAAACAGTGTTCGCGTAGCAAATAACTTTTAGTTTATTTACCATTCTGACACTTTCGAAATTTAATTAAAACTAACAACACATCGTATAAAATGTAATAAAGTGAAAGGACTCGAATCAATAACATTGTACTATATTAATTACGTTAACATTATTGTAAAACATACACAATATGCTGTGTCGATAAATGATTTTTGTTATAATTATAATAAAACTACAAAAAACTCTAATCTTGATTAAATAACTAATAAAATAGTACAATTGAATGAAAAAGAAAGAAAAGTTCCTGGACATTATTTAATTATATTGAAATAGAAAAGTGTTATTAGTTGAATTATTTTGGCCCAGAAGGCATTTGGTGATCGTGCCTTGGGGTCTTATTGAGTAATAGTTCGTGAACTATTGTCCCTGTGAACTAATTATTGTATGGTGTTGTTGGTCCCTCAACACGACAAAGTTTCATTTAAGTAATACATTTATAATATTCCTATTAATTACTTTTTACTTTTAATTTAATTTTTTTATTTGAACTTGGCTCACATTTCACATTTGAGTTTTTGATGAGATTGCACTTACTGAGTTAGTAATACAATCACTTTAACAATAAGAGTTTAATTACGCAATGTCAGTCCAAATAATGAATATAATCTAACATTTCCTAGTCTGTTGTTAACACAATAAATTTCTTAGGACAATCTGATAAAACGGGACAATCCTTCTTGGAAGATTTCCACTGAGCACTAATACAAATAGAGTGAGTTATTACAATCCGGGAATCCACTTTAGTTTGAATGCACTTACAGTATGCTAGCATTGCAGTTTGAAGAGTAGCGTTTTATCAATGCAATAGGAAGTTACGAATTAAAAGGTATGAGTGATAAACTGATAACAGTCGATATAGCAAACATTTAGGGGCTCTTCGTAAGAATCGGGTTAATTTTAAAATACTCTCTTTAAAATCTCAAAAAAAATTACATTATAAGACCAAATTGAAGTTAAGCTCTAAGATAACAACGTATAATATACGACGAACTTATGTAGTAAGAGTTCAAAAATTATAATTCAGAAAAAGACCTTGCTTTTTTTTTGTTTATATTAAGTCTCTGGTCTCGTTGACCGGACTTTAAAAAGAGGTGAAATCTACAATTCAACGTCAAAGTTGGTCGCGTGGCACTCTATTTTACTCTTCATCTACGTTTCAAATCCTTAGTAATATATTCAAATTATGCAAAATTTAAATTGTTTTGACCAAAGTTATCTGAGGCCAGTGTTTGATTGATTTGTATTCGTATTCCTCTATAAAGGATCTACTGATAGTACTGGCTGATGCAAATCTGTACTGATTAAATTATAAAGTAGACGATAATATTTTATTAATGAATTTCTATTTTGTTAGTATTAATTCAATTTGTTTTACTAAAACTGTATATCATTCTATCTATAAATAATATATAATCTTTGTAAAGTGATACTAATATTAATAGTTGATAGTTAAATGTTCTTAGATAATTTAAATTAATTTAACTATCAACTATTTGGGTTATCCAGAAGATACGAGGTAATAAATAATATAACACACACACACATACATAGGTACAAGATACGCGTGAAAAACATAAGTGAGTGTTCATACTGAACTCGCGGGCGCGGGCGCGGGCGCGGTCGCGGGCGCGGTGGCGGATTCGTGTTCACACTGGCCGCCAGGCGTTTGCGCGATTGTGACATGTTGTCAGAGGTTGAAAACATGGACGACGATCTTTTTGTAACCGAAAATTCATACCTAAAGTTGCATTTAGGTACTCACCCTCTATATCAGGAAACAATTCAGCAATTTCCTTCCATAGTTTATTAAAAATCTTTCTGTTCATAAGATGCCTGTGTTTACTCTGCCAAATCTGAGTTCAAATCAAATCAGTTCTAGCCTGAATAGTACTAATAAACTCTTCTGTATTGAAGGACATGATCTTAGATGAAAGAACAACCCTTTAATCTGGGGACATAATGAATTCATGTGCTATCGTTTCTAGCGACAAGTTCAAAATGGTTGAACTTACCTGACATAATCGCGCGTTCCGCCACTAGTTGAGTGTGAACACACTCATACATTCTTTTGCGTTTGATATTGCCGCTAGCGGGCCACGCGCGGTTGTCGCTAGCGTGCCCGCTACTTACACCGCACGTGCGTTTTGTATGTGAACACTTCCATAGTAGTTCATATGTTTGAAATTTCGCGACCGCGCCCGCGACCGCGCCCGCGAGTCAGTATGAACAAGCACAACCCTTCCAACAGTCGGGTAAAAAATAAAACACGCTTTTATAGTGTGTCAATGTACCTACTGAAGCAAATAATCTGGATATTATTTTCTTTTTGTCCCGATAATCCTAGTCAGGTCATCGGCCCTTGACCTCTGTACATTTCATGCTGATCAGACGTCTTAAAATTGGTGAAAATTACGTTGAAAGATTCCATTACATACATACTATACCTACAGGTCAAGCTAATAATAAAATCGTGTTAAAAATATAAGTGGAATATTGATAGGACAATATAAATAAACGCTTACACACTCACACCCCTGCAGTAGGTTTTTATATTTATATGACGTGTTGCGGGTGGACGACACACTAGGCGCTCCTCGCTCTGCGCACCGCGGCGGGACGCGTCTTCAGTTGGTGGAGCGCCTTAAAACATGCCACATATTATAACATGTCACATAAATATCTACCCCGGCCGGGAATCGAACCCGGGACCCCTCGCTTCGCAGCAGGATCGCTACCAACTAGGCTATAGGGTCGTCGGCTACAGGAATATTTCTTCGAACATTAGGCTTCGAGTAGTACAGTTGCGGACGCCATATGAACTCACTTGAAATAACATATTTAACATACATAACATGTAACATACAGATAGACATAACAAATTTAACCTTGTTCTAATTAAAATCTTTTCTTAACATTGGGTCACCCTACATAATGCTGAACCTATTCTAATTAAACATTTATATAATAAACCGATTTTAAAGTTTCGAAAACCCATTCACCAAGTATGGAAATATACAAAAACAAGGAAATGAACATAAACTAGAGAGGTTTAGTAATAAGGCGATTAACCTTATCATAATAATGTTACTTTTTATCACAATTCTGCATTAACCTAAATCAATATAATTACAAAGTTTCATCTGTATCGGCTCAGTAGAAGCTGAAAAGCTTTCGCAAGATTTGAAAGAAACAAATACGATAGTTAAATGTTGCGTATTAAAACTACTAAATTACATAGTAATAGTTATAATCAAGTCAATTAATCATAACCATTACTGCAGTATGAAAGTTGCCGACTTTTGGTCTGTTACTACTTTCGTTAGCGGTCTCTTGATGCGGTTTTAAAACATCATTTAGTGTAATATTAAAGGAAGATTCCATAGAGAGAACTACCATGTTTTTGTTATTTAATCTAAGAATAATATATTATATAACTTTATGTAATATTTTTTTGAGTGATGCTTTTGTAGGTCAGCTTCAATCCATGGTCCGCAGATATCTTTTCTCGTAACTAAGGAGGACTAGAGCATACTCCACCACGCTGCTCCAGTGCGGATATTAGATTTATTGCCTTAATAAATACAATCGATAATAGTTGTACCCAAATATTTTTAGGTTTATTATAATACGGCGATTAGACTTCAATAATACAGTATTTAAACCGACACTGACCTAACTAAGGGACTTAACAACAGATTAAGAAGCAGAAATGTAACATGTCATTACAATAGAATATTCTATAATAATTATCTGAGAAGGAAGCACATTCCACATGCATATTGCATATAAAGCTGTATACACATGGCTAAAATAGCGACATAATTATGCACAATGCATAAAATGACAATAGGATTATGCGTTATACAATGCACATACAGCATGCACTCTCATAATCATGACGCAAGTAACTAAGTTTGCGTTTTCGTTTTGGTTTGCTGAATTGGGACTTCACTATTATAAAACAGTCTTCCGTTGTGTCTGTCTGTATGGACGTCATAAACTTGGAAACTACTGAACGTATTCTCATACCAATTGCACTTATAAATAGAACTTATAATGGTTTTGTGAAAATTGGCTGAAATAATTGCTGAATAGGCTGAAATAATGCACTTATAATGGTTTTGTGAAAATTGGTTGAAATAATTATGACGATGGTTGTCGAACTTATCGGAAGAAATGATATTGACTAGGTGCTTGAGCTAGGCACTGATGCGTACCGTGTAAACAAAATTTAGTTAAAATATGTCTTACAATATGTCAATAGGACACAAAAGTTAAAAATTACTTTTAACAAAAAATAACCGACTTCAAAGAAACACTCTTCGAACAAGTAATAAAATGAGAACATCATCAACGTAGTCGAAGTCAATTAAATACGCATTAAAGGATAACTTAAAAACTACTCGTCAGATCTCGCTTAAATTTAAATGGTACCACATAATAATCACCGGCCTTTGAAAGTTTCAAAATCGGTTACGCCCAATAAAAAATTATGAGGTAAAACACATAAAAAAAATACAATCCAATTGAGAACTTCCTCCTTTTTTGAAGTCGGTTGAAGTTGCCTCGCTGAAACTTGAACTTGAACATTAGATTTATTTAAAGACAGAGATATAGACTTGGTCTTATAAAAGAATAGCTGATGATGCTTGCGGTTTTGAAAGCGGATATTTCCTTCATGCGATTTTTTAGCAGCCACTAGACCCCTTGAGAACATGAATTTTCAAAAATACCTGTAATACTGAACTCACATTTGCATCTACCTATGCGTTCGCATCTGTCATTCGCATCGGGCTCTCATGATTTTATACAAATGCGATGCGTCCGACACGCGGACGGTGGGGACAAATTATTTTATTAATTATTATTTTATTTATTAAACTCCTTTTCCCAAGTAAATCAGACGAAATTTATTTTAATATTCATGTCACTTTAACCCCCCTTTTATCTAATAGAGAATGAATCTTTTCTTACTACTCGTATTATATTAAGCTTCTAGATCTACGGGTGACTGTGCGTCAAGATATTATTACATTAATCTCAAACTCCTAACACATTAATCTAATCTACATCAATTAGTAACAATATGATGAAAATAATTGAATTCAGTTCAATGAAGTTAAAAGTACATTATATTCTAATGGGAATGGAAAGTTCCCATTACAGTTTGTGTATAGCGTAGTAATTTGGTAAAATTACTTCAATTGAATGATATAAGACGCTATCAAATGAGACATTGCGTAATGTATCAATATCAATATTACTACAAAGAAGCACAAAATATCTCATTGTTATACGTACTAGGCTACGTAACATTGTTAAGGTGATTTATATTGTTGGCTAGGTTATATCTTCAGTCTGGTAATATTTTTGGGTAAGCCTTGGGTTAAAATTGCTCTCATTTGTAACTGTGGGCAGTTATTACTTTTTCAGTCGAATATTATGATGATGATTGAATTAAATATACCTACATGTAGGTGAAAGTGGAATTTATTGGAACATTACCTATAATCTGAATTTTACAAAAAAATAACCGACTTCAAAATAACTCAAAAACTATCGTCAGATCTAGCTCAGATTTAAGTGGGACCATATGACAAGCATCAGCTTTCGATTAAAAAAAGAATTATCAAAATCGGTTCATCCAGTCGAATGTTCTGAGACAACAAATATATATATATAAAAAAAAACAAAAAATGCAGTCGAATTGAAGCCGCTTGAAAATAATGAGAATGTAAATTTAATATTTTTTTCATAATAATAAGTGGTACTAATGGTTGCTCATAATATATTCTTTCTTTCTTCTGTCTTTATTGGCCGGCAACGCATCAGTAATGCCTTTGGTGTCGCTGATGTCCGTGGGTGACGATAGCCACTTACCATCAGATGGATCGTCAGCTCGTTCGTCTGAGAACACTTTAGAGATGTTATATGAAGTAACTTTCGAAATGGAACTCATAAAACTGCTAGGTTTTTTTTACAAAAGTTACAAAGATAAGGAAAAAGCCAGTAATCGATTTTTGGCCATTTATTTACCAAGGTCTTCAAAAACTGAAGCCATGATTAATGATTGTTCCGGCTGTAAGCATCAATTGAAAATAAGGCAGTTAATAATAGTGGTTAATGTTGTTGTAGGAGTAGGAGGAGCAATAAATTTTAAATTCGGTAGCATTTAATTTTTTTGTTGCCAACAAACTCCGACATTTGTCAACTGATTTTTTTTGGGTGAAATTTTGATAATACTCGACCGTGAAGATTATTTTCGAGCGTGATGTCAAATTAAATAAAAGTTAAAAAAAATAATTCTTCCCCATTAAAGTAAGTTTAATTTAATTAAATGCGTTTTACGTTAGGTATCTATAAGTGGTACAATACGTTATTCATTTTTATACTATTACTGTGAATGTTAAACATAATAGTCTGTGGTCACATGACAGACCACAGCAGGGTATGTAATATGTGGTCTGTGGGTCAAATGGACAATAGTTTAACGTAAAAAACTTTTTCACAAAAGAACTGCAATTACGGTGAAACTCAAACAACAAACAAATAAACGCTCCACACTCTTGAGACAAAAAATCCACGTTAGGATTTTTTGTCTCACGTGTCTCTCACTTATCTCACGAACACTCAGACTGAGAAAATAAATTTAAACTCGTCATACTAATTACTTTGCTGGGAATCGAACTCAGGACGCTTCGAACGGCGCGGTGGTCCGGCATGGTAACAAATGCTCTATAACTGAATTCAATTCGTAATTTCAACCACTGGACGACCACTAGTTAAATATTATCCGTTCAGCAATTCCTTACATACATCCTAACAAATCAAATCAAATCAAATCAATTTATTGCAAAAACAAAGTTTCACATGTATAATATTGGTAGGATTTATACAATCAATAAATTACTTACTTATTTTTGAAACTTAGTAGCCATTATTCAAACTCATCAATGCTTGTCTGTTGAACGCGCGCTTCTACAGAAGAATGAAGACTGTATAATATTATTTTATGCCATCTTCAGAATTTCTTCTTCTCAGAGCCTTCTGTCTTTCTAAGGGAGGCCATACACGATCAAGTGTACTTGATGAAGCGTCAAGCGGACTTGACGGGGCATCCAGTATACTTGATCGTGTATGGCCACCAATGGCCACGGTATAGCTATCTGCCATACATTTGTCTCATGCACACTGGATGGCGCGTCAAGTCAAAGTGCAAAGACAAGTCAAACTGCAGACTTGACAAGTATTCTTGATCGTGTATGGCCTCCATAAAAGGCTGGAGGTAATGATTGTAATATCGCTATCGTTAATATGGTCTTCGTACGTCTGGCAGAAGTATTTTGTGTAACTTCAAAAAAGGAGGAGGTTCTTATTCCCGTTGTATTTTTTAAATTGTAATTATTTCATGTTTATGAATTGAATGAGTGAAGAATCTTTTGTTTACACAATATTAGGCAATAACATATTATGTTATTTACTTATACCTAAATCTTTTAAATAAATGCATAACTGACTAAAGATGTATCAAATGAGAGATTCAACAATATACCTACCTACTCTTAAAAATTTAATATGACTATACAGGGTGAATTTTCTAAATATTTGATTCCAGAATAAAGAATTTGATCTTTGTTAGCCACTATCGAATGATGTAATACAGGATGAGTTTTTTTCAAAATCAGCGCGTTCGATTCCTGGCTAGGAACATTGATATTTCAAATATGTAATGATGCAGTTTTAGTTTTCATCAAAATCGGGCCCGAGATTGTTTCTGCATTTTCGCTATTCCTCATAGCAATTACTTAACTCAGTCAATCACATTCAAAATAACCTGACGGCTTATAAGAGCTTAGCTATAATTATTCTTATATAATAAATACCATTACGGAGTTATAAATTTAAATTTTAATTATTCATGAACCGAAGAGAATGTATCCGAGACATACGCGTTTTATTGTTTTGGTTGCAGTGCCGTAGAGTTAGTAAAGGAGTGGATTTCCCGTTGCTTCTAATGCTTCTGTGTGATAATACCATCAAAAGTTGATCCATGTCGTGGGTTCGACTCCCAGTGAGGCAGTTTTGAATTACTATTCTTGGTCTGGGTGTGTGTGTCCTTGTATTTGTGTGTTGTCCATGGCACTCATGACATAGGGATTGCTAGTGTGAGGCTATGAGTGTGTAGCGTTATGTATTTATTATATTTAATTTTAATACCATTAAACTAAGTTCAGTTGATATGTCTCCATAATACTCGCACAGACAGAAAGCTATGTGATGGACATGATTTAAATGATAATTTGTTTTATTATTTATTTTAATTTTAAATGGGTATCATGTCCAACTAAAACAGATCATAAAAATTACAATTTACATAATTTTCTAGCTGTAATAATATACATAGTGTGAGAAATATCAAATTAATTAATGTTATCGAAAGAACTGTTATCTTTCATTGAACTGTATTTCATATTTACAACTTCCTTCCATCCATCCGCAATCATGTCAGAGGTCAAAGGCTTGCAGTAAAACGCAGATAGCAGAAAGATCCTCAAGGGTACCTGCACTCAGGCCTCCTCAAGAGAAGACCTGTGGCCAAAGTGGCCCATTTATGGGTTGAAGCCGGCACTTGAGCACATTGAGCCAAACTTCTGCTCGTATGCACCTTAAATCATAAAGCTATGGTGTCGCTCCTACACGACCCATGTGGCGCAATGGTTATCATGACAGATCGCCGTGCCAAGGGTCCTGGATTCGATTCCCAGTGATACGGAATGTTGAATGATGAGTTTGATTTACTTTTCTTGGACTGGGTGTGTGTGTTCTTGTATTTGTATGTTGTTCATGGCATCCATGATATAGGAAGTGAGGGGCTAAGAGAGTGTAGCGTTATGTATTTATTGTATTACTCTGGGCACTATATCAACCAGTTCAATCAATTAAAAGCTAAGTGATGGGGTAATTTATACCCACCTGAACAGTTACCATCCTCCTTAAACCAATTGTGAATATTTTTTACGTGTTTAATAATATAAATAAATCCCACCATCCAGACTGGACAGCCAATCGGACTAGACATAGATCAGATCAGAACGGATCCGAGTAGATTATACTGGACCGGGCAGACTGGACTGGAATGGTACATCTGGATGGTCTGGACAGGATTAGACCAGACGAGACTCAGTATACCCGACTAGAATAGGATAAGAATAGATAGGTCGAACTGGGTTGGACCATACCAGACTGGGCTGGGCCAAATCAGTCTAGCCCAAACCAGGCCATACTTAGGGGACAGGATAGTTATTGGAATACGGACTATTGAATCTCAATTCTTTACGCAGTGGTTTAAAAGGAGCGCATGGTTGAAATAAGCTTGAGAACCTGTGGCATAAACTTATTAAGGCTTTTGATACTTCATCTACTTTCACCTAGAATATATACCTACCATAAATACAGAACTGAAGTAAATCGTTAAATGTTTATAACTCCTTTTATAACACCACTTTCGACTTTAACTAAAATACTGTTAACCTTCAAATCCTTACAGTATCCAGGTTTGAACTTAAATAATATTCCTATAAAGTTGTTCATTAAGTTTCTGGCATAAAACACACAAGTCGCGCCATTCATATAGATCGTAACACATTAAAAAAAAATCGCGTCAACCGCTCCGGTACCTTTCTCGTCTTCCCAACAATCACTTCCGGTTGCTATAAAAACAAAATGCATTAGGCTTTTGCTATCATTGCACAGTAAGGCGTTGTGGAGTACACACTAAGAATATCGACATGAAGATTTTTGTAAGTGTTTTTTGTTTGTGTAGTAACAGTTTTCGCTTGTGAGTGGTGATGGAAATGGCATTTTTTAAATAATTTTTTATTTACTTTACAATTTTTATAACTAATTAAGACATTAAAAAGGATTAAGGAAAGTGTATCAAGTGGTCGTGACTGCCCATGCATATCTCAAAATGGACATTTGAATACAGGACATTTGAATATCTTTTGGAAATTCAGAAAAGTTGAAGTCAATAAACTGAACAGAATCGGAATTGACTATACTATAAATCGAAATCCAAAGATGCTCTACATTTGTGTTAGTGCGTAGGTATGTGCGTATATACGAGCGCTGCGTTCGTGTGTGTGTTTCGTAAATCATAATATTTTGAGGCTTAAAAATTACTTTTTTTTACTTGAATCGAAACAAAAAAGCCCTCGATCTCGCTGTCTTTATCTTCTTCTATAATAAAACTTATTTGTTGCTGTGCTCTAAATTCCCCGAACATCTCTTCTCCTGAAATTACTAGTTTATATTTTACATTTTTGTTTTCCCATTTTTTGTTTTCCATTTCCTGTGTGTGTTTCGTAAAAAAATATTGATTATTTAAAAAATACTCTTTTTAATTGAATCCAAACAAAAAGGTCTTCTATCTAGCTATCTTTTTATTTTTCTATAATAAAACTCACTTGTTGCTGTGCTCTAAGTTCCCCGAACATCTCTCCTTCTGACATTATTAGTTTATTTAACATTTTTGTTTACCCAATTTTTGTTTACCATTTTTGTTTTCCGACTGCCAAAAGGTTAATTGACAGAGAATGACTCTTTTGAAGTCCGCCCTTTTTTACATTTGAATAGTACAAAATCGGGCATGTGCGTGTCAGGCCACGCGCATTAGGTATATGGTTCCGAAGTAGTAACTACTTGTGCTAACTAGCTTTGCTTCGGACAGACGGACAGACGTACGGACATGACGAAACTATAAGGGTTTCGATTTTACTTCGGAACTCGAAAAAAGGCAAAATCCACTGGATTCAGCAATCAATTTCTCTCTACAGAACATTTTTCAATACGAAATAGGTTGTGGTCGGACGCATTCAAGATGTGCTTAATATCCGAGGGGGTTACAGATTAAAATCAATTTCTAGGCTATTACTGGCTTACCCATATCAAACGTCAAGTGTTCTGATAGACTACCGAATTTTTTCCTAAATATCCGTTTGACGAGAGCCTTTAACCCCAAACCCATTATGAGTGGGCGATAAAAAATTGTTACTTTTGTGTTAAAGTCCATTTCGTGTTATATTTTTTTTCCTTAAAATAAGTTATTGCTTGCATAAAATCAAACACTGCACTTCATAGATCCATTCATTCATTCACATGAAACGTATGTCATATTAGTTCAAATCTTTTTAAATAACATTCAAAAAATGTTGAAAAAAACTTTGAAACTATCCAACCGATATGCCCCGTTTATGATTTGAGACCACTTAAACAATGGATTAGGCACATTTTTGATTTTAGACTTTTCCCATACAAACATTTTTAGCGTAGTGGAACACGCCGGGTATCCACTAGTTATATTGATATACTCTTAAATTTTGAATAGTTATTTAGGCTTCTATAATAAAGCATTCGCACATAAATATAATAATTTCAGATATAAGTTATTTTAAATCGGTCGTTTACTTACTTCTGAAGAGTAAAGCGATATTACACTCGTTAAAGATAATTATAAAGGCTTGTTTCCACGAACAATAGAACGTATCTCTTTTATCCTCTGTTCATTCGATACGATTTTGAATTTCCTCCTGTAAATTCCCGTTATAATATAATAAACTGTGTATAAACGTATCGTTGTACGAAATTATTACTAATCATTGATCGTATTAGTATCTACATACTTATAGGTACATGAAGTACTTTTCTTTGTTTTGATTTAGTTTGTTTTCGTTTATGTAGTAGTTTATGTATAAGATATATTATATTCAGATTATACAAGCTTCCACCCGCAGCTTCGCCTGTGTGGATTTCTGTGAATTTACATAAAATTATAATGAATTATACACCTGAACCTTCCTCAGGAATCACGCTATCTATTGGTGAAGACCGTACAAAAATCCGATTTTTTTGAGCGGCAGTTTTTGAGTTTATCGCGTTCATATACGTACAGACAGAAAGACGCAGCTGGGGGGGACTTCATTTTATAATATGTATAGAAGTGTCTATTCACACCCATTTGCAGTCCAAATCATTCCAATACGTATAATATCATTGTGTTATTGTCACTTCGTGTTCGTGTTTTTGTGGTTGTGACAACTCAGCGACATTTCGTCGCAGGTTTTCTCAACACTATTCACACGTGCGACGTTTTGTCGTGTAGATGTTGCGTTGCAGTTGCAGGTGTAAACAGACACTTATTTAGTTACGGCAAGAGTGAAGTTGAAATAATGCTATAGTACTGTCAATTGTAGAAACTTATCGCTCCGTATCTTTTGCGTTACTCTAGACTACATAATGATAGCGTGACGTCATTTATGTTAGGGACATACATATTATGTCGGTAGATTTAAAATGTTTTTACTTTTTTAAATTCATCTTTTTATACATAATGCAAGAATTGCTTTCTTTTACTCCCCAACACTATGAACATTTTAAAAATCATCATTATTTAATTGACTACTAAAAATAGATGACCGTAAATAAAAAAACTCAAATCTATAAACTTATTTTTGGACATATTTCCAGTTAAAATCCCTGTTCAAAGTGAGTTATATAAAATTGAATGTAACATGATGTAACAGATGCTTCCCGATGTGTCCGTTTGTTACTTTTAATATCAATAAAAAAGGTTTATGGATTAACTGTATTTTTTGAGTTGAAAGATAGCCAACGACTAGTAAAAACAGTCGCGGCTATCGTTTACGATCAAATTTATTTGAGTGCGAAAATTTTGTAGAGCTGTTCTATCACTTCTGATAGTTTATCGATAAGACTTTATGAGTCTGTTATTCTGTTAGTTAATTCGACAGTTTGTTTTAAATATATCTAAAATAATTTGTCTTTTCACAACTAGAATTTTTTAAGCAACTTTAATGTTTAACGTTACCAAGTTGGTAGATATCACATAACTTAACGAACACTTGAACACTTGAATTAGACTAGAAACTACAACCTACCTTTTTAAAGAACTAAATTAATAAATTTCAAATACATCCACATTTGCTATAACTGTGGGAAAATAGGCATAAATTAAATCATATAAATAAGTTAATATACCCACTGCACTCATCGTATTTGCGAGACAAGTCTAAACACATGTCAGTCTAATTCTCAAATTATCGTCATTAGGCTGTCAATTTCATATATTACGCACGTGACTGCGCGTTATAGTATTTTTTTTTCATCGTTCTGTTATATTGATGACTATAAACACGACTGTCGTGTTCCAGCTGGGGGCTTGAGAGCCAGTTCTTTCCTTCTTTTTCTTCTCTCTTTCTTGGCCGGCAACGCATCAGTGATGCCTTTAGTGCTGCTGATGTCCTTGGGCGACGATAGCCACTGACCATCAGGTGGATCATCAGCTCGTTTGCCAGCTATTTCCAAAAAAAGAAGATAATTTCATAGAATTACGTTTCAATAAAATTTCGCAATCTTATTTCTGAACATAATATAAAGAACATACACAAAGAAAAAAAGTATAATAATTCGTTCCTCTAATTTAAAATTTCTAAACGTAAAAAAATTGTTATTCGAGACTACAATGTACAGTACAACTCATTTTGAAACTGCATTTTAAATTCAGACTTGTAAATAAGACGTACCTCCACTTGTTAAAAGTTGAGATTCTTTAAGATTTATCGCATAATTTAACATTCAAATTAAGTTAGAAAAACTGTGAATATTTATTTACAAACAGCGCAGTAAAGGTCGGAGTTGGACTCTAGGGACAGCAAAAAATATTTGTGTGACGTGGAAATTGTGTAAGGTTCTTTCCATACACCAAGTTAAGTGCAAATAAATATTTATAGCGTGTGAAAATTACTTTACATTACCCGTGTCTTTCACCGTGTAGGTTATTATAACCTATCTGTAGAAACGGTCCTATTCTTTATCAACTTACTTATTCTTTTTTACTTTGATAGACAAAATACTAGTAGCAACTTTAGCCATGAAACTAAAAATAAGTATTTTTTTATTATGTTTCTTGAACCACAAAATGATACGATTTCTTATCGATAGTAAAGAATAGATTATTCTAGATAGAGATCTTGTGACTCCAGGTATAATTACAAGAATTTATCATCACCAATCCGTACTGGAGAAGCGTGGTGGAGTGTGATCCAGTCCGTCTCAGTCATAAGGAGAGACTAATTCAAAATTTAATTATTTAAAAATAAACTCAGATGTTTTTCTGTTTAATTTCTTTTATTATTTCACTCTCTTTGTTGTACTTTAGTGTAACCAGTCCTAACCAACGCCAGTGAGCCAAAATGTTACAACCAACTTCGGTAGTTAGAGAAAAGGATACTGTCTTTTATTTTGTGGCTGCCAAGTTAAAATTTCGTCGTTTTGTTTTAAGAAAATGGTTTTTATTTCGCACCGAATTTCCTGAAATTTTATCTTGGGAAATAGTATTCGAAAATTTTCTTGTTAATTAAGAGTAAGCTTACGTATTTGTAAAATTATTTTTAACATAATGTGGATATCAACATATATTTTTCAGTGGTTACTGTTTTATCACAGCCATTACTAAGGTCGATAGTTTTACAACATCGATAGTAGGTATGTATCGATAGTAAAATGACATCACCAAGTATTTAGGTACGGCTGTTAATTCGGGAATTTATTTCCTACCCCCTTTCGCCCAATAAACTCAACTGAGATTGTTCGCAGTGCAATAACTACTTTGATTTATAATATTTTTCGTAGTTTCTTACTGTATCGTTTAGTGCATTTCAGCGTACTAAAAAGGACTTTAGATTTTTGTGTGTAAGTTTAGATAACCTCGGTTTATGGTGCATCAAATTGGGATTAACTTACACCGACAACTTAGTTTTTTTACAAATCAATCCACCGTAACTATAAAATCTTATGAAGACCGCATTACATTTGCGATTTTTCGTAATGCCTTTAAAAGTAGATGAACCATTGAAATTGTTTTATCGATATCATTGTAATGCGTTTTGTAAAATGCATCTTAATCAGAAGTCCAAGCCCATTAGCCCACAAAAGCCTCAACTCATTCATTTCTGATAGCAGAATAATTGCATTTCTCGTTTAACATCATAAGACCAACCGATTTTCAATCTTAAAATTCTTGATATAAGGTTCATGTAATGTGGTCATTTTTAGAACGTAAGTGAGAGTTTGTCAAGATTGACTCGAGATCTATAAATCTGTTATAATAAGTGCAGAAAGGTGTGAATTTATTACAGGTCTTGCTAAGATAAGATTTTAGACATAGGAATTCAAATTAACTATGATAGTAAAATTTATATTGTTTAGACTTATCACAATATTTTTTATTGATACTGTCTCATAATATATCGTCTGCATTTAACGTATTTAATTTTGCATTTTAGTTTATATATAAATCAATGTAAGTATTAATTTTTTGATAGTTCAATTGTATATCCTGACAAATACGATAACCATACAAAATTGTTTTAGTGAACATACATTACAGTTCCTTAATAGCATAGGAAGGTATATTTTGTACTTGCTAGTGTATAGAAAGGCAATAAAGCAAGTAAATATAGAATTGAACGCAGGAAATATGTAGTTGAGGCACGTTCATTGAACGTAAAACCTTCACTAACTTCCCATGTTCCATGTTATGTCACCTGCATAGGTTTTTTATGGCTAAAGACTGCATCGCTTACGTCTCCATACTCTATCTACCCCTAATCTTTGGTAACAACTAGGTAATTAAACAATTAATAATCTTAATATATATAAATTACGTGTCACGTTGTTTGTCCGCGATAGACTTCTAAACTACTTAACCGATTTTAATCAAATTTGCACACCGTGTGCAGTTTCATCCAACTTGAAAGATAGGATAGCTTACATCTAAAAAAAAACTTCTGACAGAACGAAGTCTGTGCGGGCAGCTAGTAATGTATATTTTTTACAGTTGCTAGATAACCTAGACTTCTTTTTTTTTGCGTTTTGTCTGCCCGTATTGTATTGTCTTGGAATGTAATCATAGTATACTACTTTATGGGTATGAACTTGTAGTTATTTAAAGAT
This sequence comes from Thymelicus sylvestris, assembly GCA_911387775.1. Lineage (NCBI taxonomy): Eukaryota > Metazoa > Arthropoda > Insecta > Lepidoptera > Hesperiidae > Thymelicus > Thymelicus sylvestris. The sequence continues at coordinate 30,912,099 of OU426885.1, read as the reverse complement.
TAAAAATTTAAGATTATCTAAATAATAATTCTTCACAAAAAATAACCGACTTCAAAAAAACTGCTATAAAATCCTCAAAATCGGTTCACCCAGTCGAAAGTTCTGAGTTCTGAAACATAAAAATCCTTTTTTGAAGTCTGTTAAAAGTAAATATACCTAAATGGTTTTAATTGGAATTTAACAGACACCGCACGTGAATTCAACTTGTTAACAGATAAAGTTTTATTTTAATTAACGTTAAATTCCTTTTACTTTGACGTCGGTGTTCTTATTTGCATTCATCAATTCACAACTCACTCTCAGAAAAGTATAAAGAAAGATAAACACGATTTAATCTCCTCAATCTTAACTTCTTTTTATTTAAAATATAATGTAGCTTAAAACCGCTTATCGCTAAGAGACGAAAATGGTAATGTTTTATGGAATTTACAGCTTTCTTAGCCAGCAAAGGTGTGCAACATTGGAGTCAGTAACCCATCACAATTACTTTTCTTGCAAAGCTAGTTATTACTATGAATATAAATAAAAAACATGGTTAAATTATAGAAAGAAACTCATAATCTATAACATAACAAATTGTATTTCCTATGCAATATTTTTGTACTCTAATTATTCAAAAATTACATTTATTCAAAAGAAAAACCAACCATTGTTATTGACACTAATATTTACTTTGGCAGCGGTCGGTTTTTCTAGACATTATTCTTCGGTCAATTTTTTACTTGTCCGCTTCCACAAAAAGTAAATGTGAATGAACTTGGTCGGAAGCGTTTTGTAATGGTCAGTTATGGCATCATATCAACGGAATCAACGGAACGGCAAAACTATGTCATTGGGTTACTGAATTGGGTGTGATTTTACATAATTCGATTTAATTTTCATCAAACAAATATTTGGAAAGTACCTAGTTATTTGTTGTTGAATTTATTAATTAATCTATAGTATCAATTTAGGAGCTTTAAATCAAGTTGTTATTGCCTCCTTGTTTTAAAATTGTGAAGATCTTGGTAGCTCTGCATATCTTCTCTGTGATATTTAACCCATTCACGATTCTGGGAATAGCTACTAGAGCGTGTTAAGAGGATATGAATGAGTAAATTAAATATTAAGAGTCACCTTTTAACTCGGGTCATACTCAATCAATTTTATTGTTATAGCACAGAAGAAATAATAGTACCTACTTATAATAAGTAGTAATAGACTATTCTGCGAAAGCTGTATTAAGTATCTGATATTTGTGACGAAGATTGTTCTTGAGTAATTGTTGTTTATTTTCATGGTCTTAAATTATTCACGCCACTTTCTTACAGTGGAGGAATCTGCAAGCATTTAATAAATTTTACTAACTCACCGAGCAATCATTGTTATGTATTATATAACGTATTTAAATATGTAACACAATAGAATACTTTCAATCTCGGAAATAAAAAATTACGGAAGAAATCTAAAAGTAAGATTATTATACTTAACAAAATGACTAAGCAAAGTCGCGCAGATTGATGAAATTTTGGGCATAACTAGTTCAAAATAAAAACAGAGTTATGTAATGACCGGTCGTTAATGCACTTCTTCGAAGTAAAATGGAAGTAGCTCGTAGTGAATGTTGAATGTCCAAGTGAAAGGTTGGATCTTGATTTCTTGTTATGATTTAGGACATAAGCCTTAACGTAATAAATTGATGTGGTTGGATGATTTGCAGCTTGCGTGGCTGCACTGAGTCAATGAAATTCGATAACTTTGTTATTTGAAGTAGATTTGTTATTTTAATATATCATGTCTCCACTGTACTGTTTAAACAAGCTAATGTCAAAAAGTACTACGAAGTAGAAACGGAACTTATTAAATGCCCATTTTCCATATACTTTCTATGATATACGAGTATCTTAACAGTATTGTTGTCTCATTGTTATTAAGAAAGATAGTCTAGTTTAGTTATTACTAGAAACTGAAAGAATTCTTACTAAACCATACAAAACAGCCAATCAAATAGAATTAATAACGCCACACACGCATAGCCCCACACTAGGATTCATGTGGATGGATAACAGAAATTCAAACTCATCATTAAAATTTCCGCCTCACTGGGAATCGAATCCAGAACCCTTGGCAGGGCGATCCGATGTGGTAACCATTGCGCCACACGGGTCGTCAAGAAATGAAATACAACTTATATTAAAGAAATCATTGTCTTCTTCCACAGGTGTGTCTTTTGGTGGTGGCAGTGGCAAGCTGCAAAGCTGAAGCAGGGTATGGCAATGAGGGTCATGGAGGTGGCTTCAACGGCCTGGAAGGTGGATCTGGACATGATTTTGGAGGCCAGGGCTTTGGAGGCCAGGGAGGCCACGGCTTCGGTGGAGATGGAGGCCACGATTTTACAATGGCTTTCGCCCAAGCCCAAGGACATGACTTCTCAGGACAACAAGGCCATGGTCAACAACAGGGCTTTGATTTAGGGGGACAAAGCTATGGTGGCCATGGAGGTTTCGGTGGCGGTTATGGAGGAGATTCGTACCTTCAAGCGGCCCATGATTTAGGCAGTCATGGATTCAGTGGAGGTGACGGTGGTCACGGAAACTTTGGTGGTCAATCCTTCGAAGGACATGGAGGCCAAGGTGGTCACATCGATCTCGGTTCTTACGGAGGTGGTCAACAGGAGGAGCACGGTGGATCCAGTGACGGCGGACATGGAGAAGGTCAGATTCTAGAAAGCCACGGCGGATTCGGTGGTCAAGACGAAGGTGGTCACGGACAAAGCCAAGGTTTCGTTCTCCAAGATGGCGGTCACGATTTCGGCCATGGCGGACATGATTTTGGACAAGCTGAAGCTTATAACGTAGGTGAGCACATTGATGTTGAGAGCCCCGTACAGGTACCCCTCTACAAACATGTTACTGTACCTATCCATAGGCCTATCCATGTTAACGTACCCAAACCTATTTTGGTGGGTGTACCTCACCCTTACCCAGTCAAGGTTCCCGTTCATAAGCCAGTGGCTGTGCCCGTTGAGACCGAAATTTCGATCCCAGTAGAGAAAGTTGTCCCTTACCCAGTCGTGAAGCATGTTCCTTACCCCGTGGAGAAACATATCCCCATCAAGGTGGAGAAGACCGTCACCGTCCATGTTCCTCATCCATACCCAGTGAAGATCCCAGTCTACAAGACCATCCATCATAAAGGTCACTAAAGACCTCAGGTGTGTCTGTGTGAGTGGTTGCCGTGCCTTGTAAATAATGTTGTCTAATTTTAAGTCATTTTCAACTGTTTAAATGTTGTAGTTGATTTATTTATTGTTTGTTGATGTTTTTGTATGTTAAATATACGCTTGTTACCAGTTTAATTTGAGTTTTGTAGTTCCTAATTTCTACCATCCTCGCTAATAGGGATGTTGACACTATCAGTAAATTAAAATAAATTTATGTTTAAAGTATCAAGGAAAACATTTAAATACCAAAAATATTATTCTTTTGTCGAAATCAATCAATATAAATTAAATATAATTATTTTAAAATGTTAAAAATAGTACTCACTGTCACGTGACCGCAAACGCCGTTTGGAGCTTATGACGTCATTGTTCCTATTTTATATGAAAGTGCAACTAACTTCAGTCGACAGATAGTATTGAATATCGGCTAGTGACGTCACGTGACGTTAATGGCGGGAAATTTGAAAATGAGTATTATTTATCAATTTTTATATTTAAATAGAAGATTATTATTTTTATAATATTTTTTTCGTGAATCTTAAGGTTCTATCTATAAAATGAAATTGAATCCTAAAATTAGTCAACATCCCTATTGTCAAAGATTTCCTGGTGTAAGAGTTATTTAGATTTATGTCTGTGGTGCTAGTAAACGACCATAACTGGTTTTACGGCAAGTATTGCTGCCGGTAGGTAATGGCTTGTTTCCATTACAATCTCTGGATATTTGGATCAGTTATTTTTACAGTAGCGCAAATGTTCTTAATTCTTATGACTACTTCGATTCGACATGAACTGACATGAATACATATTCAGTGTTTCTAACGAAATCTTAATATCAATGTTCAAATAACATCAAAAAGAAACTTCATTTTCGGAAGAACGTCAACTAAAACCACAGTATGAATGCATACGTATGAAACAATAGTGATAAATGAAATCTTGCTTCAAATGTGTGAACTCAGAAAAGATTTTCGTTCATTCTTCGCGATGAAATAGAATTGTGAAACCAAATGACGGATGACGGTAATGTGGAAACAAGCCGTGAGGTGATAGTAACTCCTCTTATACACGTACGTAGTGGTTATTTAATATCACGTGGTGCGTCTGGTCGTGCGCTGACTTTTACCAAAAAAAAAAAAACCGCAGTTCCAATTACTTGCTTTCTTTGAGGAAGATAGTTAGATAGTTATTTTGGCCTGTTTTTATTCAACACAAACTTGAGGCCAAGTCAAATAGTCGAAACATCAATTTATATTTGACATCATCGAGGCAATGACTTCAGGTGGGCCTTTGAAGACCCCTGGGCCATGGTGTAAATCATGTATAAGTAAGTTAATCTTGCCATATATACAAACAATTGTATAGAAAAATATACGACCCTAAATCCAAGTCCTAAAAAACATCCCTGCTATATTATATATACAGTGGTCCTATAGGATTGTCCCATTTTAATGATACCATCGTTTCGAATAATTTTGAGCAAACCAACTACGATGTTTCGCCTATAAATGAATATGATTTGAATTATAGGAGTATAAATATAAATCCGGAGGGTACTTGTACAACGATTCCGAGTAACGACCGTGAAGAATCGACCGGCCGATGCGTCACCGGTAGTGGCCGCGGTACGGTTCTCGCCGGTGCAGGCGCGAGCGCAGTGGGCGATGCGTCATCGCTAACGGTGCGTGAGCCGAGCGATCAGCTGAGCGGAGTAGCGCGTAAACAAATGGCGGGCGCTACTCATATGTCTTTTGCCGATGTTGCAGGAGCAGAGGGGGAATGGCATGTGGTACAGAGTCGGAAACACAAAAAGGGTTCTTACCGTTACTTAGGCACGTCAGGTACATCTAATAGTAAAGATAGTAACTTTAAAGCCGCCGAGAAAAAAGTACCCATTTTTATCACTAGGGTGCATAAGGAAACGACGGAAAAGGATATAACGGAATACATTTATAATAAAACTCAAGAGAACATTCAGCTCGAAAAGATCTCCTTTCAGAGAGAAAAGAATCATAACGCCTACAAATTCTTTGTATCAGAAGTGAAGCTATCTATGTTTCTGGATAAAACGCTTTGGCCAGAAGGCGTAATATTTAGGCGTTTTATCAATTTCAGGAAAAAGTTAACGAACGGTGTTACTATAAATACTGTAAGCGGCCCTGTTTCAACTCAAAATGGATAAAAGTCCCTTATGCAAATTAGTCAGTTTCAACTGCAAAAATGTTAAACGCTCAGTTGATAATATAAGGCATATGTGTCGGTCGGCGGACATAATAGCGCTACAGGAAACTTGGCTACCGCCACACGATTTACAGTTTCTCAGCGAGATTGATAAGGGCTTCGGCGTCACGGGTACGTCAGCGATGGATACAGCGGCAGGCTTGGTGTGCGGCAGACCTTATGGAGGGGTTGCACTTCTATGGAATAAAAGTGTTTTTCAAAATGTGTCAGTGGTACAGTGTGACAACCCACGATTATGTGCGATTAAGGTAGTACTAGACAATAAGTCCATTCTAGTGTTCAGTGTGTATATGCCGACGGATACAGTGATGAACCTAGCAGAGTTTACGGATTGTCTCAGTGCGGTGAGTGCTATCATCGAGAATTTAAATATTGAGTCTGTATACATACTCGGTGACTTTAACGCGCACCCAGGCGAACAGTTTTATAACGAATTGATAGGTTGTTGCGACGAGTCAGAGTGGATTTGTGCGGATGTACAATTTTTAGGTATAAAATCGGACACATACACCTTTATTAGTGAAGCCCATGGGTCGAGACGTTGGCTAGATCACTGTGTAACCACTAAATCTGCTTTATCGTCTATTGTAAATATAAGTGTTTCATACGACGTGTTATGGTCCGACCATTTCCCTCTAATAGTTGAGTGCAATTTGAATATTGTCAAACCGAAGTTAACTTGTAGTAGTAATAAATCTTTTAACGGAATCCTATGGGGCGATAGAAAGCAAGAATTTATAGACTTATATAATAAATTATGCCATGAGCGATTAAGGCTATTAGATTTTCCTGAAGAGTTTCGATCTTGTTGTGATTATTATTGCAATCGTACCGAACACGCAATGTATATTGAAAAGCTATATCATGAAATTATTGATATTTTATCTAAGGCCGCGGTTGACTCTAATACTGTAAAACCTCGCAATGGGAAGCGTCCTGTGGTTGGATGGAATAGGTATGTTAGCGAAGTACATAGGGAGGCCAGGTCTAAGTTTTTGATGTGGGTTTGGTGCGGTAAGCCAAAGAACGGAAGGGAGTATGAAGAAATGCAACAAAGTCGCTGTATTTTTAAGTCGCGCTTAAAATGGTGTCAGAACCATGCTGACCAAATAAAAATGGATATATTGGCTTCACACCATTCGAAACACGATTTCCGTAATTTTTGGAAAGCTACTAAAAAGTCGAACAGTAGACCTGGTCTACCAGTAAGTGTGAATGGTATTAGCGACCACAGTCTTATAGCTGCCATGTTTAAAGACCACTTTACAGTAACGTCACCATTGGGACCATCACAGTCCGGGCTGGGTGAGGGGCCGTGTGGTCAGGAGATTGGTATCCGATTTACAGCTAAAGACGTAAATAAAGTCATCACTTCTATGTCACGCGGTAAGTCTCCTGGCCACGACGGGCTTAGTATTGAGCATCTGCGGCATGCTGGTCCTCATCTGCCTAGAGTGCTTGCAATGTTCTATAACATCTGTATAGCACATTCGTATTTGCCTGCGGCACTGATGAAAACTGTGGTGGTACCAATTGTGAAAAATAAAACGGGGGACATTTGTGATAAGTCCAACTATAGGCCGATTTCCCTTGCCACTATTGTTGCGAAAGTGCTTGACAGTTTGCTTAACATACAGCTTGACAGATACATAAGTCTACATGACAATCAGTTTGGTTTCAGAGCGGGTCTGTCAACGGAGTCAGCAATATTATGTTTAAAGCAAACTGTCAAGTACTACACTGTAAGAAAAACGCCTATTTACGCCTGCTTTCTTGACCTCTCCAAGGCATTTGATCTGGTTAATTATGATATCCTATGGCAGAAATTAAAAAATACCGGTATGCCTGAAGTAGTGATCAGGATCTTCAGATTCTGGTATCAAAACCAGGTCAATGTCGTGCGGTGGTCAGAAACATACTCGATGCCATATAGATTGGAGTGCGGGGTGAGGCAGGGGGGGTTGACCTCTCCTAAACTCTTTAACCTCTATATCAATGCGCTGATAGAGGAGCTCAGCAGCGCTCGTGTCGGTTGTCATATTGACGGAGTGTGTCTCAATAATATTAGTTACGCAGACGACATGGCGTTGCTGAGTGCATCAGTGTGTGGATTAACGAAACTGCTGGGCATATGTGAAAACTATGCCCACAGTCACGGCTTGATTTATAACGTCAAGAAAAGCGAGTGCATGGTCTTTCAGGCCAAAGGGAAATCACTGCCCTCTAGTGTACCAGCCATAAAGCTGTACGATACTCCACTTAAGAGAGTTTCTCAATTTAAATACCTTGGGCATGTGATATCCTTTGACCTGAAAGATGATGCGGATATAGAGAGGGAACGCAGGGCGTTGTCTGTAAGGGCTAATATGATCGCGCGCAGGTTTGCTCGTTGTAGTGTCCCAGTCAAGGTTACTCTTTTCAGATCATATTGTACATCCTTCTACACGAGCAGCCTGTGGATCAACTACACGCAGAAACAGTACAATGCCCTGCGTGTCCAATACAACAATGCTTTCAGGATGCTGATGGGACTGCCTCGTTTCTGTAGCGCCTCGGGGATGTTCGCCGATGCGCATGTAGACTGTTTCTACACAACCATGCGCAAACGGTGCACATCCCTGGTGCGCAGGATTCTGGCCAGTTCCAATGGCATCCTGAGGGCATTTGCTGATAGGCTGGACTGTCAGTACATGAACCATTGTCGTATGGTGCATGTGCTGACAAATCGAGCCTGTCAGAGAGGCACCGGGTTAGGTTAGGTTAGTTTAGTTTTTAGTGTACTAACATTAGATTTTAAGGTATGTACTTACTAACAAAATATGATCCTTGGTTGGTCGAAATAAAGTTATTTTATTTTATTTTATTTATTTATTTATATTACGTTTGGCTTCAAGTTTCAACCCATTGATGGCCCACTACTGGGCACGGGTCTCTCCTCTTGAGGAGGCTTAGAGCATACTCCACCACGCTGCTCCAGTGCGGATTGGTGGAGGACGATATTACGTTTACCTCTAACATATTTCGAGAAATCCTCAAATAATTGATACCTTGGCTCTATTATGTCATTAACATTAAAAGCACATCATACCTTTATCATTAATAATAATTGATTGTTTTTTAATTTCCTCATCATCTCACAAACTAAGACTAATTACTTCTTCTCTACGTCTCAGATGGTCAATGAAGATATCATTAATCTATATTTGCCGTGCAATTTATCTCTGAAAGACTAGCATCGTTATTTTCACAATATTTATTTTGTTTCCTGGTTCATTTTAGTGCAGTTTTACTTATTATGTTTCGTTTGTTTAAAAATGCTCATAAACCATTTTGTCAAATGGTTACATTGCACGAAAATGTAAACTGTTGATTGGCCATTTCTTAACTCGGTAAATCATAAAAGTTTTCCTAAATAATCCTTCATACTCCTAATTGACGCATTTTACATTTTACGTCGTACATATATTATGGTTATTACATTTTAATAGGAGAATTATAGCTTTTTTATTTATTATTTAACTCAAAACTTTAAAACATCAATATATATTTACTAGATTTGATTTCCAGTCAGGGTACTCATGATAGATAAAATATTGCTTCCTTGTCTAGTTTTTTGTTATACACTTGATAGTGTGAACACAAAGAAAAAACTACACCAAAATTGATGCTCTGAAAGAGATTGTACTCTTACCTACTACGAGAAATTGTACTCGTAGTAGGTACGAGTACAATCTCTTTCAGAGCATCAATTTTGTTACAGATAGAAGGTACAAATTTTTCGATTATTTTTGTCCGCTAGGTGCTTGTTCACACTGAACTCGCGGGCGCGGGCGCGGTAAACGCTACATACACCGCGCGCGCGTTTCGATGTGAACACTTTCATAGTAGGTCATATGTTTGATATTTCGCGACCGCGCCCGCGACCACGCGTTCAGTGTGAACAAGCACAAGAGGATGGTGATGCTTTTTGTGTTACTAAAATAAATGAGAGACTACGTATTTAATTCATCCCTATTTGTGTCTGTTACAAAAAAAGGTAATTTAATTATATATTATGTAGATGACCCTATAATGCCTCACTAAAATAATTGCTTAACCGTCATCAACTAAAGCCGTCATTAACAAGTCCCTAGTTATCATTAGGGATGGTACGTAATTATGTTTATTTACTCCATGAAGGTTCACATTACTTTTTTCCTAATAACATCATTTGTTGGCCTAAACTGAGAGACTCAAATTACAGCGCATAATGTGGAGATCGTAAAGAATATTCTCTTCAGTATTGTCTTGAATATGTAAGGCTAATGTCACAATATAAAAGAAATAAAACCGATTTTTTTATCCTTTTGAAGTCTGTTAAAAGTGTATTTTAAAAGTAACTAGCTAACATTCATATATTATTATGTTGTAGGTACCTTGATATAACAACGATGAAGGTTTCAACAACAATAACTATTATTTAAAAATTTTGGACATCCTTGTCAGTTTGATTTTCTGCTTTATTTACACCAAATATCTCGATCACTGTAGTTTTCAAATAAAAAGCCGCATTAAAATGGGTCCATTCGCTTAGGAGCTACGATACTAGACAGTCACGTCGAAAAAACACCTCTTTTTATGTCGTCATGAAAAACAAAATAATCTTGATTTTGATTTCTTTCTTTCCTCATTCTTACAACGCTGCTGTCTGTGACCTAATGAAACTTCGTTACATAAAACGGCAGTTCGGTACAAAAATGTCTTCATAACTCTCCGGACGGTCGTACAGAGCAGCTACGTTAACGTACGCAAATTACACAAATAAAATGTACGTCAAACCTGAAAGCTGAGGAATTAACATCTAAAATCTATGCTTAAAATTGTAACAAAAAAGCAGAATCCAAACACATCCGAATCCGTATAAATATTATTGACTTTTTTTTATAAAGGCCAAACATTTTATTAACCCCCGACGCAAAAAGAGGGGTGTTATAAGTTTGACGTGTCTGTGTCTGTAAGGCCTCGTAGCTACTAAAGGAATGGATCGATTATGATGCGGTTTTTTTCTTTGAAAGCTGACGTGATCGAGATGGTTCGTAGCTGTTTAATGTAAACAAAACTCTTAGGGGTTTTTGTGTTTAACTATTGTGCTAGTCTCCATAGAATAATTCCATCAGAATCACCTATATACAGATACTTCAGCTGTTTCTGCAAAAGATTGAACCTTGGACCCCTCACACGACAGACAGGCTCACATCGGTCTACATTGAACCATCAAACACCGAAACATTTTGAAAACATTTAGAACAAATGTAATGGCTAACTAACAAATGTATTTGCCAATATCGAGCAGTATTTTACTGAAGCTAGACACTTGTTAGCAATTTAGAAATTTGTACCATAAATCTACTACATGGCTTTTGCATGTATGCGCCGTTAGCCAATCCTTTTTGATAAATTGTTCAGAGCGTGGAGTTTATGATTGGGAGAGTGTCCAAGCAGAGATTTTTTGAAAAACACAATGATTTTTGGATAACTTACTTGATCTGGAGCAACCATTTTCTGTGTGTGTGAAAGTTATTCTTGTATATTCAATGATAATAATATTATAGGTACAATTATAGTTAAAAAAAATTAATTTTCAAGCTGATCAGACGTCTTGAAATTGGTAAAAAAAATTGGAAAAATTCTGTTGCATACATACAGAGGTCAGTTTAATTCATTTTAAGTCATGTTGTACTCGTAATTTCATTTCATTCATACATGGCACATACAATGCGTTACAACACTAATTAATCTGAAGTATGTATAATATTACTAGCTGATTCGGCAAACGTTGTTCCGCCATTAATTTAAGGGTGGACCCACTCTTAACATTTAGGGGGATGAAAAATAGATGTTGTTCGATTCTCCACCCAAGCCGATGTGCACGCAAAGATTCACGAAAATCGGTCGAGCCGTTTCGGATGAGTTCAAAAAAGCGTGACACGAGAATTTTATATATTAGATTGTAAGTACAATATTCAACTCAAATTTCAACGAAAGCTTTAAAACTTCTAAAATTATATTTTAATTTCCTAATTAATAAATCATGTAAAGCAACAACCCATAATTGTCCCACTGCTGGGCTCGGGGTCTCCTCTCACAATGTGAGGGGTATTAGGCCATAGTCTACCACGCTGGCCAAGTGCGGATTGGTAGACTTCACCACCTTCGAGAACTTTTTATAGAGAACTCTCCGGTGTGCAGGTTTCCTCACGATGTTTTCCTTCACCGAAGCAAGTGATAATTAACTTGTAATACGCACATAATATTTGAAAATTAGAGGTGTGTGCCAGGGTTTGAACTCGGGCCCCTTCGTTCGGGAGACCAACGTTCTACCGCTAGGCTATCACTGCTCATGTAATAAACAATAAAATTGTAAACATAATATTATTACATAGTAAGTAAGGTATCTTTGACTATAATGTTTTAAATCGCTTTATGGGAAATCTTTCTTTGTTAAACATTCTAGCAGAACTGATCCAAAGGCAGTATTAAGTTGCCACGATGAAATATAAACATTAGTGATCGAAGAATATAACCTATATCAAGACCATACACCAAAGTCAAGCTACTGGATAAACAATACAATTTATACCCATGTTCGTTAACTATGAAACAGTACACCGTTAAAGAAAATGGCACAAGGTAAGATTATTGTGAAATACGTTTATATCTTCAGTAATAGCGTATACGGATAAAACTTGTTTATGAAATGTCTCAGGAAAATCAAGTAAGGGGCATACGAGAAACGAGAATGCTTGTATGTATGTATGCGTCATGGTAAGAATTTAATAGGATTTTTTTTAACACCTTCAAATCTATATATTATTTAAAACATATTTTTTGTTGTCCTTTATACACTCTGAAAACATTTAACCGATGTGGTCTAAACTAGTTTTATTTAAAAGGGAAAAAGTCGAAGATGGCTTGAGAGTTGAGACCACTTAGGTAACGCATTAGGCACATTTCCGATTTTTTCCATACAGATTTTTTTTTGCGTAGTAGCACACGCCAGGTATCCACTAGTAAGGTACCTATATATAGGGCAAATACTTAATGTCATCCAAAGTTTTTTTGTAACTGCTGTTTGTAATATCTCAGAGACACGTACAACAAGGATCATAAAATTTTGTGGTAAAATATAACAATATGAACGTATTTGGGTCACAGTAATTTATAACATATTATCCTTTGTTCGCTACGGTGATGTTAAACTTTTATTAATTGGTATATATGATATGTATTCCAAAAATAAAAAAGTTCCATATACTTACAGCTTTTTACCTAGGAAAAGTATCACCATCTAAATAAAGGCAGCCTAATCTCGGTGACTCGTACATCATAGAGACGATACTTGTTCAAATGTATGACCGTAATTGGGTCAGATTAATTATCAGAATAGATAAATAACAGTAAACGCATACCCTAAACGTATTTTTTTCAGAAAAATAAACACAGCCTAATCACTTTGACTGGTAGGTACATCCTAAAGACCACAAAGTTAAGTGTTAAAATGTATGACCGTATTTGGGTCAGACTAGTTGATAACACATCCCTTGTTCGCTACCAGCCAACAAGGAAGGCGTTGATGCAGTTTCCTTGTTCATAACAGATTCAGGTCAATTTGTTTGACGCGTCACGTTTATTTATTATCTACTAACTTGTGTACGCAATTTTGTCTGTGGACATATTGTTTTAAAACACAAACTTTTAACCCAATTTTACCGGTTTAAAGGATGAATTTTCGTCTTTACATACTATCTTTTAGCCCTTTCCTAAAAGGATTTTTGAAAAATCTCTTTATTAAGGGAAGTTATCACTTCAGGTATAGCCCCGACTAGTCGGAACTTTGTATTTATGAAGATTTCAGTATTGTGATCAGATCAGTCACCGCGTGTCGTGTAGTGCGATGTCACCATATCTCCAAATTACCCACCATTCTTTTACAACAGATTCATAATAAGTAATACTAGTTATATAAGGAATCCTTATAGAGAAAGGAAGTATTAAAATTTTTTCGTTAATAAAATTAAATACTAGTGAACAAAGTTGTATCTTTTTCAACCGCAAAATCAAATTGATTTTTTTTATCTAGTGGCAATCGTAGTTACTATTGATCTAAGCTCTTACGAGTAAGTGCGTGACTTTCTGTTTTATAAAAGTGATGTTTACGTTTTGTTAAATAGTGACGTTGTAAATAATTGAAGTGACTTAAAGTGCTCTGAGTAATCCTTCTAATGGCCTCAAGTGAGGTCAAAAAGTTTTATGATTAGCTAATGTACTGCAAAACTGTGGGTTCAAGTTTATTGAGCGTAAAAAAGTTTGTTTTTCAAAATAACATTGCCTTTTATTTAACTTTGACAGTTAGAAAAGTGACAGAAGTCCGGAAATGTACCTAAGTGTCGCCTTTCACGCTAACGGAAGAGAGCGTCTTTAATCCACAGATTGCGTAGACCCAACGTTGTTATGGTGTATTCACACCGCAGTTACTTTTTTTTGTTTCGTTGTACCGTTGTTGAGTAACATTGGGTAACATTTCTAAGTAAATACCGGCGCGCTAGCCTACAAATGACATTGACTAGGTATCTCATGGTAGCAATTCCCTTGTATATGATAATAAGTAACATCAAGGCATCACCGATGTGTTGGCAAGAAAGTAAAGGAAACTAGTATTAATTTGAAATTAAAAAAAAACTCCGCCTGCTATAAAAAAGAAATCATGATACCTTTTTGAAATCCTCATGGCAAGCTCTTTAAATTGATACCCATATTGCAATTTAATCAAGAATCTTGAATATTGAAATTTGAATTGATTTAATGTTTATCTATGATCTCTATGATCTAGTAACTATGGTGTGGATGCACTATAACAATGATCAAGACCGAATCTTGATTGTTATCTACACGCACTGGAATCGAGTATTTTTTATAATTAAAATAAAATAAGATGTGTAGATTTGAATTTGGCTTATAGCACCTAGGAAGCACTGATTATAATGTTTTCATACTAGCCCACGGACCCGATAAATTTCAAGCATATTCTATTTAAAACCATCAGAATAAAATTGCAAGCGACTGTTTTGGTTTTAAACGCAAATGTTACTACTTTTTATGGAAATATCCGGCAAATGAACTGACGATCCACATGACGGTAAGCCTATGGACATCAGCAATACCAAGGCATCACTGATACGTTACCAGTCAAGAAAGAGAGAAGATAAAGAAAGAACTGGCTCTCAAGACCGGAGCACGACGAGTCGTTTGGCTGCTGACTGGCTGGCTATTTGGTTTGGTTGCTATATTTTAACGTAGGAGAAATTATGGAAATTTAGTTGAATAGCCCAAGTGGAAAGCTGCAAACGTTCAGGGATAAAACAACTGCCGGGTCCAGCGCTATATAATATTCCAATTTGAATAAAACCTACATTTAGAACGAGTCGAAAAGGATGTGTGATGTTACATGTCGATATTTTTTTTTATTGTATGGAATTATATTATTACCAATTATTATTACTTAAACACTCCTAGACTAAGATCCCCTTTGCTGCATAGCCACAAATAATAGTGCATTTGATTAACATAGAAAAACTCATGATTACCGGAAAGATCAAAAGAAAGGATGAAGTTCCTTTCTCTTCGGATTCACCCGTCTGATCCGGACATCTCATGGCACCAATTCCATGACGCTCTATGAGATGACAAAAGCCGATCGCTAAAGAAAGTGAGATGATACAGAGCTGAAAAAAAGTGTAAAAAGAGCTCTTCCAGGGAAGACGTAGCATCGATTATCCTTTTGGTATTACCCATGTTTGTAGGCGAAGGTTAAAAAGGTGTATAAGTATCTAAATCTGTCTAAACATACCCATTTCCAAACACATAGACAGTCATTATACCCGAAGATGCTTATTTATTAACAAACCAATCTCCAACAAACTCTTATCAACATTTTGCTTGTTATTCCACTTTGCAATTTTGTGCGAGATATCGCTAGAGCGGCGGCATATTGACTTTATGATTTAGGAGAAGAGGCAACTCATACACGAGTTCTGAAACTTGGTATCTTTTATTAACTTCTTTGTTTAAACGACTCAATGGGCTTGAGTTTATTTATTTAATAAACAACTTGTTATTTCTTGTGATTGAAAGTAGCAGTGTATAAGATTGTCTCAAACAAAATATAGTATGTGTTTTAGCTTTCTTTCTAAGGGCTCAGTGTTATATTTCTTTGAAAAGTACTATGTTTATGATGTTTAAATGGATATTCAGTTGTTTGTAGTAAAAATGTCTATGACAAATTTTAAACTTAAATGAAGATCAGACCATCAGGTGGGATTGTGGTCAAGCATTAACTTATTTGTACAAATTTTTTTTATTAAAATGAAAGTTATTTTTCTCTACAATAAATAAACTTAAATGTAGGCACTTTTCTTACAGGTTTTTTATAGGCACATGCTCACACAAACACAAATAAGGTCATTACAAATATTACGACCCGAGGGAAAATATTTTTCTGTCATAAGTATAAAAAACCTGCTCCAGCTGGGAATTGGTCTACCAATTGGTTTGTAGACTAAAATTGTTTTTAATCCTTCTTTGGTAACAACAACTGAGAATAAGAAATCACTGTGAAATAATTTTATATTTCTATACCCAGTGGCTTTTGAAATGGCCGATTAGTATTTTGGCTATTAACAAATCGCAGGCCACCTGGCAAATATGAAAAATTAAAACTCTTTTGTGTTGAAGTAGAAATAAAAAACAAGATACAGAACAGAAGAAGAAACAGATATAAACTTAAAAAAACCAGAAAACACCTTCTTTAAAAATGATATAATTGTAAACAACAAAATTATAATGATCAGTACTAAAAAAAATATTCATAAAATTCATCGATAACTTGACTTATCATCACTAAAACGGAACACCATCTGTCGTTCACTATACTCTGATGATTTTGTGAATATTTGATTCTTCACTATGGACCTCCATTGCCACTGGTTTTTATTGCCACCAATTGTCATATTTATGTAGTGGCTACTGAGGCTTAAATAAATCATACTAGGACCTATGTAAATGAATATCCTTACTATATTTTGACGATACGTGTGGGGTAATGGTTACCATTAGGACTGCCGTGCCAAGGGTCCTGGGCTCGATTCCCAGCGAGGCGAAAATTTGAATGTTGAGTTTGAATTTTTGTTCTCAGTCTGGATGTGTGTGTTTTTGTCTTTAGTATTGTCCAAGGCGTCTACGACACAGGTAATCCTAGTGCGTACTATGAATGCATAGCGATATTTATTTAAAAAAATGCTATATTTTACCCCGCGACCCCGCGTTATAATCTTTAAAAGAACATATTCACACGGAATATTTAAGCATGAAAAATGCAAATTGGGACTAAAATTGTGTCCACATAAAGTCGGTATTTATTTAACCGAACGTCTACAAATCTCAAGTTCAGATGCTTTCTGAAATACGCGCCTATCAAAAACTGATAGCAGGGTAAATTCAGCCGAAGTTTATACCGCGGATCAATATATAATATATTATCATCACGGCTGATATAAAATGTTATTATTAGAAACAACACAACGATAGTAGAGATAATGTGCCGTAGAAATGGCATCTAGTAACACAAAAAGAAAGATTTTTTTTATCTGGAATGAATGAACCTTTTGATACCTAATGGTAGAATTTTTGCCGCAGAGTAGTCTCTAGTTACACCTAATTATTCGATATAATCTATGGAAATTATTCATATGGCATAGTGCCCAAATTTCACTGTTTCTGGACACAGGTAATAGTATTTTAAGAAGAATTTATGTATTGGTATGTATTTTAATAGATGGCTTTAGGCTTTAGTAAGTTTTGGTGAAAAAGAAAGAGAATTGGCAGTTAGACCGGGATTTCTCACCAGTTTCCCAAAAACGGGTAGTGAACCCGTTCAGTTCGTGAAGAAACACACCAACCTTATCTTTAATGGATTTTTTCTCAGCAGTAAGCTACATGCTATCAATCTTAATGTTAATATATATAAATTACGTGTCACGTTGTTTGTCCGCGATGGACTCCTAAACTACTTAACCGATTTTAATCCAATTTGCAGTTCGTGTGCAGTTTAATCCAACTTGAAAGATAGGATAGCTTACATCTCAAAATAAAATAAAAAACTTTTGACAGAACGAAGTCTGTCCGGGCAGCTAGTTAATTATAAGAATATCCCTTCTATTTATTCATCGTTCTGTAGCTTCGTGGGCTTATCGTGTCGTATTTTCCAGCCACTTTTCTCCATAAATTTCCTTTACGTAGAGAAATTTTCGCGGTGTTCTGAATCAGCTTTACGGAGTACATTTACAAAATTTGATCCCGTTGTTGACTCAATAAACAGTATAATTTAGCTTTATATATTGGAATAAGGAATTACTGGATATCCACTTTTGTACTTACTTAACCATAATCTTTGTGATGCTTTTGTGGTTGTTTTAATAGTTACTTTTTTGACTTAAAACATAAATAACTAACTCTCTGCCCATGGCTTTGTCCGTGTTTTCCGGGATAATATCTTATCTTATTCGAGATTATTAGCTGTGTACTAAATTTCTACTTCTTTCTTGTTACTTATATTTGCACACAAAACTACTTTTAGTAGCGAGTAAGGTAGGTTAACATCTATCTTAATGTATATAAATTACGTGTCACGTTGTTTGTCCGCGATGGACTCCTAAACTACTTAACCGATTTTAATCAAATTTGCACACCGTGTGCAGTTTGATCCAACTTGAAAGATAGGATAGCTTACATCTCAATTTATAGTCGCAATATTATTGTATTGCAATTTTTTTTGACAGAACGAAGTCTGTCCGGGCAGTTAGTACTATAATAAAACTCAAAGGGCAAATTTTCTGTACATTGAATATTTTTTAAAAATTTTGATTAGGGGGCACTTCAATAACGTGTTAGAGCACAAAAATATTTTTTTTTATAATTATTGTCTGTCTGTCTGTCTGTTTGTCTGTCCGGGCATCACATGAAAACCCTTGAACGGATTTCGATGAAAATTGGTAGAGTTGTTACTAATACTCCGGGTCATATTTTAGGATACATTTTATCCCGGAAAATTAAAAGGTTTCCACGGGAAACGGGATGAAAGTTTGTATGGAATATTTTTAAAACATCAACCGATTTGCTTCAAATTTGCAACAAGTGTTCCTTGCTTAAATTTATGGAACACATATTTTTCAGTTCTTCAAAAGATTGCAAAAAAACGAAAAAAAAATACAAATAATGTGAATATTGCTTATTTTTCAAAATACGCTCCTGGAGGAATCCTTTGTGATTTCATCGTGGGTTTCAGAATATAAATTACTTAATATAAGTACTTCAATATAAATTCACCGTTTTTTAAATTTCCTTCTGCAAGAGGTACAAATAAGGTAAAACATAATTTCCGTATGCGAAGCTGCGGGCAACAGCTAGTGTTAAATAAAATTTAAGATAAAAAAACTGGGCTAGTGCGTGTCAGGCCACGCGCAATGTAGGGTTCCGAATTAGTAAGTTTATCGTGATCTGTGTAACTGCTTATGCTAACATAGCTGTGATAGTTTTCCTCGCAAATTCGTCATATAATGTATTTTTGAGAATTTTTCACTTGTCCAACTCCAACCGTACTTGGTTCTAACCATTAGTAGGTACTTTAAAGCCAAATATTTCGCAAACGAACCCCTATATCGAAAAATGATCTTACGAGGCCCATAATATATTGAAACATAACATTTTGAAAGACCTTTTCAAAGACGCCCCATACTATGGGGTACGCAGTGAAAAAAAAATTCATACTCACGTTACCTGTGGGAGGTTCCCTGAAAAATAAATATTTATCAATATTTTATTCTAAGATTTTGGAGTTTTAATAAATATGTATGTACATATATCCATGCCAAAGTACAGCTTTCTAGCACTAATGGTGTCGGCGCTATGCCTCGGACAGACGGACGGTTGGACGGACAGACATGACGAAACTTTAAGGGTTCCGATTTTACTTCGGAACCCTAAAAACGAAACAATACGAAAAAGTTATTAGATTCTAAGGCTCTAAACAAATACATAAGCCATACCAATCTCTGTCAGAATCATTTTTCTGAGACAGCCTAGCCGGGAAAACAATATTAGAGAAAATCCTTTAAGTATGCAAAAAAAGAAAATGTTGCTTTCTTATTTTTTTAGCATTCTACATTATTTTATCGTTTAAAATACTTTATGGTGCCTTTGTTCGCAGTCACTTGAAATATGCTTCACAGATTTGGAACCCACAATACAATACATGTAGATAGAATCGAGCGCATTCAAAAACGTTTTCTCCATTTCATACAGTTTAAAGCAATTTTTTTTCTCATTGTAAAAATTTACGTTGTAAAAATATGTGATCCTTTAAACGTGAGAAGAAATATTGCAGATTTGTCATTTTTATTCAAATTAGCGAAGGGTACGATTGATTGAAGAGTACGAGTTATTAAGCAAATTGGAACTTAAGAGTGCATTCACGTAACACCCTTTTATCAGTACCAGCAGCTAAAAAATAACATAGACGAAATTCAATTTTGTTGTGTTCTTGCGCAGTGTAGACATTGATTTAATTTTCAGTAACGACAAGTTAAACGCACACTAACGAGTTTTTTATTTAGAATGTTTAAATTTTGTTTGCTTTTGTTGTTTTTTATACTTTTTTATTATTTACGAGTAACCACCCTCGCTTTGCTCCGGTTTGCTTATTTTTTTACACCTTGGGTTACATTATTGGAGTTTTATTAAATATCCGTATTTTTTTAAATATAATATAGCCAATGAACTAAATATAGCCTATGTCACCTGGGGATAGTGTAGCTTCCCGACAGTGAAAGAATTTTTCAAATCGGTTCAGTAGTTTCGGAGCCTGTTCAATGCAAAGAAACAATCAAATTTTTCCTCTTTATCTTAATATACATAAATTACGTGTCACGTTGTTTGTCCGCGATGGACTCCTAAACTATTTAACCGATTTTAATCAAATTTGCACACCGTGTGCAGTTTGATCCAACTTGAAAGATAGGATAGCTTACATCTCCCTTAAGGCACACGGAAGGTTTTAATAATAAAATAAAAAACTCTTGACAGAACGAAGTCTGTCCGGGCAGCTAGTAATATTAGTATACATTTGTTTCACCATACCATAGTTGTAACATAATATTATGTTATCATCTTTCGAAATGTGCGTCTAGTGTGTCTATAGTTTACATACCCTCTTATGTTTGATGCGAAAATATGTAAATGGCCTTAATTTACTATTGTTACTAGGTTATTACTCAATGTAATTTTAGCTGTAAGTTTTCCAAATAATAAAAAATACCTAAATTTGGATCTAGTGATTCAAAAAACTATAGTTATGTAAATTATTCTCTCTAAAAGAATGCAAGTGCTATGCATACAAAATTGCATCGTTGTATATTAATACCAGTTGGTAAAGACCATATTGTGAGAGACTGAACATCTGCATAGTACGTGATTCGGATTATAAACTAGTAAAAACATTAGGATTTGTTTCTTTGCAGAATTTCGGTTATTTATTTATTACACTTTTTCGTACAGAATTCGTACACAAACTTTTTCAAAATGATAATCCTTCTACTCATTGACACCATGCACCCCACGTTTTTTTAACAATAACATTATTCTTAATTCAAATCTATTAAAATTTATTTTCTATTTTTTAGTTGGATTTTCTATAAAAGTGTTTTTTTGTTTTTTTTTACAATTATTTTTCTTTTAGAGCTTTATTTTTTGTTTCGTAGAAGTAAGGATTGCTTGGCCCTCTTTTGATTTTCAAAACACACCTCCATAATAGTACTTCTTTTTGCGCAATAATTTAATGTGATAATATTTGAAACTTTCTGAAATAGATCAGAAAATTAAAATGCTTCAGCAGCTGCGTCCATGTAATTCACTGACGATTTAAATTTGGAATTCTCGATTACCGTCGCGGTCCGGAAACGAATTTAATATTCCGAACGGAATTGCCT
Organism: Thymelicus sylvestris; assembly: GCA_911387775.1. Classification (NCBI taxonomy): domain Eukaryota; kingdom Metazoa; phylum Arthropoda; class Insecta; order Lepidoptera; family Hesperiidae; genus Thymelicus; species Thymelicus sylvestris. Next base: position 30,890,580 of record OU426885.1, on the reverse strand, counting down.
CAGTGACGCTCCTCTGCACTTATTTAAAAAATTCAAACATCAATTTCGTAGGAAATTGTAGGCTAGTTCTGGTAGTTGAGTAGTAGTGGCCATCCGTATTGAGGTATATTAAATACAATATCTTTATCTGTATGAACATGGGTAATATATTTACTTACATAAAAGATTTAATTAGGTTCATTAGATTTTTCTATCCAAATCTACAGTTTTTTCTTTATAATACTATGGCCAACTATTTTATTCGCTGCGTAACTCAAACTTAGGAATGAACGGTCTACCACCACCATAAAAGGCACTATAAATACAAAGTCAGAAAATAAAAAAAAATATGAGTTCAATGCTACCGATGACCATATAAAGTGATTTCATAAAAATATGTACGATTTTAAAAATAAAGATGAAACTGAAATTCAAGAGGATGTGCAGATTGAAAACGAGTCAGTAATTTAGTAGAAATTGTGTAGTCAAGTTTTAAAGTTGATTTACGAATACAAGTATAATTTTATTAGTAAGTATATTATGTTGTTTTATTGATTATAGCTATTAAATGATACAAAATAAGAAAACTGTAGATTTAGAAACAGTTCTTTAAGTATAATTTTGCAGTTTTCTACGGCTTTTTGAAAGCAGTTCTACAGTTTTAATCTAGATTAAGGTTGGCAACACTGCCACGGAGAGTCTGAAGTGAGGGGCGGGAGCGGGCCCCCGCCACACTCTACTTCTTGCCTCGAACGCCCGAAGTGTAGTGTCAAAGTAGTGTTGTGTTTGATAAATATTGCGCGCATTCGTTGATATCGATTCAGATATATTTAGTGTGCTTGAAAATAAAGCTTATAAACTTATGTTTTAATCAATACTAGCTTTGCCCCGTACCCTCTGTGTTGTTTCAGGGTTTACTTTACCTACAAAGCACAAACCAAACATCAGATCAATAAGTTAAACTCATTTTAGTCACGATTTTATTTTTTATCAACATCGGTTTAGTAGTTACGAGAATACGTACTACGTGGTCACAAATATTGACATTTATGATTATATTATGTTGAATTTCTGATTCCAATTTATCGACATATCACCAATTTTATTTACCAGTTAGTTCACAACACTACCCGCATTACTAAGCTCTGCATTCAACTCGCGTGGCTACTGTTGTTGAAGAGCACTATAATATTTGTATCTGTCTTGTTTGTGATATTTTGCCCCGACTTACCTTTTTGACTTTGAGGCTACAGAAAATAGTGTTGCCCTATCAGTTTTTTTCATGTTTATTAAAATTTGTAATTTATTCAAATTTCTCTGACGCATTGCAACGCGCAGTATTTGACATTAGTCGCATTGTTTCCCACGTGATGACATAACTTCCCTGCTGCAGAAGTTCTGTGTAATTCATGCAATCGTGAGGGACATGGGTGCCGTTGTGAAACAAAGTTACTTATTTATCTGCGATGAAATTTCAACCTTATTCTCGGTGAATAAAGTCGCGAATCTAGCGTTGAAACTTAGTACGTTCTGTTTCAGGAAAACTTTATGATTTATGCTCTCAACCACAGTATAAGGGTGTCTGCAAATTCGGTGGATTTTTGGTCACAGACACATGATTCATGCGTTGATTTATCGCAAGAAGATGGCGAAGTTCAAAGCTCCATACTTTTTCAGCTTTTGACAATGTCAAGCTTTTGGTCATGGGGTTACAGGCAGATTGAATCTAGACACGCAGTAGCGTGTCAAGCCAAGTTGAAGCTAACAGAACTGGCGAGCAGCACCGTGTGTAATATTACACGAATCATTTGGAAGCACTTTTGACCCCCTAATTGAACTCAAAAATTATTCCACATAAATCTGTGAAATTCGCTCATATTATTGAGACTTGCGAAATACGTAAAGTGCTCCAAATTTAATAAACACTCCTCAAATGGTTGTTTAGATATAAACGTCCAAAAATTGTCATGTATACAGAGGAAAAAGACTAAAAAGTGAAAATTATTGATAAATTAGTGAAAGTGGTGAAATAGCGGGTCCACTGTATAGAGTAATTTTACAAATAACGATAGGTATATTAATTATTAATGAACATTATTAATAATTTCTGGATAAAAAGTAATGATATTTCATCAAAAACATAAACGTGAAATACGAGCCAAGTTTAAAAATAATTGAAACAAAATGATGTTTAAAACTAAATGAGCACCAAGTTCTGTGTAGAAAAGCCTAAAATTTTAGTTACAAGAACATGTAATGTAATGTGGATTTTCATAAAATTTTGCACACAGGTAGACCATGATCTGGAATAAGATAAAGGTTACTTATTATCCCTTAAAACACGGACAAAACCGCAGGAAGAGTGCTAGTATCCTTCCACTTAATACTATTCTACTCTATACTTTTCAAGATTTGCGGACGCAAACTTACGGAACTTTATCATCCAAAATACAACTACTAAGTTACTTATATGTTTTCCTCACATTTTTATATACTTAAAAGTACTTTACTTGAACCAATAATAGATTTAGCAAATATTTCACAGAAAACACATTGATTTTTACATTTGTTGAATGGGGTGTGTCCCGAGTGTAGTGTATCGATATCGAGTAGGATATCGATATCATTTAGTAGTTTTGCAATCTAACTATAGTCCCCGCGAACTAAGATGCCCAATTTGTCGTTTGCAATCACAGTGACACTAGAGATGTACAAAAAAATCGGTTCACGAAAGAAACCAATTTTTGCAACAAATCGATTCAAAATTGTAAGACCTTCTAATCGATACGATAATTAAATTGTAAACTAAAAACCGTAACATTTAGGTACCTCCCAACTACCTCGATTGAGCTACATATCTAGTACCACGTATTCTCAATATTATGTATTTACGACTCCAATAAAATATTCTTTTGTTTCTTCCTAACAACTCATGCTGCTAGATATGCATGGAAATAGCCGAGCCGGCAAACAACCTGACGATCCACCTGATGGTAAATGGCTGTCATCGCCCATGAACATCAGCAAAACCAAAAGCATCACTGATGCGTTGCCGGCTAAGAAAGAGTAGAAAAAGAAAGAAAGATTGATCATGATAGAAAGAACTCATCCGCTCAGTTTCATAATAATATTTTGAACAATAATATTATGAGCGTCAGGGAAAAAACTACAGTGAATAAATTCTTGTTTAGTTCGTAACACACATTCATGTATAAATAATTATTATTTTGTTGAAAAAAAAGAATACCGCAAAAAGCTTAGCTACATAATTACATATAATATATTATATGCAGTTTACTGTCCATGGATGGCGAAGTGCCCATACATAATGGAAAATGTCCTTTGTTAGCATCCAATTCGTCGTGGTATTCTTAGGTACCTAATTTTAACTTCAAACGCAAGTAAATCATTTTTAACAAAGTAATTAAATTAATCAATTTTCATTTTTAAATTCCGATTATAGTAATGCATCGATTATGATTGGTTTTTGAGACGGTTTCAGGCCGTCACATCACTTTGCGTCAGTTTTGTTTTAGGCCTCTTCATCTATCATTGTTTCGACGTCAAATATTTTTAATAAATTTTGCATAAATTATGATGTGATGGGATTTTTACTAGATTATAACGTTTACTCATAGATTACCCCCACAAGATACCGCATACAAGGCAACTGACGCGCGGCAACATAGAAGTGCTTTTGCTATGCATATGAAACTATGCTAACATTCACGACATTAGTATCGACCAAGACCTTTGACCCGTATACACGCGGATCTTTCAGAATTTAATTAATTTCAAAAAAGCATTCGCTGATGGAACCATGGCTTATTGCAGAGTAAAATGGTGTGATAAATCAGTGTGTAAAAACAGTTACCAAAACGATGGCATATCATTTCATAAATTAGTAATTCATATTTATTTTACAAATTTTCTTCTAATGAAGCAGAGTTCAACTTATGCTGGTTTTGAGAGTGACATTTTGTAAAAATTTCATTCCTAATTCAAAATAATTATCTTGTTTCTGACTAAAGACAATACTAGGGAAGTGAATTTTTCATTTTAAACGCGTATCGATATTCATTTTGAGGATATTGCTATGAAATCGATAATTTCTAACAAGTTATGTATAAGTGGGACAAAGGTTGCTGTAGTCAAGGATAAAATTATTTATTATATGAAAAAACATTGTGGTAATGGTTTTATAGATTTCCTAGATGCCCCGAGAGGACGGAAAAATGTATAGAAGCAATGCACCGTGGAGAGGGATGGTTTCCTACCAAATACAGTGTCGTTTGTTTAACAGAGTTTCAAGACTTGCGTTTCTATTCTTCTTGATAAATATACTAAAGAATGTTGTTCACGCCTGTAATTGGCACTCACACTAGTCCAGTTTCTATAGAACGTATATTTGTAATGTAATGTGTGTACTGCTGTTGGTGTGCTAATAAAAAAAAAAAAAAAAAAATAAATAATAAAATAACACACTTTTCAGTTGACAGTTTCTACTATATGAAGAAATAATCATCGAAGGTTGATGGATTCAGTTGTATCATCGTTACACCTACCAGTTTAATATTCATATAATATTATATATTTATTAAAAGTATCGATATTTTCATTGTATTGTTATTCATTATAAATGTCCTGAAAGTAAATAATGATAATAACAAACATCGATCGTACGATTAATCGATCATACATACTCAATCACTATGGACGGGTTCAGCTTGATAAATTCCAAGTTTGAATTTTAAATATCCAATCACAGCGCATCTGTTTCGTACCCCGCAAACCGCACCTTCCGCAAAATTGTGACTTTGAATTCTAAGAAATATTCACTAATACGGAATCTATTGGAGGTTATCTATGCGTTTACTATGATTTATAATCAACGGTAATGCAAATGAGTAAGGATTTTTAACAAATTTTGGAAAAATCCTTTGTCCGTAAGTTTTCAACTATTCATGTCAAGTAAATTAATATTCCATTTCGCTCAAAGACGCCCATACAATGTTAGTTCATATTAATAAATGGCAGCTATCATTATGGGCATCTTAGATAATTTTGACTATAGATTGTCATCTGTCAACTGACAGATGTCACTTTTCTGTCGTCTCGGTCAAGCACCCACGCGGCCAGCGCACAATGAGGGAGTTACGAACTGTCGGGCGCGGAGTGTAGACGTGGTGTTTGCAGCGAGCCGATATTTATATATATGTATTTATTAAGTGATTAAACAATAATCATGTGGCGTAACCGCGTTTCCTAGTCTATTACATCGAACCAGTGAATATACAGAATTAGTGGTCTAACGGAACACTACATATTTTGGCGACGAGCGTGAAAAAACCATGTCGGTAAGTACGTAGTAAATAAATAACTTGATTTTACTTTATTACGTAAAAAGGAAGGATGCGTTGGAATGCGTGCAGATATTACGTCTATTTTGTAAACGCGATACGAACAAGTAATCGTTCGTAGTCCAAGATCTTTCGTAGAACAAGTAAGTCGTTCGTTTTGTTATGATCGTTGAATATTTAATATAAAATCAGTACCGGATTTTTATTTCGGAATAATATAGTATAGGAGTTTATAGATTTACTATAGAGAGATAGATTATTCTTGCGTATTCTAGTACGGGTGTATGGAAGACTTTATAATTATATAAGATGTATTTAGATAAATTAAATAATATATTGTATTTTTCACAATAATTAACTTACTCCTAAATACATTGTGTAATAATAAACCATCGCGAGTATATGTGCTCCAAGCGCGGAACTGGGACGACTGACTTGTGAGAGCAGGTAGGGGTTGTTAGCACTTAGCAGGCCCCAAACGCCACTTCACATATTTCGCTATGTAGCAATTGACACGATGACATTGATGATAATGGAGTCCTTAGAATGTTAAGTTTTATTACCGCCTATGACAAAGTTTACACACTTTGTTAACAATTGTACCTTCGCAGACGACAGCCATTTTGGTTCAACTTATGTGCCGCGGTTTATAATAATAATTCTTTATTTCAGGCTCAGTTCAGGCCAATATTTGTTAGTAAAACATTTTATTCTTAAATCTAAGGGTTAGTAAATACAGACATACAAATTAATTACTACTTACTATAAACTACTTAAAATGGGGAAGGAAATGGGGGTTTCCACGCCCGGGCGCGGTCTGTATTGCACCACTTGCGTGCAGACTTACCCAGTGCTTGGGAAATGGAGAGTCCCACCTGTCCACTAGTGTGCCTGGAATGCTATTGGTGCTGTCGCGCAGGCGGTTGAGGAGAGAAGCGCATCGTTTCCGGACAATGGCATGAAAGCCGTCAGTGCGAGCCTCTAAAAACATCCCAGAGGCGCTACAAAAGCGCGGCAGCCCCATCAGCATTCTAAACCCATTATTATATTGTACACGCAGTGCGTTGTACGCCTTCTGCGTATAGCTGACCCACAGGCTGCTCGTGTAAAAGGACTGGCAGTACACTCTAAAAAGCATCGCCTTTACAGCTTTAGCTTGCAGCTACTATGTTGTGACCTCTATCACACGGACCTCAGACGCTCTACTCTCTCTCGCATCTATCAAATTCTAAAACTTTATAGCTTGGCAATAATATTTTATGAACGATTTCTTGCAGGCAAGCCTATATGATTAGTTTTGTAATTAAAATATCTTACCTATGATATTAATTTCGATTGGTTAACAGATCGATGTAGTTACCTATATTGACTTACCTGTTCACATCTACTTGCCAGGTAGCCATGCACAGAAATAAGTAGGCAAGCCTACCTAGGCGTATTCGGGGTGTTAAAAACTATCAATTGAGATAAAACTCATTCGGTTATCACAAGTAATGAAGCACTACTGCTTCAATTTATTAAAGTAGGTTTTTGGTAAAATTCTAATGGCAAGATCAGCTTTGAGTTCACTGGTTCGCTCATTAGAGTGCTTCCTGGCGCCGCTAGATGGCGTTAGGAGTCCTATTTGAATAGCCGCGCGCGGCGCTGCGTTCGCGCCGAATGATGACGGGAGAAAATCTGTCGTCCGCCTTCTTCCTACGAGTTGCGAGGTGCACCCGCATGTACCGCCGCTGGTCTATCTATTAAAGGCGTAAAATAAAATCCCAGGGTAGGCAATACAGGTATATTGGTATAACCCTACCAGTCGGCGAGCACATAAATTTATAAGGTCGTAGTAATCGGCCTAACCAGTTTCCCCCTCCGTAGCGCCGTACTCCCCTTGTGACGCGTAATCACGCGTAGTCCTGCCGAAGATGGTTGACGCCGAGGTGCGGAGACGTAGCCAGGTATGACACGGCGGAGCGACCTTCGAAACGCTAGCGCGCGCAGCGGCAACAGCTGGTAGGTAGCCGTGCAAGGTGTGTAGGCAGAGCAGTCGTGGTGAAGCGGTCAGGTACTAAAGCGGTACCGTGGCACCCTAATACGGGAATATTTCACACCACTTAATAAACGGATATAAGAAACTAAAACACGAAGAGTATTTAAAATTGTCTTCGAGCTGGCTAACGCGCACAGCTAGTTTTAAAACGAACGTGTGTCGTCAAGCTCACGAGTCTCGAGGCGAATGCGAGAAGCGTGGGCGCAGTGCAACGCGCGGTCGGCCACCCTCCCCGCACGTCTCTCAGTCCCCCGCTAGCAGATCGAACTTGCAAATCATCGTTGTAAATGTCGTTTCGTTACACCCTTCAATTACATATATAGGAGGGTGCGTGATCTGGTGAACTAACACAAATTTCGACGGATTATCTAACCATCACCGCGCCGGCCGGCTTCGGCGTCACCGCTTCATCGGCTGCCTTGGACTGCGTGGGATTCGTGCCAGGGCGGGGCAGGGTGAGTGGATTCAGTTGCGCTTTGGCTGATCTTATGCCATTTTCAATAGGTTTGACAAAATAATTTCAATTGTACGCAAGTATGCGGTGGTGTAGCTGTTTACACGCTACGCACCACCAACAAGAGTGAAGGGGATGGAAAAAAAGAAAAAAAAAAGATTAAATTTAATTAAATCGTTCTGTCTACCATCTAATGACTATCTCCCTCTCACAGGGCTGCTGGAAGAGATTTCTTAAAGAAATAAGCAGTTCCTTTGTGCAAATTGTGTCATCATTGTTGTTTTGTGTAAGATTTCCTTCGTATACAAAAATAAATAAATAAAATAAATAAATAAAATAAATTACAAATAGCTATGAACATTAAATTAAATTTTATGGATGAGTGATCGAATCATCATGCCAAATGATGGTGAGACGCATTAAATTGCGATCATCATGGTAACTGATGGTGAAGTGTATTAAATTGCAAGGCGCATTAAATTGCGAGGTGCATTAAATTGCGGTTTTGCATTAAATTGCGATGATCTAAATCAATGATGGTGGGAGTCGCATTAAATTGCGAGGTGCATTAAATTGCGGTTTTGCATTAAATTGCGATGATCTAAATCAATGATGGAGGGAGTCGCATTCAATTGCGAGGTGCATTAAATTGCGGTTTTGCATTAAATTGCGATGATCTAAATCAATGATGGTAAGAGTGGCATTAAATTGCGAGGTGCATTACATTGCGGTTTTGCATTAAATTGCGATGATCTAAATCAATGATGACCCGTGTGTCGCAATGATTGCCATGCCGGATCGCCGCGCCGAGGGTCCTGGGTTCGATTCCCGGCGAGGCGGAGGTTTGGATGATGAGTTTGAGTTTCTGTTCTCGGTCTGGGTGTGAATGTCTTTGTCTGGTGTGTTGTCGGTGGCACCCGCGACGCAGGGAATCCTAGTGTAGAATTGACATAATATTTGAAGTGAATCTACGAAGAAAACTAAAGACACATCCAAATTGAATTGCTGGCTCGTGATCGCCTTGGTTTGTCATTGTGGCCACCATTTGGAACTTAGCAACAGTTTTACCGACGCTGCGTGCTCACGGCGAAGATAGAAGTCAGTTACAAGTTGTATCCTGGTGTATCGACACAATCAGTTACTTCATTTGCTATGGTAGAAAATGTTGCCAGCCTTAAGAAAATCTACTAATGGTAGCTTTCGAAAAAGACTTTCCGAATTAATGTTTTTATGAAGACTGAAGACCCAAATTAATTCGAATATTAATGAATATCGATGAAAGTCACAAAATTATTCTCAAGCAAACACAAGTTTCTCTGCAACAATACCGCCGAAGAAAGATGAAAAAGAAAGTGAAGATGAAGATGTTGATGTGATTGTGATTGATTTCCTTTAAAGACTTAAAAAATTCTATGACCATTTTTACTGGAGACGACAGTTACCCTGTTGAGACATTTCTCGATGAATTTGAAGATACTGCCCTATACTGACTTTAGACGGAATTGCAAAACTTTTTAAAGTATGCGATTGATGGTATACGTGATCTTGAGACCAACAAACCCATTCTGTATGGCGCGTCGGATATCAAAGATTTCCGGGAAAAGCTGGACATCTACAGTGACATTAGAAAGACGGTGCCAGGCAAACCCGCCCGAACTGGCCATTCAGTTGCGCATCAGTCAAACCGCAAGGTGCCTCACGTGAAGGGATGCTTCAACTGTAGTGACCTAGATCACCAATCACCAGCCTGTCCGAATGTGAATGTTCACCAAGACAGCCAGAAGTATACAACTTTTGTTACACCTCAAGGCCAGTACGAATTTCTCAAAATGCCTTTCGGACTGTACACATCGCCATCTGTATTCCAGAGGTTTGTCAATGACATCTTTAGTGACCTAATTACCGATGGAACCGAAGCAGCTTATCCTGACGATCTGATTTTACCATCTAGAACGGAAGAAGAAGGATTGATAAAGCTCAAAAGTACTAAGAAGAGCGGAAGAATTTGGTTTGGAGTTTAACTGGAAGTAATGCCATTTCTTATAGAAAGAGATTGAACCGAGATACGGTTACATCATCCGTGACAATGAAGTAAGACCATCGAAGGATAAAATTAATGCTGTAGAGAAATTTGAACAGCCTGAGAACGTGAAAGCCGTCCAGTCTTTCTTAGGACTTACCGGCCATTTTAGAAAATTTATTAAGGATTACTCACTGATAGCAAAGCCAATGACCGACTTACTGAAGAAAAATACTCCTTTTAATTTTGATTAAAACTGTTAACAAGCTTTCAAGGAACTCAACACATTTATACACACACGTCTCTTTTATTTTGCTTTGTTAAAATGTTTAAGTGATTCATTATATTTTGTCTTCGTGGATGAGCCCTTGCAACTAGTATATAATGTAATCTGTGAATCAATGAAAATATTTTCATTTTTTCATTTTCAAAAAGAAACTGTGTGGTACACCTGTACTTAGAATTTACAATCCTGATATCCTGATGCATACTGAATTACACAGAGACGCCAGCGCTGACGGATATGGAGCCGTACTCTTACAGAAAAGCCCGAATGATGACAAACTTCACCCAATCCATTATATGAGCAAAAAGACTACCCCGACTCAGAGAAATTACCATAGTTGGAGGTACTAGCTATCGTGGAAGCTATCAAAAAATTTAGAATTTACCTACATTTTAAAATAGTAACAGATTGCTCTGCATTAACGAGGACCTTACAGAAGAAAGATTTACCACCAAGAGTTGCTCGCTAGGCTCTGCTACTTGAGGAATATGATTACGAGATCTAGCATAGACCTGGATCAAGGATGAAACACGCTGATGCTTTAGGTAGATATCCAATTTGTTTAATGATTGCGGAAACTACAACATGTATCAAAAAGCTCAAGACGAGGACGATCACATAAAAGTGTTGAAGAAAATTTTAGAGAAAGAGCCTCATCAAGATTATATTTTACAAAAAAAACACACTCTACAAAGTGAAAAGCGGAAATAGATTGATTGTTGTACCTAAGAAGATACAATTTGAATTAATCAGAAGGAACCACGAAAAGGACACTTTGGAGTTACTAAGACTGAAGAATTAATAAATAGAGAATACCACATAGAAAAGTTACAAGACAAAATTAGAAGGATTATTAACAATTATGTTGAATGTATCCTGATAAAAAAACAAGAAAGGGAAGAGAGAAGTCTTCTTGCACCCGATAGGAAACGCAGAGAGGAAACGGCCGAGAGGAAATTATCATCGCTGTGTTGAGTAAACTCACAGCAGATGACCCGACCAAAGATCGGTACCAAAGGTATCGCAGAGTACCTAACGTCCAACGCTGTATAAATAGAACTCACCAACGAAGCATTGGAATGACTCCGTTTGAATTATTATTTGGAGTTGAAATTAGAACCAAAGATGAAGAATTACTGAAACTAGAAACTACAAAAAAAAAAATCAAATCAATTAAAATAAGGAAGGGATGTAGTGTATCGATATCGAGTAGGATATCGATATCATTTAGTAGTTTTGCAATCTAACTAGATTGTCATCTGTCAACTGACAGATGTCACTTTTCTGTCGTCTCGGTCAAGCACCCACGCGGCCAGCGCACAATGAGGGAGTTACGAACTGTCGGGCGCGGAGTGTAGACGTGGTGTTTGCAGCGAGCCGATATTTATATATATGTATTTATTAAGTGATTAAACAATAATCATGTGGCGTAACCGCGTTTCCTAGTCTATTACATCGAACCAGTGAATATACAGAATTAGTGGTCTAACGGAACACTACACCGAGTACAAGCGAAAATTCCTAATTTCACTATGTAAGAAAAGAACATCCGTATTCCGTTTATCGTCTACGCTAATATTATAAAGAGGTTTTGTATTTTTGTATGTACAAGTAATGAATACACTCAAAAACTACTGGAGCGATTTCAAAAATTCTTTAAGTAATAGAAAGCTACATTATTCCTGAGTAACATAGGCTATATTTGATTGTGATTAGATACTAACATTTTTACTTCATGACAAGTAAAAATGTTTAACGTCTAGTGAAGTGGGTACATAAGGTAAGTAACGCTTTATAGAATTCGCAATTCGCGATGCCTTGGGTATTGAATTGTACATAGAAATTGTTATGGATAGATCGGATAGACTAATGAAAACAGTAAATATGATTTTTATTTTTATATAAGAAGCCAAATTTATTAAATTTTATCTACAAATCAATTCATTATTGGTCCTTTTTTATCTAAAGATCCTAAAGAAAAAAATATAATTAATATTTAAAGAAATTCTTCTTTTGTGGTAACTTCTGTGTCCAATGAAAGCTGAATTTGTAATATTCTATCTGACTATTGTATCTATCTACACATTAGTACTTTTTTGTTAATTGAAATTACCTACAGTTATTATATTAATACTAATTATATCTTATCGAGAGAAAAGGACAGAGTTTATATAGAAACACGTTACAGTCATACTTCCGCTCGTACTACGACCATACCCCTTACACTATCACGTTCTATATTTACGACCCCATATTGTACATCTACCGCGTACACACGTTCAATTTTATGATCTACACATGATTTGCGGAAACTTCAAATAGCTCGAAAATAAACGTAAAAACTGGAAGTATACTGAATTGTTATAACCAATTTATTGTCTTGAACAAGCAATAGATTTTCAGGAGAAATGTTATTTACGTCAACTGGTTTGCTGTTTAAGTACATAGCATTTCGCATCATCTGTCTAAATAAATAATAGTAAAAAAAAACTAAAAAAACACGCTTTTATACAAAATCCAATTAAAAAATAGAAAATTAATTTAAAGAATCGTGTAATTGTAAAAAAGGGCGGGGTGCTTTTTAAGATATTATCAAAATGATTATAATCCTTCTACTCATTGTCACCATGCACCCCACGCTTTATTACTATTCCACGATTCTTAATTCAAAGTTTATCTTCTATTAATTTTCTATAAAAGCATGTTTTTTAGTTTTTTTTTAACTTTTATTTATTTTGATTTTTTTGAAATTACATTTGGGTTTTTTTTTCTTTCTTTTTTCTTTTCTTTAAATATTAAATCGTCATCGGGCCTTGATAAGTAAGGGACCGACGTCTTTACGTGCCCTCTGAGGCACGGAAACGCTCATTTTTATTAAAAAAAGAAAAAAACGACCAAAAGACCATTGAAATACAGATTGCACTCCCTGGTGTAACTTGGTCGTACACTTCAGCCGACCGACACAAGTCGCCGGGCTACGAGCGTTTTTATTGGGTTTGGGAAGTCTAGCAGGTAGATAATGTATTCTTACATCCCTTTATTCATTACTTAAGATTTAAAAACAAAAATATGTACCATAAACCACAATGTCCTAACATAACATGACATCTTCCAATAAGTCGTTAAAGACAGTTGGCCTGTAAATTGTCAAAAATGCAAAACTGTTATGAATACGGACCAAAATTTATGAAAAAGAAGAACATTTAAACAATCTTATGCTTAATCAAACAGTATTCACTGCGGCGTAATCTCCAATCCGATGCTTTGGATATATCAAAAATAGCTACAATTTAACTCAACGATGGTTTAAAACGAGAGTAGCGTAAAATTCGAATGAATCGGTTGCGTGACTTTTTTGCCACCAATGTATAAAATTTACGCTGTCATCGGCGTTGCAGATAATATCTTATAATCTATGTATATCTGTATATGTATTTTGTTAAACCGATAAATAAAGCGGCATGTGTGAATAAATGTAAGAGTTTTCGATTTATTGTGGTAAAATCAAAATTTTCAATCCAGGCTTGGTGATTTTTGGAATAATGTGAAGTGCGAGATGCATTAAAATTCCTTGTCCATATCACGATTCATTGGCCGCATATTTCTTTCACTAAATTGTAGTGATTGCTTATATTTTCAGTATTATTGTGGTCGGTTTCCATACACTTTCTTCTTAAATAATCCAAATTAACAAAGAAGTATGACGTGTAGCTATGTGTACTAAAATTTTATCGCACACCAACTACAGATAACAGAAAGGCCTCGACAACTGTGCAAATGGAAATGTTCTGGAAAATTTCAAATTGGATTTCTGAATTGTCTATATTCGGTGTTAGTACTTTGTTCGCGGCTTTACCCACGTTTTCCAGAGTACTAATTAGGTACCGTAAATCTTATTTCGCATCATGGTCTAGCTGTGTACATTTCATTAAAATCTATTAATGAATCTCTCTCATCTCTTAATCGATAGTATCGCTATTAAGAATTGAATTTCGGGAAGTAATGAAATACAGCTTATTTTAGGCGTTTTCTATCTATTAAACCTTTGTTCAAAAGGTGTCGTCCAAGTTATTCACCAGGTGTCTTAAGTCTATTTTAGTAGACTTTATTCATCCATGCACCCAGGTGATTTAAGTCTTCTTGGCTATTGTTTTCTAAACATAACTGGATTCGACGTCTCAAGGCATTCAGTATTACCCTACAGCATAACATTACCCTAAAATATGTGTTAAGTGCTTCGTTAATTTTAATGGCTGTTTTTTCAAAGACTTACGTATAGTATTTAGTAGGGTCTACTAATACCTACGTTCATAATAAATCCTTAAACCAACTAGATCCATTTTTAAAATTAAATCATCTACACCTGTGCCCAATGCTAATGCGGGAAATTTAAATTTGGAATCTACGATCGCTTCGCTACCGCGATGTTCGAATACTTTAAGACCATGAAGGTACTTTTTATTTCAAAAGGTCTAATTGCGCTAGTTAGCACACAATTCATAAATAAATAGAAGATAAAAAAACATTGACTTAATACATAAGGCCAGAGTGCTAAAATGTAGCACTTACATTGGTCACAGACTATGAGGTAGGTATAGAGTAATTTTTTTACACTTATTTAGTTAACAATTTTGCAGTGTCTTTTTTACCGAAATTAATACAAGAAAAGAATCCGTATACCAAGATTCGTATTATTTCGGCCACGCATCAAACAATCATCTATACTAATATATAAAGAGGAAAGATTTGATTTTTTGTTTGCATTGAATAGGCTCCGAAACTACTGAACCGATTTGAAAAATTCTTTCACTGTTAGAAAGCTACACTATCCCCGGTGAACATAGGGTATATTGTATTTAAAAAAATTAGGGATCCTTACTAAAACTCCAATAACCCAATAATCCAAGGTGTAAAAAAATAAGAAAACCGAAGCAAAGCGAGGGCGGTTACTCGTAAATAATATAATTAGTCTGGTTGATTTTAAAAAAGTTTGGTAGTTTGATAGCCGTTAATAAAAACTTTAATGATGATGACAACAAAATAGTAGTTGACTATCGTGTATTATTTATTGTTATTATGCAGAATCCTAGATGCCGTCGATTTTATGTCTACTTTTAATAGACTTTATTCATCTATGCAACCAGGTGATTTAAATCTACTGATCAAGGAGAATTAATATACTTATGTAAGTAGGTAGACTTAATTCACCTATCATCATATTGTTCAATTTAATTAGTGATGTTGGAATACTATTCCGATTCGATTTTATATAACAATCGATTTTATTAGTTAAAAGCGAATCCATCACTTTCTACACCACATAACACACTGCGCATGCGTGTCTCAGGCCTTACTGAATAATTTAAAAATGTAAATTGAAGTCAGGCTTGACAATCAAACGTAACCCAATCACGATTTGAAAATCAAGAACTAATCAAAACCAATATTGAATCGAAAACTGAATCGAACTAGAATTCGTTTTTCGGATAAACTAATCGTGGAAGCTATAGTAGGTATTGCCTTGTTGTTGGAAAGAACACCTATTTGCAAAACGGCCACAGTGTTGATTTTAGAAGTAGTTATTAGTTTATTTATGCAAACGTGTGGCCTTTGTTTGCTTAAATACTTAGTCCAGCGAATTTTTAGAGAAGTTGTAGTTCTATAATAATTATGTATAAAACATTTTTCTTTTAAAATTCTTCTTGGCCAGCAACGCAGCAGTAATGCCTTTGGTGTTGCTGATGTCCAAGGGCGACGATAGCCACTTACCATCCAGTGGATCGTCGGCTCGTTTGCCGGCTATTTCCATAAAAATATATATATATATATATATATGTATTGGTAAGTAATAATTACATTCATGGGTTAAAAGAAAAAAGAAATAAATGATGAAAAAAACATAATAATATGACGATATCCTTCCAAGCTCTTCCTTGGAAATCCAGCTGACAGATGCATTTTTGTAAACTGTAAAGATTTAAAAATTTAGAAGAAAAATGCATCTGCCAGCAAGGGATATTGAACGATCTTTACAACGTGTCACGTTGTTTGTCCGCGATCAGCGATGGATTCCTAAACTACTTAATTGATTTTAATCAAATTTGCACACCGTTTGCAGTTTGATCCAAGTTGAAGGATAGGATAGTTACATCTCAAAAAAAAAACTTTTGACAGAACGAAGTTTGTCCGGGCAGCTAGTAGCTTCTAAATAAAAGTAGTAAACACTGAACAGTAATTTTTGTCTTTTACATACTGACCTGGGTAGGTGTAGATACACCAGGTAGGTAGGTATACACAGATGTGTATACCTACTGTATAAATATATCCTAAAAGTTCAGCTCTCACACAACTAACGATTCCTAAGGCTAGTCACGTATTAACTTCAACTTTATTGTTGAGAGTTTGGACAGAGTTGAATAGGATACCGAAACTTGTGTTTATATTATACAACCTTTTTAAACGAGTCCTTAGCATTTTGCCGCCTTTGTTTTTAATATTTATTTATTTAAATAAATAACTTAAATAATTATTAATAGGATCTGCTGGTACCCTTTGGACACTGGGTCTTAAAAACAGTGTATAAATTATTTGCTATTAAGTTAGAATTACGTGCAATACGGCGAGGATCTACCAGTAGGTATATAACTTCAGTATTTCAGCCACATGCGCACGGGGTTTGTAATGCACTTTTCATGTTTGCCATTTAGAGGTGAGTAAAACGTTCTCTTAGTGCTAGACGTACATATATATTATGCGTGTATGTATACAAACATCCGGGTGGTATAAGCGAAGGTTGAGAAAGACTTGAAACTACATCACTTTTATTTTGTGCTAGCAACGCATCCACGCTTCGCTTCGCTTCGAAAACCTAAGTTAAACACGTTGGTGTTTATATGTATGGTTGGTTTATAGGTACTTTTAATTTTATTTTTTAAATTGAAACAGCCGGCAAACAAGTTGACGTCCACCTGATGGTAAGTGGCTATCGTCGCCCATGGACATCAGCAAACACCAAACATATCACTGATGCGTTGCCGGCCAAGAAAGAGAGAAGAAAAAGAAAGAAAGAACTGGCTCTCAAGCCCCCAGCCGGAACACGATGAGTCGTTTGGCGGCTGACTCATATTCAAGGGTGGTAGCTATCCAGGCGAACCCCACGGAGAAATAATAATAGTAATAATGGTATTAATTAACAATATTACCAATATAATCCCTCGAGGGGCCCTACCACCAGCAGGCCGGATTTAGTCGCCTTTTACGATACCCATCCGGCGTGGGCTTGGGGTTAGTATTCTAAGCTATATAAGTATTTTAACATATTAACCGTGGATTGCTTTTACGTACATTAATACTGACTTAATAACTGATTTACATAAAGAATTCAGGTATTTATACCTACATACATTTCCGACACCAAAGAATACAAACATCCTTTTTGCCTCTTATGCCCTGAAAAACTGATAATATTATCACAATCTGTTAGAAGGCTATCTAGGACTGATTAGTTTACGGTACGTCAAAATCTTATCGTAATCTTAACTTATTGCGATCAAAACATTTCCGTTAAATCATCTTTCACAAAATAGCATCGGGGAGCTATCTTTACATAACAAAACGCTACAACCCGGGGAGGATAAAAATAAAAATAGGATATCCACACCCGAATATGTGTTTGTTAGACAAATCCTAGATATGTTGATGGAATCGATCTAACCCGTCAATCTTCTGTGAGAATTTATGAATATAGAAAATGCTTGCTTTATAAAACGAGTTATCCCTTTGGAATAAATCTAATCCTACCTGATAAATCAGATGAACAAAACGTGAAGCAGAAAATAGTTAGAAGACGGGTTAAAATAATTTTATTGCTTTGGCAAAGATTATATAATGCCGTAGTTGTTAAAATCAATTTCATCAATTTTCATCAATCAAATTGCTTTCATGTATGTATTGTAGAGTTCATATTCATAATGCTTATTTATATAGGTCTACTATCTGCCCGGACGGACTTCGTTCTGTTAAAAGCTTTTTTTTGAGATGTAAGGTATCCTATCTGTCAAGTTGGATCAAACTGCAGACGGTGTGCAAATTTGATTAAAATCGGTTAAGTAGTTTAGGAGTCCATCGCGGACAAACAACGTGACACGTAATTTATATACATACGTATAGGTACTAGCTGCCCGGACAGACTTCGTTCTGTCAAAAAATTTGCAATAATATAATATTGTGACTATAAATTGAGATGTAAGCTATCCTATTTTTCAAGTTGGATCAAACTGCACATGGTGTGCAAATTTGATTAAAATCGGTTCAGTAGTTTAGGAGTCCATCGCGGACAAATAACGTGACACGTAATTTATATATAATCACTAATATCTTTATGCAGGCGAAAGTTTTGGTTCTATTCCGGTTAAATTAATAATTATGTGGGAACAATTACTGCTGCGAATAAAATTATCGTTATCATAATACATTGGTCCTTAAATATGTAGCAAAGATAGTCCAACGGAAGGACAAGCAAATTCAGACCTTGAGTTATTTATTAAACCTGATTGTATTATCTGTGGTGTAACGTTATCAAAATTGCTTCTACCGGTTAGTGCAGTCGCTTTGCGATTAGCTTGCTTTTGATTAGCACAAAAAAACAAGGTCACCTTTAAAATTAAGTTGATTTTTTTACTTGACTTATTGTACGAGGCTGATGAAAAAATATATTAAAACTATTTATTTGAATGCTGAATATTTTAAATCAAATTAAATTGTTATTTAACAGGTTTTGGTAGATATTCCCTTGATTTCAGATATTTACAATATTCACATATTTTTTTATTTTTAAATAAGGGTAGAGACGATACTGAGAACAATATATTTTAAAAATATATTAAAATCAAAATTCATTGTGAACTTTTGATGGCCTCAGAGCTTTTTCAAAATCTTTGGATGGCATTAAAATTCTGAAACAGTTCTGGAGCATTATTAGAACATTTCAAAGAGACCGACATGGAGACATGCATTGAATCTTCAGTGAATGATCTTGCAGTTTATTACAATGCAATACCAATTATATCTTTATTGTACACATAAATATTACAATGAAACCAGTAGATTTACACAAAATAATATGTTTTTTAAAATAAAAAATTAAGACCAACTATTTTGCTACTTTATCATAAAATGACACAAAGTTTTTGAAGTGAAAACTTCTTTAGTACGGGGATGATTCGAAATTTGATGGTACGAAACTGTCCAGTAAAAAGAGACGGACACATTAGTTCTAAAGTGAGATAGGTGAGTATATAATAATAATAAGCAGATAAGCATCGTAGAGAGGTGAGTGGAGTGGAGTGGAGTGGAGTGGAGTGGAGTGGAGTGGAGTGGAGTGGAGTGTAGTGGAGTGTAGTGGAGTGTAGTGGAGTGGAGTGGAGTAGTAAAATCTACAATTATCATCTTTCCGAAATTATACATTCGTCTCATTACCTTGAAAACAAAAATTTTGAAGGTTTCACTTCTACCACGTGTGAATTGCACACTTTTTTTATTTTTACTAGCCCTCTTTTTATTTTATTAATATTATTGACATTTGACGACCTTATAGCCTAATTGGTAGCGACCCTGCCTATGGCATCGTGGTTCCCAAACGGATGAACCGATTTTGATTCAGTTTTGTTGTTCAGTTCAGTTGACTTAATCGAGAGTTCGAGAGTGTTCTTAGTTACGTATGTTTAGTGTAAATCAAACTGTCGGGGGTTTTTCAAATTTAAATTTAATATTGTTTTACATAATATTATACCATATACAGTGTGTATTTAGTTCTTAAACTATTCACTTTTTTCTACAGATTTTAAGCTCAATTTACCTCAATTTGTACGGAACATTTTTCCTACTTTTTGTAAGCCTTGAAGAACTTTTATAAACAATATTAGACCAACGGGGCCTGAACGGTATAATGCAGGAGGTCGATTCCAACTAACTGGAACACCACTTGTGCCCTTTCGGACTGAATTCATGAATACATAATGTGGGTCGTTGTTACCCGAAACTTTACCATATTTACGAAGACTTACAAAATGTTTCGGATAATTTTTTTTTATAGTGCTGCCAATAGCACTAATTGTATAGTTTTATTTATTGCTTTAAATACACAACATTTTTTGAATAGCTTCTTTCGAATGAATTTTCAGTATTAAGTATCGTCATTAGGGTTCCGAAGTAAAATCGGAACTTGTCCGTCCGTCCGTCTGTCCGTTTCTCCGTCCGTCCGTCTTTCCGAAGTAATGCGCTGAGACTGTATCCTGTTGAAACGGACAAGGTTTCTCCTGTAGTAAGTGGCTATTTCTCCTGTAGTAGGTCACAGCACGAAGCTTCTGTAATACCTAGTTTATCTTGATGGTACTTACATAGTTTAAAGATTTTTATAGATTAGCATTCGATAATAATGCAACATGCACTATTCTTCTTCTAAACTTGACTCCAGAATGTTTTAATTGTTTAATCCGCATTCGATAATAATGGAACTCGTTGAGGAGGACCACTCGTGTAACTGATCTCCATGGTAATCACTTATCATAGGGTAAATGCATCTATCTTTGGTCAACTAGTTAAGAGACAAAAAAGAAAGAAATCCATATTTATGACTACCTAATGTAAAACAAAAACTATTCTCTTAATATAATGTCTCGGTAGTGAAGAAAGAACTCAAATTTTAATAGGTGTATTTTCGAAACTACCTTATGATGTTTTGCTGAAGTGTGACGTGGATATTATTAACACCTTTGCCTATGATGTCAGTAATATCATGACATCATCAAAGCGTTGTTGACCAGAAAAAAAGAGAGAAGAAAAAACAATGCAATATCTTGGCAGAACACGTCGAGTCATTCGGCTGACTCATGCATGAGGTAGTTTTCCGAGAGGAGGCTTCACGATAACATAGTAATTATATCAGTAATAACACTTATTACTTGATAATAATATTGATTAGTAAACTATTATAGTATCGTACATTGGTAAAATTACTATAGAAATACTATAGAAAATATTTTATTTACTAGTAATTTCTTTTATTTTGTTTCATTTGTTTTCTTTGTGTCAATTTCTTGTATTATAAATTAAGCCTGTCCACTCCCTGAAATGACACTCAGTCCTAACTGCAAGACCGCAAGAGTCTCGCAGGCTTAGTCTTGTTCTTGCTCAAATCTTGCACGGTCTGTCTTGGTCTTGGTCTTGCTAAAATTACGCGGTCTTGGTCTTGCTAAAATTACGCGGTCTTGGTCTTGGTCTTGGTCTTGGTCTTGGTCTTGGTCTTGCAAAAATGCAAGAACAAGACCAAGACTGCAAGACCAAGACCGATTTTGGGCAACACTACTATAGATACCTATAAATACATTGGTAAAATTTCAGATACCGTGCTAATGTGATCAAATTACGTTCGATAATGCACGATCAGCCTCATACTGTGCTGCAGAGAGCCATCTGGTGGACGGAATTCGTGCTGCGTCACGGAGGAGCACGGCATCGCGGCATCTCCACTCTCCCGCGGCTAGCATGTCCTTGCTGGAGTACTCATACTATGAACTCAAACAAGTTTGAATTATACTCACTTGTACATATATTGACTTGTCATAATATTTGCTAGTATCTATTACTTGATAAAGCTTGCTATGCGAATCTTTAGCAAGAATATTAGATCATTGGCAAGAATAAACTATTCTATGAAACGATGTTTCCAAAACTTCACGTCTCCTTCCCGTCCACGTTACCTAAGCATCAATCTTAAGTCGAGTTTTATAATATGACTTAAGTATTTCGGCATTGACATTAATTCGATAATCAAGCGATATAATATAAATAGTCACATGTGCTTCAGACGTGATAATAATTACTCCCACGCCATTTCATATCATAATCATTATTAGAACTGAACAAAGCATAAATTTTATAATCTTATCTGGTATTTTTGGATTATCATGATTAAGTATAAATGTTGGGTTAGAAATAACAAAAATCATAATGACTTGTAAAATACGGTCGTATCAAACAAATTATAATTATTTTTAACGTTAGATTTTTTTACATTTAACTAATTTTATGTGTGTGTGTAGTATTGTTTGTGCCATGCAATAGAGTATAAAAATATAGTGTTAAAACTATTATTCATAATGTCTAAGCTAGTAACGTTCTTATATTTTGTTGCAACGTTATGTATGATAGACACGGCAAAAATTTTGGGTGTGTTCCCAACACCATCAGTTAGTCATCAAGTAGTATTTAGAGTTTTAATCCAAGAACTAGTGAGACGGGGACACGAAGTTGTTGTGATTACAACAGATCCAGCTTTTCCGCAAGGAGAAGCACCAACAAACTTAACGGAAATTGATCTTCATGACATATCTTATAATTTTATTAAAGATTTCACTTTGAAAGTACTAGATGATGATGTGTTTGTATACGGAAAGACATCATCGTTAATAAACATGGAAAAGCAATTACAGCAATTCTTTAATGTACTAGAAGTACAAGTTAAATCTGAACCCATGCAAAATTTTATGAAAGAGAAGAAACGATTTGATATTTTATTAATCGAAGCCTACGCAAGGCCAGCAATAGCATATTCACATATTTTCAAAGCACCTGTTATTTTAGTGAGCTCTTTTGGAGCAACGATTGAGAATTTGGAAGCTTTTGGTGCTCCCACACATCCTATGCTTTATCCGATACCATATCGTTGTCGTTTGTATAATTTGTCACTTTGGGATAAATTGCGAGAGTATTATTACCATATGCAGTATATATGGATGCACGAAGAAAATGAAAGTTTCAACAATGAGTTGGTGCAACGAATGTTTGGTCCAAACGTACCTTATGTCTCTGAACTCATTGAAAATGTGGATATGCTATTTTTAAATGTTCATCCAATTTGGATGAGTAACCAACCTGTACCACCAGGCATTGTTTTTATGGGGGGATTGCATCAGAAACCAATAAAGGAACTTCCAAAGGTATTTTTAATACTGTGGTTTTTAAATGATAAGTGGAGGTATTGATAAAATATATTTTATTTTTTTGTTTTCTCTCAAGGACTTGAAATCATATTTGGATTCATCGAAGAATGGCGTTATTTATGTAAGCTTTGGAACGAATGTTCATCCGATTATGTTTCCTGCGGAACCACTGAAGATTATTACTAAGGTCCTTTCCGAATTGCCATACGATATCTTATTTAAATGGAACGATGACGAACTTCCAGGAAGAACTAAAAACATTAAAATTTCCAAATGGCTACCGCAGTCGGATCTGTTAAGTAAGTGAAAGTGATGTATTCATTTAGCTTGCTTTGTTTGGTAGGTTTTTAGTGCTAAACATGTCTGGGTTAAATGCTGCTGCATTAGAACTACTACCATATCTATTACCTAGTATTTTATTGACAATCTTTTCTATTGTAGGACATCCAAAAGTTAAAGCGTTTATTATGCAAGGAGGTCTGCAGTCAACTGATGAGGCAATAACTGCTGGCGTTCCCTTAGTTTGTATACCCATGCTCGGCGATCAGTGGTACAATGCTGAAAAATATGTTCAGTTAAACATTGGACTCAAACTTGATTTATACAAACTAACTAAAACAGAACTACGAAATGCTATAGAAACAGTTATTTCGAATAGCAGGTAAAATTACTAACCTAATCTTGTTTAATAATTAAAGAATATAAGATTCTGAAATTCATCTGTAACGAAATAGACACATTTTCTTGGTATTATTAGACAATTCATTGTATTAGGTAAAGCTGCTTCAAAATCCATGCAGAAGATTTATAAGTGTTGAATTATTTTCAGTTATCGTGAGAACATAGTGAGACTGCGCGCGGTAATGAGCGACCAGCCGCAGAGTCCGCTAGAGCGCGCCGTCTGGTGGGTGGAGCACGTACTACGGCACGGCGGCGCGCGGCATCTCCGGACACCCGCCGCCAACATGCCGTGGACGGAGTACTATGAACTGGAATTAGTTTTAATATTATTATCATGTCTACTGATTAGCTTATCAATAGGGTTGCTAATAGTTTCAAAATTATGGCGTTACGTTTCACAGTTTGTAAAACACAATTTTAAAGCAAAAATATCTTAATTGTAGTAGTAGGTACGTAAGTATCCGGAGTTGTACAAAATATTGTAATTAATTTAATATGATAAGTAAATAGTAGTAGATGTTAGCGAGTTCTGTATGAACATTCTTTAATACTCGTAATAATAATAAATGAATTTTGAATGATTTTGTTCAGGAAGACATTAAAGTTCATTAGACGGTATTTATTTCTGCCAGGAAGTCAATTGTTTCAAGAAATTTCGTGCCACGGCTTAAAGTATTTAGAGGTGAAGGAAATAAGGGGAATTCCAAATGAATTTCCATGACTGACAATTAGTACACCCGGGAAAAGTGTATTTTTAAATGTTTCTTAAAGCTGTTTTTTAGCCATTTTTTGAATTTATACTAGTATTTGGCTTCAACTCATCTATGGCCCACTACTGAGCACAGTCTCTTCCCTTGAGACCTAAAGCATACTTCACCACGCTGCTCCAGTGTGGATTGGAGGAGGGGGCCAGCCCAAGTGTCGGAAGTTTTCAAGCAGCTCAAGGACCTCCGACATTACGAGATCGATGGTTTTACGTGCCCTCCGAAACACTTTATATCTTTGGTATTTAAAGATGTATCTCATTTTCCTTGTTTTCGCGGGTTTACAAGCAAAAATCAAACTTTATTGTTAATTTTCCACACACAGGTATGGTTTTAACTACTTGACATTCTCTACAAAAGAACTATTGATTGAAGAGAAGCACCAGAAAATTTAACGGAAATTGATCTTCACGATATATCATTTATAACTTTCTACAAGATATGTTACCAGAATTCACGAATGAATACGAATACGGAAAGGAATCGGCATGGGTAAACATTGAAAAGCAATTACAAAAAAAATACCGATATTAGAAGTACAACTGAACCAATGCAAAAATTTATCCAAGAGAAGAGACATTTTGATATTTTACTAATCAAAGCTTACGCAAGGCCAGCTATAGCATATTAATATATATTCAAGGCACCTGTTATCTTAGTTAGCTCTTTTGGTGCGTCGTTAGAAAATTTGCAAAATTTCGGTGCTTCAATACATCCTATGTTATATCTAATACCTTATCGTCAACGTGTGTATAATCTGTCATTTTGGGATAAGTTTCGAGAATATTATTACTACGTGCAGTATATTATATTTACACAAAAAAGCAATGTCCATTTTGATAATGAGATGGTGCAACGAATGTTCGGTCCAAACGTACCTCCTGTCTCTGAACTCAATGAAAATGTTGATATGCTATTTTTAAATGTACATCCAATATGGATGAATAACCAGCCTGTACCACCTGGTATTGTTTTTATAGGGGGAATACATCAGAAACCAATAAAAGAACTTCCTAAGATAATTTTAAATAAATTTTTATACATATAACAAGCCAACAAAAAAGCTGGCGTCTATTGGTAAGTGACTACCCTCAATTAAATGAAATCGTTTATTGCTAGAATTTAGATAATATACAGAGGCGTTATCCGATACATTCTATCACGTAAGGTGTGTAATAGTTTCAAACATAATATTCATTAGGAACCGACACAAAGGTTTTGAAGCAACACAGCGATTTGGAAGATATGAGGTAATAAATACATTCTTACGTACGAGGTAATAAACACATAATAAGGACATACTTACAAACAAGATACGCATGAAAAACATAACTCTTTCTTGGCAGTCGGGTAAAAAGTTAGGTATGCTATGTAGGACTAGATATTTAATAGTTCTGTTATGTATAATATTACAGAATGTTTATGTTTTTATCAATGTTAAATCTTGTTTTACGTTTAAAGGTAGAATTCAAATTTGATAGTAACACAAAATTGTGTAATAGAATATTATGGAAGATTTTTGTATCATGCCCTGCATACCTCTTTTGCTGATTATACGTCTAAATTTAACATACCTACATTTATATTATAGACTAGCTGTTGCCCGCAGCTTCGCATACGGAAATTATGTTTTACCTTATTTGTACCTCTTGCAGAAGGAAATTTAAAAAACGGTGAATTCATATTGAAGTACTTATATTTAGTAATTTATATACTGAAACCCACGATAAAATCACAAAGGATTCCTCCAGGAGCGGGTTTTGAAAAATAAGCAATATTCACATTAATTTGTATTTTTTTCTTTTTTTGGCAAAATGTTAAAAAACTGAAAAATATATGTTTCATCAATTTAAGCAATGAACATTTGTAGCAAATTTGAAGCAAATCGGTTGATGTTTTAAAAATTTTCCATACACATTTTCATCCCGTTTCCTGGGGAAACCTATTAATTTTCCGGGATAAAAAGTATCCTAAAATATGACCCGGAGTATGAGTAACAACTTCACCAATTTTCATCGAAATCCGTTCAAGGGTTTTCATGTGATGCCCGGACAGACAAACAGACAGACAGACAGACAGACAATAATTCTAAAAAAAATATTTTTGTGCTCTAACACGTTATTGAAGTGCCCCCTAATCAAAATTTTTAAAAAATATTCAATGTACAGAAAATTTGCCCTTTGAGTTTTATTATAGTATAGATTATGTGCACGTATTAAAATTTAGTTACGTATGTTCAAGTTAATGCAAAAAGACATACACCATTTTATTTGTTTTAATACTGAAATCGCTGCAATAAGAGCACGCCTGACGTCACCGTCTAAGCAACTTTTCCTTTATTATATCCTGTAGAAGTACATGGTACAAAGGAAGTTTTGAACAATATGTTCGCGAACTAAATTACGAGCGAGGAGAGTTGAAACATATTTTTTTATTTTAGTCTATAACTTTTCAAATAAGCTACAGCATAGAAAGTGTATTACTCTGAATGAAAACTTATTTGTGTGACTAACAGAGTGTCAGGATGAAAACTGCCAATTTTTAATTAAAAACGCAGTTTTTGAAACAAAACTGTGCCTCTATTACTTTATTACTCAACCTTATGGAGGCCATACATTATCAAGTGTAGGTATGTACTTGATCAAGCGTCAAGTGGACTTGACGCGGCATCCAGTATACTTGATCGTGTATGGCCACGGTATACCTATCTGGCCATATATCTAACTCATGCACACTGGATGGCGCGTACTAGCCTAAATACGATGCTATACTTAAAAATGTCACATATTCATTAAATAATTACCTACAGAAATGTGATACATTATATACATTACATATTATAGTATGAGAGCAGTGTCGTCAGCATAGGCAATTATTTCGCAATTATTATTACTAACGGCAGTGATAGCCTAGCGGTTTGAACATTGATCTCCCGAACGCAGGGGAACTTCTAATTTTCAGAAATTAAGTTCGTTAGAACTTAATTATAATTTGCTTCGGTACTGAAAAACATCGTGCACACCTGAGAGTTCTCCATAATGTTCTCAAAGGTGTGTGAAGTCTACCCAGTGGCGTAGCGTGGGCTCACCCTGGTAAATTAAAACCTGGTAAATTAAAAAACGTGCCAGTGATACGTATATGAAAAAAATATTTTGAATTTTGACTCTCTTCACGTCATTGGCGGGTGGGTGTAGGGTTTGCGCAACTTTGCAAGAATTCCACGTATCGTTGCAACAGCTTAAGCGTTTGGTTCAATGCACCGCCAAAAGTTGGGGTTTTTACCTTAACTCGTAACAACTGAAGGCGATCGGTATATTCTTAATGTAGGTACGTTATGAAAAGTAGGGCTCGGGTGAGCGGGCTCCTGGTACGTGAGGTAAATACCCTACACGTATCTTATTTATTTATTTAAACTTTTGAACCTTACAACAATGTAAGAGGTACAAAGGCGGACTTAAGCCTAAAAGCATTCTCTACCAGTCAACCTTTGGAAGTGAGAGAAACATCTTAGTCTTAGAATTATACAAGATTGGCCGTGCCCCACTCGGATACAGCCCAAATTGTGAGATTTAGGCCAGATCCTCACTATAATGCCGTTCACAGTTCGTTCTCGGTTAGATATAAATACTTTTTAACAAAAAATAAAACCAACGAAAAAAAAACTGAAAAGCAAAAAATAAAATAAACCTTTTAGTATTATAAATTAAGATCCGAAATTATCAGTAAATAAATAATTTTGAGACCGTGCCAAACAAACAACCAAAATTAATTACATAAAATTCATAATATTATGAGGGCAGCGGCATGCGATGCACACGGCAGCAGCAGCGTGCCGCACATCTTTTCGCCGTTTGTTTTTTCATTGGTTTGGCACCGCCTCAAAATTATTTATTTACTGTTTTATGAATTATAGATTCAGTTACTAGGTAAAAATGTAGTAGATGAAATATCAATCATCCCCTATTTTCATACCTATAGGGGTAAAATTTTGTTTCGAAATTTAAACAAGAGTAACATCAAGGTATACACTATTCAATAAAAAAAGAATCATCGAAATCGGATCATCCAGTACAAAGTTATTGGGGTTAACATGTAAAAATTCCGGGTAAAAAACGGGTGAATAATCAATCATTCCCTATTTTCGTACCTTTAGGGTGGGAATAAAATTTTCAAAAAAATATGGGACCAACTTCAGGACATACTCTATCCAATAAAAAAAGAATCATCCAAATCGGACCACCCTGTGCCGATTTCTGCGTGATCATACATTAAAAAAAAATATATATACGTGTCGAATTGAGAACCTCCTCCTTTTTTTTTCGTCGGTTAAAAATATTATGCAGTATAAAATATATGTGTGCATTCATACTATCCGTGACAGTCAAGTTTCGCTCCAATTGTATAATTTGTACGTGATACGACTTTACCAGACCGAGATCGGATCGAGAACGGACTGTGAACGGCATTATAGTGAGGATCTGGCGTTATACGTTCCACCACCAATCTGCTATCGTCTGCGTACCCATAGATAACAGGCATGAGCGAGTCATTTCTATGTATCAAGAAGAAATCCCAAACCTAGCCAATAAGGCCAGAGGATATGTCGGAGCTGGAAGCTTGCTTAAATGTAAGAATGCCAAAGTTTGGGTTCAGCAGCCAAAACCCTTTGTGGCAAGTAAACTTTTACTGCCTGCCCTCACGTCTCGCCGCGTTTTGCCATTCTGTACAAGGCCAGAACGCAGGGATATGAAACTAACCACGTATAGATTGGAACTAACTTTTTTACCAAGTTCTTTCAATCCATACACGAGCAGTACGCAAATAATCGCGTATACTTCGTAGAAGACGTAGAAGTATATCTTGTTCCATAATGTACAGCGCCATTACGCATACGGACTAATCGTGTGTGTATCGGTACCTCCGTGACAGGAGGAGTGGAGGGCGGATAATTTTTCAAAATTGGTGACAGAACCGACTTAGTCAACCCCGACCCCACGTGATACTAGTCTGCCCTACCCCTAGAGTGAATGTGAACCCCGGAGGCGCGGAGGGAGAGCAGCCCCCGCCCGCTGTAATACCTCGTTTACATTCAGCTCATT
The DNA here is from genome assembly GCA_911387775.1 of Thymelicus sylvestris. Lineage (NCBI taxonomy): Eukaryota > Metazoa > Arthropoda > Insecta > Lepidoptera > Hesperiidae > Thymelicus > Thymelicus sylvestris. Next base: position 30,860,898 of record OU426885.1, on the reverse strand, counting down.
TGAGCAGGAAAGTAGGTAGGGAAGTGGGCAGGACGAGTATGTGAACACGATACTTCTCATGCTCCTACCACTGCTACTCGCGCTGCCCGGCGCTCCCCAAAAGAGCGGTTTTTCAGCCAGTGTTGCCAATGCTACGGCAATTACCGTGTTCTACAGCTTTCAGGCCAAACAATCACAAAATCTACGGGCCACGGTTGGAACCCTATTGCCGTAGCAAATTCTACGGCTTTTCGCAAATTTTCACAAAGTCAATTTTATTTATTGTTTTGCAAACATTTAACGAATGTTAAACCCTTAAAACAGCGCCACCAGGTTTATATTGATGTTAATGTAGGCTAATGAAAAGTATTACTCGTTTTGTGGGCATCAAATTCACTGCCGATGACCTTTTTTTTTAGTTCGAGCGCTGAACCGATGATATATATTGGCGTAATTGGATTGCTACGGCCCACACTTGATCCTTTCCCATATAAACACGGCTTTTTTATCTAATGGGCTCCATTGACGATGCGATCGATCGATCGCACCGATCGATCGGTTCAAAAGTGCCACTCATAGCGGTAACATACACTACCGATCCGTCGGTGCGATCCGTCGTTGCCGACCGAACGACGGATCGCACCGATCGATCGCATCGTCAATGGCGCCCATAATGTACACGGCCTTCCAAAAATTTTCATTGGCAACACTGCATTCAGCTCCGTCGCAGTAATATTTCGACGTCTGCCATTGCCGAAAGTCGAAAGCGATGTGAGTGGTAGGGCAGTATGTAAACACTACACTTCTCTCGATCCTGCCACGGCAGTATCAAGGGGATTATTGCCGACAGCGCGAGGAGCAGCGGTAGGGGCTGAATGTAAACGAGGTGTAACAAACTGCAGGCACCATGTGAGCCGAAGCGGCTGAGGCTGGTCGCCGCAGGCGACCAAAAAGCCGAAGCTGCGTAGGCGAGCATGGAGTGCCTGCAGTTTGTTACGCAAGGGCGGAGGGGCTGCACTTCCCGCAGCGCCGGAGACGTTTGGAAGCCTGTTTGTGTATCAAAAACCCCTAAATTCTCCCTAAAAGTGCATATAATGCAACTTTGTAAATATAAAGATTTTTAATTTTACTTTACTTAATACATCATTTGGTAAAAAATATACAACTAAATGAATGAGTTGGCCTTTTGAAAAGTGTCATTATAAAAGGCAGACCAAACGTACAGTTGGCAACTGTTAGGTTGGGAAATAAAACAAAATTATGTGATAAGTTGGCAAATGATTATTCGGCGAAATAAAATTCTGCGAAACGTTAGTTGGCAAGTGATAATCTGCCAAACAATATTCGGTGAAAAAGCAGAGATCCCGAAGTGTAGTATAGTTTGGAACGAAGAAGGACACCATCTACGATACAAAATATACACAATCATTACGCAAAATTCGTGTATGCATTGTAACAATAAATTTAAAAACAGCCTTACAATATATACGCGAGCAGTTTCCTATCGCTGCGTTCTAGCGTTGTACAGAAGGAAAAGACGCCGTCTCGCTCTTGCTTGTTTTTGTCTTTTACACACATTACCAACTACGCATGGAGTATAGTATAGCAGTGATAGCCTAGCGGTAGAACGTTGGTCTCCCGAACGAAGGGGCCCGAGTTCAAACCCTGGCACGCACCTCTAATTTTCAAATATTGTGTGCGTATTACAAGATAATTATCACTTGCTTCGGTGAAGGAAAACATCGTGAGGAAACCTGCACACCGGAGAGTTCTCCATAAAGTTCTCGAAGGTGTGTGAAGTCTACCAATCTGCACTTGGCCAGCGTGGTAGACTATGGCCTAATACCCCTCACATTGTGAGAGGAGACCCCGAGCCCAGCAGTGGGACAATTATGGGTTGTTGCTTTGCTTTTATAGTATAGAATGCCTGGGTGAAGTATGAAATAAATAATATTCAAAGCGTTACATGAACGTTTTAGATATTCTATAGATTGCCTAGGTATTGTACAGACTGCTGAATTTTACAGATATCCGGTAACATATATATTTTTATTATTTTAAAATCGAGTTGCTTGCCGCCCTCTCTTCATTTGCCGCCCGGGGCCACGGCCCCCCCACGCCCCCCACGCTACGCTACTGCTACTCCTAGTATTCCGCAAATAGACTGATGTCATCATTTGAATAAACATTACGAAATCATTTTGCAGGCGGCAGTTTTTCACAACACACTTATCATCTTCAACAGATAAAAACAGGTTTTGATAGAAACGATAACACTCATTGTATAGTTAACTGGTAGAATTCAATGCCAAATTATATTCTCTGTTAGAAGAGTTTTGTAGTGTTGAAATATTTAATTTCATGTAGTGTTTGATTTTTATTCAAGAAAAACATGGTTCTAATTTATAAAATGTTTGTGAACAGTGTTTTTATTTGTTCGTTATTAGCTGTAGTTAATTCAGCTAAAATACTAGTGGTAGTGCCCGCGGCATCGATAAGTCACCAAGTTGTGTTTCGGCCATTGATTCAAGAACTCATTAAACGTGGTCATGAAGTGACATTTATAACAACTGACCCAATGTACTCACGAGACGAATTACCAAAGAATTTGACTGAAATTGACCTTCATGATTTATCCTATGGTCTATGGAACAAATTTCTAAGTGAAATGAATGAAAATAATCACTTCTTGGTTTTGAAATCTAAGTTTCGTTTGATATCAAGAATTTTCGGAGAACAATTAAAATATAAATCGGTACAAGAACTCATTAGAGATAAGACAGCAAAATTTGATTTATTGATTTTGGAAGCAGTTTTTACGCCTGCTTTGATATTTTCACATATTTTCAAAGCTCCAGTTATTCAGATGAGTTCATTTGGAGCTACTCCTGGTAACATGGAAACAATTGGAGCATCAACACACCCACTGTTATATCCGACACATTATCGGCAAAAGATTTATAATCTTACAATTTGGGAGAAAGTCACAGAGTTATACTTTGATGTTTCTTTAAGTAAAGTGTTAGAAGAACAAGAAGACATTGACAATAAAATGCTAAAAAATATTTTTGGAGTTGATTTACCTCCACTGAGTCAGTTGAAAAATAATGTAGATATGCTGTTTTTGAATGTCCATCCAATTTGGTTGCACAATCAACCTGTGCCACCAAATGTTATTTTTACTTGGGGTATTCATAAGGTACCAGAAAAACCATTGCCTAAGGTAAGATCACTTGAACCAATTTTAAATAAATCTCATAGCAAGTTTTCATTCAGCATTAAAAACATAAAATTTGCAAAATTATAAATCAGATTATTTTAATATTTGTATTGAATTATATTATTAATGTAACTATTAATTTAGAAACGATAAATATTTTTACCTTGCAGGATCTTCAGTCTTATTTAGACTCATCTAAAAATGGGGTTATCTACGTTAGTTTCGGCACGAATGTAAAATCTTCAACAATTGGTGCGGAAAAATTGAAAATATTGGTCAAAATATTTTCACAATTACCCCATAATATATTATGGAAATGGGACTTGGACGAGCTACCAGGAAAACCAGAAAATATTAAAATATCTAAATGGGTTCCTCAAGTTGATGTTCTAAGTATATATTTTCTTTCTTTATTGTCAATACTCTATTTTTAGGGTTCCGAAGTAAAATCGGAACCCTTATAGTTTCATCATGTCTGTCCGTCCGTCTGTTCGTTTGTCCGTCTATCCGTCTGTCCGTCCATCCGTCCGTCCGTCCGTCTGTCCGAAGCAAAGCGCCGAGACCCTTAGTGCTAGAAAGCTGTAATTTGGCACGGATATAGGTATTTATTAAAACTCCAGAATCATAGAATAAATTATTGAAAGAAATTTTCCCCTACAGTTTGACTTTAACGTACTCATTTTGATTAGAGTCAAGTGTCCAGCCCCCCTGCCGGCTAATTCGTTGGAGTTGGACTAGTGAAAGAGTTCTCAAAAATCGGTTATATGATGAATTTACAAGGATAACTAACACGGCTATGTTAGCATATCATGTAGTTAATGAGTAATTGACGATAAAATTACTACATCGTAACCTTTCATTACGCGTGGACTGACACGCACTTGCCCGGTTTTTAAGCGACAATTTTGAGTTTGAGGTCATTGTTCGTGATCATAGTTTTGGATGATGATATTGGATTTTATTTTGCAGGACATCCTAACCTGAGACTCTTCATCACCCAAGGTGGTCTTCAGTCTACAGACGAAGCAATAAATGCTGGTGTACCGTTAATTGGTTTTCCAATGTTTGCAGACCAAACGTATAATACGGCAAAATACGAACATTTTAAAATTGGCAAACAACTGGATTTCCATTCTTTTAACGAAGACGATTTAAAAACGGCTATCAATAATATTTTCACGGATTATGAAAGGTTTGTTTATTTCGAGTAGTCTAGTTTCTTTCCAAATTAATATACGACTTTTCTATTTATAGGTTATATATTTACATTGTATAATATAAAAATAAATACTTAAAAGTTAAAAATTAATGAAAATAAATATAAATAACTAGGCCCCTGCGGCCAGTACCTAAAATGCTGGCAGCTTTCATTCGCTTCGCTGTATAGCTATGCTAACATGTTGAGCAAGAAAGCTGCCAGCTCTAGGGTCGCTAGTTAGTTTGGGTACATTAATCGAGATATGCCTTTTGGGAATTCTAAGTGATTGATAGAGTAAAGAAACAGCGGAGATGCTCAAAGTGGTACTTGCAGCTTAATTTTTTTAATAAATTAAAATTGTAATATTTTTCAGTTACCGAAACAATATAATCAAACTCCGAACACAAATGCAGGATCTACCAAAGCCGCCACTAGAGAACGCCATCTGGTGGGTAGAGTACGTACTACGTCACGGTGGAGCGAAACATCTACGTACACCCGCTGCTAATATGCCCTGGACAGAATACTATGAATTGGAGCTTGTATTAATAGTGCTCAGTGGTTCGATAGTCTTTGGAGCTATGGTACTAATGATAGTGTACTTTTGTTGTAAATACATTTCGCGTAGATTAAACCGACAATTTAAAAATAAACTTTCTTAGTAGTTTATAAATTGTTTTTTTTTTCGCTAATTCCAAATATGTATGAAATATGCATGAAAGTATATAACTCAATATCGCCCAATGTGTCGCTTGAGCCTTTTAACATGAAATTCTTTATGGAATTTCATTCTGCTTCTTCTACAATAACTATACTACTATCTATAGCCGATCAGCCGTTTTTTGCATGATTGCGTGACAAACATCCAAACTTTCACATTTATAATATTAGTAGGATAGTAGGAAGTAGGATGATAGGGTTAAGGAGCAACAAGCGTAATATTAAAAAGAAGATCCGTACGCCTCAAAAAGATATGTTTTGGAAACTAGAAATATTAAAGTATAAAGTCAGCGTATTTAAAATATTTGACTTGATCAAAAAAGTGTCTTCATCGTTGTCGTCATCATCTTACATTTACAAGCACAACCAAGTTATTTTTTATCAATTTTATCAATTGTAAGTATTCACTACAAAATTGGAAATTATTAATTTACAGATCTTCCGTCAGTCTTTCGGAAAGTACATAATTATTGCCCGTCTTGTCAGAAACTATAGGGCATATGCGTTACGTACGCATAAAATATAGCATATTAAGTTAACTTTATTTGACTTTGCCTCTACTTAAGGCTCATACTGTCTCATCCGTAGTCACAAACGTCGTCGTCTAAAGATAACTATAATGTTTCACTCAAATCCCAGTACTGCAGTTAGGGAACAGAAAAGCAATTACATTCTCACGAATAGAGATTGCATGATTTTGAGAAGCAAATTGAGCGCTCGTCATTCGCAGTCAATTTTCCCAGACTGTAAAGGGCTGTCACGTACAACGTATGCCGCATGATGATCTTAAAGGTGCACTGCGTACAAGAAACAGGGACATTGGACGTTGGCGTGACGTTTAACCTCTTGTCAAATGGACAGGGTATCATCAAGTAAAGAGAAATAATTTATTACTAGCTCAAAAGAAGAGAAAATGGGTAAAAATGAGAAAAAAGAAATAATGGGTTCGCGTCACCGATGACCGCGACATGTTCGTGACGTGACGTATTGTACTTGCGCCAGACTAACGACGCGACGCCGTGACGTGTAGTATAGTGGCCTGTGTATTGTATGTATACGCATAATTATTGTACTAATATTTTATATGTACTCTTTTTTTATTATGAAAGAGAAAAAAAATTCACTTTATTTCGTTTCCTGCCAAATTGTTGGCCAGTTTGTCTTTTTCTTTATCTTTCTAAATACACTACAAAAGCTAGCTATGTTTAGAGGAAGCCTCTTATTCTTTAAGTGATTGTTATTGGTAAGGTAAGCGATAAGGCCGCCCATTGTCTTTTGTACTTACCTACCTGTTAACAGTGTACTCTTTTGTAAATGTTTTTAGTGTGTACAGTCATTAAAGAGTTTAAATAAATTAAATAAATAAGATACCCTACATCATAATACTAATTATATTTATAATTAGCTGCATTTTAATTAGCCGACGGATCGTTCATGCATACATACGTCATTGACGATTCGTTTATTAATAAGTTATTAATAATAACTATTAGTTTAACCCTCCAGCTCAGAGTTACTAATGGTTACTTAAATCGCTCCTCAGTACAGAATTTGTATGGTGATTCTTTACTAAGGAGTGATTTAAGTAACCGTTAGTGACTCTGAGCTGGCGCGTAAGACTAATAAGATGTCATGTTCACAAAACGCTCATATATAACATCATATATTTTACTTTTAGTAGTTAGTTTTTTCCACAAATTAATGCAGGTGAAACCGCGGGGCACAGCTAGTATTCTTATTATAACATTTAGTTAATTAGTTTTACCAATACTAATGTTAATTATCCCTGTCACCCATATAAAGAAAGAACGGTATCTTAGTGCTTGTTCACACTGAACGCGCGGGCGCGGGCGCGGTTGCGGGCGCGGGCGCGGTAGCGGATTCGTGTTCACACTGGCCGCCAGGCGTTTGCGCGATTGTGACATGCTGTCAGAGGTTGAAAACATGGACGACGATCTATTTTTAACCGAAAATTCATACCTAAAGTTCCATTTAGGTACTCACCCTCCATATCAGGAAACAATTCAGCAATTTCCTTCCATAGTTTATTAAGAATGTTTCTGTTCATAAGATGTCTAGGTGTTTACTCTGCCAAATCTGAGTTCAAAATTCAAATCAAATCAGTTCTAGCCTGAATGGTACTAATAAACTCTTCTGTATTGAAGGACATGATCTTAGATGAAAGAACAACCCTTTATTCTGGGGACATAATGAATTCATGTGCTATCGTTTCTAGTGACAAGTTCAAAATGGTTGAACTTACCTGACATCGCGAGTGAGTCGCGCGCTCCGCCGCTAGTTCAGTGTGAACACTCTCATACATTCTCATGCGTTTGATATTGCCGCTAGCGGGCCGCGCGCGATTGTCGCTAGCGTGCCCGCTACTTACACCGCACGTGCGTTTTGTATGTGAACACTTTCATAGTATGTAGTTCATATGTTTGATATTTCGCGACCGCGCCCGCGACCGCGCCCGCGAGTCAGTATGAACAAGCACTTAGCCAGAATACAATGAATATCAGCAAGAAGTAAACTGGCCAAGCAAGATACCAATAATAATAGTAATGTAAATAATTACATTGTAAATAAGCCACTAGTTCTTTTCATATAACGTTCGACCCGCATACATGGCAGGTAATTACTACTTCCAAGCCTTCTAGATAATTGCTACGATAGAACCATTGATTGAAGTGTATAATTTTATCTTGCACTTCTGCACTATCATCTTGATACGACGCAAATATTCTTGTAAATAATTAGGAATCTGGTAAATTATTTCATAATAGTAAATAGCTGAGTATGCTCCCATATACTCGTCTGTACCGTTAAGTGAATGTTTGGATCAAAAGGATTTTGTGACAACACAGTAAATAAATCGATTTAATTATTGTTAAAATCAGAGTTAAAAATGTCTAAAATATTAACGTTCTCATATTTTGCTGCAACGTTATGCATGATAGACACGGCAAAAATTTTGGGTGTGTTCCCAACACCGTCAGTTAGCCATCAAGCAGTATTCAGAGTTTTAATCCAAGAACTAGTGAGACGGGGACACGAAGTTGTTACAATTACAGCAGATCCAGCTTTTCCGCAAGGAGAAGCACCAGCAAACTTAACGGAAATTGATCTTCACGATATCTCTTATAACTTTCTAAGAGATTTGTTGCCAGAAGTCGTGAATGAATATGAATACGGAAAGGAATCGTCATGGATAAAGCTAGAAGAGCTATTGCAAAGGTTTTGGCCTGTATTAGAATTACAATTAAAATCTGAAACAATGCAAAAATTTATCCAAGAGAAGAGAAACTTTGATATTTTACTAATCGAAGCCTATGCAAGACCAGCTATTGCATATTCGTATTTATTCAAGGCGCCCGTTATTTTAGTTAGCTCTTTTGGTGCTACGTTAGAAAATTTGCAAACTTTTGGTGCCTCAACACATCCTACGCTGTATCCGATACCATTTCGGCAACGTTTATTTAATCTGTCACTTTGGGATAAGTTGCGAGAATATTATTACCACGTGCAGTATTTTATGTTTACACAAAAAAGCAATGAACGTTTTGATAACGAGCTGGTGCAACGAATGTTTGGTCCAAACGTACCTCCTGTCTCTGAACTCAATAAAAATGTGGATATGATATTTTTAAATGTACATCCAATATGGATGAATAACCAGCCTGTACCACCTGGTATCGTTTTTATGGGAGGATTACATCAGAAACCAATAAAGGAACTTCCACAGGTAATTTTTAATTTTCCACAGGTAAATTTTTATTACCACCATACATACATGTTAACTTATAGGACCGCATATTGAAAAAAAAAAATTCAGGGTACCTCCCTACAGGTCTTAAGGATGAATTTTTCATTCGTCACGTATCCTACATTGTGGGGTATCGTTGAAAAGGTCATCCAAAAAAATATGGTTTGGTTAAGACTATTTTTGGAATTAGGGGTCCGTTTGCTAAATATTTGACTTTAAAGTGCTAATTTTGGTTAGAAACAAGTGCCCTCTTCCCTGCCGGCTAAACTGTTCGAGTTGGACAAGTGAAAAAATTCTCAAAAATAGTTTATATGACGAATTTTCAAGGAAAACTATCACGTCTATGGAAGCATAAGTAGTTAATGAATAATAGTTGATAAACTGACTACTTCGGAACCCTACATTGCGCGTGGCACGGACTTACCCGGTTTTTCTAATTATTTTCAGGACTTAAAATCATATTTGGATTCATCGAAGACTGGCGTTATTTATGTTAGCTTTGGCACCAATGTTCATCCTATGATGTTTCCCGCAGAACGATTAAACATAATAACCGAAGCTCTTTCTGAACTACCATACGATATTTTATTTAAATGGAACGATGACGAACTTCCAGGAAGAACTAAAAATATAAAAATTTCCAAATGGATGCCGCAGTCGGATGTTTTGAGTAAGTAAGAGATAGTATTTTATGTGGCAAAGTAGAACAGCCTGATATACTATCTAGATATTGGACTATATTTGACGACGAACATTTTGGTAATTCCGTGAAGTTATGCATATTTATGTTGACATTTGTTTTAATTTGATTTAATTTATGGAAATTGGATTTAATGTGATTTAATTTAATTAATTTAATTTTAATGTGATTTTGATGTAGCATTTTAATTTTACTGTCCAATATTAACACTACACTTAGGATAAAATTTTAAGTAATATGTGCTAATATGGAATGTAAATTTTTATTAGATATTATTATATTATCTAAGTATATTAAATTAAACCTCTTACAATTTTTTTCGAATCAGTTTTTTTAAATATAAAACTACATTTAATTACCTAAATATAGAACTACAGATCCGGTTTAGGGACATACCATTCTTAGCTCAAATTTTTTTTCCAAAAAAAATCTTTATTTTATTATGTTGTTGACTTTGTATTTAACGTTACTTGATTTAGAAGCATGTGTATAATTTTGAAAGAGTATTTCTTATTACAAAATGTTTTAGGACTATTGTGATATCTTTTGTATTGTAGGACATCCCAAAGTTAAAGCGTTCGTAATGCAAGGAGGACTGCAGTCAACTGATGAGGCAATAACTGCTGGCGTTCCATTAGTTTGTATACCCATGCTCGGCGATCAGTGGTACAATGCTGAAAAATATGTTCAATTAAACATTGGACTCAAACTTGATTTATACAAGCTTACTAAAACGGAACTGAAAAATGCGATAGAAACAGTTGTTTCGAATAGAAGGTAAAGTAATTACTGTTCGTAAGTAATAATATCTGTCATATTAATCACACATCTGATATTAATGATAATTATACTTAAGCAAGACACTTGAGAGGAAGCGAATAAGCGGGTTTTGTTCCATGCCTACGCCTAAACATAATAATATAATGAGTCATTCGGTCAATCAGTATTAATTTTTTGAAAATTTTGGACGTTATTTTATTCTCACATAAAAGTTATGAACTCCACGAAAGTTAAAAGCTTTTGGAAGTTATTGAAAACTCGTAAGAGTTGAATTATTTGCAGTTATCGCGAGAACATAGTGAGACTGCGCGGGGTAATGAGCGACCAGCCGCAGAGTCCGCTAGAGCGCGCCGTCTGGTGGGTGGAGTACGTACTACGGCACGGCGGTGCGCGGCATCTCCGGGCACCCGCCGCCAACATGCCGTGGACGGAGTACTTTGAACTGGAATTAGTTTTAATATTATTATCGTGTTTACTAATTAGCTTCTCAATAGGATTGACAGTAGTTATATGGATATGGCGTTACGTTACAAAGTTTTTGAACTACAATGATAAAGTTAAAATTCATTAAAATAGTAGATGAATTATTGTTATCTTTAAAGCGTAAATTGACTTGTAAGAAATACACGACGAGTAGGTACTATCAGAATATTTTGTATGGAACTATTGCATCATAAAGTTTTGAAATTTTTTGTGTGCACTTTTTTATGAAACATTGAAATTCCCTCAACAGATGTCCACTGTGGAAACACCCTTGCCTACGAAGTCTAATCAAAGCTATTTCTTATTCTTAGATTAAAAATATGATCACTTTATATATTTAACTAGCTGCTCGGACAGACTTCGTTCTGTCAAATTTTTTTTTTGAGATGTAAGTTATCCTATCTTTCAAGTTGGATCGAACTGCACACGGTGTGCAAAGTTGATTAAAATCGGTTAAGTAGTTTAGGAGTCCATCGCGGACAAACAACGTGACACGTAATTTATATATATTAAGATTAAGAAGATAAAATATTCCCAAAGTTACATTCTCAGTAGATGTTTTAAAATAACGCAAAAAGCGAATGATTTAGGTCAACTTTGTGAATTACTGGAGAAGTATTACTTTGAATAATAGTGTCATAAAAATTTAATATCTTAAGATGTTTGAGACCTTCTGTCCATTCAGGGGTATAAGTGCCGTCATTGCCCTTATTGTTGGTGATTGTTCTTGTTAATTAGTTTGAGAGTCATTTAAGAAGTTCTATTTAATGTACTTGATGCTACGAGTATTATTGACTAACGAGTTAGGAGAAACGGAATAACATGAGTGCGATGAAGTGTTCTATTTGTTTTTAGTACTATTTTGTATTTACTTTGTTTATTGTGTATTGTTTATGTATTTGTGTAATTATGTATTTCATTTTGAATTTTTCGGTAAACTTCACCCAAATTCACGGTTTTCCTTCGGTGAAGGAAAACATCGTGAGGAAACCTGCTCACCGGAGAGTTCTCCGCAAAGTTCTCAAAGTTGTGTGAAGTCTACCAATCCGCGTGGTAGACTATGGCTTGTACCCCTCACATTGTGAGAGGAGACCTCGAGCACAGCAGTGGGACAATTATGGGTTGTTGCTTTGCTTTTTCACCCAAATTACTACTTCACCTCATTTTATGCTAGTGTCGTTTGAGGGACTTAATTAAGCAAGAAAGAACGTCAGTTTACTTAGAAATAATTCTAATGCGAACAATCAAGTTGTTTCGTTAGAATTGACTTTTACCTATAAACTCAAAAGTTTCCAGGAAAAATCTCGCGTGATACAAAGCAATGACAATGAATAAGGACATAAGCCAAATGATACTAAACCGTGTGAGAAATGTTAGCTCGGAACCGAATGAATGCGGTCGTATCATAAAAATTGTATTTTCCTTTCCGTAGTGAAACATTGTGAGATTTAGCAATACGAACCACGTATCGTACAGACAGTGGATTAAGAATTCGTTTTATATCATTCGGCGTGTTATTGTGTTCGTGTGCAGAATCTATATTGTTTCATGTTTGAAGTATAAATAGAAGGTACAATTCGCGGTAAATCTGATATGGAACTTGTTACTTTTGCTCAAAGTAATTCAAGAAATATAGTGTTAAAATATAGGGGGATGATATTCATAAGGAATGCAGCTGAAATACATGTTTTATAGCACAAGAGTGACTCAGGTCCGGACAGGTTCGTTTTGATAGTGACCCCTACATACTTAGCCCGTGGGGATTACTGAATGTCCTGTTCTTGAAACTGCCGAAAAGGGTTGCCATGGTTTATACCTGGGAAGGGCATTAAGTGCGCGCTGCATCTTGACTATAACGTAGGGTATACTGAGCGAGTGTAAAGCAAGCCATCGCCGCATCGTGGCAACCACGGTCGAACGCCTTATGCATGTCTAGGAATATACACGCACGATCTCTATTGTTTAGTGCCAAGGTAACAGAGTATGAAAATCTATACACCATGTACAAAATACACCGTAAAAATATAATTAATTACCATAGCTAAATATACTGTCAACAAGTAAGCTGTCGTGTTAACAGTGTTTTATTGTCTCATTATTAAAACATTCGCAGACTGCAGTTTTCAATAAAACACTAATCACCTTCAACGTGCAGATAACAACACTTTTATTGAAACAGCTGTCAATAAATAAACGATAATTACAAGTACTTGTTTAATTGACTAGTTGATTTTTTTTTAATTCTTTATTTATTATGGAGAGTTTGATCAATTATGATCATACCACTCTCATAGGAGCATAACTACCTTACAATCTACGCTTAACAACTAAATTAACTAATTTGTATAGCATCCTGGCTTCTTCCGATTGAGGGAAAGCCAGGATGCTATTAAATATTCCAACCTCGCACCGATTGATGTTGTATTTCTGGACATAGTTCGTTCTTTCAGCCTCAATCCGCACACACTCAACCAGATGGTACACATCTTCTGCTATGTTACATTCTACACAGTTTGGTGACTCAGACTTTCCCATCAAATATGTGAACATACCTAGTGGAATATGACCGGATCGAAGTCTGAAAGCCGTCACTACGTCCAATCTAGACATCTCTGTTCCTGAAAACCAAGGGGACCGAGTGAGCCTCGGTTGTATGGTCTTGTACCATATCCTCTTGGGTAAGGACCGCTCGTCAAAGTACCCCTTCCACATCGCACTACATTTACTTCGAACCTTATACAAGTAATCCGAATACAGGGGTAAGCAAGATAAGGGTATGCCATTTATAATTGCGTCTTTTGCTAGACGATCGGCTTCTTCATTACCTGCTAGGCCAAGTGGGAGGGTATCCATTGAATTTTAACAATTTTATTATGATTAGCTAATTTCTGTATACATTCTAGAATACTATAAGCTACGGGAACTCCTCTCACATTCGAGGTGCACCGAGCCAGATGATGAACAGCACTTTTAGAATCTGTTAAGATAACAAATTTTCCTGGTCCTAAAGAATCTATACATGAAATGGCCTCAGCAATCGCAATTAACTCGGTGTACATTATCGATATCTTAACATTGATGGTAAGTTGTATTGAGCTTTTATTTTGTTGATCAAATATTGCCAAACCGCTATAATTTAAATTTTTGGAGCCATCCGTGAATATTTGATAATAATTAGAAAAATTGGACTTTAAAAATTTTGTACACATATTTTTTAACTCATTATAATTATATTTTCGGTCTGGGTGTGAATGTCCTTGTCTAGTGTATTGTCCATGGCACCCACGACACAGGGAATCCTAGTGTGGGGCTATGAGTGTGAAGCGTTATTTATTTATTTATATATTTTTGTTTTGATTTTTCGATACCATCAATATTAGTTCCTAATACGGTCGAGAGGTCCACATTGCTGACCCATGTGTCTAAGGAATACATCTCCAGCTGGCTACTGGTATATATTATTGTATCTTTTAAGTGTTCGTGAACTATAACTAGTAATGGTTTACTTTTGTTTCTCCAATAACTACTTTGGCACCGGGTGCTTAAGTTACATAATATGATGTTGTTAAATTCATTGCATTCTAGGGACCTACACTTTAGCCAAAATTTTCCCGCCAGATAGTAAGTACCTACGAGTATGTAATGGTTGTAAATATAATTCAGATTCCATAATGTGAACCGCAGTACTCTTTATGAAACCTCCGATTATACGCATGCATTGGTTTTGCACCTTGTCAAGCTTACTTAAATTAGTTTTACAGCTATTTCCAAATAATATACAAGCATAATCTAACCTGCTACGGACCATGGCTATGTAAATATGTCTCAAGTTAACTGGATGTATGCCCCAACCACTACCGGCCAGATCCTTGAAGATATTAATTAATTTTAGACATTTATTTTTTAACTCATCAATATGCTTCGACCAACGTAATGATCTATCAAGCCATAAACCTAAATATTTTGCGTGATCTACCACTTGCAGTGACTGCCCGCCAATTATTAAGTTCATATAATTAGTTCGATACCCCCTTTTAAAATACATAATTTACTCTTTTTTAACGAAATACTTAATCCAATGTCAGCGAGTAATAATTCATCAAACTTGTTTATCGCTTCCTGTAATTGGTTTCTACCCTCTTCTAAGTTATTGCAACATAAATACAATATAAAATCATCGGCATACTGTAAGATTAATACGTTATTGATACTATTGCAAATATTAGACGTTGCTATATAAAAAAGCAACGGTGAGATCGGGTCACCCTGGGCTAAACCCCGACAACTGCTTCTAGAACAATGATATGAATCCAAAGTACTTTAAGTAAGCAAACAGTGTTTTATTGTCTCATTATTAAAACATTCGCAGACTGCAGTTTTCAATAAAACACTAATCACCTTCAACGTGCAGATAACAACACTTTTATTGAAACAGCTGTCAATAAATAAACGATAACAACAAGTAGTTGTCTAATTGACTAGTTGCATTAACTGCCTTATTTTCTGTTACAAGACTTTTGTAGCGTCTCAGTATTATTACATAAACATTCCTTAAATGTAGTAGTTGATTTTTATAAAAAAATAAAAAAATAATTATGATATAGACTTCCAGTTATTTAATAACGATGTGTCGTGATTCTAAATTGTAAAATGTTTGCGAATAGTGTTTTTATTTTTTCATTATTGGCTAGTTATTTTTGTATAGCTATAGTAAATTCAGCTAAAATATTAGTGGTAGTGCCCACGCCATCGATAAGTCACCAGGTTGTGTTTCGTCCATTGATTCAAGAACTCATTAAACGTGGTCATGAAGTTACATCAATAACAACTGACCCAATGTACCCGCAAGATAAATCACCAATTAAACTACGTGAAATTGATTTTCATGATTTATCGTATGAATTGTATAACAAAATGCTTCATGAATTGCCTAAATATAAGCAAAGAAACGTAGTTTTTGAAATGAAACTCGTGTTTCGTGAAATTTCAAAATGTTTCGAAGAGCAACTAAAGTCTAAGTTAGTACAAAATCTTATTACCGACAAGACAATAAAATTTGACTTGTTGATCGTGGAAGCGTGTGCTAACGCTGCGTTGATATTTTCACATATTTTCAAAGTTCCCCTGATTCAGATGAGTTCTTCGGGAGCTGTTCCTGGTAATATGGAAATGATTGGTGGAGCAACACAGCCTTTTTTATATCCAACGATATTTCATACGAGGATTTATAATCTTACTATTTGGGAGAAGATCACGGAATTATACAATCATATTGCTTTCAATAAGATGATGGAAAATGAAGAAGTACGTGACAATAAAATGCTACAAAGTATTTTAGGAGATGATGTACCTCCACTGAGTCAATTGAAAAATAATGTCAATATGCTGTTTTTGAATATCCATCCAATTTTGTTGCATGGTCAGCCAGTGCCACCTAATACTATTTTTACTTGGGGTATTCATAAGCTGCCGGAAAAAACATTACCTGAGGTAAGACCATTTGAGCAAAATTTGAATACTATTTAATTACGGACTTAAATAGGTAAATCTGAGTACTATCAGTGGCAGTGCATTTCAATTAACTATGTCTTGGAAACTCTTAGAAATAATCTTTATTGTTTCTGTTGGTACACGTAAGATGTTATACAGTTATGTTATTCTCAACAGGGACCCATTACGGGTGTACATTGGTCGTAATAATTTTAATATTAATTTTAATTTATCTATTACATTAACATTCATATTTTATATTACATTACATTATATTATACTAACATTAAATTTTATCATTTAATTATTACATATAAAATTAACATTTATCTATGAAAAATTAAGATAAATTTGGAAATAATAAGATAATATTGAAAAGATGTTTGTACCATGAATATTGATGGTTGTACAGTCCCCTGCAGAGAAAAGTAACCGGGTTGGCTTTAGAAACCTGCGGCATCGGTATCTGGGTGATTTTGGCTTTAATTGATAGGCAGTGATGCCCCTAATCATAATCTAGTTGGTTTTTGTGAGGTAATGCGTCGTTTTTTAAAAATCTTAATTTTAATTTTTGAGGTTATTTCCAAAAAATACAACAAATTATGTTACTTAATTATAAAATTTATGTTATTAGGTATATTTTATTCTATTATATATTATAATTATAACAATTAGGAGTTCATTGGAAAAATTGGTGGCCCGGGGAAGGTGGTCGACCTAGATGAAATTTGGAAATAGGAAATACAAGAAAGGTTTTTTTTATATTTAATAAAAGGTTAATATACATAATGTAATATATCAATTTTACTGTTTATGTCATAGTCTATTAAATTTGTTTATTACATTCTAGTTAATTTTTTCAAAATTGGTGACAGAACCGACTTAGTCAACCCCGACCCCACGTGGTACTAGTCTGCCCTACCCCTAGAGTGAATGTAATGTCCAGCGCCGGAGACGTTTGGAAGCCTGTTTGTGTATCAAAAACCCCTAAATTCTCCCTAAAAGTGCATATACTGTAACTTTGTAATTATAATGATTTGTCATTTTTTTTATAAAATTGGTGCGTTTTGTGTGTGTCCCCATACGGAGGTCGTAATTTTCTTTCTTCCTCCACCACCTGACATTAATTTAGACTAGTTGAAGACAAATATTGAGCAGTTTTCACAAGATTTAACCTCAAAATAAAAATAAAAAAAACTCAAAATTATGTGTTTCCTCACTAGCCCTTTTAAGGGGAGGGGTTCCTTACCCCACTCCCTACCCTCTCCCTCTAACTCCACCCCCCTCCCGGTGCCACAGGTTTCTAAAGAAATACCAAGTAACCCATCTGTTTATAAAAACACGGTAGCTGAAGGGTTACTTTTCTCTGCAGGTGACTGTACGTAACGATACGTTTTTCTTTGAAATTTTAAAGAGAGCTGAAAGTCTACAAGTTTGCTACTTCAGTGATGGTTAAATTTTGCTTATGCTTAAGTGAGATTACGAAAAGGCATTTTAATTAGGCAAATTAATTTTATGGTTGACTTTTCTTACGATATTTTCACTTTTATAATTAAAGGGTAAATAATGACGCATTTGTTTTTGCAGCTGCTATTAGTCTAAAGTATGTCACCTGTCGCATTACTCACTCAAACGATTGAACAGTTTAACATGGTAATAAGTAACTCTTTAAATTATATTTCCTGATTGAAGAATTTCGTAGTGTTTCATTACGTAAAAATGTTTTGAATGCAGTGGTAGTATATTAAAATTCAAGCAAATTCCTTAACATTTGACTGTGTTAGCGTTTATTTATTATTATTTTGTTTCGAAAGTTATTCCATTGGGAAGTCTTGTAATTCTAAATTGTGAAATGTTTGCGAAAAGTGTTATTATTTGTTCATTATTAGCTGTAGTTAATTCAGCTAAAATACTAGTGGTAGTGCCCACGCCATCGATAAGTCACCAGGTTGTGTTTCGTCCATTGATTCAAGAACTCATTAAACGTGGTCATGAAGTTACATCAATAACAACTGACCCAATGTACCCACGAGATCAATCACCAAAAAATCTACTTGAAATTGATCTTCACGATTTATCGTATGGTTTGTGGAACAAAATGTTAAATGAATTGCCTTGTATCGCACAAAGGGACTTTTTTTTGGAAATGACACTTGTGTTTCGTGTGCTGTCAAAAATTTTCAAACAACAAATAAAATATAAATCACTGCAAAAGATCATTACAGATAAGACATCACAATTAGACTTATTGATTGTGGAAGCATGTGTTACGCCTGCTTTGATATTTTCACATATTTTTAAAGCTCCAGTAATTCAGATGAGTTCATTGGGAGCCATTCCAAGAAAACTGGAAACAATTGGTGCAGCATCACATCCCATTGTATATCCGGCACATTATCATCAAAGGATTTATAATCTTACAATTTGGGAGAAAGTTACTGAATTATACTTTCATTTTGCTTTTGATAGGATGCTTGAAAATCTAGAAATTGATGATAATAAAATGCTACTAAATATTTTTCGAGTTGATGTACCTCCAGTACCTCCACTGAGTCAGTTAAAGATAAATGTCCATATGCTGTTTTTGAATGTCCATCCAATTTGGTTGCATAATCAACCAGTGCCAAAAAATGTTATTTTTACTTCCGGTATTCATAAGATACCTGAAAAATCGTTGCCTAAGGTAAGACAAAAAATAAATTTATTTAAATTAAAGAACATTTTTAGATTTAAGAATCTGTTTACAAAATATTATGCTTAGAAGTGCCAAGTTTAGAGTCAAGTGTCTTGCCCCTCTACCTGCTACATGGTTGGTGTAAAAAATGTTAAAAATACACGGTATTAGGATCGTGATGAATTTTAAATCTAAAATTAAAATTAAATAAACCGCCAGTTTTAATTACATACCTAAGGACACTTTAGATTAAGTCAACATTGAGACAAAAAACTACATCATAATTGGTTCATCTATTTGGGAGCTACGATGCCACATACATACAAACAAACAGATACACACATCCACAGATACACTGACACGTCAAACTTATAACACCCCTGTTTTTTCGTCGGGGGTTGAAAAAGAAAACTATCACGGCCAAGTTAGCATCAGTACTTCTTAATCCCATCAAAAACATAAATGTAAAGTGAGAGTCAATTAAAAAAAAAAAAAGAATTGAGATCTAAATGGGTGCCAATTTCTGTGTAGAAAAGCCTAAAATTTTAGTCACAAGAACATGCAATTAACTTGCAAGTACGGAACCCTATACAGTACGTGACCGGTTTTTTTATTTAGTACTAATGCAAATAATTGCTCTTCATCCTTGGATGTATTTTTAAATAAAATGTTATAGTATGTTAGAAACGTTTATTCTAAAATACAGCAGCAACGTTGTATTTAAGTGATTTATGGTGACAAATTCAAATTTCAGGATACTTGAACTTAACCTGCTTTAACATTTAATCACATTACTTTCAAAAACATAGATAGTATTACTATTTCAGTGATCTCTGTTGTTTGGTCATCTGTTTTGTTAATTGAATACGAATAACAAAAAAAAAAAAAAACATTTGCAGACTGCAGTTTTCAATAAAACACTAATCACCTTCAACGTGCAGATAACAACACTTTTATTGAAACAGCTGTCAATAAATAAACGATAACTACAAGTAGTTGTCTAATTGACAAGTTGAATTAACTGCCTTATTTTCTGTTACAAGACTTTTGTAGCGTCTCAGTCTTATTATATACACATTCCTTAAATGTAGTAGTTGATTTTTATAAAAAAATAAAAAATAAATTATAATATAGCCTTCCAGTTATTATATAACGATGTGTCGTGATTCTAAATTATAAAATGTTTATGAATAGTATTTTTATTTTTTCATTATTGGCTAGTTATTTTTGTATAGCTATAGTAAATTCAGCTAAAATATTAGTGGTAGTGCCCACGCCATCGATAAGTCACCAGGTTGTGTTTCGTCCATTGATTCAAGAACTCATTAAACGTGGTCATGAAGTTACATCAATAACAACTGACCCAATGTACCCGCAAGATAAATCACCAATTAATCTACGTGAAATTGATGTTCATGATTTATCGTATGGATTGTTTAACAAAATGCTAAGAGAATTGCCAAAAAATAATCAACGGGAATTACTTCTGGAAATGACACTTGTGTTTCGTGAGCTGTCAAGAATTTTTGAAGAACAATTAAAATCCATATCGGTGCAAAAACTCATAACAGAAAAGACAACACAATTTGATTTATTGATTATAGAAGCATGTGTTACGCCAGCTTTGATATTTTCACATATTTTCAAAGCTCCACTTATTCAGATGAGTTCAATGGGAGCTATTCCTGGTAATATGGAAATGATTGGAGCAACAATACACCCACTTTTATATCCAACGCATTATCATATAAGGCTTTACAATCTTACTTATTTAGAAAAAAACACAGAGTTATACACTCATGTTGCTTTTAATGAAATGTTAGAAACACAAGAATTTTACGACAATAAAATGCTACGAAATATTTTTGGAGTTGATGTACCTCCCCTCATTCAGTTGAAAAATAATGTACATATGCTGTTTTTGAATGTTCATCCAATTTGGTTGCATAATCAACCTGTGCCACCAAATGTTATTTTTATTTGGGGTATTCATAAGGTACCTGAAAAACCATTGCCCAAGGTAAGATTTCTTGAGCCAATTTTAAATACTTCTCACGGCAAGACTTGACAGTTGAACGTTTTAGCCTTTGTACTTTGTTCACACTTTGTACCAGTGGCTTCAAGTATAGGTTTTTTTAAATATTAATTTTAAATATTGCCTAAGGTAAGAAAAGTACGTTGATTTGAAATATGTTGTTATTAATCAGTCAAAACATAATAAATTTACTAGTTCAAATAAGTTTACGAAGGTAATAACTAATACTGACAGCGCCCATTTAAATTGCTGGGAGGTAAAATGCCTCAATTTACTGAGATGTTTAGTCTCATTTTGAAGAAGAAACTCCGTTTCCTTCTGAAGTTTGAACACTAGGCGACTAAATCCGGCTTGATACATTTTAGTAGCTCATTATTAAAACTTTTATTATTTCTCCGAGGGGTAAGAAATCTTCTTCACCTCGACTCCAACTGCCTCCGGATTCTATGCTTTGTCCTTCATTTTACTTTGAAAATATAAGTTCCGGCCCTTCTTCGCTCCCGTGCCTGTGTATACAATATTAAGGGGTGTATATATCTGCTGCAGAAACTACAATAGATTCATTGAATGGTCTTCTTTAGTGATGTCACGTCTTATCAAATGTCACAAATTATCATCAATTAAAGTATCGACGTATGATTTCTCTCAAATCCTACTGGATCCCGGCATAAAAATTAAATTTACCAAGTACTGGCTAGGTTCTCATCTTAACTTCGTTGTTGCCAGCAAATCCTCAGAAAGGTCTAAGTTGACATCTGGCGTACCACAAGGTGGAATCTTATCTCATTTACATGGGTGTGTAATAGTATAATATAATATATGTATGTATAGTATATGTATAGTATAATATGACATGAAAAAACGTTCACTGATCTAATGTTCATTTCATATAATGCTATATTTAATTCATTTGCTCTAATAACATTTAGTATAACGTTTACTTCATATATTTTTATAATGTAATGCTCTTTTTATATAATATTCATTTGACCAATTTTCATTTAATCTAATTTTCAAATAATCTAATCTTCAAACGTACATACCCTGAAAAGGTCTACAGCATGCGGCAAATAGCAAAAAGCATTCCGCATGCAGCAAGTAAGCAGCAGACATGGTTTCCGTCACAGCTCCGGCGCTGTGGGGCTCTGGCGGTCCCATGCGATCTTAAATATCTTCACAGATGCTCTTAATGTTCACCACTGCGGGGTTGGCTTGCTGGCCGGCCAGCTTCCGCCGCTGTGGTGAGCGTTAAAACCACCTGTTCATCAGACACGGGCCGCCGCCCCTCCGCGCCTACGCGGGTTTACAGTATACTGTAGGGATAGGGCATACAAGACTACGTGGAGTCAGTTTTGCAGCGATTTGTTTCTGTCACTAACGTTGACGTTAACACTCGGCCAAACTACAATTATTTGGATTTTTCCAAAAATATACAAACAAAGTACTCAGATTTCTGAATTTTAGGTATTAAACGTTACATAAAGATTTTGAATATTATGGTAGCTCAAAAAAAAGTGTGCATTATACAGATATAATGGATATATTATTCAACCAAGAAAAATAGGAAATATTAAATTATACTAATTAATCATTATATCATTTGATCGTTAAAAAAAGTATATCAAGCAGCATTAGGTCAAATGATTATTTATTAGTACTTAATTTATGTTATTCTATTAACTGTTGCACACCCCATTTATCCACCCAAGATCAAGCCCTGCGGTACACCCAACACAGCCGGTGACCCCGATGATTTAATATCTTTTATACTAACTTTTTGTATCCTATCACTCAAATAAGACGCGATCAAGCTAATGGCCTTGTTTTTTATACCATAGTGGCCAAGTTTAAACAGCAATGTTTCGTGCTGAACACGATCAAATGCCTTAGATAAGTCACAAAATACACCTATGGCATTTTGTGATGATTCCCATGCTTCAAATATATGCTTTAAAAGCCTAGCCCCTACATCGGTTGTACTACGGCCTTTAGTGAAACCGTATTGATCAGGATGTAATAAATTATTATTGTTGAAATAGGATATCATTTGATTCAATATTATCTTTTTAAAAATCTTACTAAGAGTTGGTAAAACAGAAACTGGTCTAATAGTTATTAATATCCGTTTTTTCGCCTGTTTTAAAAAATGGTATAATTTTGCTGCATTTCATAAGATCTGGAAAGATACCCAGATCTATGCATTTATTAAAAACTATGACCAAATATGGTGCTATAATATCTATAATATGCTGTATTATTTTTACCGAAATGCCCCATACGTCACCCGTGTTCTTTACCTTTAGAGACTGAAATGCGTTAATTAAGTCTCTAGTGGTTATATGTATAAATTCAAATAAAATATTACATTCATTAACATGATTTATTAATATAGAAAGTGCTTCCGTCGGCGAAGAAGCTAATGAACTAGTTAACGTTATAGGAATATTACGGAAGTGATTTTCAAACTCACTTGCCACGTCTTTATCAACAGTGATTATGTTATCATTAATTAACAATTCGTAACTGAAATCACAGGACTTTGCGTTACCATTCTCACTACTAATTATATTCCAAGCCGTTTTTATTTTGTTATCCGAGTTAATAATCTTGTCCTTTATGTACATTGATTTCGCCTATTATTTCGCCTATTATTTCAGGCATCGCTATTTAGTTTGGTCAATTGAATACGAACAACGATAAATAATTTTGCACGCAGCAGTTTTCGATAACACACAAATCACCTTCAACTTGCAGATAAAAACACTTGTTGATAAATAAAATGATAACACTAAACTTGTTGTCTAATTGACTGGCTGAATTAAATGTCAAATAATATTCTCTGCAATGAGAGTTTTGTAGTGTCTAAATATGTACACATTCATTAATTTAAGTAGTGTATGATTTTTATCAAAAAAAGTTGTGATTCCAAATTATGAAATGTTTGCAAACAGTGTTCTTATTTGTTCATTATTAGCTATAGTTAATCCAGCTAAAATACTAGTGGTAGTGCCCGCGCCATCGATAAGTCACCAGGTTGTGTTTCGTCCATTGATTGAAGAACTCATTGAACGTGGTCATAAAGTTACATTTATTACAACTGACCCAATTTACTCGCGAAACGAATTACCAAATAATTTAAATGAAATCGATCTTCATGACTTATCCTATGGTCTATGGAACAAATTTCTTAGTGAATTAACTCCAAATGACCAAAATAATCACCTTTCGTGCATGACAATGTCGTTTCGTGAGCTGTCAAGAATTTTCGGAGAACAATTAAAGTATAAATCGGTGCAAAAACTCATAACAGAGAAGACAGCATTTGATTTATTGATTGTGGAAGCACTTTATACGCCTGCTTTGATATTTTCACATATATTCAAAGCTCCACTTATTCAGATGAGTTCATTTGGAGCTATTCCAGGTAATATGGAAATGATTGGAGCATTAACACACCCACTGTTATATCCAACACATTATCATATAAGGCTTTACAATCTTACTTATTTGGAAAAAATCACAGAGTTATACACTCATGTTGCTTTTTATAAAATGTTAGCAAAACAAGAAGATAATGACAATAAAATGCTGCAAAGTATTTTTGGAGTTGATGTACCTCCACTGAGTCAGTTGAAAAATAATGTCCATATGCTGTTTTTAAATGTCCATCCAATTTGGTTGCATAATCAACCTGTGCCACCAAATGTTATTTTTACTTGGGGTATTCATAAAGTACCTGAAAAGTCATTGCCTAAGGTAAGACCACTTGAGCAAATTTTTTTTTAATGTTTTTGTTTGTTTATCTCCGCTAATCTCTGAAACCACTGAATGGATTTCAACAAGAATTAACGTAGGCGTAGTGAGGGCAATTACTAGTAAATGGTCATCATACGTATGATGACCATAATAATATAATGGACGATAATT
This sequence comes from Thymelicus sylvestris, assembly GCA_911387775.1. NCBI lineage: Eukaryota > Metazoa > Arthropoda > Insecta > Lepidoptera > Hesperiidae > Thymelicus > Thymelicus sylvestris. The sequence goes on along the minus strand of OU426885.1, from coordinate 30,835,926 downwards.
ACTTTTTAACAAAAAATAAAACCAACGAAAAAAAAACTGAAAAGCAAAAAATAAAATAAACCATTTAGTATTATAAATTAAGATCCGAAATTAACAGTAAATAAATAATTTTGAGACCGTGCCAAACAAACAACCAAAATTAATTACATAAAATTCATAATATTATGAGGGCAGCGCGGCAGCGGCATGCGATGCACACGGCAGCAGCAGCGCGGCGCACATCTTTTCGCCGTTTGTTTTTTCATTGGTTTGGCACCGCCTCAAAATTATTTAAAAAAGCAAAGCAAAGCAACAACCCATAATTGTCCCACTGCTGGGCTCGGGGTCTCCTCTCACAATGTGAGGGATACAGACCATAGTCTACCACGCTGGCCAAGTGCGGATTGGTAATTATTTATTTACTGTTAATTTCGGATCTTAATTTATAATACTAAATGGTTTATTTTATTTTTGCTTTTCAGTTTTTTTTTCGTTGGTTTTATTTTTTGTTAAAAAGTAATTGTTTTTTAATTTTAAGTTGCTATAATACTTATAATTAATAATAAATTATTGATTTTATGAATTATAGATTCAGTTACCAGGTAAAAATGTAGTAGATGAAATATCAATCATCCCCTATTTTCGTACCTATAGGGGTAAAATTTTGTTTCGAAATTTAAACAAGAGTAACCTCAAGGTACACACTATTCAATTAAAAAAGAATCATCGAAATCGGATCATCCAGTACAAAGTTATTGGGGTTAACATGTAAAAATTCCGGGTAAAAAACGGGTGAATAATCAATCATTCCCTATTTTCATACCTTTAGGGTGGGAATAAAATTTTCAAAAAAATATTGGACCAACTTCAGGACATACCCTATCCAATAAAAAAAGAATCATCTAAATCGGACCACCCTGTGCCGATTTCTGCGTGATCATACATAAAAAAATATATACGTGTCGAATTAAGAACCTCCTCCTTTTTTTTTCGTCGGTTAAAAAGGATAAAAATGACAAAATCAGTAAAAAATTATTCAGGTGTGGGCATAATTAGAGACGCGGGGCATGGTTTTCCAGATGCGAAAAAGAGCGTGTCACACCTAAATTATAATATCTTCACACAAAACCATATTTTTATTATTTTCATAACAAACCCAGACGCTTCCGTTATTAGCAATTATTTCTATGCCATGTAGGTCTTCATACTTTAACAGAAAAAGTTAAAGAAAATCTTCATGTTTTAAAGAAATAATATGAAACTTATAACCAGTTAATCTATTTTCTGCTTGAGTTATTATTCAAAAATATAAAATTTACAAAAATATATATTAGATAACTTGCATATTTGTATTGATAAAATTGTTAATTGTTAATTTACAAACGATAGATATTCTTACCTTGCAGGATCTTCAGTCTTATTTAGACTCATCTACAAACGGGGCTATCTACGTTAGTTTCGGCACGAATGTAAAACCTTCAACAATTGGTGCGGAAAAGTTGAAAATATTGGTCAAAGTATTTTCACAATTACCCCATAATATATTATGGAAATGGGACTTGGACGAGCTACCAGGAAAATCAGAAAATATTAAAATATCTAAATGGTTTCCTCAAGTTGATGTTCTAAGTATACATTTTCATATTAATAACATAGTCAATAATTATTCTATTTTTATTTATTTATTTTGTTCTAATGTTGTTGACTATTATTACCGATTTATGATCAATTGTTCTGTTACGGCCGTTCACAATATTCTATCTGTTATTCATAAGTCAGTTTCCTAGTAACAGCTAAAAGTCAAAACATTATACATTTCTCTTTGTCTCACCTACGGCCGGTCTCAATAATGTACTAACAGATGGAAGGCTGTGAATAGGGCTACCATTAGTATGTTATCTGTCATATTTGTCAATTTTTGCCTCTGAAAAATTGACAAATATGACAGATGACAGCCCTATCCACAGTCTTCCATCTGTTAGTACATTATTGAGACCGGCCGTTAATAACTTAACCATAGATTATGGAAAGATAGATTATTTAAAACGGCCGTTAGTCGAAAGTGAATAAGGGACAGATTGACCTAGTGCGACCCTTAAAATTCCGTAACCAAAGGTGATGCCAAGATATTATCAGGCAAAAAGGAAGCAAAGTATCTGACTATTTCTTGCTCTCCGATATTGTACCCTTAACACGCAAAAGCCAATTTATGAAACAGAAGGAATTTGTTTAGGCCAAACCCCTTATGCAATTTCCCTATAAATGAGCTTATGATCCACCTGATGACAAGTAGCCATTGTCGCCCATGGACCTCAGTAACACCATAGGCATCACCGATGCGTTGCAAACCAAAAAAAGGCGAGAGAGAAAGAAAGAACTGGCTTTCAAGCCCCACGCTGGACTTGTTTGACGACTGACTCAAGTCAGAAGGTGTTATTTCGTACAAATGAAAGAGTATGTAGGTACGAACGGAAATATTCTGTAACAAAATTAAATGTTCACTAATACTAAAGTGAAAAATGTTACTTAACTCAAAAAATATGAAGTGGAAGTATTAGATGTTCGTAATAAAAATAACCAAATTTTGCAGGACATCCTAACCTAAAACTCTTCGTCATGCAAGGAGGATTGCAGTCTACAGACGAAGCTATAAATGCTGCTGTGCCGTTAATCGGTATTCCAATGTTTGCGGACCAAGCATATAATACTGCTAAATACGAATATTTTAAAATTGGTGTACAACTTGACTTTAAATCTTTTAGCGAAGAGGATTTAAAAACGGCTATCATGAATATTTTCACAGATTATGACAGGTTTGTTTTGTCTTTAAATCGATTTTGGATTCTAAGTGATAGACTGACTGTGAAAGCAACCGTGGGCATGGTCAATGGTTGCATGGGTTTTATTATTAGAACGCAGTCGTTAAGCTATGTCGGAGGGATTCACATTGGAGCAGAGTAGTAGCACTGTAGTGAGCCATTAATGACTCGAAGCAAAAGAAAAACGAACGTCGGTGTTAGTTTTACACGTTTCCTGATATAAACATTAAAACGTATTGTTAATACAATATACACAGAACACACTATTTGAATTTTAAATAAATTATTATTTATGTGTGTCTAAACATTGTGTACACGCCTGTAACCTCGTTTGTCGAGCTGCCAACTGATGGTACGAGGTCACTGTCACCCATCAGCGAAGGATATCAGTAAGAAGACATGGCTTTATTAAGGGTTCACTACTGAGCTTAGATTTCCTCTTGAGGAGGCCTAGAATATAGAGCATGGTGGAGCCACGTTGCTTTAGTGCGGCTAAGAATAAGAAATAAAAGAATTATAGTGCTAATAAAATATTGCTTAAATACACCGTTATCCTTGTTTATTATTATTACTGTTACTTGCAGCTTAATTTTTTTAATAAATTAAAATTGTAATATTTTTCAGTTACCGAAAAAATATAATCAAACTCCGAACACAAATGCAGGATCTACCAAAGCCGCCACTAGAGAACGCCATCTGGTGGGTAGAGTACGTACTACGTCACGGTGGAGCGAAACATCTACGTACACCCGCTGCTAATATGCCCTGGACAGAATACTATGAATTGGAGCTTGTATTATTAGTACTCAGTGGTTTGATACTTTTTGGGGCTCTGTTGCTAATAACAGTATACTTCTGTTATAAATTTATTTCACGTAGATTCAACCAACGATTTAAAAATAAACTTTCATAGTAAGGACTTAGTTCTAAATTGTATGGAGTTATTACTTGTTTTAAGTAAGGTGATATAACATATTGATTAACAATCATACTTGAACGTCTAACCTTCGCCATTGTCTAACCGTTATATGTATAAGCAATGTGGTAAAAAAAATCTGCGGTAAAAATGTACATGTGGTAAAAATTTTATACCTATCAGAGGTAGGACATGGCGATCTGCATTGTATATGTATACCAACTATAATATTGTATCTATGATCCACAATAAATTTTCTTTGACTTTGACTTTGCATAACTCCCAATAGTCTAATCAATAAGTTCAAAATGGTTGAAAATAGAGATACTGCTCTTAAAAATACGTGCAATAGCTCATTATGTTCGGAATGATGTCTAAAAAAATGTTTTGGAAGCTTTTACCAGCACGTAAAAAATTGCAAAAGTTATTGACAAAATACAGTTGAAAAAAAAAGTATTGTGTTTTTGGTAATCACTCCGAAACTATTAATATTTAAGAAATTTTAAAACAAGATTCTTAAAGAAGAGGAAATTTCCAAAAAACGACTCGCGACTCTCGGAACTCTATCTCCATTTACTCTATCTACATGCTTAACGAGATCACGAAAGTATTAAAAAATTTTAAACTTTTATGACGTGATCTCGTTAAGCATGTATATAAGAAGGGCTCCAGGAAGCGAAAAATTTATAGGACAATTACTTAAACATTTTTTTAATGTACAATGAAAATGGAAGTTCGAGAAAATTTTGTTAATTAACAATCCTCTAACTTGTTGAAAAATTAACTTTAAGCAAAATTTCCTACGGGAGCAAATTTTTTGAAGTGTTTCGAATACACTATATTTTTTTTATTTTTTTAAATCAATAATTAATACCTTAAAAAAATATTGAGTGTGACGAACTCGGTTTTGACGCCGCACGCGTAACCTAAAAATGCCGCGTGGAGACCCATTTTCAGCGTTAAATTAAAGTTATAAATAATGGAGATAGAGATCCGAGAGTCGCGAGTCGTTTTTTGGAAATTTCCTCTTCTTTAAGAATCTTGTTTTAAAATTTCTTAAATATTAATAGTTTTGGAGTGATTACCAAAAACAAAATACTTTTTTTTTCAACTTTATTTTGTCAATAACTTTTGCAATTTTTTACGTGCTGGTAAACGCTTCCGAAACATTTTTCTAGACATCATTCCGAACAGAATGAGCTATCGCACGTATTTTTAAGAGCAGTATCTCTATTTTCAACCATTTTGGACTTATTGATTAGACTACAATAGATAGCTGCATCAATAGTAGTCTCAAAAAGCTTGTACCAAGTTTCGTGTTCAGATTCATTCAGATAAAAAAAATGTCATTTGTGCTTGTGCTCGCATACTCGAAAAACGATCTTATTACTTTAGTGATTTGAATAACGGACAATGTTAGTTGGCTAGAATAGAACTGTATTTAGCTACATTTAATTGATACTGGACTTACAATAATATCCTCTTTATTGCACACCAAAATTACACCTACATACATTTTATAAAACAAAACTTAGTACAATAAGTGGTCTTTTATTTAAATTACAATCACTTTCAGACAAACTAGTAAGCTTATAAAGTTAATAACTTTAATTAACCTATGTATATTGTGCAAAGTGCATACCTATGTTTTACCACAAACTTCAGATGACGCTGATGGCGCATCAAAATGGATGTACGTATTCGGGAACTACTACATTATACATAATGTTATTACATACAAGGGAGATCCTTAAAGAACCCTTAGTTACATTACTTTCAAATACATAGATAGTATTATTTTTCTGTGACCTCTATTGTTATGTTATCTGTTTTGTTAATTAAAAACGAAAAAAAAACATTTCACAGACCGTAATGTATTACGGTAAAGTGTTGCTAACTGCTCGTTGAAGGTGATTTGTAAATCACCTTCAACGAGGACTTTTATTTAAATAGGTGTGGATAAATAAAAGACAACACTTGTAGCTGTATAATTGACTGGTTTAATTAAGTGCCAAATTGTATTTTCTGTTAGAAGAGTTTTGTAGCGTCTCGGGATTTACAGATTCTTTAAATTATGTAGTAGTTGATTTTTATAAAAAAACATTAAAATATAATATGACAACTAGAGGGCAATTATTTAATTATTCTAAATTGTAAAAGAAGTGTTTGATTTTCATCAAAGAAAGTCGTGATACTAAATTATAAAATGTTTGCGAGCATTGTTTTTATTTGTTCATTTTTAGCTGTAGTTAATTCAGCTAAAATACTAGTGGTAGTGCCCGCTGCATCGATAAGTCACCAGGTTGTGTTTCATCCATTGATTCAAGAACTTATTAAACGTGGTCATGAAGTTACATATATAACAGCTGACCCAATTTACTCACGAGACGAATTACCAAATAATTTAAGTGAAATCGATGTCCATGAATTATCCTATGGTATATGGAACAAATTTCTAAGTGAATCAACTTCAAATAATCAAAATAACCGCTTTAAAATGGCGATTCGTGAGATTTCTAGACTTTTCGGAAAACAATTAAAGTATAATTCGGTGCAAAAACTCATAACAGATAAGACAGCAAAATTTGATTTATTGATTGTGGAAGCACTTTTTACGCCTGCTTTGATATTTTCACATATATTCAAAGCTCCACTTATACAGATGAGTTCATTTGGAGCTCATCCTGGTAATATGGAAACGCTTGGATCATTAACACACCCACTGTTATATCCGACACATTATCGTCAAAAGATCTATAATCTTACGATTTGGGAGAAATTTACAGAGTTATACTTTCATGTTTCTATAAATAAAGTGGTAGAAGAACAAGAAGATATTGACAATAACATGCTACGAAGTATTTTTGGGGTTGATGTACCTCCACTGAGTCAGTTAAAAAATAATGTACATATGCTGTTTTTGAATGTCCATCCAATTTGGTTGCATAATCAACCTGTGCCACCAAATGTTATTTTTATTTGGGGTATTCATAAGGTACCTGAAAAACCATTGCCTAAGGTAAGATTACTTGAGCCAATTTTAAATACTTCTCACGGCAAGACTTGACAGCGTGTTGAAACTCTTGGACCAAGTCAAATGTGGAGCTTGAATTACATGTTCTTGTGACAAAAATTTTAGGCTTTTCTACACAGAACTTGGCACACATTTAGATCTCAGATCGTTTTTTTTAAATTGGCTCTCACTTTATATTTATGTTTTTGATGGGATAGTATAACTTCAAAAATTTTTAATTATGCTGTATGCAAAATTATTTTAGTGTGATCACAGTGAAACGTCATTAAATGTGCCAGCTTAGAGGAATCGGCCCATACCAGTAAATCTATTTTCAGCTTATGTTATTATTCAATAATATAAAATTTGCACAAATATAAATAAGATAAAATTTGTATTGAATAACATTGCTTTTAATGTTAACAGTGACGCGCGGTTTGTTCGGAACTGTGACGCCTGCACGACGGGGGGGGGGGGGGGGCGGGGCCGGTACACTGCGTGCGCTTTTTAAAATGACTATATCTCAAAATTATTGTATGAGAGATATATACAATGTTTATATCGTTGGAATCGTTATGAAACAAGCTAAACATTAAAAAATATTAGTTCATGGTTGTTTTTTATTGTATTCATAATTTTAATGCGAAAAAATTTTTTTTCGCAAATAAATAAATAAGTATATTCGCATAATTAAAAAAAACAACCATTATTTCGTTAAAAATTCTTACCTTGCAGAATCTTCAGTCTTATTTAGACTCATCTACAAACGGGGCTATCTTCGTAAGTTTCGGCACGAATGTGAAATCTTCAACAATTGATGCGGAAAAGTTGAAAATATTGGTCAAAGTATTTTCACAATTACCCCATAATATATTATGGAAATGGGACTTGGACGAGCTACCAGGAAAATCAGAAAATATTAAAATATCTAAATGGATTCCTCAAACTGATGTTCTAAGTATACATATTCATGTTTCATTGTCAATATTGTATTTTTATTTATTAATCTATTGCATAGATTTTATTGCGGGCTTTGAGCGCGGCGACCGAAACAAGAAATTCCGTACCGAAATAAAACCTGAAACCCCGCACTTGCAGTCAGTACTAGAATAGCAAAAACATGCATGCAAGTGTGCCAAAAAAAAACTAAATTTCTTTAATTAAATTTCTCATCGGATTTGTTCACCATTAGTAGCAATTAATTAAAGCAAGTACTAGGCCCACAGAAGTCCTCGAGTCCTGTGCAAGCCATAGTGCGTGCGGTCTTGTTTACTCTTCGGTGTTTGGCATGGGGTACAACAGGGAGGTCTATATTACGATCATGCACATTGGTTTGTTATTGCTATTTAGGCTTAGAACTTTTTTTATTCGATTATTTATGTCTTGGGGCACCTTCAGTTAATTTTTACCCGTTTTTACACTTTCCAAACATGATTAAAAATGCCAAATACCTCTTTTTTCTCGAAACGTCAAAATATAGAAATTTTGACTTCAACTCGCGACTGCTCAATAAGTAGTCAATTTTATATAATTTTTTTATTTTTTTTTTATATTTTAAAACGGAACCCTTATAGATTCGTCATGTCTGTCTGTCTGTCTGTCTGTCTGTCTGTCTGTCTGTCTGTCTGTCTGTCTGTCCGTCCGTCCGTATGTCACAGCCACTTTTCTCCGAAACTATAAGAACTACACTGTTGAAACTTGGTAAGTAGATGTATTCTGTGAACCGCATTAAGATTTTCACACAAAAATAGAAAAAGAACAATAAATTTTGGGGGTTCCCCATACTTAAAACTGAAACTCAAAAATTTTTTTTTCATCAAACCCATACGTGTGGGGTATCTATGAATAGGTATTCAAAAATGATATAGAAGTTTCTTATATCATTTTTTTTAAAACTGAATAGTTTGCGCGAGAGACACTTCCAAAGTGGTAAAATGTGTGTCCCCCCTGTAACTTCTAAAATAAGAGAAAAATAAAACTAAAAAAAATATATGATGTACATTATCATGCAAACTTCCACCGAAAATTGGTTTGAACGAGATCTAGTAAGTAGTTTTTTTTAATACGTCATAAATCGTAAACTGCAATTTACCTCGATCAAAGTTACAACGAACTTCAAGAACTTTTATATTATGTTACTTGCTGCTACGGAACCCTTCATGGGCGAGTCCGACTCGCACTTGGCCGCTTTTTTGATTTCTAGAGTAGTTTTAGGGGTACGCCGCAGGCCTAATTTCTCTTGTCATGCCAATTGGAGGAGCGACAGTGATAGAACAAATCTATCACTGTCACTCCTCCGCATGTTGAATGGCATGACGGGAGAAATAGTAATAATAACTTGGTGTGCATGATCGTAATATGGACGTCCCTGTTGTGCCTTATGCTGGGTGCCGAGGAGTAAATGGGACCGCACATGTTATGGCTTGTGCACTGTCACTGATTTCGCATCCTCGAGGACTTCTGTGTGCCTAGTACTCGCTGTGAATAGCAACAAATGCTATGCAATAGCTTTAACGCGGCAGTCCCCGAGTGCCACACATTTTTTTAATTTGTTCCAATGTTCTCTACTATTATATATTAATCCATGAGCAATTGTTCTGTTTCGGCCATACTCAATATTCTATCTATCCTTTGACCTCAAGTCAGTTTCCTAGCAACTGTCAACACAAATAGTTTATAATAATGAATAAAAGAAAACTTCATTTAAAATTATTTCCTGCACAATAAAAGGTTCTGTTTTAAAATTGTTTTTTATCGATTGTACCCACGTTGACTGATGCCAAATTTAAACATTTTTTCTTATCTTAGCACCTATGGATAAACTTTGAAAATAGATAAAGTAGATTTGATGATAGTAAAAAAAACTTTATATTGCAGGACATCCTAACCTGAAACTCTTCATCACGCAAGGAGGACTGCAGTCTACAGATGAAGCTATAAATGCTGCTGTGCCGTTGATCGGTATTCCAATGTCTGCAGATCAAGCGTATAATACTGCTAAATACGAATATTTTAAAATTGGCAAACAATTGGATTTCAAATATTTTTGCGAAGAGGATTTAAAAACGGCCATTACGAATATTTTCACAGATTATGAAAGGTATGTTTTTGTCCCTAAGTCCGACCGAAAGTTACATATTATACCTACATTATATAAAAATTTTATTATTTAGCCTGTACTTAAATCTAGGCTGCTTTTGAGCTATTGTATAGCTTTTATCGCGGGGTTTTGAGCGCGGCGACCGAATCAAGAAATTCCATAACGAAATAAAACCTGACACCTCCCACTTGCAGTCAGTACCAGGATACCAATAACATGCAAGCAAGTGTGCCAAAACAAAGCTGGGGTATTAAATTTCTCATCGAATTTGTTCACCTAGTAGCAATTAATTAAAGCGAGTACTAGGCGCACAGAAGTTTTCAAGGATGCAACATCAGTGATACTGTACAAGCCATAATATTTGGCTGTCTTATTTACTCTTCGGTATTTAGCATAGGCACAACAGGGATATCTATATTACGATCATGCACATTAAGTTATGATTGCTATTTCTCTTGTCATGCCAATTAATATGCGGAAGTGCGACAGGGATACGTTTACGTGCGGTAGGGGACTGTCTACGTTTTGTTTCGTTGCCCTCGTTCACTTCGGTAAAATTATATTAATAGCATAATAGGCAGACAGGACATACACAAAAAATTTTTTGGACGGGGTTCTTAAAAATTAAGTAACTTTTTTTTACCGATTATTATTATTATTACCGTTATGGTTATACCGATTGAAATGAAACAAACTAAATTTAAAAACCATTTTACTAAAATACATGAGTGGAAACCGTATTCAAATCGATTAAGCCGTTTTTAGGGTTCTGTAGTCAAAACGGAAGCCGATTGTAGTTTTTTCATGTGCATCTGTCCGTCAATCCTTCTGTAGCATTCCGCCAAGACCCTAAGAGCAAGGAAACTGAGGCCGAAACCGAAACTAAGGTGGAAACTACATTTTTTGGCCGAAACTGGCGAAACCGAAAGTTCGGTCGATATCTACTTAAAATACATATATAACATTCTTCTTGCTTATTAGTGTTACTTGCAGTTTAGGGTTTTTAATAAATTTAAATTTTATTATTTTTCAGTTACCGAAAAAATATAATCAAACTCCGAACACAAATGCAGGATCTACCAAAGCCGCCACTAGAGAACGCCATCTGGTGGGTAGAGTACGTACTACGTCACGGTGGAGCGAAACATCTACGTACACCCGCTGCTAATATGCCCTGGACAGAATACTATGAATTGGAGCTTGTATTATTAGTACTCAGTGGTTTGATAGTCTTTGGAGCTATGGTACTAATAATAGTGTACTTTTGTTGTAAATATATTTCTCGTAGATTAAACCGACGATTTAAAAATAAACTTAAAGGTAATTAATTAAAATTGTTTTGACTTTATATAAGTATGGTACCTATATGGTATTACGGTATAGTAGGTACACACAATGCCCAAAAATAAATGAAATAGTGCGTAGAAATAAATAGGTAAAGCAAATACATCGTTACATTGACTGAAGTTAGGAGAAGAATTCGCCTAGTAGTGGACTTAAAGGCTGATGAATGGATGAAAAACAGCATTTTAAAAACCGTTTGCACAACTTTCGAATAAACTCTAGTTGATTTCATAGAGGAATAAAGAGGTAGCCTGTGTCAAATTAAAAATAGAGTGGCATATTTAAACAATTTTTATTGCCTGAAAGGCTGACGAAAAAGCAGACGGGCCACCTGATGGTAAGTGGTCACCGTTGCCTATGGACATGAGCAATACCCAGAGGAATCGCCAATGCAACGCCGGCCCTGAGGAGAACTCTTTTTACACCTTTTTTAAAACGTGACGTGAAGAAATGACGCCGATACCTACTGTACAATGCACATTACTCGAGATATCAACTCCACGAATCCCGACACTTTTACTCACGGTAAGCGGGTACCCCGGATTTGACGATTTGAGGCGCTATGTCAAATGGGGTTTTCTTAGCGGAAAACGCGCAAACTTATGTCTTCGTGGGGTTGATCACGACCAAATTAATTCGAACCCATTCGGAAACTTGCTCCAGAGAGTTCTCGACTTCAGACACAAGTTTAATTCTGCTATCCGTCTCTTGCAACTGAGAGGCTTTATTACGATATTTTTTTTTATAAAAAGTATTACAAAATTAAGTCCTAAATGTATTACGTGATTACCACATAAAAAACCCCATTTATTTGAGATTAAATAAGACCATGACTTCGAAAAAGTAATAAAAACTTTGAATAATGTGATTTCATCAATTTTATAAATAGACATAGTAGTAGGTAATAAGTGCTATCTGTTGCTGTGAGTAGGAAAAAAAAATCACCTTGGTATATCATTTTTCTCTTAGGTCGACTCACAGTAGCTTTATTGAAGAATTTTTCTCCTATAACAAATTCATCAATATAGTACAAGTCCTACATAATAAAAGTTCTGCTAACCGACTTAGACTTACTAGTTAAAAATACAACTTTTTTACGCACATAATAAAAAAGTTAAATGAGTCAAAATAATAAGTTTAACTTTTTTTCCATTATATGTAAGTATTTTAGTATGAGCAACGATAAAAGCATCCTTGTAAAGTATTTGTGAATTTGCATTCTTGTCGGTGGATTATTTTTATAGTAGGGCCGGGCCAATTAATAGGCAATATTTGACAACTGTACGGCAAATATGCTCGATTATTTATTATTGACAAACATCGACAAAAAAATGCATCATAATGAATGTTTGGAATCTTATCAATAGTGAAGTGACATGACATTTTGTTTCTAATTTGTTTTTGTTTTTTTTTTAATTTGTTTTTTTTTTGATGCCAAAGAAGTATAACTTCTCACGCGCGTACATACATAAGTACACGTTTATGTTTTTTATGCTTTGAGCAGGCAAACAAGCAGACTGGTCACCTGACGGTAAGTGGTCACCGCAGCTCATGGACTTTAGCAACACCGGGGCCGTCACCAACGCGTTGCCGGCCAAGAAGGAAACGATAGACCCGCTTCTTGAAGAAAAACATTCTTTTGTCATACGGAAATATTTATAAAATTGAGTCTCGTCGTCCAAAAGTTATTTGTAGAGTGTGTGGTATTCTGCTTCCTGTTCTCGTTTATGCCATGTAGGATGTATAGAAAATCTCCTTTTTCTCTTGACGGCCGTAGCGTCTTCGTCATCTAATAGTATAGTATTTGTATACCTATAGTTGTAAGTTTTTTTTAAATATTGTATTGTTTTATTTTGTATTATCCTGTATGTATTAGTTTGTAATATTTTTATGTGTGTATTTTATCTATGGGCCTTAGTTGCCTGGAAATAAAATTGAAATAAATAAATAAAAAATAAATAAATAATGCAATAGCAATTAAAGCTAATTCTTCAAAAGAAAAATTCATCTTTCTTTATTCACAACACTAGCACGTTACGGTCTGAGTAAAAATCCCGTCGGCAACGGGGAATGGCCCGTCCCGTCCCCGTTCCGTACGGGGAAAACACGTTACGTATGCATCGAACTCTGAAAATCCCGTCGGCGACGGGGAATGCCCCGTCCCGTCCCCGTTCCGTACGGGAAAAAAACCCGTTACATATGCATTGGGCTTTAATCATTCAGGTAGATTTCAAAACAGCAATGGTATGAGATAGCTAACTGGTCAGGATTGCAGAGTGTTTTAGACTGCAAATTCATTAAGACGTGTAATCCCAATAAAATAAGGAGAGGGTTTAAAAAATTCTAGTATTAGAGGAGTGTGATTGTCAAGTCTATGATAAAACGGAATAAATGTATCAAGACATACTTATTTCCACAAAGGAGGGAAAGTCTGGAGAATATTCTTAAAGTTAGTTAAATTCATTTTAAAATAATATACAATAATGTTAAAGTCGTAATATGAGATACATGATACCTACATGCGTTGATTATTTATTAATAGTGACAGAACTTCATATAAATTCAAGTTAACCGCGTAAAACATTCAGTCAACGCGCATTTACCGAGAATGTCGTATACGAGTATACCAATTTTAACTTATTGTTTATTTAGTACATTTGCGAAGTTAGAAGCAGGAAGAATACTGGCAGTATTTCCAACTCCGTCATTCAGCCACCAAATTGTGTTTAGACCTTTGACGCAAGAGCTAGCAAGACGCGGTCATGAGGTCACAATCATTACAACTGATCCAGCATTTCCCAAGGGTCAGTCGCCTGCTAACCTTACAGAAATAGATGTCCACGACATATCTTACAAAACATGGAAGGAAGAGCTGAAAAAAGTTACTGTTGGCAATGCAAATGACATGGATGCTCAACTTAAAATGTTTCTTCATCTATTTGGTATAATATTGGAGAAGCAATTCCAGACTAAGGAAGTTAATGATCTTATAAGAAATAAAAATCTGAATTTTGATTTGATACTTGTCGAATCCTGCGTGCGACCAGCCTTAATATATTCGCACATTTTCAAAGCACCGGTCATACAAGTGAGCTCGTTTGGATTAATGGTGGGCGCAAATTCAATTATAGGAGCGCCAAATCATCCTTTATTCCAACCATCCACTGTGCGGCAAAGACTTTATAACTTAACTTTATGGGAAAAGATTCGGGAGATTTACAGACACTATAATTTTGAATATATAAACTACAAACATGCTCATAAGGAAAATGTTATGCTGAGAAATAATTTCGGACCGAACACCCCTAATGTGTATGAATTGACGAAAAATGTGGACATGATTTTTCTCAACGTGCATCCGATTTGGAGTGACAATGCTCCGGTCCCACCGGGTGTGATTTACATGGGAGGACTACATCAGCAACCTGCAAAAGAATTACCCAAGGTATTTGTACTAAATGTTTGGTATTAGGTTTTCTTCTTCAAATCTTTAAAACAATCAAAATTTCAACTCTCGACATCATTACGAGCAGGGAAATATTTGAGAGGGTCATATTATATCACCTCAAAAAAAAACGTACCATTTGAATCATTCAAATCGGTCGAACTATACATATTTTTTTTTCTAGAACGTTTGAGTAATCTGTGAACATACAAAGAAAAAAAATGAATTAAAGAAAAAAAGGTATAATTTTATGCGATTAATTGATAACCTCCTCATTTTTTTGAAGCCAGTTAAAAAAGAGCGTGATAAATAGACGGACAGGTAAAAAAGTACCACCAAGAGACTGTTAAAATCAAATTGGGTGGTACAGAGGTAAATAATCTCCAACCAAGGTGTTTTATTTCAATGACTATTAATGATTGGAGCCTTGCCTAGCATAATTATTATACTCTAATGATTGGTGACAGAAAAAAATAAATAAACGCTTACACACACACACTCCCGCAGTAGGTTTTCTTTACCTGTGTCGCGGGTGGTATGGACAACACTTATACGTATAATAACATATCACAGTAAAACCCATGACCCGAGTACAAATATTTATCGGTCACATAAATATCTGCCCCGGCCGGAAATCGAGCCCGGGACCCCTCGCTTCGCAGGCAGGGTCGCTACCAACTAGGCCTTTTTATAATGCATTTTGAATTTTGGCGTATTTACAAAGTGTCAGTCATCGAATATATTTGAATGTTATTTGAGCAATGACTAAGTTAAGTGTGGTTTCTAGATCTCTCACCTTAACTAACACTTGACCTTCTGGAACCAATACCTAGTCATTGGCACTGTAGCACTGTAATGAGAAGGAAACTATCAACCAAAACACATATCGGGTGATTTATCGTTTTGTTCGAATTGCTGGAAAATTATTATTACGTCCACGATAGCACAATTACACTACACTTGTTCAATTATATTACAAGTCACAAGACGTGTACGTTACTGCTAATGTTGTTTCAAACAAAAATATTATACAAGGTCACTATAACTTTGAAAGCAAAAACCTGCAATTTACTCTTTTTACTTGGTAAGTACCTATTTGTGTATAATCATATTATTGTGTTGAGCGCCAAATTATTTCGTAATCCGGCCGGGTTTTTTTGGAGCCAGTTCTATATAACTATCTCTTATCTTTCGTGGTTGGCAATGCATCGGTGATGCTGAAATGTTTGACGAGATGGGTAGATAATATCAGTTAATAACCAATAAAATTGTATACCTAAATTAAATAATTTTATAAATAGAAAATCAAAAATGTAGTAGGTACTAATAACATGTCAAGTCAATTCATCAATCACCAATTTCTGAGGTCTCCAGTAACTAATATTATCTCATTCTGGCCGTATTGGGGCGGCTTTGAATAGTAACCCCAATACCACGCCGGATGAGTGTCGTAAAAGGCGACTAAATCCGGTCCGCTGGTAGTAGGGCCCCTCGAGGGATTACATTGGTAACTTTGTAATTATAATATTTTTTGTAATTCTTTCGGAAGTTTATCTCGAAGAATTCGTAAAATGTCCTGTATGTTCCAAGCAAAACCCAAATCGCGATGATTTTATTCGTAGAAAAGTGTTTATGTATAATCCACGGTAAAATTTACTCGCCTGAGATATCGTAATCGTGCCCTCATTTCACATTTAAGATTTGATGAGATATCACTTTTTGTCTAGAAATTATAAGTATTTATTATACTTATACATATTGATAATTATTGTTAGGTATATAATTACACATATTGTTATTTGTAAAATTACTCTATACATAATATTCACCTATCAATAATTTATTTATTGTTTTTGGGTTTTTTCCTCAATTATCAAGTTTCATGACCTAGATACCTGGATGTAGGTTAGGTTTTTGATCCTATGTTAGTGAGTCAGTCACCAAAATGCGGGTTTTTAGACGTTATTAAATTATCAATAACTGTTTTAGCTACATTTATGAAGTTTAAAGGGGCTTTTATAAATTTGCCTTTCATGCGTGTAGATTACATAGGTCTCGAGTTCTAGAGTAGTCACAAGTAGCACGAAATGGTTCGTGTAACACATGGCACTGTTCCAGTATCAGTTCTCTTCTTTGAACTTGGCTGGACAAGCTGCCGCGTATCTAGATAGTTATAAATAAATTGAAAAATTCTTTCAGGAACTTTTAGATTATCTGGAGTCTTCTCAAAATGGAACAATATATTTAAGCTTCGGAACAAATGTGCTTCCGTCAATTTTGCCGCCAAAAACGATTAAAATGATGATGAAAGTATTTTCTGAACTACCCTACAATGTCATATGGAAATGGGATAGCGATATACCCAACAAGCCAAGTAATATCAAAGTGTTTAAGTGGTTACCACAATCCGATCTCTTACGTAAGTATAACCTGCATAGTATGAAAGACCGTAGTCTTTTCCAGAAAGCAATTAAAAAAACCTTTTTAATAGAAAAATAACCACCTTTCAGTTTTTCATTGAATAACTTTTCACTTCTTTAAGTCCTTTTGTTGTATATATTGTTGTTATTATAATGTTAGCGTGCTTTCTATTATTACAGTGTAAAGTACACTTGAGGCTATTATTTTGTACTATTGTGAATATAAGTATGGTATTGACTAAAATATACTACTATCATCAGTCGCCACTTGGTGGCGCTAGTGAGCATATTGACGACATTGATGTCGACGTTAGAGCATAGAACTGAGGAATCGGGACATTCGCCATTCGACAGTCGACCTGGACGGTCGCATGCAAACCCGAGGAAAATGCTATTTCTCTGTTGAAATCTGTGATTTTAGTGATAACTTATTTTGTGATAAATGTAATGGAAAGAGTAATTAAAATAATTGTGAAATATCATCGTTTTATTGGGCTGAGCCTATAGTTCAGAAGCAGGGATGGACAGATAGAAAAATCTCTCGCCACGCCCCGAAGAGGTAAAAACGTGAGTAATTTATTTTCTTCCTGATGACACGTGCTGAATTTAGGAAAATGAAGTATTAAGTGATCATTTTTTTTAATGTCTAGCCACGCCACAAAGAGTGGAGGTGAAATAAAAACGTGAGCAGTTTTTTTTTCCTTTTTCTGATGACACGTGTAGAATTTAGAAAAACTAAGAACTAAAATGATTTTTTTTTAAATTTCCGCTTGCTCTTCAATATTTTTGTCTGTCCGATATCGGATGCGAGTTGAAAGACTAAAGATTTTATTGTGTGCAGTTGATAATATATATAAATAGAAAAAGGATAAACTAAATGAATAGTGTACTAAAAATGCTTTATGTATGTGGCGACCATTGCATAGTTATTATTGAGCAGCTAAGTTATGTATATGGACGTTGCGCACGGACCCCGCGTGTTCAGATGGAACATTGGTTAAAAAGTAATCGTTCCGTATCCAAGTGATCCGTTAATATTACACCTAGTAATTGTTGATTTTGTAATCATTAAAGGAGTGTCTTTTGAATCTACACCGTATTTTCGTTATAACGAAGGCCTGATCTCCTCGCCCGCCTATCAACGTAAATTATGGATACTTCGCGAGAATGCGATGAACCTTTTGTTTTATAAAAATGAAGGAAAGAAAAATAATAAAACTTCCAGGTTATTAAGTAATCTTTATTAGCTAGAACTGATATTAATTGCTTACCTCTTAGACCTACTGAATCAATACATAAAATTGAATGATAAACGACCTGTGAAACTTGCATTTGAATCCGAAATATTGCCCCACTATGACGTGCATCCTTTATAGAGTATGTATTAAGTTTCCTTCACTCCACGGCCAATAACGCGCTTGAGCTCCCTCCATGTCCCGCGAAGACACCAATTATCAACCTAATAGTTGAATGGGTACTGTAATGCAATGTAAGAATTTTGGAAGCCAAAATTTAAATAAAGCACCAGGATATATTTCTTACAGGATTTTTTTAATTACTTGAGTATTAGCTAAAGAGGTCACCCAATACAATAGTATGTGTATGGTAGTTTCAACTTGATGATACTCTGAAGAGATGGACGTGATGGTATATTACGAGATGGACAATAGAATTATTCTGCCTTTATTGAGTCTCTTCGACTTTGAGATCGTTTTGCTTTATTTTGTTGAGCTAAATTTAACTAAGTGGTGGGTTAACTTTATCTATATACTGGCTGCCCGGACGGACTCCGTTCTGTTAAAGGTTTTTTTTTAATTATTTTGAGATGTAAGCTGTCCTATCTTTCAGGTTGGATCGAACTGCACACGATGTGCAAATTTGATTGAGTCCGTCGCGGACGGACGACGTGACACGTGATTTATATATATTAAGATTATATAAACCGCAAAAAAATGCTTGTACGGATGTCTTCTATATATTTTGAAACCATTCAACTGATCATTCTAACCTCAAACTGGTTTCATTTGAAACCATGATGATGGTTTGAGATGAAACCATTAAAATGATTATTAAGCATTTTAAAGACACATTTTCGATTTCCGACTTTTTCTATATATAATCTTTAGCCTAGTGGAACACGCCGGGTATCCGCTAGTTTCTCATAAAACGATTGTCAAATATGAAATCGCAACATACCAACAAATATAGCAAATCTAAAGATGAACTTGCGGGTAGTTACACGAAAATCTTTTGCTGTCATCAAAGAACCTTTCCGAATTGTTAGTGGATAAGAAAGAAAAATTACATGCATTAAGTGTATCAGTGATACCTACATGGATAAATGATTTTGAATTTAATTTTTGAATTTCCATGCTACTCCGTAATGGATCTTTTAGAGTTTTGGCAAAGGGAGATCTCCCGCCAGGCGAGGTGTGTTGCCTGGGAGGCGGCCGAGCCCCGACTGATGTTGTCGGAGCGTTTCTATATATACTAGCGATATTTGAAAACTTCGATAGCGCGATTCAGGGCGACGTGACGTCACCGTGTGACGCGTGTGCGCTGTCGCCACATCACCCCCCCGCTCAGACCGGAGGTCGATACATCTTGCAGTCCATGCGCCGCGATGATTGCTCAGCCATGTGTGTCCACGGAATGCCCTCTATCCACGGTGAGTCGGGATGGGAGGGTGAGACGACCAATGCAGAGGGCGAGTGATGTGCACTCAAGCCGTCAGTGGAGCCGCCGTGTGGACAGTAGCCGGAACGGGGACAGGAAGCGTCTTGGGCATACGCTGCGATGCACCCGATGAGCTAGTGTGGCTGGAGTTGAGACTGCGGGGAGACGTCGCTGCTGTCCGTCGAGTGTGAGCGGTGAGGTGAGGGGGGAGGGATGCCTGCTGCCGCTATCGGTGCTCAGAAGCGACGTGTTCTTGTCGAGGGTCACCAGTTTGGCAAAGGGAGATCTCCCGCCAGGCGAGGTGTGTTGCCTGGGAGGCGGCCGAGCCCCGACTGATCTGTCGGAGCATTTGTATATATGTCTAGCGATTGTAGAAACTTCGATAGCGTGATTCAGGGCGACGTGACGTCACCGTGTGACGCGTGTGCGCTGTCGCCACAGAGTCATGATATTATGCACAATAGACGAGCTCGATTTTATTTAATATAATGATATCTTATATAAAAATCTAATAGAAATCTCGTGTCACGGAGTTTGTGGTGTGTTCGCAGTATACGGTCACGATACCCAAGCGCTTGTGCCGCATTTCAGATCAATTGGACATTGGGACGTAAGTCAAGTTAACCTTAACTTACAGGATTTGATTAGACATCGGATTGTTGAAAGTGTTGAAACGAAATAAAAGCTTGTTATAGAAATAACAGGTTGTTGAGGTAAGACATGTAGTACTATTATCTATTCTGTGGTAATACATTTCTTTTTGTTTTTTTTGTTAGCAAGTAGGTAGGTGAGTCGTTTAGATCATGTTCTACTCGTATCTAACAAATTACAGCAAGTAAGAGGATTATTATTTGAGATGGTTTCTTGTGATATCTACATATGTGATTTAAGTAACTATTGCTATTGTCAGTTATCATAAGGCACATTACCGTAAAGGTAGGTACATTGCAGATTAAGATACAATGAATGCACACTTAAATGACTACCGCACTCGATTAATTCGGTTATTATAATGGCCTCTGTGCGTTGCACACCAAATACGAGCTTGGATGGCTCCTCTGAAATATTTTGGTGATTCCCGTTTGATGTTACAAGTATTGTTTATATGACGTTTAGTTATGGCGATGCCGCTATGTTTATCGTGCTCACTCTACAGCGGCGGTACAATACGTATAATTGACAACCTAACGGATTCAAACAACTGGAAAGCGATAGTGACTGAGATTAACTAAACCATGTATTATGATTACAGATTTCTTTGTGACAAGAGATTGCCGGACTACGGTCGGGATTCTACGGCAATTGATTTAATCATGCAGCCTAATCACACATGAGATGTACACTAAGTGCGTGCATTGATCTTCCAAGGAGTTACAAGGTAATGTAAAGACGTTAGTGATATTTTATAATGCTACACACTCATAGCCCCATAGTAGTATGTGTAATGTGTGTAATAAGTACCTTGGACGGACTGAGACCAGCAATGTTAACTTATTTATATGTACGCTTCACTGAAATTAAACCTAGGACGTCTGGCACGACAGGCGTTGGACCGCAGAAAAAAATACGTCTTAAAAAAAAAAAAATATAGACATGACATGAATTTCATCTCCGTACTCTATCGAACCGACTCCAATGAAATTTTGTGAATGTATATGGTTAGTTCTAGGTGAAGAGTTGCATTGACCCGACAGATGGCATTTAACAGTAAGAGCGATTCCAGAGCATCGGGCAAACTGTTAGAGACATAGAAATTGAGTTTAAACATTGCGAATTATTGTCCAATGTGATAGGATATGGATCTATATGTGTGACGTGACAAGTTTTTCTGCTATGAAACTTTGAGGTATCAAACAGGCTTCAAAGCCAATGTGAATAGAATGGAAATACGCAACGCAACATCCGTTAATAATATTAACATACCCGTTAATAATATTAATGTATGTATATCAACGAATTATTTACATAGATTTATTTGATGACCATAATTATTTAGTGACTTGCAGTCGAAGAGGGAATTCATCATAGAAATATCCATGTCTTCATAATATGGTATTATATGTCATAATATCATATTGATATCCTTCTCCCTTAGAATGCGATTATAAAACCTGGTAAACTAAAATTATTAAACTACTTATCGAGCAATTACTGTCCCGGTGGACGGTACAGACAGGTAGTACAGATTTTCTTACAGGAGTGGAGGGTTATTTTTCCCTATAATGAAGCGATTATTCAAAGGAGTGATGAATACATATTGGCACGAACCATTTTATTGGATTGATTTGATGTATTGGAGTTAGTTTTTCGAGCATTGAAAGTAATGGAATTTTAAGATTTTATTTATTGATTGATATTATTATGCAAACAAGAGTACGTACCACCGTACTAGAAACATTTTATCTGAAGAATAGATTTATTTTGTTACATGAGCGGCCACTTATTCTAGGAATATATAGGAATATACTATTGATTTTTAGTTGCTTTATTTCTGACGTTGCTGGAGACTAGACTGACAGAATTAGGGCTGCCACCTTTTTTTTGAAGTTAAAATAATATTTTGTTTTCAAAACATTGAAAAAATGTAGTAGGTACTATTGGGAAATTGAAAAAAATAGTACACATTTATTCTTAGTGCTTATTTGTTTTTCCGTGTGTATTTGACTAATAAAGTCTTAGCTTGGGTTAACAAAATCTTATTAATTTTAAAATAATACATAGTAAATAATGCACAAGAACGGTCAATTTGAAGTTGACGTTTACTTGCCGTGACGTGTGAGCAACGAACGACGTGAATGCGTTCCGTTCTGAAATTCCCAATGCTGCGTTGCGGGTGCGTTCCAGTCACAGTAAAAAAAAAAAGAGCTCGACAACTGAATTACCGATGAAAATATAGTATTATTCGTATTATATTATTTTTCTATAAACGAGTATAGTACAATTGACTGAAATATAGCATGATACTATATAATATAGTAAGGGTGGCAACCCTAGACAGAATATAGTTTAACACTTACACCTTTTTAATGATAAACATATACCCTGATTCCTAAATAATGACGTGACGATATTATATCATGGAGTCATTATGACTTATGTCTATTTGCGTTGGTGTATGAATTTGCACTTATACAGTATTTATAAGTTTCAGATTGATTGATGACATCAGCGTCGGGGGGTACAGAGACAACACTGATGAAAACCACGATTCTGATGAAATTAGATGAAAAACGATGAAGCACCTGAAGACCCACCGACACCTGAAATCTCTGGTAAAGAACATGGAGTAAGTGAATTCAGTCGAGTCGAATTGAATCAACTTGAATCGATGAAACACTTGAAGACCCACCGGCACCAGAAAGCTCTGTTAAAGAACATGCAAGAACTGAATTGAATCGAGTTGAATTGAATCGACTTGAATCAAATCGAGATTGATCGAATCGAATTGAATCGAGTCGAGCTGAATCGAATCGAATTAAATCGAATCGAGTTGAATCGAATCGAATTGAATTGAATCGAATTGAATTGAATCGAGTTGAATCGAATTGAATTGAATCGAATTGAATTGAATCGAGTTGAATCGAATTGAATAGAATAGAGTTGAATCGAATTGAATAGAATCGAGTTGAATCGAATTGAATAGAATCGAGTTGAATCGAATCGGACTGGTTCGAATCGAGTTGAATCGAATCAAACTGGATTGAATCGAGTTGGATCGAAGCTAATTGAAATTAAGCTTATTGAAATGAAGCTAATCAAAATGAAGTAAATTGAAATGCATTGAGTGAATTGCATTAATTGAAATGGATAGAAATGAATAAGATAATTTGAAATAAAATTATGAGGCAACGAAATGAGACAAGACGATATGAGACAAGACGATATGAGACAAGACGATATGAGACAAGACGATATGAGACAAGACGATATGAGACAAGACGATATGAGACAAGACGATATGAGACAAGACGATAAGAGACAAGACGATAAGAGACAAGACGATATGAGACACGACGATATGAGACAAGACGATATGAGACACGACGATATGAGACACGACGATATGAGACAAGACGATATGAGACAAGACGATATGAGACAAGACGATATGAGACAAGACGATATGAGACAAGACGATATGAGACAAGACGATATGAGACAAGACGATATGAGACAAGACGATATGAGACAAGACGATATGAGACAAGACGATATGAGACAAGACGATAGGAGACAAGACGATAGGAGACAAGACGATAGGAGACAAGACGATAGGAGACTAGACGGTTCGACTAATACTATTCAGGACCATATGAAACAGACAATATTTGATGAAACGATACATTTTTGCCACCACCGGAGAGCTAGAGCAACGGTGAGAAAATTGAGATACGTTTCGGCGGTGAGCTTGAGCGACGACCGATGCGTATGCGATATCACCACAATGATGATATGGTTCACTGAATTTCTCAGACGGTGAGCAAGAGCGACGTCTGAGGAGCTGCCAAAATGACAGTCCGAGCGATGAGCCTGAGCAACGGTCGGGTTTAGTGAACCACTTGAAACGTGAAAACTTGGTCGTGACGGACGGTGTGGTGAGCTTGAGCGACACTCCCCATCGCGGCCAAGTATGAATTGAGAGATGGATCTGATCAGAGAAGAGAACCAAGTAAGGAGCATGACCGACGCATGAAGACGTCCTACGCGACAAGGTAGCTGGCGATTTGAACACGTACCGCAACCGTAAAGGTTTGATAGTAGCTCTAACAATAATAATTATTATAGACTTATTAAGCCATTTTATATTATTAGTAGTCAATTTTTTGCTTGATTGAAAGAAAAATTTAAATATTGTGTTATTTCCTATTATTCAGTTTTACTTGATAGAATACTCATTAAAAATTTTACATTTTTACTTAATGAACACGATGTAGATGATTACGATGGAAGTAATTAACTTGAAAGTATATAGTACCTATTGAACCTGAAAACTAAAATGATGACTAAAATATCAAAATATTGTATCAAATTATTGTATGATAGATGTATATTATGATATCGATCAAGATTTTTGTTATAGATTTATATCAAGTGTATGATATCAATTTGATGATATTATATTTAATAGGTTCAAAATTTATTTGAGGAGGAGTAATTGTTTTTGTAACACTATTATTAAGATCTATTAGTTTTGATTAATAACACAGTTGTGATCAATATATTTATGAAAACTCATTTTCATATAGATACAGGCATTTTTGTAATACTATTATTAAGATCTATTAGTTTTGATTAATAACACAGTTGTGATCAATATATTTATGAAAACTCATTTTCATATAGATACAGGCATATCAACATTAGCATTTATCATAATTTCTTGGATTGTTTAAAACTTTGATGGAGAGTACGTTTAGATGATGATTGTATAGTATTGAATGCAAAATATAATGTGTATCACGTACGAGGACGTACGAAAAGTCAGATGGCCGAGCTGTTAGCGTGCTTTCTATTATTACAGTGTAAAGTACACTTGAGGCTATTATTTTGTACTATTGTGAATATAAGTATGGTATTGACTAAAATATACTACTATCATCAGTCGCCACTTGGTGGCGCTAGTGAGCATATTGACGACATTGATGTCGACGTTAGAGAATAGAACTGAGGAATCGGGACATTCGCCAGTCGACAGTCGAAATATCATCGTTTTATTGGGCTGAGCCTATAATAAGTACTTTAAATTGTTTGCGTTCAAGTAGCACTGTCGATTTAAAGAATGATAGTCCATTTTCAATTAATAAACGACCGCTTGTATACATTCAAAGGGTTGTGTAGTTGTTCTTATGTTAATTTCAGTCGTTTCATAATTGTTTTTAATTGCTATTATACAACTGCACAGTATCTAATAGATTAATGTTTCTATTAAAATAATTGGTTGCACAAAGATAAACACGATAAGTGAATATAAATAATTCCTTTGTTGTTTTCATCACCTCTGAAAAGTGTATTTTTGATCTTTTGACCCCGTTAAATAATTAATGTCGGAATGCTGTGTATAATAATGTTCCTATGACCAAAATACCCATCGATTTTACAATATTTTTGCACGTTTTTTTACTCGTACTTATATTCCAGGAACAAATATTCCTATTAAATTAACTGTTTTGTGAATATTCTTTTT
The DNA here is from genome assembly GCA_911387775.1 of Thymelicus sylvestris. Lineage (NCBI taxonomy): Eukaryota > Metazoa > Arthropoda > Insecta > Lepidoptera > Hesperiidae > Thymelicus > Thymelicus sylvestris. The sequence continues at coordinate 30,810,030 of OU426885.1, read as the reverse complement.
TCAGGACACCCAAAAGTCAAACTCTTTATAACGCAAGGAGGATTACAGTCTACTGATGAAGCTATTTCAGGAGGGGTTCCTCTGATCGGGATACCTATAATAGGAGATCAGTGGTACAATGCTGAGAAATATGTACGGTTCGGTATAGGTCAGCAGCTAGAAATGGGAGCGTATACTGAAGAAGAATTTAGGAATGCTATTGTCACCGTCATTGAGAATCAGAGGTTTGTTAACAGTTACGAAGTAACATGAACCGTTGTTATTTATTCATTTAAGGATGCTTTTACGAGATTGTAGTATATTGGGGAAGCTACTAAACTAAGCTTAATCCCATGTCGGCGGGTCAGAATATGGTCAGAGGCAAAAGGCAGCCTCTGCCGTTTTGTATTAGGGCTTCGCATAAGGATTTTTTTTCGTGAGCCCTGCCTGGTTAGCTATTCTTGTTAGCGACGCGATTCGTCGTATTATCTGAGGACGGAGAGCTTATTTCATCCTTTCCTTTTTACTCTACTCTTCCTCTTGGCGTTGCATTGGTAATGCCTAGGCCATAACTGATGCATATGGGGGATGGTGACCACTTTACATCAGGTTGCTCGTCAATTAAGTGAGGAAAGATAAATTTCCTTCAAAAGAGCAAACTTGATTTCTATATGGTGAGTAGACTAGCAATAACAGCTTTTAGTTGAAGTCGGTCTTCCAATGGGGGAATCTATGAAAAACTTATTAGTATAATGTATGCAACCTAAAATATTTTACTGTTATGCTACTGAAAAAAATAATTAAAACAGCGTTTGTTTCAATCGTTTGTTTTGTAGTAGTATTTAGATAAGTTCATTCTACTTTAAATATAAAATATGCATAATCAATAAAATTATTCTATTAAACTAATACAGTCAGACAGTAAACTCGCAACAGTGAATAACATATCAATTTTATTTAGGAATCTAACATGCTATTTTTTTCAGTTATCGCCACAATATACGTCGGCTCCGCACCTTGATACGTGATCAACCACAAACTCCGCTAGAGCGCGCCACCTGGTGGATCGAGCACGTACTGCGCCACGGCGGAGCGCGTCATTTACGGTCTCCCGCCGCAAATATGTCGTGGGCGGCGTATTATGAACTAAAACTAGTTTCAATACTTTTAACATGTTCGCTTACACTCACATGGACACTGTACTATTTCTATCGATATGTTATACAAAATAGCTTCGTTCAAATAAAGCTAAAAAAGATTTAGTCGAGTAACTATAGTAAGTCGAATATTATCTACTTAAGTATTTCAATTGATATAAAAATAAATTTATTCAAAAATAATTGTTCTATCCTTAATCTTGTTATGATTATTATGTTCTCATCCTTACTTATGTATGTACCACAGAACACCTAATAATTAGTTAGAAAGGAGTTGTGGGCGTGGCAGGCGCGCCAAGATTATGAGCAAACGTGCACAATCCTCAAAAACACGCGATCGCGCTGTTCAGTGACTCGCGAACTCCAACAGAGAAAAGTACTGCGATATACTGCTACAAAATTACATAAAAATGCCTACATGTGCGGTAATTACTTGCCGTGCAAGAAGCGAAATGCTTAAAATAAACAAAGGAAGCGTTTCTTTTCATCGATAATTAAAAAACTAGGATATTTTAGTTTAAATCTTTAGAAATGTCCTTCAAATGATTCTTTTCCCAAAAAATATACATTGCGGGCTTCATGCGCTCGTCATTTTTAACACATCTATTAGAACGCGTAATGTATTACGTAGTAGTAGCTCTAGCGTTGGGCGTAGTAAAAGATGACATCGATATTCGATAGATTCTTTCGAAGTTATAATAAAAACAACGTTCTTAAATAATGTACATGTGGCCAGATAAATTTAATATTTTATGCATTGAAATATAGTTTGAAAGAACATTGAAGTATTTTACATCCTATTTTTTAATATTTTTAAAATATATTTTTTTAATCCTATTTTTTATATCTATATAAGTTAATGGTTGACCACAATCCCACCTGATGGTAAGTGGCGATGTAGTTATGGGTGGTAAAACGAACTAAATTAGCAAAAGCCTATTCACTCTTGCCTTGAAAATAAGTATATAAAATGTAATATAATTTATAAATTACGTATGATGAAGAACATATTAATCTAAATCTGACATATCTCACGTATTATTTTCCAATAATTATGTAATTTTTTATGGATTTAAGGTAAACCTTTATTTTACACATCTGTCGACCTTACGAAAATAAATACCGATAAAAGTTGATCGTCAGTCAATCCTTAGCTGCAGTGCCACGCCTCTCACGCACACATAACGACTCTCGTGCGTATTTGTTAATTTTCGTAGTAGTAAGCAAATGGAGGGGATCGGAACGGCGACAACGGTTCCCGCACAAATTACGCGCTATTATACTACGATACAATTTCAAATCATTCCTCCGGGAGCGGGGTTTGAAAAATAAACAACAATACATAAGTTTTTTTTTCTTTTTCATGAAAAATTAAAAAAAACTCGAAAACATGTTAGCAAATCATTGATATTTTAAAAATATTCTATACTAAGTTTCATCTTGTTTCCGGGGAAAACTTTAAATTTTTTCGGGATGAAAAGTTTTCTAAAACATGACCCATAGGCTTACTATTACGCACCTTCATCACGTCGCTTTTTGGCTGTCACATAGTAGATTTTTTCTCTCATATTTTCTTACAAAAGCCCCTTGAAGTATCATAACTTCAAAAAGTTGAACCTGCTTCAAACATGCTAGCAAAGCTGAAAAACGCTAATCCATTAACCTCAAAAAATTGCAGGTTATTTTATTTTTGGTTCAACTATTTTTATAGATTTTATTTTTTGACATAAAAATTAGTTAGTCTCTACTGTTTATACGAGAATGCATTACGTAATTTCCGCGTTTAAATAACGTATCTAAATTAGACACTGGTTATGGTTATCAAATTTATTACGTTTTGATATTAAGTTACTAAGTTAGTAATGTAGGTATGGTACCTTTATCACAGGCGTACCTAATATAAATTGAAATAACCATACAAACATTCATTTAACGCTTAGTTTTTCAGCATGTCGAGTGTTAAAATTTTTGTATATTATTTGTTTAGTATATTTGCTAGGTTGGAAGCAGGAAGAATACTGGCAGTGATTCCAACTCCGTCATTTAGCCACCAAATTGTTTTTAGACCTTTGACGCAAGAGCTAGCAAGACGTGGACATAACGTGACAGTTATCACAACTGATCCAGCATTTCCCAAGGGTCACTCGCCTGGTAACCTTACAGAAATAGACGTCCACGACATATCTTACGAAACATGGAGAAATTCTATGAAAGACGTCGCTGTAGGCGTTAATAGTGACATGGACGCTCAAGTGAAGATGTTTCTCTATAATTTTCTGATAATAATGGATCAGCAGTTGCGTGATAAAAAAAGTTAACGACCTTATAATGAATAAAAATAATCATTTTGATTTGATACTCGTCGAAGCCTGCGTGAGTGAATACTAGTAAGCTCATTAGGAATACTACCAATTATGAGTCAAATAATGGGATTTCCAAACCATCCTTTATATCAACCATTGCCTTGTCGTCAAAGACTTTATAATCTTAGTTTATGGGAAAAGATTCGTGAGATTTATCGACAGTATAAATTTGAATATTTATTTTATGAATTTGAACATAATGAAAATATCATGCTTCAACAAATATTTGGACCCGGCACGCCTAAATTAAATGAACTGTGTAACAACGTGGATATGATTTTTACAAACGTTCATTCCATTTGGGATGACAATACCCCTGTCCCGTCAGGTGTGATTCACATAGGAGGTATTCACGAGCCACCTGCAAAGGAACTGTCAAAGGTATTTAAAATACTAAATATTTTACGTCATTATTTTCCTCTTAATTTTATTATAAGTCATATTTTTACTTTGTTTATTTCTGCTGATCCTGCATAAATCTCTAGTTTTTCTTATATTATGTATTTGAAATAAATAATTTATTTTGCCGGTCCTACAGTTAGACTCTTCTAAAAATGGAACAATATATTTGAGCTTTGGAACGAATGTGCTTCCCTCAATCGTGCTTCCACAAACCATTAAAATGATGATGAAAGTATTTTCCGAACTACCCTATAATGTGATATGGAAATGGGATACTGAATTACCCAACACTCCAAGTAATATCAGAGTGTTTAAATGGTTACCACAACCTGATGTTCTCCGTAAGTATAATATTGTGCTAAATTGATAAATTAGTAATCTTTCTTTTTAAAGAGGACAAAAGCTGGCATTTAGGCGTCCAGGGGCCTAAGCCAAGTGGAAACCATGATGTGTATGAATTATGTTTACTCGATTTGTAAACAAAATCTCGTAATATTAAAAAATCCCTTTGGGGTCCGCCCAATGATATTTAAAAAACGTTTTGTCATAATTGCAAAGCGAAAACATTCTTGTTTACATCCCATAAAATAATTCATCCATTATAAGAATTGTTTATTAGTTTAGTTATTATTAGGTTAGTCTCTTCTATTATAATATCTGATTTGTTTACTTATTTTGAATGCTCTAAGATTCTGTTCAATATAATTTGAATATCTTTTAATATCCCCCGATTCATGTTTTACAGGGCACCCCAATGTCATACTCTTTATAACGCAAGGAGGATTACAGTCTACAGATGAAGCTATAACTGGTGGAGTTCCATTGATTGGGATACCTATGATAGGAGATCAGTGGTATAATGTCGAGAAATATGTTCGTCTAGGTATCGGTCAACAGCTTGAGATGGGAATGTTTACGGAAGAAGAATTTAGGAATGCTGTTGTCAACGGTATTGAGAATCAAAGGTTTGTGTTTAAAATCTTCAAATTATATTTACTATTGTTTTTATTTGTCCATGTTACTTTTTATAATCTAAAGAATTTATACAATAAGTGAGAAAAATTAAATTGCTTGCGTTGGATAAATTTTATACTAGAATCCTGAGAGATAAATTATGTTTTTGAAAGGTCAATGAAAGCTAAGATAAACTTTTTTCGTGAATAATGTAGTCCTAAGAACCCTTCACTTTCCCCCTGCTGGTTTGCGGTCTTCTGTTATAAACTTTGGCTTAGCATGTATCATCATACACTTTGAAGCTTCGATAACTTAAAGAAGTTTTAAGTATGCATATTGTTGGGTCCTTATAGTGGATCTAAGTGGACATCGCCTATTTTCTCACGAAGATTTCCTTCACAGAAGCAAGATGCTAATTAATTTGTACGCCTAACTATTTAATTGAAATAAGAAATTTAACTTTTGACACTCATGCAAATTAGAGTAGGTAATTAGATAGGTAAATTGAACATAATTTTATTACAAATTTTACGATTCTTAATTCAAATTTAATTTCTATTTATAGTTGAATTTTCTATAAAAGCGTGTTTTTAGTTTTTTTTTTAACTATTATTTATTTGTAGAAACGTTAAAATTTTTAATTTAAAATGGATGCGTATCATGTTCCTTTACTCAAAATTCATAGGGGTGAAAAGAAAATTTTGAACAAGTCTTTATTTATCTGTACTGGATATTAATACGAGTTGAAAAACGTTTCAGGTGTCACGGTACCATCAAGGTCATGAATACCGTAGATAAATATAATGTATACATAAGCATTAATTAGCAGTAATCCTAATTATGCAAACTAAATATGTAAATTTTAAATGTAGATTAACACAAAATTTGTTTCAGTTATCGCCACAATATACGTCGGCTCCGCACCATGATACGTGATCAACCGCAAACTCCGCTAGAGCGCGCCACCTGGTGGATCGAGCACGTACTGCGCCACGGCGGAGCGCGTCATTTACGGTCTCCCGCCGCAAATATGTCGTGGGCGGCGTATTATGAACTAAAACTAGTTTCAATACTTTTAACATGTTTGCTTATACTTATTGCTGCACTTACATGGACACTGTATCATTTATATCGATGGGTTGTCAGAAGAAACTCTTATAGGTTTGGGTTTTATTATTAAAACAGTTAACGCAGTTGAGCTTCACAGTATTTTATTTTATTTTAATTTTATATCTTTACAATGCAACAACGTATGAACGTAGCAGAGTTAGCCAAAGACGCCATTACAGAAATTTAGTTTTTTTAATACCATAGAGTAAGTATATCATAGCTGATAGTTAAATCTTACACAGAGTACTTAATATTAACACCTTCTCCTATTTTTATGAAATTAACAATTTTATAAAAATACTTTTTTTTATTTTTTTTTTTATTTTAAACAACTTTGTTCCAAACAACAGTTCTTACATTATTAATACATATTATATTTATAAAAGTACATATATATATTTAACAATACTTAATTATATAAATGTAACATACTATAAATGAAACTTAATAATCACAAAGATATTATATCTATGAAGCAGTACAAACTATTTTATTAAATTTATTTTTACTACATTTAGTGATGAACAACATTTACAAACTAAAGTATATCCTTAATTCTTAGCATATTATTAAGTTAACAACTTCTTACTATGAAATTCGAATTTTATTCTTCCTAGAGGTTTAGTAAGAATATCTGCAAGTTGATGATCTGTAGAACAATAGTTTACTTTAATATTACCTTTTATGTAATGCTCATGAATAAAATAGTACCTAACGTCTATGTGTTTAGATCTCTTGTTAAAAGAACCTGTCTTAATTAATTGAATAGAGCTTTGATTATCTATATTTAATTTTATATCAATTTTAAAGTTTAACAATTCAGTCAAAAAAGATTTCAAGAATAAAGTTTCTTTAATACAATCCGCAGCAGCAATGTATTCGGCCTCTGTTGAAGACAGGGCAACTATTGGTTGCTGTTTAGAGCACCAAGAAATAGGTCCTTCCGAAAACATAATTACATAACCACTTGTACTACGTCTATTAGTTACATCATTTGCATAATCAGAATCACAATAAGCATTTAACGTGGATGTGTTACCATCTTTATGAAATTTTATACCTTTATCTTTTGTACCAACTAAGTATTTCAAAATCTTTTTCAATGCAATTATATCATAGTTACTGGGATTTTCTACCTTTTTACTGGCTTCGTTTACTGCTTGAGATATGTCAGGTCTAGTTCTAGTAGATAAATACAATAATCCACCTACACATTCTCTATATGGAAAACTTGTTCGCAAAGTCTGTTTTGTCTCAGTACATTTATCAGTATTACAAGGAGTACTAATAGCTTTAGCATCATACATATTAAAGTTTTTAAGTAAATTATTTGTGTAAGTTTCCTGCTTCAATATTATACCAGTATTATCTCTACTTATTTCTAAACCAACAAAATTTTTAGGATTCTTACAAATTTTAATTTCAAATTCCTTTTCTAAGCAACATAATATTTTATCTAAATCTTGTTTACTTTCAGCAATAGCGAGCCCATCATCTACATATATAGCGATTATAATATTTCTTTTTGAGTTTACAAATACACAACGATCAGTTTTCAAAGGATGTAAACCTAGATTTAACATTGTTTCAGAGAATCTTTTATTCCAAGTAATTGGGGCTTGTTTGAGCCCGTACAGAGCTTTATTAAGTTTACAAATTTTATTAGGTATTTTATCATAGCCATCAGGGATATACATGTACACATTATTATCTAAATTGCCATACAAAAATGCAGTTTTTACATCAAAGGAATACATTTCAAAATTATTGGACGCTGTTATAGCAAATAAAGTTTTAAGAACTGATTGACTTACCACTGGACTGTAGATGTCAGTGTAATCTACACCTTTCTGCTCAAAGCCTCTCACAACAAGTCGAGCTTTATACATACCATCATCCTTTACACGAAATACCCATTTATTGGTAAGTATTTCTTTACCCCTTGCTTCTTGTATGTCCACTAGGTCCCATGTATTATTTTTATGTAGCGACTCCTTCTCCGAATCTATTGCCTTCTCCCAATTTTCTTTATCCTCACACTTTGTAGCCTCCGTGTATGTAAGTAGTACATGATCGATTAGTCTATTTGGTTTTTTCCTTATTCTTTTGCTTTTTCTCATTTCTGGTCCAACACTTTCTCCACTCTGTGAGGTTCCTGGAACATTGCTTTCACTTTCCTTGTTCTGTTCAATATCCTCTGAATCGGAGTCTGTTAATTGTATTACCTCTTCATCTAAAACTTCTTGTTTTATGTTCACATTTTCTGTTATAACTTTTTCTATTTCATCTTCTGTTGAATTTTGTATGTCTTCCTTATCTGTTGACTTTATTATTTTATCCGGTATTAATTTTATTTTATTTTTTTCTGTGTCACTTTCCAAGAATATTACATCTCTATGTATTTCAACCCTTCGTTTCTTTTCATTCCATAATCTATATCCGTTATTAGCATAGCCTATCATTATGAGCCTCCAGCTTCTTGGTTCTAGTTTCTTTACTGAGCTTAATTGTTTAGCATAAACATAACTTCCAAATATTTGAATATTAGATAAATTAGGCTGTTTCCCATACCATAATTCATATGGTGTTTTATTATTGATGCTTTGACTTGGCAATCGATTGATTAGGTACGTGGCACAATATACTGCCTCTCCCCACATTTCATCTTGTAATTTAGATTCAAATAGTAGTGCTCGGACCTTTTCCAAAATGGTGCGGTTAAGACGCTCGGCTTTGCCATTTAACTGAGGCGTGTAGGGAACAGTGTAATCTATTTTAATTCCTTTCTTCATACACCATGATTTAAATTCTTCGCTTCTATATTCCCCTCCATTGTCACACCTTATTATAGAAACAGTTTCCCTTTTTTCTCTCTCTATTTCTTCTATATAGTTTTTAATTATATCCGATACTTCACTTTTATGTTTTATTAATTCTGTTTTGGTTCTGTGACTGTAATCATCTAGTATGGTGACAAAATAACGCTTACCATCATATGTTGGCACTTCAAATGGTCCACAAACATCTGTATGTAATATTTCTAACAATCTTTCTGCTCTTTTTCTTTCAGTCTTAAATGGTAATCTGCTTTGCTTAGCCTTGATGCAAACTTCACAGTCTTCTATTATTTCTTTCTTATCTATTTTTATACCATCTGCTATTTGAGGTAAGATATTTAAAATCTCTTTTCCAGGATGACCAAGTTTCTTATGCCACTGTAATGCTGTAGACTTATCATGTGTTAATAAAGACTGTATTTCCGTCTGACTATCACTGTTTTTATTTATATTATTTAAGGTAATGTAGTACAACCCATTTTCCTTTTGTCCCTCTAGAATAAGACTTCCCTTTTTATATACTTCCACTCCCTTTTCAGTGAACAGGACAGATCCCTCATTATTGGTTACTGCATTGACTGATAATAAGTTTTGTGACAGCTCCGGAACATATAGAGTTTCATTTAGTTTGCACTGTGTAACGTAAACGCGCCTATTACCGCCCCCCAAAATTTGTATCCTATTACCGCCAGTTTTTTTAATCATTATTTTAAGGCATGTTGTAGATTCCATGAAAGTTGTAGCCTAAAAATATTTTAGGTATGTATATTGAGAAACAAAAATAATAAAGTTTGTGTGCGTAAATAATCAGCAAACAGAGTAAATAGCCAATAATTGAGACGCGGCCGCAACGGACTTCCGCGTCATAGTGTTCTGCTCCCAGCTACATAAGAACACCTCATTATTACTTAAGAGAAATTAACATAAATAAAATGTGTATACGTGCATGCCAATATGTAACTATAATAAATAATACATTGGTTTTCTAGATTAACATCTAATACTACCATTCTGGCCATGTCTTGTCGTTTAAATCGAATTTTACATTGGAGCGGTATTAGAAACATAATTTTTATAAGTCGCTTCTATTAACGCCCCATGGCGGTGTTAGATGTTTTACAATAGTTAGTATTTTAGCTTTTATTTCTTTTAATACATAATTTTAGATGTTTTTTTTTTAACTTGTTTGATTCTTAAGAGTATATTAGATAATTTGATCAATTAACGCCATACATTTTGTCTCATGGATTTTTGCCTGTTATTTTTTCTTTTTTGGTCGGTAATAGAATCTTCATACTTAATTCTATTACCGACCCATACGGTCTTATTTATAAATGTCTCTTATTGTAGGTATGTAGCGTACTTTAGTTAAAATGCTGATAAGCCTACTATAAGTTCCTGTGTTCATAAATGTTCTATAGGCCAAACATAAGTTTTTAACCGACTTCAAAAAAGGAGGAGGTTATCAATTCGTCGTATATGTTTTTTTTTTCTTTATATGTTCGACCAATTTGGATGGTTTAAACGGTATTAAATGGCGGTTTGCTTCAGGGTGGTCTCATTAACATCATGGTGAGGATCTTATGATGGGTTCTGGACATATAGAGTGGAACACCTCAACGGTTCGTTGACATCTCAGGGTGTAATGATGTGAATTGGAGACGAAATATGTAACTCCTCCACGGATTGGAATAATTGAACCGTGTTAAAAGGTATATTTTGTTGTTGGTAAATATTTACACAGCAAAATCAGTACATCATTGACCATTCTATGGTCTGATGATGTCCCTTGGAGACAAAATGTGTAACTCTTAAATAGGAGAATCGGAACCGTTTTTAAGAAATTTTTTGCCAATAACTTTATTTTTGCAAAACTAGTACCTACATCATAGACAATCTCAGGGTATGATGATGTGATTTGAAGGCAAAATGTGTAACTCCAACGGATTGGAATAACTAAACCTTGTTTTAAGATATTAACCTCCATCTTATAAAATTTCAGTAGATAGTGTTTTTAATAATATTTACTTTAACTACATTATTAAGAAGAAAGCTCAGTTTTTAATAATAATTATTGATCTCAAATGTTTTATACCAACTTAATAAATATTTTTTTTTTATTTTTTTATTTAATAGTATGGAGAATGTGTTCCTTTTTCAGTGGTCGGTAATAGAAACATGAAAAACGGTAATAGAAACAACATCATCCCATCGGGCGGTAATAGAAGCAGCCGCTATTTCAGATTAAATTATTATTTATTAAATATTGTGTGATTAAACACTAAATTTAAGTGCTGAATATCATAGAATATTTAATTATGATAAAGAATAAATCAAAACGCCTGTCCTAGCATAACGGCGTATATCTAATTTTCTGAAGTTCATCCAAAGTCAGCTTAAACTGGCGGTAATAGGAGCGTTTACGTTACTACGGACAGAACCCAACCCTTCGGACATGATAACATTGTTATTTGCAACTGAAATTGATGACTGGTATTCTTGAAAATCATCCAAAATATCAATATTGTTAGTCATATGTGATGTGCTTCCCGAATCAACAACAAATTTTATTTTCTCTTTCTTATTATTGCTTTCACTTACATTTCTTGTTAATAAAGCTGTATTTTTCTTTATATTTTTATGATTTCTAGGCCTAAAGAAGCAATTTTCATCATTGTGGTTAGTCTTTTTACAAATAGAGCAAAATTTTGTTTTATTCTTTATGTTATCTTTCTCATAGTAGTTTCTTTTGTAAGTATTAAAATTATTCTTGCATTGTGACTGGATGTGGCCTAATTTGTTACATTTATAACACCTTTTGTGGTAATGATCATTTACAGCTGTTCTTAATGCAATATTTTGATCGTTATTGCTCGAGCATCGGGATTCTTCCAACAGGAGACGGTTAGTTAAGTTGGTAAGAGATTTCTCGTTACTGGGAGTAGATTCCCAAGCAGTGACAAAATATTTAAATGAATCTGGCAAGCAAGTTAATATCTTTGATATTATGAGTTCTTCTTTTATATTATGACCCAGATTGTTGAGTCTCACTGACATATTTTCTATATCTGTGATTAGTTCGTTAATAGTCCGATTTTTGGCATGTTTGTAGGTAAAGAATTCTTGCAATAGGTTAGATTGATTGCGCTCCTCACAACCTTCAAATAATGCACATAACCTTTTGAACATTTCGTTCGCATTTTTACAATTCAAAATATGAGCTTTTAGCTTTTTATCTATGCTATTTAGTATGATTTTCTGCGCCTTAGCGTCTTTAATCTCGTCAACTTTTGCAACGGCATCGGTCTTATCAGTTTTCGTAACCTCTAAGCCATGTGCTTTTAAATAAATTGATATTTCAAACTTCCATAGATGAAAGCTTTCGGGATTAGATAGTTTTTCGATGTTGTCTTCGTTACTTGCCATATTATGGAAAGGTACTTACAGGCACAGCTTATGTTCTTTTCAAAACTTCTTAATAGAACTTCTTCCGCGTGGAATTTTATTTTACGTATTTTGCCGTAACAACTAACAAAAACTTTCACCACTTGGACTGTGTGGTCTGGGCCCATAACCTCTTATAGGTTTGGGTTTTATTATTAAAACAGTTAACGCAGTTGAGCTTCACAGTATTTTATTTTATTTTAATTTTATATCTTTACAATGCAACAACGTATGAACGTAGCAGAGTTAGCCAAAGACGCCATTACAGAAATTTAGTTTTTTTAATACCATAGAGTAAGTATATCATAGCTGATAGTTAAATCTTACACAGAGTACTTAATATTAACAGAAACTTGATAGTTAAGTTTAAAATGACGTAGTTTGTTAACGCATTTTGTTAATCTTAATATATATAAATTACGTGTCACGTTGTTTATCCGCGATGGACTCCTAAACTACTTAACCGATTTTAATCTTTGCACACCATGTGCAGTTTGATCCAACTTGAAAGATAGGATAGCCTACATCTCAATTTATAGTCGCAATATTATTTTATGCAAATTATTGTAACTGTCAAATAATTGTTAGGTGATACGAAGTTCGCCGAGACAGCTAGTACCTAATATATAATATTGTAATGAACATAATGTGTTTTGTATATGCGGGCCCAATTATAATATATATGGACTAAAGTTAAATGCTATCCATACACGAAAAGTGTGATTTCATATTGATAATATCACAAATATTCTGTAATATTAAACATAACAGAACGTTTTTGAATCATGCCATGCATACCTCTTTTGCTCAGTGACAATAAGTACATTTCTGTAGTCAAAATATACACGTACCTATGTAATTGGCAAAGAATATCGTTGCTCGAAGTTCTATCGTTAATTCATGAAGTCATGATATCAATCTGATTGAAAACCGTGTTCCGTTAATTATTATACCTAACAGTTTAAGAAAGCGAAAGGTTGTAATAATGAGTATTTATTTCGTTTTCTCCTTCGTCCGTAAGGCATACTTTTTATAGTCCATTTGATTGTATAAGTCTGTTTACAATTAAAGTGTTAAAAATCGTATAATTTTGTATCATATGATTTTTAACGAGATCTAACTATGGAAGTCTCCAAAGGTATATTTTCCTTTATTCAACACAAAATTATGTTATCCTGCAGTAGAAAATTCAGCAAAATATTTCCTAAAGCAGCATTTCCGGAACATTTAGCACACAAATAACCTAATTCACCAAATAGCATAGTATCACCAGACCGGCCTGCAAACGAGCGAGTGATTCATTCATTATCTTAATCACTCCAGTAACTGGAGCCCTTACCCTACATAACCTACATAACCCTTGTTATTTTGTTTCCCAAACAGTTGGACCGAGCGTAATGGGTCGTGGGGCTCGTGGGCCTACAAAGCACTGATAAGGGAATTCTTGGGAAACTTTGAAGTTGTTTTGTTGATGAATTTTTCGGTAAGGCTTCACAGTGAATATTTTTTAATTATTTTTTTAAGGTTTTATGCTTCAAGTTTTATATTTAATGAAGTTTTGATGAGATGTAACTCGTCCTATAAATTAATAAGGTCGCACCGGAAGGGATTAAATGTATATTTTGAATTTTAATTACATGTCTGAATTACCACTCCTTGTTTTGCTTTGAAATAAAATCCAGTTTTATAAATTAATTCCTTAATTTTTATTTTATGGTACCAAGATATAAAATTGTACTCGTACGTGCTTTTAATACTATTAACTATTACTATAATATTAACTTTCTTGCATCTACTTACTCGATTTGTTATCCATAAATTCTAGTATTACCATCATTAGTTTTTTTTCTAAATATTATATATCTTAAATTTGATCTTCATTTTGGTACTGATCACCTTATAACTTTTATTTCTCGCCACGAAGGATTACTCGGAATAAAAATTATTGTAACATATTATGTAATAAAATACGTCAAGATTCTAATCGATTTGCTGGTTATCGCTTGTTATATCTAAAGAGATTGATTCAATCAATCAGTCAATCAATTATTTGCAGGATAAGGCCTTTTTATTTTTTACATACTTAGTTGTAATAAGGCAGTTATGACAGAGCTCCTATCCTCGCCTATTAGGGATGTAAAGTCAAATTAGCAAAATATGCGTTGTCTCATAACAAAAAAAAAACTATTAAAGCAGCATTTTAAATATTGGTTATCAAAACATTATGGTTACAAACAATAAATAACAATAAATTAAAAAAAATAACATCAAATTGTCAGATTAAATTTAATTGTCAAATTATAGATCTAAAAGTGTATCTTTAAGTTTATACAGTTTAAGTTATATATATTTATAGTTGGAAGGTCGAGGAGGGTTATAGCTCAGATCTGAGGGTTATAGGTTTTACAGTTGGTTCCTCTTAGTATCTTTTAAATTTTGGATCTGTCACTTATTTATGAATTATTATAAGTATGTTGTTATATCTAGGAATAAATCATGCATGTTAAAAAACTCATTGTTACTTCCCTTTGAACACGCGGGCGAAGCCGCGGGTAATAGCTAGTTTATAATATTAAGTATGGAAGTTTGGAAGTATGGATAGTATGGATGGATATGGAAGCATAGAAGTATGGACAAATACGCATCATAATGGATCTTTCCATGGGAAAGAGTGGTTTTACTGCGGTAAAAAGTAGCCTACGTTACTCTCCAGCCTCCTACCTATCTCCACACAAAAAATCTTACCATAACATCGCTCCGTTACGACGTGAATCACGGACAAACAAACAAACACACTTTCGTATTTATAATATTAGTATGGATAGTATGGAAGTATGGAAGTATGGATGGATGGACAAATACGCATCATAATGGATCTTTCCATGGGAATGAGTTGTTTTACTGCGGTAAAAAGTAGCCTACGTTACTCTCCAGCCTCCTACCTATCTCCACACAAAAAATCTTACCATAACATCGCTCCGTTACGACGTGAATCACGGACAAACAAACAAACAAACAAACAAACAAACAAACACACTTTCGCATTTATAATATTAGTATGAAGTATGATAGTATGGATTATTAGTATGTTGTTATATCTAGGAATAAATCATGCATGTTAAAAAACTCATTGTTACTTCCCTTTGAACACGCGGGCGAAGCCGCGGGTAATAGCTAGTAATTCATAAATAAGTGACAGATCCAAAATTTAAAAGATACTAAGAGGAACCAACTGTAAAACCTATAACCCTCCTCGACCTTCCAACTATAAATATACAGGGTGGATTTTTGAGACGGGTCAGTAAGGGCAGGTACCTTAACCGTTATAGTTACAGGAAAACGTTCCAAGGAGACTATCCATAACTTTTTTTGATATTCTGAACTGCATTCACAGATTTTTGAAAAAATGTATGGTCAGCGAAAAAAGTGCTAAAATCCAAAAAAAAATATTTTTATGCCTATCGATCCTACTTCGTATGGGGATCAAAATACTCTATGGGACCATTTAAGGTATGAGTACTAGAAATGTCAGAAAACGCTAAAAACATTATCCATACATTTTGTACTGAAAAACAATAAATCAACTCGAAATATTCTTTATCGCCAAACAATCCTATTTCACTCGTTTTTGTACTGAGCAAGTAGCAGCGGAAAGTTTTCTTTGATGGATATTATTTAAAATCCTCGTTAGTGCCTCTTTCAGCTCCTGAACACTTTCGTACTTTCTTTTGTAGACTTCATTTTTTAGGTGGCCCCACAAAAAAAACTCGAGAAGCGTTAGATCGGGGCTGCGAGGTGGCCACTTAATTGGACCATGGACCACTAACAGCACCTCTTGCAGCGTGTCTTCGTGAACACGGCGGTCATTTTGAATAATAGATAACCTATTTTTAAGTTTGTGTGATATGTTGTGTCTTACCGTAGTTTTTGTATTTAAATTTCAATAGGCCTTAAAGAATTTTTTAATCGCAGTAAGAAATAGGATTGTTTGGCGATAAAGAATATTTCGAGTTGATTTATCGTTTTTCAGTACAAAATGTATGGAAAATGTTTTTAGCGTTTTCTGACATTTCTAGTACTCATACCTTAAATGGTCCCATAGAGTATTTTGATCCCCATACGAAGTAGGATCGATAGGCATAAAAATAATTTTTTTTGGATTTTAGTACTTTTTTCACTGACCGTACATTTTTTCAAAAATCTGTGAATGCAGTTCAGAATATCTTAAAAAGTTATGGATAGTCTCCTAGGAACGTTTTCCTGTAACTATAACGGTTAAGGTACCTGCCCTTACTGACCCGTCTCAAAAATCCACCCTGTATATAACTTCCAACTATAAATAACTGTAAATGTAAATATATAGTTGGAAGGTCGAGGAGGGTCATAGGTTTTACAGTTGGTTCCTCTTAGTATCTTTTAAATTTTGGATCTGTTACTTATTTATGAATTATTATTATTATTAATTATTATGTTATGATATCTAGGAAAGAGTCATGCATGTTAAACAACTCATTGTTACTTCCCTTTGAACACGCGGGCGAAGCCGCGGGTAATAGCTAGTACGTCATAAATCGTAAACCGCAATTTACCTTTCATTCAATCAACTCAAATATAAAAAAAACTACAAGAACTTTTATATTATGTTACTTGCTGCAATAATCCTTCATGGGCGAGTCCGACTTGCACTTGGCCGCTTTTATTTAATAGTTTCGCAGCGTCTGTTTTTAATTCCATGAAGGAATAGAAATGATATAAACGATCAATTTCTTGTGACCTTGATCGTTTATACATTTTACCGTTTGAACTATGATCACTAAAACCTTTTAGGCCAAAAAATAAACATTAATTTTCCGGGACTTAGAACGTTTTTGCCTATTTCATATTTCGGGATAAGCAAGCTTACCGTATTGCGAACTAGATGGTGTTACTAACTCAAAAACTATTACAGAGTGACTTCGATCGTTCTTTCCTTAAACTCTTCAATTTTTTGAATGAGATTTCTAAAATCATTGAAAAAATGTGGGATCTTTGATTGTGGAACACTGTATCCAGCTGTCACAATAAAGTACCTATAGCCAGCCGTTAGTAAAGACTGGGTAAAATTTCACGAAAAAGAAATTAAATTGCCGTAATTTGTTCAGTTGATCTTTGATTATTATTTAAATATTGTTTTACAATTATTTACAAGTCAAAAAAAAAATTATGATTTATGGATGGATTCAGGCTCCCGGGTGGGATCGAACCACCTCCTTTCAGGTTTAAAACCCAAACGCGCTAGCCATTACGCTACGGGAGCTATATTCGGTTGGGCGAATCTTCGATACAGTTATGATGTGTTATGAAAAAACGGCATTTATTCATACCTCGAACATTGAAATGCCCAAATAAAAGGTCTTTTTGATAATTACTACTAAAAGTGTAAAGTGATAAAGTCAAAATGACTGCAAAATAGTTTATGCGGTTAAAATTCCGTAATATCGGAACCCGTATAGGTACTCGAAGTTTCGTCATATCCGTCCGTCCGTCTGCCCGTTTGTCTGTCCAAAGCAAAGCGCCGAGACCTTTAGTGCTAGAAAGCTGTAACTTGGCATGGATACTTATACATATTTATTAAAACTCCAGAAACGTAGAATAAAATATTGACAAACATATTTTTCAGGGTATCTCCCCTAGTCCCCTACAGGTAACGTGATGATGAATTTTTTATTCGTCGCGTACCATATAGTATTGTTGAAAAGGTGTTTCAAAAATATTATGGGTCTTATAGTCAGTCACTAATATTATTACGCCCCAACTCAGAGTCACTAAGGGTTACTTAAATCCCTCCTTAGTACGGAATAAGTATGGTGATTCTTTAATAAGGAGCGATTAAAATAACGAGTAGAGTCAAGTGTCCCCCTCCCCCCAGACCCGCTCCCCGTCAGCCGGCTAATGGTGGGCATACACGCAACGAGAAATCGTTACGATCAGACCGTACCGTTCGAGGGGTACAGTTTATCGTACATGGCATACAAGCCATACACGCTACGAGAAATTGTTACGATCAGACGGCACAATAAACGGTGCCGACGCACACGTGCTGCGATGGCTTCGACGGACGACGTTTTAGCAGTTGTTGGATTAATGTTTCCAAAAGACTGGCATAAATTTTTAAGAATGGATCATGATACGTACCTATTTACATCTACGCATATCTGCGCACGTCCACCTGAACTGCGACTGACGACAAAACTGAACACGAAAACTGAACGAGCGCATACACGTTACGATCAGTCGGCACAATTCTTCCGATTCCGTTAATCAATTGAAATTTTCGTACTGTTCGGTTCGACGGCACAGTCTTGAAAAATCGGACGAAACTGTACAGTTTTATAACATACACGCAGCAATTTATTGGTACCGTTCGAACCGTACAGTCTGATCGTAACGATTTCTCGTAGCGTGTATGCCCACCATAAACGGTTGGAGTTGGACAAGTGAGAAAGTTCTCAAAAATAGGTTATATTATATGATGAATTTACAAGGAAAACTATTACAGTTAAGATAGCATAAGTAGTTAATGAGGAATAGTCGATAAACTTACTGCTTCGGAACCCTATATTGCGCGTGGCCTGACACGCACTTGCCCGGTTTTTTATTACAAAGAATCAATTATTGATTCTAATAATTTACAGTCGGGATAATTTACAGTCTATCGTAAGCGGTCGACCTATACAGCGTCGTTTGTGAGTTAGTTATGGGGAAGCTACTGTCTAAATTTCGCGCAGTATCGATAAATAGCTGTCGTTAAGCCTTATGAGCGGAGTTTCAGCGGTATGAGAATTTCCCGTAATCACCGCTTTTTGGAACGTCAAATGTGTAACATGTCCGCACGTCAATCATGGAGGATAGAGTTAAAGAATAACTGACTTTAACTCTATCTAAATTTTTAAAGTTTTAGGTAGCAAAAGTATTTGGTCACAGAAGAATTAGGTGCAAATAAAATATTTGCACTTTATAAACTTCACAATTTATACAAGCTTAAAACAATACGATAGTAGATACTTATAACGTCAAAATTCAATGCGTACCTATAGGCATGTATTTGTGCTAAAAGTAAGCAAATAACATAGAGTTCAACATTGTGCCTGAAGGAAAACATAAGGCAATATATTTAGAATGTGAGCGACTGATAAAATAATATAAACTAATATATTAGTGATACTCTAAACATAAAAAAAAACTGTTGTAGGTCTCGTTCATGTCAGGCCAGCTGACAAATTTTATGAAACTATTAAATTATAACAGTTCCATTTTGTTTATTGCAGTCCTTTTCAACCCAAAAAGCGAACAAAATTATACGTGGACACCCTATCTACGCATTGCAGTGTGTGTCAGAAACAAGAAAAATTCATAAAACTTGGAGAAACGGGGAATATCTAGTCCTTTCCTGTTACATGCGCTATAACAAATTAACATCTGACGTCCAGGGTTGGCAATCGTGATAGAGTTTAGTTTTCCCAAGTCTGTTAAGAAAATGAGTCGCATATATCGTCATTTTATGTATATTAATGTTGAATACTGTGTTAGTATTGAATGTGCTGAGACTAAGACCCAGATATAACAAGAACCAAAAATGTAGTAAATATCTAGGGTAAGAAGTATAGCTTGGGGTCCACCTATCTATTATAGCTACCACCCTTTCTCAGGAGATAGTACCCTGTCTTTTTCTTGGCTGGCAATGCATCAGTGATATCTTTGGTTGATGTTCATGGAAGAAGATAGCCACTTAACATCGATCGTCAGCTCAATCGCTGGCTATTTTCATAAAAAAATTGTTACGCTGTTAAAAAGTATCTAACTATTGCATCTTGAAAGTGTTTGTGCGATGTTCAGCTAAACTGCCAAGCCATACTATTTCGCTTTGCCCAGAATCTGAGGTTTGTAAAGATAAGCCCTGTATAGTCACGTCATTACATAAACAACGTGTCCATCCATTTACCTATATCAGTCAGTGGCTACAGATTGAACAAAGATAGAATGTACCTGCTGTGGCATAAGAGACTTAATTAAATTAAGACGCGGCTAAAATAAATAAGTCTCAAACTCATTATTCATTAAAGTTAACTTGTTTGGTTTAAAAATATTTTTGATCATGTTTATTTAACTATAGGTAATTGGTTCGCGGAAGAAGCAGAAGCAGCCATAAATTAGCAATATTTTATCGTTCTTTGCTAATCGGTTTGTGAGAATTTCCGGCTTTCTTTTATTTTTCCATCGCGGTATTGCCGGAGAGACTCTGCCCATTTATCTCTGGGAACGAGAAATCTCACCAAGTAAATTAATTAACAGATGGACGTAAAATATCTACGCACTCTTAGCTCCTTATGTTTTTTCCGTAATTTTCATGTTTAATAAATCTCTAGTTGACCCGGTAGACGTCATTCTACAACATGTTTCATATTGTAACAGCCTTTTCTATACTAATACTAGCTGCCCGGACAGACTTCGTTCTGTCAAAAGTTTTTTTTAGATGTAAGCTATCCTATTTTTCAAGTTGGATCAAACTGCACACGGTGCGCAAATTTCATTAAAATCGATTAAGTAGTTTAGGAGTCCATCGCGGACAAACAACGTGACACGTAATTTATATATATTAAGAAGATTATCTATACTAATATTATAAAGAGGTAAAGGTTGTGACGTTCTAGGGGGTAATCTTTGAATCTACTGAACCGATTTTGAAAATAATTTTACCAAAAGAGAGCTACATTATTTGTGAGTGTCACAGGTTATTAGACTTTTGGAAAGTCATCCCCTAAGGGGTAAAGATAGGGGTTGGAAGTCACTTTCATACAAACCAACTTCGTCAGTTTTAGAGTTATAAATATGATAATTTTTATGTCAGTTTATAGATTCGTCATTTTTGAAGTTAAAAACATGAAAATTTATAGTATACTAGCGGCCCGGACAGACTTCGTTCTGTCAAAAGTTTTTTGTTATTTTAAAATGTAAGCTATCCTATTTTTCAAGTTGGATCAAACTGCACACGGTGTGCAAGTTTGATTAAAATCAGTTAATTAGTTTAGGAGTCCATCGCGGACAAACAACGTGATTAGAACAAAAGATAGATTAGAAACAAAATTTGGAAGTTTTACGTTTTTTTGGACAATTATGCCCTAAAGGGTTAATTAGTACAAGCTACTATGGAAATTTCAACAGTTTTGAAGTTAAAAGGGTGAAAATTTAAATATAAACTTATAGTTAGGCACTTAAATTAATTGTAGGTAAGTAAGTATCACGGTTTTCTCAAATTTCATCCCCTTAAGCGTAAAACTAAGGAGTTGGAAATGTTAAGAACCTTCATCATTTTTGAAATCGGAAATGTGAAAATTAATATTTAAGCTTAAAATTAGATAAAAATTACATATATATTGCATTGTAAGGGTTATTGAAAAAAAGAGCGACGTCGACTTTTTTAGGAATTTCCATGAAATAAAACTGATATCTGTAGGTAAATCTGTAGGTAAACCATAAAATCAAAAACTGACTCAAATACTTTCCTATGACTGTTATTACCAAAAATTGGTTTTACAATGGTTGGGTCTCAAATACTACGGCTTTAGAGCATTGGGACGAATTGAAAAGTACACTCCTTGTAACTTCTCCTAATTACTCTTAAATTAACATTACAATTCAATTAGCCTCTGAAATGGCAAGATCTCAAGGGCTTACAAATTGTTTTACATATTAGTGGACATTTTAGAGCGGTAATATTTTGCATTAATGTCATGATAACTGGCACAAATAAAAAGGTGATTTACTTTCAATTTCTTAACGCCCGTCATCCGTAAATAAAAGGCTCTTTGTGGGGAGAAAACGGTGCCGTCGACATTTCTAACCCTTTTAGGAATAATGCACACGTACGAGTCTCAGATTAGGAATAAGTAATTTAAATTTACACGAAAAAACGCAGAAAGCTATTTTATGTATAACTACGGCTGTATACGAAAGTTATTTAAATTTTTCCGTTCCGGACAGTTCCGGATATTAAACACGCAAAAATATACACGTTAGCCATTTTTAACCGACTTCAAACGAGGAGGTTCTCGATTCGCTTTTTTAAATGTTTGTTACCTTAGAAATGTGACATTTATCAACCGAATTGGAAGATTCTTTTTTTATTCGAATTCAGTTCTGATGATGGGATCCAGAAAGAATTTAGGGAATTCCCCATTACATATGTTTTTCCAAGAGAACATCTTTCTTACAAGAGAATATCTTTGAAGTCGATAAGTTGAATATTGCCTTGTCATTTCATCGTTGTCACTACGTCTTACATGGATGAGGATTTTGGTTGTTTTGAATATGTGACAGCTAGGTGACTCATGTAACTTATTGCACACGGGTTTGGCAACGCGCCAGCGAAGCAAATTGCCGCACTCGGAAGCTTAAATTCCCGTACGCGCATTGATAACAAAATATGGCTTCATTCACTCTTCTCCGCGATTTGATATGCAGTTGAATTCTGATAGTTTTAAGGCTAGGTTGGCAAACCAATAAAGGTACTTTTTATATCATTATCTGCAGGTAAAGTCAGCAAAAGAGTTAGGTATTCTGGGAATGACACATACGATAAATGTAGTGTATGTTAAATATTACAGAATGATTGTGTTATTTTGTTATCAATATTAATAGTAACTTACATGAATAAACTTTTTTGTGTCATGACGTACATAAATAATTATTTTGCTGACCACACATAAAAGGTCTAAAATGCTTACAGATTTTTCAAACATCCGTTTTTTATTTGTTTACCGATTGAAATAAAATATAAAATAAAAAACATTTTTTTATGGAAATAGCCGGTAAACGAGCTGACGATCCACCTGATGGTAAGTGGCTATCGTGGCCCACGGACATCAGCGACACCAAAGGCATCACCAGATGCGTTGCCGGCCAAGAAAGAACTAGCTCTCGGAAGAAGAGAGAAGAAAAAGAAAGAAAGAAAGAACTGGCTCTCAAGCCCCCAGCTGGAACACGACGAGTCGTTTGGCGGCTGACTCATGCTCAAGGCCTCAAGGGTGGTAGCTATCCAGGCGAACCCCATGGATAAATAATAATAGTAATAACGGTATTAATATTATTAACAATTAAAATCAATATTGGCAATTTAATCCCTCGAAGGGCACTATCACCAGCAGGCCGGATTTAGTCGCCTCTTACGACACCTATCCGACGTGGAATTGGGGTTAGTATTCTAAGCCGCCTCAATGCGGCTAAAAAATAAAAAATATTATGTACCTAAATGTTACCCGGAACTTACAACAACACATCAGTAGAAGTCGGTAAAGCCCTTTCTGGAATGGGAACAAACGCACTGACAGACTACGAGTAAATTATTATCCCATCAAAAACATGAATGTAAAGTAAAAGCCAATTTAAAAAAAGAATTGAGATCTAAATGGGTGCCAAGTTCTGTGTAGAAAAGCCCAAAATTTTAGTCACAAGAACATGTAATTCAAGCTCCACATTTGACTTGGTTAGTTTTCACGTACCTATCTAGGCTATAATATTATATTTGTATAATTATCTTTGTTAAGTCTGTTACGTTGACGACCTATGTTACTTTTCTAAAATTTGGTTTGTTGGTTGCTAACTAATGAAAACTAGCCAATTCAAATGTAAAGCTGTAAAAAAAAGGGTGGTATTCCACTCGTTATATATTCCACATAATGACCACCTGTCATCAATTTTGATTGCTGTTCCTAAATTTCAGGCGTTATAAGTAAGTGTTCCTAATAGAATCAATTTTTTGAAAAATTATCATAAAATGTTAAAAATTTACTACTTTCAGATTTATTCCTTTGTATTCAACCGACTACCTATCTGCATGCCAAATTTTAACTTTCTAGGTCACCTGGAAGTTGGATATAGTTTTGATCTATACTGACCTAGTCAGTGTTAAATTTCTCGATTTTTGGACGTTAATATCTAAATAACCGTTTGAGATGTGTTTATGAAATTTGGAAAACGTATGTATTTCGCAAGTCTTAATAAATGAGCCAAATTTGACAGGTTTATGTTGAATAGTTTTTGAGTTATGAGGTGGTCAAAAGTGGCTCCAAATGGTTCGTGTAATATTACACACGGTGCTGCTCGCCAATTCTGTTAGCTAGAAAATTGGCTTACACGCTACCGCGTGTTTAGATATTATTAGCGGAGAAGTGATGTCACACGAGCAGAAGGGATAGCGAACGATCGCCGTCAAGCGCCTTTAGAAGTCGCTGCGCTCTCAATGCGAACCACTTTTTCGTGCGGTTAACTTGATAAGGGAAAACTGCCCGTTTGGATAGCCAATTCTGCTTATTCCTAAATTTGCCTTGTATTCATTTAAAAATCTATTTGATTTGCTTATTTCAAGAATTAAATCAGTTTCATTTATTTATTTTTTTGTGAATTCAGATTTTTGTGTTCTGTAAAATTTAACAATTAAAATTAAGTGTTATTTTTAAAGTTGTTTTCATTAAATTTATCTATCTCAGTTTTCCTAAGAATATTATAACAGATAAATAAACTTTTACCAGATGCGACATAAACAAAAATATTCCGTTAACACAGAAATCAATACAACTTTTATTGTTCTGAATAAACAATTTTATTTACATCAAAACACTCAAACAACCTTTATGCGTGTTTTATATGATAATGTATTATTACTGCCGTTTAAATCTCCGTTTAACGATACCATTAAATTTCGTTTAATGTTTCAGGAAACACTTTGATATTTTTCACAGAGAAAAATTGTAGGGCTATATTTCAGCGATATAAAAACTCAATATCTTGACATTATGTTATAAAAATATTATTTCATGGTGCTGTAAAAATACGGTATTTACACCTTATAAAATGAAATGGTGCTATGCAGCATGACATGACAGAATTAGGAGACCCTTCTCTTAAATCGCACATTTATTATTAAAACTTAAGTAGGTAATAGCTGCTCAGCGTCTTTTCTTGTTACATCAGCATTTACAAGCAAACATAAAATTTAAATTTTTAAATAATCTAGTAATTATTCAGTGGGAAATGAATAATAATTACATAAACAATAATTAATGAGGGATGTAATTATTAAATTTAAATGTAAATAGATTTCATTGATTGACTGGATTATTTGAATTTACATAGTACAGCGAAATAACATATTACAGCACTTAATCAATTAACTGAAATGCAGGTTTAGCTGAAAGCAGCAGCTACGTAAATCGCAGCTGAAATTACCCAAAATGGCTATCAGATTGGACTCCCTGATCGCTTCTGCACCATTACACCTCACAGCTTTGATAAGTGCTGACGGGCTAAACGAGCATACCTAAACCCTTTCGTACAATAAAATTGATAATTCCTAGTATGTAAAAGGGGTTATTACAGTTTTATATCGAGATTAATTCGTTATACATTGCTGTACAAACGAGAAAAGGATGTTTTAGCTTTTCGTAATAGAGCAATGTATAATGAATTGTTCTGTGGATATAAGAAAATTTAGTGTTGTGAAAGCATGGCATATAATTTAATTCATGGAAAATAATTAGTCTATATTAAATAAGCCTCTCCCTTGTCTCAAGTTGCTATGCCTAACAAGGTGCATGTGTCTATTGTATTTATGTTCATATTGTATGTAATGTAATGTAATGACATGTGTTAAGCAATAAAGAAATTATGAATTATGAACTATAAGGGTTCCGATTTTACTTCGGAACCCTAAAAAGGAAATCCATTGAACATTAAATTGTAGCAACGAAAGAGTCTATTGCGGATTTACGACATTATAACGTATGTTATAGAGGGCTATCGCTATAAAGCTGGCATTTATAGCTTTATTACTAGATGATAGCTGTCCAGTTGCATTCAACGGAAGTACGTGGGGCGCGTTTTATTTTTAATCCCTGACGCAATAGAGGGGTATTATAAGTCTGACATATCTGTGTTTCTGTGTGTGGCATCGTAGCTCCTAAACGAATGGACCGATTATGATGATGTTTTTTTGTTGGAAAGCTGATGTGATCGCGATGGTTTTTAGACATGTTTAGTGTAAATAAAACTGCCGGTTTTAATTTCAAAATTTATATTTACGAATAACTATTTGGCCTATCGCGTCGGTAAGAAACTATACATACAATATTGTAGGAGTACAATCAATATGGTAATTCGAATTAATGTCAAACTAAAGAATCAAATAGTTATATCGTCGAATTTACAAAATAACACAACACTACACATGAGTTTTCAGTATAAATAATTAATTAAGCATTCCAATAGATTTACAGAATACAGAGCAGTTTATAAACAGAGGTGCCTGAATTTCGCTGACTGAACAATAGTAGAGGCAAGTGGAGTGGAAATTGATAATCCCAATTTATGTGGGCGTGAATTAGACTCACACTCGGCTTGCTATAGCTTTTATGTTTCATTGTTGGCTTTATTTATCATTTTATTGCTGGTAAATGATAAATGAAATTTTAGAGTCTCTTTTCGAAACCAGCCGGTTTATTTAGCTCGGGTGTCGGTAGGTAATTTTTTCCTATATTTTCTTTATCAATCGGCAATGCGTTGGTGATACCTGTGACGGTGGCCAACTACCATCAGGTGGCTCATCTTTTTAATTGTAGGCTATTCACAGGAAAAAACCCAAAAAAAAACAAAATTATTTCTTTACATAGGTATCACTAGTTTACTTATATACCTACATATTTAACACCTTACCGAAATGTGCTTTAACCTTAGAAGAAATGACTAAAAATCTACCTTCACACTAGTATAAAAACACATACTTTCAACCTGTAAACAGAAATACTTACCTATTCTCTAATCAGAGCGAAATTGTTTACACCGGCACTCGGTTTCTGGCTATTAAAATTCAGTCGTATGCTGAAGCAAATTAACTTTTATTTCAATTACACTAAAACCCATATTCCCCGACAAATGCTAGAGGAAAACTTGAATTTCAATCATAACTAAGGATTACACCGCCTGTCTGCGAGGTCACTGACAGATTAAAATTCTAGTCCTAACTCAAGTATCCCAAGCGTATAGAACCGATTCAACACCGCTATATTTGCTCATCGAACTCTAGACGAACTGGCTACAGTTTTCAGTCGATTTTGAAAAGAGAATCGATTTTGAAAATAGAACCTCCCGGCGGGACAACTTTTCTTCGCGATGTCAGTCTGTTTTGGTACTTTACTACAATATACTTGAACGCTGCTAACTGAACTATTGCGCGATTTTAGTAAACTAAACAAAAGTAGCTAATATTTATCTTCACTTAATTACTTGTGTTTTCCAGAAGTTTTATAAGAAGATAAAGCACGAACGGAGACGTTAGTCAATGTTTGGTGATATACCTAATGAATGGCATCATGCGGGATGTGGTGAATATCTATGCTTTATTTATTCATTTATACACGGTGTGAAATGTTTTTTATTTTGGTTACAGTGCCAAAAAAAAAAAATAGTTTAAAAATTTAGTAACCGGTACCCTATTACCTTGTTTTGAAAGTGCACTGGTAACAGCGACTATCACTTCAATGATTATATTCAATGACTACCTCTAGTTCAAACACCGGCTTAATAAAAAGTAAAAAAATTGCATAATTTTATTTATGCGCAAAGAATACTCAACTAACCAAAGAAATTGCTTGCTTTTGCGTAGCCCTAAGATAAACTTTTAGTTGGAGATAACAATGTGCGCGGGAATTAATTAACCAGCTGAAAACTTGGTTCATTTGACGTTATGCCTGTGTCTTGGAACTAAATTAAAAAAGATTGTGTTACAATTTTAACCGACTTCAAAAAAAGAGAAAGTTCTCAATTTGACTGTTTTTTTTGTGTGCTACCTCATAACTTTTACTGGGTGTAACAATTTTGATGATTTTTTTTATTTGTTAGCTGGAGCTTGTCATTTGGTTCCATTTAAATGTGTGTGAGATCTGACGAGTAGTTTTTGAGTGATCCTTATTAATGCGTATTTAATTGGCTTCAATTACGGTTTCGTTTAAGTCGTTGTATACGGATGTGGTGGTGTGGTGAAGCTGTCAGTTAGGTTTAAAAAATATAATATTATATGTAATGTAATCTGGAGCCCTGCAACATAGGGTTCTTCAAGAATTGCGTAAAAAGAGCTCTCTTTTAAGGCCAGGCATTGGCGATTACTGGCGTGAGCAATCCTTGCATATCCGTAGGTGACAGAGGCTTTAAAGCCAGGTGCTGTGTCTACTTAGTCAGCCCTTTTAGCTATAAAAAGAAATATTATTTGCAGTACTCAAAGTGTGCTTATCAAATTAATCAAGATCAACCCTAGAATTAATGTCGGGAGTATTTCCTTGTAATGTATCGTATGTAAAGCAATTAACTCCAACTGTGTTAACTGAGCTGTGGCGTGCTCTATCTTCACAACTATGGAAATCTAGAGTGTACTTTAGTACTCTAATTTAATGTCACTTCGCCCGTCCCTTCGCCAGCCTTTCCTAGGATAAAAACCGGGCAAGTGCGTGTCAGGCCACGCACAAGGTAGGGTTCCAAAGTAGTAAGTTTATCGGCTATTACTCATTAACTACATAAGCTAGCATAGCCGTGATAGATTTGTTGTAAATTCATCATATTAATATAACCTATTTTTGAGAATTTTTTCACTTTTCCAACTCCAATCGTTTAGCCAGTAAAGGGGAGGACACTTGACAAACGCAAACGGACCCCTAATTCCAAAAATGGTCTCAAAAGACCCATAATATTTTTGAAAGACCTTTTCAACTATACCCCAACTATATGTATACTATAGGGTACGTGACGAATGAAGAAATTATCCTCAAGTTACCTGTAGGAAAGGTACCCTGAAAAAAAAATTTCTTTCAATATTTTATTCTACGATTCTGGAGTTTTAATAAATATATACCTATATACCTTCCAAGCCAAATACCAGCTTTCTGGTACTAAGGATATCGCCGCTTTGCTTCAGACAGACGGACGGACAGACACATGGACGGACGGACATGATGACCCTATAAGGGTCCCGATTTTACTTCGGAACCCTAAAAAGTACTATATTATGCTATTCCAGATAAAGGTCTACCTGTGTGCTAAATATTTATTTATTTATTTATTCTTTATTGCACCTTAAAACATAAAGGATACAAAAGGCGGACTTAATGCTAAAAGCATTCTCTGCCAGTCAACCATATTACTAAAATAATAATAATAATAATAGTCAATATTACCAAAATCCATTTCGGAGTTACAATCCATCCATCCATCCTCACAAACTTTCATACGTTTTTATTATGCTGTTTTATACAAACCAAATCAAACTAGATGAAACCAAACTAAAATAGCACACAGTCGAGTATCTAGTTCCAGCTTCTACGCGTTTAATTTATGTAAACTTAACCTAAGTTGCCTGCAGCAGTCAAGTAAGGCCAGATCCTCACTATAATGCCGCTCACAGTCCGTTCTCGATCCGATCTCGGTCTGGTAAGGTCGTATCACATTCAAATTATACAATTGGAGCGAAACTTGACTCACGGATAGTATGAATGCATACATATATTTTATACTTCATAATATTTTATCAAACCGAGATTGGACCGAGAACGAACTGTGAACGGCATTATAGTGAGGATCTGGCCTAAATGTGTTAGGAATTTAGGATGAGTGGTGTCCGACGCCCACATCGATGTACATACTCGTTCATATATCCGGTCGAATGGAAGATTGACTTAGGGTTAATATGAGGAACCTAGGGTCCTAGCCTTATCGGTTATTTAGCTGTACATGTGCATTTGAGTTGGGTAGATTCAAGGATGGAGCAAATTGCTTAAGCTTCCACGTTTAGCTTAATAAATGTAAAATTGCTGTAAAATTAAAAAAAATACTGGGATATTCGTTGTTTTATTTGTGTCTCTCACCAGAAGATATGTATCCAAATATTGTACAGTGAAATGCATTGTATCAATTATTATTGGTTAAAAACTAACACATAACATGAATTGTTCCTTTTTGCATAAACACCTAACTTTTGCTTCGCGTGAGTTAAGAATGCGTGTGCTGGAATTAATTAGATGCTCAAAAACTTAGCTCATTTGGCATAATGCTCTCCAAGTAGATTAAATTACACTGGCAAGTTCTGGTGTAGTAAAGTTTAACAAATTATCGAAACACTTTTTAACTCTTCTACTACAGTGAAATATTTTTTCTTTTTTTATACTATGAAGAGGTTTCTGGAACATTTTCTTAAATTTTCGAGCCAAAGCAGAAAGAATATTATAGAAGCAATATCTACTATTTCAAAGTAAACATTATCTTCAAACAACTTTATAATTAATGTAAATGAATATGAAAATAGGAAGCCTCAGGTGTTGTTGATGAAACACCGTACCTACTTTCAGGGGGATTATTTGCTCATTTAATGGGCAATTTACATAAAAAGAAAAATTAAATAATCATAATATTTATGTACTTTACTAGGGGTGTGAGATCTACTCAGTAACAAATGTAATAAAATAAAAGGTAAGTTAGTTGTTGTCGTGTGTTTATAATGTAGTTAATTTGCTCTCCCCGAGAGGGAATAAATTTGTATTTGTATGTGTATTTATTTTCAGAGCAGAATTGAATGAATAAGAAGGAAATAATACTAATAGAAACTGTATTACAAGGTATAATATAGTTTCTTACCTTGTTACAAAATTGATAATCGTGCAAGTTTACACACTTCACTTATTGCACTTCACATAACACATAGCAAGTGGCCATGATGCCTACCGGTCGCTGTTCTTCCGGCAATAATGGTCTTCCACGTTAGCATATGTTGTAGTGTCAGAGTGCATGATAGATTTCCTTGTCATTCATTCTTTTAACACGCAGGCCTATAAACGTAATATAAATCTAATATATAAAATTCTCGTGTCACGCTTTTTTGAAGTTGAACTCCTCCGAAACGGCTCGACCAATTTTCGTGAATCTTTGCGTGCATTTCAGCTAGGGTGGAGAATCGGAGAACATCTATTTTTCATCCCCCTACCCCTAAATTTTTGGCAGAACAACGTTTGCCTGGTCAGCTAGTTATTGTATATAAAATTTACATAACGCAGGTAATAATTGATAATACCAACTTTAACTCAAGATTCAATTTAAAACCTCATTAGTTCTTACAGCTAGACCTATTAATTAGCTGTATTTACTTCTATAAAACGAACTCAATTAGTTTATTGCTGCATGCGAGATTGATGTGGAAAAGTTGAATGAATTAAGTATGATAATTAAGTTGCGGTTGAAAAACAGGATTAAATACGTATAATATTTATCTCGATTTATTCTATGTAAATTTTTATGCGCGTTGACAATTTTCGGGGTTGTTGGAACG
The DNA here is from genome assembly GCA_911387775.1 of Thymelicus sylvestris. Lineage (NCBI taxonomy): Eukaryota > Metazoa > Arthropoda > Insecta > Lepidoptera > Hesperiidae > Thymelicus > Thymelicus sylvestris. Next base: position 30,778,388 of record OU426885.1, on the reverse strand, counting down.
AAGTTCCTTATCGCGCGTTGCGAAAGGGGGCTAGGCGGAAAATTTGGTAACGACTCTTTTTGCCGGTAACGACACTTTTTGCTGTCTTAGTTTTTTTACATAGAAAGCAAGCCAGAGTAGAGTACTTTTTCACGAAATGTAATACCTTAGATTTGTTTTGGCACACTCGCTTGCATGTTTTTGCTATCCTAGTACTGACTGCAAGGAACTTCGTTCCATCCGGGTGTCTCTTGACACCTCTCAAGTTTTTTTCTACTATGCTTACCTAATTTTGGCGTTTAATTCCTATAATATAGATGAAAATATTTTATAAAAATAAAATGTGTAAAAATTACTTGTGGAAAAAGAGGTGTAAAAATATTGTTGTTTAGTATTTTGATTGCTTTATATTTCTCAAAAATTAAAATGTTTTATTCCGTTATGTTTTTATAAACCACTCACTTTTCTTTAATTTTTCTGCTACCCAATATGACTTCCATGCAGACAAATCACAGGCAAAAGTGTAACATATTTTATACAGGTTCCCATTAATACAATACAGCAAAACTTGACTCTTGCAAAAAATTTACGATAAGTCTTTGCGTCAACAGTTTTGTTTTCCATCGTGTCCAAATATGGTTTACAAGGTTTTGTTAACGTTAATTGTGACTTTTTGAAACAATTAATTCTTACGTGATTCGTTCGTCGTGAGTCGTTCGATTCGTCGTGACTCAATTAATTCGTACATTGGCGTCATAAGAATTGAAACAAACAAATTCCCACATTTTTTTCGGGTCAGTCAGTAATGTCAAAGTTGAGGCACAGACCGGAAATAAAATAGGAATGCTTGTCACTCCAACGTTCTTTTCAAAGGAATGGTGGAATTTTTAGAATCGGGAAGAATTTAGCATCTTTTGATAAATGGTCAACGAATGATGTTATACTTTGTATGCCAAGAATTATAAGAGAGGAAAATTAATTATTTTTTTGATATGTATTCATAAGTTTGACGCTGTTCTATTAGGTTTCTTTCAATTTGATAATATAGTATTTTTAATGACATTTAACGTTATTAGGAATAACAGGGTGATATTTTTACAAATTGATGAACTCGCTAATTTCCAATATCTTTTATGTAATTAGCCTTACAACATATTTTATGTATTTAGCCGGCAAAGGAACTGACGATGCACCTGATGGTAAGTGGCTATCGTCCCCGATGGACATCAGCGACATCAAAGGCATGGCATTCGTTGTCGGCTAACTGCTAAATAAGAACGAAGAAGAAAGAAAGAGAAAACTGGCTCTCAAGCCGTTTGGCAGCTGTCTCAAGCAAAAGGGTGAAAGTTACCCAGGCAGCCTACGCGGAAAGACAATTTTTTTATAAAAAAACGTGTTAAAATTAAAATATAAAATTGTAACTTGTCGATATCTGTAAGCCAAAATTATAATATAATGAATTTTTGTTTATCTTACAGTCTGTCTGTTTCTGACGAGTATCACTACGTACTTGACGAAATTGCATGCGATTTTTTGACTTAAAAACTAGTGAATGTTTCATTTTGATATTAATAATAATTTAAACATTTCACGCGAATAGTGTAACACTCCTATTCTATTCTGTTGTCTTGTCCTTGAACAAAATTAACTTTTCTTTAGCAGAGGCAGCAATTACGGGCAGTAATGGAATTTGTACGGACACCGATACCAAGACATCGCTATTTTCTGCCCTGTTTAATAAGTTTTGCACGTTTTGCCAAATAAGGATCTGTAACGTTTTGTTTTGTATTTGACCCTCTGGCTTTAGTGACTTGGTATTGACGACCCTGTAGCCTAGTTGGTAGCGATCCTGCCTGCAAAGCGAGGTTCAATTCCCGGCCGGGGTAGATATTTATGTGACAGATAAATATTTGTGCTCGAGTCATGGGTGTTATTGTGATGTGTTAAAAGTGTTGTACATGCCACCCGCGACACAGGTGTAAAAACCTACTGCGAGGGTATGAGTGTGTAAGCGTTTATTTATTTATTTATTGAAACTCTCATTGTATCTGAGGATGCTCTAGACTTTTCATCACTACGGCCTATTAGACTCACATTAGCCTACGCAGTAATGTGTATTTTATTGCCATTTGATTGGGAACAAACAAATACTCCTGTTTCTAATACAATAGAATCAGCTGTGAAAGGAGTTTACCTACGTATTTTGGTTGCTGTGTCTGAAATCGAATAAGCTGTTTCCTGTTTCTGATATCACTATAGGTTTCCAGGGAAGAATCCCTGGAAACCTATAGTGATATCTACCTTTTATGATAGTCACATAACAAATATAAAAGTCATGGAAACATTTCCAGATTGAGGATTAAACTAAACAGAAAAACAGAAATTCAAAACGAGGTGAAGCAAAAAACCCACATTGTCTTCCGAATACAGAGAAATGGACGATGATGATAAAAACCCTTACGATAGAGCCCCAAGCCGTTAAACTAACAAAGCATTTTAACTTGTGAATAAACTCCTTCATGGGTGAGTCGAGATAGCGTGGCCCGGAATTAATTAGCTGAGAACTTGGTTCATTTCGCGTAATACCATCCAGTAACAAAGGCGCCTGTACATTATGTTAAATACATTGCACTTAATGACTGAAATTTTGCTCAACATCAGTTATAGTTAGAAGAGAAGGTAGTTTTGAATGTATTTTAGAGATGTAGGTATGAGTACATCGTAAGAACCGCAACATTGCCTTTAATATTTTACTTTACCTTAAACAGAAAATGGTTTAGCGTTTGTACATTGTATTGTTAAGGCAAAGTCGAATCATCGACAAACTTGCGAAGTTTTGTATTTTATAATAGCGTAAGCTTATAGATTTCTAACACCTAACTTTCCTTTTTCCTTTAACGATTGTATTTTATTTTTAAGTTGGATTTTTTACCTATTTTTAATCGACTTCAAAAAAGAAGACTTCAAATACCTCCTGTATTACATCCGACTGTATTTTTTATGTTTGTTACCTCAGAACTTTCGACTGGGTGAACGCATTTTGACGATATTTTTTAATCGAAAGCGACGAGTACTTTTTGAGTAAATTTGAAGTCGGTTATTTTTTTCTTGATAAAATTCAGATTATACACACACAAATATATAATTTTTCTCTGAATACACCAATCACCAAATAAGATAACATTAATATTGCCTAGCTTTTAGAATTAAACGCTACTGATACAGTCGTTACTAGATTCGATGAAACTATTCTAGCCGTCGCAGTAATCACCGCTGTGGCAAGCCTCGCATAATGACTGAAGCAAACTGCGCCGCAAGCGAATCGTAATGGTGAGTGGTGACTGCATTTTACCGAGTACATTGGACCAATCACATAATGTACATTTGGCACTTATGCTAATTCGTCCGTGAAAAAGTGCTTTAGGCGTATTCAGATTCATTATTAACTAGCTACACTAATTACATACACAGACAACACACAAAAAAGAATGGATTCTTTTAATTCACAAAACTTCAATTATGTAAATCAATGAAAACCAAGTCGGAGTCGGTTACCCGTTTCTGTCATTAGCCGGAAAAAACGTAGAGAGAAACAAAGAAACCTGCAAACGAACAAAAATAAAAATAAAAATATTTTTAACCGACTTCAAAAAAGGAGGAGGTATTCAATTCGACTGTGTTTTTTTAAGTTTGTTACCCCAGAAATCTCGACTGGGTGAACCGATGTTGATGAATCTTTAATCGAAAGCTGGTGCTTGTTATGTGAAGAGTAGTTTTTGAGTTATCCCTAATTTTGAAGTCTGTTATTTTTTGTTAAGAATTATATTTGCAGCAATCATCTGTAGCTCTCACTTATGTTTCATTACTCACAAACTCGGAGCGTCTGTGAAACCACTGCGGTAATAGACACGTGGTACTTTACAACAGCTAGTAGTTAGTTCTGTGGTTGGCTGCATTGAGCAAAACAAGCCTCTTTGACCTACTTCTGAATTACTAGTAGGTACTTATCCATACTTCCATACTAATATTATAAATGTGAAAGTGTGTTTGTTTGTTTGTTTGTTTGTTTGTTTGTTTGTCCGTCTTTCACGTCGCAACGAAGCTGTTATATGGTATGGTTTTTGTGTGTGGAGATAGTGAGGAGGGTGGAGAGTAACGTAGGCAACTTTTTACCGCAGTAAAACATCCCCATGGGAAGATCGATATTTAGTTCCGGAGGTTGTTAATAGATGGCGTTAGTAAAATTCATTTGCAGTAGCAATTGCTACTGGGTGAACAAAGCCGATGAGAAAAATACCTTAGATTTGTTTTGGCACACTTGCTGCATGTTTTTGCTATCCTAGTACTGACTGCAAGGAACTTCGTTCCATCCGGGTGTCCCTTGTCACCTCTGAAGTTTTTTTTTCTTCTGTGTTTTTACTAGCAAAACAGTCCAGTCCATCCAATGACACCGGTACGGGAATTTTTCCGTTAGGTACAGGCACTCAGTCAGATTAAATTAAGACAGTTATTTTATATGTACTATTATTTTTCTTCTGTGGTTATAGTATAACATACGTAAAATATACATTATCAAATGTTTGCGTATTAAAACTGAGTGTAAACCAATTTTATAATTTAACAAAACTGTATTTGGTGGGTCTACTATATTTGTATTCTACTTCTATATCTACTAATATTATAAAGCAGAAAGATTTGATTGTTTGTTTGCATTGACTAGCCTCCGAAACTACTGAACCGATTTGAAAAATTCAAGCTACTTTATCCCCGGGTGATATGTCACCAGGATATACCTATTGTACTTTCAAAAAATTAGGGACTCTTGTGACACAATGTATAGAAATGAAATAAATATTCAGCTAATTATATTGTATATTGATTACACTTATCACAATGTTAGAAGAAGGGTTGGAAAGAAAAAAAAAATTAATATTCGTTTAAGCTTATTCTATGTGAAGAGTGAAAGTATTATAATATTATTTGAAAGTTGAAAGAGATGCGTTCATAACATAATAATATGTTTATGTTTCGAACGCATCTCAACTTCCTTTTTAGGGTTCCGAAGAAATATCGGAACCCATGTAGTTTCGTCATGTCCGTCCATCGTCGGTCCGTCCGTCCGTCTGATCGTCTGTCCGTCTGTCCGAAGCAAAGCGCCGAGACCCTTAGTGCAAGAAAGCTGTAATTTGGCATTGACATATTTATTATAACTCCAAAATCGTAGAATAAAATATTGATTTTTTTTCAGGGTATCTCGCTTACAGGTATCGTGAAGATGAAATATTTTTTGTAGTGTAGTGTTTTTCAAGACAGCTGTGATTGAAAATGTCTTGCAAATAATTTGGGAAAAACTATACGCTAATAAATAACATAATTAGAGGCAATATAAATACTTTTAGTAATTGCCTGGATTACTAGTCAATGGCAATAGTGATTCGCAATGAGCCCAGTTTTCCGTTATTTACAAAAAAAAAAAACACATGACTATATTTTTTTATTTTATGCACACTGTTTTTTGTCAAAACTACTTATTATAAGAACTATTATTTCTTCTGACAATGACTAAAAACTCAAAATCGCTAAAAGACGGAGGAGAAAGAAAAGTTACTAAACTACTACTGATGTATCTAAACTACATTTAAATTATCATTCCGTATCAATAAAATTAATTATATAAACACAGCTTCGTTAAAGCATCAGCTCAGTGTTCGGAATGCGGTTGCAAAGATGCCGGTTTGGTTCATATGCGTTCTTCTTATCTCTTTTGGGTCGCTTTATGACGTAATCGCCCAAAATAGCTCAAGAGAAATATGTAAGGAAGTGTTATTATTACAATTTTTATATTAATTTCAGTTTGTGTGTGCGTGTATTCGATTAATATGTGAATATGTGTGAGTCATTTCAATTGTCTCTCATGTGACTATGTTGTTTGACTCTGGTGTCGCTATGCTACTTTTTATGTTAATAAAGTAGTATAAAGGAGGTGGCCAACATCTGTATGGGCATTTGCCCCATTTGTGAAGTATAATGTACACATATTATTTTTACCTTACATTAAAGCTTACAATATCTACTTTGATAATTTTATCAATAAAAATCTCTAGAACTCGGGATTCTCCTTTTACGGGCAGTTTTAGCTTTTGTAGTTTGACATTCTGCAAAACATATGTAATCGTGAAAAAGTGTTTTATAGAGCGATTTTTGTATTAAATAAATACTATTTATCTTTTGGATAATTAATTAACATATGTCTTATACTTTAATTATGGTCTTTTACTTTAATTATGACTTTATGACCTTATTCCTACAAAAAGAAGTACCAGCAGTACTAAATAAAATATACGTATTAACTTGTCACCTACCTATCTGTAAATATTCACAAGCAAACGTAATATAAATAAAACTGCATATTGATATTATTAAGAGTTTCATTATAAACATTTAGGTACACATATGTAAAAATTAAGGAATAAAATATAACAATAGTACCAAATAAGGCAAATAAGGTGATGCATTAAATTTTTTTTCAAATTCAAAATCATTTATTTGTTTAGGTATCATTGATACACTTATGCACGTAATTTTTTAATCAACCAGCTTTTCACAAAGGTGCTTTGTCATGGCGGACAAGAAAAGCTGTAAAAAATCTCCTCAACACATCTTTTAAAAATAAAAATACATTGATATATTTATTACAAAAAAATATACAGCTTGTACAGAACTGGTTGCAGAGCTGGTCATTTCCATGCGTCTTTGTCATTTATGTACTCATCTACAGTATAGTAGTAGCCTTTGCCTAAAAGTTGAAAGAAAAAATGTTAGGAGCCTATTATAAAATAGAACTTATTTTCTAAACGTATTGCAAAAAAACCAGGAATATTGTACATTGCCGCGTGAACCTAGTCGTAGTAATCACTACTTAATAGTAAAGAAAAATGGTATACCTGTACTGCAGTGATCCATTCTACCAATATGGATTGCAGGTTTCTTGCTAAGGAAGATATGGAGTGACGTGCCATGCGCTCAATATCAACCGCGCAATTAATGCACCTCATGGCAAAAAATCAAATACAATTAATATTTTGCAGAAATGAAACTGAAAAATATTATTTTGGCAAATGACAATATAGTAGACATTCGCACTTCTGTCAGCCAATTGTCAAACTCCCGTGATGCCGGTCACTCACATTCGCGCGAATACGCGAACCCACAAGTGTGGGACGACCTTCGCGAATGATTATGCGAAGTTTTGGAGGCATTCGGGGTTTTCCAAGCTGTGTCGGTTTTTTGTCGCACATCAAAGCGCGCGAACCTCGAACCTTCGTGTAGTCAGTCTCCCACACATTCGTGCGACCAGTTGCGCACACGACTAAAAAGGTGATGTATCTCCTAATTTTTCGTGGTTCGTGGCGTCTAATCGTACTACCATTTATTTTCTGTATTGAAAATGGATTTGAATGACCACAACATAATACCAACAGCAAGATTGAACATTCGTGAACAAAGTGTAGGAGAAAGCGGAAATGGGTTTGTATACTCATATGCGAACCCATGCCTGACCGCCCTTCACATATGTGCAAACATTCGTAAAAATGTCAAACATTTGCGCGCATGTGAGTGACCGGGGTGATAGGAATGGAGGTAGTAAAAGTATATTTGTATACAATAGAACTTATTATTATTGTTAATTTATTATAACTACTCACGGCGGAGTTCAGAAGAAAATTAAAATTCTAGTTATGTTATAATAAATGGAAAATATGTCTTTTCAGAGGACTAAAACCTTGTACAAAAAAACGTATTTTAACCATTTCCGGGGTAAATATTGGCCACCTCCTTTAAAAATAAAAAAAAACCCGCTTGCTGTCTAAAAACCTATCATGATATACCTTTTTGAAATCCTTATGTGTATATCTGTGAGCTTTTTTATTTGACACACATATTACATTATTCGATTTATTTTTATTTTTTGATAAGTACTTCAAATAATGGCATCTCACATACCACCATATTTGTTTTTTTTTAATTTCATTGGGTTATCAAGACGAATCTAACGACATCTTAATTAATTAAATCCGTTCAGCGATTTGTAAGATACGAGGTAATAAAGATTATTACACATATACAAACATACATACAGGATTCGCGCGAAAAACATAACCCTTCCTTGGCGTTGGGTAAAATACTTATCCATGATTTGATAAGCGAATACTGGACGTAAAACAGTTTAAAAGTGTACGTTTGTGATATGTATTGCCCACATTAAGAACTTGTTATGACGTCACACTGTATACGCATAACTAAACACCCATAAAACCGATAAATAATGTCTCTTGCACGTAGCCAAGTTAATCACAGAGTACTTATGTACTAGCGTTCAAACACTATACCTAGGTCTCTTATTATTACGTTAGTTGAAGTTATTGGACTTCGTAGACATTTTTGTTGTTTTTATCCGACTGCGCCAGAAGAAGGGTTATGTTTTTCGAGTGTATGTATATGTATGTACATTTCTTCGCTTTGTAGCCTAAACGGCTTGATCGATTTCAGCTTGAGCTAGCTTACCATGCCCGTAATCGCTTAACACTGGCACCATGACTCGCGAGAACGAGATAGTGATCTCTCCTTTATTTCGCTTTGAAAAACCTGTGCCTTACTATAGTTTGAAATTAATAGCTGTTTTATTTTTAAACAAATTGAAATAAAATAACCCCCTAGAAACTGATAAAATATCAGTTAGGCTGTTACTGACGTTAGAAATCGATAGAGTTATCAAACGCACAGGCAAACAGTGAAACTGCAAAACATACTTTTGTTCTAAAGTCATTGTTATGGGATGTACTGCGTCTGTAATATCCCCAATCCCCAACTCAAAGACTGGTCGTCATTTCTAGCTCAAATTTAAGTGGAACCACATGACAACCACCTTTCGATAAAAAAAAAACATTAAATTCGGTTCACCTAGTCGAAAGTTCTGAGGTAACAAACATAAAAAATGCAGTCGAATTGAATACCTCCTCCTTTTTTGAAGTCTGTTAAAAATATTAATCTTCTTCTCAGATTGTTATTTTACATTATTATGAATAACAATTATATTTTCAGGTGGCTTAAAACCTCCAGGGGATCTTTACCCCTGGTTAGTCGGTTTAGAATTTCCTAGCTATGAGCCAAGACCTAGAATTGAATGCACCGGCGCCCTCATTGATAGAAGGCACGTTGTTAGTAAAGTGGATTGTTTCAGTGGAACTCAATTTCGGGGAATCCCGTAAGTGTATAGTTATCCTTTTGAAATACATGCTTTGCTTTTGCTTTGCTTTTATGTTGTATTTTAAACGGGGTTATTATTGTGGACCACGTGGTAGTTCATTACTTTTGACAGCTTTTCAACTTTTTCAAATTTAAATTTTTTGCTTTTCCATAAGACGGCAATTTCCAAATTCAATTAAGTGTAGCAAGGAACGATCTAGGTGTTATAACGTAGACCCATTTTAGTTTTAACTGTTTTATAATTTTCTTGTCATTTATATTTCTTGTCATTTTTATTTTTTCTTGTCATAGAAAGTCAGTTCGTCTTGGACCTTACACCACCATCACGGATGAAACGTGTTATGATGATTATGTCGATGATGATAATCATTGCACTGAGGTCGGTGCAATTAGCATACCGATAGAAGTTGTAATACCGCACCCGAAATATGATGCAGATAAAAGTTTTAGGTTCCCAGCTGCTAATAATTATGACATAGTGCTAATCAGACTACGTGAAGCGGTTACATATACGGGTAAGAATTATTTTGAAATGGATACGGATTTTTCAATGGATTACTAATAGTCTTAATAATTTTATAATTCAGAATCTGAATTTGCGATACATTACGATTTTATCATAATTCTAATCGATCTTCTTTTTTATTTCTATTTTCACCGAAAGTTCATATTTTTCTAAGAAAAATGTTTTCTTGTGGATTGAGGGACCATGTGATGTGATGTTTGTACCTACGTTATGGATTGTCATGATGATAACGATGAACAGATTTTGTGATAAGTGATTATTGATCAGAGATTATATAATAAAAACAAACTTATTCTGAAGTTTCATGATGATATTTCCAACATCCTAAATGACAACTGATGTTTATTATATTTAATTTATATGTATATTTAAATTTGCCAAGTAGGAATTTTGTGTTACAGATTTCATCCGACCTATTTGTCTCCCCACTAGAGATATCATCGCCTTAAATGGGACAGACTGGGAGCTGTTTATCACCGGATTCAAAAATAATGCATACGAGTTCAACCCAAATAGGAATCTCAATCATCAAGAAACTACTACTTACTTGGAAAAAACGGTAAGGAAACGTGTATATATTTAGTATTACCAATCGTAATAATTTTATCACTATTGTGACGTTATTTTTATTATTAGCAATAATTTTGTTATTAATATTGGACTATGTATGACGTATAATTTCGATTTAAGGGTGTCAAAAGTTTCAATTATATCCATAAACAAATATGTACATTGTCTCAGGGATTTAATTTAGAAAATATTTGTAATTTACACAATATAGTTCCAATTGATTATACATACATATTTCATTCATATTTATACATCTTTATCTATTTGTCAGTCAATACCTAATCAAAATCAAAGTACCTATTAACAGAATTTCCGAATGAAGTCGCTTGGCAAGCGATACTAATGATTTGGGCAATAATATCCTGATGCAGTATAATAAAATGTATCCAACACAAAAATAAAAGAGTTTTAAGGAAAACAATAACATAATACAGAAAGTACACACAGCTCTGTCTTATCGCTGTAATGACCTGTGACAGATAACTCTTTAGGTGAAGGGCAAAGTGTACTGATTGATACTGCTAAGGGCTTCGAATTCATTTAGTGAAATACAAAATTGACTTTTTGATAAAACATATTACGGAATCTACAATATAATGAACCATTAAAAAACTGAGATTTTCAATAAAATTGTACCATCAATCATTTCGCCTTTTAGCAATGTCAAAATTTACTCAATTTGACGGTAGCAGAGGATAATATCTGCGCTAAACCCATAGGGGATAACTCCTCTTGTTTGAGGACTGGAGGTCTTCTGATGAATAAGATTGGAGACAGATATGAGCTGGTTGGATTGCTGGAAACAAAGACAAGCTGCGCTGCTACTAAAGTGTTTAGTCATATGTATGCTCACGTTATTTGGATCCGAAGCGAAATAGAAAAATGGATACGTAAGTTCAGTCAAACAAATTTTGGCAATATTTGGCACCTTTTTTATAAATGATATATTATTGATTTGACACTAGACGTTATTGTAATCAAAAATAACTGTTACGGGAACAGCTCAAATGTTATTATTTAATTTAGTACTAATAATTGAAATTAAAATACTTAAATCCTTATTACTCCTAATTACCCTGATTCCTCCGCTGTAGCTTCGTTTATTGATCAGCAGAGTGTACCACGAGCACAGATTACCTTAAATTCAAGATAGACCGAGGCCAAATTACCTCAAGGAAATGATAAAAACAAAAATTACAGATGGATGTGGAAAACGCAAAGTAAAACACGTTGAGTTGATAGTGAACGGAGAAGGGACTAAGGCAGGAGATTGGCCGTGGCATGTTGCGATTTATAGACAAGAGAGTTATATATGTGGAGGAACACTTATATCCAAAACAACAGTATTAACTGGTAAGTACTCTTTGGTTTTATAATAATTATCTATTATTGTGGAAACAGTCAAAAATTTCCTCCGATTAGCAACCATAATTTTATAATAGCAAATAAATCTGTTTTATGGTCAAAATTCTATATCATATCAATAAATGAATGTAAAAGATAAGGTCTCCGATGTAGAAAAATCATTTTAAAGTCATATTAAAATTTCAAATTAGGCCAATTAAATTATGGTAAACTGAAATAATAACTTAAAGGGTTACTTGTTTCAGCTGCACATTGTGTTACAGTAGGTGGACTACCTGCCTCTCCAGAACTTTTTAAAGTCATATTAGGAAAATTCTACCTCATTGGTGGAGATATAGAAACCCAGGATAAGGATGTAAGTAATTTTAACTGGTTTGTGATTTTAACATTAAATGATTAGTGAGTTCATGAGAATCTGATTAAATTTTATTTTTAACTTTAACATTTTTTATGTTGACTTCAGGAGGGAGGGAAAAAAGCCTAGCGGTTAGAACGTTGGTCTCCCGAACGACCAGCTTCAGCTTTCATTGATAGGCATTTCTATCACTTCTCTCACTGGTCAGACCATTGTAGTATTTTTTGCGTGAAAGAACATTCTATCCATCGTCACAAATTTGACTTTAATAATATTAGTAGGTTTATATTCTGTAGTAGTATTTTCTGGTCCACAGCAATGATATTATAATGTAAAAAAGAAGTAGATATGTCACTAGCGCGCCGACGACGAAGAGCGTAAGAACAGGCAATTGATTGACCGTTCTGCTCGTATTCACTCTGTCAATGCTTTTGTTGTTGTCAGAAGTGCTTCACATTTGACATACCTACAGCGTTAAATTGCCTTCGTGTATTATTACTATTATAAGTACTAATGTCTTTTGTGGTATTATACCAATGTGATTGGTGTCGTGAAACAAAAGATAAACGTGTGTACGTGTTGTAGTTCTTTTCAGAACAGATTTTTTGGTTGATTTGTAAGGGTATAACGTATCTATATTTTTTAAATATCATTGGTCCACAGGTGCAGACTGTAATAGTTCACGAGGAGTTCGCGTCTAGGAATCACCTTAATAATGACATAGCGTTATTAAAATTAAAAACGCAAGCTATTTACAATGACTACGTTCAGCCCGCTTGCGTCTGGTCTAGTGAGGCTGACGATAGACTTCCTAACAGTACAGATACTGGGACGGTAATTAAAATTTCAAGTCTTATCATTTATTTTTATAACAATTTTATAATTACGTTGACAATTCTCAGGTCTTATTTACTCCTTTAACAAATTTCTATTTAAATTCTCAATTTATGTATAAAAATGTTTCTCTCATTATTAGTATTATCACTTTTCTATTTATGTATTTGAAACATACGATACATTATTTTCGTAAAGCCGCATACCGAGGTCGCATAAGCCATGTAGGTATATAAAAATGTAATAACTTAATTTTATGAAACAAACAAAAACTCCATTTTTATTTCTGTCAATATTTCGCTAATAGTATCGAAGATTTCTTTTCCAGCTGGTTGTTGACGTTGATCTTTTATTATTGTTATTTGTAAAAATATATTGTTTTATTGCTTAGGTCGTCGGCTGGGGATTTGACCAATTAGAGTGGCTGTCATCCCAACTCAAACAAGCAAATATTCCTATGATTTCCGATATAACATGTATAAATAAGAATCCACAATTCTATTCCAAAGTACTTAGTAATAATAAAAAGTTCTGTGCTGGTTGGGCGAATGGTAAGTTGACAGCATTGATTTTTTATGCCTGAATAATAAGTGTTGGAACTGTTTTAATATAAAAGAAAATAGAAAAGACGAAGTATAATAAGAAATACTTGTAACATTGTTTCTAGGTACATCAACTTGCAATGGAGACAGTGGCGGTGGCTTCCTAATGTTCGTCCCGGACAGTGCTCAGGGTGACACCTCTGAAGTTCTGGGTTCCTGGTACATCAGAGGAATTGTATCTCTGAGTGTTGCCGTCAGGAACAAGGGGCGATGTGATCCGTACCAGTACACGGTCTTTACTAACGTCGCCAGTTATACTGATTGGATTCAAAAACATATAGCTGAGGAATTACGGCCGTCGGTAGATTAATATGGGATTTATTAAAATGAACTTCATTTTGTAGTGCTTCTTATTGTTCCTCTTATTGTGTTGTTTTCTTTTCACGAACTGTAACACTAAACGCGCTTTAAGGTCACGCTTTTTCGTGCGTGAAGTAGCCTTTTTTTAAAATTCGTGACTTTGATTAGGACGTGCAATGATAGATAACTTAAGTCACAAATCTGCGCAAGGTGCAAATAAAACCCACAAGTTCTACTCTTTAGTCCTATCGTTACTCTGGTCATGAGAAACGTGAGTTTTAAGTGCGGTTTAAGTCACAATGTTCTACTAAAAAAATAATATATGAATCTCGTGTTGTATGTGGTATATTACACAGCGTTCGACACCTTCGCCTCACTTGGATGCGCACTTTACGCCCGTGGAATATTATAACATTTCAGGCCCCACAACGTAATGTATTTAACTATTATATATATCGTATACTATTTTATGTAATTATCCAACAAATAAGCTGAAAAGATTAGATGGTAAGTGGTCGATACCAAATCAGATTCAAATAAGTAAAGAACTAAAAAAAATCATATTAGAAAGAGTCGATGTTACACTAAAATATTTTTTTTAACAAGGTGAATTAAGTCTACTAATACACCTTGGCAGTAGGCTCGTGTATAGCTTACCTTAATCGCCTAGGTGAATTTAGGTCTACCGATTTAGTATACCTATGTACTTAATTCACCTGCGGCCAGTAGATTTAAATTACCTGGGTGCATAGATGAATAAAGTTTACTAAAAGTAGACTTAAGACAACTGGGTGAATTAACTCAGGTGAATAAAGTCGACGTCGCCCTTTGCGTTACCGATAAAAAAAGAAAAAAAATACTGATTCTCAATCCCGCAGCCGGAACAAGCCGTTATGCGGCTGACTCGAACATAAAATAAATATCTATTTTGTGGTGTGTAATCTGACGGTTTCTAATATTATTACAATATGAGATTAATCTTTCAAATTACCTTCTAACGATAAAAATACAGAAAATAATAAGATTTTAATCTAATGATAACATTTTCTACGTTAACTAAGGTTTTCTGTCAGTTCGACACATTCTCGTATACACTTAATTTTACAATTCACAGTGCAATTCTATTCAATTTAACCTATGCTGAAATAACAAATTGCCGCTGCGGGCAGTATTATTCAGTAGATTATTCAATTTCATTTTTATTTGTATGAGAAATTGTTATTTGTAGAAAAGCACATTTTGTTTTTTTAATGTTGGAAATAATAAAAATGGTAACAGTCTAGTTAGTGAAGATCGGGACTTGAATTTTCTTTATTATCTGTTATAGGAGCATACCTATTAATATGTTGTCAAGTGGTGACCGTCGCTCGACCATTATCTCATGATAATTACACCTGTATGTAAATCCGTTCCTGAGGTATACATTGAAGCATTGTCGAACCATAAAAGGTTTAATATAAACACTTGTACGATGCTAAAAACTTAATATGTACCTACTTGAAAATTTTGCGTTACTCTTAAACTTGGTAATAAATTGGTTTAAGTTTCTGTGATAATCAAGGTTTAACTAAACTGTTTTATGATACACATGGCCCGTAATATGTTGGGAATAACAATGACAGTTTAAACTCCGAATTTAGTTTAAACTGCTATTGATATTACGGGCCTTACTAAACTACAGATATACCTAATCCAGAAACTACATCAAATGCTGAGCTACACTGGATCGCTAACATGCTACCCTATTTTTTAGGCATGATAACGAAAATGAGGTCGTTACCCAAATCAAAATGGCAGCTATATCCTTCCCTCGAAGATGTTCGTGGGAGCATAAATCTAAAGTCGCCTTGGACGAACCCACGGAACTATAAATATTTTGCTCAGTGTACCATTATAAACTAAATGAGAAATTAAGTAATCCTCACGAAAAGTTCTAGTTGAAGATTTCTCTAAACGTAAATATTGCCAAATTTCACATGGCGAATATTCTAAGATATGACATAACTTTTAAAAAATTGATGTAACTTTTAAAAAAGAGCCCTTAATCCACACGCACACCTTGACTTTTGTTAAATGTCGATAGCAGAAGAGAAAGACCCGAAGCTTTTCGAATAAGAAGCTTTTATTTCATTTAATAAATTGTGTAATACATGTACTAAATTAATTGGTTTGATTTAGTTTAAAGTTTTTTTTTCTTCTCTTTAGGGCAATTAAATAAAAGCTTGTTTTTAAAAAGCTTTTTCTTTACCATTATTTAATTTTTTAGTTATGTTTGGGAATGTCCATCGCAAATTCACTAGTTGGTTGTTTGTGTAGTCGACTCATCAAAATACATGAAATATTCTGACTGAAATTCACCAATTCGTAATGTATTCAGGAGATCTTTAAAAGTTGTGCTACCCTTATGTCACATATTTTCGGTTAATTCTAGAGAACAGTGGATTTAATGTGACGTTGTATTAGTTTTCGTGTCCTCCTTAGCAAACCTTTCATTTGATACCTGTGTAAGTATAACTGTGGTAGTGCAAAAACAAGTAGTCTATTAAGTTTAGTTTATTAAGTTAGTGCGCTCACCATCCTGGACCACATCTCCTATTATAACCTTAACTTATTCTAATTGTAAGTAAAAAAAGTCTTCCATCTTGGATGATCCACCATATTGGAATTAGAATGACATCACATAGCTAAGCATGTATTGTCATCCAAAATAAGCGTTTGTATCAAATTTCAACTCAATCGGTTAAAAATAACTGATTTAAAATTCAGTTGCAAGATTCCACCCAGTAAAAGATACATTGCAAGTTAAATAAAAGCTTGTAAGAACAGAGAAAGTAAATAGACTATTGCATGAATCTTCCTTTAGTCACTCGGTTACTGACCTGTATACTTTATCACAGTAATAGTTAAGAACGCTTCAAACATTTCCCAACACGAAGAGGTCAGTACTCGAAGCTAATGTGTTGGACCGGCCAACGATCTTTAACCATCGATCATTTAAATGACATAAGCTGTTATGAGCGCTCCCGAAAAAATACACACGCCATCTACCATGCTCGGGTTACATTTAAATTTTATAAGCAAATAGGCCTTTAGGTTCCCGACAATGCTCGTAAATTTACGTCAATTTATATGGTGTGGCACCGCAGAATTAATGGTGTCAGTTAACAACACGTTATTCTGTACTCACTGTGATTTTTCACATATCCAGTCTCAGTATGTGTTGATTGGGGTGATCCAATCGAACAGTGGTTTAAACTTCCATTTATCATGTTATTTTCCATTTTTAAATTATCGACAATGTTTATCGATACTTTTAAAATTCCAACCTTGATGCAGTGGGTGCACGAGTAAACACGAATTACCTGTGCACCCATCGGTGGGTGAAACCAGTGGGTGCACGGGTAACGGGTCCTTTAAATCACACTTTATCAGATTTTCGAGTAAATCTTGCACAAGTTTTTTAAAGATATCTGCAGTGGCTTAAAAAAGACTACACTTTAAATTTTCCGGTAAATTGGTTTTAATAACGTTGGTAAATTTATTTTAAGCCTTAAGGCTATTATTTCTAGGTACTAGAGAAAAAATGTAGTTAGAAAATCAACATAATGTACAGTTCTCGTAATATTAATTATCCATCCATAGGGACCATCTTATCCCCTTTCACGTTACCCGGATATATTTCACAATTCGCTGATGTAGATGAGGGTTGAATCTGTCAACGCTGTATTATTTTCCCACCACATCACACATGACTAAATGTTTTAAAGGCATGTTCACTACTGATTTCCCCAGGGCAGGATAAATTATAATTATAACAGTTAAGTAACTTTCATGAATCACATTATTTATCTTAACAAAACTGCGGAATTATATACCAGCTCCTGTATTTTTGAAGGCAACAAAAGCTTTTAGAACGGAGTAATTTTATACGTCAAGTTAAAACAACAGAGAGCAGCAAAAGTGGTGAGGCGTGGAGATATGTGAGCTGAACTGATGAGGAGCTGTATATTGGTGTTGGTTTTTTTTGGTGTAGGGCATAGGCTGGTCGGCATAGAAACATTTGGTATTTAAAAATTGAGAAAATCAAGGTATTTGGTGTTGTCAATAATGTAATTGAATAAAGTGATTGCATAAAGTGTGAGCGTATTTATGTTCAAAGTATTAAAGTATTGTAGGTGACATGGTGATATAGGTATTTTTTCCGGGAATAACCGAAAGCGTGTCACTTGTTAATAATTATAGTAAATTAGTTATGTGTATGTGTAATATTACAGATGTATGTTAGCCTTTAAGGTATGTATGCTAAGGCCTCGTTGCTCGAAACAAAGTCATATTATTATTATTATATTTTGTTTTAACATTACAAACCTCATTTTATAAAAAAAAAATGGTTTTGTAAGTACAATTTTGTTGTTTTTGTCTTTCGGGGGAAAATGATTTAAATGTCTTCCTTTGTGGTTTCAAAGCAGCTTTAGTGAGTTATTATTATATTGTAATCATTTATTAGATACTATTAGAACATACTTCAATATTATTATATTAACTCAATGAACATAACGTGAATAAGGTTAAGGCTCATTTCGTTGAATATTCAAGTAGCAAAATGCTAACCAAAGAACTCTCCTCATAAACAATATAATGAAATTCGTTGGAAACAAGAAAGTGGCAAATTATGCGGCAAATAAACAAATGCAAACCAACCTGAATCATAACAGATACGGGTATGCTAATTTGAATCATTTGCCGATTTGTAATAGCTTTGTGATAAGCGGAGCGGGCGATGTAATAAGAGTCTAACGTAGTTTATAGAAAATGTATGCTTTATCGGAACATGAAATCCAGTGGTTAGTCTATGTCATGGCTATGTAAATCCCAAAAAGTGCAAAGTGTTTTGTGGCAAGATATGGTTAGTGTAGTGTGTCGTAATAGCTATGATTAACAAAACGCAAAAACGAATTAAATAGACGGCAACTTGATAGACTTCGTACTAGTGTCAAATGTCATCTGTCATCCTGTCAAAAGTTAACATCAACTCATATTTTAACAAAGTTCTTTACTTATATTTTTTTTAATAATTAGTAAAATTATTGTAATATTAGACATTTACGACACGTCACAGGAAATCAAAGACCAAACCTCGTGATGTATGAACATAACATATTCGTAGTAAAATATCTTTAGAAAACCCATAATATTTTTGAAAGACCTTTTCTACAATATCCACACTGTAGGTTACGCGATGAATATAAAATCACGTTATCTATAGGGGACGTAGGTAGCCTTAAAAAAATTACAGCTTTCTAGCACTAAGGATCTAGGCGCTTTGCTTCAGACAGACGGACGGACGGATGGACGGACAGACGGACGGACGGATATGACGAAACTGTAAGGGTTCCGGTTTTACTTCGGAACCCTAAAAACAGTAGCTCCTAGCGAGTATATCCGTGATTTCTTCATTCTTGTCGACTTACCTTCTACCGTTAAGTAAAGGCGAACATTTCGTATAAATTTTCGCAAGTCCCTGAGCAAAATAATCGTATTCTCGCTTCATTTGCTCGCTTCCTTCGCGTAATTTGCTATCTCCGTGTAATCATACCGCCTAGATTTTGTTCTGGTGACGCAAGAGCGTTGTATGGAAATTTTTAGCTGCGAAAAGCGTAAGTTTCTTACTACGGTCAAGGCTAGTCTAAATACTTGATTATAATTATATTTCTTTCGAGTTTAACGAGAAATAAATCATAAATCAATCATTTAGAATACAGTTGGAGTGCAGTTTCATTAATGCAATAGCAAATACAATAATACAAAGTTAGTTCACAAACAAGTTTAAAAAACTTGACAAGTGCGAGATTTGGTGGTCACTCACGGTCATTCCATCGCGTCATTTTTGGAGCCACGCCAAACGACATATGTCAAAATGGCGCGATTGGACATACAAATTTTTTAAATCACGCCATCAGTTTTTCACATTCACGATCAAATTTTGGCTGTATATCACGCCATTTGACCGTGAGTGGCCACCATTATGGTGGTCACTCACGGTCAGTCCATCGCGTCAAATGGCGTGATGTACAAACAACCAGTATAAGTCCGATCTTCATACGGTTTTTTGAATCGAAAACCTTGCCTTTAGAAATGCTCGGTTGAAATAAATTCATTTGTCTCCAAAATTCTTATTACAAAATTCAGGGATTTTAATTTTTTATTTTGTTAACAAGCTGTAAGTAGAAATAAAGTTACAGGCAACAAGTTATTGCTCAATAAACAAGCCTTGTTGAATGCGTCTGAACTCATTAATTTCGTCAGCATCCTTCTAGAAGGCCGAGGGTCACCGCCAGGGCAGTTGGTGTACATCATATTGCGATCGCAATCCTGAAATAACATAAATTATATACTATAAATAACATTATATAATAAAAATAACATTATTATTAATGTTACATGTAACCTGTTGTATCTGTGCATTGGCCATGTTGGTTGACCCAAGAAATCCAATTCTAAATTCTGAAAGAATACTAATCCCAATCCACCGGTAAAACAGTTCAGCATCAATCAATTAAAGATCCAATCAAATATTTATTTGAATGAAAAAGTTATTGCAATTAATTTAGGTATTTGCGATATATATTGGTTACAATTAGAGTTTAATGCACCTTGCAATTAAATTATATTTTACACTAAGCTACTTAAATTTCGCTTGAAAATTAATTTCGTCTAAATTAATCGCGATTACCTCTTTGCTGTTTTACTCGGAATAATTAAAATCGACCATTAATCGGTCAGAGTTGTGCAAAATGTATTCATGATTACATGATTACTTTTTTAATTTTTTATGAATAGCAAATGATGTTCAGAAGGTTACGGTGGTTATATTATAATAGTAAGTGGTGACCGTGACCATGGTAAATATTTACCATGTCGTTGTAGCTTTTGATAAAAAATAATAATAAAAAGAACATACCGAACTGTTCATAAAATAGCTAAAAATGTGTAAAGTCTCAATCTGCATTTAGCCGTGGCGAACTACATTCGTTTACTTTGACTAAGGCCGGTACCTCACCGGGACGCCATGGCGACGTCGCCGGCAACGTATCCAAACAGTTTATATTAAAATGTATGGCGCATACCTCACCTGGCGACGCTGTGGCAACGTAGCCGATTCGGAAGCGTAGCCATAACTGCCAGCGCGCTATGTGGAGTCTGGAGACTGTGGCGAGCTGGCGACGTCGCCAGTAAAATGTATGCGTGTAGGTTACACCTCCCTCACTGAGTAGCCAACCGGCCGCCATTTCGGGCGCTTGGTCAACTTATGTATGGAAAAATTTGTTTCGATACAGAAAAATTTATTGTGAAAATTCAAAATTGTCCGTGTTTGTGGGATAGTGCATTGGATATTTTATAAAAATTCTTAATATAGATTAATAAAAACACCACATCGGCTTCGATTTGATAAAAAACGATGAATCCAAAGTTTGTTCCTTTTTTTTCTTTTCTTGTAGTATTTTTAAGCGACGTACGTAACAAATAAGTGCGATCTCTTCTACGTCCATTCTTGACATCATAATCGAACTGAGTGAAGAGAAGCCATGGCTACTCTTTTGGCTACCTTCGGACGCCAACGGTAGCCATGGCAACTACGCCGGCGACGTCGCCATGGCGTCCCGGTGAGGTAGGGCACTAACGGCTGGTCTCAATAATGTACTAACAGATGGAAGACTGTGGATAGGGCTACCATTAGTATGTCATCTGTCATATTTGTCAATTTTTGCGTCTGAAAAATTGACGAATATGACAGATGACATGGTAGAATGGTAGCCCTATCCACAGTCTTCCATCTGTTAGTACATTATTGAGACCGGCCGTAAAAGAATATACTGTTGTGTGTGATGATGTTACTAATATAGGTACCTATTACCTACCCACCTGATAAACAGCACCCTCTGAAATTATGACTGAAAACTTTTGCAAAGTCACAGCATTTTCATACGAACATTTTGTGGGTAGATTGAAAATTGTTTCCAGCGTGCAGCGACGGAACTCTGCTCGAGCGCTGTTTAAATAAGTTATTTATAATATTAATAAATAATTTTGTATTATAACGATCAATATAATTAATTACAGCTTAATGTCCATCAAATCACCATTTCTAGCGATCCTTGTCCACACTTAAAT
Organism: Thymelicus sylvestris; assembly: GCA_911387775.1. Classification (NCBI taxonomy): domain Eukaryota; kingdom Metazoa; phylum Arthropoda; class Insecta; order Lepidoptera; family Hesperiidae; genus Thymelicus; species Thymelicus sylvestris. Next base: position 30,756,418 of record OU426885.1, on the reverse strand, counting down.
AGAATATCAAGTCAAAATGCCTAAAGCATCTAAGTGAAAAAAGATGGGGTGGGCTTGCACTAGAGTCAATAATTATGTTAATTTAAATAATAAAAACCAAAAATTAAACAAACATCGCATTGAATCAACAGGTGGTTGAATCACTAGTCCTTGTCCTTTTATACTTGAAGAATATATAAATAAATAATATAAAAGATGTTAGTTCGACCTCTTTTTAAATATTAACCAATAAACCCTGTTTCCACTAACCGTAAAATATCAATCGTAAAGCGTTTTTAAAAGCTTTTGATGAAACTTACTCAGATCTCGCTGTGTAAGAAAATAGTAACAAAAAATGGTTTAAAAGCTACCCAAAACACTTACCAACATAAGTTAAAATGTGTATCATAGTGAGTCCATTCATGTGTCGTATTTTTTTCTTGTTCAACCAATTTTTTGAAAATTAAGTAGCAACTCTCCCAATTTGAAGCTTTATTATCCACACAGGTGGTTAGGTCTAAGTATTCTAAAAACAGAGACACTCTAACTATACACTAACGCCTGTTTTCAGAAACAACGCTATGCCGTTTCACAGTGCTTGCAAGTGCATGGTGTCATCCAAACCATTTCAGAAACAATACTTGAGGGAAAGTCAGTTCAAATCGATAAAATAGCGGCAGAACTATTTATTCAAACGCATTGTGTCCGATGATATTATAATGTATTTTTTAAATAACATTGACCCAGGCCAATGGTCGATGGCACGGCGATCCACCATAGTAAACCATGGTAACCATAACGCCTCACGGGTCGTCGTCTTTATGGGTGATGATGTGTTGATGAAATAATCACCTTATTCAAACTTAATTTACTAACTAAACTAAGTTTACTCACGCGTAAGAAACCACTCATCATCGCAAATGCTCTTAATCACATGTATGTGACCATTAATACCTTCTTCATTGAAGTGTTCGGGTGTGATGTCTTTGCAATCTGAATTCCAGTCTATGGCGCAATTGACAAGATGCTTTATGGCTCTGAAAATAAAGACCAAATTAGAACCAACTGTTTGAGTACCTTTTAGAACTTCGCTGAATTTGTGGTTTTACAGCTGCGTAAAAATAATACGTTACAATGGTAGATATATTTGTGTGGCATACGTAAAAAAAAACAGTGGATGACAATATCAATTACATTATTGTAGTTATTGCCAGCTTTTTTATAAATAAAATAATGATCCATTATTATTTTTGAAATAGACATGTAGGTGGGTTAACTTTTTTGGGTGTTTTGAGACACTAATTTTGTTAGATATTTTTACTGACGGAATGCATTGTATAGTCACATAGCCATATTTATCCTCGAATTAAAATTAAAGTCTTGTAAGGCAAACAAAATTGTTGGAAATACGACAGAGTGAAGAAAAAGTGCACATTAAACAAGTGCTATTATTTCTTGTGTGAATAAACTTAAGATTACGTAAAAAGTAGAAACCATCATTCATTACATTTTATTCCGCTAGGTGACAAAACGTCGGCTTTAGAACGGGCGAAGAGTCTTCCCATTTGGATTAACATTCTGTGGGAATTTATTCTAGCGAATGTAAATGGGGATTTAGTTTCCTTCAGGATTATTTCCTGTACAGGTGAATTGGACGGGAGATCCTTTGTGAATCGATTCAAGTCACTCATAGTCGGATGACTTATGCAAATCAAAATTATGCTTTGCCAAACTTGTGAACGTGAGCATCAAAATTTTCTTGAGCGCTTCAGCATAATACAGTAGATGCGATTGAAGATTGAGATAAACATTCTTCAACAAAAACTAAATAGGCTTTTTGACGTGAAACCGGACACTTAGTTTAATTATGGTACATTAGTTTATACTAATTTTAATAACTGGTATACACAAAAACACTTTACAAAATATACAGTAGTGACTACTGCTGAATGAGCTGAATCCTCTATGTTATAGAACTACCAATGTGTGGGCAACCTTTTTTAGAGGAGTGTCAATCAAAGGGCATAGAAAGACCAAATCGATGTACCATCATAATAATATCTAAGGCCAACGGTAAATACAACGTACCAAGGCTAAAGACAAGCTACGCCACTTCTACGTATAATATGCACATACATAATTATACTGTACGTAGATAATATGTACAAAATCATATTAAATCAATAATACATACAATAATACGTACATAGGTAGATAAAAGCTAGTGTCAAATAAGAGTCATACTTGCACCAATCTCCAATTTTCTCAGGCAATGGTGGTGAGATCCTTGTAGAATTGTATATAAATGCTGCTTCGACTGTACAATTAAGAGCGAATCTTGAAAACTCATCGCAATTGACACTTTTTGATGATCCATATTTCTCTTTTTCCTTTGTTAAAACTGTCACTGGTTCAAATTCCACTTCCTCAACGGTCATATAATTCTTGTGGGTTATATCCTGATAGTCGTTTAAGTCTGAAACTATTATTATTTATTGCATATTTTTGTTCGCAATTATTCTAGATTTTGTGATTATTATGCCTAATTGGGGAAAAAAAGTTGTTCTCCTGTAAAGTTTTGGATTAACTGGTGGATACTAAACTGTTACTAGTTCAAGGGCAATGTAATTCATTAATCTTTCAGTCCAAGTTAACCGTAAGTACCGTCCGATTGAGCTAGGTGGTACAGAAACCAAAGATGTCCGAAATAAGACGCTTAGGGCTTGTTTCACAATCTTCAAGTAGAGTCCTGAATAAGCTATTCGCCGGTTAAAGTGACGTTAAAGTGTCATTTTACATAAACGAAATGTCAACTTAACCAACGAATAGCTTACTTCGGACTTACTTGAAGATTGTGAAACATGCCCTTAATGTCAGTCGCACATCCGTGGTTTAGACCTTGTCCAGAAGGGACGAATTCGCCGCGAATCGTTTCGCGCGAATTCATTCGCGCGTTAGCGAGATACTAGGCGCCAGTACATCGCGTCCACAAGCATCGCGCGAATTCAAAATACGCGCGTAAATCGCGTGCACTACGCCAGACTCTCGACTCGCGCGTGATTTGCGCGTATTGCGCGCGAGACGAGATACTAGAGACGCACAGTAGATCGAAAATCGGGTCTCCATAGACTTAGGATTTTTATGTTAAAATTTGTTTGTTTCTTGTCGCAAACTGACGTAGAACCGTTTTAGAAGCCACAACATTATCATATTTATCCACCTCGGGCGACTATAACTCGAAAAAAATTTTTTTTAATTAAATTTGTATGGAGCAAAACAGAAAAACCGATTTTATTCAAGACTGAGGAGAGTGCCCCTAATATCCTCTGGTACGATTATTGCCACTATTTTTCTCTATTTTATGACATATCGCACGTTGCGCGCACCCGCTAGATTTTGGGTGAAAAAAAATGAAACATTTTTTTATTTTTTTTTCATTTTGTGCACGTTACTTGTTATGGTCAAAAACCTTCAAGGCCCTATTTGGTACTTGGCACGTTGTCTAAAACGAGCTACTGCAATACCTTACCAATTTAATAACAGTTAACCAGCTAACCTGCCCTTGTATCATAGGTTACATGTTTATTTAATCACTTACTAATGACGATTCATGTGTTAATCAATTTAGTAATGAGCTCGACTTAATTACTGATGTCTGTACTCGATTCATATAATAATTAAAATAGTAACAATAGTTACTATTTTAATTATTATTGCACCTACTTATCAACCTATCCCCTCATAGTCCCAGTCCCATTATGATTGGTAAAGCAAGTATAAATACAGGGAGCACTGTATATTTACTTTAGTTAAATTTTAACTACTCTCTGTAAAACTGTGCCAGTAATAATTGTGAAAATGGAAACTTCTATAAAAACAAATTTGGACCTATATTTGATACTGAAGCAATCTGGAAAGCTTGGAAACTATTTAAGAATGTTCGAGACTATTCGGTTTCAGTTGAGTCTAAGTTTGTCAGAAGAAGATAAAGACATTCTCCACGAAATCTGTCGAAGATTAGTCAGTTTGTGTTGAAAAAAATGGAAGATGGCGAGATTTAACACAAACTCTTTCCGAAAACAGTGCATCAGTTGGAACATCAACTTCAACTCTAAGTCCACGTAAACCATTCACAGAAATTGGAATGACACAGAAGATACGAAGGATTGAAAATTTCCAATATCAAGACCGAGAAGGCTTTAAATAGGCGTATGCCACTGTTGCTACATTTAAACAAGAAGGTAAAGTTAATTTGGCAGCAGCAACAGATATTCTTTTAAAAAACCCAAAAGAGGCTGATAACATTGTTCAACGGACAAAAGGAACGAAGAAGTTTACACTTGCCCCTGCAAAATCACTCGGCCTATTAATATCACTTAAATTATCTAAGTGGCAGTATATGACTTTGATCGAATCTACTTTACGTGAAGATATCACAGATATATATCCTTCGTATTAACACAGTCCAACAAGCTAAGATGGATTGTTACCCTTCAAAAGAAGCAATAATGATAACAGGTGTAATTGCCAAAGTGTCTCTTCAAGCACTTTTAGATATTACTGCTGCTAGAATTGTACAAAGTTTAACACAAGAAACTAAAGGCAAGTGTATGACTTTCATTTCCAAGTGAGGATTCGATGGAGCTTCAAACCCGAGCAGGTATAAACAAAACATCGAAGGGGAAGAAAGCAGCGGTGACAGTAATGAATCAGTTTTTATGACAACTTTAGTTCCACTAAAACTTACTGCTGCGGAAGAAATCATATTGGAAAACCCGAGACCGTGTTCGGCATTGTATTACCGTCCAATCCGTGCTCTTCTTAAAAGAGTCTAAAGTTCTAGTGCACGAACAATTGGCCAAAATGGAAGACTAAACAAGGAGCCTTAAAGTTACCCAATATGAGAATAATCAAATCAATCATAGTCTATTAATGACCATGATCAATGGGAAGGTATGCAACTATCTATCAGATGCCAAATCTCTTGCAACTTATTATTTGTGCTTCGCAAAACCTTCTGAAATGAATGACTTGGAGACAGTTGCGCAAAGACAAGTGCAAAATGATCTCTACAAAGGATTATCTTCTCTGTACGCTCGTATCAATTGTATGGAATGCCTGATTCATATTTCATACAGACTATATTTGAAAACATGGTCTATAAGAGGAGAAAACAAGCTCATATTGGTGGCAAAGAAAAAGGAAATTCAATCTTAATTCCGGGAAGAATTAGTTTTGCTGGTCGATAAAGTAAAAAAAGGATCAGGAACAACAAACGATGGGAACACGGCAAGAAAAAACTGCTGCTATTACCGGCTTGGATGAAGAGCTCATACGAAGATTTGCAGCAATTTTACAAGTGATAGCATCGGGCGAAATTATTGACATAGAAAAATTCAAAGAATATACTCGAAAAACTGCGGAAAGGTATATCGAGCTGCACAATTGGTACCATATGTCAGCAACGGTACATAAGATCCTTATGCATGGTACTGACATAGCCAATGTAGTAATTGTACCCATCGGAATACTTTCCGAAGAAGCCTCAGAAGCTAGAAATAAAGATTTCTGCAGGTACAGGAAGTTTCATTCTCGGAAGTCTAGCAGAGTTAATACTAACCAAGATATTTTGAACATGATGCTTCTTTCATCTGACCCATTAATTTCTTCCACTAGACCTGTACTCGATACAGCTCAAAGGAAGAAGTTAAGTGCAGGAGCCCTAGGACTTTTAAAACTTAGTACAAAACATGTTGATATAAAATTTTTCGATGTAGGTAACATTGATCCTCAAACAGATACCGACTCAGAATACGAAATGGATGGGTAGTTGTATCAATGTGTTTATTATTTTTTTCTAACATAGTCACTTGTTTTGTTACTACGGTTTTTGGCTTTTATATCTTCAGCTTTAAATAACCATACATAATTTAGCCTGTTGTAGTGGGTATGCCCATCATAAATTGGGACTATGAGATAAGGGTTGATAAGTAGGTGCCATAATAATTAAAATAGTAACAATAATGAGCCGGGTAAAGACAACATTAAGTCGAGCTCATTGACTAAATTAATGAACACAGGTATCGTCATTAGGAACTGATTAAATAAACATGTAACCTATGATACAAGGGCAGGTTAGCCGGTTAACTGTTATTAAATTGGTAAGGTATTGCAGTAGCTCGTTTTAGACAACGTGCCAAGTACCAAATAGGGCCTTGAAGGTTTTTGAGCATAACAAGTAACGTGCACAAAATGAAAAAAAAATAAAAAAATGTTTCATTTTTTTTCACCCAAAATCTAGCGGGTGCGCGCAACATGCGATATGTCATAAAATAGAGAAAAATAGTGGCAATAATCGTACCAGAGGATATTAGGGGCACTCTCCTCAGTCTTGAATAAAATCGGTTTTTCTGTTTTGCTCCATACAAATTTAATTGAAAAAATTTTTTTTCGAGTTATAGTCGCCCGAGGTGCATAAATATGATAATGTTGTGGCTTCTAAAACGGTTCTACGTCAGTTTGCGACAAGAAACAAACAAATTTTAACATAAAAATCCTAAGTCTATGAAACCCGATTTTCGATCTACTGTGAGACGCCTTGTTGCGTCCAGGTTAACGCGCGAACAAGTCGAACAACAGAGTGAGGTGCACGTATCAAGGGAAATGGAGCGCCTAAATTTTCTGCGTTGGCAGGCTCCTTCTGGACGCAACGGTCGCGCGTGATACGCACGAGAGAATCGTGGCGAATTCGTCCCCTCTGGACAAGGTCTTAGTTCGTTCGTATTGTACAAGTAGCTGAGATGTATTGCACGCAGGCATGGAAAAAGATCCTTAAATAAACCTCTATTGTTCTTTAATCTGAGATGCGGCCCTAAAATTGTGATGCTGAAATTGCAAGTTAATAATTGAATCATGTGAAACTACTGGAAAATGATAAATTTACGGCAACCTAACCAAAACCCTATTTTTTAATTAAATTCATCCATAAGATCATCAAAAGAGTTTGTTTGATCCTCAGATGAAAGAGTAAAAGGTGATCTATTTCAATCTTATTCAATTAATAAAGTCGATTTTTTTTTGTTATCTATCCTATATTTATAAAATAAACTTACAAGTTGCGCTCAGAATATCCAAGACAAACAAAACAGTAAATAAATACAAAAACATTTCTTGATTTTCCTTATTATAACCATTTCCGAGAACAGCATTTGTCAGTCACAAAATTATTTATCTGCAAAATGACTGTCCTTCTTGAAACTTCATACTAAAATATGAGACAGATAATGAAACAATGACTCTTCATTATTATGACCTAGTCATTTGAGTTGAGATCTGTGCATATATCTTTAATTAAATTAATTATGCTTTGTGATGAGTCTCCAATTAATAACGTACCTATTTTGCACAAGATTGAAACCCTGAAAATTATACGTAAGTTTTAGTTTTGAAGTAAAATTTGAAAAAAATTTCTAAAAGTGGTAAAAAAACCTATGACTTGCATCGATCGACTTGCCTGTTTTACACAGAGATTGATATAATTATTTAGTGTAAAAAAGAAAGTCATACTACTTATTATAAGTACTGTTATTTTTTCTGTGGGAATACTATAAAATTTTAAAGGAAAAGCAGCTGAAAGGAACACACTATTAGGTATGTGAAAGGTAAACAATAGACGATAACTTTGCCCGCATTTTAACTTTGGAAGTCTGTGTTAAAAAACTATAGTTACACGTTGACCTTTCGTGCTATTTGGGTTACCCGATTAAACCTTTTGCATAAAGTTTCATATGCCTCGCCATCTGCACTCGACTTCAAATACTCTCGTATGGTTGGCTTGACTTCTTCAAGGTTGCTCACATTTTTTGGCATATTTAAAGCAGATTCAGATTTGGGTATAAAGGAAATCTTTACAAAAAATATTTTCTCGTAAGGCTAGGCTAGGCTATGTAAGATATAATTATGTAACCTACTAAGAATTCTTTTGAATTATTTTTAGGTCCACTTTATTAGTTTTCTCAGGTTCAAAATATAATTTACTATTCCAAGAGCGACTAAGAACCTCTGCCAAAGGCAGAAACGTTAGGTCTCTTCCCAAGGGATTAGTTGAACAGAATTAACTGACTGGTGTTTTTATAAGATCTGGCTTTATTTCTAGGTGGAAACGACTTTACTCGGCGTTATCTCGTTTAAACGCAGCAATAGCTATTTTTATTCTATTATCCATCACCAATTTGTGTTTTATAGCAACATTTATGTCTTATTTTTGTTTTATAACAACGTTTTTTTATAGTTTCTTCCGTAAAATACGTCTCAACTCTCACTTGCATCACTGACTTAAAATTCACAATCATATCTCATTTGTTCACTACAATTAAAATTTGATTGGCGGGCGCTACCACCGCCATTTTTTCCTTCCCGCACCCCGATCCCCTCCTTCACACTCTCGAAAAAACCGACGTCACGCGCTCACGCAGTCCCCGAACAAAAAACTTAAATAATTGTGAAAAGTGTGCCTTTGTGCCAAATCCCAGTCTCCAGCATCCCGAACCAGCAAGAAGGTAGGTGGTAGTTGTTTGTCCATCAAATTTGGTAAAAAACATTTTGAATGCCTAACTTTTTTCATGTTAAGAGGATATTGCAAATGAGCTTGCAGTTCCAGCATATCCTGCCGCCTATGAAAATCTGTGACAAACCTTGAATAGGACTGAAGGAGGGACTGTAGTTGGTAAATAGTTCCTAAACGTAAAAGACTTTTAGCACGCTTCTTCCACCTACGACTGCTTTGTCATAACCAATAGTATTTTTCATGTCCCAAAAATTCCTGAAGCATCCTCAATATTTTAGTCACTTGATACCGTCACAGTTTCAGCTCAACCTGCGAAATAAAACTGAATTGTAACCTTAGGGGTGAGTTTAAAAACCTTCTGTTCAAACAGTCACAAAACAAAAAGTGTCAAACCGAAACGTGGACCGTAAAAAAACCTCCATTCATTGGAACGCTGGCGCATTGCCAGCGCAAAGCCCTTCAATATTGTGAGAAGACGTGCGTTGACTTTATTTTGTGGACAGCCTCTGGTATCTATTTTTATTTACGCTTAACTTTGGGTTCGGCACAAAGTACTGTTCAGGAATTGTACTATTTGAATATTGGCCAACTTTTTTTAGGAAACCAACGATTTTAAAAAGGGTATTATTAAGAGAAAAAATCTGTTGTGGTACTCAGCTTTAATACGAAAAACTAGTAGACTAATAGTAACTTTATTACAAGATAAACGTAAACAAACCACACATGAACTAGCGATACGCGATATTATTCAAATTATAAATCACTGTAATCATTGAATGAATATACAAAAATTAAAAAAGATTGTACCTTTATTTTGGCCACATTAATAAAACATGCTTATTTTTTTTTCTATGCACGCTGCTCCAGTGCGGATTGGTGGAGAGGTAAGTGGCCAACCCAAGTGTTGGAAGTTTTTCTAGCCGCCCAAGGGCCTGCGACATGGCTTAACGACTGTTACCTTTTTATTTTTTTACTTTACTTTATTTGGGTCAACCAACAGTACACGATAATGTAATAATTACGATAATATTCAGAACCAACGGCTTTACGTGCCTTCTGAAGCACGGAAAAGCTCAAGAAATTTTGCCACTAGCGGTCACCCATCCAACTACCGACCACGCGCGCTTTGTCGATTACTTACAATTGACAAAAGCCGTCGGGCTATGAGCGCTTCAGACTACCCTTTTTACGATTCCGAAGTAAAATCGTAATCCTTATTGAAATTGAAAAGGTCTTTCGAGAATATTATGGGTCTTCTAAGACCATATTTGGAATTAGAGGTCTGTTTGCAAAATATTCAGCTTTCAATTGCTAATTTTGGTTAGAGTCAAGTGTCTCCCCCCCCCCCCTCTGCTGGCTAAACGGTTGAAGTTGGACAGCTGAAAAAAAATTCATAAATAGGTTATATGATGAATTTTCAAGGAAAACTATCACGGCTATGTTAGCTTATGTAGTTAATGTGTAATAGTCGATAAACTTACTACTTCTTAACCCTACATTGCGCGTGGCCTGACACGCACTTGCCTAGTATTTATACTTCACTCTACCCTTCGGCTTAACCCTTACACCTTAAAAAAACAACAACCAAGAACCAATATCTTAATTTGTGGCAAAACTTTCTAAGGTCATCGTGTTTATTTTGTTTCACAAGATAAGAACCGCTGTACAATTAAAGGCTTACGATGGGGCACCCATTAATTAACTTTCTTAGGTTAAGTAATAAGTAAGGACTAAGGCTCAACATTTACTGGGTAGTAATTATCTTGGATTTTACTTTTACTTTACTCGTCTTTTGGTGGAATTAAAAGAAGAAAAAAGAAAAAGATTTTGTAGTGAACGTTAGTGGTTTAAATAAACAATATGTCTTATTTATTTTTAAATCTACGCTTAAATTTGAACATTATAATATTTCAGCTGCATAATATATAACAGCTAATTACTTTATGTGCTACTTAATTCATAACATTTACGTCCCAATTCAGAGTCACTTATCAGTTATTTAAATCGCTCCCTAGTACAGAATCACAAAAATTCACTCTTAGTCATACCTAATGGTGATTCGGGTTAAACTTATGAATTATATTTTTCATTTAAAAATCAATAATTAAATTTCCTTAAAACGACAGTTGCCTTCAAAATCTTTAACTATTTGCAAAATACGAGTTTGTCTAAACTATGGATAACATATAACCACTAAAACGGTTCCGAAAAATTGTTTCGGAAGCAATATATGAAAAAAGATAGACACGTAGTTACGCGAATAATCATTATAAAACTTTAGTATTTCATTATTTGTACAGAATCTATGATCGCGTATATCACATACCAACAACAATTTATCTCCCTCTCTTTCTCTCTCAATAATAGATAAGATTAATTATGTTTGATTTGAAACTTAATACAGAATCCGTTAATTACGTCATTAATTAATTAACCTATTATCTGATAACACATTCTGAGGTGTTCGTATTAAGGAACTTCATTCCAAAATTACAATTTTATTGAGAATCTCGTAATTGAATCAGTAATAATACACTTTCCGACTATACATCGTAGAGTCAACTTACCCTCATGATGCTCCGTTTCGGGGCGAAACACGTGTTGGTGCTGGTATGTATGTTGGTATATAAGTTTAATTATTGTAGTGCATGTTTCCGTTGTCGAGGGAGGGAGGTGCCACGCATGTTTTAAAGTATATACCATCATACATGTTAAACGCGGATTGTTGCAAAGTAGACTAATACTAACTTAATAACAATGGATTTCCGCAAAGTAACGCCTGATACTATTAACTTTAGTAATAATACAGTAAATATTATTAACTTCGCATCCAATGAATGGCACATCGCTTTCCCAAAATATGAAGTAAATAAACTGAACAAAAATTCAATTTTATTTATTTGTCCCAAAAAAAAGCATTTAACTACATTTGCCAAATAATACCATTATGGATCAATGAAATATATTACCAGAAAAGTTTAATAATACCCTATGAACTACACTATGAACCGTAGTGTTAGTTCTGAGGCGAATCCCACGCATTATAGTGACAAAATTTCATGAAAATTATTGCTTTATGAGTCTTCTACTAACTGGAGCTCCCAATAACATTTACGACTCTGTTCATACTCGTGGGTTTTATGACGGACGTTCATTTATTACACAAACACATGGGTACTCAAAGTAACTATGATGTTTGTTACTAAAACCCGCGCTTGCTTCACTAAATTAAGCCTTTGTTACACTCATCCGATACAATTGCAAATATTTTTTATTAGGCGTTGAATAATTTTATAATAATAATTACTTTTATAATCACCTACCTGTTTCCCGCGTTTTCAACCGCGTTACTTTGCCTTCCTTGATAAATGGACTATCAAACACAAATTTCCAATTCGAACCAGTAGTTCCTGAGAGGAACGCGTTCAATCAAACAAACTCTTCAGCTTTATATTATTAGTATAGATGTAATAATCATTTTACGTTCTGTACTCATATGTATGTAGTGTTTTTAATACTTACTCGCTTCCACTGTGCATGCTGTCTATGCATATAACTTTAATACTGTGTAATGTTAATATTATATATCTTTAACTCTGTACTCTTCATCTTGTGTAAATTAGGTTGACATTCTGATAATCACGTCGCACGCCGTGTCGAGATCTATCACAGCACTCACAGGAATATCGGGGTTATTCCCATTTGTCCCCACCACGTTTGTCACCACTGGTGACAAATATTACGACTGCAAAATGTTACACATGAGAATGAAACTATAGTGCGTTCTACATAAGTCTGCGCTTGCTATTATGTTGGTAGGATTGAAGCAAGTTTTTAAAATTTTATACAAAATAATTACCAATTTATAGGGTGACAATAATAACGTAGTTGTCACGTTCATCAAAGGTAATAAATACGAAATAATATTTAATATTACAACATAACATTATTAATTAGGAAACACGTACATCAATGACGAGTAGTTGGTAACGACCCTGCCTGTGAAGCGAGGGGTCCCAGGTTCGATTCCCGGCCGGGGCAGATATTTATATGACAGATAAATATTTTTGTACTCGGGTCATGGGTGAGATTGTGATGTTTCATCCATGACACCTGCGACATAGGTAATAATAACCTACTGCGGGGGTATGAGTGTGTTAGCGTGGTTAGCGTTTATTATTATTATAATGCTACAAACATAATAGCGAAGTGCAGACTTAAGTGAAACGCCCTAAGCATTTTCATACTTTGCGGTCGCCAACACAGTACTACGTTATCGTGTCGCTGTCAATAGCTGTCATATACACTCTGTCGGAATTGCAGCTGCGATCAAACTTCACACGGATGTGGAAAAATGATATTATAATGTGAAAAAGAGGTAGATATGTCACAAGCGCGCCGACGATGAAGAGCGTAAGAACAGGCAATTAACCGTTCTGCTCGTAGTCGCTCTGTCAATACAAGACGATATGCACGCTTTTGTTGTTGTCAGAAGTGCTTGACATTTGACCTACAGCATTAAAATGTCTTCGTGTATTATAGCAATGTGATTGGTGTAGTGAAACAAAAGATAAACGTGTGTGTGTTGTAGCTCTTTTCGGAACAGATTTTTTGGTTGATTTGTAAGGGCATAACGTATCTATATTTTTGAAATATCATTGATGTGGAAGCAGTTTACGACATTTTGACATAACATGAAGCCAAACGAGGCTACTGAGTACACTCGGTCACGTCAGTTTTTGATTGAATTAATCGAATTCTGCCCTGAAGCAATTCGCTTCATAACTGTCTGTTATGGATAATTGGATGGGTGTATTGAAGATTGTAGGCGTTCTGTCTCGAGAAGCAGATGTTACAGATATTAAATTTAGTACGTTTATATGTGTACGTCTCAGATGAAAGAATAAAAGGGTGTACGTATGTAAACAGATGTTAATGTTTAAATTAACCTTTTGAATAAATCGTCACAAAGATTCATCTGATCAAGTAATTAGTAAGGTCAAGGAAAATACTGATTCAAAAACTAAGTGTCTATTACAAATGTTCTTAGTCATAACTTAATGTGCGTTTAGGTCTCTTAGAACAGTCTTAATTATAATGGAAGTAGATGCAAGTGCAGTATTAAAGAGTCAATTCAAATTTCAGAATATAATATTAAAGAGTCAATGACATTTCAAGTCAGTGAAGACATGAATGTTTCCACTATAAATATTGATGAACACTCACGGTGATTTGGTGGATATGATTTCTGCATAACCTATCCATTACCCATAATGAAGTTATGTATGACGAACCAATTTATGAAAGCTTTTAAAACATTACAACATTGCTCATTGAATTTTTGGTTACGACGCAAATCCTCCGAACCACGCAAAATACCGATCCATTACGCAAATGAAATGAAATGAAATAATCCTTTATTTATGTAGGTATCACTGATGCACTTATGCAAGTATTTTTTTTAATCTACCAGCTTTTCGGAAGTGCTTTGTAATGGAGGAGAAGAAAAGTTTAAGGAAACTTTTCAGCACATCTTTTAAAAATAAAACTTATATTTATTGCGAAAAAAGGGATTCTCTAACCTGAGCAACTGGTTGCCTAGCTAGTCATTTCCAAGCATCATTATCATTTATGTTAGGTATACTAACCGAACTACTGCCACTAGACCAAATTTTCACCTATGCAATAATAACCCTTTCCTACGAGTTGAGTTTTTACACGTTTCTTGAAAGATTCCACCGGTAAGTCCGGTATTTGCTTTGGAACTTTATTATAAAGTTTACCCAAAGCCCCATAAAAGAACGCTTCAATTTAGAAAGACGGTAGTGACGGTACGAAGAGGTAGCCAATTGATGCATCCTTTTTGTTTGCCGATTTGAAAAGTCACAATTTTGTTTATATGCAGTTATGTTATTCCGTATATAAACACTAAATAATTATGAATATAATAATTCTACTGTAATGATGAACATACATTTATCCGCACCGTACGTGCCGGACGCATCGCATTTGTATGAAATCATAGCATGCATCTGCATATGTCATCCGCATCGGGCTGATTTCATACAAATGCGATGCATCTGGCGCGGACAGTACCGATATAATTATGTGCGTTCATCGTAAGGATACCTATTTCTTTAAATTTGACCCGCAAGTACTCCCTTGATTTTAGTTTAAAAATTGCTCTAATGGCTCTTTTCTGTAGTACAATTTGTTCTATACCGTAATTCCGTAAAACGCGGTGAAAATCTTTATTACCTACAATGGTTTTCTGCTTCATGTACCGAAAACCTTTCGATATGGCTTCATTGTCTAATTTACGAACACCGCTTTTAATAATTAGGACGAGAGAAGCTGCCTATCTCTATGGCTATCATTATTATGGCCCGGTTTTTATCATTTTGGTAAACACTCATGGTACTTTTTTGAAGTAAAACTTCTTTAGAGTAAATCATTATTTTTCGTACGGAAATAACGCTCTATAGTCCGTTGACGCAGTTTCCGTTATTTAAAAATGAAAACAAAACCATAAACATACATAATTCTATTAAGATTACATTGTATCTGTGACAAGTTCATAGATAAAATAAGTATCACGGGGTAACGAATAATTAAAGCTATAATTAAATATAAATCAACTGTATTATGATATTTGTTTTAAATTAAGTTTAATTTTTTGGTAATTCGTGTCACCAACGTCAAAGAAGTTTTACTTCAATCGCGCGTAAAGATTACACGCACACACTTTTTATTTAAACAAAAATGGTTGTCTGTAAAGTCGGTTTACGGACGGTAGTTTAACGTGACAACGTCATGACAAAACATTGATGAAATGATTGCATACTTTTATAGATAAAATTGAGTGCTTCGGCCGATCGTGCCTCTCTATCGCTTGTTCCACGCTCTGCTAATGCGGAACGGGACAATGAGTCATGCTTTTTCGTGCGTGCACCCAGCGTTCATCGTTTTAATAGACTTTATCACGGCAATAATTTAAATTAGTTAGTATAAAAAAATAATGAATACTAAATATAAATTTCAATAGTTTTGTCATTAAATGACTTTAAATTCATTTCCTTTTTGATTCAAACACCGTAAGGTTGTTTACCAAATACTACTCGTCTAAAAATGGACTGGGAGTGTACTGACACTATAAACTATCAATAGGATCTAATAGAAACCAAGACGAACGGCACTGTCTACTTTTCACGAAGTGTTTCGTTATATTTCGTATCATGTTTCCTACACTAACGCAATATCCTGTGCCGATATATGGTGCCGATATCCTGTGCCGATATAAGGTGCCGATATCCTGTGCCGATATCCGGTGCCAGCCATGTGCTTATCAGGCTACACGCAATCTAGGGTTCCATCGTAGTAAATTCATTGAGTATTACTCATTGACTACGCCATGAAAGTAAACATAACCTAGCCTAGTAGTGAGAGGTTTCCTTCTAAAACCTTAATATTAAGCTAATACTGACATTGCCAGAGAGGATAAGCGATAGTGTTAGAAAGGAAGGCAACTCATTACGCGTTTTTGATTAGCGTTGTGCGATCTGAATTACACTACGCGATAGAGCAACAGTCGCTATATATTTAAATGATTTTTCGGAATTTTTCTTAGTGCGCCTTCTGTAGGTACTTACATATTTATAAGTACTATTGTGTCTTCTGTGCTAATACCAGGAATTTTGTCACGTGTCCAAACCACAGATTATTAATTAGCTTGCAGGGAAGACTTGACTCTAATCAAAATAAACATATTCATAAACAATTATACTTTTATAAAAAGTTTAAATTTTATTTAGCTGTTTGATTTTACTTAGTAAGTTACGGAAACCTTAATTCCGTGAACCAGTTGTTGTTTGCGTAAATACAATACAAACCTTGAATTGTTTTAAATCCTTTTTACTCGACTGTGTATTTATCAATTTATGTATGTTCCTATGTGGTGTAGTAGAGAGACCAAACGAGATGACCGATTTTGGTGATTCTTACGTCAATCGATTCGTCTTACCCCCGTATTCAAGAATAATACTTGTCTAAGTAAAGAAGCAATACTATGCGAAGTAAGGCATTTCTCAGTGCGTTGGTCATGGCAAGCCTTCAGTTTCACAGTTGACCCTTAACTTAAGTATCACTTGGCTATGCGGACGCACAGAGCTGTATACAGCCCTCTTATTGGTCCATTTGATGCGGCTATCTTCACTCTAGTCATTTGACACAGGCAAAAGACAAAGATAACAATACAAATAATCGATCTATTTCTTTCTATTTTGATAGAAGTCAAACCAACACTATGCGTTCGGTAAAGTAGCTCGGCAGCTACTTTATCGATTTTGACAAACGCACAGCGAAGGACTTCAATCAAGTATTGTTTACGAAATGGTTTGTATCACCCTATGCGTCCGTGAGCACTGTGAGACCTCATAGTATTATTCTTGAATACGGGGGTAACTTGCCAGTGTCACTGAAGACATGACAATAATTAAAATTTACCACAGGGACAATCAGACGCCATATTGTCTAAATGAAAAAAAAAATTGACGAACTACGTCTTCAACCAATAAAATTTTGTTTGTTTTTTCCGAAATTTTCCCAGCCCTGTAAAATTTAAATGGGTCCCGACTGTTAATTCTTCTATGGTGTAGTTGTTCAGTATTATCAAGTAGGTACTATTATATTATTTCTTTCTGTGGTATTACTTACTGAGCTTGTTTTTTTCTTTTTAGTTTATTTACACATTTGGATTTTTTGTTTTTTTTTTTACATTTTTCACAATTTCGTGGAAGCAGATATATTTTTGCGCAGATTAATTCGAATGATATATCAACTTGTTTTTTTTTCATTTATATTCTACGCATGCAATACGACATGGCTTCTATTTACAGAAACGTATCAGCATATTCAGCTAGCAAGAATTGACCCGTTTATTACATAAAAAAAAAAAAGCAAAGCAACAACCCATAATTGTCCCACTGCTGGGCTCGGGGTCTCCTCTCAGAAAGCGAGGGTTAGGCCATAGTCTACCACGCTGGCCAAGTGCGGATTGGTAGACTTCACACACCTTCGAGAACTTTTATGGAGAACTCTCCGGTGTGCAGGTTTCCTCACGATGTTTTCCTTCACCGAAGCAAGTGATAATTAACTTGTAATACGCACATAATATTTGAAAATCAGAGGTGCGTGCCAGGTTTTGAACTCAGGCCCCTTCGTTCGGGCGACCAACGTTCTACCGCTAGGCTATCACTGCTTACTTTATTACATGGTAGTATTACTGTTTATTACATGGTAACATACTAATAAACAAAGCAAGTTATAATATAAAAGCTTTAAAAAGGTAACCGAGGGTAAACGCTCATAACATTGAACTATTTTTGTTACGGCAGCCTGCATTTCCATTACAGTTTGGTTTATTTCTAAGATTTCCAATCAGTCTAAAGTACAGACCAGAAATATGATTATGACGTTTACCTTAAGTAAATCATCATCACTTTGAATATTTTTTATGAATTGTGTGCGTAGATACAATGTTTGAAAGCATGTTATAAAAATGTCTAATTTATTCTCAACCCTCACATTAACTGCACGTGCTACGGACATAAAAATATCTTTATACTAGCGTGGTTGCCTTAACCAGAACCATGAAATGAAGAGAGAATAGTAAAATAGAGTGCGTATTATACTTTGGCTAATTTTATTTCAGTTTTAAGATAAAAAGCGTTAAGACTAAGTTAAAAATTAAAGTTCTAGCTTTGCTCGTTCAAAAGAAGTTATAAAACGCACACTTAATAACATGAGATTGATGTAAGCCAAAGTATTCTTAGCGATACAATCCCATAAAGACACCATATATTAAATCGAATTACAACCGTTGAAAGTACACTCGTATAATAGGTACATACAGTTCTGTTACAAAAACAATTATTTAGTTTTTTTTTTACTTTTGTGACTAACAAAAGTACGTATAACAAACCGTACCTAATTCAGAATTCACAACAGGAATACAGTATCTGAACCGGCGTTACAATTTATCCCCGTCATCGTCGACGTTCCGAGGAGAAATATTTAAGATTCCCGCGAGACCGTCGTTGTGGGAAATCAATATTGTTGCCAACTTTTTGTAATCTTTTACTTACAACTTTTTGTAATTGCTTTTGGGGGAACTAGTTTTATTTATGACATTTTGCAAGTTTCTAGTTCAAAATAATTAAATTACCTACTACTCGCCAAAAATTCTTAATTCTTTATTGCAGTCACACTAACTAATCACACACGTTCAATATATTATGCCTAAAACAGTAATCTGTTTTTAACAGGAACAGTAACCTGTAATTAATATATTTAAACACTCTTGACAGAAATATCTGTAGATGCGATTTAAAAAAACTTAACAACCGGAAAAATAAAGACTCTTATGCTAAATCTTCCGGTAAAATAAAGTCTCATAATTTTGACTACTCCCTAATTTGTACCAAAGTGCTAAATCTTTGTAATGGCACATAATTTGAAGACGCTGCAAAAGTTGAGCCAGTAACTTACAAAACCCATGATTAGCGTAAGCTGCTATAAAATCGCTATGTCTTAAAGATTTGATATACATTGAAACTGTGAGTTTTAGATAGAAGATTTAAGAAACATTTTATGGGTTCGGCAAAATTTGGGAAAGGATGAATTTCTCGAACCAATTTTTCGTCGGCCCTACTCGTCAATCTTGTAAGCAGAACATCTGGTTATACGACATGTAGATAGATGAAATCTACAAAAAGAATAAAAAGCCTTGTATATTTCAGGCGGATTTTTATAGAAGTAATGTTTTATTCACCACACGTACTTGCTTGATTACTCTTTACTAAGTTCTTTCTGATAAACAGTACACCTGGTAGCATATTTTGATAATGACCTAAAGACCTCACCTTAACTCTTAAAGATCGTAAATCCGCACCCTAATTCACGTAACTTTATGACGCATCGATTGAGTTGCAGTGACGCTGCAATCAAGTTGCAGTGACGCGGCACTCAAGCTGACGTTGGTTGACGTTGTTTGACAGCGCTCGCGAAAGCTACGAGAATACCGAAAGTGTTATTTTGATCGGAACGTCACTGCAACTGCACTGCAATCGAACTTCTTAAATTACGTGAATTAGGGTGCTGATTCTTCTTTTAAGCTGTTGCCATTTTTTTCGATTTAATAAGGCATCTTGCTTGTTTAAGTAAAAAATTGACGTTTTAAGCGAATAGATTAATTCATGAAATAAATAATGTTTAAATTGAGTCATAAATATAATGCTTAATTTATATTTAAATGGTCTTATTTAGCTTGCCCTATTTGTTCGGATCAAATCTTGCAACCCTAATTAGACCTTCTTCCTGTGCTGTCTATGTTTACCTGATTAGGTATTAGAATTAAAACACAAAATGGTTTTCAGTGCTACAACACACTCGCGCACTTGACGGCTGGATGGTGTATTATGCCTTGTGTGCGGGTAGTGCAAATACTCCTTTATTATTATTTATGCCACACTTCCACTTATCCTGTGGACTTGAAATTTTACATATTGCTTTAGTTCTGGTGACTATGTGTTTTTGTGATAAGCATGACTGGATGCACACAGATATACACACAAGTTTGGCTCCAGATGAGGTAACTCCTTAGCAACACAGTCCCAATTTTTTTTTACCTTTACCTGCATTGATACTATACAACTATTTATTCCGTTTTTTAACTAATACTTGTGTCTCTGTTTTATTATGGAAGTTTAGTATATTGTTCCCAAAACATCCGATTTTAAAAAGCAGCTTCTTTATCTGGGATAAAGTCATTGAAAGAAATACATCGGGGAATGTAAACGTATAAAACAATGAATTCCAATGTTTTTCTGGGGATGTAGTATTCATCCAATGTAATCGCTATCTCTGTATATCCGCTGGCGATTGCCATTAATTACGGTATTGTACAAGGTAGCATTTTCTCTCCTCTCTTTTTAATTTTATCTTGCATGTTTGTACTGTCACTAAAAACCTGATATTTTTATATTATTTTATATTTAATTAGGACCCGGCGTGTGCTACTACGCACAATATTTTTGAAGGAAAAAGTATAAAATGGAAAATGTGTGAAATCTTTCAAATGAAACCATTTGGGGCATATCGGTTGGATGGTTTTAAAGTCTATAGAGGACATCCGTACAAACATTTTTGTATGTACACATGTATGTACATGTAGATAATACAATTATTTATTTTACTTTAATGTATTCCAATCAACCAAAACAGCTGAATTCTATTTCCTCAAACTTGTAACTCCCCTAAAGTTTTACTCTAATTTCCGCTACAGAATAAATTTTGTTCCAATATCTCAACAACTTTTGAATTTATGATTGGTTAAACAGGATTAAGAGTTTGTTTCTGACCTTGATCGTCAATCATGAAATAATTAGATCAATTTATCTTGCCTAAGAATTTAAGCAAATACTCAGTTTACATGACCAAAGTATTTAAATAAATTTCTTGCTCAAAATGATTAAGTACCTATTCAAAGAGCGTTCGCCGATTTGATGTAAGTACAAAAATCGATTTTTCGAATGAAAAAAATATTATCGAATGGAGTTACTACTAACATTGTAAATATGAAAGTTTGTTTGAGACAATATTATGGATGTTTCTTACATTTCACGCAAAAAATACTAAAAACTGACAGACCATGATCTGGAGTAACATAAACAGTACCTATTATCACTGAGCCTGACAACGCGGGCAAAGTGCTGGTATTTAATAATCTAAATTTGTTACTCTAAAATAGTGTAAGATGATACGCTCATATGGTAGGTTTTAATGTAACATTTATCTACCTACACAAATCATAAGACACAGATTTTTCGGGTGTAATATACGGATTTTATTGGTGTAACATGGAAACTTTTCACTCTATTAGCACTTTCTCTGTCTGTGCTCTAACGATGCGTAGATACGAAGTCATGAAAAGTTTTAATACTACTACGAGTACATCATTGGTATAATTCAGATGGTAAATTCTTATTCGATTGTAGCTTGCTTCTACCTATTTCGGAGTGATACTAACGAGATTTCGCTGTAGCAATGCCCAAGTTTCGTTTCTGTTGTGAAGAGACGCTTTACAAACATGGAATTATAGTAATATTTTTGCTAAAAATCACCAATTTTGCTTGCTTATTATAATATTAATCTAGAGTTTCAATTAAATTTTTAAAATTTGAAAAACTCGCGTCATTTGCGTTCACCAACTAATTTGCGGAAAATTCATCGAAAACAATTCGTCAAAAAAAATTCGTCGAGTAACAATTTGTCGAATCTATTCATCGAATTAAAAATGCAAGGATTACCTTAGTAGAATACACTGAATAAATTCGTCGAAACATTAACGTTAGTGACAGAAAAAGTAAAAATGTTGCCTATTTATCCTTCTGACTTTATAAGTATCACGGAGAAACTACTCAATAAATTTTGATTATAGTTATAATATAAGCTAATTTTATTAGGGCTAGTTATTTAGTAGTAAAATTCTCTTCTAGAAAATTTAAATTCTCGTTTCATTCGAGGCTCCACCGAAATTCAATAAAAATCCTCAGCATCTTGCAACTTTCCATTTCTCTGTAACGACTTCCGTGTTCTTATATCAGTTTTTAAAATCGGTTAGTGAAAAGTTTACAATTTACAGGTCACAAATAAAAAAATGTTGTCAATAAAAAATTACTACATTACTTCTACTATTCTACATTACTTTTTTTACGGAAATAGCTATCCAGGATGACACGGGAAAATAATAATAGTGATAACAGGAACTGTTAAAACACCTTGGGTTACATTATTGGAGTTTTATTAAGGATCCCGAATTTTTTTGAAAATATAATATACATAGCCTATGTCTTCGGGGATAGTGTACCTTCCCAACAGTGAAATAATTTTTCAAATCGGTTCAGTAGTTTCAGAGCCTATTCAACAATCAAATAATTCAACAACAAACAATCAAATCTTTCCTCTTTATAAATATTAGCATAGATAATTTTTTATTTATTTTATTTATTTAATGCTTTATTGCACACAGGATGACAAATATGTCATTAAGAAAGTTAGTACAAAGGCGAGCTTATCTCTAAAAGAGATCTCTTCCAATAATAATATCTTCCGATAATGACAAGATCGCTTGGAAATAATAATTGTAACGCATCTATTCACGCGTAGGTTAAAATATTACTCTGTAATACTTCTGTATTAATTTAAAAGATGTGCTGAGGAGTTTCTTTCGCCATTTCTTTTCCTCTATGACAAAGCACCTTTCCGAAATGGTGATAGAATAAAAAAATACGTTCATTGTTCATTGACGTTCGTTGATAATTAGTATATGAGTGATGTAGATGAATTTGAAAACTTTTGTTGTAAATAAAATGAAAATAAAAGCTTACGAGTTCACGCAAAGGAATAGCAACTTTAAATAATATCTCTAACATGCAAACTTGCAGCTCTTTAGCCTTCAAAGTTCTTTGTAAACCTTGAACGTTTAGGGCAATATTTTTCAATTACTTCTAATTTTGCTGTAGAATTTTCTCGAACATTAATCAGAGGAAAGGCCACAGAAAATTTGCAGGCAAATTGCCTCCGTAATTGTCGCGCAATCTTGTTAGCCAGGAACGCTTTGATGATCCTCTATTGCTTTTGTTGGTTGGTTTAAAGCTATTTAGCCTATTTTGATTTTTTCTGTTCTGACCGGTGCACGGTGGATCGTTGGCAGAATAATTAAGAACGACTTCAATTCAAGCTCGTACCATTTACTTTGACCTCCATTTTGCATCTGCTAAGGCATAAATATTTCAGTTTTCTATTCACTGTATCTGACTGTAATTGGATAAATGAATTATGGCGACATTGCTCTAAGGTCAATCACGCCACCAAAGGTTTCTAAAATGCTCACTTAAATACATATACTTAATTATACATGTAAACACGTTTGGAACTTGAGCGATCAGGGCAAGGCCCTTTCCCAATGAAAACTTATTACGCTTTTATTTACGCTTTTGATTACGCTTCGCCTGGCGGGAGATCATTGCCAAAATTGGCAACCCTTGGACAACAACAAGTCCCTTCTGAGCACTGATGGCAAAAATTCTAATAATTTACCTTACTAAGCCCTCACACCTGGATGAACAACTGCAAGAACGAAGAAAATTCACCAGCCTCATCGTAGAGTACAGCGATCGCCGTTGGCGAACTACAAACGTTTTTGTTTGTGTAGCTAAAAAAAGCGAATTATACCTAATGCAAAACCGATACAAAATTGGGAATAAACTTACACTTATACTAGCGCTTTGCCCGCGGCTTTGCTCACGTTTTCCGGGATAGTAAGTACTAAGTACCCTATGTCTTACTGTCTTACTCCAGATCATGGTGTACTTGTGTGCAAAATTTGTTCAGTAATTTTTGTGTGAAAGAGTAACAAACATCCATCATACAAACTTTCACATTTCTAATATTAACGCCCCAACTCAGAGTCACTAACGGTTACTTAAATCGCTCATTAGTACAGAATTATAATTATGGTGATTCTTTACTAAGGAGCCGTTTAAGTAACCGTTTATGACTCTGAGTTGGGGCGTAAGTAGGATTCCTTCGATTGGATAGTTCGAAAAACATGAAGCGATGTATCTACCTACATGTTCTGCGCAGCTTCTACTATGAAAGCATCGTTTGGACTAGGCAATTGAATTGAAAACTCCTGTTTTAGCGTTTTAGTAACAGTTCGAAAGTTTTAGAATTCTGTTTAAGAATATCTGAATATCCCACTGAGAGTCGTATTTACTTGGAAAGCTATTTCTGTAGAAAGTATGGAGTGGTTTCTTTGCGTCACTTTATGCGAGTCACTTTTATTGAATTTATATTTATCGGCACTGGTGCACTTGTACCGGTGTGAAGTTTATTTTTGAGGAGTTAATTCTTTTAAATTCAACCTATACATGTTGTCATTCAATGTAATCTGAATCTGCTAACAACTATTTTACTTTACAATTTTGGATCTTTGTAAAAATTCTGGATGTTAAGACGTTTTTCCTCCATATCATGCACAGATCGCCAAAAATTATCCAAGGTAAGTAAACACGTGAACTAAACGCGTTCCACGTATCCGTTTGAAGGGCATATAAGAGCGTACGATATTGCTTTCCGTGCCTGATACGTTCATAGTACGGTCATGGTATGGTGCGCTGTAGTGAGCAGACTCCTTTGAAAAGCTTTGAAAAGCAATTTAGGCAGAATGACAATACGATAGATTGGTTATGATTCATTAGAAATTATATTGGTTTTTTATTATCACTTTCATCTTTCAGTGTTTAGCTATATGGTAATTTCTCTTTGGTTAGATATATCAACATTTTTATAATAGTTATCGTAATTTTCTTCTGTTTAAATTATCTGCTTCATTCAAAATTGCGCAGTGTGAGAGCGTACACAAAGTAGCTATGCACGGTATTTCTCTATGTGATCGAATCTGTGATAATGAAATCTGTATACGAACAAGGGTATCCCTTGTAGTTCACAAAATTAGCCGGCTGGAGATAATAATGTACGTGAGTTGATCAAAAGACGAAAGACTAAAGGCTTTGTAAATAAAGACATTGTAGAATATTATAAACATGGAATTATAGTGTTTATTACAAGTGTAACAAGCGTAAAAATTACGTGGATAGAAAGCAAGTGCAGGTTACCACAAGTTTTTTGTCTCAGTGTCGCAAATATGAACCAAGAATTAAAGAAAATTAAAAAAGAGAGAAAAATAAAAAATCTGTGGGTAATAAAATAGATTTTTAAATTTGTGTTCATTGTTCAAAACTTTTAAATGTCTCTATGCTATATTTTCTACTTTTATCACAGAAGACATAATAGTATTGATAAAAGTACTTATATCTAAAAATGTATCTAAGCGTATTCTGTTCTAGAAATTGAAACTCAAACCACGAATGCCCTCACTCGGAAGAAGGAGCACTTGTTCAAAATACGATTTCTGTTAGTTTCCAATTCAGACAATATTGAAAATTTTGTGCACACATGCCAAATACCGGGTCACTTCCAAATGAGAAAGACAGTAACAGAAAGAATTATGATTTTGGGAAATTTTTAATCCTTTTGTCTTTTGTTACTTCAAAGTTTATTTCACAAAAATAAAGAAATGTTTACGGGATAACGTGAAATTCATACATAGCCGTACGTTTTGTGGCAAGTGGCATAGGAATGCAGAATTAACACATCACAATTCACAAACTAACACGACCCAAGCATTATAGTACCTACGCGGAATATACTTATTATACATATTAAACATACGAGAACAGACATTTATCATTAAAATTCATAAACACATAATACCAAACGGACTTTCTGAGCTACAGAGTCGACCATAAAGTGTTTGAACAGTTTGTCGAGCAGCGGGATTAAGTTCTTACCTGGTCAAGCCTGAACTTTAATACCTATCATTTGGCCGTATTCACTAATCATCGCATGTCACCAAAAGTTTTACTTGGTACTTTGACCACAGACCAAAGCAAAACGCAAATCAAATTCAAATAACATCGGGATCACCAATTTTGGATGTGACAAATTAAAGTAAAATAACAGATTATGTTAAGTAACGTTGAATGCTAAGATTAAATCACGGGATTAAATGTATTTCTAGACAGAACCAAAGCCCAGTACAACTAAGGCCCGTAATATCAATAGCAGTTGAAACTAAATTCTGAGTTTAAACTGTCACGGTTGGAACCAACAATGACAGTTTAAACTCAGAATTTACTTTAAAATGCTATTGATATTACGGGCCTAAGACAGAGCCGAATAAACAATTACACGGAGAAGATTGGAACATGGTAGATAAACTATAGGGTTGTGACAGAAACAATATATCCTAAAAAGGCTCGTTCATTCCCCATGGCACCCCCAAAAAGTTCATAGTACATTATACAAACAGTAGTGCAAAATACAATAGTCAGACATGTCAGGGGAATCAACTATTCGGTACATACTCGTAGTACATACATTTTTATTCTGTTATATTATTATTAAAATGGTAACTTATTAAAAATGTAACAAAAAAAGTTTATTGATCGTTGCTTTTTTCCATTTACCATGGATCATGGAAAACTTCTGCCCGTGCAAAGCCGGGGCGGGTTGCTAGTTATGTATAAAAAAGAGGAATGGCACTGAACTAAAATATAAACACAGCGCATGTATTGCGCAAACATCTACAAAAGAGGATTGTTTGTGATATTTTAAAACCGCGATATTTTCTGATTCAACAAATATTGTGATTTACGTTTTCGTGTTCTGAATCTCAATTTACACTCAAAGCTTGCTCCTTGTATCTTTGATATTTTACGATTTAAAAGAAAACAAGTTCCGAACCTTTACGTTAAAAATCTTTTTTCTTTCTCCCTTAATTTTTGTTGGACTGCAACGCATTGGTAATGTCTTTAGTATTACTGCTATTCACTTTGTTGGCTATTCTCATAAAAAATGGTGAAAGCACAAAATCTTACGACATACGTGTATGTAGTTTGAAAAAATTTTCAGCGGAAATATTTTTGTTGTAAACTTTTATTGATAACCCGTGTGGCGCAATAGTTTTGCCCGATTGCGGTGCTAAGGGTCCTGGGTTCGATTCCCAGCGAGGCGAAAATTTGAATGATGAGTTTGAATTTCTGTTCTACAGGATTCATATTCTATACCGGTCAAGTGCGGGTAAAAGTTTGTTGAGTATAAATATAATATTTCCGCAGACGAAGTCGCGTACACCAGCTAGTAGTGAAGCATGTATATGTGAAGAACGTACCTATATGAAATCCATTCACGATTACTGTATTAAAACCACTGTATCGATAAATCGTGATCACGATTTTCGTCTCTAAAACAAAATGTATAATTATCAACACATTTCTTTAAATGTATCAACACCTAGTTGTGCCCGCGACTTCGTTCGCGTGGGAATTCTGGGATAAAAGTAGCCTATACGTTGCCCTATAATAATCTCCTCTATCTTCCAGTGAAAGTCCCTATAATCGGTTCATCCGTTCCAGATTAGTCTGGACAAACAGAAGACGGACAGACAAAAATGTTGTTTATAAAATATGTAGTTTGTATTTTAGAAGCGTGTAAATATCTAAGAAGAATTGAGAAAACGCAGTTATTTTGAAATCACTGACAGACACTACAATTTTATTTATAAACTTAGATCTCGTGAAACTTTGCGTGACAAGTTCAAAGAAATAGGTATACTTACAGTAGCCTCACAATATATCTATAGTAACGTGGTTTTTATACGGAATAATATAAGCGCGTATAAACAAAATTTTGATATCACTAATCGCCAAACAAGAAAAATGCACCAGTTAGTAACGCCATCTTACCGTCTTTCTAAAGTGAAGCGATCTTTTATAGGCCGTGGTGTACAGTTCTATAATAAAATCCCAAAGTTAATACGTGATTTGCCAGTGGAATTATTTAAGAAACATGTAAAATCTCAACTTTTAGGCAAAGGCTACTATACTGTAGATGAGTACATAAATGACAAAGACGCATGGAAATGACCAGATCTGCAACCAGTTCCGTACAGGCTAGTGATACTTCTTTGTAAGAAATATACCAATGTATTTTATTTTTAAAAGATGTGCTGAGGAGTTTCTTTCGGCTTTTCTTCTCCTCCATGACAAAGCACCTTTCCGAAAAGCTGGTAAATTAAAAAAATGACGTGCATAAGTGTATCAATGATACCTACATGAATAAATGATTTTGAATTTTGAATTATGAATTTATATGTATAGAAATAACCATAAAAATAACGATCACGATTGCGTGATTTTACCTAGTACATATATGATTTAAAACGTTTCAACCTTTATCCGAAGAAAGTGGGTCTGAATTACTAATGAAATAAATTTTGGTGAGTGTCACTTTGAATACGGGCTTTTAAGCTTATTTGTTTAATTAATTAATTAAAATTAAACAAACCCTTCCATTTAAACCCGACCAAGCTAGAAGTATTTGTCTGTCAAACGGGGAATCGAACCCATATCCCCTCGTTTTGTAGGTAGGAATAACACATACAGAACTGGCATGTTGAATACAATTTTTTCACAACTCGGTCGCCAAATTGGCAGTAACCCTGCCTGCGAAGTAAGAGGTTCGGATTTGATTTCCGGCAAGGGTAAAACATTTATGTGACAGATGAATGTCTATTCTCGGATCAATGTGGAATTTGTATGAATGTTTGTTACTCTTTAACGTAAAAACTACTGAACGGATTTTCATGAAATTTAGGACACATCCTATGTGCGTTCTACCCGCGGCTTTATCTGTGATTTTCGGGATAATAAGTACCCTATATGTTAATCTAGAATCTAGATCATGGTCTATGTAAGTGATAAATGTCATACGAAGTTCAGTATTTTTTGTGTGATAGACTTATTTATTTTATTGTTTATGTACACATAAAAAATTACAGGAAAACAATTACAGAAATAATGTACAAAGGTTCTGCTTATCTCAAAAGAAATTTCTTCCAGCAGACCTGCGACTGGAGAGTTGACAGAAAGGTAGATAGCGTGCACACAATAAAAACAAGTAATATACTTAAATTTGAATAAATATAATAAACATAAACATGTATATATTTAAAAATACATACATATATAAATAAATGAAAAAATGTGTAATTTTCTTCCACATTTATAATATTAGCAGGATAAAGGTGCAATCCGAATCCAGGTTTTTACGTTCTGGAGATCATTGAAACGAGTAGTTTTTATTACTGAGTGACAGCTAATGACAAATCCATCGTGCATGCAGAAACTAAAACCCAGTAATTAGGGAAATGTGTCTTATATAGGGCAATGGAGATCGGGGTCCGCTTTTATGCTCGGTTACCATTGTTTTCTTGCCATTTCATACCGGGTTTTATTCAAGAGAGTGCAAAGCTTTCAAAAGAATCTCTGATAGTTTTTTATAGTAGGGAAATTAAAAGTTTTTTGAAGAATTTGTCCAACTGCTACCCAACTGCTACTTTTGTTGTTCTGTGGTTTTTTTTAAGCTGATTAAGTTTTGGAAACAGCTTTGCGTCTTAGGTAGACTTATCTTAGGTAATAACGTCTAAGGTCGAAAAATATCACGGCGTGTGCTCAGTCGACACAAAAATGCCGTAGAGAGCATAAGATTTTTATTCGCCTTATATTATGAATGAAAAAAAATCTAGGTGTACGTCTAGTTTTATTTATTTAGCTAAGGAAAATTAGAAAATAGATCTTTGTCACTTTGATCCCACAATATTTTCTAATTAAATGTTCTATACACACAAGGTTAGAAACCGTCTCCGGTCCGGTTCTGGATTCTGTGTGTTATCATTCATATCATACTATTTCAAACAATAATAATTAAATCCAGACCCAATTACTTTGAAAGGATATTTTAAGGTTACGTCATGTCATCTAGTCAAAAAAAATGTCCAACACAAAAAAAATCCAATCAAAGATCTCACGAAGTAATAAAGATTCCTTCTAGGAATTCAATATTAAGTATTGCCGAAAAATTGTATAAGCAGATCCTTTGTGACCCAATACGTACATCGTAGCAAAAATAATGTGACATCTTTTATTATCAATAGGTAGATACTTTACTCTCAAAGCTTGACATCCAAATAATTACAATTTCTTGTCAATTACTAAAAAAAATATGAAATTATTCTTACTTAGCAATTTTTCCATAATTGTAGTAAATTACTAACAATAAATAAAATTCAAGGAATCTAGCTATATTCGGTCTACTTCAAGTTCAAATGCGTTAGCATGATTTCTACAGGGAAAAGAAGGTAATAAGTTGTAATGTATTGTAGAGAAAATATTGTTAAAGTCAAGAAACTAATAAGTAGGTAATGATGACAAAGAAAGAAGACCGAGATTAAGAGAGAGAGGAGACAATAGTATAAAATATAGGTTCAGTGCATCGTCTCATACGAAAAAACTACTGAACAGATTTTCATGTTTAAAACGATGAAGTCCAAACTATGAAGAAAAAGATTTCCGACAGCTCTTCATAATGAAACTACACTGGTACAAACATTTCAAATTTTTAGCCATCAAGTATTGGGCACAGCTACAGGAAGAGTCTGAGTGAACGCAGTTTAGATAAGCAACGGCAATCAACCTTGCCGAGGCCGAGATAAACGTGCCTTCACAAATAGCTTTGAAATATTCCATAGCTAGAGTTATAACAGCAGTTTTATGAAACGGTATAGACTTTTAAGGTATTAAACTAACATTTTGATTTTTGTTTCAATAACATATCAGTTAAAACATATCCTAATATTTGTATGAACAAGTTTCGTAAATACTCGTATATTGTTAAAGTTTAGTTGATTTTTAAAATACCAGGTTTCTGATGTGTGTCTGACGATGAGACATTATAATGTCTGTAGTAGTTAAAGTACTTTCTATCGCATTTTATTTAGAGAACACTGGACTACGCCGCCCAAGTACGAATGGGGTTAGTTGTTAATCCAAGCGTCGAAAGTTTTTATGCTGCCAGTAAGGCCTCCGAGATGGCTCAACGACTGTTACCTATTAATTACGACCAAGATAAGGTGTTCTCTCAAGGACGAGAGTGCTCTAGAAGCAGTCACCCATCCGAATACCGGCTGCGCTCGGTGTTGCTCATTTGTAATCGTCTTTTGAATAATAAGACAAGCATGTATAACATCTTGGCAGAGGTCAAATAGTTATGTGTAATCGGTTCCAATTTTATTGCTTTCATTACAAAGCAATTGCATACCAGACTCACATCATACTATCTATAATATTTCCGACAACTTCATTGGAATTCTAAATTCTTCGTTCGATTATTCAATTGTCTTTAGAAGTCACTAAAATTAATATTATCTGTTTCAGTGAATAAAAAAGAAAAGAACAAACTCAGCAGTGGAATTTGATGATAAGAAAATAATTTTTAGAACGCCGTAACTGAGATTAAATATATTGAAAAGTAAAATGTTCCACAATAAATTTTTGAGTATATTTACACTATTATCCAGTGTAATTATTCAAGGAGACACAGGAAAAATTTTAGCGTTTTATCCATTGCCGTTAATAAGTCATCAAATGACATTCTTCCCACTAACGAATGAACTTCTTAAAAGAGGCCATGAAGTAACTATGATAACAACAGATCCTTTTTTTACGAAAGAAAATACTCCAGAAAATCTAACTGAAATTAATATTCATGATGTATCTTATCTTATATGGGATCAATTGATGAACGAATCAACAAACAAGAATCGCAGTTTAATTAATAAAGTGTATCGTATATTCTCAATACTATTTGAACAACAAATATTGGTACCTGAAGTACAAAGCATATTAAAAAAGGATAGACGTTATTTTGATTTGATACTTGCAGAAGCTTGCTATATACCAGGATTAATTCTTTCTTATGCATATGATGCACCTTTAGTTCAAATAAGTTCATTTGGAGCATTCATGCATAATCTGGAAGGAATCGGTGCTCCAACGCATCCTTTTTTATACCCAACGGTGCTCCGTAAAAGGATATATAACTTAAGTTTTTGGGAAATAGTGACAGAGTTGCATACGCAATTATGGTTAATAATATTAAGATTGATTATTGATAATAATTTAAATAAAATAATCAAGAAACATTTTGGCGCTGATGCTCCTTCTATTGATAAGTTACGTAATAATGTGGATATGTTGTTCTTGAACGTAAACCCAATGTGGATAGGAAACATGCCTGCACCACCAGGACTTGTATATATTGGTGGAATGCACTTAAAACCACAAAAGGAATTACCAGAAGTAGGTATCCTTTATTTTCTTAACTGTTCCTTTTTTATCAATAGTCATAATATCGTCATAATAGCTATATCACAACAGGCATTGCTGCTGAAAAAAAAAATTCTTATTTGTATAAAATATAGATAGACAAAGGCAGCCACGCAGTAATAGAATTAATCAAGAATAAGTACCGTCTAACTTAAATTGCAAAGAGAACCCAAATTACATCAAACAGTAAGAAATTGATTCAAATGATTTGGGTTTATTTAATTTATCTTCATGTATGTAGAAAAAATCCCGTTCAATGGTGAATTTAATAATACCTGTTTCATTTTTATACTAGAAGTAAGCTCATCACAACAAAACTCATGATTAAGATTTGTTTGATTATAAAAGAATATGATTAATTTTTACTTACGCCTTAAATATTTCAGGACATTAATTCATATTTGAACTCTTCAAAAAATGGTGTTATATACGTAAGCTTTGGGACATCCATAAAAACTTCTAAAATTATGCCAAATGTCAGAGAAAAATTCATAAATGTGTTTAAAAATGTATCTTACGATGTCTTATGGAAATGGGATCAAGAACTTCCCGAGCATCATAAAAATATTAAAGTTTCAAAATGGTTACCACAGTCAGACCTGCTTAGTAAGTTACGTTACTAAATAAATAAAGAACTTTGCATTTTTTTTTTATATCTTATAAGTTGATGCTTGACTACTATCCCACCTGATGGTAAGTGGTGATGTAGTCATGGGTGGTAAAACGCATTAACTTAGTAAAAGCCTATTCACTCTATTGCATCAAATCACTTTGATTCAATGAGTGGATTTATGTTTGAACCCCTCACAATTTTGTCTTCAGGACATCCAAAAATCAAATTGTTTATCACTCAAGGAGGACTACAGTCTACAGACGAAGCTATAATTGCTGGAGTACCACTTATAGGAATACCAATGCTTGCAGACCAATGCTATAATGCAGAAAAATATATTCATTTCAAGATAGGAATAAAAATTGATTTGGAAAGTTTTACTGAAGACAACTTACAAGAGGCTATTAACACTGTAATAAATGATGAAAGGTTAGTATCTAGCCCGAGACACAATATGATTGTTTCATGTGTTCAAGTTTGTTGAGGTTCCTAAGAATTATAATACTAATGCTTGATTACATAGTAGGTACTCGCACAAATGAAAAGGTGAAGTATCCTGACTGGAAGCAATGGTGCCAGTTCTTTTTATTTTTCTTTCTTCTTTCTTAGCCACATGGGTAGTGTATTTGACTACAGGAAGGCTATTCAGATTTGTAACTTGACAGCGGAGTTTCAAAATTGACGTTCGAGTTCTAGGATCACTTCACTTCGCAAGTGCGTACTAGATGATTAGATAATGACATGTCAATATGATGCAAGTTCGCTTTTGTTTTGTAACTTAACAGCGGAATACACGATGAGTTTCTAAATTGAAGTAAGAGTTCGAGACTCCCTTCACCTCGCAAGTGCGTACCAGATGATCAGAGAATCACTTAACAAGATCTCGGACTCGAACTTCAATTTTGAAACTCATCGCGGAAGCCGCTGTCAAGTTACAAAAGTGAATAGGCTTGCAGGTCTAATTTGTTTGTTAGTTATTTACACAAAAATCCAGTTTCGATTTTCAATGGTTCAGTACTAAACAAGTATCATGGAATTGATCATTCAAAGAAAAAAAAAGACTATTTCATTTACAGTTATCGAAAGAACGTGGATCACTTACGCAGGAAAATGTACGATCAGCCTCAAGCGCCTCTGGAACGTGCAATTTGGTGGATCGAGTATCTGTTACGTCATCGTGGGGCAAAACATCTACGGGCACCTGCTGCCAACATGTCATGGGTAGAATATTATTACGAATTGAAACTTATTTGTGTGATACTTATCACGCTTTTGACTATTGTGTATATTTTGCTGAAGATAATAAGATATATGTGGAAACTGGTGAAGGATTAAATTCAAAATGGAATAGATTCGTTTCACATGTATCTACTTATTGCAAAGATACTCTAAAGACTTACTCCTATACTTAATTGATACCAAAGACTAAATTTTACATCCTTACGTTTTAACAATTACAAAAATACCATTAATATAATGACTAAATATAATAATTGTATTAATGCTATATGTGTGTAATTCTTGGAATATAATTATAACACCTCGTTTACATTCAGCCCCTACCGCTGCTCCTCGCGCTGTCGGCAATAATCCCCTTGATACTGCCGTGGCAGGATCGAGAGAAGTGTAGTGTTTACATACTGCCCTACCACTCACATCGCTTTCGACTTTCGGCAATGGCAGACGTCGAAATATTACTGTGACGGAGCTGAATGCAGTGTTGCCAATGAAAATTTTTGGAAGGCCGTGTACATTATGGGCGCCATTGACGATGCGATCGATCGGTGCGATCCGTCGTTGCCGACCGATCGCACCGACGGATCGGTAGTGTATGTTACCGCTATGAGTGGCACTTTTGAACCGATCGATCGGTGCGATCGATCAATGGAGCCCATTAGATAAAAAAGCCGTGTTTATATGGGAAAGGATCAAGTGTGGGCCGTAGCAATCCAATTACGCCAATATATACCATCGGTTCAGCGCTCGAACTAAAAAAAAAGGTCATCGGCAGTGAATTTGATGCCCACAAAACGAGTAATACTTTTCATTAGCCTACATTAACATCAATATAAGCCTGGTGGCGCTGTTTTAAGGGTTTAACATTCGTTAAATGTTTGCAAAACAATAAATAAAATTGACTTTGTGAAAATTTGCGAAAAGCCGTAGAATTTGCTACGGCAATAGGGTTCCAGCCGTAGCCCGTAGATTTTGTGATTTTTTGGCCTGAAAGCCGTAGAACACGGTAATTGCCGTAGCATTGGCAACACTGGCTGAAAAACTGCTCTTTTGGGGAGCGCCGGGCAGCGCGAGTAGCAGTGGTAGGAGCATGAGAAGTATCGTGTTCACATACTCGTCCTGCCCACTTCCCTACCTACTTTCCTGCTCAAATGAGCTGAATGTAAACGAGGTATAACCCCTCGTTTACATTCAGCCCCTACCGCTGCTCCTCGCGCTGTCGGCAATAATCCCCTTGATACTGCCGTGGCAGGATCGAGAGAAGTGTAGTGTTTACATACTGCCCTAACACTCACATCGCTTTCGACTTTCGGCATTGGCAGACGTCGAAATATTACTGCGACGGAGCTGAATGCAGTGTTGCCAATGAAAATTTTTGGAAGGCCGTGTACATTATGGGCGCCATTGACGATGCGATCGATCGGTGCGATCCGTCGTTGCCGACCGATCGCACCGACGGATCGGTAGTGTATGTTACCGCTATGAGTGGCACTTTTGAACCGATCGATCGGTGCGATCGATCGATCGCATCGTCATTGGAGCCCATTAGATAAAAAAGCCGTGTTTATATGGGAAAGGATCAAGTGTGGGCCGTAGCAATCCAATTACGCCAATATATACCATCGGTTCAGCGCTCGAACTAAAAAAAAGGTCATCGGCAGTGAATTTGATGCCCACAAAACGAGTAATACTTTTCATTAGCCTACATTAACATCAATATAAGCCTGGTGGCGCTGTCTTAAGGGTTTAACATTCGTTAAATGTTTGCAAAAGAATAAATAAAATTGACTTTGTGAAAATTTGCGAAAAGCCGTAGAATTTGCTACGGCAATAGGGTTCCAGCCGTAGCCCGTAGATTTTGTGATTTTTTGGCCTGAAAGCCGTAGAACACGGTAATTGCCGTAGCATTGGCAACACTTGCTGAAAAACCGCTCTTTTGGGGAGCGCCGGGCAGCGCGAGTAGCAGTGGTAGGAGCATGAGAAGTATCGTGTTCACATACTCGTCCTGCCCACTTCCCTACCTACTTTCCTGCTCAAATGAGCTGAATGTAAACGAGGTAGAAAAACTGTTAAACAGGTTGTACCATAAGTAGTTAATCAACCATACTTGACCTACCAGACCCACTCATTACGGCACATCCTGTATGGTGAGTGTAGGAAAATGGGGCTGCTCCTACATTATATACAGGGTTTTTGTAGATATAATATAGGAAAACGACTTTTCGTTTTAGACGTTTATTTCAAACTCTCATTCTATTTTTCACACATCCGTCAGATTACATTATTTTAGTTTATAATATATACAACCTCCAACACGCACCCTTAATCTGGCAGATGTTTTAATAACCTAAGTTCAGCACACTTAAGTTAAATACAGAGATATCAAAATATTCAACTACGTCTACACATTACATAAAACAAAACTTTGACTCAAATATAGAATAAAACAAACAAAACAGAGATTACACCATTACAACCAAACATACCCATTTAAAATACATATATCACATATCAAAAACTTAAGTAACATTAAATACATTACCCGCCCTCTTAATGGGTAATCTCGCTAAAGCTAATTTTAATTTGGGACCTGACAAAGATTTTGTCAGCATGTCCGCCACCATTTCGCTTGAGGGAGCATACTGCACCTCAATCGCCTCATTCAATATCGCTTTGCGAACAAAGTGAAACCTAATATCGATATGTTTAGTCCTATTATGGTTCATCTTGTTTTTAGCTATGTGATGTGCAGACTGATTGTCATTATAAATGACTACACGTTTGTCACAAGTATCATTTGTTAAATACGATAACAAACTCCTTAAATAAATAGCTTCCTTAGAAGCTTCACTAAGACCTATATATTCTGCCTCTGTTGAAGACAGCGCGACACATCTCTGCTTACGACTTTCCCACGATATTAAACTATCGCCTAATTTAAATATCATGCCAATAAAAGATTTTCTATCATATGACCCACCCCAATCCGCGTCAACGTAGCCAAGTAAATCAAACTTTCCTGTTTTTGTAAAAGTAAGAGCAAAATCAGATGTTCCCTTCAAATATCTAAACACCCGTTTCGCACTCTTAAAATGAATTTCATCATAACAAGAATTGAATTGTGACAATACACTTACAGCGTGCGCAATATCTGGCCGACTATTTTGTGCTAAATAGTTCAAACATCCTATTAAATTTTGATATGGCAACCTACAACCGGAATCCGAAGCTTTCTCTAATCTGAGACCAGCTTCCATCGGGGTAGTGACTGGCTTGCAGTCTGTCATCTCAAATTGGTTCAAAACATTATTTATATATTGTTCCTGATCAATATAAATAGTGTTTTTATCTCTCCTAAGTCGCATGCCTAATACGTGCCTAGCAGAACCCAAGTCCTTAACTTTAAACTTTTTTAGTAAACCAGTTTTTAATTTTACTTTTTCACTTTCGTGTTTACTACTACAAAACACAAAAATATCGTCAACATAAATTACTACTACAATTCTATCCCTATCCGCTAATAGTTTTTGGTACAAGCAGGGTTCTATCTTTGATTGTACAAAACCTAAACTTAACATTTCCTTATCAAGCTCATGGAACCAAGCATTTGATGCTTGTTTAAGTCCATATAACGACCTCTGTAATTTGCATACCTTGGCCTCTTGATTCTTGACGACAGCGCCCTCTGGTTGGAGCATATAGATGTCCTCTTTCAATTTTCCGTATAAGAAAGCAGTTGTGACATCCCACTGGTCAATCTGCCAATCATATTCTACTGCTAATGTGAACAGCAGACGTAAGGTCGAGCTTCTCACTACAGGGGAATAGGTTTCATCGTAATCTATGCCACGTACCTGTGTAAATCCTTTCGCTACCAGTCTAGCTTTGTACTTCGAGATCTTACCATCACTGTCTCGTTTAATCTTAAAAAGCCATTTGCATTGAATCGGCTTCTTATCTGGAGGTAAGTCAACCAACTTCCACGTTTGGTTCTCCTTCAGCGACTGTAATTCGTCATTCATCGCTTTTCGCCATAACTCATGATCGGGTCTAGATAAAGCCTGTTTCATAGTAATCGGGTCATCATCGATTGCCGCGAGAGCATTGATATACGTGCAAGTGTAATCCACGGGTTTGCGAGGACGCAAGTTATATCTCTCTTCAGTCGGCTCTGTGCGTGATTCTTCAGACGAAACGTTCTCAACGTTTGATGTCTCTGCTTCCTGAAAATCATCTTCACTAGTTGAGTGAACTTCAGAAATTACATCTTGAACCACAGGTTCAATTCGTTCCTCTTCAAGTGACATAGGAACAACTGTGTTCTTCATTGCTTTCATACTATCACCCGGAAAAACATTCTCCAAAAATGTTACATTCCTTGCAACTGTTATCTTACCTGTCTGTGGGTGTACCAGTCGATAACCTTTCGTTATCTCACTATAGCCTACAAAAATTAAAGCCTCCGTCTTCGCATCGAGCTTTTGTCTTTTCTGCTTAGGTTTTAGAGCATAAGCTAAACATCCAAAGACTTTTAAATGACTCAAGTCTACTTTCTTATTCGACCAAAGTTCTTGAGGTACTTTATTTATAACGGCTTTTGTTGGACTCCGATTTTTCAAATAAACCACTGTTTTAACTGCTTCAGCCCAAAACTTTTTGCTTAAATTAGCCTCACTAAGCAACGTTCTTGCTTTTTCAATTATCGATCTGTTCGCCCTCTCTGCCACGCCATTCTGTTCTGGCGTATAAGGTACTGTCTTTTGGTGCTTTATACCAGATGACTTCAAAAATCTATCAAAAGCATGGTTACAGAACTCTTTGCCATTGTCAGATCTTATGCACTTTATCAACTTACCGGTCTCTTTCTCTACTTCTGCTTTATATTCACGAAATTTATCAAAAGTTTGATTTTTATTTCTCAAAAAATAAACGTGCGTCTTACGTGTAAAATCATCGATAAATAAAAGCATATAAAAAGAACCAGCAAATGATGCTTCTTCCATTGGACCACAAAGATCTGTATGAACAATCTCCAGAATTTGTTCAGCTCTTGTACCTTTATTTTTGAACGGATTTTTACATGTCTTACCTTTTATGCATGGAATACATGGCTCAATTTTTTGTTTCGTGTCGAATCGTATACCAGTTACCATCTTTTCTAACATCAGCATATATTTTTGTCCTAAATGAGCTAATCTTTTATGCCATAAATTTGACAGAGGTTCATTTGACACTGCTACATTGACAGAATTAATTTCCTCTTTTAATTTGAAAATGCCGTCAACTTCATTACATCTCGCAACTACTTCATCGTTTTTATTCTGAATAGTGCAACCTCTTTTATCAAAATTTACTTTGTAATTATCTTTTACTAGATCACTCACCGATATCAAATTCATTGATAATCTAGGTACATGCAATACATTTTTCAAGATTAAATTAGATCTTCCGCTGATTTTTGGTATGGCATTTCCTTTGCCCTCAACTGATATTTCGTCACCATTAGCCACTTTAATTTTTAAATTATTATTATCTTTTCGATAATCATGCAACTTCTTTGCATCGTAAGTCATATGACTTGAACAACCACTGTCTACGTACCATGTATTTTGATCTTGAGTATTCTTAACATTAGTACTCATACAAACATCAGCATGCAGTGTACATTGTGATGCTTTGTGTCCCGGTTTGTGGCACTTGAAACATTTCATCACTGACTTTCGAACAAACTTTTTGGGTGCCTCTGCATTTCGTTTCTTAGAAACAAGTGCTTGTTCATCAGCTTCTGTGCCAGTCCGTGCATCCGTTTGTCTATTAGCTTCTTGCATTAACTTCGTTTTTATTTGCTCTAAACTAATTTCCTTTCCACTGTTGTCTATTGCCATTATCATTGGGTTATATTCAGCTGTTAACCCAGCAAGCAAAATGGAAATTAGCCAATCATCGGACACTTTCGCATCTATCGCAGCCAACTCTTGTGCAATGGATATCACTTTTGATATATATTTCTCCATACACGGAAAACTATCCAACTTACAGGACCATAATTTTCTTTGTAGTGAGATTCGTCTACCCCAGCCATTGTCTTCATATGCGCCGCACAGATTGTTCCATACTTCACGCGCCGTTTTGCCATTATATACGTGAGCAAAACACGATGGCTCTAACAATAGACATATTGTGGTACGTGCCTTTCTATCAGCTTCTTTCAGTGCAGGCGTAACCTCTTCAGATTCAACAGCCTCCCACCAGTTTTTGCACTCCAAGTAATTTTTAACTTGAAATTTCCATATCGCAAAATCTGTCGCACCACTAAGCCTTTTTATTCCACAAATGGAACCGGATGATTCAAAATCATCTGTCATCCTCGATAGATTTTCACTTTACCACTATTTCAAATTTCACTATATCCGGAGTTTTTATATTTCAGCCCTTTTATTGCATTCCTGGGCCCATAACCTGTAGGAAAATGGGGCTGCTCCTACATTATATACAGGGTTTTTGTAGATATAATATAGGAAAACGACTTTTCGTTTTAGACGTTTATTTCAAACTCTCATTCTATTTTTCACACATCCGTCAGATTACATTATTTTAGTTTATAATATATACAACCTCCAACAGTGAGGGTATTATTAACGCAATAGATCCCATTTGTCTGTGCATTAATTTGTTCCAAATATTCTCAGAAGAGGTTTGTATGTGATTTACGTTTGTGTTTTTAGTTTAAAGTAACATTCAAAGGTTGCTTTATTTCAATCGGCAACTTAAGAAATCCGATTCACAAGATTTTTAACAGGAAAACGAGGGCGGTTACTAGTTAATATTTATCTGAAAATATGTCCATAGAATAAATTAGAATTCATTGTAACCAATTCTAATTTATTCTATGGACAAATTTTAATAAATAAATTAATAAATGCTTACACACCCATACCCCCGCAGTAGTTTTTGTTTATCTATTCCTAAATGACTCTTATAGTGAACGCACATATATCGGCACATATATTGTATGAAATTATATGAAAGCCCGATGCGGATGACATATTATGCGGCGCGTCCGGCGCGGACGGTGCGGACAAATGTGCGTTCAGCATTAAACTACTTATCGTAATTTTACTAATGATATGCTATTAGACGTATCTTGATCGTCTACCGGTTATAGGCTGAATTCAATGAGTCATTAATTTTTAAAATAAAGCCTTTTCTTTTTCGTGATTTACGTTATTGAGTTTTAGTTTTTAAACTTATGTACTCATATATAAATAGTTAACTAATAACAAAATACAAATATTTAATAGCTTGAAATCCTTTACTCGTACAAACCTTTTAATCTTATCTCAAACATTCAGCGATTATTAACAACGCGAATTACAATAACACCCAGTTTTAGGTATGCCTA
This sequence comes from Thymelicus sylvestris, assembly GCA_911387775.1. NCBI lineage: Eukaryota > Metazoa > Arthropoda > Insecta > Lepidoptera > Hesperiidae > Thymelicus > Thymelicus sylvestris. The sequence continues at coordinate 30,714,716 of OU426885.1, read as the reverse complement.
GTGTGTTCATAGCGTTAAAATATAGCTCGCAAATAGCTGAGATAATATTATCTTCTAAGACCTTTTCAAATACTTGAGCGCACCTGGATGCTATCCAAAAGATTCACTAAAAGATTTAAAGATACTATTTTCTTGAATGTCGCACCCTTCCGAAATACTCTGAATGTTTCGGTGGAAAATGTGCGTTTAATATCTTAGAAATTGTAGCAGTTCAGCTCACAATTAAAGAACAATTTGTTTTGATCTTATTTTACAGGTTCTTACTCTTTTGATTAGTTACGTTATTATTATTTTATATATCGGCTAACTTAGATCGTCATCAGTATGTAGATGCTGCGTGGGTATCAGGGCAGTTACTTTTCAAAGGACAATGCCAAATCACTATTGTTTTATTACAATCGTAGATACTAAAATAGCACCTCACTGTACTTCCGTGATGGTTCTCTAATTATTTGGAATCAATTACATATCAACACTTATAAGAATAACGGCGATTAAGATTGATTTATATTTCGGCGATCCGTCGGTTACGAGCAACTCCCGTGGTAACCACAAGATAGTCGCCACAAGATGGCTGCTCTTCTGACGTTCCGCCAGAGTGACAGTGACGTCTCACTCTTTCAATCTTGCATCAAAAATGACAGCGTCACTGTCGCGCCGTCACGGCCATACTGACAATCGCCCGTCCTCGGGCGCATTATAATTTTATTATTCATTTAATTTCATTTTGTTTCATTTCATTTCATTTCGTTTCATTCCGTTTCATTTCATTTCATTTCGTTTCATTTCGTTTCACTTCGTTACATTTCATCTCCTCTCGTCTTGTCTCATCTCATTTCATTTCATTCGTACTTTACAAAGGAATGCTTCCTTTCAACCAGCCCATGAGAACTCCTAACTCTGGACCGGACAAGTGCATCCCTTGGGTAGGTCCATCCCGTGAGGGCATGGACCGGAAAACACCGTCCCATCGACCAGGTTTTTCACTCCTTACTCTGGACCGGACAAATGCGTCCGTTGGACCATCCCGTGAGGGCATGGACCGGACAACACCGTCCCTTCGACCAGGCTCTTCACTCCTTACTCTGGACCGGACAAATGCGTCCATTGGACCATCCCGTGAGGGCATGGACCGGACAACACCGTCCCTTCGACCAGACTCTTCACTCCTTACTTTGGACCGGACAAATGCGTCCCTTGGACCATCCCGTGAGGGCATGGACCGGACAACACCGTCCCTTCGACCAGACTCTTCACTCCTTACTCTGGACCGGACAAATGTGCCCCTTTGACCATCCCCTGAGGGTATGGACTGGACAACACCGTCCCTTCGACCAGGCTCTACACTCCTGACTCTATTTTCTGCTCAAAAATTTGCCCGCTCCTCCAGTGCTTATCAAAACCCGCGTGATCATTCCGCCAATAGCTGCCATCATGACTTTTCACTGTGCCATTCTTCGCAAAGGGTATGATTGTACATAGAAAACAGTTCAGGGATACTTCTCGCTGGCTCTGGCATAACGCGCGACTGACTGGTCAACACACGTAATACTTGCTCGATCGCAGTACATACAGTATACAGTTGTGCTCTCCACAGAGTTAACGTCGTGCAATGTTAATGCAACGTCGATCTGCTCTAATCGTCCGCTCAGCTCAGAGGCTGTCTCAAGAGTGCCCATTGGCGGATGGCAAGTGAATAGCTGTTCTATGCTAACGCCGACACTGCGTGTACTCAAATGCACTGTGCTGCCATCTTCAACTTCCGAATACATCCAAACTAGTTCCGGCTTCACGTTCCATTTAATGCTTGCCGTCTCGGCCTTTCCTGACCTATTGTAAAGCTACACGTGTTAATCGTTGAGGCATTGGCAAAGTTAGTTTTGACGAGCAATATCAAAATTGTCGAGGTGTCAGCGCTCTATGGTCTTTTAGTACCTTTCAGTCGACTCATTCACTGAACTTTCGATAGTTGCGTTCGTGTGAAAAAAAAGAGATCGCTAGCATTGAGCCGCCACAGGTTGTCCTAGTTAGCACTTCTAGCCAACCCGCGCACGGCGACAACGCTATACTCCTTGTAACGATATACTCCAGGTATCGGCTGCAGATTGTCGGCCCCCCATCAATTACACGGTTGATATTTCGGTAGCTTATCTAGTAATTATTTAGGGTACTTCACCAAAATTGAAGGGAGTTCGCAAATATTGAAGGTAGTTTGCGAAAAAAAATTAATAAATAAGGGTATTTCATAAAACTTGCGTGTCTAATTGAATAATTTATGATGTCAATTATTATGTCTGCAGTTCAACCAACTCGTTCCACGCATCATTAAAAACCAACCGATAACAATGTCACTTTGTCAAGTTATTTTCACCTTGTATGACTAGATTGACTAAGGTATTTAAATTTTACCGAACATTATTTCAGCATTGAACTAATATTCAACCAAAATTTACACTTAACGTAGGTACTTCATAGTCGTGGTAAAAGAACAATAAGTAACATGATAATTTCAAAATCAAATTTTAATGGTGTAATTCCCCCAGAAAACGTCTCCGGTTTCCTCTGAAATCAGACTTCCATCAGAGTTGACTGTGTACCGCGTTTCCCAGGACAATTAATAATTTCCGCAACAAAAAATTGGTAGCTTGCTCTTCGCATTACCATCGAATGCTTAAATTAGATAGAATTCAACAAAGCAACAATTAATTGCAATAAGATTCATTCAAATAGTTACTCTATGAATTTTAAAACTCGATACCGATTGATTGCTATTACTGTGGCCTCTCACTATATGGTAAACCAACAAATCAATTGTCGAAGAAAGTGGGAGGCATCTCCAGGATACAACCAACAAATTATTATTCTCCAATATGGTTTGTACACTGAAATTGATTACACAATGTACGTGTACATTCACCACCCTTACGAGTTACGAGTGTTTACTCGAAATTATTATTATTTTCTAAGAAAATTACGTAGGTAGCCCGTTTAAGCGTAACACTGCGGCAAAAGAGTTGTTGATGTAAAACGCAATTACTGTGAAATGCAGATCACCTGTTTCAAACAGTCTTTCTGAACTAGCTGAGAAGGTAGTGACAGCTTTATGACGTTCCCCATAATAATATGTGATACAACCACAATAATGTTCCCTTGCCAAAGAAACAGCTTACAGCAGCATAGCTGTTAATGAATTTTGTAAATCACCGTAACTGAGTTACTTTGCGATGGGTAGATTTTATATTATATCGATCAGTTGACTAAGCTATCAATAACCCCGTGTGATGGTAAAATGTTTAATCTGTCAGCAATTACAGGTTTCAGTACCAATGAAGATTGAGAAAAGGGTTTCTTTATTTAATTTCTTATCTATCATAAAGTGCGCACTATAATTTGATATCGTCACTAACAAAAGATGTGTTAATTTCAGTAATATTTAAGCACTTTAACTTTTAGCTAATATAATTATTATCACACACAAAGATCATGGTTCATCTGACGGAACTGGCAATTGGCCATGATACGTTTCTACTTTGACGAGGTTAGGTATCTTCAGCAATATTTTAAAATCAAAAAAAAAAAATTAAAATGTGTGCAATTCACACGCGTCAGAAGTGAAACCTTCAAAAATTCCGCTTTCAAGATAATGAGACGAATGCAAAACTTCGGGAAGATGATAATTGCAGATTTTACTACTCCACTCCACTCAACTCAAGTCAGTCTCCACTCATTTCTAGTCTCCACTGGACAGTTTGGCTTCACAAAATCTCAAGTCACCCCCGTACCAAAGAAGTTTTCACTTCAAAAAACTGCACCTATTAAATTTTCTTACTATGTCATCCTGTCTGTCTTAAGGATAATCAAAATCTGCACAGCTCTTCAGTAAAGTAATAATTATCTTTAGATGTTTCTTGTAAGTAACAAAACGTCTATTCTTCACTCATTTGGTGCGAGTTACTCAATGTTGGGTGCACAAAATTTAGTAACCTACTGATCCTTTGTTGCCAGAAATCATCAAGTATTGAAACGCCAGTAACTATCGAATGTCAAATGTTAAATCACATATCACCTAATAACAGCAAAAAAATTAGATAAGGAATAATTATGCCTTACCTAAGCCACAAAGATAAAATCAATACAGATCACCCGTTATATCATGTCGTCCTCCGATGATGTAAATCGTGAGCCCAGTAAAAGAAGGCGTATGCGCTTCCATCAGTATCAACAAAATGCCGGTAGTTGGTGCTCAGCCTCGTTTCGTCGCAATGATGAAATCCCTTTTGGTTATCTTCGACCTTGCATGTCCATACCACAGTCACTGTCACTTAAAATTACATGTATCTGAAACACCAAAAAAACCAAACGCCAAAAACACGAATTTTCTAAATGACATTACATTAAAGAATTACAGAATGTCTTTAATCGAATCGTTATCATCACTCTTAGATGTCACTCGCTTGAGATGCACAGACATTTGCACAGATTTCCGATACTTTTGTGGGTGCACGTTAACCATACTTACGATACAAGATAGCGTATAATGACTAAGTAATTTTTCGTTAAATCAAGCACAAACAAAGTGAACCAATTTGGTTTACGCAACCACCACTCTTAATTGTCATCATCATCATCATAGTCTTTTACCAACACAATAGCTCTAGTATTCCCCATGTTTTATAAACGGCACACGAAGGTTTTTTTTTTTTTAAGTATGCTCGGTATAAAGACCCGTCTTTCCACCATTAGCATTAGGATCCTACGATACTTTAGTTATGTAACGTGTCGCGTGGACGCCTAGTTGTGCAGGGTTGCCTGAATGAACACTATACTGACAAGAAAAGCTGTGACCAACAAGAATGTACGCCAAGCTCCTGTTCGTGATATACGAAGAGCTCTAGTGCTACTCGCTACGAGATAACATAACTGACTCCGACTGCTCTGGCTGCAAGGGCGTATCGATAATAATAAAATAAAAAAATGTGTCATACCAATAATAGCTGTCTTACTTTCGGTTCCTTACATATTACCTCAAACCGATCCTCCATAACCGAATCCTTATTTAAACAAAGTTGGTAATGACTAATGCTCGCCATCTACCTGCTTGTATTACCAGGATAGCCATCTGAAAAATTTAAAGGGTGTGGTCCTTTTCCCACGATCTGATATCGGCTAACTTAGATCGTCATCAGTATGTAGATGCTGCGTGGGTATCAGGGCAGTTACTTTTCAAAGGACAATGCCAAATCACTATTGTTTTATTACAATCGTAGATACTAAAATAGCACCTCACTGTACTTCCGTGATGGTTCTCTAATTATTTGGAATCAATTACATATCAACACTTATAAGAATAACGGCGATTAAGATTGATTTATATTTCGGCGATCCGTCGGTTACGAGCAACTCCCGTGGTAACCACAAGATAGTCGCCACAAGATGGCTGCTCTTCTGACGTTCCGCCAGAGTGACAGTGACGTCTCACTCTTTCAATCTTGCATCAAAAATGACAGCGTCACTGTCGCGCCGTCATATATATTATATTGTTATTGTTTTTAAACCGTGTTGCCAATCATTTGACGATTTGTGTCTGGTGTTCAACGATATTATAATGTAAATAAATAATAGTAAAAAACAATAAAAACATGCTTTAATAGAAAATCCAACTAAAAATAGAAAATAAATTTGAATTAAGAATCGTGTAATTGTAATAAAAGCGTGGGATGCATGATGTCAATGAGTAGAAAGAAGGATTATCATTTTGATACTATCTTAAAAAGCACTGTTATCTATAAAAGCGTGTTTGTTTAGTTTTTTAATAACTATTTTTTTCAGTTTTAGTTTGATTTTTTGAAATTAAATTTAGATTTTTTCTTTCTTTTTTTAATATTGAATTGTTATCGGTCTTCGACAAGTTTACGAAGTTTAAATGAAATCTGACTGTTTGAAGTGGGTTAAAATCAAGTCAAAGGAGTCGGTTACGAGTTACAAACAAACATACAGGTGAAGCTAATATAAAGCGTGTAAAAAGAGGTAGATATGTCACTAGCGCGCCGACGATAAAGAGCGTAAGAACAGGCAATTGACCGTTCTACTCGTAGTCGCTCTGTCAATACAAGACGATACGCACGCTTTTGTAGTTGTAAGAAGTATTTGACATTGGACATACAGCGTTAAAATGCCTTCGTGAATTATACCAATGTGATTGGTGTAGTGAAACAAAAGATAAACGTGTGTATGTTGTAGCTCTTTTTGGAACAGATTTTTTGGTTGATTTGTAAGGACATAACGTGTCTATATTTAAATATCATTGCTGGTGCTAAAAAGACGCAAAATTAAATAAGTACACAATAAATGAGAGACTGAATTTTGTGCCTTAATTAAATCATTTGTTAGTTACAAAAATATTTTCTATCAAAGCCAGCCGGCCAAAAGTATTTTTCCCAAATAATAAAGAGCTGTGCTTGAGCCAAATGGGTTCATTAGAACTAAGCCCTAAACAATTGATAGCTGTGTTAGTGGCAACCTGCCAATGTGGTTTCATTGTTCTTGTAACCGTTAAATGAAGTGAACATCTGGTTGGTTCAGAATCTATGGTTTGTGTATTTAAATGGTTGCAAGTACAATATTCAAATAGTTTGTGATCTACAGTATCAGTGACTCTAAAGTATGTAATATTCACATGTGTATTCTTATGGGTCTGTGATAGATTTATTTCAATTAATATACGTACGTATAACTGGGAATGGGAGCTAAACCAAAATTAATACGCGAATTAAACACACCATTGCCCTAAGGAGTAACGTATTTTATTACAGCAAGAGAAGTGAAAAAAGAATGATTCAAGCCCAATTTATTAGAAGCTGCATTCATAACACACAACCCGACCCATGTCGCGCTACGGTTACCATCCCGGCTCGCCCAAGGGTCCTGGGTTCATTTCCCAGCGAGGTGGAAAGAATGATGAGTTTGAAATTCTGTGCTCGGTCTGGGTGTGAATGCCCTTTTGTAGTGTATTGTCCATGGCACCCACGACACAGGGAATCCTAGTGAGGGGCTATAAGTGTGAAGCATTTTTAGGGTTCCGTAGCCAAATGGCAAAAAACGGAACCCTTATAGATTCGTCATGTCTGTCTGTCTGTCTGTCTGTCTGTACGTCCGTATGTCACAGCCACTTTTCTCCGAAACTATAAGAACTACACTGTTGAAACTTGGTAAGTAGATGTATTCTGTGAACCGCATTAAGATTTTCACTCAAAAATAGAAAAAAAAACAATAAATTTTGGGGGTTCCCCATACTTAGAACTGAAACTCAAAATTTTTTTTTCATCAAACCCATACATGTGGGGTATCTATGAATAGGTCTTCAAAAATGATATTGAGGTTTCTAATGTCATTTTTTTCTAAACTGAATAGTTTGCGCGAGAGACACTTCCAAAGTGGAAAAATGTGTGTGTCCCCCCCCCCTTAACTTCTAAAATAAGAGAATGATAAAACTAAAAAAAATATATGATGTATATTACCATGCAAACTTCCAACGAAAATTGGTTTGAACGAGATCTAGTAAGTAGTTTCTTTTTAATACGTCATAAATCGTAAACCGCGATACCTCGATCAAAGTTACAACGAACTTCAAGAACTTTTATATTATGTTACTTGCTGCTACGGAACCCTTCATGGGCGAGTCCGACTCGCACTTGGCCGCTTTTTTTTATTTAATTCTTCGAAATATGTACATTCATTATATTTTATTTGTACACCGTGAAACGTCAAGTTACTAATAACCGTAGAAAACTTTAATGAAGTGCATTTAAACCTACGTGATTATTTTACCAGCAGTAGGTAGATAATTTTAACCGACTTCAAAAAAGGAGGCGGTATTCAATTCAACTGTATTTTTTATACGTTTGTTACCTCAGAACTTTCGACTGGGTGAACTGATTTTGATGATTCTTTTTTCATTCGAAAGCTGGTGCTTGTCTTAAAGTTCAACTTTTACACATTTTAGCGAGATCTTACGAGTAGAATTTGAGTTATCCCTAATTTTGAAGTCAGTTATTTATTGTCAAAATTAATGACAATTAAATGATAATTAATGAGATAGAGAACTGTAGGGCGAGCACGAATATTTGCGAGAAAGTATTCGTATGGTTAACGTAAGCAATCTGTCAAATTTGTATGGCATTTTAGTACCATTTACGCACGATAGGGGCGCTTTTGAAAAAATTCCATACAAATTGCTTACGTATGGTTAACATACGAATACTTTCTCGCAAATATTCGTGCTCGAGCTATTGTACACAAAAGCATGTTTTAGATTAATATGTCAAAAACACTACTCAGCACATTAATCTCTTGTATCGAAAATAAGTCAGGACAAAATCTAACATAATACCTATATAAACTCATCAATTAATAGATTCATCAGATTTGACAACTGGCTTTATTCCCACAATGTTGCTACGAGTATGATTTAATTACGTATTAATTCATCAAATTAAGTAAAAATTATTTAATGAACTAGATTAATTAACTTATAATAAAATTATACTTTAAGCCTGCGACTTCGTCTACGGAAGAGTGGTCTTACAAAACGATATCACAAACCAAACATCCCAAGGGACCATAGTAGTGTAGCCGGGATAAAATCTGATCTATTTTCATGTCCTGGACATGGACTATATGTCTGCTTTTCATCTTTCCTTGCATCAAAAACATGATAAGTACCTGCAATAAAAAATGTATGTATCCGCATAGATTGTATTTTTACTCGTTATATCACTTAGACTGTTCGGCTAGTTTTTTCATTGCTATCGGCATGTCTCACATACGAATATTACAAACTGCCTGTATGCAATCATCATGCGGACATCAAAGGCTTACTTCGAAAATGCCAGTAGATTTTACTCGTCCGCAATTTATTTTTTCGGATGCTCGTACATACAAATATGAGCATGGAAACATAGTCGTGAATAAAGCTATGAAATATTTCGCATGTTATATTATAGGTTCCGAGAATTTTCATTATATTTAATCTTTTTAACGATATTGAAGGCATGCAGTATTTTATCATCATAAAGCTTTTTATTACACGTTTTATATTAGCTTCATCTGTATGTTTGTTTGTTTGTAAGTTCTCTTTGGACTTGATTTTGACCCACTTCAAACGGTCAGATTTCTCTCAAACTTCGTGGACCTATGGAGGACCGATGACAATTTGCTGCAAATTATTGGCTAATAAATTTATTTCTTTTTCTTCTCTTAAATAATTTACTATAGAATAATTTTGTCCTATGTGCTAACCTCAATTTCTTGTAACAACGATTTACGCAATACAAATCGGCCTAGCGGTAAACAAATACGTACCTACCATTACTTTGATCATTCGAGACACGCGCTTTAGATTTACATAAAGTATTTGTTCACCTTTGTCAAGTGTATCAGAAATGTGTACGTACTTATAAGTAAGTACACATTTTTGACTTAAACTTATAAGTTTTATAAGTCATAAGTCTTATTCTCAAACAGGTTTTCAATAAAATAGTCTTTTGAGAGGTCAAAATTCAAAATTCAAAATCATTTATTCATGTAGGTATCATTGATACACTTATGCACGTAATTTTTTTAATTTACCAGCTTTTCGGAAAGGCGCTATGTCATGGAGGAGAAGAAAAGCCGAAAGAAACTCCTCAGCACATCTTTTAAAAATAAAATACATTGGTATATTTCTTACAAAAAAGTATCACTAGCCTGTTGGTGGAACTGGTTGCAGATCTGGTCCTTTCAATAGTCTTCCTTCAAGTGTGTTTACCTATATTTTAGTTCTTGGTTTCATAGTAATAAGCGACAAAGAAATGTAAAGTAATAATAAAGTTATGCATTGAATAAAGCACAATGTAACCATAAAAATTAAGAAAGAACCAGGATAAACGTAACTTTTACAATTAGTTTGCCTTACCACTTGAATCTAAAATCAAGATGGTTTAAGTAATACTACACTCGTACTTTATTGAGCTTCGTTGTTAGATTCCATTAAGTCTGTTACCCGAGTCTTCAATCACTTATCAGCATAAACCTTCAAACAGTGTTATTCACGACATAATAATAATGTAACATCGGATACATTAAATCCATTAGAAACTAAGTTGTACCATTAATATGAGCTCCGATACTCGTGCGAATTAATAATTTATCAAGTCACTTCACTTGTAATGCTTGATGTTAATCAGAACCGTTTAAGGGCTTACCATTCATTGGATATCTGAATGGTAATTTTAAGTATTTGAATCGAGAAAATAACTAACAGTCTAGAGATCACTCGTATTGGTGACTCGATACCTTAACTTTTTCTGCCCGGGGATTTTCCCGCTTCTTCCGGGATAATAAGTAGGTACGATACAGCTTATTTCACATCATGGTCTACCTATGTATGTGCTTTTCTTGAAAAATCGTTGAATACTTTATTTGTTTCACGTAACAAACAAATACTTATGAATAAATAAATAAATAAACATCCTCACGAACTTTCACATTCAGAATTTTTTAAATTTTAGCTGATAAATGAGCTAACGACTCAAAGGTCATCGACGCTAATATACGTATTCATCAGTCACTGAAAAGGCATCACCGATTTGATGGCCAAAAAAAGGAGAGAGAAAAAAGAAGGAGCGAACTAACTTTCAAACTCCCAGCCGGAAAACGAATCGTTTACTGCTGACTCAACAGAACAAAGTAAAGTCCCGTACGGGACGGGAAAAACATCGTCGGCGACGATGCCACGTCCCGTACGGGAAAACACCCTTTAGATACGTATGCATTGGGCTTCAGTAAAGTAAGAGTGTAAGTAATAAACATTAGTTATTTTAGTAAAGCAAAACTCTTTAATTAAAACCTGATAAATCTCTGGAACGGTGGTGAAAGCAAAAACAAAGCAGTTTATTGAAACGTATGTAAGAATAACGTAGTATAAGAATAATAATAATTTAATTTAGCATTAGCACATGAACAGCAAGGCTACATAAATAGAACCATACCATTAATCCACGCCACGCAATATTAAAGTTACTTCTACTTTGTTCTTGGTTATACTCGTTAAATACAATGGTGAACACGAATTCTATAATTGGATACCAAATACATATCATAAGATAAAAAGTAGATAAATAACAGTACAAGACACTGCAAAAAATAAATGTGTCGTAAAAATGTCGTAGTTAATACAATAATTCATGACGAAAGCGAAAAAAAAAGACACGTTTTCCGATACGTCCGATGTACTTTTAATTTCCTTCGCTTTTCTCATCTGGAATAAAGTATCTAGCTGTAATGAAAAAGAGCGACTGTACAGACTTGAAATAGTATTCATTTGCAGCAAGGCTATTATTAGAATTAAATTGCTTTCTTTCCTGTAGTGACCTGCCAATTTGTATGGAACTAACGATTTGGTTATCCAAGCTTAACGTTTGTAAAACACAAAAATATTTTTGTTTCAACACTTCGTTCCACGCTTCACAATCACATTACATTAGTTACATAATATACACGCGCAGGGTACAGATATGAACCAAATTAATTGACGGATTATTTTTTGATTAGGTAGAAATAAACAGCAGTGATAGCCTAGCGGTAGAACGTTGGTCTCCCGAACGAAGGGGCCCGAGTTCAAATCCTGGCACGCACCTCTCATTTTCAAATATTATGTGCGTATTACATGTTAATTATCACTTGCTTCGGTGAAGGAAAACATCGTGAGGAAACCTGCACACCGGAGAGTTCTCCATAAAAAGTTCTCGAAGGTGTGTGAAGTCCACCAATCCGCACTTGGCCAGCGTGATAGACTATGGCTTAACCCTCACATTCTGAGAGGAGACCCCGAGCCCAGCAGTGGGAAAATTATGGGTTGTTGCTTTCCTTTGCTTAACAGCAGTGATAGCCTAGCGGTATAAATGTTAGTCTCTCAAACGCTAGGGCCCGAGTTAGAATCCTGGCACGCACATCAAATACTTTTTTTTTTTAAATTATGTGCGTACTTAATTATCACTTGCTTCGGTGAAGGAAATCATCGTGAGGAAACCTGCACACCAGAGAGTTCGCCATATGTTCTCAAAGGTGTGTGAAGAAGACCCAGCAGCCGGACAATTTATGGGTTGTGACTTAAATTTTTAGAAATAAAAATATACTTGAAATTGTTTTATTCTGTCTTTATTGAAAATGATAAAAAACTGTTATTTTTATAAAAACAAGAAAAAAATATATTTAGGGCTTCGTATAGTTGCCTCGTATAAGCCCCATCGGGCCTAGAATTGGGGTAGCTAAGCCGGCCCAATACTGCTGTACCTACAATATGAACAAGTTTCGCAAAATACTAAACTACAGGTGTAATTTTCGTATAAACCTAATATTAAACGATAAGGTGATAGGACCTAATACGAAATTGATAACATCGGACCGACCATGTAATAGTTTGCTCTATATTTTGGTCACGAAGGGCTTGCTAGATAATAACAAAGTAGGTAATTTTGTATAATAAATATTAGGAGACCAAATTCAATATTTTTCTATTACAAGAACGAGAATTTATTAGCTACTTGTAAACTGGAAAGTTTTTAAGGAATAAGAACTCGAATTGGATTACTTTAAGGTGATTCGTAGCTAATAAATACACTCTGTAATCAAATCAAATATGTATATAAACTTATACTTAATTCAGTTAAAAATACTAAATTCCGTGCTTGGAGTATATACTATACGAAATTTACTTTTATAGTTTTACAACCTTTCACCCTCGTCTCAACCCTCGAGTGAATTTTTTTTTTAATTATTTCTAAGTACTCTCTTACACTACGCCTATATGAACCCTGGATTAGACAATTTCCATAACGAGGAAAAAATAAGACAACGACATTAATCTTTTTTGTCAACAAACTTAAAAAATAAAATTTAAAGAATATTTTTAAAATTTTGGGAACTCGAATTTGGTTAATAATGTTGAATTTCTAGAAGATATACACTTCTGTTTTTCCATTAGATAATTTTCCATTTGGTCTTCTCTAATACGAGACATAAATTAGGAAGAAATTCACAAAACATAAGTCCATTTACAGTTTACAGTAAAGCCTAAGTGAAAATAGTCTTTAAATTTCAGCAGAAAACGGCTAATTACCATCATTAGACCCATTTTTTGTTTGCCCGATTGTAAAGAAATAATTTGCATTTTTCTTCCTTTACAGATCTTTACCTACTTTTGTTAAGTACCTCATTAAGTTAATTTGATTACAGCAAGCACAAATGATCCGTAGTGTGTTGAATAAATAATTGAATAAACAACCAAAAAGCCGATAAGCAATCAACTGAAATACGATGTTGACGGCTTACCACCACATATCGTATTATTGAAGAGTGCCAGTTAATAATTATTATTTATTAATCATTCGTTTCAAATTTATTTAAAGCTTATATTGTATTAACAGACTTAATTAAAGGTTATTAAGGACACAATAAACATACTTATTTATCTCAAATCTCAATTTATTACGAACGAGTAACCACTCTAACCGCCCTCGCTTTGCTTCGGTTTTCTTATTTTTTTACACCTTGGGTTCCATTATTGGAGTTTTATTAAGGATCCCTAATTTTTTGAAAATATAATATTATAGCCTATGTCACCCGGGGATAGTGTAGCTTCCCAAAAGTGAAAGAATTTTTCAAATCGGTTCATTAGTTTCGGAGCCTATTGAATGCAAGCAATCAAATCTTTCCTTTTTATAATATTAGTATAGATAGATAAGGCCAATAAATAATGTTGCCAAGATTGTTTGTCAAATAAGTCTTGTACAAAATAGACTATTGTTTTGCATTTTTGAACATGCATAGAGTACTTAAACACTACGTCATATATGCATGTGTGCTAAACCAGTAGCTCGAGCACGAATATTTGCGAGAAAGTATTCGTATGGTTAACGTAAGCAATTTGTCAAATTTGTATGGCATTTTAGTACCATTTACGCATGATAGGGGCGCTTTTGAAAAAATGCCATACAAATTGCTTACGTTAACCATACGAATACTTTCTCGCAAATATTCGTGCTCGAGCTACAGAATGCTAGTTTCTTGCATGCGTAGCTACCAATACTGTAGCAATGTAGGTGTTGCGACTTGGAATAAAAATTACATTTTCGTCTCGACAGAAAAGTTTTTAATAAAAATTGGAAGTTAAACAAAAGCAAGTTGAGGGGATCTGAAATCGTCGAAATATCGACGCACGTTGTTGCTGACGTTGACTTATTACTTGCAGAAGAGCAAGTCAAGTCATGAGAAATAGGCGTTTAGTAATGCGCGACCAAATGTTGTTAGTGAAATAGAATAATGTCGTTCTTGGTCAACTAGTAGATGCGCCAACTATTTGTTCCTTAAATAATAATCGTAATCTAAACATAATAAAACCACAGAAGAAATGATAGTACTTATAAATAAGTACTTAAGGCGCACTCCGAAAAATCATTTATCATTTATTTAATAATATACATAATAGGACTGATTATAGAGGTTATAAAGAGGGAGAGACCCGTCAAATATTAGGTACCTGTATGAAATCGTTTGTCAAGGACATACATTACTTATTCATTTCAAGAAATAAATTATATTTTCGTCAACTTAGACCATAGAAGCGGGGTATATAAACGGTGTCAGCTAACGGTTGCTTTTATTTGAAAATTCTTTTTATCAAACTGTCAAGGCTATAAAGTAAAAAGAATCCAAAGATTAGAATCTGAACATTTATCATGATACGTAAGCAGTTCCAGTAGGGTATGTCTCGCAATTTCGGGTCGATTTAACACGGAACAATGTAATACCTAATCTAAAAAACATAATGATAATGAAATTAATGCAAAATATCATGCATGGTTTAATGATGATTTGGTTCGTTTATTGTTTTTATAATGGAATTGAAACTCATACGATGAGTTTTACTTGTTTGATATAAAAGTGTGTTTAAAATTAAAATAATTTTTTTATTAATTTGAACGATATCCGGTTTTCTTAAATAGGTGACGTTAAAAAAACAAATATGTTGGTTGTGAGATGCCGTTGTTTGCAATTCAAAAAGGTATCATAATAGCTTTTTTGATAGCAGGCGGGATTTTATTTTTAAAATATACACTAGCTATTACTAATTAGATTTTATAAAAAGTTCATTTTTAACGCTTTTATTTAGCTTACCCTGCTTGTATGAAATAAATCATGCAAGTTTATTATTTTTCATTTTAAAATTATCGACAATGTTTATAGATATTTTTAAAATTTCAACATTGATGCAGCGGGTGGACGGATAAACACGAATTACCCGTGCACCCACCGGTGGGTGAAACCAGTGGGTGAACGGGTAACGGTCCTTTAAATTAGATCTACTTCCTCTTATCCTAAGGAGTTGAAATATTATCATATTGCTTGACAGTACATTTTAGTGATAGTCCTCCTGATACCACACTCAGGTTTGGGTTCAAACGAGTGATTTCCTTAACGGTTTTCAGCACAATCATTGTTTTTTGACGTGACAACACTGACAACGTCTATTAAAACGATGAACGCCGAGTGCACGCAAGAAAAAGCATGACTCACTGTCACGTTCCGTGACGTCATGTCACGTTCCGCGAGAGCGCGGAACAAGCGATAGAGAGGCAAGATCGGCTACGATCGGCCGAAGCGCTCGGTTCGCGCCGCATGTATTCTCTTCCTCTCGATCAGGTATGCAATCATTTCATCAATGTTTTGTCATGACGTTGTCACGTTGAACTACCGTCCGTAAATGAACTTTACAGACAACCATTTTTAAGCTTTAGAACGTTGACACTACAAAAGTGTGGGACTGGAAGTATTTAGCTAAAACTATCAACTTGTTTTAAATTAATAGCAAACAATTTGTATTCAAATTCAACAGACATTTTTTGGTTTCCTAGCGCCTGGACAGCAAACCTGTATTCTAGTAAAATTGTTATCATTACCTCAATCAATCAATCAAATATTTTATTTGTGAAATAAGGTACAAAATGATGGTAACATTAATAAATAGCTCTCTTACTCTGCCAATTATTGGCGTACAAAATTGATTAAAATTATTCTAAAATTTGATTTTACATAATTATTATGATCAATTAAATTAACCTCCGTCAAAATTAGTTTGATCCTTTAACGCCATCTGCTGAAATTTTCACACTCAATTTAAATCAATTTCTATGATACGTGTGATACGGAAATTCCCTCCCGTGTGCTCCCTTTCGGGAAACTAACTCTGACAAAGCGCTCAGAGGTTATTATCAACGGATTACAACAGTATGTAACCTTAGTTTTAAAGTCTACAGATTACGTTCCCAATATTTTAATTTACTGTCTGGTTTAGCTCAAAATCCCCAGTACTGAGCCATTGTGATAGTTCATAACCATACGAAGTGCCTTTGAAATGCGGCAATATTACGTGCCTTTGGCTACTATGAAAAGGCTATGAAATGTTTAGCATACGTTTTAAATTTCACTAACTTTGATTAGTTCTAAAATGAACTCCTTAACCTTTTTGAGAATTCCTCGTGAGTGTAAGATTTAATTAAATGAAACTCTGACGTCATGATATAGGTATATTTACCAGCTTCTGATCGCGAATTCATCTGCGTGGGTTTCTAAAAGAAAAGAGATATGACTAACAAAACAAAGATTAAAAAGATAGTAAATAAATAGAAAAACCTTATACCTATTTACCCGGTAGAACAGATCCAATACCTGGGATGAAAAAATAATGTTTATTCAAAGTTTTACTAGACTAGCAGATCTACACGTATGAACTTTAAAGTTTATACGTATAATAACAGTGGGATTTTGCTCATGAATACCTAATGAAAAATCTACAAGCATTTTAGATTACTTCAGTTACAATTTCCTTTTCTCTACCCGAATACAAACTAGTAGACAATATACTTTATGGCACCCGTCGCCCGTGGACATCAGGAACACCAAAGACATCACCAATGCGTTACCGACAATTAATTCAAATTCAACCTGAATTTTTGAAACGAAGTTCCTTATCGCGCGTTGCGAAAGGGGGCTAGGCGGAAAATTTGATAACGAGACTTTTTGCCGGTAACGACACTTTTTGCCGTCGTAGTTTTTTTTTACATAGAAAGCAAGCCAGAGTACTAGGATAGCAAGCGAGTGTGCCAAAACAAATTATATTATAGATTTGTTTTGGCACACTTGCTGCATGTTTTTGCTATCCTAGTACTGACTGCAAGGAACTTCGTTCCATCCACAGACATATATACCTAGAGTAGATGAGGCATGTTCCTCGAATTGTATGAAAACCAAGCGTGTCACTTTTTTTGACACAATGTTATGTCACAAGAATATTTTAGTGATTGATATACCTCATCCTAGCAATACCAATATGAAACCGATTTCTTACCGATTCTCGATATCGATAACCGATTATAATCAGTCTGGTTGGTTGTTATTGTACGTATAGGTTATAGTGCTGAATAAAACCAAATAAATAATTTTCTTTTGTTAATATTTTGTTATTAAATATCATTGGGGTGAGTTTGATTTAACTTGATTATTTGTTATAAACACAAATTATAAAATTTATTAAATTTTTATTAAAATTATAAACACGTTTCAAAAATATAAATAAACAGATCAATATCATATTAAATTCCTTACTTCAAAATTTTATGCAAAATAAAAAAAGAGAATTAAAACAAAATATAATCATTTATTTATTGAAATCAAAACATTTGTAATTTAATAATCAAAATAACAAAAATGTACCACCATTAATTTAGACCTATTTGAAAAATTCTTTCGATTGATGAAAAACAACTGGTCAAGAGCTTGTAAGGCCATGCGCAATGTAGGGTTCTATACTTGTAAGTTGATCGATTATTACTCGTTAACCTGCAAATATTTCGTAACCGTGTGAATTTTTTCACATGTCGAACTCCACCTTTTTAGCTGGCAGGGGAGACGAAAACTTGAACCAATATTATCACTTTTATTAGTTTTTTTTTAAGAAAATTAGCATTTTATAATTTTAGCTCGTTTTCCTTAATAGAATTATTAGTGAAAATGAAATTATTTCACCTATTAGTGAAATTGTTGTATTCATATGACAATAATGTTCTTTAAACCGAACCCATAATATTTTTTTTTATCTTTGCAACGATACCTTACACTATCTGTATTGGGTAGCCAAGGAAAAAAATCCATCCCCACTTGAACTGCGGTAAATAAATATTTTTAATATTTTATTCTACGACTTTGTAGTTTTAATACATAATTATGTACATTGTATATCCATGCCAAATTACACCTTTCTAGCTCTTAGGTTCTCAGCACTAAGTTGCGAATGGACGGACGTACGGGCGAACAGATATGACGAAACTATAAAAAAAATACAGTTAGTTACCTTTGGAATAAAATTTGTGTTACAAAATATATGTCTATGAGAATATTTATTTATTCGACGATTCTCAAAATCGATTAGAATCGAGACAAGACAGGGTAAATGAAAAACACTATATACTATATTTGACCGAAAAACGACAATATTGACAGTACCACGAAGTAAAGCGTTACTTAGCAACGATTGATAGTAACGATTGTTGTATTTTCATTGCATGTTCCAACAAAGAAACCCTAAATTTTTTAAACCAAAATGAGCAATGTATTGTGTAGTATGTAGTATATATACTCAGTAAGTGCTCGTCATTGTAAAACGTGGTAAAACCACAATAAACATTAAATTAATTTATTTTAAATAGATAGGAACACAATTTTATAACGAAATTACTTAGCGATGAAAGAAAATGTTTTCTTTATCTTTCCTAACTATATTTGTAGATTTTCTACAGTTTATAACATTAAAATCAGGTATTTTTCGTTATTTCAGTTGACATCTGTTGCCAATAGCAATGAAAGTCCGACTAAATGACACGGCGCCTCATTAGGATTTCAAATCCTAATTGTACACGTGAATTGTATGAACTTGCCGTGTCTACTCTGGGTATACATGTTTGTGGTTCCATCCGGGTGTCCCTTGACACCTCTCAAGTTTTTTTTTTATTAAAAATTGGTTTTAAAATAACACTTTTGGTACCGTGAATAAAGAAGAAAAAGAAGCAGCAAGAAAACTTGTTTGTTTTTAACATATTGCGCCGACTCCAAATAAAATTGGGAAATAGCAAGATGATGATGACAGAAAGTACAGGCTCTCAAGCTCCCAGTCGGAGTACGACAAATCGTTTAAGCTGGTTCAATCAAGAGAAAGAGTAGTTTTAATCCAATTACGCTATTTTACGCTACCTTTTCGTATCCAGGATAAGAACAAACAAAGGGTTGGTTTATGTGGCCGCATTTACATCATAACTACAGCTGACGCGGTACAACAATAGCTCAGTGCGTTTGCCCATTGTTGCCTCTATACTCAGGCATAATGCTGACTGTATATTGGAGCGATATTGCGGAACCAATATTGAGCGCAGTAAATTTGTCCGTTTTGTTTGATATTAAATATCAAGTGGCTTCTTGCTTGAGTTGATGTGATTTGGTTTGTGCTGTTTTGACTTCATTTGTATTAAGATTATAGATACTTGAATGTTTTTAGTAACTTACAACACTGTACTTATAAACTTAATTCTTAATACTCATAGATAGCCATAAATGCTTCTTCTTTATTTTGAATCATTTGGAAAATGTTCATGTTCATGGTATTGTTCAAGTCGAAAAAAGTTCAAATCATTTTATCTCCTCTACTTTGGAGGAGATATGGATTGAGTTTCCAATATCAGTTTTCATATTAATTATGTCATTCAGTCAATAAAAGAATAATAGAAATTAAAGTTTAATTCAAGAAAAACGTTATTTAACACATTTTCTCGATACTAAAAATATGTTTCATTTACGGAAATCCATCGGACAGTCTTAATACTCATGTAAATTAAATATAACTGGGGCATTCATATCATTCTTCAAAGTACCCAAGTATTCAGTAGCAGATAAAAAATTCAATTACGCCGATCAACTGATAAATCCGACGGATAAGGAATTTAATACTCTCTCACGAACGCAGAACAGCGTGATAATGATTCTGACATGTAGGCGATATAAATGAAGAATTCTTACTTCACGATTTTAATTTTGTATAAAGATAAAAATGTAGACGAATTTTTTCGGCATCTGAACTATAAATACCTACTAGTTAATTGTTTAAAAACTAAATACACGCTACACACGGATACACGCATGCTATACACGCATGTGTGTGTCAATGTTACCAAAGCAAGATGAGACAGTGTTGTTAACCGTTCTGCAGCCAAACCTGATTGTTGTATCAGGTCATTCTTTTTTTCTACATAAATAGCCGGCAAACGAGCTGACGATCCACCTGATGGTAAGTGGCTATCGTCGCACATGAACATCAGCAACACCAAAGGCATCACTGATGCGTTGCCGGCCAGGGAAGAGAGAAGAAAAAGAAAGAAAAACTTCTTCTTATCAAAAAATCATTATTATGAAACTAAGGCAGTAGTATGTAAAATTTCAGCTCCTTAGGATAAGATGAAGTGCTTGCAAGATTTGACCACACACAAACAGGGTAAGCTGAATAAAAGATAAAATAAAGCCTTTTAAAGATGACGGGTTTTGACAGCATTTGAACTACATTCTCGTATATAAAGATAAATAATAATGCGTGTGGGTGACAGTATCGACTCGTAGACTTTTTTAGTCTATCCATCTGTCCAACCGCGGCTTAGATCAAAGAATTTTAATAAGCATTGAAGTGCTACCTCCAGCTAAATGATTCGTGTTTTGACATTGGGAAAAAATTCGCGACAGTAGTATTTAATAATATTATTATGTTGAATCACTAGGCAAGCTTAATAAGTTAATCAGTAATAATCAATGAACTTAAACGCATTGGCCGGTTTTTTAATTACAAATACACAACATGACGCCAGATCACTGCAATCATAAACATAACATAAAAAATGATTATTATTATGATTATTAACTGAATATTGATCGAGAAATCGCAAATCCCAATCAATTATCTTTATATAGCTACTGAAATCGAGCAACATCTATTCCTAACTCGAGCATACAATTTACCAGACGTTACGAATTAATCGAAGTACCTACCTAATTGATCAAATAGTTCTGAATGTCTAATCAGTTAGTATTAGCTTAAATTGTATTAGTAGTTGGTTAATGGTTGAAACGGTATTATCTAATATATATACTAACTGCCAGGACAGACTTCGCTCTGTCAAAAGTTTTTTTTTTATTAAAACCTTCCGTGTGCCTTAAATGGGAGATGTAAGCTATCCTATCTTTCAAGTTGGATCAAACTGCACACGGTATGCAAATTTGATTAAAATCGGTTAAGTAGTTTAGGAGTCCATCGCGGACAAACAACGTGACACGTAATTTATATATATAAAGATTATACCTACTTGTATAAATTGTACGGATGTCCTTTATAGACTTAGAAACCATCCAACCGATTTGCCCCAACTCGTTTCATTGGAAATGTAATAATGCGAGGATTGTTTGAGACCACTAAAACAATGCATTAGGTACCTACATTATTTTTTTAGCGTAGTAGCACACGCCGGATATCCAATAGTTAAATAATATTATAAATATTTGTCTCTGAAGATTAAATAGAAAACTTTGAGTTATGTTTATTTTGTGAGAAACACGACTTACAAAAATAGCTGATTTTCTAATGGAATTACTTAGTGTAAAATATGGCCAAAAGGGTATAGCCGGATAGCTTTGTCAAAAGTGCCCCCAAAGCCTGGGGTTCGAAACTATGTCCAAATGGTACTTTATATAGAGATAACATGATGTGCAAAATTCCACCCCCCCACTACCCCCCAGGGGGCTACGGCACCCAGTTAAACCGAAAACTGTTTTATTTTTTTTCTCCAAATCTATGTAACTGACGCAAATCAAATTTTGCACAAATATTGCGGTGATATAAAGTAATAATATAAAAAATCAAGAGCTCCCTAAGTACTCCCTATATTGAAAAAAAAATAAAAAAAGGAATTGAAACATCCTGTATAATGATTTCCTTTGGTGGCACAAACACCGTTTTTTTTTCTAAATGTGTACCAATATCCAACCTATGTAAAACCCAAGTTTGGTCTGTCTATCATAGGTGGAACACTATTAAATAAATTAACTTATAACGTACTTTATCTAGAATCTTGTTTATTTTTCATATAATGGGTTCTAAAGAAGAGTAACATAAAAAGCTTATTGATAATAGACGTATATACAAATAACTTTAAAAAAAACTTAAATCCTCCTATTATTCGTCATCACTATTTTCGTTAATAACCGTAGAATTATCTATGTTATAATCAAACATATTTGTCAGAATTTCTGCAGGTTTTATAATATGGCATGAGATAACTAATAAATCACTGTAGCAGTGTGTGAGCAACAACCGGCAGTGCAATTTCCATTGGGGCATGTGCAGCAGTGGGTGTTGATACCTCTGTAATTATTGTGATTGGGTTCATAAGTAAGGAAAATATGATAACTCTTTTTACTTATATGTCGAGACTGGATATGAATTCTTAAAAACTCATTTTCTTTCTAAAGATTATTTCTTTGAATACTCTAGTATTCAAAGTTATTGACTATCATGGCGGATTTTATCTTTAAATTGGATATTATTTCGTGTGTGTTTTGACGTCGCTAAAGAGGCTTTTACGAAATAATATCCAATTTAATGGTGTGTCAATAACTTGACACAGTTAGTAAAGGCAAATGAATGGATAAGAAAAAAAAAACCATTTTTAAAAATATATCAAGTAATGTCTGAACCCAATCACAATAATTAAAGAGGTATCAACACCCACTGCTGCACATGCCCCAATGGAAATTGCACTGCCGGTTGTTGCTCATACACTGCTACAGTGATTTATTAGTTATCTCATGCCAGATGTATTTCCAGAATTATAAAACCTGCAGAAATTCTGACAAATATGTTTGATTATAACATAGATAATTCTACGGTTATTAACGAAAATAGTGATGACGATTAATAGGAGGATTTAAGTTTTTTTTTAAGTTATTTGTATATACGTCTATTAACAATAAGCTTTTTATGTTACTCTTCTTTAGAACCCATAATATGAAACATAAACAAGATTCTAGATAAAGTACGTTATAAGTTAATTTATCTAATAGTGTTCCACCTATGATAGACAAACCAAACTTGGGTTTTACATAGGTTGGATGTTGGTACACATTTAGAAAAAAAATCGTGTTTGTGCCACCAAAGGAAATCATTATACAGGGTGTTTCAATTCCTTTTTTTAATTTTTTTTCAATATAGGGAGTACTTAGAGAGCTCTTGATTTTTTATATTATTACTTTATATCACCGCAATATTTGTGCAAAATTTGATTTGCGTCAGCTACATAGATTTGGAGAAAAAAAATAAAACAGTTTTCGGTTTAACTGGGTGCCGTAGCCCCCTGGGGGGTAGTGGGGGGGGTGTAATTTTGCACATCATGTTATCTCTATATAAAGTACCATTTGGACATAGTTTCGAACCCCAGGCTTTGGGGGCACTTTTCCCAAAGCTACCCGGCTATACCCTTTCTGTTATGAACCACCACCAATCGATAGAATTATACTTTAACAATATGGAACAATAATACTGACGTTTCAAAATAAGCAATCAACAAAATAAAATGGGGATTGAACATAGGTGTCTATGTTGTATTTGAATCTGTGGCGACGATGACGTCACCCTGAATCACGCTATCGAAGTTTTCAAATATCGCTAGTATATAATAGAAACGCTCCGACAACATCAGTCGGGGCTCGGCCGCCTCCCAGGCAACACACCTCGCCTAGCGGGAGATCTCCCTTTGCCAAACTGGTGACCCTCGGCAAGAACAAGTCGCTTCTGAGCACCGATAGCGGCAGCAGGCATCTCTCCCCCCTCACCTCACCGCTCACACCCGACGGACTGCAGATACCTCTCGGCAGACCGCACACCAGCCACGCTGACTCACCGGGCGCATCGCAACGTACTGTGTCGACGCTTCCTGTGTCCGGCCAGCGACTGCCCCCACCCACGGCTACACGGACGGCTTGAGCGCGCACCGCTCGCCCTCCGCATCAGTCGTTCCACCCTCCCATCCCGACTCACCGCGGATAGAGGGCATCTCAAGGGCACATCGACCTCACATCTCGACTCACAGAAGATAGAGGACCACAGATGGCTGAATCAACGAGAAGGTGTATCGACCTCCGGTCTGAGCAGGGGGGTGATGTGGCGACGATGACGTCACCCTGAATCACGCTATCGAAGTTTTCAAATATCGCTAGTATATATAGAAACGCTCCGACAACATCAGTCGGGGCTCGGCCGCCTCCCAGGCAACACACCTCGCCTGGCGGGAGATCTCCCTTTGCCAAAAATCAAATACTTGACTTAATAGGGTAATTAATCAGTCAATTGGATTTCCGGTCATAATTGAAGTGGTCCATAATCGATACTAGCAAGGACAGAAAGAGACACATGGCAAATGGAATTGGGAATTTGTGTGCCCTTACTATCCAATGTAAATTTATTTCAATTTGATAGCAATATGAAACATTTGCCATTTGATATCAAAGGTTAAGTTTTTATATTAATCTTGTATATATTTAAAATTAATTACGGACAAACTAGTTTAAATCCTCGTGAATATAAACTGTATTTTTCAAAATGTCATCTACTTCTATGTAGTTTGGTGCCTAGTGATATGGGTAGAGACATTAGAATAGTACCAAGTACTATAATTTCTTCTGTGATAGTACTTAACAATGTGAAAAGATCCAGACTCTAAGAAAGAGCCAGTTCCTTATCTCTTTTTCTTCTCTCTTTCTTGGCCGGTAACGCATTAGTGATGCCTTTGGTGTTGCAGATTAAGTTAAGGAGAGTTTTCAATAGAGAGCGTATTTTTTAAGTACATGAATAAGTAGGGAGTTCAGTTTTTCATTAAATAATTTTTTACTTTTTCATGTTTGAAGGAGGTTTAACTTTTGATTTAAATGGCTTTATTATAACTGTAATACGAGTAGTACTAAAATGTTATTTACAAGCTTATTATTAAATACATTAAATTATAGAAATAATTTCGAGTTTGAGAGTTTTGGGCTTTCTTGTAATTAATATAGCAATCAAGTGGAATTATCTTATCTGATTATGTCGGTCCCTATCTGAAAAGGGTTTTCGTTATATTAGGAGAGTAACTAAGTTGGACCTCTTGTACACACAAAATCTTTTGAAACTATCTAAGATATTGTAACATATTACCAGTATTACCACAAATCTATTCTGTATGTACAAAATAACATCTAAGGACATTTGATAGGATAATGTGAAGTAAACAATTAGAACGGCAAATTAACCAATGTCAAATATTGACGATACTAATAATATAGTCTGTAATCACAATATAAATCAACAATAGTTACAGAGGTATGGACTGACTTCACTGCTCGAAGGACCGATAAATTAGGAAATAATGGACTTTGCATGACCACGCATTGATATAAAAAAACTTGAATGTGTACTTATGTACGCACGTATCCAATCCAAAAAAACTTCAGTGAATGCTGTGCGCCTAGTACCATTCACCTTCATTATGTCGCTTTTCGGCTGTCACGTCGTAAAAATTTTACTCTCATATTTTTTCCATATGCCCCTTAAGAAGTATAACTTAAAAAATAAAATAATTTAACCTACTTCAATAATATACATGAAAGTATGAAATAACAAATTAAGGACCTAATTTTTTAGGGTTCCGTAGCCAAATGGCAAAAAACGGAACCCTTATGAATTCGTCATGTCTGTCCGTCTGTCTGTCTGTCTGTCTGTCCGTCCGTACGTCACAACCACTTTTTTCCGAAACTATAAGAGCTATAACATTGAAACTTGGTAAGTAGATGTATTCTGTGAACCGCATTAAGATTTTTACACAAAAATATAAAAAAAAACAATAAATTTTGGGGGTTCCCCATACATAGAACTGAAACTCAAAAATGTTTTTTTCATCAAACCCATACGTGTGGGGTATCTATGGATAGGTCTTCAAAAATGATATTGAGGTTTCTAATATCATTTTTTTCTAAACTGAATGGTTTGCGCGAGAGACACTTCCAAAGTGGTAAAATGTGTGCCCCCCCCCCCCCGTAACTTCTAAAATAAGGGAATGATAAAACTGAAAAAAATATATTATGATGTATATTACTAGGCAAACTTCCAGTGAAAATTGGTTTGAATGAGATCTAGTTAGTAGTTTTTTTAATACGTCATAAATCGTAAGCCGCAAAAAACATTGATCAAAGTTACAACGAAATACAAGAACTTTTATATTATGTTACTTGCTGCTACGGAACCCTTCATGGGCGAGTCCGACTCGCATTTGGCCACTTTTTTTTCATGTCGATTGAGTTGCACATGTTAAGGATTTGCTGACACGGGTCAGTACACAGTCGTAAACGAGTCGAATACAGAACCTTCTCCTGAAGTTGGTTAAAATAGCTTAAGATGTAGACTAAAAACATGAATATGTTAATAGTTTAAAAACTAAATGCTCACTTTTATATCAATTCAATGTATGTACTAAAGCAAAATAAAATATGTCAAGAACGTAAGTAGAAAACTAGTCAGGAGTTTCCTCGTTTACAGCCAAATGCTTCGTTTACATTCAGCCCCTACCGCTGCTCCTCGAGCTGTCGGCAATGGCCATGGCCATGGCCATCGCCAGCGGGCCAAATTTAGTCGCCTTTAGTTGCGGTAGGGCCCTTCGAGAGATTGTATTGGTAGTATTGATTTTGATTGTTAATTAATACCATTATGGTATTATTATTTCTCCATGGGGTTCGCCTGGATAGCTACCACCCTTGAGCATGAGTCAGCCGCCAAACGACTTTTTCTTCTCTCTTTCTTGGCCGGCAACGCATCAGTGATGCCTTTGGTGTTGCTGATGTCCATGGGCGACGATAGCCACTTCCCATCAGGTGGATCATCAGCTCGTTTGCCAGCTATTTCCATAAAAAAAAGGTGAATGATATCTGTCCATCGTAATAGAACTCTGTAATTATCTACCTACCTAGATAACTGACTTTTATGTGCATTTATATACTTACTTTTTATACACTTACGTTTTTTTTCGCTTCTAGCAATTCTAGAAAATAAATTATTTGTTCATTGCTCTAACAAGAGGCATATTTGCGGCTCTCGTAAAAAAAAACAAGAAGACACGCACATTCACTTCGTTCAAGAGCTCGGCGAAAAGTGAGCGACGGAGGTGAATGTGAACACGCACTGTCGCTCGTGCTGCCCGTCTTTTGACTTCCGCACAAAAAACCGCTCTTTTGGGCAGCGCCGGGCAGCGCGAGTAGCAGTGGTAGGAGCATGAGAAGTATCGTGTTCACATACTCGTCCTGCCCACTTCCCTACCTACTTTCCTGCTCAAATGAGCTGAATGTAAACGAGGTGAAACAGCACATAGACAGGACAGTGTCAGTATTTTTGACCGCTTAAACTAAGGCTTACAAGAATTCGTCTGTGCATCCCAAATATCCCTCGAATGAACGTATGCAATGTATGTAATGTAGTGTTTACATACTGCCCTACCACTCACATCGCTTTCGACTTTCGGCAATGGCAGACGTCGAAATATTACTGCGACGGAGCTGAATGCAGTGTTGCCAATGAAAATTTTTGGAAGGCCGTGTATAAAACGTAGTGATTAAGTACTCTGTGGCCGTGTACATTATGGGCGCCATTGACGATGCGATCGATCGGTGCGATCCGTCGTTGCCGACCGATCGCACCGACGGATCGGTAGTGTATGTTACCGCTATGAGTGGCACTTTTGAACCGATCGATCGGTGCGATCGATCGATCGCATCGTCAATGGAGCCCATTAGATAAAAAAGCCGTGTTTATATGGGAAAGGATCAAGTGAGCAATCCAATTACACCAATATATACCATCGGTTCAGCACTCGAACTAATAATCTAAATTTTACTAACAAAAAATAACCGACTTCAAATTCTCAAAAACTACTTGCCAGATCTCGTTCAAATTTATGTGGGATTACATGACAAGCACCAGCTTTCTAATAAAAAAAGAATCATCGAAATCGGTTGACGTGATATTGAGTTATTCGTCAATTTGTCGCGCACATCATAACACAAATTTACGACTTATGTAGTTTTCTCATGGATGCCATTGTCAGATCTCAATAAAATTAATATGGGACCACATGACAGCCATCAGCTTTCGATTAAAAAAAGAATCATCAAAATCGGTTCGCCCAGTCCAAAGTTCTGAGGTAACAAACATAAAAAAAAATAAAAAAAAAATACAGTTGAATTGAGAACCTCCTCCTTTTTTTGAAGTCGGTTAAAAAAAAAGGTCATCGGCAGTGAATTTGATGCCCACAAAACGAGTAATACTTTTCATTAGCCTACATTAACATCAATATAAGCCTGGTGGCGCTGTTTTAAAGGTTTAACATTCGTTAAATGTTTGCAAAACAATAAATAAAATTGACTTTGTGAAAATTTGCGAAAAGCCGTAGAATTTGCTACGGCAATAGGGTTCCAGCCGTAGCCCGTAGATTTTGTGATTTTTTGGCCTGAAAGCCGTAGAACACGGTAATTGCCGTAGCATTGGCAACACTGGCTGAAAAACCGCTCTTTTGGGGAGCGCCGGGCAGCGCGAGTAGCAGTGGTAGGAGCATGAGAAGTATCGTGTTCACATACTCGTCCTGCCCACTTCCCTACCTACTTTCCTGCTCAAATGAGCTGAATGTAAACGAGGTATAAAATAATATGTAAAGCAGAAGGTATATTCTACGGTATTGGCTATTTAATAATATTCCTTTTACTTTGTTCCATGATTTATTTCCAGTTCTCCCGTTCACATCAATAACAATATCTACTACTCCGTGATCACTATTCGAATCGGATAGAATGTCCTACGTATCTTCCAAATAGACTGACATATTCCATATTCTAAATATTTAGTTTTTCTTCATGACTCTTCTTGTTTGACAGCATCTGCATCGGACGATCGTTGTAGAACCAAAGAGGTCGCTCGCCGACATACATTTTTCATGTACAATAGCACATTAAATAAAAGTTATAACAATATAATATTTTAATTAAATTATAATATAATTTTGTATAGTAGTAGTTTATAATAACGATTCAAAAAATACACACGTAATAAAATTGTTCAAGTTTTCACTTCTGTCGGTACACCGGGAGTGTAATTTTTATTTTGTATTAAACGACGAGACGAGACGGTGACGAGAGTGTTCTATGTTTAGTGTAAATCAAACTGTCGGGGGATTTTCAAAGATCTTAAGATTATTATTATATTTAAGATCTTAAGATTACTATAGATTATTATTATAACCATCATACGAGCCAGATTGTATTAAGTTTTGGAATTACGTTATTATTAAAGAAGTCTTGGAAGCAAGATATTAAACTACGAGTAATTACTGCCGTGATCTTAATAGTGTTGGAAGTAAATGAATTAATTTAGCTGAGATCTTACAACACATTAAAATAATCCTCTTCACTTTACAAAGTGTCAGGAATTTGCGGGAACTTAATTGATTTATAGAGATCCCGTGAAGTGTTATATTGGAAATAAACTTGAACTGAGGAATTTCTATTACGATTGCTAGAATTCCATTCTGTATGTGTGAAATTTAATTAAACTTTCTACCTTCTAAAATTTTCACTGTTTTCCATTCCGTAAAAATTGTTTTAAGTTCACCAATGAAGACTATTTTTAGTTTATATCAAAGAACATAATTATGTAATTTTTGTGTGATGTGCTGAGGAGTTTCTTTACTGCTTTTCTTATCCTCCTTAATACGTGCATAAGTGTATCAGTGATACTACTATGTGAATAAAGATTTTGATTTGATTTAATTTGAAAAAGTTCCGATTGTAGATTTTGAATTTATTTTCTCTCTTTTTTACCCGCCGTTTCAGAGGAGTTGGACCACAAAAATTGTTACACGAGATTTTTATTAGATGTACCTATTGATTACCTAACTTTTATATTAATTGAAAATTCACATTATTATCTCCATAATGTGATTATCTCTTACAAATTAATTAGTAAAGTACGTTCTAAATTTAGACATAGAAATTATTATACGCGTTAATTAACACAAACTCAAGCTTTTAATCATACTCACGTTACATGATTTACAAAGAAAATGTTTTCTATTTAAGTAGCAAAACCCCGCCTCTTTCATAGCGGGGTTCAAAATTACGTTGCTTTAGTCGTTGATTTTATTACCCTACTGCCAGGAAGGGTTTTCGCGCGTATCTTGTATAGGTATAGCCATAGCCATAGCCAGTTATATTGACGATTCCCTTCAGCTACAACCAGGCCAGCCAAGCCGACGCAGCCAGATGAAGGGAATACATCAATCGTATTATAGTGTAGCCTTTGCAACAACAATACATTTTGGATAGAAGTACCAAAAGAACAAATTATGTGAGATTGACGGTCGGGTTGTCATGGAGATAATATTATTGAATAATGTCAATGGCAAAAAGTAAAAGCTGAAACGAGAAACTGTTGCATTTATTTCATTAATTTTGTATGAGTGTAATATTCTTCATTACCTCATATCTTCCAAACCGCTGAACGGATTTATATAGGTAACTGAGATATCTTTAGATTCGTCTTGATAACGCAAGTGTTTCTTAGATAAGTGAAATAATAAAAAAATATGGTGGCTGAGGGTGGCTGTGAGATGCTGCGAATATAGAAAGCAGTGAGATGGCATTGTTTGAAGTATCAAAAAATAAAAATAATTCGAATAATGCAATATGGGCATCAAATTAAATAGCTCACTATAAGGATTTCAAAAATCATGATAGCTTTTATGATAGCAGGCGGTTTTTTTTTTAATTTATACTGATCGTAATTTATCCAATACCTTTAAACGAGCAATTCTTTTATATACAGGGTTTTTTGAGGTTGTGCACAAACTTTACCAAATGATTCTATAGCATTTACTAAACATATCTAATACAGGTACTAGTGCATTATAAAGCTTAGTTTTTAAGTTATTGGTAATTCCATTTAATATGGGTGTAAATTGTAAAAGGGTCTTTATTTGTGCTATGTTGCCGCTCAGTACGGTCATAATCATTCAAACTATACTTGTTTCATTTTAAATGTCATGTCATTATTGGCTTGACTTGTCAATAAAGGCCCATTTAGACGGAGAGCTTCTCGTCTCGAAGAAGCCACGATCGAATTAATAAAAAAATCTTTCTTACATTTACACCTCTCGCTATTTGACGACAATTTCCTCGCAATGGAATATTGATTGTAAACTTAACTCAATAACAAATCTCGCACTCAAAACGTTTTCAACCGTCTTGTATGATACACGTATGAATTTGAAAAATATAAGTCGAATACAAATCGAGATTGTCGTAAGTAATCTTACGTACAATTTGTACCTAAATAGACGTAGGAAATTATCGCCTTGATCGATAAGTTACGAATGTCATATGAGATAATCGTAGGTGAGAATTTAGTTTTTTCCTGTATGTAAAAATTTGATACGATAATGTTATGGCGATTATTACTAGTGATAGTAGTGTACGATAGATACTAGAAAGTGTCCGTCTAAATGGGCCTTGAAGTAAACAAACATGGTAAAACTTTTTGAACTAGCATTATTACCTATTTTGTTTTGTTAATGTCACTGGTCACACAGACAGCAAAATCGATGAGAAATAATTGTTAACGTCAAGAAAAGTTTACTCATATCAAAGTTTAATATCAATCATAATGCGACGTTGCCAGATTGCGTAAAGAGATTACACAATAGGCAATTTACGTTCAAGTATTTAGTTTGTATGAAAATGAAAAAAAAATCAATAATGAATCCATAACGAAAGATGACCAATTTAATGGTCTGAATAACAGGCCGAAGTTCGTGCACAACCTCAGGAACACGGTGTATACGTCGGGGCAGCCCAAAATATGTTCGTAGTAATCTATCAAAATAAAGGATAAAAAAAGAGAACTGTCAGTCAAAGTAAAACTAAATAACGTTGAATTAATAAAATCGAGTGCTCTCAGGCAATAAACGAATAGTATCCTTGTGCCTGTCGAATTGTGTGTTTTATTTAGTATCCTGGCAGTCTTGACATATAACTACGCTCACAGAGAGAGATCCATGTTCATAGTACTGAAATGCTCTTTGAAATATGTGATATACCTTTTGTTCTTTAATCTGAGGTGATATCAAGATGATCTGATCATACGAAAGCATGCACGATGTAATCTGAGTCTCGGAAACGGCTCCAACGATTTTCATGAAATTTAGCATGCAGGGGGTTTCAAGGGAGATAAATCGATTTAACTAGGATTCATTTTTAGAAAATGTCGTTTTATCTTTGTTTTCAGGCAATGAAAAACTGCTATATAACTACTAGACTCTTCCTGACATCTATTGGCGAGTAGCAACATTAAGCCAATGAGTGAAAAAAACACGATTTACCAAAAAACAAAACCGAGTAAAGCTTAGTCATCCGGATACTCTTACTAATATTTAAAATGTGAAAGTTTGTGAAGATGTACATGTATGTTTGTTACTCTTTTACGCAAGACCTACGGAACGGATTTTCATGTAATTTAGCACACAGATAGACCATGATCTGGAATAGGACATAGGGTACTTATTATCCCGGAAAACACAGGCAAAGCCGCGGGCAGAGCGCCATAATGTAGCGACTAAATGTATCCTTTTCAATGATTTGCGTGATACTAAGGATATAATAGACTAAGTTAGTGCATACGTACACAAACATTCACTTTCACTATGACCTAATCTTATTAGGGTTCCGTACCCAAAGGGTAAAAACGGGACCATTTTACTAAGACTCCACTGTCCGTCTGTCTGTCTGTTTGTCACCAGGCTGTATCTCATGAAACGTGATAGCTGGGCCGTTGAAATTTTCACAGATGATATTTCTGTTGCCTCTATACCTACAAATACTAAAACAGAATAAAATAAATATTTAAGTGGGGCTCCTATACAACAAATGTGTTTTTTTTTGTTTTTTTAGATAACACAAATAAATTATATGGTGTATACTTTGAAAACTCATGGTTTTAAGTAACAAATTTTATCAACGCAAGATCGTATTAGTCCATGATATTCGACGCCTTTATGTATATATTACTTATTCATTTGCTCCTTAGTGTAGGAAAAATATTCCAGAAATATTACTAAGAATTTAATCCCATTAATTCGGTTCAAAGGATAAGTACCATACATCAAAACCACAACTAATATCTTCCTAAAGTAATTTCGCGAAGACCGCGCAGTAGTTTGATAAAACTTTTGAGGTTGATAAATAAATCTTGTATGTTTTTAATGTAAACATTGACTGGAATACTGAAAACATTTCAATATTTTTGTTCAAACCAATAATGCAAGTGATTTTTTAAAAAAACCAATACAGTTTTTTTTTCTATACCTACTGATTCACAGTTGTATGATTATGTAACCACATAGGCTTATTCATCTGAATGACAAGATGACAAGATACAATAGTAAAGACTAATCTAGAAAACATACAACGTAAACAAAAATTGCATTGTAAGTAATCGAACTTAATGAAATCTATAACAATTTGTTAACAATTTTCAATTTCAATTCATCCTTGGTAATAAGCTATAAAGGATCAGGTAATTGAGTGTATACTCGTATTTACACGACGAAAGAGCAAACTATTTCAGTGGGAATATTTTCAGATAATACAACTATTCTGAACATTTAGCAAGGAAATAAGAATTGGCGAATGTCTATTGTCGTTTTAAAAGTTGTTCTAGTGACAGCTTTTAAAAGCACTCTGAAGTACCTTACCTGAAGTACGTTATAAACGAGCTTGAGTTCAAAAATATTCCTGAATTTTGTCAAGTACCTAGTTATAAAATGCAATTACAAACTGCAGGTGTGTATGTGGCTAAATGCTAAATGCTAAATGGATGAATTTTTGTTATGTGATCACCACCCGAGGTATCTGCAAATTACTTCACAAAACAATATTACAATAAGATGCGATTTTATTCTGCTGTTCCGAACAAAATGTGTGTAACATTCGCACTCAAGGACACGTAGTTAGAACAAGGCGACGCTTACGCAGAAGCGACAATCACGATTTATGCCTATCTCCAGTTCGTCTCGGAGAGACTACTAGGACATATTTTTTTTAATATCGTAAGTGAATATTAATAATTTAAATATGTATTAAATGCATTGTTAGGTTCAATATTCAATAGGTACATCCAATATCTAAAACAAATATTAAGTAGTTAAGTAAATTTTATTAGACATCGCGTATTGAACATCATTTTCTATCTGTTTCCGCATCGTCTTTCTGTTTTTTCATACTTTGGAACAGCGCTTCGTTCAGTTCAAGATAGCGGTATCAGATATTTTGCACTAAATATTTTTTAAAAAGGTAAATAAAAATATGGTTGTTTACCAATTATAATTTAAATAACTCAAATAAAGTTCAAACGTAAATAATGAAAACGTTTTAACTATGCATAATAAACAACAATGCGTTGTTATTTGTGTTGGCACCACTTTGTTTCAATGCAGGTATCCAAGCTTTTAGTACTGAACAGCCTGTCTAGATAACACCCCTCTTTTCGCCGCAAGCACGTTCGTTGGTTGTGGTTGCAGCCGCAGCACTGAGGGTTTAGGAAACCGTCGTCGGATCGTAATCAACGTGTAATCAGTGGAGAGCTTAACCTACACTGATGAAAGCTCGGTGTACAAATTTACTCTAATGGCGCCTACAGTATGAGAAGACCTAAATTTTTTTTTCTAGCTGACGAATTACCTAACAATGTACCTGATAACAAGTGACCACCGTCATGGTATCAGCAACACCAAAGATAACAGCGACGCGTTGTCAATCAAGAAAAAAATTAAGAAAGAACTGACTCTTAAGACTTTGTATAGATGTTCGTGAATGTGGGGAAGATCTAAAAAATATTTTTTGAAAATTAATCCTGTAAAGGGTTTAACTAGGGGGTACAAGTTTCTGTGAGTTGATGATGGACATTAGATATCTAATATTACCGCGGACACTGGCGCAGAAACCTGCTCGTTATAATTTATAGCTATTTTTAAATTAAATATTATACCTACAAAAATTAAATATGATTTATAATTAATTACCAGTAATAAGTACCTAATATTATGCAGTGTAATAAAAAATAACAAATTCAAAATTATACAGCTATTTTGTCTGCACGTGTTTTGGAAACAATGAAACTGTACAGCACATATTTGAAATAGTTTTTGTGCTAACGCTAAAGCGAAAACACATGGCAGAAAATTACGTAATTTTAATGAAATTAATTTATTTAATTGTTTCTAATAAATTTTAATTACATTACATTTAATCACACATCCAAGACCACATAAAGTCATTATTATTGACTATAACTTTAGGTTAACTTAAGAGAGAACCTGTGTTAATGGTTCAACCTGAGCAAAGTCGGGGCGAATTGTACTTTAATAAAAAACTTGACAAGTGCGAGTTAAACTCGCTTGGATAGGGTTTCATAGGGTAGAGACTTAGAGAGGCCATACACGATCAAGTGTACTTGATGAAGCGTCAAGCGGACTTGACGGGGCATCCAGTATACTTGATCGTGTATGGCCACGGTATAGCTATCTGCCATACATTTGTCTCATGCACACTGGATGGCGCGTCAAGTCAAAGTGCAAAGATAAGTCAAACTGCAGACTTGACAAGTATACTTGATCGTGTATCGCCTCCATTACGTTGATTATGTATTTATCGTTATTTTTCTATTTTATTTATTTTTGTGGTTTTTTCGAAGCCATAGGCTACTTTTAGGTTTTCCTATTTATATGAAGAACTATCCTGTGTATTTTTTTTTTCAAAATTCTAGGTTCAGTATATTCGGAGATAAGGGGAAATAATGGTCAATATTTGGCTTTAATTTCAGTTCTTTCTTGAACAATTTTAAAATTATCAATTGTAGAACTATAACAAAAATATATTTGAGATCCTTACAACAAGCCCTTTCATTTGACATATTATGACACAATACGGTTAGCAAAACAGTGTTTGTTTAATTTTGATTTCGTTAAATATTTTTTTTCAAAATTCAATTGTTTATTTCTGCATTGTGAGTTGTCTCTCAATCTGGAACGGTGAATTGAGGAGTCTATTTATCTGCTTCACTCTTCACTATTCGATAGCAGAAACTAATTTAGACTTTAGAGATAAGCCCAAACGCAGTTAAATATTTAATTGTCTTTTACTAAGGTTTTGGACGGCTGGAAATAGAACTTGTGACTATAAGTTCCAAACTATTGATTGGACATAGCCTTTCTAATTGTACCATCATGCTCGTTGGGTAAAATGTTAGTATATCATTTATTTTACAAGATAATCACATGAATAGAAAATACTATACGAAAGCTGAAACCTGTAAGTGTAATAGTTTCTCAGTAAAGTGTACTACAAGAATGCATAGATTTTAGAACATTCAAATAACCCAACTGTTATCAAATAATAATAATCAATCTGTTACCAACTTCAAATTGGAAATGATCTTGACATCCAACTTTACAATTATTGTAAGTCTAAGATTAAACGTTTAAAATTGTCCTAACCATCGCGGTTTTTAGACGACAGATGTTGACTTCCTATAACTTTTTCAATAGATAAATGTACAAGATATTCAATTAAAATAAAACCTTGAGTCAGCAGACCGAAAAGCTAATTTCATTTGTGGGAAATTTCAATTTATGGACGGACTTAGCGGCTAGTAGCGACGACACAGAAAGTAGGTCGTAGTTGAAAATTACAAACTAGATTAGGTATATTATGCAGATATATCATCTCATGTAGGTATAACTCTCGCAACTGAGCCATGCGCATAAGTTAAGAAGGTTTTGCTTGTTTTCATCAGACGTTAACAAAACAAATGTTTTTATTCTCAAAATGTTTGCTAACTTTAAACCTAGTTTAAAGTTTTGCTGTAATTGGGGTAAACAACAATTATTAGCATCATGATGTTGTTTGCTTTGTGTTTTAATCACCGACGCCAAAAGGGGGATTTTATTTTCACGTGTCTGTGTGTGCAGGTGTCCGTATGTCCGCTATATCATAGCTCCTAAAGGACTGGACCGATTTAGATGTGTTTTTACCCGACTGCCAGGAAGGGCTTTTTAGGCAACCCATTCACGATTCTTTTCTTTACATATGATATTTGATATAAAACATTGTTTATCCTGTTAGTAGATGGGTGCAGAAACGCCTCAAATTCGGATACTGTACTAATAGTAATTAGTCACATTGCATATGGATATCCATCCACATCATGACATCACTAACATTAAATATCACTATCATGACTATCATCAGATTCAAAAACATATCTATGTTAAATCAGTGTGTATACATAAGAAAAAAAACTCATGTATTTGAGTATCGTCTTCAGAGGAGGTACTAGTTGGCTCGTAGCCAACCGAACAGCGACTTCAGTAAACATATTGACAAATGCGACACACATCGGTTGGGACGATGGGTAGAAGCGAAACGAAATTTATTCGTTGTCTGAGTTTATAAAAAAACGGTTTTGCTACGGTCTTTAGGTTTGAAGGTCTATAATTTCTTTAACCATTTTCCGTCGATCTATCGAAAGTAAGTTTTCAAAATAATGAAATGTAAATATTAGAATAGATTTGCTTACACACTCGTCATCGTAACCGATATTTTGTCTATTGTTGATTCAGTTCTTTCTATGAAGCCTACTTGGGTAACTACCACCATCTTGTATGCGGCAGCTGCCAAATGGCTCGTCGTGTCTCTGACCTTGGGTGTGAAATCTTTCTTTCTTTCTCTTCTTTCTTTGACGGCAATGGATCGGCGATCCCTTTGGTGTTGCTGATGTCCAAAGTGACGGTGGCTACTTACCGTCAGTCGGATCGTCAGCTTGTACGTCAGCTAGTAACATAAAAATTGTTAATTTGTTTCGACAGTCATCAACTGTTTACAATACTTCAGAACCCTAAAAATAAAGAAAGAAAATAGAGTAATTCGTCGTCTGATTCAACCAAGAGCTAGGCTATTAACAAGAAAACCTTTCTTCGTCGGATGTATGAAACTCAAACATTTTTGATTACTTAAGAATAAAAAATCGTACAATACAATAAAATACAAATGCTCTTTATTGTACACCAATTTTTTTAGAAACTCACAATAGTACAATCTCTATACTTTATCCTATCTCTTTCTATGATATCCTTTCTCTTTATACCATCATGACAATGTTTTCTCAGTCCCATAGTTTTCTATAACGTTACATTGTTACCTGTTTCAAAGAGATAACAGACATTGAAACAGCAAACAGCTTTTATAGCGCTTGATTGAACATAAAGAATAATTATTATGACACTGACACAGACTGCTGTGTGAGTAGAAGTGTCATGAGAACATAAGAACATAATATTAATAACGCTACACACACATGGCCTCACGCTATAATTCACTGACAAAAAAAATTAGTAGTGTGTGTCATGGACAACGCATAAAGACAATATACTCAGACCTACAGAATACTTAATAGTACAGTTACAGAAGAGTCACTCCGCAAATAATTTAAATAAAGGGTAATCTGGCCATGGCAATCCATGTACGATTTTCTTTGAACTGTAATTATCAATCATTTTTAACATATTTTTGTTTACTTACGATTAGTAAGTATTTATATAAAATGTATATAAGATTTTTAAATCTGATTTTTTATTCGAGTTGCGAGTATTGCAATTTTTTTTATTATCATGTTCATTTCTATTTCAAATCAATTCTGTGGCCAACACACTATAATATTCCCTAGATAAATATGCAAGGGATTTTAAACGTTTTTTTCATTAGTAAAACGTTGGAAATCCTTTGCTTTTACAGACTGAACTGAAAATTCTAGGCTTTACGATTTTAAATGAATGCTAAAATGGCTCAAACCACTCAGCGCTTTAATATCTTAATTACTGTGGAAGGTACAGCCTTTTACTGCTCACAGCTAAGTAAGATACAGAATAACTTCTTTTGTTAATTTTAACAGTTAATGTTTATATTCATTTCAAAATAATATTGATATTTGTATAGAATCATTTAAAAGATGAAATCATTTTAAGTGTTGGCTTTACTATTTTCATAATGTAATTTCAGAACAACATACTTATGTATATCTTCTATAATATTATGTTTGTGAGGATTTCCTTTTACTTCGAAACCACCCAACCGATGTCCCCCACATTAGTTTTATTTGAAAGGCAATAATGCGAAGATGGTTCGAGACCACTAAATTAGGCACATTTTCGATTTTCGACTTTTTCCATACAAAATTTTTTTAGCGTGGTAGCACACGCCGGGTATCCATTAATTACAAAATAAAACTATGTTTTCGAATTAATTCACATATTGCTTAAGTTTTAGTTCACTCTATATGAAGCCATTTTGAAACAAGTAGGTACAAACATAATTAGAATTCATGAATAGCCACATGAAACAAGATCAAAAGACACAGATCACACAAATTACAGTATTACGTCTGATGTTTACAATA
Organism: Thymelicus sylvestris; assembly: GCA_911387775.1. Taxonomy (NCBI): domain Eukaryota; kingdom Metazoa; phylum Arthropoda; class Insecta; order Lepidoptera; family Hesperiidae; genus Thymelicus; species Thymelicus sylvestris. The sequence continues at coordinate 30,674,965 of OU426885.1, read as the reverse complement.
AACAGAACAGTATAATATCCTTTCATTGCGCTGTTTCATTTTAATTTTAACGATTCGTATTTGAGTAGCAAAATTTCATTCATTTGTTACGAACTATTCGTTATATTGCATTCTGAAAGTTAATAATTTCTTCTCACTTCCATAAAATAAGATAAATGATTCATTATTTGCAATGGATATTGTAGAGATTGAATAATAAAAGTGGAAATAATTATTAACAAAAGAATTTGAAATCTAAGGCTTTGCTCAGACTGTTACAGTGCGATGCTACGGTCATGTGAATTTGGAAATATCCGGAATTTCTTCACGGAATAAAAGAAAAAAAGCAAAAATCTAAATCTTTTTCATTCCTATTCCGCGGGGTTTCGGAACCCTTTAAAAGTGATGATCATTACTGATATTATTAATTTGAAGTTTTATTAAAAGCAAAAATATAAAGCCCCTATATTCCCTTGATATCCTGAGGGAATATTGAAGAATCCTAAAATTGGTTTTTAATAATTAAAATAGGTACCATACAAGTAAAGTTTGGGAGTCTCTTTATCCTAATATAAATAAAGCAATTCTAAATCGAAGATATAAGTTTATTACCTTTCCAGATTCACCGCGTTTTCCGAGATAATAAGTACCCTATGTATAGTATAGTATAGTGTAGTTTAGTGTAGTGTAGTGTAGTGTAGTGTAGTGTAGTGTAGTGTAGTGTAGTGTAGTGTAGTGTAGTGTAGTGTAGTGTAGTATAGTATAGTACAGTATAGTATCGTAGTATAATATATTCTAGATCATAATTTACCTGCGTGCTACATTACATGAAAATCCGTTCAGTAGTTTTTGCGTGAAAGAATAAAGAAACATCCTTACATCTTCACATACTTCCACATTTCAACAAGTGCAAAGTAAAAAGAGTTTTATACAAAACAGCTACTTTTCAGAAGAGCGCATAATAGGAAAAAAATGTTCCCATTATTTTAAACAAAATTTGTTGAAATTTTCATTTAAAGCATTTTATTGTTCAATACGAGATCCATGAGTATTTTAAATAATCATGTTTACCTTACGATACATTGCAGTTGTCTGCATATATGTATGTATATTCTACTCTAAAATGTGGCAACCACTTTACTTAGCCGTATCTACATTGAAATTTAATAATATAGCAAGCAAGCAAGCAACGACCCATAATTGTCCCACTGCTGGGCTCGGGGCTCCTCTCACAATGTGAGGGGTACAACTACAGGCCATAGTCTACCACGCTGGCCAAGTGCGGATTGGTAAAATTCACACACCTTTGAGAACTTTATGGAGAACTCTCCGGTGTGCAGGTTTCCTCACGGTGTTTTCCTTCACCGAAGCAAGTGATAATTAACTTCTAATACGCACATAATATTTGAAAATCAGAGGTGCGTGCCAGCATTTGAACTCGGGCCCCTCCGTTCGAGAGACCAATGTTCTAACCGCTAGGCTATCACTGCCACTGCAATAATATAGATTAAGGGATTGTTTAAAACTTCCAGTAAATACTAAAAACAAGTCATTTACATAAAATTTAATTCTTGACTATGACTATGACTATGACCATGTTCAGAACTTAATTGGGCTTAATTATTTTTCTACAATATACAAGGAAAACCAATCGATTACCAGCGTGACATCTGACTGATAACACATTACGACTGTCCGCGCAACACTCGCGCGCCGCGCACCGCTTAGAAATACGCATCTACGTCGTGCAATTTTACAAAACTGTAGTTGTCTGCTTTTATGTATTAAAAGTACAAAAAATAAGGCGATTTCTTTTAAAAAAATTTGCCATGTTGTGGCATAGAATTTTTATATAAGGCGCTCCACCCACTGCACCGCGCCCCGTCGCGGTGCGCGGGATGGCAGATTTTACCATTGTATGCAAATATGTCAATTTATATAGAAATCACGCCTAGCACAACACACTGCCGACGCGGCACCGCGCGGGAAATTGCCCTGCGCGCAGTTGTGTTATCCGTCGCTCTGCGCACCGCGGCGGGACGCGTCTTCAGTGGGTGGAGCGCCTTAATTACCGTAAAAATAAGAAAATGGTAAAATTACAGATAACCTTTTTACTTTGCACCCGTCAATGTATAATATTACGAGTAGTAGGATTTATTCGCAGAATTTTAGCTTTCTAGCTCTAAGCCAAGTTTAAGAAAGTTTGTTAGGTGTTGATGGTCAGTCATTCAGGATTTTGCCTATGGACGTGGTCCTTTAATACCTGTTATAAATCTTAGGCTGCGGACAAGAGATCTGTGACGGGCGGCGCGATGGCGGTTGCGGGGCGGCGGCGATTTGAAGCGATGCAAACAACAGCATAGCATATACGAGTAGCATACGATGCATACTATGGGACCGGGCACGAAACGAGCGATCTCAAGCGGGGCGATGAGCGATGCTCTAAGTTAGTATTATGGTGAACGCACATTTATCCGCAGCGTACGCGCCGGACGTACCGCATTTGTATGAAATCATATGACAGCCCGATGGCCGCATCCGTCACTCGCATCGAACTCTCATTATGATTTCATACAAATGCGATGCGTCCGGCGCGGACGGTGCCGATATATTATTTGCATTCACCATTAGTCTACTTTGCAACAAACTAGGAAACTTGGCAACTTACCAAACTTAGATTATTTAGCAAACTAGGAACTTGGGAACAAACAAGTTTGATAGTGCATTGTGTTGTATTGAATTTTATATTATATAAGTAATTATAATTCAAGTTTGCTTGACCAAGAACGGGAACGAACTATAATTTGATTTCGTCGCTGTTTCTTTAGGCAGAACTACACGATTTCCAACAATACTTGATTGGACATTGCTTCTTATGAATATGACAATGTTTCTATACTCATTCTCGTATATCAATGATATTGTATGTATAAAATGAGGTCGTATAATTGTAATTTTTTGGAATGACACCTAAGTTGATTATAAGGAGTAGAATATTCGCCAAAACTGCTTCTTCCTTGATCTATGATGAACACCATCCCTAGTAATAATAATTCAGCTCTCATCAGGAGACTAGGCTCCAATAATTCTCTTCGACTTAAACTCGTGTATCCCACAAGCGAATAGATGACGTATCACTATTTTTGACCCATTAGTAAAATTAATAAAATAAGTTTTTATTCACAGTAGGTCTGTAACAAACGCCGTTCGAAAATCACTACGCCATCGCTTCAATCCCGTGCCCGCAGCCTTAGTAATAAATTCAAAACTCAACTAAGCAAGAAGTTATCCAACTTCATTAAAATGACTCTTCAAACTATTTTGAAATGAATACGTTGAAACAATACGCCATAAAACACCAAGGTTCTATATTATTACTTTTCAAAGTAGTCTTCTTAACTAAGTATTTTTTACTTAAATAAACATAATTTAAATCTAGTTGGCAATAAATTTGCATAACTTTTGTTTAGATAAAGCAGTCCCCAACCCATTAAATTAGCCCTCAAATCTATTGACGTAGGTCTCCATTACATATCTAATAGAAAAGTGGTAATTCTATATGCCATCAAAAACGTAAAAAACCAAGCCTCGCACCTCAGTTTTTCTACCGTAGAAAGTTGTGAGATCCATGTAATACCATGTTATTTACCATTTATTCAGTCCCTACTTAAGTAGGGGGGGGGGGGGGGGTTAGGGCTCTTAAGGGCCCTTCTGTCTTAAGTTATTACGTAATTAGCTAACCTAACAAAATCTTATAGTCACCTGACAGTGACCATAACAATATTAAAAATCTTTTATGTCTTAAATAAATGGATTGCAATGGCAATCATTGACTCTCTTTATTCAAAAGTAAAGTGTATACCTAAAGTTCTGCGTTATACTGTATTTCCAATTTCAACCCAGCCTATATTATTTCTTGCGTCACAAAGTTACACAAGTTTATACCTCCTAAATAAAACCCGCAAGTTTTACACGCCTTTTGTTATCTTAGAGAATAAACTTAAGAAACGTACGGCACTGTATTGTGCTCTGACAAAATGGTAAGAGGGATTAACGAGGAAAAACAAGACAAGTGGTTTACGAGTATACTTTAACGTGAAAAATACTGAGAATAGTTAGTAGCACAGATGGACTGTACTTCAAAAAATTTTTGAAACATGTTATTTTTAAGATAAGCCATTTGTGACGATCATAAAACTAAGCACCATGTTAAGTAATACTTAGTTTCATTTCAATATTGAAATTCAAAACCTAGTTTATAGAGTGTAGTATCTATTACATTTTTAGAGCTCACTTTATAAGTCAATAACCTGGACTTTATTTGCTTACATTTCCCTAAATGATAGTGATTGTAACTGTTCGAATTGCGTCGACCCTGTATTTCACCTACGACCTACGTACCTTTGGCATACATTGCATTTGCGTAACGCAGTTTGCAAACTGCCGTACTACTAGCCATCGAATATACTGAGTGCGACTGTCAAAGTACAGTGTTGAGTTAAGTTAATTAGCTGAAAAACGAGCATGACTCGTTTGCCTGTAGTTGCTGCTGCCCATTGTCGACAGTAAGCAAAAGGCATTGCTTATACATGACAGGAAAGGAAGCGAAAGACCTGTGTGAGCCCAATCACAGATTACCCCCCAATAGATACCGCATACAAGGCAACTGACGTGCGCCAACACGTACGTGCATTTGCATGTTCACGACATTAGTGTCGACCAATACTGACCCGTCAAGTCCAAGTATGAATTAAAAATAGCCAATCACAGCGCATTTTTTTGTCCCCCGCAAGCCGTGCCTTCCGCCAAATTTAGTGAGTTCGAACTTTAAGAAAATTTCACTTAGGTGGTATCTATTGGGGGTAATCATAATTTAAATTTACAAATAATGAAATTTAAATAATTCAGACTTTATCTGATTTAAAAATGTAAAAAATAACACAGTTTTTCTGTTGTTTTGAGTTTTCACTTCTGTCGGCATTCCTTACAACTGCCTTTTTTCCAAAGGACAGTTACTGTTACAGCTTCATGCGGACAGAGCTTGGAAAGGCTCAGCCTATTTTCGTGAAAGGAAGACTAGCTCCCCCCTCCTACAAAAAGGGGATGCGATCGACCTAAGGGCACAGCCTTTTGGATTTGGACCTCAGCTTAGGATGTCGCTTGGAAAAGAACAACGTCGGAGCTATACCTACTTAAAACTTGAAAAAAGCACGTAGAAACATCTCATCTGTGTAAATAAAATATTATCCACTTATTTTACGTAAGCTACCTGTACGTTATAATTTTTTCCTTTCATTAACAGCTTTTTACAGCTTCTTGAAACACTCTAAGGATTTTCAGTTAAATACCAGTACTTTTTTTGATAGGCTTCCTATAGCGAATGAAATCTGGCGTGGTATTACATTACCTAAGTATAATGTTAACCAAAGATACTTTACTACGATAAAATATCATTGAATGTTACCAGTAAACAATCTAGACGCTTTTAACAATACCTCATTATGATAATAATAATGTTGATGATACGTACGGAAGATGATCTTGGTCTAAAATAATAATAGATACTCCTTTTGGTTTCATCGTAGTCTGAGGATGAAACATCAAAAACACCCACAATCTTAAAGAAGATCTTTTCTTTTCATGTTACAAGCCGACAAACGAGATGACGAACCATGATGAAGCCTATGATGGTAAGTGGACATCGTCGTCTAATGACATTAGTAACACCAAAGGCATCATCGATGCGTAGCTGACCTAGAAAGAAGATAGAGAAAGAATGTCTAAGGGTCACAGAAATATATGTGTTAGTGTCACAAAATCGAACCCCTGATCCCTCATTTAAAATACTGGGTATTGTAACTGTACTTCTCACAAAGCAAAAACAAAGCCACAACCCACAATTATCCCACTGCTGGGCTGGTCTTCTCTCACAATGTGAGGGGTACAGGCCATAGCCTACCACGCTGGCAAAGTGCTGATTGGTAGACTTCACACACCTTTGAGAACTTTATGGAGAACTCTCCGGTGTCCAGGTTTCCTCACGATATTTTCCTTTACCGAAGCAAGTAATAATTAACTTCTAATATGCACATAATATTTGAAAATCAGAGGTGTTTACCAGGATTTGAACTTGGGCCCCTCCGTTCGGGAGACCAACGTTCTAACCGCAAGGCTATCACTGTTATCTCACAAAGCAATTCAAAGAAACTTACAAAGATGCGAGTAGATTATTACTTTTATAAAAGTAGTCTATTAAAGCGATAAATCTTATTATTCTTCTTTTCATACTTTTTAAATTTAAAAGTACCTGGTTACTTAAGCTTAGTTATGCTTAGTGAAAACTTTTCGCATTAGTCGTCGTGCTATGATAAAAATGTTTTATCTTTGATATTTGCTACTTACTTTTCACTCATTTTATCTTGCAATTTTTGCAAAAAACATTTTTAAATAATAAATCCTTTAGATGAATTTTATCATCAAAAGATTTTAATTATTATGTGTGTCTTTTCAGTACATAATTTTTTATTTACACTGTAGAGTCCTTTAGATATGTAAAATTCTTTGCATGAATTAATATGAAAAGATTTTAATTAGTTTATGTTTCTTTTCAGTATAGGTACTTTTTATTCACACTGTAGAGTCCCACATTAAAATATATTTTGTAATTAACTAAATGCAGTGATAGCCTAGCGGCATAGCGTAGCAGTTAGAACGTAGATCTCCCGAACGCAGGGTCAAATATTATGTGAGTGTTTCTAGTTAATTATCACTTGCTTCGGTGAAGAAAACATCGTGAGGAAACCTGCACACCGGAGAGTTCTCCATATACTTCTCAAAGGTGTGTGAAGTCTACCATCTACACACTTGGCCAGCGTGGTAGACTATGGCCTGTACCCTTCACACTGTGAGAGGAGACCCCGAGTCCAGCACTGGGACAGTTATGGGTTTTTGCTTTGCTTTACCAAACGAGCAGACCTATGGTAAGTGGGAGGGTAACCGTCACCCATGGGCATCAGTAACCACGTGGCTTTATGTCGAACTAGAGCTTTGCCCGCGGCTTTGCATTTTCCGGGATAATAAGTACCCTATAATATGTTATTCCAGATCATTGTCAGGATTCCTTGACTGGACGAATTTTTTTTTTATTCGTGAAACAATTGAATTATATAAATATTAAAATATATTACCCCAAAACTAACTGCTATACAACAGTCCAAAAGCCATCCTAATTGGTTGCGCCTTTTCTGAGATAAGCGGAAACAAATAAGTAATAACAGACGAACCAAAAAATCAAATTAAAATATGTTTATACATTTTTCGTGCGTGGGATTTATATTATCGGTTTCCCGAAGCGAAGCAAAAGCAACCATTCATCGCCATTTAAAAAACGCTTCGTTAACCACTATGGTCATACTAAAATATAAAATTTCATTAATATTAAATCTCATCTTAACTTTGTGTTGCTAACAACAGATCGCAGCTCTCTGGAGTACAGTAGGTGGTTTTAATCCAGTATTTAGTTATCTAAACTTTTGGCTTCGTCCCAGATACGTGGTTGAACTTTAAACCTGATGAATAAGGACGTCAGTCATGGTTGTCTTTGTTGTTACTAAACAAGATATTAGATTTAAGATTTAAGCATGTTATTTGTCAATGTGTACTAACTTAAAATATAAACAGTGAGCTTGCTTGGATGCTTCTGTAAGTCACTGTCTCTAGGTCACTACTTTGAAGACACATTTAGGTAATTTAAAAGGGTTCTTATGGAGGGATCTGAGCGTATTAGCATTTATTTTTAATGTTAAGCGTGTATTAACCACCATTGCTTCACTTAATACCTACTGTGCACTCGAAAGATGTTTAGACAGTTATTCAAATATTAACACAAAACGCTGGCGCAAGCTTAGGAAATAGGTCAATGATAACTACATTCAAATATACTTTGATGTTCGGGAATCTTGATCGTTAGTTCTCCGAGCCTAACCTATTGAATATTTGGTTACACTATTTTGAGCTCAAAAGCGTTGTACAGTCACCTGCAGAGAAAAGTAACCCATCTTTTACTGTATGTTTATTAGGAGATGGGTTATTTTTCTTTGCAGGGGACTGTACATTGTGTCCTTGTAATCATATTGTCCTCAACGCATATATAAATCAAGGTGTGCGTTGTAAAATTGATGAAATCAATATAATTTCTGACTTTGCTATTGTTGACTTTAAATTTTTGTACAGATATTAAAAACTTTTACTAACGAAGTATTTAAGCAAACAAAGAGTAGATATGCTATTTTCTGCCATTTTCACTCCGATATGACAATTTAAAAACCTGTTGACTGATAGAAAAGGAAAAATGAATTGTAAGAGTGTTTTCATAATTTTACAAGGTCCTGTAAATCATGACATAAACCTATATTTTGTACTTTTCTCTTAATATTGGACCATGTTTATAATATTATACCAATAAAATTATAGAAAAAAACTACCTGCATTAAAATTTCCATTAACCGATTATCCCACTCGAACATAGACAGGTACGTTGCCGCCCATGAAGACTGTTTGTAATCCTTCCGACAGGAATATGTCCTAGTCTCAATTATGAAACGAATTACATTAAATTTGAAATTACGGTTTAAATCCGAACTCGGCGCAACCTTCACCCATCTGGATGGATGAAAAGTGTTTTATATCCAGTTTAGTATGCTAGAATGTAACGCTAGTGGTTTGGCTCAAAATTCCTGACCAGACTAACTGAATAAAAATTAAAACTACCCAATGTTTGCATTTTATAGCCTCCATAATTTTGGTTCGTATTATAATTATTTTATTATGAAAAAATTTAAAGTTTACAACAGCTTCAAAGTTAACAAAAAACGATATTGCAATCAGAAACTTAAACGACTAAAAACGTAGTCAGTCTTTTCATAGAATCCATGTCGATATAAATGGTACAAAAAGTCGTATAATCACCCCAATAACTTTTAAACTTTTTCAAGCCACTCTGCTCTCACCGAAGAGAGTTTTTGTTGGTTAGAAAGAGAAAGAAAGTGTCTATTTGATCGTACGATAAATTCCTCTTGAGTCAGAGGGGCTACTAGAAAATAACGAGCCAGTAAATTTACTTCGCAAGATAGCTTAGGCACCGCGGAGAACACACACAGGAGAGAAAAAACGCTATACTAGTCTAACTTTTTCACACCAAAGTACAATTAGGATTATTTTTGTATCGAAGTATTAATAAGTACTCCAGGTTTCTAAGAATAATACACAATTGCAGGTGATTGAGATTTGTTATAAAATAGAATATTGTGTGGTATCAACGTGAACAACTCTTTGACAAATTCAACTACGATCAATCTTGGCCTACAAAACTAAGTCTTTAGTCATCATAATTAGAAAAATATCTGATTGTGTGAACTATACTATTTCCAGAGTATTCCATATACGGAACTTGACCACACTTCACGTCAATATTCTTTCTTATGTGTTCTTTCTTAACAGGCAACGCCTTATCGGTAAAATCAGGTGGTTCCTGCTAAAAGAGTTAAACTCCAGATCAAATGGTTTAATTTCATTGTTTTTTTTTTGACGACCTACGCTTACTGTATACCCTGCAAAGCGAGAGGTCTCTGGTTCAATTCCCAACCGGGGCAGATATTTATGCCACAGATAAATACTTTTTCTCGGGAGCTGTGTGTCACAATGAAGTCCTTGGATCCTTACCTCGCACCTGTTACCCTACATTCTTTGTAAACTAACGGTTTTTTACAAGAACAATTTATTCGATTTCAAGGAAATAAAATTGTCGACCTAACTGCCTTTTTCAGATAAACTTTATAACTTGAGCTGCGACTTCGATGATCTTCCAGAGCGAAAATTAAGGAAACTTTATATTTTCTGCGTTGGGAAGTGTCTGTCATAAAATAACCGTCTTTATATAAATCCTTCTATTGCATACAATATTTTGGTGTGTATTGTGCAATGTACGTAATAACTTCTACAGATTCACTTAAGAAATACAGATACTTTTGGTTACGATAAGCTTAAAATATTACGTCGGATCTAACATTTATTATATCTCACGCTCCACTAGGCCCGATGCTTAATAAAACTGCTCAGAATCTCTCTAAAATAGATTAATCTCCGTCAACTTAGTAGCTTTTTTATCTACCCTCATAAATTCTAATACGTTAGCGGCTCAGGTCAACTTAGTGCGATAACGCGAATAGTTTACATCACACTTCACAGCCTTAAGCTTACTTTTTTAATAGGTAAAGATCCACTTAACGTTATGTCGCCCATGTCCATGGACATAATGACATCAAAGGCATCACTGATGCGTTGCCGGCTAAGAAAGAGAGAATTAAAATTAAGAAATTCTAAAAATTAAGTCTCAAAGATCTTAAAAAATACTGAACAGCTGATGCTCATACAGTTTTTACTAATGGGGAAGTTCATGAGAAAGGTGTGTATAACTCATTAATGTTTTATTTAAATTTACTGAAATATGATGATATTTATTATTGGAGATGTCTGAAAAAATAACACCGGATTATAGCTTCCATAGCAGCACACGGTGTAAATACATAAACATAAAACGAAATACAGTAGATTTCCGCTTAGATTGATTAATCATTTTCTTACCAATCCATCCAACTTTATTGGTATGTCTTCGGAGAGATATTCTCTTAGTTTTCGTTATAATATAAAATTTTGAACTTTATACCTGCGTACGCTTCGATAATAATTTCGAAATTTTATCCGCTCCAGATCCTCTGTTATTAACTACGTTTAAGGGAACAATTTTACTGTAGAACTTTGACGACACTTGACAGTAAAGATTTGATCATTCTTTAATTCTAGGCCGAAAACTTGTGCTGTTCAAATAAGAAATTGATATTACTTTACAACGCATGACGTTATATCATGAAAAAATAAATTGTTACTTTAAAAATAATCGTCCACTAAATAATTGTAGAACCAGAACACCGTATTTTGTTCGTTCGTTTCTATTTACAGGAAGCGTAACCAATAAATAAAAGTTTGCTTTCGTGCAATCACTGTAGGAAGCTCAGTTATTTTCCAATATATTTTCCAATAAAAAGATCTTGAATAAGTTTGGATTTTAAAATACACAATCTTTAATTTTTATTCAAATTTTGTTGGTATTTGAAGAAGAAATTAGAAATGGAAAGAATTTATAAAACTCTTCGGCTGAAAGAATTATTTAGCCAAAACATAACATATTTATACAACTATTTGTCAAGTATTGAAGTATGATTAAATTAGTTTATAACTGACTTCAAAAAAGGAAGTTCTGAAGGTATTCAAGTTGGATGTATTTGTTCGTTACCGCAGAACTTTCGACTGGATGTACCGATTTTGATGATTCTTTTTTTAATCGAAAGTGCTTTTCATGTGTTCCCACTTAAATTTGAGCGAGGTATGACTAGTAGTTTTCGAGTTATCCCCAATTTTGAAGTCGGTTACTTTTTGACAAGAATTATGTAAAACATTTTACTGTTGTCCTTAACCAATAACTCTTTTATATTTGTACATGCCTTACTATTATGTACTTTAGTTTTAAGCATTATTTTTGTTGTATCTGATAAGACTTCACAATATTTTATTATCATGTTATAATCGTGAGTAGTTACATGCTAATAATATTTTATTTGCTTTTTTTCTGACCAAATAACAGTTTGTATTTTATTAAGAACGCACGAATGAAAGTGAACAAGAACAAGAAGAAAAACTTGTAAACAATGGTAAATATTATATTACAATTAATGATTTTTATATCAATACATAATGTGAGCGCTGCAAATATTTTAGCAGTATTGCCAACCCCATCAATGAGCCCACAACAAATTTATACAAGTTTATTAAAAGAAACATCTGACCGTGGCCATAAGATTACCCTAGTTACAGCAAATCCAGCACTAATAAAACATCAAGCATTAGAAAATATCACCTTAATAGATCTTCAACAGAAGTTGAAAGCAATATGGCAAAAATACACTAATATATTACTATCTGATCAAAATCAGCATGTTATGTCAGAAGTGAGCTTGACCTTAGACACAACTTATTACTTCTGCGAAGCACTGATACAAACAAGTGAATTGAAACAGTTAATAGAAGAGAAGCATTCATATTTTGATCTACTATTACTTGAAGCTTCAATGATACCTTTACTCAGTTTATCCCACATATTCAAAGTGCCTGTTATTTTAGTTAGTGCAACAGATGCACTATTAGATAATTATGAAACTGTTGGAGCACCAACCCATCCAATTGTGTATCCCTCAATATTCCAGCGTTGCATTTATAACCTCACAACATTGGAAAAATTAACAGAAATTTCTAGACATATGACACTAAATTGGAAAATCCGCTCAATTGAAAAAAAAGTCGATGTTAAGCTAAAAGAACATTTTGGATCAGATTTTCCTTCACTAAGTGAATTGAAAAGAAACGTACTCGCTTTATTTCTTAATACTAATCCAGTATGGTCAGGAAATCGGCCTGTATCTTCAAATGTTGTTTATATGGCTGAAATACAACCAATAGATATGGAGCAATTACCACAGGTATATTTTAATTTTACTACCATCAAAATTGTGATTAAAATTACTTCCGAATTTTATTTATTGCTCTAATTACCAAATCAGTCAGAATTTGTACTTATTATATTTTATTAGACGATGATAAGTGATGCTGTTATCACTAATGATAATATCTTCTATTTTGTAATTGTGAGGAAATCCTTTATTATTTACAGGATCTGCAACTATTCTTAGATAAATCTAGAAACGGTGTGGTATATGTAAGTTTCGGTAGCTTTATAAAGCCATCACAGTTATCCCCGGAAAAGTTGCTGAGAATATTAAATGTTTTATCACATTTGCCTTACGATATTTTATTGAAATGGGATAATGATAGACCCCCAAGAGCACCGAAAAATATAAAAATATACAAATGGCTTCCGCAATCATCTTTGTTAGGTATAATAGTTTTTAAAAAAGGCTTTATTATTATAATTTTACAGAAATTCTATTTTTTAACCAAAATTTATTTTTCTTATAGTTCATCCAAAAGTGAAATTGTTTATAACTCAAGGTGGTATTCATTCAACATTTGAAGCCATAAATGCTGGAGTACCATTAATCGGCAATCCAATGTATCTTGATCAATGGTATAACACAGAGAAGTATATTCATTTCAATATCGGACTGCAAATGGATTTAGCATCATTAACTGAAGAAAAATTAATAGATGCTATTCGTTTGGTTATGAAGAATGAAAGGTAAAAATAACTAAAGTTTAAACACCTTTAAAGTTTTAAGGATATTATACTATTTTTATTTAAAAGAAAACCACTGGCGATAATTATCTGTAAGTATTAAAGCATCTTTTTATCCAGATATAAATAAATAAAATAAATAAACTCTTAAACACTCACACCCCCACAAAAGGTTTTTACCTGTGTCGCGGGTGGCATGGACGACACATATAACACATCACAATAATACCCATGACCCGAGTAAAAATATTTATCTGTCACATATATCTATCTTCCCCGGCTGGGAATCGAACCCGGGACCTATCATTTCACAGATAGGTAGGGTCGTTACCAACTAGGCTACAGGGTCGTCGAAATCATTTTCAGTTTATGTCGATATTTTGTCTTTAAATTGGGGACATTTTTCAGTTATCGAACTTCAATAGCAGAACTTCGAGTATTAATGTACAATAAGTCTGGATCTTCAGTGAATCGGGCCCTCTGGTGGACAGAACAAGTACTACGACCTTACGGAAAACGCTATTTACGTTCACCTGCCGCTAATATGAGCTGGACAGAGTATTTTGAACTAGATTTTATATTTTTCATACTTTTGGTTGTATTTGTAACAATGGTAGTCTTTATCGTCTTAATAACGTTAATCATCCGATATACTTTTCAGAGTTTTGAAGACATTAAAAAAAAGATAAGCTAGATATATTATGTATACTTAATTTTTGTGTTGGATTGTAATAAATATATCGACTGCAAATAAATAGCAACTAAACTTGAAATCCAAACAAAATACGACTACCAAATGCCACTGCGTTGCAGAGATTTTCTACAACCAAATAAATCTCTTCCTAGCACAATCCACGAAGAAACAGGATTACTCTAAGCCCTCTTATTCACTCATTCACTTCACTGGAGTAGAATCGAATAACCAGTGAAATGGTATTTGTGATAATGGACATATTTTATCGTTTGGCAAAAGAATTTTATCAAAAACTGATGTCAAGAATGTAAATGAAAGACAAGTGGAAGAGAGAAAGTTGGAACATGAATATTAAGTATCCACATAAGCTAAGATAAAAATTAAACCTAAATTATCTGTCAAATAAGAATTACAACTTTTAACTAATGAAGCAATTAAGGAACAATTTACCTAATGAAACAACTAATGACGCAATATTTAAATGGGAAATAAGTTTAATATCATTGTTAAAAGAAAAAATCTTATATAAAAAATCTAAATCAGTTACTAATTTACTTATTATGTATACCTAGTCTTCAACATAATATTTCTCGTTTATTCTTTACACCGTTGCGTGGGAAAAGATCTGCTAACAATGAAAATATCATCTTCTGTATTTAAGGATTTCCTTTGAATAATATTTTTGTAAACCCCTACTTAAACGTACCTACATATTAAATAAGATTAAATATGTTTCTGTAATTGTAAGATACTGTTTTTAGCTCAAGTTTACGTATGAAAAGTACAAAGAGAGATACATCGATTAAAGTTAATGCGGTTATCATATAAACGTTTAAATTCGCATTGGTTCACTATTAACACTTTACCAATAAATGCAAAAAAAAAAAACTAAATGTATAGAGTTTGTACTACCTAATGTTAAAAAAGTCAACAAATCTCTTAAACTGATTAATGAAACATTGAATACGGAGGAATCCACAGTCTTTTTAGGGGTGACCCACATATAACAAATCTCGCGACTAAACTCGGTAGGGCTGCTTATGCTGTTAAAAAAATAAGGCAGTATACTGACGTCGAAACTGCTAGGATGGTTTATTTTGCATATTTCCACAGTATTTTGTCATGCTGTGGAGCAAAGCAGCCAGTGTAAAACAAATTTTTATGCTACAAAAGAGCTATTAGGGCTATTTATAAACTTAGGTCTCGGGAAACTTTGCGTGAAAAGTTCAAAGAAATAGGTATACTTACAGTAGCTTCACAGTATATTTATAGTAAACGAGTGATCGCCCTCGCTTTGCTTCGGTTTTATTATTTTTTTACACCTTGCGTTATGTTATTAGAGTTTTATAAGGATCCCTAATTTTTTGAAATTATAATATAGCCTATGTCACCCGGGGATAGTTTAGCTTCGCAACAGTGAAAGAATTTTTCAAACCGGTTCAGTAGTTTCGGAGCCTATTCAATGCAAACAAACAATCAAATCTTTCCTCTTTATAATATTTATAATATTAGTATATTATATTAAATTTTATACGGAACAAAATAAGCGCATTTGAACAAAATTGTGATATTCATAATCGCCAAACAAGAAGAATGCACCAATTACTAACGTCATCTTACCGTCTTTGTAAGGTGCAGCGATCTTTTATGGGGTTTGGTGTACAATTCTATAATAAAATCCCGAAATTAATATCATAATATGTGACTTGCCAGCGAAATTGTTTAAGAAACATGTAAAATCTCAAAATGAGCGAGCGTGAGTTATTCAATGATGAAAATTGTTTTAAGATGTTGGTTTTTACCTCGTTTTCTCTTGATGTGTTGTTGTTATGGGTCAATAGTAAAATAATGAAGATGTCACAAACGCTATAATGATTATTTAGTTCTATATATTATATTTGTTGTGCGAAATACAAATTAGTTGGTGAAAATCCTACAAAGAAGTTTTAATGGTTTGTTTACATTGAGTCAAACCCGAATGTGACTGGAGTATAGACAGGCTGTTAGCAAAATCCAACCGATAAATCCGTTCGGACACGAAAATAATTTCATTTTGAATTCTAAAAGAAGTGTGATAACTGAGAAGTTATAGTAACTTAAAGTTATGTTATAACAACTTATTCCGAAGAAGGCCTGATAACATTGCTACAGACTCTAAGTAGTTGTTACTCCGATAAAATTGCTATTTTTCGATTATAAACAGCTTTCACCATAATATAGGTAAGGTTGGTTTGGAATCCCTTACATTTTCTAACATTAAACTACCAGATAAATTACTCAGTTACGCCTAAATTGGTCCCTGTTCACATTATATTTGAGATATCGTCTTGCGAACACTAATAATTATAATTGTTAGATCCTGTTACTAACTACGTACCGAAATGGGTTATATCTAATTATTATACTCTACATTTTTGACGTGAAATAAACACACGAAGTCCATTAAATGAAAGCCATAAAAAAGGCAATTCTGATAATAATTAAGTCTCAAATTATACCTCTGGGCTCTTAAATTTATTACACACACACACACAATAAAATTAACTTTTTGAATAAAAGAATAATCGTGAATGCTGAATGTATTTGTTTTCCCGTTTATATTTGAAAAATTTTTGAAACGAAGTTCCTTAACGTGGCTTGAAGCAGAAGTGAAATAAGAGAAATTGTCTACTGTCTATGTCGGAAGTGTGAAGTAACGGAAGTTAGAAAATATTTTTTAATAACCGTTCCTTGGCAGTCGGGTAAAAACAAAGTATAAAACTAAAAACTCTCTCTCTTTATTTATGTTACTGTAGGTACAATTCAATTTACCACAAACACCTTTTTAACTCAGAGTAAAAAATATAATTCAGGAGCTCAAAATACATTTATCAAAGAACCAATAATAATAAGGATTTAGTGAGAAGGCATTTTTAGCCATATTAGGGTGGCTTAGAATACTAACCCCAATCCCATGCCGGGTGGGTATCGTAAGAGGCGACTAAATCCGGCCCGCTGGTGGTAGAGCCCCTCGAGGTATTGTATTGGTATAAGTCTTTACCCACTGATTCCTTTAAAATAATTTACTAGCTTAACCTTATTAACACTGTGGCTCCAAATCAACGGTTATTTACTTAGTTACACTAAAATGCTTGAAACTTTCCATATCCTTGGAAACCTGGGAATAAAAATTAAGTAAAAAATAACGTACCATTATTTTTAAAATGTAAATTATTTCATTTTCGAGGTCAACCCTTTAATCTTGTAAAAAAAATGGATTATTTCGTGCCCTGCTTTTGACGTTTTGAGGCCACAAATATGGTGTTTTTTTTTATAACTAACCCTGCCGTGTCCCTTATCAAAATTATTAATACGTAAAGACTGAAGAAAACCTTGGTAACCATTTTTCAAAATAGTGCATCCACATTGGAGGCAGACGTTTGACATAGTTAAAGTTTACATGGAGAAGAAATGCAGATGATAGCTAAATGTATAACTTATAAATATATCAAAGAAAATGAAATACAAAATGGTGTCAATGTAAAAAAGTCCTTCGGCAATACGAATTACGCTAGATATTGAGCAGAGCGGGAGTCTCTAGTAATAACAAATCCCTACTATAATTATTAACCGTGAAAAATATTGCCAACGTGCAAGAGGCAAACCGAGAAATGTCTTTGACGTGTATTGGTTTTGCAGCTGGTTTCACGATAAACAATAAGCGTACAAAGGTACAATATAAATGTACAGTATAAATGCGCAATGGTAATTTGTGTTGTGTGAAACCGCATGGCATTAGCACCAGTATACTTTCCTAGTAACAAATAAAATATACGTATAAACAACTAAAACCACTGCACACTTATAAATCTATTGTTCGCTTACTTAATCTTCCAACTAGTAGAATAAGGTCAATAAACACTGAGAAACTGCATCTGAAATTTTGTATAAGTCAGTATAATTTTATTATTCCTTTTACTTGTCTATACAGAGTACCTACAGAGTCGTCATTTTAAGATATTTAATGGCTGGCGCATATAGAGTAAGAGCCCAGTGCCCCAACTTATTTTCTAAAGGACAAAATGACTTGCCCGGTTTTTATGTATGTTATTTTAAGGGACTATTTTAAAAATATTTATTCAGCCAGACCAATCGCTAGGGCCAAAAATCTCCCAGACACCAAAAACATTCAGCCATGAGTAAGAACGGACGTTCAGACGGTCAGACGGACAGATGGACAGATGGAGAAACGTACGAACGGACGTGACGAAACTATAAGGGTTCTGATTTTACTTCGGAAAACTAAAAAGTAACTTAGTTATATTATATTATATTATATTATTAGTAGTTAGTTATTTTATATCATAGTCATATTTTTTTTTAATTTCACTAATATCAAGGAACACTTGGGTTATCAAAACGATTCTAACGATATCTTAATTATGTAAATCCATTCAGCGATTTGGAAGATACGAGGTAATAAAGAATATTACATGCATACATACATGCATACAAACATACATACTGAATACATGCAAGAAACGCGTGAAAAACATAACCTTTCCTGGCAGTCGAGCAAAAAGTACTAGAAATATAGTAGTCATTTATTTCATCGATAATACTTATTAGCTCTGCTTCAGAAAACCTACGCTTTATGTTAACAAATAAGATCTGTGCCTCGTTTATTTGTATAAGGAATTAGCCCTCTGTCCACGTTTTCCGGGAAAATAAGTAACCGTATATTATTTCAGACCAGGGTACTAAATTAAATTTAATAGAATAGAATAGAATAGAATACTCTTTATTGTACACACCAAATAAATTAATACATTAGGACATAAAAGAAATAACATGTAGTACAAAAGGCGGTCTTATCGCTATAGAGCGATCTCTTCCAGACAAACTTTGGGCAGAGGACATAAAGATCAGTGTGAAAAGGGTAGGGTGCACAGACAATATAATAATAATTTAAATACGTTCCGTAGTTTTTTCGTGAAAGAGTAACAAGGTAAACATCCATACAATCTGACTTTTACATTTAGTTTTCACATTGATATTGTGGCCGCGTTCCACTAGACGCTCAAAACGCTCACAACGATCAAATTAGTATGATATTTTGATCGTTGTGAGCGTTGTGAGAGTGTAGTGGAACGCGCCCTGTATAGTCGCCGAAAAGCAATGAAATGAATTGAAATTGTATTTCCTGTTTTGCGAGAACAAACCCTTTCCTAAGAATAAAAACTATCCTTCAAAATAATAATAAATAAGTAGTCAAGCATTAACTTTCAAAGTACAAAAAAAGTATTACAGTAAATATTAAAAACGCCACAGTTATTCATTTCTAGATTCATCTCACTCGAAATTATTTTATAGCTGCTAGCTCTGTCTTTTGTTTCACCAACTCAAAGGACCTTAATAACTCAGTATTTAATATAAATTTCATGTCACTTTACATATTTCCGAGAAAACGACTTGACAGCAGGACAACGAAATATGAAGTGTGCAATAAGCTTCCAGATTTTGTCCTTAGAGGTAAGGATCCCTAAAAATATTATGATGTTCACGCTGTAATATATCATAGCACTTTATGAGTGACATTTTGTGAAAGCAGTCAACGCTTTGTCATCGCGATCCCGGAAGTCATAGGGCTGACGTTTTCTGGATAAGGTACTCCGTGTTTTATAGGTTTAAGGAAAAAGAATGTAGCGATTTATTATAGGTATTAAGGACTTTCATAACCATTGGTTTTAGATCCACTCTTCAAGACAGTCAAGTTAGTCTCATAGGTGATAGTTCCTTATACTTTATGAAGTAACACTGCGCTTTTAGACTACGTTATCTTTCAGAATGAAAGACGTTCAGGTCATTATAGATATTTAGGGAGTGTTCATCGCATGACTTACAGTTTGAGAAGTTAACAAGATTTGGAGCTGGGTTTTTCGATCGATGTATTAGTATTCAACTAATGCTTGTGGTGACTCCGATTTGGAGACCCCAACTTGGTGAACCTGACTTGGCACCCCGACCTGGTGATCCAATATTGATCCATGGCACTTATTAACTATTATCTGTCAGCTGTCCAATTTAATAACCGAGGGAATATGTGATGCATAACGGTCACGTAGCAAGAGTTGTATTGGGTCGACGATAGGGATTTGCAAAAAGCGGTTTTAAAAATATCTGTTGAATATTTAAAAATTTTGGGCTTTATTAGGTTGTACATATTATTATTATGCACAGTTTAAAAACACTTTCGTAAAAAGTCAACAGTCCAATCCGCATTACAATATTTTACATATTTTGTTAATCTTAGACCATCGGTTAAGCAGAAAATATTAATGACGAATGAGTTCCTTTGAATCGCAGTTTATATTTTTTGGGAAGTAGAATAGATAATAACTATAGATATACTTTACTGGCTGTGCCCCACGATTTCACCCGCGTTAATTTATGGAAAACACTAACTAATAAAATATATGATTTTATTATTATATAGCCTATAGCCTTCCTCGATAAATGGACTATCAAACATAAAAAAAAATTCAATTCGAACCAGTAGTTCCTGAGATTAGCGCGTTAAACCAAACTCTTTAGCTTTTTAATATTTAATATAGTATAGATTGGGCGAGCGAAGCGAGTCCCTCACTTTTCTACAGCCTATAACAACATTTTAGTCGGACACTTTAGGGGAAAACTGTTCCACCTTTATGTTTTTAACTATAACAGTAAATTAAATGCATTTGTTTAAAATGTGTTTATTTATCATTAAAGTATAATTTTATAAATATACAATATATTTTAAAGATACTTAATCTATTTTGAACAAATACTTCCCATGACGAAGTAAAGCTGTTTAGGTACTATTTTCAGAAATAAAACGCAACATACCAATTTGGCAGTCAAACTCACTTATGGCCTTATTCATAAACGCCTAATAAACCTATTTTAGCTATTGCACTATTATAATAATGTTCTATCTTCATTGTTTTTCATAAGACTGAAAGCCAAAAAAAACTTTATAAGGTTTCTGTAACTTTGCTTGTTTCTATGACTCAGGCGGTTAAAGTATCACTGGCTCAAAAAGCATTACAACCGAAGCTGAAATTCTCTCAAAATCCTTGCTCCATGCTTGACGTCCCAACAATAAAAGAGTGTTCCATCCTAATAGCTTCAGAGTTTAATTTATAATAATCTTTACTCCTCATAAATTTACTCTTTGTTTCAATGTTGTCGTTTACGTGACGCGTGGGCGAAATGAAGTGTAGAGATGAGATGGCTTGGAGCATGATTTCATGATTAATAGATTGCTGTCATACAGGACATTTATCACTTACCTTTTGATGAAGCTGGAAGTTAATGTAGTCGTTTTTTGGTCCATTATAATATTTTTAATTGGATTTAATTCCCACGCTAAGCATGTGATTTTAAATACGAGTAAGTAAGCAGTGAAAGTCTAGTCCCTAGAGGTTTCCATGTTGGAATATATCTCCACTATTTCAAATTAAATTATTTGTATTAAAAAATCCGGTTCCGTGAACCAGTAAATAAAGTAATGAAAGTAATATAACTTAAGAAATCTTAAGCTGTTTTTCTTCACAAATCCATCAGTGGCACATTAATGACGAAAAAGAATAGGAAAATGGAAACATGTTCTTTATGGCAACATAACATGGCAACATCTAATTCATCCATTGCGGATTGGTGGAGTGGTTAGTGACCAACCCAAGTGATGAAAGTTTTCAAGCACCCCGAAAGCCTCTGTTATGGATCTTACGATAACAACAGGGCTTTATTTCCAAAACACGGAAACGCTTAAAAAATGTTTGCCACAAGCGGTCACTCATCCAACTACTGACCACGCCCGCTGTTGCTTAATTTCGCCGATCACTTAAGATCGACGCAAGCTACCGAGCTATGAGCGCTTCTCTTATCTTAATATATATAAATTACGTGTCACGTTGTTTGTCCACGATGGACTCCTAAACTTCTTTTGACAGAACGAAGACTGTCCGGGCAGCTAGTTTATAATATTACCCTAGGGCAGGGTAATAAATTCTACTTCATTATGTTGCTACATTTATTTCCTGAGCTTGAGTTATGAAAATATATGTCTGCAAAGTCTAAGCGACTGTTAAATCTGAGGTAATTGAAAACATTAGGTGTCGCTTTTGGGGAGTAAACATAAACGACCTTAGGGTCTGTTCACACATGCAACAGCGACATGGATTACAATGAGTATTGTTGCTGCCATGTGAGATATTGAAATGTTCTACATGAGAAGAGAACAGCTATTAATTTTCCTATTCAGAAGCTGCGATAATATTTTGTAGCGTGTTTGTCGAACTTGTGAACCCAAATAACAGCTGTTCTAAGGATCGGGATAGATTTGAATGCCTTAAGGTATATAAGAGTGATTTTACCATTAGGCTGCTTAGGATACTAACCTCAATCCTGCGACGGAGAAATGTCATAAGAGTCCTCTAAATCCGGCCCGTTGGTGATAGGGCCGCTTGAGTGGCAATTTGATTTTAATAGTTCATTAATACCATTTTTAACCGACTTCAAAAAAGGAGTATATAGTATATTCAATTCGACTGTACCTATTTGTTTTTTTATGTTTGTTACCTCAGAACTTTTGACTGGTTGAACCGATTTTAATGATTCTATTTTTAGTCGAAAGCTGGTGCTTGTCACGTGGGACCACGTGACAAGCACTCTTTGAGCTAGATCTGACGAGTAGTTTTAGAGTTATTTTGAAGTCGGTTATTTTTTTCTTGGTAAAATTCATTATTACTGTTAAGTTCAAAATGGTTGAAAATAGAGATACTGCTCTTAAAAATACGTGCGTTAGCTCATTCTGTTCGGAATGACGTCTAGAAAAATGTTTCGGAAGCGTTTACCAGCACGTAAAAAATTGCAAAAGTTATTGACAAAATAAAGTTGAAAAAAAAAGTATTTTGTTTTTGGTAATAACTCCGAAACTAATAATATTTAAGAAATTTTAAAACAAGATTCCTAAAGAAGAGGAAATTTCCAAACAATGACTCGCGGCTCTCGAAACTCTATCTCCATTATTTATAACTTTAATTTAACGCTGAAAATGGGTCTCCACGCGGCATTTTTAGGTTGCGCGTGCGGCGGCGTATAAAATTATTATACACAAAGTATTAAAACTTTTTAAACTTTTATGACGTGATCTCGTTAAGCATGTATATAAGAAGCGCTCCACGAAGCGAAAAATTTATAGGACAATTACTCCAACATTTTTTTTAATGTACAATGAAAATGGAAGTTCGAGAAAATGTAGTTAATTAACAATCGTCTAACTTGTTGAAAAATTAACTTTAAGCAAAATTTCCAACGGGAGCAAATTCTCTGAAGTGTTTCAAATACACCATATTTTTTTATTTTTTTTAATTAATAATTAATACCTTAAAAAAATATTGAGTGTGACGAACTCGGTTTTGACGCCGCACGCGCAACTTAAAAATGCCGCGTGGAGACCCATTTTCAGCGTTAAATTAAAGTTATAAAATAATGGAGATAGAGTTTCGAGAGTCGCGAGTCATTGTTTGGAAATTTCCGCTTCTTTAAGAATCTTGTTTTAAAATTTCTTAAATATTAATAGTTTCGGAGTGATTACCAAAAACAAAATACTTTTTTTTTTCAACTTTATTTTGTCAATAACTTTTGCAATTTTTTACGTGCTGGTAAACGCTTCCGAAACATTTTTCTAGACATCATTCCGAACAGAATGAGCTATCGCACGTATTTTTAAGAGCAGTATCTCTATTTTCAACCATTTTGAACTTATCGAGTAGACTATTAGTCAATCGCTAAACGACTCGTCGTGTTCCAGCTGGGTGCGAGCCATTTCTTTCTTATTTTTCTTTATTTTTTGGCCGGCAACGCGTCAGTGACGCCATTGGCGTTACTCATTTCTATGGGTGAAGCAACTTACCAACAGGTGGATCGTCAGCTCATTTGTCGGTTATTTCCATAGAAAATTCAATTACGCAACATTGTATGACGTCAACTTGACAACGAAATCAGGCGTCGCGTCGGCATAATAATATAATATACGTTGTTAGAGAGATCAAAGTCTAGATTATTCCATTAAGCCATTGCAAATGTAATACTCATTTGTAGACGTAATAGGAAAATTGAATTCATCTTTGTTTTTTGAAGAGACTCGTGTTCAAAGGGATACTACATATTTTGATGTACCTCAGTGCAACAACGATTATGATCTTTTTCATGATATATTATGAGAATTAAAATAAGCTAACTGCATACTGTTCACGCACGGCCAAACTCCAGCCGTCCAAGGCGAGACGTCTCGTCACTTCGAGGATTTATTATTTTTTATTATTATTCGTTATTTAAATCGGCTATTACTTTTTATTATTCTTCTTTTGTTTTTTCTCTCTGTCATTTACTTTCTGTGTCCTAAATGTATTAAAAAATCTTTTCACTCCTAAACGGTTAAAATAATTATTTATTTACTTCACCGACCATCCCCGTTATTAACATTTTGGTCATCTTCGAGCCGGATTTACGGATTCTCTGGAAATACTGGATTAACTAGATAACCAGCAAATAACTGAAGTTGAAATAATAGCCCCGTGTCCCGTACTACGTGAAGGCTATAGGTGGATGGGAGGTATCGTCTACGGAGTGAGTGGTATAAAAGTCGGTATAATTTTATTCTTAGCCTTTATTTATAGGATGTTTTGAGGACATTACCTTAATGTAACAAAATTACTTACTATGTATCAATTACATTATAATATTTTACTCAATTAAGTGCAGTAATAAATGTACTGAATGTTATTTACTAACGTATTATTGAGGTGATACATAAGTTTATTTTTGTAATAGCTAGGAAACTATTTTCATAATCCCTTGTACTTGTGAATTGTATAATTTCAGTAACTGTCTGATGTTATATATAACTTAAGTCACCTAAGTTCTTAACTTTGCTCGTATATTTGTGAAAAATAGTACCTAAGCAACGTTCCTGTTTAGTAGTATTGGTGAATAATTGTATGTCGATTTCAGGATTGTGCAACCGACTCCCAAAATGACTGAAAAAGCTGAAATCTTAAAAGAGATTGTAGAGTTGACTAGGAAGCGTAGCAGTTATAAAGGTCGGATCACAATTTTTATTACATATTTGAAATCATTTCAATCGTCGGACGTGAAGAACATCGGTGAGTTAGAATTGCGTTTAAGTAAGTTGGATGCATTGTATGCCCAATACGATGAAACCCAAACCAGATTGGAGTGCATTTCTGATAATATAGATCAACAGCTAGCTGAGCGGGAGGAGTTTGAGAGTAGGTATTATAGTACATTGAGCCAGGCGCAAGAGACTCTTAGTAATTATAAAATATCTCAAGTGCCTCTGCCTAGTGATTGCTCTCGTAGTGGTAGGCAGAATCCGGTCAAGTTACCTACTATTCAAATCCCTAAATTTACTGGTTCATTTAATAATTGGTTGGAGTTCCGAGACACTTTCACGAGCCTCATTCACGACAACGACGAGATAGACGATGTGAACAAGTTTCACTACTTGCGCACATCCTTGGAGGGCGCTGCGGCGGTGGTTATTTCATCTATCGAGTTTTCGTCTAGTAATTATAGTGTCGCTTGGAAACTCCTATGTGACCGTTTTGACAATAAGCGGTTGTTGATTCAACATCATGTTGCTTCGTTATTTAATATCGAACCCGTCACACGAGAGTCCGCCAGTAATTTGAAAAACATTTTAGATCAGTTTAATAAAAACATCCGTGCACTAGATGCGTTAGGCGAGCCCACTAAACATTGGGACACGCTTCTCATTCACATAATGACTTATAAGTTGGATTGTAAAACTTATCGTGAGTGGGAAGAGTACAAGGGTCGCTTGGATACCGAGACGCGCGTGGAGCTTCAACATTTCATTGAGTTCATGCGTATACGAACTAACATTCTGGATACGATTGAGTTTTCACGGCATTTTCACCATACAACTACTATTAATAATAATAAACATCCTAAAGCAAAGGCTATGGTCACGACTGAAAATATATCATGTAATTTAGTTTCAAAGGATTCATGTCCGAAGTGCAGCGGCGAGCATAGGCTAAATAACTGTCCTCAGTTTTTAGCGTTGAGTAATGAAGCCCGCCTGCAGTTATTACCGACTTTAAAGGTTTGTTTCAATTGTTTTGCAAAATCCCATTTTTCAAATAATTGTAAGAAACAGGGATGCAGAATTTGTAAGCGTAAGCATTCAGTTTTGGTCCACGTTACCAATAATAAGCAGATATCAACTGTGCATGGAGAGCGCTCTGACGAAGTCAGCGCGACCCCCGCCACCGATCATAACAACTTAACGTTATCAACGAGCGTGTCATCCGCGAGTCCTGAATCAAACGGTTATCACGGAGACGTTATATTAGCAACTGCGCTAGTTAAGTTATATGATTCCAACGATCGCGCACATATAGTACGCGCTGTCTTGGATTCCGGTAGCACATCCTGCCTACTGTCGGAGAAAATGTCTCGACAGTTAAATCTGCCTTATAATCACATTAATCAATTTGTTCAGGGTATCAATAATGCAACCACGCATATTAATAAAATGTGTAACTTGCGTTTGCGTTCATTAGATGATACGTTTATGCGTAACGTAAACTGCTTTGTTTTGCCTTCCCTAACAGATAATGTACCGAGTCGTACAGTTAATATATCACACCTCAACATACCTAGTAATGTGCGTTTAGCGGATCCTCATTTTTATAGGTCCTCGTCAGTAGATTTAATAATAGGTGCTGATATTTTTTGGGACATAGTAGGATCTCAAAGAATTAATTTAGGTAATAATAAACCGATCCTTTGCGAGACTGCTTTAGGGTGGATAATTTCTGGTCCGATGAATAACAGATTTACATCTCATTTGCCAAAGCCTATTAAGTGCAATTATGTAAACGGTAATTCGAGTAGTGATATGTCTAATCAAGAAACACAAAGTAAGCTCGCACGGTTTTGGAATTTAAAAGAAATAAATTATTCAAATAATTCTAGGTATTCACGGAATAGAAGTTATGAACATTTTATGAACACCAAATGATGGTTTTTGTGTGAAAATTCCTTTAAGAAAAACCCTAGTATTTAAGACACTCGATGCAGCGAGCTTAGTAGTGTTTTTTATCTTTAGACCATAGGCTCTTAACACAACCCAAACTTTATACAATTTATCGCGAGTTTATGTCAGAATATCAGTCGCTGGGTCACATTATAATTTAATAATAATAATATACTGAGCGTCAGATGGTGCCAGTGACCAGTTAGTCCACGCACGAATTATATTTTGGGGGTAACGGGTCAAGCATAACTTTAGGTTTAGGATGGCTACCTGAATCGGATCTGCTGCATTTTCCTATAGGTACATCCGTTACGTATACAAAGGTAAACTCAAATTGTGACATCCTTTCCGTTATCTCTCAGAACTTTGATCCGCTCAGTCTTGTCTCTCCAGTAGTGATCAAATTTAAAATAATAATGTAGAGTCTATGGTTGTTAAATTTATCATGGGATGATCCCCTGATTAATCTTAAATATTATATAAAATATTATTATTGATTATATAACTGAGTTAAATATTTTAACTCAGTTATGAGTACCACGCCGCGTGATAATTGATTATTTCGTTCAATTAGAATTTCACTTATTCTCTGACAGTTCGGAAAAAGCTTACGGTGCGTGCCTATGTACACGTCCGAAGTATAGATAATAGCGGTAGGATGTTAGTTAAATTATTACTTGCGAAAAGTAGAGTAGCACCGATTAAAGTCACGACAATTCCGAGACTTGAGCTTTGCGGCGCGGCGCTCAGGTTGCTGCGAAGCTGTATGAAAAAGCATGCAATTCCTTAAGAGTAATGGTAGCGAGTACTGTGTTTTGGACTGACTCCACCACTATGATCGTTTTGCGTTGGTTAAAAATGTTACCAAATAAATTACATACATTCAGTCTCTCGACATGTGGTAGTCAGGACCACATTTTTTAATGCAGAACTATAGTAATTGTCCTGCTATTTTAGTACCTCGCGAACCGTTACCTGAAATACGTACAGAAGTGTCGTTTTAGTTAAGTCAGATAATAATAGTTCTTCTGTATTTATTAATTTTGATCGTTATTCGAATTTTAATCGGCTTAGACGTGCAGTAGCTTATGTGCTACGTTTTGTAAATGTATGCACAGGACGCCGTGATTTTCTTTCTGAAAGTGAATTAAATTATTCTTTAAATGTTATTATACGCACAGCTCAGAAGTAATTGATTCCGGAATACGATACTTTATTGAAAAAGAAACCCTTGCCTGCAAAGAATGCTTTGTTGAAATTTAACGTTTTCCTTAATGATAATGATTTGATGCGTGTTGATGGTCGAATTAATTATTATTCTGAATTTTCGTATGTCAAAAACTTTCTTTATTATTACAGTCCATTCATCGATTAACAAAGTTATTATTTTTACATTATGAACATACGAAGCTCATGTATGCAGGACCACAACAATTATTATTATTAGCATCAATTAGGGAAGTTTACTGGCCAATAGGTGGACGTAATTTAGTAAAGGCTATTTACCGTCACTGCGTTAGGTGTGCAAGAATAAAGTGAAGGGTTGAAGCTCCTCTGATGTGTAACTTACCGCGGCAGCGTCATACTCCAGGTGGTTATCCAGTTGAAACTGTCGATGTTGACTATGCGGGTCCCATTACGTCCGCAAGTCGTCAGAGTCGTGGTTGTCGCATTGTGAAGGTGTTCATACATTGCAATTTTTATATGCCTTACTACAAAGGCTTTATATTTGGAACCAGTAGGTGACTTGACCAGTAATAGATATATTCTAACACTACGTAAATTCATTGCACGTCGTGAAAAACCACGTCATATTTACTTTGACAACGGGACTTCGTTCGTTGGGGCATGCAATGACTTAGCTAGCTTCTTAAAAACGAGATTCTAACTCACTATCTAGTGATATTTTTAATGAAGGGTTAAACTATACCACTTTACTACTACATTTTGACGTCATTTGGGAGGCGGCTGTAAATCTACTTTAATTTGTTCCGTGTGTTAGGAAATTGTCATTTGACCTACGATGAATTGTATACCACTTTAACACAAATTGAGGCTATTTTAAATTCGCGACCACTCACTCCTTTATCATCGCATCCAGAGGATTTGACCCCATTGACACCTGGCCATTTTTTGATTGGACGTCCACTGACAGCCATACCGACCCAAAACTATGAGGGACGGAAGGAAACACACCTCACGAGATTTCAACGAATTGAGCTTATACGTCAGCATTTCTGGACAAGGTGGAGCAAAGAATATATTTCTGAGCTACAAAAGCGGACCAAATGGCAGAATCCATCGAAATCATTAGAGATCGATTCGTTGGTTATTATAAAAGAAGATAACTTGCCGCCCATGAAGTGGAGACTGGGAAGAACTGTGACTCTCTTTCCTGGTCAAGACAACATTAGTCGAGTAGCAGACATCAAGACGGCTAACGGGATTATCCGGAGATCATTCGCTCGAATCTGCCCACTTCCAGCTAATGAATAAAGTTGGTTGAACACACAGTGTTCAACGCCTGGGGGCATGTTCACGCACGGCCAAACTCCAGCCGTCCAAGGCGAGACGTCTCGTCACTTCGAGGATTTATTATTTTTTATTATTATTCGTTATTTAAATCGGCTATTACTTTTTATTATTCTTCTTTTGTTTTTTCTCTCTGTCATTACTTTCTGTGTCCTAAATGTATTAAAAATCTTTCACTCCTAAACGGTTAAAATAATTATTTATTTACTTCACCGACCATCCCCGTCATTAACACATACAATAACGTAATTTTAATTATTGAACGATTTGATTTAGCTTATCTTTTTGTGTGGGTCAAATCTTACAATCTTAATTAAACCTACTTTTTCTTATCCTAAGGAGTTGTTACAATATTACTTTACATAGTACTGTTAACAATACATTTTTGTTATGAACACAACCTCATACTACTCGTATATTCAGGTTTGACTCCAGACAAGGAAACTTAACAGTTAATTAACAGCACAGTCATATTTTGTTTTGTTTGGTTAAATAATTTGCTTGACTGCAATCTCACTTGACGGTAAGTGAAAATGTCTGTTAATAAAATGTATTAATCAATACTGTGTTATCAATACAAAATAGCAGATTTTATCATGTTTTACAAGCATTATCATCATTATAAAGTTTGGTTATGTCCAGTTTCATCAATATTTTGCGAGTAGAATATAAACTTCTTAATAACTCCTGTCATTTCCCACTCCAGTAAATCATTTACCATCGAAACGATAATAGCCTCCCAACGTTATCTGCATGTTAAATTTTACGGTTTTCTACCCTTTATAAGGGTCTTAGAACAAAGATAAAAATGATATATTTAATGACTTTGCGCTTAAACTACAGAATTTAGGTTTAATTAGCAAACGGCAGTTGTTAACTTATGATCATAATACAAACTGTATTAACAATGAAAACCAAATTAATTTTAATCATTTTGTCAAAAGACAGACAACAGTTTTATAGTTTTGGTAGGTTTAACAAATCAGAGACCATTAAATTCCCTCTCCCTTTCCCTCAGCCCCGCCCCCTCCCCTTTCCCTTCTCCCTCCCCTCCCCCTCCCTTCCCCCTCCCCTTCCCATTCCTTCCCCCTCCCCTTAATTATATTAATTAATGGCCTGAAATCACAAGCCCTTTTTTAGGGTTCCGTAGCCGAATGGCAAAAAACGGAACCCTTATGGATTCGTCATGTCTGTCTGTCTGTCTGTCCGTCCGTATGTCACAGCCACTTTTTTCCGAAACTATAAGAGGTATACCATTGAAACTTGGTAAGTAGATGTATTCTGTGAACCGCATTAAGATTTTCACACAAAAATATAAAAAAAACAATAAATTTTGGGGGTTCCCCATACATAGAACTGAAACTCAAAAATGTTATTTTCATCAAACCCATACGTGTGTTCTTCAACAACATCTATGAATAGGTCTTCAAAAATGATATTGAGGTTTCGAATATCATTTTTTTCTAAACTGAATAGTTTGCGCGGGAGACACTTCCAAAGTGGTAAAATGTGTGTGTCCCCCCCCCCTCCGTAACTTCTAAAATAAGGGAATGATAAAACTGAAAAAAATATATGATGTACATTACTAAAAAACATTGATCAAAGTTACAACGAACTACAAGAACTTTTATATTATGTTACTTGCTGCTACGGAACCCTTCATGGGCGAGTCCGACTCGCACTTGGCCGCTTTTTTTGTTTCCATATAATTATAGCCAAAAAGTAAAAATAACTAAAAAAGGCTGCTAAAGGTTAAATCTAAATTCTAACACCCATCGTAGTAAGGTCGTAGGTTAAGTTATTCACCACTCTTTAGTTCTTGTTACGAAGTATTTCTTTGTCAGTGTATTTGTTAACATAGTACCTATTTGTTTTGTTTACCGTTAATAGCTTTCACAAGACTTTGTTTTCTTATAGTCCGTGTGCTACAAAATTACAATCTTCTCTGCCTTACTACGATATTATCAGGGCAAATAGGAATTCTGCAAAATATCCTAGTAGTTACCCTTATTATATTTTTGTTTTAGCCGATGTTACAATATCTACTTAGGTGTCCTATAAGTTCAAAAGACATTTTCTGTGGGACTTAAAATGAGTTAATCTTCAAGTGCCACCGGAGTAGGTTCTTGAGGACTGAGGTCCCTTTTAACTTCACACGTAGGGACGCGATTGACATCGATAGGGCACGAAATTTATATATTGGGATGGGTTATGTTAAATGTACAATGTGTTTTGTGTTTTTATGTCTAATCTTGCATGTATTTAACCTGAAAACTGAAACTGTTGTCTCAAATACTTTTGTGTTTTTCTAATTAAATATTAAGGAGATTTTATTACAAGTTCGAAGGGTTTAACATCTAAAAATAGTTGAAACATAGTACTTGAGAAAAAAACCGCCTTTAAATGCTTTAAACACAATTTAAAAATATCAGTAAATTCGAGGCGACTACGGATAAAAGTACAAGATTATGCGCGTAATAACATTTTAAAAGTGTTCGGATAAGCGTAACGATAAAGAACCAAGGGGTCTAGATGCTTTATTTATTATACTTTCATTGTGCCTGGGGTCATAGCTTGGGGTCAAACATTACACACAAGTCTCTTATTGATGTGACTCACTTTGAAGCAGTGTTGTTGACGTTTCCATTATTTTTAAATTACAAATAAGTTGTCATTTAAAGACGGTTTGAATTCGTTTAGCAAATAGGACCATTATAGTCTAGAAAGGAACTTAGATCATATAGAAGACTTTGAGCGTCGTTTAACTATTTAAAATGTAATTAATTATACGACCTACTCATCAACAATTTTCGAGCCAAATTAGTTTCAAATCTTGTCAAAGTTTTCAAAGCACCTGTATTTGGAAACTTCACTGAGCAAATTCCCCGCGATTCAAACAATCTATATCTAATGACGAATAAGCAATAGGAATGGCAATAACTCAAAACAGCGTACTAACTAAGCTGTGCACGTCTGTTAGACAAATGAGGGCTATTAATTGTATAATATAATTTGTAATGCTATGACTGCGTGGTTTAGACCCTTATGTAATAGAGGCCATAGATTCAAATAGATTTGAGAAATTGGTTGATTTATTACATTCGTGAGTTGGGTTGCCTACCGTGACAAATATGTGTAACTAACCAACCGAAATTAGCAATGTACATAACCGCAAAGGCCAAGGAAAAATTATCATGTGATCATGATTGGAATATAATAATATCTCATAACATTCTTTGGGGCGTCCATTTTCTTAGTTCTTTGCATGAGAAACACAATTTGCTTCTTAAGTGTAATAGCTACAAAAAGAGTTGAGCACCACAAAACTAAATAAATAATTGCATGTTTGAAACTTAAAGAGTGGAATAATTAATCATGTTCATTAATTTTAGAGTACTCTGAGGTTATCCACAATCCGCAACATGGTTTAGCTAACACGGCTATCCATTTAAAATACTAGTATTATTATCGTATGAGCCCATAATAATATTCGAAATCACGTTTCATTTTTATGGAAACAGGTAGGTAATCTAGGTAGTAATTATTCTTCGTTGCTATACACTGGATTTTATTAAGTGTTTTCCTAGTTTAATAAGTACTCCATATCCTATTATGGATCATGTTTCATGAAAATCCATCCAGTAGTTTATTCTAGAACTCTTTCCAACATCTATACTTTTTACATTTGTAATATTAATAAAAAGTAGGATTTATTGCCACAGACAATTACAAATTGGGTATTCTATCTCACTCCTAAGAATCCACGATCTATTAAAATAGGCTCATTTCGTTTAATATTCAAACGAGGCCCCAAACTTTAAATAAAGCTATACTGATGTGGTTATAAATAGGCATGATGACAGTAAGTAAAAATTACTAAAATGATGTATTTATCTAATGAAACCCTATAAATGGATTACATTTGTTGTATTATTGAGCTAGATTAATAATATTTTGATAAAATAGAACTATCAAATATGGCTAGCTGCCATGATATCTTGAACGCCAATCAGTCTCAATCAGCGCGAATTACGTCACGCCTCAGTAAACATACAAATATGACAATAATGACAATGACATCTTGTCTGTTACTTTACTGAGGCATGACGTCACAAGCAACGCTATTTTAAACTTATAAATTGAACTGTATTAATTGTATACTAAACATTATTTTTTTGCTGTATTAAATACGTATTTATACGTTGTAATTATAATATACTCGTATTTCCCAACAATATAAAACAGTATTTCAAAATCTGTCATCATGACTATAGAGGGTCAAATTTCTTTAACTTTCGTTTACACTTTATTTTCGCAGATAGGAAATATAATTATGCTTTTTAAGGCATATAATTATGTTGTGAGACATTTTAAAATTTATTTCAAACAACAGGTTTTTAAAATTAAATACTCGTTCAACTTTTGTTTCTTTTTCATAATATGAATAATATGATTTATACAAATGGCAAACATAAGTTTGCAACAAGCATGTTATTATAAGTCATTTTTAACCGACTTCAAAAAAAGAAGGAGGTTCTCAATTCAGCTGTATTTTTTATGTTTGTTACCTCAGAGCTTTCAACTGGGCGAACCGATTTTGATTATTCTTTTTTTAATCGAAAGCTGGTACCTGTCACGTGATCTCACATAAATTTTATTGACATCTGACCATGGCATCCATGAGAAAACCATATAAGTCTTAAATTTGTATGAAGTATGTGCGCGACAAATGGGCGAATAACTCAATATCACGCCAACCGATTTCGATAGTTCTTTTTTTAATCGAAAGCAGGTGCTTGTCATGTAGTCGCACATAAATTTGAACGAGATCTGACAAGTAGTGTTTGAGTAACTTTGAAGTCAGTTATTTTTTGTTAGTAAAATTTAGATTATTGAAGCAAAAACTTTAATTTTGATACGCATGTAATTAATAACTACTCAATTGGCAGGAAAGGTGATTTGAGGTCTTTAAGCTTGAAATCGAATTACTAAAAAACGTTGAAGAATCGAAATGTTTTAATAACTACAAGTTTCTTAATCACAATATTTTCATGAACAAAAATTTATTTGTGAATTTCTGTGTATTAAATCACTGCTTATTTAAAACTAACTATTAAAATAATATAAAATACATTCTTAAAATATTAAGTCAAAATTGAGTACAGATAAAATTTTCAGTTTTACCGTTTAAAAATGGTTGAAATGGAAAACTAACATTCAAGTCGAATTGAAGTCAAAACACACGAAGTTAGAGACAAGAAAGATCATTGAACGCTACTAACCGATAAACGAAATAGCGTCGGCGAAGTTTTCTCTATAGATTGTAGCCAATATTGAAGCACGATCATTTTATCGGATTGAAAAACAGATGTTTAGTTGTTTTAGCACTACTAGAACTACTACTACTACTAGATTCTTGATAAAAAATAACCGACTTCAAAATTAGGAAACTCAAATCTACACGTCACATCTCGTTCTTTAAATGGGACCACATGACAAACACTAGCCGTAAAGTCGGAGTATCCAGTAAAAAGTAAAAAATAAAGTCGAACCGAGAACCTCCTTTTTTGTAGTCGGTTAAAAACAATAGCGAACACGTTATAAGATCATGGAAATACACGCTTTTATAGCGTCAGTGTACTAAAATAAAAATTAATTTTGTGATTTTGTTGTGAACTGTTAGGGTGGTCCCCGTCTGGAGACGTTTTTTTTTTTACTTTAAACAAGTTTGGCAAACAAACAGACCAAGTTCGATATAAGATAGACAATTATCCCAGTAGGATGTTATGGATGTTTATATTAGCCCTAGAGCTACTGAACCATTTGACTAACCCATTTCCCACAAAGCTAGAAATTTATTAAATGATATTTTATTATCAGTCAATTAAGAAAGTACCGTTCTGGCAGGCATCTCGTGGTTGCGTCATGGTCCCTTAAATTTTTGAAAATGCAAAAAATACTTTTTTTTCATCCCACTCCCACAAGGCTACAATTTTAATATGTTGCAATTTACATATGTTTAAATGTAAAAAAAAATGCCAGAACATTTTGAGGGTTGCAAGTATGTGCCAGAACATAGCAAAGTTATCATCGGGAGAGCCATTCATAACCTACTCGCACAAGGCTCAAATTTTCAAGAAACATTCTTTCAATTGTTTAAAAAATATATGTAAACAGCCAGAACATTCTAGCGGTTGCAAGTATATGCCAGAAGAGTATACAGGGTGAATTTTTCAAGTGAGCGTGGATGGACAAATTCAAAACTATGAGGAATAGCGAAAAGTGGTGAAAGGAGTCTCAGGGCTCATTTTGACGAAATAAAACGGCATAATTAGATTTTTGAAAAATCAATATTATTAGCCAGGAATTGAACTCGCTGATTTTGCCTCATGAAAATTATTTTTTTTGTAGGGTAACACTGTTTTTTTCCACCAAAGTGTACGATCTGTAAGATCCAACGATAGTCCTATAGATTTAAATGACATCAAAAGCAGGGTAGAGCTTGAAATTATGCATAGAACATTTGTATGAAAATTATTATTTTTTCTATGGCAGTACTGAAATTTATTTCCACCAATGTGTACTATCTGTGAGAACCAACAATCGCCTTATACATTTGAATGATATCAAATCAGACTAGAGCCTGAAATTATACATAGAAAGATAGAATTGCAATCCCGATGACAACTTTGCTCTGTTCTGGCACATACTTGCAACCCTCAAAATGTTCTGGAAATTTTATTTTACACTTAAACATATGTAAATTACAACATATTAAAATTGTAGCCTTGTGGGAGTGGGATAAAAAAAAATATTTTTTGCATTTTCAAAAATTTTATGGGCCATGACGCACCCGCGAGATGCCTGCCAGAACGGTACTTTCTTAATTGGCTGATAATAAAATATCATTTAAAAAAATTCTAGCTCTGTGGGGAATGGGTTAGTCAAATAGTTCAATAGCTCTCCAGCTATATGTTCTGATTTCGTTTTAAGGAATCACTCTTCCATGGGCAAAGCGGCGAACGTAAACTAGTATTACTTATTTATATTATTACTAATAATATTTATTTACTTATATTGCTTAATAAACAAACTTAATTAAAAATTAAGTAAAGACCTCGTAACTTTTAAACGTTACTTATTGACAAACTAAGAGCGCTGATGAATTTAATTTGTGAGACGTGATGAAACTTCAGCGAACAAAACCTAATTAAAGTAAGAGCTATTACTTTAGTTTATAAAATCTCTATTCATATAAAACTTTTTCTATGGAAACTCATATACATCAAATTAAAGGTATGCTGTGATGACATAACCCCTGCTACTTTTGACAAAAAATATGTCTATTATCTACAGCAATAATTAAAACTTGCCCGTCTGTTTTACAATAAATGATATCGCTAATCGTATATTCGTATATTTTTTAATTTTAATAACGTTTATTTTCATAATTTCCGGTTTGAATTATTTATTAGGTATACTTGAAAGTATGAATGTAATGGAATCTTGATTTCCAACTGCTTCCAAACACCAAAATTACTGAGAATTATATACTATATATAGGTACGAATACTCGTACCTAATCGTGTTCAGAATTGATGACATTACAATTATTTACTTGGTCCGGGTATTTACGCTATTTCATAACACGGGGCCCAGTTGTACGAAATTATCTCCGTCATTTCAGCCGAGCCAATTTATGTTTCATTGCTCTGAATTTAATGTTAAAACTAAACTGAGCTTTGGGCCCTGAAATAAGCGGATTGATTAAATACCTACTATATTTTATTAATAAAATATTACCAAAAAATGCCCAGTATTGCTGTACCATAATAAGAGTTTAGCCGCCGTTTTCCGGGATAATAATAACCTTTTAACTTATTCTAGATTATGGTCTACCTGTGTGCTGAAGTTCATCAAAATCTGTTCAGTTGTTTTTGCATAGTTGCAAGTAGAGTAGCAAACATCTACACAAACTTTCACATTTATAATACAGTAGAACCTCTATAAGTCGAAAATCAAGGGAGACGCCAAAGAATTCGAGTTATAGAGTTTTCGACTTGTAGAAAATTTCGACTTAAGCGGATTTTGATTCGACATAAAGAGGTTGAGATTCATTCTTATAAATTTTGAGTTAGAGAGGTAAAATAAATAAAAATTAAAGTTGGAGAGTTGACACACATATTTTTATTTATTACAAATCGACAAACGACTTGCTTTGCTAAAGTATAAATGAAATAAAAAATTATACCATTAAACATCTGACACCAAGCAAGCAAACACGTGTTAACGTGAGTTAAAAGTTCGTAGTAATTCTATTCATTGTATAATCCTAAATTGCTTTCTAAGAAACAAAGGACAGTGTAAGTACTTACACTGTCGGCGAAATCTTAAAGTCGGTAACTTATTTTTCTTGGAACTCTAGAGGTAATAAGTCCCAAATAATCGTGTTGTAAAGGTTGTAAAATAAAACATTAGTATGTTCGAGATACAGAGGTAAAATTTAATTTTTCGAGTTATAGAGGGAAAATATGTACCAAAACGGCTTGGAGGGACTCACTGATTATTTCGACTAATAGAGGGTTGAGATTTCGAGTAATGGAGGTTTTGGTGTTTGAAGGGAAGGGAACAGAACATTTTTTCGAGATTTGGAGGTTTTCAACTTATCGAGGTTCGACTTAACGAGGTTCTACTGTATTAGTAGGATTGTAAAAAAATCGTATTTAATCCGCTCGAAGTAAACTAAATTGCTAAAACAGTGGCCCCTTCAAGCTAATGATACAAACCTCACCGTTTACCTGAGAAGGGTAAGGTGAAACCAAAATTGTTTCACAAATTGTTTACATTAGAACAAAACGGAATTGTCTTCACTGCATCCGTTTATTACAAGCAAGTGAAATGTGTAATTTGTGTTTTCGTGTGTTTGCTAATTTAATACTTGAAGAGGCTGAGAAAAATTTAATTACGTATTAACTACATTACAACTGATTTCTAGGTTAATTCACCTGATTGCATTATGTGGTACACAGGTGTAACATACAAAAATATCTGTGTTAAACTCTAGACCATAAGTAATGATGTAAATAATACTTTGAAGGATGTTTTTCCGTAGGATAAAAGAATGTAGTGTATGTGTATTTATGAGGTACTTTGAAAAGGTTTGGTTAGTTGTGACTATTTATAATTCTTTAAAATAAAATAAAAGTAATCCCTAAGGCGCTCCACCCACTGCACCGCGCCCCGTCGCGTAGCGCGGGGTGGCAGATTTTACCATTGTATGCTAGTATCTCAATTTATATAGAAATCACGCCTAGCACAACACACTGCCGACGCGGAAATGCGCGGGAAGGCGCCCCGCGCGCAGTTTCTGCCAATCTGCGCGGGAGCGCGGGGCTGGCCGCGGGATATGACAGATCATGCGGTGAACTATGAGTTTATGCCGTCGTAATCTGCATCACCGCGCGGAGGAGCAGATTACACCGCTAAGTAAGGCAGCTCTGCGCACCGCGGCGGGACGCGTCTTCAGTTGGTGGAGCGCCTAAAACAACATATTGGGTTTCATTGACAATATAATAAAAATAAATAGCATCTTTATCGGCAGCAGACGCTGTTATAATTAATGTACACGTAGGCGTACACTATATTAATAGCAACATGTATGCACAACTCATTGCAATCCAACAAGTTAAATGCAACGTTAATAAGACCTGTGATTGGTCGACTTTTTTCATCCAATGTCACGTGATTCATCTTCAGGTACCTCTTCGAAGCTTGGTCTCCTACTATATAAACTTATTGGCATTATTTATCTCTTTATCAGTTTTGATAGCATTCGTGCAAATTCGGCTTCTAGTTATGTAATTCCTCTAAAATTTTTCAAACCTACAGTACAAACTTCGATTTGGTAAAGTGAAATCGATAATTATTAAATAACATTTGCATAAATGAACATTTATTCTTTTCCAATATTAAACTGGACGAAGATATATGTATTTATGTAATATAATTTTGTTTATTAACAGCTAATTAAATAATTAATAAATTTAAAATTCGAAGATTTACATTTTTTGGTCACACTATATTATAAATGTGAAAATTTGTGAGGATGTATGTATGTATGTCCAGACAATGATCTGGAATATGATATACCTATGTAATACTCGCAGTCCCTGAAAACCCGGGCAAAGCCGCGGGCACAATGCTTATTTAAAAATATAAATATATATATAATAATAATAAACGCTAACACACTCATACCCTGCCGTAGGTTATTACCTGTGCCGCGGGTGGCATGGACGACACATCACTATCACACCCATGAACCAATTACAATATTTATCTGTCACAACGAGAACATAGATACCTACTCAATATACAATGATATTGTATTATTATAATTGCATTCTATTCAACCAAATGCGTGATAGAGAGAGCTATAGTGCCGTCAGTGTTAACCCAATACTTGAGAATACTTGTGTAGATAGTACTTCGGATTTCTGTGGTCAAGTTGACATAGGACGTGAAACTTCTATAATATAATTACATTCTACACAATATACAGACTAAAATAACTCGCAAAAATAAAATTTGACACCTACTTATTTCCACACTAGTATTCTTGAGACGCGGGTGGCATGGACAACATAAATAAAATACATAACTAACACTTAAGTAATTATCAATATTAAACACCCGACCAGATCATATAAATGAGGTGGGAATCAAGCCGGAGACAGGATTTTTTTCATGAATTCAGTAGTCATACATTCATACATAAAAATAATAAGTAATAATGTAGCGTGAAATAAAAGCAGTAATATCCTAGGTTAGAACATTGGTCACCCGAACGCAGGGGCTAGAAGAGTTCAAATCCTAGCACGCACCTCTAATTTTTAACCGACTTCAAAAAAGGAGGAGGTTCTCAATTCGACTGTATTTTTTTTTTTATGTTTGTTACCTCAGAACTTTAAACTGGGCGAACCGATATTGATGATTCTTTTTTTAATCGAAAGCTGGTGGCTGTCATGTGGTCCCACATAAATTTTATTGAGATTTGACAATGGCATCCATGAGAAAACCACATAAGTCGTAAATTTGTGTTAAGATGTGCGCGACAAATTGACGAATAACTCAATATCACGCCAACCGATTTCGATGATTCTTTTTAATCGAAAGCAGGCGCTTGTCATGTGGTCTCACATAAATTTGAACGAGATCTGACAACTATGTAGTTTTTGAGACTTTGAAGTGGGTTATTTTTTGTTAGTAAAATTTAGATTATCAAATATTGTGTGCGTATTAGAAGTTAATTATCACTTGCTTTGGTGAAGGAAAAATCGTGAGGAAACCTACACACCGGAGAATTCTTCATAAAGTTCTCAAAGGTGTGTGAAGTCTACCAATCCGCACTTGACCAGCGTGGTAGACTATGGCCTGTAACCCTCACTCACATTGTGAGACGAGACCCCGAGCCCAGCAGTGGGACAATAAAATTATGGGTTGTTGCTAATGCGGCCTGAACTTTTGTAGATGCTATTTTTTTCTACGATTCACCAAAACTAATCTAAATTGAAGTGTCAAGGCATACATATTAAAACCACATGTAATATTTAGGATGTTCTCAGTTATTCAACTCCCGTCTAGTACAAGTTATTTTTCCAGAACCCAGAATAACATTCGTTATTCAGCGGGTACACTGCATTTCAATATCTTTTCTGCAATATGTGACCAATACTCACTCGCATCTGCTGAGAATTTCTTGCGTAATACTCTTTATGAAACGTCTTGTTAAAATGTTAGTAAGAAAGTAAAATAAAACTAACAGTAACGTATTAAAATTTTAGCAAAGTCCTATTAAATTTTTTTCATGATAAGAGTCAATTGAGACGATAAATGAAAATTGAAGCACAATTTTATTGAAGCTCTTTCAATTAACGCAATTGCGCTCTTTAAATTTTTTGACACAGATGCTTTTAAACATTGCAGATATTAGGCTGATAAATTACATCAAAAAAATGATACATAATAAAGACATCAAATAACTCCCAAAGACCGACGCAACGAAATGATCAATACAACATGTTATTTTTTTGAGGGAATGTTCAGTTGTCATGATCTAATAACATAATGTAATAAAGATAATTAAAATAACTCATCTCGCAACATTTTTGTAAGATAAAAAATAATATTTATAAAACAAATATAGGTACATATCTTAATTAATTCATGCCGGCATAATAAGTATGTTCATGAACTAATCTAGATTATATAGCTGTAACACACACATAAGAATTCTGTTGTTTCTCAGTAACAAACGAAAAAAAAATACTATGTGAGTTTAATTCTCGTAATTACAAGTTTTAAACTTAGTCGGTATGCAATAAATTATCAAGTCCCCACACTAATCCGTAACAAAACGTTGCAAGCCAATGCCTGTGACCAATAAATCGAGATTACTGACCCCGGTTCTAAATGCCCTTCCCGGTGGCTACTAATTAAGCGGTGCAAACGGTTAGAAGCTCCATTCATCCCCAGTCCAAGCCAACTTCTCCTCTTCGTGGTGGACCTTATGAATAATCATATAATATAATATGTAATGTATGAAATAATCAAGAGGTTTGCCTGGATGACTACCACCTTCATGCTTCAGTTAGCCACCCAATGACTCGTTGTGTTCCGGCTGGGGACTTGAGCGCCAGTTCTTTCTTTCTTTTTCTTTCTCTCTTTCTTGATCGGCAACTGAAAATTAAATTATCTATGTAATTACTATTTATTATTAGAATTGAATCCTTGTTAGCGACACTATCGAATGGTGTAATAATATAGGTTTTTTTTTTAATAAAAATTTCTTGGTCAAGGTTATTAATTTTTCAAAAATCTAATGACGCATTTTTAGTTTTCACCAAAATCGGCCCCAAGACTCCTTTGACCACTTTTCGCATTTCTTCATAGTTTCGAATTTGGCCATCCACGCACACTTGAAAAAATCACTCTGTTTAACCCTTAAATTGGCAGACAAAAAAAATGTTAAAAACATGAATTTTTTGAATAGC
Organism: Thymelicus sylvestris; assembly: GCA_911387775.1. NCBI lineage: Eukaryota > Metazoa > Arthropoda > Insecta > Lepidoptera > Hesperiidae > Thymelicus > Thymelicus sylvestris. Next base: position 30,632,291 of record OU426885.1, on the reverse strand, counting down.
TTTGGATTGTATATGTGTATATAGGTTAAGAAAAAATATTAAAAAAAATCTATATATATTAACTATTGAAAAAAACCATGTATGACCTGGTATACACTGGCAACTGCTTAAAGTAAAACATAGTGATACAGATGTATGTTGTGGCATACTTTGCCAATGTACGGTAGGGATAAATAAGTGAAAATAAAACTAAAAAAATGCGAAACAGTATTTTAATTAAGCAAATAATAACAAAACAATCATTTTTTTATATGATAATCCAATTGACAATTGCGCGAGTTTTTGCCAGTTACAAAACACAACCGTACCTGGCACTTTATACACATAACCGATGTCAATTTTGAGCAAAGGCGGCATCGACCCTGATGCGTCATATCCATGAAATGACCTACGTTATCGTATCGCACACCCTGGATCGGTGCACTCTGGGTGGGCTGCCTTATTTTGTCTCCATTTCCAGTGGATATCTCAAACCTGCCAGTTTTTCTCAGACCCTCATATATCTCATACCGAAAAAGTTTCAGTGATATTGGGGTCGTGGAGAAAATTTTGTCATTGTCTTTCCTATACATAAGCCATGCGTTGTTAATACTAATATCTACTAGCTGAGCGAATATACCAATGTACCAGCGCCGGGTTTTAAATGGCGTTTTATATAAGGAGATAAGCATATCCGCAAGGTCCACCCCTCCCATATGCTTATTGTATTCCTTCACAATCTGCGGACAGTCAACATCTTCTTTAGTACGTGACTCTTTGCAATACCTTTTAATTTTATGTACTGGTTGCGCCCCAACATAGGAGCTTATTAGCGTAACTGGTTTATTGTCATTCCAGCGGACAACAGACAAACGGTTTTTATGGCAAACTGCTTCACCATAGCTGCCACGAGGTTTTTTCTTTAAAACCTTTTCGGCCGGCAAAAAAATATCTGCACCTCTAAGTCTATTGCTTCGTATTGTGCCAAGTCCAAATACCCCATAGTTTTCTCTCAATACGTAAAACAGCTCCGGACTAGAAAAAAAGTTGTCGCAGTATATAATAGCTGGTTTATTCCTGATGCTTTTACACAATGCTAATACAACTTGTGCCCCAAATCCCAACGTAGATTCCTCCTCAGTAAAGGCATGGAAGCGGAATGTGTCTTCACCACCATACAATAAAAAATCAAATATCATTCCGGAAACACCAGCTCTTACGTAGTTTTTAAAACCCCATTTATTGGGCTTATCTTTCATGTATTGGCGTCTTTTGCCAGCTTTCGTCCCTTTATAAGGGATAATCATTTCGTCAATACTAAATTGTTGTTCATTTTCTTGTGCCAAGCAATTATCCCTAATTTTTTGAAAAATAGGGCGAATTTTAAAATACCTGTCTGAGTCCTCCATGTTATTATCGACGAAATGTAAGTTCCTTCGAATTTGTTGGTATCTTTTCAAAGTCATCAAATCCGCGACTAAAGAAAATCTAAAACGTTGGCTCCAGTAATCAACATAAGCGGGCATCTGCACAATACCCATTATTATATGAATCGCTAAGAAATCGCGAAATTCATCTTCAGTTAAAGCTATGGATTTGCCGGTTTTAGCTACGGAATATGTATTTGTCTCTAAAACAATATCAGTTATGATATCCGAAGAGAAGAAAAGAAAAAAATATTCTAAGGGAGATTTAGTGGCTTGAACATCTATTGGATGGGTGGTATCCACTATTGTAGCAGTATGACGAAATACAGCCTTTCGCCATTCATAGTTCAGAGAAAATTTTTTGATTTTTTTTGCCCGTTTAGCCGTCAGCGTTGGTATTATACGCGGCCTTTTGGACCTGGTTTTCCGAATAGAAGAAACAGGAGTAGAAGCAAGTGGAGTTGCAGGGCTCGCAATAGATGCAGGTGATTCATTTATAATCGACGGCAGTGAAGGTAAGTCAGATAAAATTGGTACATTGCTGCAATTAGGTTCCTGTGAAGAGCTGGGATAAACTTCATCGATTATGGGTGTAAAACGGATGTTTTCTCCTTGGTCATTGTCGCTGTCGTCTTCAGAATATAGTATGCATCTTTCTAGAGAACTGTTAATAGAGGGAGGGGGCGAAGAAGAATAGGAGACATGCGTGTTAAATTCTTCTTCGGCATCAGATGTTTCGCTACACTCAGAAGGTGCTTTTTCAGCAGGTACAAGTGCAATTATTCTACCACTGCGTGTTAGTAGCTTTTGCTGCAGGCAAAAAAAAACAAAACCCCTAAGCAAATGCAAGTAGGCAACACAATAAAAAATATAAATGGGCAAAAAAACATAACCTTAAATTGGCAAAGTATTTCACAACATACACATGAAAGTGCAACTACTTTACAATTAAGTTGGCAATGTATGCCACCTCATACAAGCAAATTTAGGTATAACTTTCTATGAAATTGGCAGTGTATGTGGTGAAATACATCAAGTTTGATGCCCAATAAAACTATGTTATTTTGTTATTTTCGTGCAAATTAGCATGTATTAGTATTTGTTGACAGTTGAAGCATAAAATAACAACAAAACACACATAATATACAGTCAAAATAAAAATAAAACAATTGTTTTTTACCTTGACGAGCGTCACTTGTTTCTTCATCGCTGCCATTTTGAATTTTAGAATGTCCGAAATGTTGCCAGGTCTAGTATTTATTTTTTTACCAAATGTGAAATAATGTTACCATCGAAATAAAAGTAAAAAACTTTAAACCGAGTCTTATGTTAGACTGCAGATTTTGTTGAATGTTGTGTATGGTACGACATACACTGTCAATTTAAGGGTTAATATACATGTAGCTCACACAAATAATGTTTGTATGGATGTCCTTTATATACTTTGAAACTATTCAACCGATATGCTCCAAAATAGTTTTATATGAAAGGCAATAATGCGAAAAAGGTTTCAAACCACTAAAACAACGCATTAGGCACATTTTAGAGTTTCGACTTTTCCCATACAAAATAGAAGTACACGCCGGGGATACACTAGTATTTTATAAAAACGATCGAGTTCGTTCTTTTTACCCGTTAGGGCCCGCGAGTAAGCCATGTTTATAAATTCTACAAATCAGTTAAAACAGAACATTTTCTATCACTCATTTAATTACTTCATGCCTCTTGGATATGAAGAATAATAAAAACAACATAATAATACCTAAATCACATATAGTCATAATCAAAATAATATCTAAATCACAAAATGCATCTTATCTAATTTTAATATTTGCTCAGTTTTTATAATGTCTTACTAACTAGTGGCCTTTACCTTCAAATAAATCTTATCCAAAACGTATTTAAATTTACGCTTATCAAATAAGTCTTTCGTAACCTTTATGGCATAGGAAACCGCATCTTAATAATATAGATACACTTAATTAATATCATTTTTACTATTATTATTTTTCCATTGAGTTCGCCTGGATAGCTACCACCTTGCTACCCGCTTGGGCTTGAGAGCCAGTTCTTCTTCTTCTTCTTTCTTTTTCTTTTCTCTTTCTTGGCCGGCAACGCATCAGTAATGCCTTTGGTGTTGCTGATGTTCATAGCCACATACCATTAAATTGATCAAAACTAAAACTGCCTCACTGGATTTTTTAAAAGTCAATATTCGTAGTCAAGAACTGAACCGCTTGATTTTGTAAAAAAGACATGCTGTATTATTACACTATTCGATAGTGTGGCTAACAAGGATCGAGCTCTTGGAAGTAATGACAAAGTCGCCTTCGCTTTGCTTCGGTATTCGTATAGATCCCAATTTTGTTTTAATAATATAATAAAGCCTATGTTATTAAGAAACCATAAAACATCTTATTACTGAAAGAATTTTTGAAATCAGTTTTTGAGTTTATATTGTGGAATCTGTTATTATTAAGCTCCCACTACTTATAACAGATATTTATTTTTGTTAGATGTTGCAAAATATTAAAATATGATCAATTTGTATTTACCGAAAGTGTAATTAAGTGATGCCGAAGTATCTTATTTATGATACAAAAGTCTGAAGAAAATGATGTACTGTGTTTATGTTATTACTTAGGTACATTTTTGATGATATCTCTTTTGCAATTTATTACTTAGATGAGAATTATTAGTCTGTTAATGTCATGCATTACCGTTTTGTCATCCATTTATTTATAAGACGGCTCTTATTTCTTTCTTTGTTTGGAGAAAGTAAAATAAGAGGCTCCATTCTTCATCTCAAGCCAGTTTCGGAGAACCATAAATTGACGTGTAATTTTGGTGAACAATGTATGTTATGGAGTAATCTACTTAAATAAAAATTGTTAGTGTATCAAGAAAAAAATAGTGGTTTTTCATGAAAATGTTCACACAGTTTGATCATGATTATGAATAAGATATAGAGAACTTACTAACCAGCAGTGGACCTACAAAGGCTGATGGATGGATGGACTAACCTGGAAAATGCGGACAATTTAGAGCGCTAGTGTATCATTAAAAATGTTACAAATGATTCGTTGGTTCGAAAGTCGGATTACTAGTATATAATAATTAGTATTATCTTAAAAAAATAACTGACTTCAAAATAACTCAAAAAGTAATCGTCAGAACTAGCTCTTTAAGTAGGACCACATAACAAGCACCAGCTTTCGATTAAAAATAGAATCATAAAAATCGGTTTACCCAGTCGAAAGTTCTGAGGTAACAAACATAAAAAAATACAGTCGAATTGATTACCTCCTCCTTTTCTGAAGTCTGTTAAAAATAAGCCGCGTGAGAACTATCTACTTATACATATTTATGTATGTTTACTCATTGGGTATATGTTATCTGTTATTTTTTCGCAAATTTTATAAATAAACTAAATAACTAAACTAGATAAAGAAGTACTAAATTGCGTAAGCATTTAACTGTAACGATTACCTCGACATAATTAATTCGAGTCTTATCACGTAGAAATCTAATCAAATGTAGGACGAATTTACTATTTCGTAACACAAGGAGTCTCCTAATCCTGTTCAGTTTAGGTGAATGTCAAATTATAACCTTGTACGTTAGTAAATGGTATTGTTGAGATTTAAAATATTTCAAGGTACAAGGTAATTTAAAGATCATTTAAAGGATCGTATTAAAGTGAACATGGGATAAACCTCAAAATCCAATTATTTTTACATTAAAACGCATAATACATGCCTCATTTGTCCTTGATCTCAGAAATGGCTTAGCTAATTTGGATGCAGTTTTAATTATTGTATTGTAGTAAGCTAGTGCTTTGGTTATCTCAATCGGTTGACAAACAAAAATAACCGGCAAACGCGTGTCAGGCCACAAGCAATGTAGGGTTCAGTAATTTGATACATCTTTGACTATTACTACTTATTATAAGTATTATTACTACTTATTATATTAAGTTAACCTAACGTAATAGTTTTCTTTTCAATCCATCGTATGCTACTGGAAGTGATTTTAGGATTTTGGTTACGTTATTTTATTGTCCGTAGCACCTTACAATTCTATATGTTTATTTTAATTTTATTCCTCGTTACTTCTTTCTCTGATACAATACATAATTATCCTAATGCTGCACTTGGGAATTTCTTACATTCCAAACATTCTTTTTTTAGGTTTTTTCACCTTTGTCACTCCATCTTCAATCTAATCTCTCCTGACAAATAGAACTAAAGTGTCTTTGTAAGTTTAAAATCATCACCAATACAAATATATTGTTTGTAGAATACGATAATATTTACAGAACACTTAGAATATAATGACTATATTTTACATAAAATAATACATATTTTCTTGGTAAATAATTACTTGCTACGACCAAAGATATTATACTGCTAATCGAGATGTTTGAATCGGTTTCTAAGTAACTCTTTTAACCGACTTTAAAAAAAAGTGGGTTGTCAATACGGTTGTATTCTTCTTGTTGCTATATGCTTGTCACCTAATAATTTCTTCGGAGGACTTCTACTACTAAGGACTTCTACTAAACTACATAAGTTTTATCAGTTTATTTTATATCAACCAAATCTCATGTGTGTCTTGTACTTACAATAAACAATTTTATCTAGTACTCGAATCACAACAATTAAAATTAAACCATTAACTTATCTTAAATCTTAGTGTTATCTGTCACCAGTACAAATTGGTGTGAAGGTCCTGTATTATCAAGTAGATAATTATATTGACCCAATAATCCTTCTTTTGTAACTCTCGGGTATAAATGGAGATTTGTCAATGGTTACGTCGGCCAGTACAAATAGTTTTTAGTAACAACATGTTTAGAATCACGTTATGTTTTGCTCTTGCAGGAGTAGTTGGTAAGATTTTTATTTTATTTTTAGTGATTACTATATCTATTTCATTAATAAAACAAGTAAAGTGTTCTGAAGTGATCAAAAGTTTTCCATATAGTTAAATTTCATCTCGTAGCTTCTTTATCTCGCAGCTTATTTATGGCTTTAGAAGGCAGTTAATTTTCTTATACCTGTTTTATTTTTAAATATTCACTTCTAAATATAAATTCAATATTTAATATCACATCTAATACAAAATATAACTTAAAAATAATTTCATTATTTCAATAACTATTACACCAAAAATGTGAAAATATGTGTGACTTTTGACAAAAAAATAAATGACTTCAAAATTACGGATAACTCAAAAACTTCTCGTTAGATCTCGCTCAAATTTAAGTCGTATCACATGACAAGCATTCGCTTGTGATTGAAAAAAGAATCATCAAAATCGGTTCACCCATTGGAAAGTTTTGAGGTAACAAACATAAAAAATACAGTCGAATTGAATACCTTCAACTTTTTTGAAGTCGGTTAAAAACTATGAAAACTTTTAACATTACATTTCTCTAAAACCATCCAGAAGAGTGAAAAATGAATTATTACTTTGAAAGAAGGTAGCGGTGAAATTCAAAAGAGGATTAAAACTGTTTTCTTTTGAATAATATCTACTTAATTAAATCTGTTACTGACTGACAGACCAGAAAGCATGAAACTTTCTACATAGACTGAGTAGATATTTTAATCCTTTTAAAATGTAAAGGAGCATTAATGAAGGATTTTTGAAAATTCGTCTCCTAGAAGGGGAATAATGGGGGTAAAACTTTTTATAAATATAAAAGTTACTTCCGTCCGGTATACTTAAAACTTGAAATAATTTAACTTCATTTATAAGAACCTATTCAGATTTGAAAAGTATCCCCTTGAGTAATAAAATTTTCCATAAGCATAAAAATAATTTCGTCCGATCTTAGAGTTTGCTGCAACTAAATTCACGACAAACTTAAGCAAAACATATTACAGAAATGAATTCATCCCCTTAAGAGTGTGTAATTATGTGTAGCTGGTACCCTCTTACTCATAAAAACAAGTAAAGTTATTAAATTGTTTTGTTTCTTTCACTCTTATGAAAAAACATAAAGATAAAACATATTATAACAGTGCAATAGCTAAAATAGGTATAATAAGCGTTTATGAAAAGCAGTGATAGCCTAGCGGTTAGAACTTTGGTCTCCCGAACGCTGGGGTCCGAGTTAAATCCTGGCACGCACCTCTAAATGCAAATCTTATGTGAGTATTAGAAGTTAATTATCACTTGCTTCGGTGAAGGAAAACATCGTGAGGAAACTTACACACCGGACAGTTCTCTATAAAGTCCTCAAAGGTGTGTGAAGTCTATCAATCCGCACTTGGCCAGCGTGGTAGACTGTGGCCTGTACCCCTCACATTGTGAGAGGCGACCCTGGGACAATTATGGGTTTGTTGCTTATGCGTTTATGAATAAGGCCACTAGTCTATAATTGACTTGTTAACCTTCCAGTTTCGACGCCCTGGCCAAAACGGCTATCAGACACTAGGATCGTGGGTGGTGAAGATATCGATATCACAAAGGTTCCATATCAAGTCTCCATCGTTAGCCGAGGCAGACACTCATGTGGTGGTACCATTATCGCCAACGATCTCATCGTGACAGCGGCTCATTGCGTTATTGGGTTAGTTATTGTATATCTATTCGAAAAAAAACTGACTCTCATAAACTGAGCTCATAAAATATATTATTTTCTTCTTTGTTCCTCAATTTTGATAATGGTACATTAGCATGATGCATCACATTTTTACCCCAATTCGCGACGCAAGGGAGGGTTATGTGTTTATCAGTCTATGTATGTATATTCCTATGTGGCGATGTAGAGACCAAACGTGTTGACCCATTTTGATAATTCTTACTTTAATTATTTTTTCTTAAACTTGCGAGTTTCACTAAAGACATGAAAATAATCAAACTTCATCACAGTGATAAGCAAACGTCATATTATTATTGTCAAAATTAAAAAATATGTATATATAGACGAACTAAGTCAACATTGTGAATTTTACCTTCTTATAATCCTACGAGTAATATGGCTTAGCACGCATTGCGAATTTTATTGCCACAATTTTTTTCTGACGGTTTATAAATCGCGTACTGAATCATAACCAACACGCATTGCGAATAAAATTCCTTGCGATTTTCGTCTGTTTCTACCCAGTTCTCAGCCGAGTCGCAAGTGCCAAAATGGACAACCGAACAAAAATCTTGATTTGCTTACGGCGTAAAAGACAGTCATGTCAAAAGATGTCACCATTACTGGATTCACCCCTTTACGGTGGCACTATGAAAGGATTTTTTGGAACGAAGTTCCTTATCGCGCGTTGCGAAAGGGGGCTAGGCGGAAAATTTGGTAACGACACTTTTTGCCGTCGTAGTTTTTTTTTACATAGAAAGCAAGCCAGAGTACTAGGATAGCAAAAAACATGCAAGCGAGTGTGCCAAAACAAATCTAAGGTATTAAATTTCCCACGAAATTTAATACCTTAGATTTGTTTTGGCACACTTGCTGCATGTTTTTGCTATCCTAATACTGACTGCAAGGAACTTCGTTCCATCCGGGTGTCCCTTGACACCTCTCAAGTTTTTTTTTAAATGTAAAATACCAAGTCACGCGAGAATATAAAAAAGTTTTTCGGGTATTTTACATAGAATTACCATAAAAACATTTCATAATTTACTACAGCTAGTTGGTCCTGGTCTACATTATCAAGATACAACATAGAGAAAAGCAATTTAATTGAAGAGAGACAATTTCAATTGAATTTTTTTTCGTAGTGTGGCAAGATTCATACACCTCCTTAGTCCACAAAATATTCGCACGAATTTATATCGCATCCTGGCGCAATTGATTCTGTGGCGAAACACAGATTTGGTTGGGGAATTATTTTCGCGCGATTTTTTTTTCGCAAGTGCGAGAAGCTCATACAATTTTCATATCTGACAGAATTTTGCGGAAAAATCATACGGTGAAAGACCGTAATGCGTGCTAAGCCTAAGAAGTCAATGAATCCTAACTAAAAAATGTGAAGTAAAAAAAACCGACTACGTAATAAAAACTAAAAAGAAAAAAAACAGGTCCAGTAGTTTAGAATGTTGTTAAAAGTAATACTGAACAACTACACCATAGAAGGCTTAACAGTTGGGAGTCGGGATCCGTTAAAATTTTACAGGGCTGCTTGGGAAAACACAAACAAGATGTGATTGGTTGGTTGTTAATCCTTCGTCATCCCGACTGTTAATCCTTCTGTAGCGTAGTTGTTCAGTATTAGGTTTTTTCTTTTTAATTTTTATGACGCAGTCGGCTTTTTAATTTCTAGGTATTTAATTTAGGTATTAGGATTTTTCTGTCACGAAAAAGCGTTACCAAGAAGTGACGAAGACGTAGCCGATATATCGCGTGGAAATATTTTTATTTTAGTTATTATAAGTTAACGCTTGACTATAATCCCACCTATTAACTGCCAATTTATCTAACTATTAGTAAAATGTAGTTAAAGTTTATTCATTCTCGATTTAAATTGTCAAAGGAATGGAAACTGATTAAGGACGTAACTGCTTATTGTAAGGTAACGAAATTTTGTTTATTTTCTAGGACAACAGCACGTGATTACCAAGTCCGCGTTGGATCCTCATCAAATCAAAACGGCGGAGAACTTTACCCAGTGGGAGACCTAGTATGGCACCCTGCTTTTAATTTCAATAAAATGGACAATGACATAGCGATCCTATGGTTAAAAAAACCTTTAAAATTCAATGAACGAGTTGCTCCGATCGAAATGTATAGTCAAGGAGAAGAAATCTTTGACGGAGAAGCTACAATGGTTACTGGTTGGGGAAATACAAGAGTAAGTAAATGACAGTTTAGTGGGTTGAATTTTAGTCTGCCAAACCTCACCACTGACTAGAATGTATGTACTCTTTGCGTCCATTCGCGTATCAGGCCACGCGCAATGTAGGGTACCGTACTTGAATTTACCTTTGGACACTTGACTATTATCAAAATTAGCTCTTTAAAGCCGAATGTTGCGCAAACGGGCCCTTGAATCTAAAAATGGTATTTCCAGACCCATAGTATTCATGTAAGGCGCTCCGCCCACTGCACCGCGCCCCGTCGCGGTGCGCGGGATGGCAGATTTTACCATTGTATGCAATTATCTCAATTTATATAGAAATCACGCCTAGCACTTCACACTGCCGACGCGGCACCGCGCGGGAAATTGCCCCGCGCGCAGTTGTGTTATCCGTCGCTCTGCGCACCGCGGCGGGACGCGTCTTCAGTGGGTGGAGCGCCTAAGATCTTTTCAATGATACCCCGCGACTATGGGGTAGATGAGAAAAAATTAAAATTTGTGCAATTCACACGTGGTAGAAGTGAAACCTTCAATTTTGTTTTCAAGATAATGAGACGAATGTAAAATTTCGAATTGAAATACCAACTCCACTCAACTCCACTCTACTCAACTCAACTCCACTCCACTCAACTCCAATCCACTCCACTCAACTCAACTCCACTCCACTCCACTCAACTCCACTCCATTCCACTCAACTCCACTCCACTCCACTCAACTCCACTCCACTCCACTCCACTCAACTACACTCCACTCCACTCCACTCCACTCGACTCGACTCGACTCGACTCGTATCCACTCCACTCCACTCAACTCCACTCAACTCCAGTCTCCACTCAACTCCAGTCTCCACTCAACTCCAGTCTCCACTCAACTCCAGTCTCCACTCAACTCTAGTGTCCACTGGACAGTTTCGTTTCATAAAATTTCAAGTCAGTCTCCACTCAACTCTAGTCTCCACTGGACAGTTTCGTTTCATAAAATTTCAAGTAACCCCCGTACTAAAGAAGTTTTCACTTCAAAAATAACTCCCATTTTACCTGTAGCAGACGGAAAGACGAACCAACGGACGAACATAACAAGACTTTGTGGTTCCTTTTTGAGTACAGAATACTATAAAAGTAAACGATAAAGGGAAACACCATGAGGAAATCTACACATCTAAGAGTTATCTATAATATTCTCAAAGGTATGTGAAGTCTGCCAATCTGCATTTGACCGTCCGCGTCAGTGTGAACTATGGTATATACCCCTCACATCGTGAGAGGAGATCCGAGCTAAACAGTGGGACAATAATAGAACGTGATGAAGTTTTAATCAATAAACACAGTATCCATAAATTAAAAGCAGTCATAACACTACAAACTTGTAAGGGTTTCTGATTTCTACGAGTAAATCCCTTATATGAGCTGAGGGCCACGTACGCTAACACACGCTAACACATGGCAATGTTTGCTCTATGCTGCATACATCAACATTGAATGTGGCCACGAAATTTGTGTGCTGCACATTGAATATATTATTACTGACGTATAGAACCGATGATGATGTTTGCGGAATGAACTGTAGCCAATCGGCTAATAGTTGTCGTTGGATTCAGTCGACTTTGAAATCAGACTGATTTTGACATTATTTTATAAGCCTTATCTGTCGGCATGGTTCTAGGCTGTGGTTGATGGAAATGAAGTCTCCAAATTTTTTTTCTTAATGTTATTTCTAATGATTCACATTAATCATATCGTAATTTTTGCAGTGTCATTATTTTATTATCATGCTGATAGTCGTTTTGACCCATGTCAGTCGCGTCATAAGCAAATTTAGTAGGTACGGGGTTTTTTATGGAAATAGGCGGTAAATGATCTGACGATCCACCTGATGGTAAATGGCTATTGTCGCCCATGGACATCAGCAACACCAAATCCATCACCGATGAGTTGACGGCCAAGACAGACAGAAGAAAAAGAAAGACAGATATGGGTAGGTACTGTTATCGTGTAAGCGTTGATTTGTTGATTATTATCCAATTTTTTCCACAGGAAGGAGGTGGTTATCCATCAACGTTGCAAATGGTATTGGTCCCTAAGGTAAACGCGGCTGTGTGCGAACGCGCATACGCGACGCTTTATCGTATAACGCAGAATATGTTATGCGCTGGTGTGCCTGAAGGTGGCAAGGACGCATGTCAGGTAACATTTTTGTTACAAAGAAAACGTTCATCAGTAAAAAGAAACGTCTGTGTACTTATGTACGCATGTAAGAAGTTATACTTACCTCTTACTTATAAGCACCTCTCGCTCGCACCCACGACCCGCGCTAATAATAGGGTACTTTCGGTAGTGAAAAATAAATCTCTCTTAAAAGATCAAAAATATTATACATATATTTTCTAATTATAGGTATTAAGCAACCCTGATCAACATTCAATATAAGTAGTTATACTTATAACTATATATATAGTCGTTATAATAATATATATAATAGTAGTTATTCTTATATATAGCAGTGACTTTAAATACGCTTCGAGCTACCAATAAAAAAATCCGATGTTACGAAATGATTTATATAATTAATTATTAATACACAAAACAACGTTGTTTTAATTAATGTTTAAATGATAATAAAATTTTACCAAAAAACTTCTTTATTTAAGTCGATTAATAAAATAAAATAAATATAATAATTCAGTTTGAACGTAAAAAACACTTACCTTACCCAGAAGTCGCGAACATAGGCGAACTTTGTGCCTATTATTACTAAGCCTATATAATTATGTTGATACTTTGCTCAAATACGTTAGCCAGTAGCAAGTTAGCTAATTAGCTAACTAGCAAGGTCTTTGCAGAAATCGTCTTACTATTTACCAAGTACTTAAGTAGTATAGCATTAAGTAGTTAAGTTAATTACCTTGTAACAAAATTATATGACTCGCATATTTTACCTACTTAAGTCAACTAATTGGCACTGAAATTGCTGGAACCATTACCATTCATATTGTTGGTGTACACAAATTGTGGGAAGTCTATTATTTTATTTAAGATTTAAACAAGTATCTATGTTGATTTCCTCCTCATATTATCTTATATGTACAATATAAATAGTAATAAAAAAATATCGACTTCAAAATAGCTACATCAAAATTATATAACAAAAAACAAATAGACTTACATATTTTCCGTCGGTACTTTTTGTTGACCGTTCTCTATCTATATATTTTTTCAGAACACGACGAGATTAATAAGGTTTTGTAATTTCAGGGAGACAGTGGTGGTCCCCTTGTCCATAACGGAAGATTGGCTGGAGTGGTTTCCTGGGGCCTCGGATGTGCAAGGCCAAAGTACCCTGGAGTCTACACCAAGATATCAGCGTTACGTAGCTGGGTTGACTACCAATCCACCAGATTACGGATAAAACATGTCCTTAGAATGTAATGATTCGAACATTTATTTTATTTACGGAATTAAAGATAAGTCATGCCTTCAGTGGTTTCTTATTTTATTATACTCATAGTAATAACCCTCGTTTCATTTCGGAAACTAAGCCGTACTCAAATCACAGAATAATAAACATGCTTTTGACGTGATAACGTCTATTAAAACGATGAGCGCCGGGCGCATCTATGAAAAAATGTAGCGTTCCGCGAGCGAGAGAGCGGCAAAAGCGAGAGAGAGACACTATCGGCTACGATCGGCGTATCGTAGCTGATTCCGTAGGCAAGCCGTAAGCAATCCGTAGGCTCGCCGTAGGCGATCGTAGTTGAGTGGAGCGGAGCGGGGTGCAGCGAAACGGGGCGGGGCGGAGTGGGGCGGAGTGGGGCGGAGTGGGGCGGAGCGGGGCGGAGCGGAGCGGAGCTTTGTCATGACGTTGCCACGTTAAACTACCGTCCGTAAACCGACTTTACAGATAACCATTTTTTTTTATTGACGTAATCCTTTTTAATTATGAACCGATTGAAATAAAACCATATTACTCATATATTACTAATGCTGCAAGCTTTGTACAATATTAAAATCAAAATCCAATGAAAGTGGGAACAGACACACAGATTGGATGGGAACAAATACACAAACATTATGAATATGATATTGGATTCAACCCATTAATAATACTTAAATAATACTGATACAGATATGTGACTATTGAGCACGGGTCTCTTCTCTGAGGAGGCCTAGAGCATACTCCACCACGCTGCGCCAGTGCGGATTGGTGGAAGGGTTAGGGGCCAACCCAAGTATCGGAAATCATTCATTCCGTCCGAAGACCTCCGACCAGGCTACGACTGTTAATTAGCTTACGATTACAACCTTGACTGACTGTTATGTGTTATTGCTAATATTAAAACCTCCATACTATTATTCCTAAATACTTTCCATGATATCCCATCAAGTTGTATTTATAACTTTAACCACAAAAAAAACTTAATATTTTACAGCAAAATAAATACTACTAGCTGTTGCCCGCGGTAGAGATCGATTTTTGCAAACCCCGCAAGAACCATGAACTTTTCCGGGATAAAAAGTAGCCCTTGTTTTAATCCAGGGTATAGGCTATCTCAATTCAAAATTTCACCCGATTATAGGCTATCTCAATTCCAAATTTCACCCAAATCGGTAAAAAAGTTTTCGCGTCGCACACTTACATTACCTAACATTTATAATATTAGTATGATCTGATAGTCTGTTCTGTGGAAAAATCAAGAATTATATAAACATACAGCAGCGTAACAGTTTTTATTGCTATTATTATCTCAAGTTCTTCGTATAATTCTAAACCCAAAAAAACTAATAAATAATTCTTATAATATACTTAAATAAATGTAATTATCTACGTACCTACGTAAAAACTATACATAAAAAAATAATAGGTACTTATTTAATTATGCACAAGTGAGCAATCCTTTTCTACGAAAGAACAGTGCGAAGTACATACCTACAGTTATAATACTTCGTAGTTTGGCTTCAGTTTTTTTCCAATTCCTCATGGTCTAGAATCTAGATCTAAACTTAGCGCAACCTTCTCTGATCTGTTTAATGGATGAAAAGCGTTTTATATCCAGTTTAGTATACTAAACAAGTTAATACTTAAAAATGTAAATAAAACTCAAATTATTATACCTGAGTTTCAAAGTCTATTACTACCTAAAATCATACATACCTAATCGAATTTACTTTAACGTAAATTCGACTATGGGTAATTAGTGCTTAATTATTGATTTTTAAAAGTTTTTCGATTTATAATAAAAAGTTGATTATTTCATCGCGTGTTTTATGATAACAAAACATCTTTCAAATCATTTAGGTTTAATTTTCAAGGAATATGGAAGCATTTTGTAGCCAGTAAGACTACACGTCCAGGCTAGTGTTATTTAAAAATGACAAACAAACACACAAACAAAATACTTTTTATTGTGCACACACTAGGGAACAAAGAAAAACAATTTATAAAAGAATAAAACACAAAAGACGATGACGTCCATACTTAGAGGTTAAGAATTCAGGTGTACAGATTCATGTCAGTTGGTGAAAACCCTTAGAAAATTATTTTAATGGTGGTTTACATTTGTTTCGGCTGCAAATCGACCCTACTGTCGTCTTACTACATACTTCGGAACCTTACATTGCGCGTGACCTGACACGCACCTGAAACCCTTGATTTGTGTGCCAAGTACGGCTAGCGCGTTATAAAAAGACAAACTTCCAAACATCCAGAAATTTACATAAACTTATAGGTACATTTTATTTTTGAAGTGAAAAATTCTTTGGTACGGGGGTGATTTTAAATTCGATGAAACGAAACTGTCCAGTAAAAAGAGACAGACACATAAATTCTAAAGTGAGATAAGAAGTATTGTACAGGGGTAGGGGAGTTGAGTGGAGTGGAGTGGAGTAGTAAACCTACAATTATCATCTTCCCGAAATTTTACATACGTCTTGAAAACAAAAATTTTGAAGGTTTCATTTCTACCACGTGTGAATTGCACACATTTTAATTTTATAATTTGCGGGTTTATCAAAATGCGTCGAATTCTTTAAAAAATATTTTCAACTTTTACAGTGTATACTTACCAAAATGACAAAATCTTTTAAGCTTATAATATTACATAAGCAGTTCCCAAAACTGTATAATAATATAATATAACATCAACAAACCTTTCCCCAGCAAATATCTCCCAACTATGATTTCCTCGGAAACTAACACTATTATGCAGATCCACAAAAATAAACTCGCATCATTTCCTGCGTCATTCCATTATGTGACTTAAGTCATGTGAAATAAGGATAAGTTTTTGGTGCAACACAATTTAATCTACATGTGATTGATGGAACGAACTCGGGGACAATTTGAATGGAATCCTTGTGAACTTTAGTAACGACAGTCAGCTTATGTAATCTGTCATCTCAATACTCTCAGGTAATCAGGGTGGTCTTTACTTCTTTTGATACCCCGGTTTCCTTACCTCTATTGCTTATACTGGAATTGCTTACCTCCGAAGGTATTTTCTGATTATATGATTATAAAGTATGTACATAAAACAAGATAACTTAATGGAGAAGTTACGGAAGTTTATTTTGGTTTTGACCAGTTTTTCTTTTCATTGAAGCAGCTGCAATCAATAAACATAGCTAGTCTAAGCAATAAGTTCAAAATGGTGAAAAATAGAGTTACTGCTCTTAAAAATACCTGTGATAGCTCATTTTTTCTGGAATGATGTCTAGAAAAATGTTTCGGAAGCGTTTACCAGCACGTAAATAATTGCAAAAGTTATTAACAAATTAATTTGCAAAAAAAAGGTATTTCGTTTTTATTTAATAGCTCCGAAACTATTAATGTTTAAGAAAGGAGAATGCCCATTTTGTCCACCCACTGTATACGTTTAAGTTTAAAATTCATTTGACAGTCCCCAAACGCCATCTAACTTTTAATGTAATAATTATCAAATTCATTTGACAGTCCACTAACACCATCTAGTTTGTTGTATCATAGTCATAATCGAATCAACGCAACCTATTGGCCCGAAGGATCTTAAAATATCCCTGATTGGCTCCAATTCCAATATAAATGGCCGAATGCTTTTGTGTTGTAAAACGGAAGTAAAGTTACTTATTAATTTAAGAAAATTAAGCCCAAAAAGAATTTTTTACGAAATACGGTAAAATATTTAAAATATTTTAACTTAATTTTTAGTACAAAAGTCATTGTGACACAATTTTTTTTTTGAGAGTACTGGCTATGGGCATTCTCCTTTAAAAATAAAGATCTTAAAGAGGAGGAGATTTCCCAAAAATAACTCCAGACTCCCGGAACTCTATCTCCATTATCTGACGACCCGTGTGGCGCAATGTTTGCCATGCCGGATCGCCGCACCAAGGGTCCTGGTTTCGATTCTCAGCGAGGCGGAAATTTGAATGATGAGTTTGAATTTCTGTTCTCGGTCTGGGTGTGAATATCCTTGTCTATGTTGTGTGATGTCCATGGCACCCACGATACAGGGAATCCTAGTGTGGGGCTATGAATGGGAAGCGTTATTATTATTATTTATAATTTTATTTTAACGCTGATGGGCCTCCACGTGGCATTTTTAATTTGCGCGCGCGCTTCCGTGGCGTCAAAACCAAGTACGAGTACGTCACACTCAATAATTTTTTTATGGTTTTAATTATTGATCAAAAAATAAAAATAAAAATCTGTTGTATTCGCAACACTTCAAAGAATTTGCTCACGTAGGAAATTTTCCTTAAAGTTAATTTTTCAACAAGTTAGACGATTTTTAATTTACAAAATTTTCTCGAATTTACTTAAATAAAAAATGTTTAAATTATTGTCGTATAATTTTTTTACCTGGTGGAGCCCTTCTTGTATGGCAGGTACTTGCAACCACTAGAATGTTCTAGCTGCTTACATACACTTTTAAAGAATATTCATTCAAAATGTAACCTGCTCCCAGGTTAACAATTGCTCTCCCGATTACAAATTTTGCTATACTCGTATTCTGGCAACGTATATACTTGCAATCCTCAAAATAGGTTGGCATTTTTTTTTACTTAAACGTGTAAATTACAAGCTATTAAAACTGTAGCCTTGTGGGAGCAGGTAAAAAAAATTGTTTCAATTTTCAAAAACTAAGGGATGATGAGTGATGACGCAACCGTGAGATGCGTGCCAGAACTTAAGTGACTGTTAATAAAACATCATTTAAAAAAATTCTAGCTCTGTGGGAAACGGGTTAGTCAGATGATTCAGTAGCTTTTGTACTATTTATTACCAATAAGTACTATTATTTCTTCTGTGCGACAGTTCTATTTGTCGTATCTTATCATTATTACCCGCCGCCACATCACAGTTTGATTAAGTATCACTCACTCAATCTTTAGTATTTAGCTTGACCTTACACTGTCATTTCAAGTTCCTGATATCAGCAAACGTGCAAATACTTTTAAACAATGATAGCAATGTTATTTAATATATCATTATGTATATATTAAGTATATAATATATCACATTGTTAAAACCGGCCAAGTGTATGTCCGGCCACGTGCACTGTAAGCAATAATACGGAATAATACTAGTTTTTAGTAGTTAGTTTATTAGTAATTTAGTATGTTGGGGGCGGACAAGATAATATTAGGGTTTTTTTGCTATGGAACCCTAAAAAGGCGCTTATAAGTATTGGAATTTTCCACTAGACAAAGTGACGCTTACTATTTGTTACCCATTGCTAAATGTACTTCATTAATCTACTAAATAACTATTATTGACTATTGATTCACTATTCCTAAAATGTCAGCTGTTAAACTGAATTATGTTGCCAATTGTTTATATTAGATAAAGTATTGTCAGATAACAAAGTGTCTGTGATATATTCTGCTATTTATAAATATTTTATTATTAGGTTTAGCCAGTGACTTTCGGATCTCCGCCAGAAATAGTCTGTTGTATTATTTGTGTTTGATTATGTTTTCAGTATTTTTATACGGTTTACTAGTTTTGACAGTAACATGTGATTCAGCTCGAATATTAGTAGTGATACCAACTCCATCGATAAGCCATCAAGTGGTGTTTCGTCCTTTTACATTGGAATTAGCTAAGCGCGGTCATGAAGTTGTGGTCATTACCACTGACCCTATGTTTTCCAAACGTAAAGCTCCAGCGAATTATACAGAAATTGACGTACATGATATTTCTTATGATATTTGGAAGAAATTCGTCGTCACATCAACCAGTAACGCTGATTTATTAGAACAAGTGAAAATTGGATTCAAACTAATGGAAATTATATTTGAGAATCAGTTACAGACAAGTGAAGTTCAACAGATACTTAACAACAAAGATGAAAAGTTTGACTTACTTATACTTGAGTCTTGGGTGACGTCAAATTTAGCTTTCACTCATATTTACAAGGTCCCTACTATTCAATTTAGCACTTTAGGCCCTCATGTAGGAGTTTGCGATATATTTGGAGCTGCAAGTCACCCTTCATTGTACCCATTACCAACTCACCGAAAGATTCAAAATTTGTCAATACTGGAAAAAGTACAAGAGTTTTATCTATCTTATGCAATCAAAACAGTGTTTCAAGAAAGTGTAGCGTCAAGTAGTCAGACATTGAAAAAGATATTTGGCCCCGACTTTCCTACCTTAAAAGAACTGATGAAGAATGTGGATATGATCTTTTTGAATAGCCACCCTATGTGGGATTTTAATCGCCCTGTACCGCCCAATGTTATTTATTTAGGAGGCCTACATCAAAGTCCTCCAAAAAAGTTACCCCAGGTGAGTCGTTGAGTTACTTATTAAGTGACAATAAAATTAGGATGAATTTTTTTTTTCAATACTGATTATCTTGGTAACAGCAGAGATGATAGTTTTTGTCAATAATGACTACAAACTAAAACTCCTGATAAAGTAATGAAATATCGCTGTTTACTGAGGAGTTACTGATGTGCATGGAATTGGAATATGGAGTACATACATTATGCAGTTTGCAAAGGAGAGACCCAGCTTCCATAGAAACTCAGGCCCAGATAGACAAGACTGAAAATTGGTTGTCAATTAGATCATTGCTAAAGCTTTAATTTCACCAATTTTCACGGCTGCCAGCAATGGCCAACTATTGGAATCCTAGAATTTCCACCTTAATTATAGTTTATTATTATGTCATACTTGTGTCACAGTTATATTACCTATGCGTGTTACTAGGCATATACTACCTCAAAGTAGACATCTATACTAATATTGACGATATTAGTAATAATCATGGTCATATTATGACGCAATAAAAATAAAATTAAAATTGTTAGTTAAAAACACTAACAAAATACCACCACTTAAACTGTAGGTAATTGTTGAAATTTTAATTAGCGTAATGAATTAATGGTAATTATAAATATATGTATTACATACTTTCAGCTATATAATTAATAAGAAAACATGTAAAAAATTGTACTTACAATAAAAATTGATAAATAATTCATAAAATATATTATTATTATGTTTCCTAATCAATCGATCCTTTATAATTAGGTAAATACTATCAAAACTTTTTCGTAATATCTAAGATTTAAATATGGATTTAGATTTTAATATATGATATAAATCCAATAAATAAGAAGAATTTTTGGTATATAATTTACTCTTGTTTAGTCCGTTAAGTTCTACCACAGATTACTAAAGGTTGGTGGCCGAAATCGGGTCTCTCCTTTCCACGTGCTTTATGTTCACATGTACTAACATCACCATAGTGACTTCAAACAATAAATATTCGTATGGAAATTGGGTAGTGACTGTTTATTATAATGATCATAAAATATTATTATTTTCTTTCATATTTTAGGAGTTAAAATCTTACCTAGATTCTTCTAGTAATGGCGTTATTTATATGAGTCTCGGAACAAACGTAAAACCGTCTATCTTACCTCGGAAAACGATCGAAGTATTTCTAAAGGTTTTTGCTGATTTGCCGTATAACGTGTTATGGAAATGGGATCAAGATGAACTAAAAGGAAAGCCACACAATGTGAATATATCGAAATGGTTTCCACAATCAGATTTACTTCGTAAGTTTTTTGCTTTGGAATTTGTTTCTTTAGAAATAGTTTTGCTCGTTACTTTTTTACTGTTATTAGAGTAACTAACGACTAACTACTAAACTTGTTGTAAAGTCTGATAGAAAATGAAATTCAAGGTTATTTGTTTTAGATCATCCAAATGTAAAGTTGTTTATAACTCAGGGTGGACTGCAATCAACAGATGAATCTATTACCGCTGGAGTTCCCCTTGTTGGTATACCAATGCTAGCAGATCAATGGTATAATGTTGAGTTATACTTACAGCACAAAATTGGAGTCAAACTTGACATAACAACTCTTACGAAAGAAGATTTAATGAATGCTATTAAAACAGTTTTGAAAGATGACAGGTAAGAGCAATATACTATCATTAATTTTGGAATATCAATGCCAAGAAACAAAAGACAGGAAAGATAGAACTTCAATAAATATCCACTTTATATTATGTCAACCCGTGTTGCGCAATGATTTCCATGCCGGGTCGCCGTGCCAAAGGTCCTGGGTTAAATTCCCAGCGAGGCGGAAATTTGAATGACGAGTTTGAATTTCTGTTCTGTGTGGATGTGTGTTTTTGTCTGTGTGTTATCCTTGGCATCTACGGTACAACAAATCCTAGAGAGGCCATGAGTGTGTAGTGTTATATAAAAATGAGACGTAAATTGTTTCTAATTTCAGCTATCGAACTAATATCGCGAAACTTGGTACTTTGATGAGAGACCAACCTCAGACTTCGTTAGAGCGCGCCATCTGGTGGACGGAATACGTACTACGTCACGGAGGAGCGAAGCATCTCCGCTCGCCAGCCGCTAACATCTCTTGGGCAGAGTACTTGGAACTAGAATTAGTAGCTGTAGTATTAGCAACTCTTTTAGCTTTAATTGTAATACTTGTTATGGTAATAAAATTGATATGGAAATTGCTGGTGTCATCCCCGAGATTAAAGGACGATTGATGATTAAATAAGGATTAATGTAAAAGTACAATTAAATTTTGCGGTATAGACAAAACAAATAAAACTTAATAATGACAGTGACCCGAGAACAAATATTTATTTATCTGTTGTGTATTCTACATCAAATGACACGGTGCACGGCAGTTTACATCTTTTTATCGTGAACATCCCGATGGCACGGATGACGTGGTTTGCCTCGTCATTTGCTATGCGTATTACGAAGGATTGGAATAACTTGTCTGCGTCCACGTTCCAGCCCGCCTATCAATTGGGAGTCTTGAAGAAAAGAGTTAATAGGCGCTTACCCATTTTAGAATGCATCTCCACCTAATATCAGGTGGGATTATGTCAAGCGTTAATGTCATGCCCCTCCTCAGACTACAGACTATCCTACTAATATTAATATTATAAATGTGAAAGTTTGTGAGAATGTATCCATGTTTGTTACTCTTTTACGCAAAAACTATTGAACGGATTTTGATGAAAATTAACAATTAGGTAGATCATGATCTGGAATAACATAAAGGCTATTTAATATTCCAGAAAACGCAGGAAAAGCTTCGGGCAGCTACTTTATGTAACTTTTTTCCCTCATGGTCCCTGGGTTTATGGGAATATTGCCACGAACATAATAATATCTTTTCGGTTATAATCAGACCTCCGAATTCACCCAAAGAAACCTTATTTTTAGTATGCTTGTAAGCATAATGCTTACTTACTCTATGACTGTGGGAGTCATAAAATAACTTTTCGCCAGTTGAGCGTATTTCACTCTATGACTTAATTCTAGCGGAATAAGGTTGAGATTTGATTGCATGGATCATTCTTATATCACAATTTAATCTACTTGTGATTGATGGAACCAGATTTCAGGAACGATTTGAATAAAATCTTTGTAACTTTGGAACGGTATTCGCTGATGTAATCTAAAATATCTCTGAAAAAAGAAAATTATCGTGTAACTACAAATGTAGGATGCTAGCCTAGTGGATTGAAAATTGATCTTCCGAACAAGTGGGTCCGGATTTGAATCTCCTACGGAGCAATAATTTTTATAGATGAACGTTTTAGAAACCAATGATCACTTTCTTTGGCGAAGGAAAAAATATGAGGAGACCTACACACAGATTTAAGCCATAGTGCTCTCAAAAATGTGTCTCAAGTCTGCCAACCTGTTGGCCGAAGTTCTTTATCAAATACCACCACAACGGCAAAACAACATGAGTAGGTAAAAGTGGGCGTTTCTCGGTGGTCATACTATCATGTCATACTGATATGACCACCGAGAATAGTTTGTATCGGTGGTCATACTCCCCATTATAATCTATACTAATAATAAAATTGAAGAGTTAAACTGTGATTTTAAAAATGATTTTTTCAAGTTGCAAATCGTTACTTGCACGATACCAACACCGAAAAATGAGTTTTTAAAAAAATTTCCTGTCTGTCTGTTTGTTTGTCTCCGCAAATCTCTAAAACCACTGAACAAATTTTAACACGACTTTTACTAAGATATTGAAAAGTCTTCAACTTAGTATTTAAGCTACTTTTTATGGTTCCACACCAAAGGGTTCCTTACGGATATTTTGTATGGAAAAATAAAAAAATGTCAGCTGATTTGTTTTAAATAATAAAAAACGTTTTCTCCGTACAAAAAGAGTAATACATGCATATCTTAGTTTTTACTTATATGACATGGAAAGACCATAAAATGCATTTAAAGGTTATTTTTTTCATTAATTCAAATCCATATTACCGAGTGGATATCTGTTTTCTTATTTTGGTTTTGAAAGCATGTTTTTTGCGTATCTATGTGCTCCAATATAATTTCAGCATTTTATTAATTTCACCTTGGAAATGGTGGAAAAACGCAAATTAATTATGTATGAGTAACCGATCGATTACTATCTTGGCCACTAGATGGCGCTGTACATGCAAACCACTTTTTTACCTACAAATAAATAAAATTGAAGAGTCCGTCTGCGATTCCGAAATAACTGAATTTTTATGTTGTAAATTCAGTTACCTGCACGATATCAAAGCTGAAAAATAAGTTTTTGATCATTTTTGTTTGTCTGTTTCTTTATCGCCACTTATCTCTGAAACCACTGAAAGGATTTCAACAGGACTATACTACGATATCGGGTCTTCAACTTAAATTGTAGGATATTTTTTAGGTTCCATAACATAGCGAGAAAATAAACTATGAGTCGATTTGTTTAAACTTACAAAACCTTTTCTTCATTGATAATAAAATACATAACTTCACATACGTAAAGCGTATTGCGACGTGTTATGAAGCTTAGGATTGTTATTTGAACTGTTTCGTGATTTTTTTATGGAAATAGCCGACAAACGAGCTGACGTTCCACCTGATGGTAAGTGGCTATCGTCGCCCATGGACATCAGCAACACCAAAGGCATCACTGATGAGTTGCCGGCCAAGAAAGAGGAAAGAAAAAGAAAGAAAGAACTGACTCTCAAGCCCTCAGCAGGAATACGACGAATCGTTTGGCGGCTGACTCATGCTCAAGGGTGGTAGCTATCCAGGAGAAACCCATGGAGAAATAATAATGGTAATAATGGTATTAATTAACAATTGTAATGCATAATATCCTTAGAAACATCGTGTTGAGAGTGCTGAGAGCTGAATTTTCTCATTTTATGTGAAGCAATATCTCCCCTTTGCCGAATTATTGGTTTGCCAAAACTACAATGTAATAAATGCGAAAATGTGTTGCCTCCTTTATTACCATTCACACATAATTCATCGAATTAACCTTAACTCTCTCGCACCGCTGAACCAATTTTGATGTGTTTGGGTATGGACATAGATTGTACGTTGTAGAAGGATTACTACTTTTTTAAAGTCTGGGTACCTTATCATGTATGTAATGTGAAATACTGATGGATTAGTCATACGGCATCATAAAAACTATTTATTCAGTGTAATTTACTATGGGTTAAGCAGGAAACACAAACATTAGAAAATAATATCATGAAATAATAATAATAAGTAGATAAAAGCAACCGGCCAAGTGCGAGCTAGGATTGTTGAACCTATCTTAACTATTCGTGAAACCTAACATACCTAGCTGTGTAACGAAAAGATAAATGGAATTAAGAAACAAACATAACTTTGCCGTTGAAAAACTGTCGTCCCCATACATCAACATAGGCCCTAATCAAATTACCAAGTTTGCAAATAGGTGTAAAATCATTTTCTTTGTGATACCTACTTACAAAACAGTTTTCAGATTTTTTCTTTAACCTATGTTATAGGTACCTAAGACATTTCTTCTAGCCGAGTGTCTTTTGATTGCGTTGACAACATAGAATATTGATCTTTTCACAGCTCCTAGGGATTCCAGATCTGAGTATTGGATATTAATTTTAATTGGTTACCTTCACGCGTTCCTGCGCAAAAAGGTCTTGAGAAACAGACAAACAGACGGGCAATGGAGTGAGTGATCTTATGGGAACCGTGTTTTTTTCTTTTGAGGTAAGGAACCCTAAAATATTGAAACGTTATGTGGTGTATTGACCTTTCATTGTAATGCGGTTCTAATGATCAATCATGCTGCTTTAAGAGTATGTTCTGTAAGTTAACTAAAGTACCTACCTACTATTTTTGCCGAAGCGAAGCGAGGGCAACTGCTAGTTCTAAATAAAGTATTTTCCTACACCCTGACAAATATAACGGTACAGTCAATGTCACCTGTAACTAAGAATAATTTATTTTACTAATGGCCCAAAGATATTGTATGTAAATTTCGGCACTTCATTTGATGATTATCTGCAATCTGCATAATGAAACATGCCGCTACGTGTCGTTGCCGCGTCGTGTTCCGGCTGGGGACTCGAGAGCCAGTTTTTTCTTTCTTTTTAGCTCGTTCATCGACTATTTCCATAAAAAACTTGCTCGGTTTATTGACAAGCATTGGCATGTTCAATATTATAAAGCTTCTCACACTCATAGCCCCACACTAGGATTCCCTGTATCGTGAATGCCATGGACAACACACAAAGACAAGAGCACTCACACCCAGACTGAGAACAGAAACTCAATCTCATCATTCAAATTTCCGCCTCGCTGGAAATCGTACCCAGGACCCTTGGAGCGGCGATCCGGCATGGTAACCATTGCGCCACACAGGAAGTCAAACGCACACGCACATGGTTGCAGATATAGTGGTAATTTAGTGGTAAGTAATGTTAATTTCCCATCAGTCATTTGGCACATGATCTACCGTCAGCTATGGCTCATCGTTTATCCTGTAATGTTGGTATAAAAAAACTAAATTTTAGCTATAGACAAAGTTCTAAATAGCGTCTCTTAAAACGTAGTAATTAAGTACTCTGTGACCCGGTACATCCTACATTCGCCAGAAACTATAGGATGTGACTTCTGACTTTAATTAATTAACAAGTGACTATTTTTTGAACTGACAGCAACGTCGGGGGTCATAGTCTAAGTTAATAAGGTCTAGTTTTCAATGAAATTTTACTTTATTTATCTTACCCAAGCCCAGGTACTGATTATGCTTCGCAGAGGCGTGGGTTCGATTTCCAGAAAGGATCTACGAAATAGGAAATTCTAGTGCAAATGTGTTATTAAAAGTTGGTGTGAAAACAAAACATTTCAATTGCTCACAGTGTAAACGTAAATGTTCATATTTGTACCTGAAGTTAAATATGAGAAAAGAAAGCTCTGAGAGACCGTTAGAGCAAAAACCGTCTGGAAACTTTTATTCCAAGTCAAACGAAATGGAGCGCTTTCCCACAGACCCCTAATAAGCGTAGTTTTATGTTCTCGCCTTTGTGAATTGCCAACTGCGTTAATGTGTCGCCTTTTGTGTTCAAACACACTTTTTATTAATAAATGGTTTCAACTTATTAGCGGTCTGCAGTAGACGGTTCTTTTCACGTATCACAGGAGGATACACTGCATAATCCTAATGCAAATTAATAAATGATGCATAGTCAAAGATTGTGGGATAGTTATAAACATCCATCCATCCATCAGCCTTTAGAAATCCACTGCTGGACATAGGCCTCTCCTAACAAGCGCCACTCTGACCGGTCCTGAGCCTTCTGAATCCAGCGGATTCCCGCTGCTTTCTTCAGGTCGTCAGTCCACCTTGTCGGGGGGCGTCCTGTGCTACTTTTTCCGAGTCCTGGTCTCCATTCGAGGACCTTTCTTCCCCAACGGTTATCGGTCCTTTGAACTATATGGCCAGCCCATTGCCACTTCAGCCGGCTTATTCTCCGCGCTATGTCGGTCAGTTTCGTTCGTCTACGGATTTCCTCATTTCTAATTCTATCGCGTAGAGAGATACCGAGCATAGTACGTTCCATAGCCCGCTGGGTGACTTTGCATTCAGCTTATGCATTAGGCCAATAGTGAAGCTCCATGTCTCGGATCCGTATGTCATCACTGGCAACACACACTGCTCGAACACCTTCGACTTCAGGCACTGAGGTAGTGTTTTGGACGACAAGATATGACGCAGTTTCCCGAACGCAGCCCATCCGAGTTGAATTCTACGATTGACTTGTTTCTCGAAGTTATAAACATACGCGTAGGTAACTTAATAATAAAACATAGGTATTATAATGTAGAAGCGCTCATAGCCCGGCGGGCGCGGCGGCGCAATAATGAGAAACCGCATGTCGGTAAAAATTTTGAGCCCTTCTGTGCTTCGGAGGGCACGTAAAGCTGATCCCGGTTGTTATCGTAATATAACAGTCGTCGTCGACACTTGGGTTGCTCACTAACACCTCCACCAATGCGCATTGGAGCAACGTGATGGAGTATAGGCCTTCTCAAGAGGAGAAACCCAACGTGGGTCAGTAATGAGTTAAAGCCATTACTATAATATAGAGGAACACTTAAATGACAAAATACAACGTGATGGAGTATAGGCCTTCTCAAGAGGAGAAACCCGTCGTGGGTCAGTAATGAGTTAAAGCCATTACTATAATATAGAGGAACACTTAAATGACAAAATAATAAAGTGACATTATTATAATTTATTACTCCGATTATAAATTGAATGATTAAATTTACCGACATATAATTCACATTATGCATCCTCATGTCTTTTAATTTGCTGTGCCCAACAGGGTCCATGACAGATTTGTTAATCTGATATACCACCTCACATAATAATCATGAAACGCAATAAATATATGAATATTAAGTTATTAAATTATTTCTCTATAACAATCCCATTTGACAGTAAGTAGCAATTATTTGAAGCCACAATCAAACGCTTGTATAAGTAAGTGAATAAGCATTTATAATTCCATGAATGCACAATAAAATTATCTGTAATGATGAGTTTAAGGAATGTTCATAATTAATTTAACCAAGAGTTCATGATAATAGATAACGTTATCAATGCACTGTTTACGGAAGACGTGGTATCTTACGTGGTGCTAGCAGAGAAGAAATAGTAGTACTTATATAATGTGCTAGGTAACTACTTAATATAATCTGGGGGCACGGCAGTGCCCCCGCCAAGTCGAGCAAAAAAGCGGCACGGCCGTACCATCCTTTTCTCGAAGCAATTCAGGCCATTTTCGACCCCCTATAACTTCGTTGTGGATAAAGCTAGAAACCTGAATTTTTAGTAACCAAGCAGGCATTGTATAAATACAGTATATTTCAAATTTCATTCAATTTGAACCAGTAGTTTAAGAATTATAACTAGTCAAAGTTTCTTAATTTCGTCACTCACTGACTGACCGATCATCAAAACTCTAAGGCACTTTTAGCAGACATAGAAGCTTCAAATTTGGAACACAATTAGTGTTTAGTGTATAGATCAAGGAAAAACTAAAATATTTTGCAATTTCACTCCAGATTTCTAGATACATCAACTGCATAAATAACTTTGTAATCCTATATAAAGGTATAGGATTACAAAGTTACATTTGCAGTTAATGAATCACTGTACTTGTATAACAAAGTTACATTTGCAGTGAATGAATGTACATGTATATAATATAATGGAATAATAGGTGTAGATAGGTACATAGATATAATTATGTTCAAAGGTAACTTGTAAAAGGAAAAAAAATAGGACTATCTACAAAAAGAAATGAGATGCCATCAAAAACATAACTTGTAAAAAAACCCAAGTCTCGCAACTCAGTTCTTCTACCGTAAAAACTTGTGAGATCCATGTAATACCAAGTCGGTTAATTTATTCAGTTCCTACTTAAGGTTCCTTCTGTCTTAAGTTATTACGTAATTAGCTAACCTAACAAGTAACAACATCTTATAGTGACCATATCAATATTAAAAATCTTTTATGTTTTAAATAAATAGATTGACTTGGCAATCGCACTAAACAAATATAATATGTAGGTAGATATTACTTGTGAGATACATTGTGTTTTCATGCGATGGTCAAGTCGATCTATTTATTTAAAACATAAAAGATTTTTAATATTGATATGGTCACTATAAGATGTTGTTACTTGTTAGGTTAGCTAATTACGTAATAACTTAAGACAGAAGGAACCTTAAGTAGGAACTGAATAAATTAACCGACTTGGTATTACATTGATCTCACAACTTTTTACGGTAGAAGAACTGAGTTGCGAGACTTGGGTTTTTTACAAGTTATGTTTTTGATGGCTTACCTTTTTATCTTTCTCGCTATCTTATCTCGCTTTGCTTTGGTATTCTTATTTTTACACCTTGGGTTACATTATTGAAGTTTTATTGAGGATCCCAATTTTTTTTGAAAATATAATATAGCCTATGTCACCCGGGGATAGTGTAGCTTCCCAACAACACTGAAAGAATTTTTCAAATCGGTTCTGTAGTTTCGGAGCCTATTAAATGCAAACAAACAATCAAATCTTTCCTCTTTATAATATTACTAGCTGCCCGGACAGACTTCGTTCTGTCAAAAGTTTTTTTTTTGAGATGTAAGCTTTCCTATCTTTCAAGTTGGATCAAACTGCACACGGTGTTGATTAAAATCGGTTTTATAGTTTAGGAGTCCATCGCGGACCAACAACGTGACACGTAATTTATATATATTAAGATTAGGTATGTGTGTTGTTACTTCTTATCATTACTATACATTAACTTTTGAGATATCAAGCAGCAGCAACAAGCAGAGATAGCAAGAGAAGCCAAGAACTTTATATAATTATGTATACCATAAATAAATTGGTAGATACTATCAATATGCCAGATGACAAAAGGCAGACGAGCATAGTGGTTGCAACTTGCAAGTGATCGTAAGTGTTTAATGGGATGAAAATCTCTATTCAAATAAAAGAAAGTTCTCAAAAAACACTAAAGAGTGAGATTATTGAGAAATACTAGAGCAAAAACTTGTTCCGCTCAAAAAAAAATTTTCTTTTAAACTCAAGCATGTAACGGAATAATAATAAGAATATTTAATCAATAATTACACTCTGAATGACTTGCAAATTCAAAGTCTAATGGTGGTCACTCACGGTCATTCCATCGCGTCATTTTTGGAGCCATGCCAAACGACATATGTCAAAATGGCGCGATTGGACATACAAATTTTTTAAATCACGCCATCAGTTTTTCACATTCACGATCAAATTTTGGCTGTATATCACGCCATTTGACGCGATGGAATGACCGTGAGTGTCCACCTTAAGGCGCTCCACCCACTGCACCGCGCCCCGTCGCGGTGCGCGGGATGGCAGATTTTACCATTGTATGCAATTATGTCAATTTATATAGAAATCACGCCTAGCACAACACACTGCCGACGCGGCACCGCGCGGGTAATTGCCCCGCGCGCAATTGTGTTATCCGTCGCTCTGCGCACCGCGGCGGTCCCGCGTCCGCGTCTTCAGTGGGTGGAGCGCCTTAATGATAGAATAATTGATACAAAACTTGCAAATTAAAAGAGATTCCGCTAAAAATTCTGAACTTAGTAGTTCGTCCGTCCATCCGTCCGTCCGTCTGTCTGTCTGTCCGTGTGTCCGTCTGTCCGTCTGTCCGTCTGTCCGTCTGTCCATCTGTCCGTCTATCCATCCGTCTGTCCGAAGCAAAGCGCCGAGACCCTTAGTTTATAAAAACTCCAGAACCGTAGCATAAAAAGATTGTTGAAGTTGATTAAAGAGGTTATTGTTTTAATTCATAGCGTGTGGCTTAAACCTACAAACTATAGGGTAGTTTGTGGTATCTTTGAAAAGGTCTTTGCGAAATATTTGGCTTTAAAGTGCTAATTTAGGTTAGAGTCAAGTGCCGTGTCAACAGTTAGAGTTGAACAAGTGAAAAAATTCTCAAAAATAGGTTATATGATGAATTTACAAGGAAAAATATCACGGTTGTGTTAGCTTAAGTAGAACAGTTAATGAATAATAGTCGATAAAACTACTTCAGAACCCTACATTGCGCGTGGCCTAACACGCAATTACACGGTTTTTTAGAATCTTGGATAAATGAATGAAATGCTTGTAAGATCAGAAATTTGACCTAGAATAGCTCAATTTTATTTAAAAAAAGTTTTACACCGCCAAACTTTAGAACATGTACCAAAACAGGGAACGTACTTCAATTGTATTTGTACTCTGATAAAAGTTCCCGAGGCGGAGACATGCCTAAATGTTTTGAAGAATTTTATTTTGGTTATCTTTTTTGTGATTTATTTTGATTATAAATATAATTTTCGTTTTACTAAGAGTTTCAGAACAATTCCATGCCGGATTGCCGTGCCAAGGTTTTGATTCCCAGCGAGGCAACAATGTATGTAGTCTAGTGTCTGTGTGTTGTCCATGACACCCACGACACAGGGAATCCTTAGTGTTATTTTTGCGTAGCGTTATTTTTGAAGTGAATTGTTTTTAAATATTCATTTCAAATATATTTTTTTAATATTTTTTATTGAATTTTTTTTTGAAGCTTCACTTCTACCTACTATGTGTCCCAGCACACTTTTTTTTTTTCAAAGCGTTGTTGATAACTTTGTGTAACTGTTAAGTGATGACTATGGACGATGATTCGCTTAATACCATCAAGTAGATCAACTGCTCGTTTATCAGCACATACATTTTATAACTAGAATTAAATTTATAGAAAACTTTTCATCCCGGATAATGATTATGTTCCCACGAGACAAGACGTATAATTTAATATGGCGGTTTTGCTGATAGATGAGAAATTAATATTTTTAATGTAATGTGTACAAACTAGTAGTAAAATATTTCATTTTTTTATTTATTCAATTAATCACGTATTGAATAATTGATTCTATTACGTTACAGTAGTCATGTATCATTCAATGCGACGCTTGTTTAGTATTCCTAATCTAATAAATATCATTCACAACTGAGAATAATGTTCTGTATAAATGCATATTTGACGGAGTGAGTAGAATAAGCGATTTAAGAGTGATAATTTTTAGTACGTGTATATTACTCAACTATACAATCAGTTTTTTTATTAGATATTAGGTACTATTGCCCTTAATTTTTTTACTTTTTATGGAAATGAGTAACAGTATGGTGGTCTTTCAACATTCCTCAATATTAAGAAGGCGTTAATAATATAGTACGATAAAAGCAACAACCCATAATAAAATTGTCCCACTGCTGGGCTCGGGGTCTCCTCTCAGAAAGCGAGGGTAAGGCCATAGTCTACCACGCTGGCCAAGTGCAGATTGGTAGACTTCACACACCTTCGAGAACTTTTATGGAGAACTCTCCGGTGTGCAGGTTTCCTCACGATGTTTTCCTTCACCGAAGCAAGTGATAATTAACTTGTAATACGCACATAATTATGATGATGATTTGAACTCAGGCCCCTTCGTTCGAGAGACCAACGTTCTACCGCTAGGCTATCACTGCTGATATAATATCGTATAATAGTATAATAATAAGCTGACAGAGCTGCCTACTAAGCTGAATAATCGACTTCGAAATTATGGATAACGCAAAAACTGCTCGTCAAATCTCGCTCAAATTTAAATGGGACTACATGACAAGCACCAGCTTTCTAATTTAAAAATAATCATCAAAATCGGTACACCCAACAAAAAGTTATGAGGTACCATATAAAATAATACAGTGGAATTGAGAACCTCCTCCTTTTTAATTTTTTTTTTTAAGGCGAGCTTATTCGACCGTTGTAGGCATTTTGTTCACTGCCCTTTACCCCGCTCCCCTGAGTGTAAACTCGACCGCCACGCCGTGAGCCGGCCGCGCGCGGCTGTGAGGTTAATGACCCCGTGCGTAGCTGTAGATCCTACATAGCCTAGTTGGTAGTGGACCTGCCTGCGAACTGCGAAGCGAGGGGTTTCGGGTTCGATTTCCGGCCGGGGCAAATATTTATGTGACAGATAAATATTTGTACTCGTGTCATGGCTGTTATTGTGATGTGTTATATGTGTAGTACATGCCACCCGCGACACAGGTAAATACTTGTAACCTACTGCGGGGGTATGAGTGTGGAAGGGTTTTATTAATATTATTATTATTATTATTATTAGTAACTGCTCTGAGTTGGGGTGTAAGTATACTTTATTTTGATTTATTCATTGGAATTTTAGGTGTAATAAAATAAGAGTAATGATAATTTTAGCTTATCCAGTGGAGACTAGAGGTGAGTGGAGACTGACTTGAAATTTTATGATACGAAACTGTCCAATGGAGACTAGAGGTGAGTGGAGACTGACTTGAAATTTTATGATACGAAACTGTCCAGTGGAGACTAGAGGTGAGTGGAGACTG
The DNA here is from genome assembly GCA_911387775.1 of Thymelicus sylvestris. NCBI lineage: Eukaryota > Metazoa > Arthropoda > Insecta > Lepidoptera > Hesperiidae > Thymelicus > Thymelicus sylvestris. Next base: position 30,598,327 of record OU426885.1, on the reverse strand, counting down.
ACTTGAAATTTTATGATACGAAACTGTCCAGTGGAGACTAGAGGTGAGTGGAGACTGACTTGAAATTTTATGATACGAATCTGGCCAGTGGAGACTAGAGGTGAGTGGAGACTGACTTGAAATTTTATGATACGAAACTGTCCAGTGGAGACTAGAGGTGAGTGGAGACTGACTTGAAATTTTATGATACGAAACTGTCCAGTGGAGACTAGAGGTGAGTGGAGACTGACTTGAAATTTTATGAAACGAAACTGTCCAGTGGAGACTAGAGGTGAGTGGAGACTGACTTGAAATTTTATGAAACGAAACTGTCCAGTGGAGACTAGAGTTGAGTGGAGACTGACTTGAAATTTTATGAAACGAAACTGTCCAGTGGAGACTAGAGGTGAGTGCAGACTGACTTGAAATTTTATGAAACGAAACTGTCCAGTGGAGACTAAAGGTGAGTGGATAACAAATAAGTAGGTACTTACATACAAAATTGACTAATATCATCTAAATACTAACAAAAAATAACCAACTTCAAAATAACTCGAAAACTACTTGTCAAATCTCCCTCAAATTTATGTGGAACCACATGATACGCACCAGCTTTCTATCAAAAAAAGAATCATCAAAATCGGTTCACCTACAAATAAGTAGGTACTTACATACAAAATTGACTAATATCATCTAAATACTAACAAAAAGTAACCAACTTCAAAATCGAAACGAGCTTTTTTTTCAAAATGGCGGACTTGTAGGTATGCCAGGTTCCGTACAAAAATCTTCAAACCCTTTGGATAAGATATTTTACAAGTATGTTGAGAATGATAAAAAGTATAAGAATAATTTAAAATAAAATACCTAAAGATACGTAAAAAATAATAAAAACAAAAAAATTAAAATGTGTGCCATTCACACGTGTTAGAACTTAGAAGTGAAACCTTCAAAAATTTTGTTTTCAAGATAATGAGACGAATGTAAAATTTCGGGAAGATGATAATTGTAGGTTTTACTATTCCACTCCACTCCACTCCACTCCACAAATTTTGACTTTTGACTTTTTTGCCTTTTTTGACTTTAGACTTTAGACTTTTTTGACTTTTTTTGACGTTTTTGACTTGACTGTTGACTTTTGACTTTTTTGACTTTTTTTACTTTTTTGACTTTGACTTTTCTTACTTTTTTCACTTTATTGACTTTTTTGACTTTTGACTTTTTTGACTTGACTTTTTTTACTTTTTTGACTTGACTTTTTTGACTTTTTTGACTTTTGACTTTTGACTTTTGACTTTTTTGAATTTTGACTTTGACTTTTTTGGCTTTTTTGACTTTTTTGACTTTTGACTTTTTTGACTTTTGACTTTTTTGACTTTTGACCTTTTTGACTTTTGACTTTTGACTTTTTTGACTTTTTTGACTTTTTTTACTTTTTTGACTTTAGACTTTTGACTTTTTTGACTTTTGACTTTTGACTTTTTTGAATTTTGACTTTTTTGACTTTTTTGACTTTTGACTTTTTTGACTTTGACTTTTTTGACTTTTGACTTTTTTGACTTTTGACTTTTGACTTTTTTGAATTTTTACTTTTTTGACTTTTGACTTTTTTGACTTTGACTTTTTTGACTTTTTTGACTTGACTTTTATGACTTTTTTGACTTTTGACTTTTGACTTTTTTGAATTTTGACCTTTTTGACTTTTGACTTTTGACTTTTTTGACTTTTTTGACTTTTTTGACTTTTTAGACTTTAGACTTTTGACTTTTGACTTTTTTGACTTTTGACTTTTGACTTTTTTGAATTTTGACTTTTTTGACTTTTTTGACTTTTGACTTTTTTGACTTTGACTTTTTTGACTTTTTTGACTTGACTTTTTTGACTTTTGACTTTTGACTTTTTTGAATTTTGACTTTTTTGACTTTTGACTTTTTTGACTTTGACTTTTTTGACTTGACTTTTTTGACTTTTTTGACTTTTTACTTTTGACTTTTGACTTTTTTGACTTTTTTGACTTTTTTGAATTTCGACTTTTGACTTTTTTGACTTTTTTGACATTTTTGACTTTCGACTTTTTTGACTTTTGACTTCAAGAAGTTTTCACTTCAATAATCATTTTTTCAAAACAATTTTCCATTTATTTCATAACGCGCCTAAATAAGGTATAACTTCAAAAAAGAAAACTGTCTCTCAAGCTCCCAGCCGTCACGACGAGTCGTTTGGCGACTGACACATGCTCAAGGGTGGTAGCTATCCATGCGAACCCCATGGAGAAATAATAATAGTAATAATGGTATTAAATTTAAAATCAATATTACCAATATAATCCCTCGAGGGGCCCTACTACCAGCGGGCCGGATTTAGTCGCCTTTTACGACACCCATCCGGCTTGGGATAGTATTAGATAATAATTGTGTAATTAGCACTTGACTTATACCAATACCCAAATACTATAATAGTAACTAAAGTATAAAAACGAAAAAATTTTATTATTTCAAATTACAGCAGTGTGGATACTTTGGACAGTACCTAATACGTAATATAAGTTCAGAAGGCGCGCGCGCCAAATTCGAAATTAAAATTAGTGTCGGAAATTCGACAACGTGCGGCTGCGATGCCGATTAGCACAGGTCCTACCTCGAAGGCGACTGGCGCGAGAGTAAAATTGAGTAAATTAACGCGTCGGGCGTTTCGTTGCTAGTGGAAAGGGAAAAAATAGAAATTGAAAGGGAAGTTTTTCAAAATTTCAAATTATGATCAGAAAGAAATATTGGTATCTATAGGACCTATACTGTGGTATATTTTTTATTATCTGGAAGCGATTAAAACGCGAATAAAACGCCATTTTTATGCCAGATTAGACCCCACTTTGTGATTTATTTCTATCCAATGAAATAATTGCTATCGTGTATCTAGTATGAGGGAACGAAAGAACAAAGACTGTAAAATAACATATATTTTTTTTAGAATTGTATTATGTACCATTTATGAACAAAACACCTTCAAAAATACCATTTCTTGGGATAATATCGCCTTAAAACTATCACGGCTACTTCATCGGAGTTTTTATCTTTTGCAGGCAACGCACGAGTAATTGTATTGTAGCAGAGTTATAATTTTATTTCCTCAAAGAAACAAAGTTTAATTACTGTTATTTTTTAACCGACTTCAAAAATGGAGGAGGTATTCAATTCGACTGTATTTTTTTATTTTTTTTATGTTTGTTACCTCAGAACTTTCGACTGGGTGAACCGATTTTGATGATTATTTTTTTAATCGAAAGCTAGTGCTAATCATGTCGTCCTACTTAAATTTGAGCTAGATCTGACGAGTAGTTTTTGAGTTATTTAGAAGTCGGTTATTTTTTCTTGGTAAAATTCATACAGACCACAAATCAGAACTCCCAGACTTACCTAGGACAATTTGAAACTGTGCATATTGAAATCCGCGAAATAGTCTGGCTGGAACTTGGTGTTATTCGAGGAAGTTGATTACACACTTGTGTTACACAAGTTCTATCGCAGGATACTAAATAATAAATTAATAATCTAAATTTTACTAACAAAAAATAACCGACTTCAAAGTCTCAAAAACTACATAGTTGTCAGATCTCGTTCAAATTTACGTGAGACCATTTGACAAGCGCCTGCTTTCGATTAAAAAAAGAATCATCGAAATCGGTTGGCGTGATATTGAGTTATTCGTCAATTTGTCGCGCACATTTTAACACAAATTTACGACTTATGTGGTTTTCTCATGGATGCCATTGTCAAATCTCAATAAAATTTATGTGGGACCACATGACAGCCACCAGCTTTCGATTAAAAAAAAGAATCATCAAAATCGGTTCGCCCAGTCCAAAGTTCTGAGGTAACAAACATAAAAAAAAAATACAGTCGAATTGAGAACCTCCTCCTGTTTTGTAGTCGGTTAAAAACACTTTAAAACACTCATACCCCCGTAGTAGGTTTTTACCTACCTGTATCGCGGGTGGCATGGACGAAACATAATATATACGAGTACATACACAATAACACCCGTGACCCGAATACATATATCGTTATCAAGTATTGTTAACACATGTTTATTGTTCTCATGTAAGTTTTAAAATAAAAATAAATTTTATTATTATTATAATTTTGAATGGTGTTGCCGAAACTATGGGATGCGACCGATTGTGATACAGTGCAGATAAATATTATTGAACGCATTCCTAGGGTAGATATTATTGCTGATATGTCCATGGTAATATATTTATGCTTGTTACTGTACAGTGTACATTGAAATTACTGAAGAAATAATTGAGGCATCATGAAGAATCGTCGAATCATCATGAAGTCGATTTTGCACGTAATAGTAAATTATCATGAGTACTGCATATGAATCTCTGTCATTATTCATTGCGTAATATGACTGAATAAGACTACCGTCACACGACCTAAATGAATGTTATTTTATGGTACTCGTACCTAATGATTTGAAATACTAGCATACAAGATGCGAGCATAAATAATATCGCAAACGTATTAGTTGTCATTTGTTCTTGAGCTCCTTCAGACTATGTCGTTTCGATAATGTACACTTCTGTGTTTGTAATATCTTGTGTCTTACTATCTGTGACAGTTGTGACCGATACAGCGAGAATATTAGCAGTTTTTCCAACTCCATCCATAAGTCATCAAGTGGTGTTTCGGCCAGTTACGCTGGAATTAGCAAAACGTGGCCATGAAGTCGTCGTCATCACAACCGATCCAATATTTGCCAAAGGCAAAGCTCCTGCTAACTACACAGAAGTTGATGTTCATGATATGTCCTATAACCATTGGAAAAAGTTCGTCGAAGCTTCAACCGGTAAATCAAACGACTTATACGAGCACATGAAAATTGCTATGGATCAGCTCCTTTTTATTTTCGAAAAACAAGTTGAGGTCCCTGATGTCCAAAAGATTCTTCGAGACAAGAACCAAAAGTTTGACTTACTTTTTGTAGAAGCATGTGTGAGACCAGCCCTAGTATTATCCCACGTTTTTAAGATTCCAACAATTCTGTTCAGTTCTTTTGGTGGTTTACCTGGATTGTATGAATCTGTAGGAGCACCTACACATATTTTGTATTATCCATTAGCAATCCGCCAAAAGATAAGGAAACTTACTATACGGGAAAAGATTTCTGAATACTACTCTTATTACTCAATTGAAAAACTATTTTGGGGTCTAGAAGAAACAGAAAATCGAGCATTAAAAAGAATATTCGGTCCAGATGTGCCTACTATAAACGAATTAAGGAATAACATAGAAATGGTATTTCTGAATATAAATCCTCTGTGGGATTTTAATCGGCCGGTGCCTCCTAATGTCATTTATTTGGGCGGACTGCATCAAAAAGCAAGGAAGGATCTATCAAAGGTATCTATATATTTTTTTGCTTTTCTATTTTAATTTTGCGTCCAAAACCAACATTTTGATTACGGTACCAAATGGACAGTTCAGAAGAAAAATCTTTATTATTTTTATATCTGTATCTTAATTAATTTTATAGTAATTTACTTATTAATTTCATTATGATTTGTTGATATTGACTCCAAATCGTGTGTTCAATAACTGGCCACTTTTATATTTAGTTTCACAAAATAAGAATTTCTTTAACATTTTTTTTCCAGTACATACTGGTAATTTTAGCCCTTTGTTTATTAATGACTGCTAGAACCGTGCATTTTTGTTACTAAAAATATTTTTACCTAAGTTTCTTATAATCGATATACCTATCACAAATACGTAAAGAAGATAATATCAGCTATGCATACATATTATTCAGAACTTTGCATAAACTTTGATATAACTAAACAAATCATTGATTCAGACTATACAGCACCCTAATTCACGTAACTACATATAAGACGCATCGATTGAGTTGCAGTGACGCCGCAATCAAGTTGCAGTGACGCGGCAATCAAGTTGACGTTGATTGACGTTTAGCGTCTAAACCATAATTTCGTAATTTTTGAACTGCGCGTCAACTGCACGCATCCTGCGCCGTGCGCGCCTGCCGAACTTTTCTTCGGCTATTTAGTACTTACTCTGTGTTAGTGTTGTCATATGAGAGAACAAATAGACTTATTTTAATAAATCAAATACAATTTATTATGTTTCCATTAAAAAACGTTGAAGTATATTTATTTATAATTCCAATAATGATTTTTGTGAAACTTTTTATAAAAAAAGTAATGATTTGTGCTTCAATTCACAAAAAACGTCATAATTATGTTACCTCAATATGGCAGAATGAAGGTCTTTACTTTGCCTCGTAATCCAATTAGTAATAAAAAAAGTATCAAAACAAAATGTGCGCCAAAGTTCGAGCCGACTGTGACTGCTTATTTTCGTTTTGTTTAAAAATTTTTGATTTGGAAAGATTTGGAGAACTTAAAAAACCAAACCAAAGACTTACTCAGTCGGTATGTTTTTATAAACTCCCGATCCTATTAGCCTACGTGTTCGCGCTTTAGCTTGGCGATCTCATTCATCTATTTCGTTAGCTAAGGCTAATATCCTCCATCTAAAGCGCAAACTCATTTTCACTAGAAAAAATTAAATTAATTAGGTTAGAGGTATTGTATTCAAAAACACGGTAATTAATATATATACGGACGGTACGGACGAGGCGGTTTGCGTCGTCATTCATTGTGCGCACCGCGAAGGATTGGAACAGCTTGTCTGCGTCTGCGTTCCCGCCCACCTATGACGTGGATATCTTTAAGAAAAGAGTGAATAGGCTTTTATTAAGTTAGTGCGATCAACATCCTGGACCACATCTCCACTTACCATCAGGTGGGATTGTGGTCAACCATTAACTTATTTTAAGTAAAAAAAAAAAAAATATAATTTACTTACGAGATATAATTTTACTTTCACTGACTTCTACGTCTAATTGACAAAAGTAAGCAATGAGTAACTTCTAACTTAAAGAAAGCGTCAACAAAACTGCTTAAAAACTCGTACCGAGATGTTATTTAAACGTTAAAAGTTTATGAGAATACCTGAGAGACTGCGATTGGAGACACGCACGTGAAAGTGTTTTTTTGATCGGAAAGTCACTGCAACTGCACTGCAATCGAACTTCTTTAATTACGTGAATTAGGGTGCAGGACGCTTAAGTGGCCAGTTACTGTTGAGCTTAACCGAATGAATTATAATGGCACTTAACAAACAAGCTACTGCTTTCTTAAAATGTTATAATGTCCACTATCTTGACATTTATTTATTTTTGCAACACCTTAATCTAGGGTATACAAGGGCAAAAACTTACCTAATGTCTAATGGCATTCGCTACCAGTCAGCCCTGGGTGCTGGCGAAAAAGTTACACAATCATTTAAATAAATAAATAAACGTGTCTTTTTGTGTAGATATAGCAACTAATTATAATTTTGATCTTGTAGTACTTCTGGGAAAATCAGCAACATGCGCAATAATAAATTATCATGAGTATTGCATGTGAAGCTCTGTCATTGTTCATTGCGTAATATAACTGCATAAGACTAACATCTTACGAGCTAATTAAATGTTATTTTATGGTGATGACTAGCATTACGAGAATAAATAAAATAGCAAACATGTCAGTTGTCATTTGTTCTTGATCTCCTTCATACTAAGTCGTCTTGATAATGTGTACTTCTGTGGCTGTAATATCTTGTGTGTTACTAACCGTGATAGTTGTGAACGATGCCGCGAGAATATTAGCAGTTTTTCCAACCCCATCCATAAGTCATCAAGTGGTGTTTCGGCCAGTTACGCTGGAATTAGCAAAACGTGGTCATGAAGTCGTCATCATCACAGCCGATCCAATATTTTCCAGAGGCAAAGCTCCTGCTAACTATACAGAAATTGATGTTCATGATATTTCCTACACCCCCTGGCAAGAGCTGATAGAAACCACAAGCGGTAAAACAAAGGATGTAAAGATGCATATGAAAGTCATAATGGAATACCTGCTTCTTATTTTCGAAAAACAACTCCAGTTAACCGAAATTCAAAACATTGTTCTTGGTAAAACAAGAAAGTTTGATTTGCTGTTTATTGAAGCTTGTGTAAAGCCAACCTTAGCGTTATCTCATATCTTGAAGATTCCAACGATCCAATTCAGTTCTTTTGGTGCCTTACCTGGAATGTATGAATCTGTTGGAGCGACCACACACATCTCATTTTATCCTTTACCATTACGCCAAAAGCTTTATAAACTATCTAATTTGGAAAAACTTTACGAATACTACTCTTATTTCTTAGTTGAAAAAGTATTTACTGATCTAGAAGAATATGAACATAGAGAGTTAAAAAGAATATTCGGTTCAGATATGCCTACTATAAATAAATTAAAGAATAACATAGATATGATTTTTCTGAATATAAATCCTCTGTGGGATTTTAATCGTCCGGTGCCTCCAAATGTCATTTATTTGGGCAGTCTACATCAGAATCCACGTAAGGATCTACCGAAGGTATGTTTTTAAGGATTTTCCTTAACAAGATTACATCTTTATTGCAGGAATCGCGGAATTTGATATTTGTGTATTATTAAGTCTTCTTTGTGTGAATTTTATAAGATTTGTTGTATCCTATGATTATTATAAATGTGAAATTTGTGAAAAGTGGTTTGATGTTTGTTCCTCAATCACGCCACAACTTCTTAACCGATTTGGCTGAAATTTGGAATGGAGATAACCTGAATTAACACATAGGCTACTTTTTATCCTGGAAAAGTTAAGGGTCCTGCAGGGTTTATAAAAAACCGGGCAAGTGCGTGTCAAGCCACGCGCAACGTAGAGTTGCAAAGTAGTAAGTTTATCGACTATTGCTCATTAACTACTTCAGCTTACATAGGCGTGATAATTTTTCTTGTAAATTCATCAAAATATAAACTATTTTTGAGAATTTCTTCACTTGTCTTACTCCAAGCGTTGAGCCGGCAGGGGGGGAGGGACACTTGATTCTAACCAAAATCTAATACCTTTAAACGAGCGATTCTTGTACATATATAATTATATTTTCTGAATCTCGGAAACGGCGCCAATGATTTTCATGAAATTTAGTATGCAGGGGGTTTCGGGGGCGATAAATCGATTTAGCTAGGATTCATTTTTAGAAAGTGTCGTTTTATCCGTATTTTCAGGCAATGAAAAACTGCTACAATAGACTCTTCCTGACATTTTTTGGCGAATAGCAACACGAAAGCTACTTCAGTACATGGCGATTTTTGTTAAAAAAAATTACCGAGCAAAGCTTGGTCATCCGGGTACTCAGCAATTTAAAGCCAAATATTTCACAAATAGTCTACTCGATAAGTTCAAAATGGTTGAAATTAGAGATACTGCTCTTAAAAATACGTGCGATAGCTCATTCTGTTCGGAATGATGTCTAGAAAAATATTTCGGAAGCGTTTACCAGCACGTAAAAAATTGCAAAAGTTATTGACAAAATAAAGTTGAAAAAAAAAAGTATTTTGTTTTTCGTAATCACTTCGAAACTATTAATATTTAAGAAATTTTAAAACAAGATTCTTAAAGTAGAGGAAATTTCCAAACAATGACTCGCGACTCTCGGAACTCTATCTCCATTATTTATAACTTTAATTTAACGCTGAAAATGGGTCTCCACGCTGCATTTTTAGGTTGCGCGTGCGGCGTCAAAACCGAGTTCGTCACACTCAATATTTTTTTAAGGTATTAATTATTAATTTAAAAAAATAAAAAAAATATGGTGTATTCGAAACACTTCAAAGAATTTGCTCCCGTAGGAAATTTTGCTTAAAGTTAATTTTTCAACAAGTTAGACGATTGTTAATTAACTAAATTTTCTCGAACTTCCATTTTCATTGTACATTAAAAAAAATGTTTAAGTAATTGTCCTATAAATTTTTCGCTTCGTGGAGCCCTTCTTATATACATGCTTAACGAGATCACGTCATAAAAGTTTAAAAAGTTTTAATACTTTGTGTATTATAATTTTATAAGTTGAACAAACAATTTTTTCGTTTTTTTATCGAATCGAAATTAAAAAATTGAAAAATGTTTTTATCTGTACTTTGTTATACATCGTTGTTTTTTTTATTTTTAGGTGTTTCAGAAAAAATATATAAAAAAGTTGAGAATTTGTTTATAAAAAATTGTTAAGTTAAAAAACAATGAAATTGTTGATAAAATTTTTTTTTTTTTACATTTCTATTAAAGATGGTTAATTATAATTTTTAAGAAAAAAAATTATTAACTAATTATTCAAACAATAGAAATATTAAAAAACAATTAAAAACAATTAAATATCATTATTAAGAAAAAAAATTTTTTTTCAAAAATCATAATGTTTTGTAAAGAATAAGATATTAAGAAATTTTTTCTTGAAAGCATTGAAATAGTCGTATTTGTTTATAAAAAAAAATTATAAAAAAATGAGGGAATTTTTTTTTCAAGTCATTAAATGTCTTTTATGAATGCCAAAACGATTATGTAATAATAAATTGAGAAAAAAATATTTTCAATAATATTATTTGGATTTTTCATTTTTTGTTCAACTTATAAAATTATTATATACAAAGTATTAAAACTTTTTAAACTTTTATGACGTGATCTCGTTAAGCATGTATATAAGAAGGGCTCCACGAAGCGAAAAATTTATAGGACAATTACTTACACATTTTTTTAATGTACAATGAAAATGGAAGTTCGAGAAAATTTAGTTAATTAACAATCGTCTAACTTATTGAAAAATTAACTTTAAGCAAAATTTCCTACGGGAGCAAATTCTTTGAAGTGTTTCAAATACACCATATTTTTTTTTATTTTTTTAAATTAATAATTAATACCTTAAAAAATTATTGAGTGTGACGAACTCGGTTTTGACGCCGTACGCGCAACCTAAAAATGCAGCGTGGAGACCCATTTTCAGCGTTAAATTAAAGTTATAAATAATGGAGATAGAGTTCCGAGAGTCGGGAGTCATTGTTTGGAAATTTCCTCTACTTTAAGAATCTTGTTTTAAAATTTCTTAAATATTAATAGTTTCGAAGTGATTACCAAAAACAAAATACTTTTTTTTTCAACTTTATTTTGTCAATAACTTTTGCAATTTTTTACGTGCTGGTAAACGCTTCCGAAACATTTTTCTAGACATCATTCCGAACAGAATGAGCTATCGCACGTATTTTTAAGAGCAGTATCTCTAATTTCAACCATTTTGAACTTATCGAGTAGACTAAAACAGCCCTCTGCAAAAAAGATCTTAAAAGATCCATAATAATTTTGGAAGACCTATTCAACGATACTCCACAATATAGGGTACGCGACCAATAAAAATTCATCCTCACGTTACCTGTAGATACCCTGAAAAAAAATGTTTTTCAATATTTTATTCTACGATTCTGTAGTTTTAATTTTGTATTATACTCGTACATCCATGCCAAATTACAGCTTTCTAGCACTTAGGGTCTTGGTGCTTTGCTTCGGACGGACGGACTCAGACCCCTCTTTCCCACTGGGCACACTGGGCACGTGCCCAGGGCCCCGTGATTGAGGGGGCCCCCTAGTTCCTGCCAGATCATTATTCGAATAAATCGAACCTAAAGTACTGACTGCAATACCAATTTGCTTATTACTTTTTGCTTATTACTAACATAAAAATAGTGTTCTGTCAGTCATAGGGGTTATGGGGGGGGGGTCATTTTTGTGTAGCGCCCTAGGCCGTCTGCCCCCCCCCCCCCCCCCTCTAACGCCGGCTCTGCAAAAATGCCCAGGGCCTCCAATGGGTTAAAGACGGCCTTGGACGGACGGACGAACGGACAGACGGACATGACAAGCTATAAGGGTTCCAATTTTTCCTCGGAAAACTAAAAATTGATATCCACGCGCACGATACCAGAGGCATCATCTAATAATTTATTAATAAAAAATTTCGTTTCGAAACCACTCTACTAATATAAATAATAAAGAAATTTTGGATTATCTTAATATGTATAAATTACGTGTCACATTGTTTGTCCGCGATGGACTCCTAAACTGCTTAACCGATTTTAATCAAATTTGCACACCGTGTGCAAATTTGTTCAAACTTGAAAGATAGGATAGCTTACATCTCAATTTATAGTCGCAATAATTTATATGGCAGAACAACGTTTGCCAGGTCAGCTAGTATTATATATTTATACTAGCTGCCCGGACAGACTTCGTTCTGTCAAAAGTTTTTTTTATTTTGAGATGTAAGCTATCCTATCTTTCAAGTTGGATCAAACTGCAGACGGTGTGCAAAGATTAAAATCGGTTGAGTAGTTTAGGAATCCATTGCGGACAAACAACGTGACACGTATACATTTATATATATTAAGATTATTTATAATTAAGTACATTGTTAGGAAGTTGCAATGAAGGTTATGCTATCATGCTTGATGTGTGACCTTATATTTAATAATATTGGTTTTTCCTTACGAATCATCTGAACAAATAGCAACTATTGTTATTAGTATTATGTATTATTCCACAATGAAGAATGAAAATAACTGGAGCTTGAGCAATAGATACTGAAACTTACGTATTATGATTAAAATGTTTTTTATTTGATCAATTGTTTGAGATTATATTGTAGTAAAGTAATAATTACAAATTATACACACCTACATACGAGTATGTCATAATAACTTGTTGTCAAAAACAAATGTGAATAATATTTACCTATGTTGGAATTATAATTCAAAACAAGATGACTGAAACTAATCTAATGTACATATAAAAATCTCGTGTCACGGTGTTTGTGGTCGTACTCCGAAACGGCTCGACCGATTCATATGAATTTTTTAATGTATTTTTGGTAGATATGAAAATAGTTCCTAAATTTCCTACCCATAGGGCCTAGGTGATTAGGGTTGCCAGGGGATTGGGGGCACAGCAAGTATAAAAATATTGCAACTATGCTTGCTATTTTTAAAATTAATAAGTGTCGTAACAACTGTACTTAACAATGTCAAATGATACATATTGATTATAGTCTTCGAGTACAATCTAGTGACGACGTGAACACGTTGCGTTATTTATTATTTACCCGTCACAATTCATAATATTCAAATTTTTTTTACAATCTATAATTATCGTATTAGTGAGCTATTCATGGTTTGAAGCTAATTGTCAAAAATAATTTCACTGCGTTGTAATAATTAATGGTACCTACTGATATACTAAGATCGATGGCTACCCAGGCAGGCTAATAACGGAAGGATACTTTAACCTATTAAGGTGCTCCCTCACCGGGAGCATTCACGTGTAATGTAACATTATAGATTCGTCTTTGAGCATTACATTACAATAATACCTCCCTGACTAACGAGCATTCGCGTGTAATGTAACATTATAGATTCGACTTTGAGCATTACATTACAATACTACCTCCCTGACTGACGAGCATTCGCGTGTAATGTAACATTATAGATTCGACATTATTATTAATGTTACAAGTTGTAACAAGATATTACACATTGTATCATTACAAGGTGCGCATTGTAATGCTCGGTTCTCCTCCTTCACTGATGTAATGCTCAAATCTGTAACGTTACATTACACGCGAATGCTCGCGGTGAGGGAGCACCTTTAATAATATTAGTGACTTATTTATAACATTGTTAACACCAAGTCAAATTCTGTCTCTTGTGCAGTGGCATAGGATAGTTTTCATTAGAGAAAAATAAACCTGATGAAACTCTCCTTTGACTGCAACTTATTTAACCTTAAATTAATAATTTGAAGCTGCTTTCTTCTCATGGTTAAACAAAAAGTACTTAATTTTTTTTTTTACTTTTCAGGACTTGAAATCTTATTTAGATTCTTCTACAAATGGAGTTATTTACATGAGTCTTGGGACGAATGTCAAACCGTCGATGCTACCTCGAGAGACGGTTAAAATATTTCTCAATGTTTTTGCTTCTCTGCCCTACAATGTCCTTTGGAAATGGGACCAAGATGAATTGGAAGGAAAACCAAAAAATGTGAGAATATCGAAATGGTTCCCGCAATCTGATTTACTTTGTAAGTAATTTTATTTTTAGAATAAAATGGAATAGATTTATTTATTTCCGTGACACGAACATAGATAATAAAAAATATATAAAAAAGAAAACAAAGAGAAAAAGTCCTAATCAATTAGCATGTGTCTAGTGGTCCTGAAAATGGTGCTCACTCAGCATAATGCCGTAGTGTTGGCTACGGCGCTGATTTTCAGTAAGTCCATTTAATGATGTTTGATTGATGGACGTCAGTGTGACATTTGCTAACAGATTTGAAAGTGAGACGGTATTAGGACGCATTTCCGACAAATCACGCTAAAAAGTGAGGGGAAGGCAGAGAGATCCAGTTTCGTTTACAAAGTTCTTGGTCTATACGAACGTACGCAATGATACTTTACAAAAATAATACAAAGATAATGATTACGTAGATGATGATAACCAATCGTTTTTTGTTTTTCAGATCATCCAAACATAAAACTGTTCATCACCCAAGGTGGTCTGCAGTCCACAGATGAGGCCATAACAGCTGGAGTTCCTCTTCTCGGTATACCGATGCTAGGAGACCAATGGTACAACACCGAATTGTATAAAGTTTATGAAATTGGAGATTCACTCGACGTAGAACAACTTACCGAAGAAAAACTATTGAATGCTATTAATAAAGTTTTGAAGGATGACAGGTTAGTAAAAGTAATAAAATAAGATAAAAATGACGATAATAGATTTTTGGTGAGTATCTTTATGTGATATTGAGTAACATGTACGACGACAGGCTAGTTAGTAGCGACCCTGCCTGCGAAGCGAGGGGTCCCGGGTTCGATTCCTGGCCGAGGCAGATATTTATGTAACAGATAAATATTTGTACTCGGGTCATGGGTGTAATTGTGATGTGTGAGTGTGATTGTGTGATTGTGATATGTGTCGTCCATGTCACCCGCGACACAGATAAATAACTTACTGGGGGGACATGAGTGTCTAAGCTTTTATTTAATTATTATTATTTATGTATAACACCCACACCCGAAAAAATGTTCAAACACATTCATTACTTACCTTGTGATAAAACCTCTTTACTTAATTACATTTTATAATCCTGCGGGAATAGATGATTTTCCCGGGATAAAATTACAAGCAATGCGAAAACAACACAATAATATCTCAGGGTCAGATGTATAAAACGCACTTAGACTTGCACTTTGTTCAGATATAATTACTAGATGACTAACAATTGTATTGAATGACTGACAGTTTATTAGTATTATTATATGTTACCATTATTTCTTCTGTGAAAAAATTAAGTCATCTAAAACTTTTACGTAACGTTTTAGTATTAACTTCGATCCTTCTCTTTATAACTGGTACCTATAGTATTTCTTATTTAATATCATTATTTAACCTGTCCGAACAGTTTTGTACCATGTTATTATTCCCGAATCTATATGTATAAAACACAACAAATGTTTTTATGGGTGTGCTTTATAGACTTTGAAACCATCGATGTGCCCCAAAATGGTTTAATTTGAAAGGCCATAATGCGAAGATGGTTTGAGACCACTAAAACAATGCATTAGAGAAATTTTAGATTTTCACTTTTTCCATATAATTGTTTTGCATAATAGCACACGTTGGATATCCATCACATATTTATATATTACAGGGTTATATACCTAACACAAGAAAGCAAGTATATAGCTAACCAACTTACGTAACTATTACAGTAGGTAGATTGTAGCAGATAGGTAATTACTACTTAAAATAATTATCATACAAACAAAACAATCATTTATAAATCAAGTTGTAGCTGTAAACACCATAATATCTGTTTTTATTCAAATATACAAGAATAGAATGAACAGTCATTTCTTAAATTGATATTTAATGAGTGATATTGTGTACGTCACTTGGTAAGTTAGTCCGATCTATTTAATTATGTATTATATTGTGTTATCTTATCTTATATGTCATTTCTTAAATTGATATTTAATGAGTGATATTGTGTACGTCACTTGGTAAGTTAGTCCGATCTATTTAATTATGTATTATATTGTGTTATCTTATCTTATATGTCATTTCTTAAATTGATATTTAATGAGTGATATTGTGTACGTCACTTGGTAAGTTAGTCCGATCTATTTAATTATGTATTATATTGTGTTATCTTATCTTATATGTCATTTCTTAAATTGATATTTAATGAGTGATATTGTGTACGTCACTTGGTAAGTTAGTCCGATCTATTTAATTATGTATTATATTGTGTTATCTTATCTTATATGTCATTTCTTAAATTGATATTTAATGAGTGATATTGTGTACGTCACTTGGTAAGTTAGTCCGATCTATTTAATTATGTATTATATTGTGTTATCTTATCTTATATGTCATTTCTTAAATTTATATTTAATGAGTGATATTGTGTACTAGTAAAATGTACTATAGGTATCTATACAAGCATAAGGATAAAATGTTAAAATTATTTTTTTGTCTTAACAATTTTAAAAATTATAAGCAAAAGAAGGGAAAATAATAAATAATCATTTTTGTTTGTCATCGTGTTTAACCGCGTATCACGCAAATACTATTGCAACAAATTGGATACGGTTTACAATTTTATTGTTGGATATCTAACTGGTACGTGTTTCATCCTCATACGTTGTATTTTGTCCCATAATGATCGAATTAGGCGCTCCACCCACTGAAGACGCGTCCCGCCGCGGTGCGCGGAGCGACGGATAACGCGCGCGGCGACGCGGTGATGCAGATTACGACGGCATAAACTCATATGTTCACCGCGCGATCTGTCATATCCCGCGGCACGCTCCGCGCTCCCGCGCAGATTGGCAGAAAACGCGCGCGGGGCGCCTTCCCGCGCGTTTCCGCGTCGGCAGTGTGTTGTGCTAGGCGTGATTTCTATATAAATTGAGATACTTGCATACAATGGTAAAATCTGCCATCCCGCGCTCCGCGACGGGGCGCGATGCAGTGGGTGGAGCGCCTTACAGACACATTGAAGCTCGTATGTCTTTATAACATCCTAATTATTCCTACTAATCAATGATGTTGTATGTTGCTACTAATACTAAAATGTGAAAGTTAGTAAGGATGTTTGTTGCTCTTACACGCAAAAACTGCTGACCGGATTTTCATGTAACTTAGCACATAGGTAGACTAAGATCTGGATTAGGATATAGGGTAATTAAAATCCCGGAAAATGCGAACGAAGCCGCGGACAAAGTGTTAGTCCTTATTACAGTATCGTTAGATCATTCGTCTCTGATATTTTTTCAGGTACCGTAAGAACATAGTTAGCCTCAAAGCCTTAATGCGAGACCAGCCTCAGACTTCGTTAGAGCGCGCCGTCTGGTGGACGGAATACGTACTACGTCACGGAGGAGCGAAGCATCTCCGCTCGCCAGCCGCTAACATCTCTTGGGCAGAGTACTTGGAACTAGAATTAGTAGCTGTAGTATTAGCAACTCTTGTAGCTTTAATTATAATACTTGTCATTGCAACCAAATATTCTTGGAGATTTCTGGTGTCACCTCTGAAATTAAAGACGAAGACCGGTTAACGAACAAAAGAAAATATCTTTTAATAGTTTAAAAACCAAATACACGGTTTTATAGTGTCAATTTAGGTACTGAATAAATTGTGACCTGGTGCCAAACCTGTGTGTAGCTATCAGGTCATGCTTATCATAAAAATACAACAGTTCTATCAGAACTAAAGCACAATTAATCTAATTAGGCATGACCTGTAGTGGACATAGAGTCATAAAAATACAGATGATGTAAAATGGCTTTATTGGCACATTCCAAATATATTGTGTCTTTAGTAAATTCTTACGCAGTCTGTTCTTATATAATTCTTACGTAGTTTGGAATCGTATAACTTTGGCGCTCCACCCACTGAAGACGCGTCCCGCCGCGGTGCGCAGAGCGACGGATAACACAACTGCGCGCGGGGCAATTTCCCGCGCGGTGCCGCGTCGGCAGTGTGTTGTGCTAGGCGTGATTTCTATATAAATTGACATAATTGCATACAATGGTAAAATCTGCCATCCCGCGCACCGCGACGGGGCGCGGTGCAGTGGGTGGAGCGCCTTATATTTAAGGCCATGTTAATTACTCTTGAGACTTATGAATAATATTTAACCACAATAAGCCATTAAAGAACAAAGAAGATATTGTTACATAAACGATTATAAATTGTTTAATATATTTCAATTTAGTTCATTTATTTATTTAATTTATTTCAATGTAGTGTAATTTTCAAATAGGACACGTAAAGTATTTGATGCTTACTTTTAAGCATTCATTTTTTTGTTAAATAAATAAAAACATATTCAAACTTAAACTTTGTTTGTTTGTCAACGCCTGTAAGGGTTGCGCGCATTGACGGCAATTTTATGACGAATATAAATATATAAATAATAAATGTTATTATTATAGCGCAGCCAAATTTTTTTATGGAAATAGCCGGCAAACGAGCTGACGATCCAACTGATGGTGAGTGAACACCAGCAACACCAAAGGCATCAATGATGCGTTGTCAGCCAAGAAAAAGAGAAGAAAAGAAAGAAAGAAAGAAAGAAAGAGAAAAGATGAAAAGAAAAGTTTTACCGTCGGAATGCGCTTGCAGGCATCGGCAATAATACCGACTATACCGAGGGATACGGACACACCTTGCCGCCAGTGGTCGTAGGTCCTTAATGGGCTATAAAAGGGGCTATAATAATTTTAGCTCCTTAAGCCTTCCATTTTAGAGCACCCTACTCCAATGGAACGAAGCTATGACGCCAGGTCCCTCCTTAAGGTCTTTGAATCCTGTACTACCCAGATTGATCTTAACAGTACTCCTGCGAAGATGTAGGGTAATATAGTCTAGCTACCTTCTGAAATTAATACGTTTCTTGGTCGCCGCATCGCAGAGCAAGAAATACTTCGGGTCTTTTTTTCTCTTCGTCTTGTACGCCTTTACTTTACCATAATACGCCTTAATATGTGAAGCCTTTACCGGTATAATTTTAATGGGTGATGGTTTATACCACTTATAATGATTATAATGATGATATAAAAAACATAGTCATGAGATAACTATTGATGTTACCTAATGACTTCTTCAGGTTATCCTGCATAATGATTATAACGATTAAACCCAAAAAATACGCTCACCAGTTATTAATAATCTAAAATAATCAGGTGAGAAACCTTGAATAAATTAATCTTATTTCACCCATAATGTTGAAGTTGCAGTGAAATACAGAATGTAACAACAAATTTATTAATTAAAAAAAAAGTAAAACTCAAAAACTACCATATAAATGGAAATTTTAGTTATCAAGTTTTTCAAATGAATGTAGTAAAAAGCAATTTGAAAAAAAAACTTTTTACCAACTTTTAGTAAAGACCAGTTAGAGGAAACAGGAAATCAGCAGTTAAAAAAGAGCCTTTTTCAAACGCTTGCTTCACATAAAGATATAGGGGAACACCGATAAGCTTAACTTTATATGTAGAATAAAAGGGTGCGTGTACTTTTGTACGCGCGTGAGAAGTTATACTTCTTTGACATAATTAATAAATATTTAACCCCCTCAACATCTCTCAATTACATATTCAAAATTCCCTCCCTGATTTTGAATACAGGCCCTCAACCTCATAGGCCAGTAGTGAATCGTAGCACGCACGAGGTTCGTGTCTATATCAGCCATTGCTTTAATCAAGGATGCTTTGAGAAACTCCAAATTCTGGTGAGATTAAGCGCAGGATTTCTGCTCCAATGGTTGCCATTTTTTGTATCCAACGAATGTGTGTGCCAATCGTCGTGCCTGATAAAGTAAATTTTATGAGCAATCAGCTAGTTTTGTGTCTTGCTTTTCGATGAGCTGGCGTTGGATCTTGTTGGAATACTTATTGTGGATTTTCGATATTTTTTTAAAGAAGAAGTTCCATAACCTTTGCAAGGACAGCATTCTGATACTCAAAAACACTGAGTTTCAAGTTTTTTTCACAGAGAAACATCACAGATGAGCCCAAATATGGGACTCCAAATCAAACAATGATTGATGCACGATAATTCCCACGTTGAATTATTAAAATACGCCTGCTTTCTTCTTTATTGATATGGACAGAATATTTTATTACTTTGTTTTTTGTAACATTCTTCAATGTCACAACATTTTTGGTATAAAAAAGGATTTGATAGTATTTTTTTCTCGCGTACCTTCTTAACAAAGCCGTTCATCTCTCGAGGCTTAATTTTTTTAGAGGTTCATTACGGAAATGTTCTATTTGTCGTCGATAAGCTCAGGGTCCAAGATCTTCATTTAACATTCACTTGATGATAGTTTTGCTTATCTTTACATGAATAGCTAAAATGGTTTCCTTCAGACGGGATTTAGTTGGATTCACGCTCGTACGGCTTTGATGATTTCTGGCGTTCTAGCCGTAAAGGTCGCGCCTACCTTTTTGAGGTAACACACATGAAAAAAATACAGTCGAATTGAAAACCTCCTCCTTTTTTTGAAGTCGGTAAAAATTTGAAAAATATTATTAAACCAATTGAGCGAAGGCAAATTTTGCGCTTTGTAATAAGAGTACTCACACTAACTACGACAACTGACATGACTCCTTACGCGAAGTTATTATATACTCATTGACCAAGTTACTCTATGTCATTGACAATTACTAGCATAGCCTTGTGTCTGTGTTCCGTGAGCATAGCCATGACAACTGCAAGACAACGCATTATATTATATCTATGATATTATACTTCGATGTTGCATCCTCAAGATTTAAATAACCATGTAGTTGTCCTTCGAGACACTGCATCGTCACACATTTGGAGTATATGAAAATAAAACAATAATAAGAGTCAAATATCTAGTCTATGTTGTTGCCATCACATCACTATTGTATATACCCAGCCCTAAAATGTCATTCGTTTTTCGTGTGCTGCATCGTCGTTAGTGTCATTACTTATAAATAATTTAAATAATATTATAATAACATTAAAAACTCGTGTTTTGGATTATTTTGGCTCATAACTAATAGGCGGAAAACATAAGAAAAGAATAAATGAAACTGAATCAGAAATAAATGAAGTTATGCAATCTTCGCAATGGAATTCAAGTTTGGTTGTCTAATATCTGACGAATTATTGTACGTTATGATTACTTGAAATGTTAGTAATTCAATAAATATTGGTATCCTAAAATGTTAAATCTGATTCCAAACACGGAATCTTATAATATTTCATATTATTTGATACAAAAGAAAATTTTTTTCCTGAGTGATGACTGTTGAAACGTGATGTCATGTCATTCGAAAAGTACTAACTATTATTTTGTCCACCAACCTTGTCGTAGTAGCCTGTAACCTGTTGACTTGCCAGTTCAGTTACCTTGTTTCATAAAGTGGTAATACGCGATATTATCCAGGAACAAAAATATCTTACTTTCTTAATGTGGTGTCACGAGATGGCATCCTGAAAGTAAATCACATACCTACTTAACAGGCCTTGCACTATACTATCCAGAAACAAGAATATCTTACTTTCTTAACATGGTGTAACGAGATGGCATCCTGAAAGTTAACCACATGCTTACCAGGCCTTGCGTTATATTATCCAGAAACATAAATAATACATATTATGTTACTTTCTTAACGTGGTGACACGAGATGTCATCCGAAAGTAAATCACATAAATACCTAGTTTTGCAGAATCGTATTTCCATTCGGAAACACCGATATGTCCTGCGGGAAATGCGGCCATTATAATATATTTGAGGCAGATGAACCAGTACTCCTCAAAATACCACAGAAAATCCTAGCTATGCCAGGCGAAGCTAAGAAACTGGAACAATAACCACGGAACAGAATTAGAGAAGCTGATTAAATCTCTGAACATTGGGAAAAATCCTCCAGGGTTGGCTAAATAAGGAAGATAAAAAGTAAAATGTACTAAAGATATAGAGATAAACGACTAGTCAGATAGACTAAACAACATTAATATCAAAAAGATATCTAAAAGCCATAGGAGTAACATTTTGCTACTACGACGGACAGCCAATTGCTGTACCGAGGAGGAACACCAGGGGGGACAATTCGTTGGAACTGACATCATGCTGATGTCTTACCGCCATCTATGCAACTTGAGGGCGCTGATGGCGCATCGAAATTTATCTATACTCTTTACCCCTTATATTAATATATTCCTTGAGGAATAACTACACGACGCAGCTGCGGGCTCAAGCGCCGCCGCTGCCTGCCGCGACCCCTCGCGACCGCCAAGCAGACCAGAGACGCAGATGGAGGTACCAAATTCCAGCCGTACACAATTTTATTGTAATAATTGGTGAGCAAACCCACTGAACTATCCTATGTATGAGGATAACAGATCCTCTTAAATCTTTTTTCTTACTCGAACAATGGAAACAATAAACCCACCATGTTCAAATCGGAAACAAATAATTTCAATAATTTTACATTGACATTATTTTTGTATTTGAGTGTTTTATCATACCTGTTCATTTATTTCTCTGATACTCTTAGCATCCAAGAGCTCAGTGCCTCTCTTTAGATTCATTTTGTATCTAAACCGAATAAATAGTGTGCATAGTTACCCATACACCGTC
The DNA here is from genome assembly GCA_911387775.1 of Thymelicus sylvestris. Lineage (NCBI taxonomy): Eukaryota > Metazoa > Arthropoda > Insecta > Lepidoptera > Hesperiidae > Thymelicus > Thymelicus sylvestris. Next base: position 30,575,684 of record OU426885.1, on the reverse strand, counting down.
GCCAGATGGCTGATATAAATGCAAACATTTAAAGAAGCCTTTCTTAATACTTACAGATCACCAAGAAATCCCAACCCCAGCTCTACTCCATATAATGTTTTTACAAAGCTTTTAAAAACATAATTGTCATAATTTAAGTAACAACTGTATGTACTACAGTATTAACATACCTTGAAAATATATTTTTTGTATTGGGGATAATAAAATTATGTTATGACATACTAGCGCTTTGGCCGCGACTTTGCCCGTGTTTGCCGGGACAATAAGTGGACATATCTGGCCCAGATCATGGTCTGGCTATGTGCTAGGTTTCATGAAAATCCCTTCAGAAGTTTTAGTGTGAAAGAGTAATAAACATCCATACAGACTTTCACTTTTGTAATATTAGTGGGGTGCAATAATGCAAAATGTATATTTGGTAAAACTAAGATTTATTAAAATCCGGCCTAATGCGAGTCGGACTCACGCGCCGAGGGCTATGTACAAATGTATAATAATAATAACGATACTTTATTTCAGACTGATCCTGATGATTCTATAAATTAGAACCGAACATTGCTGATGTATTCTGAACTGAGTAACAAACATAACGTTGCAGTTGAAAAGCTGTCGCCTTCACATGTTACTGTGTTCGATCTACGCATTTTCTCCGTTATTTATGCTATAAGATGGTCTTGCTTTGCTTCTACAAAATTTCATGGTTTGAGATCAACGGGAAGAACGCTACAGGTTTTGCTTCCCTTGCAAGTGACATAGATAATTAAAAAGAAAAAATTATATCGCATTAACGCCGCGCTGTAGTTTTTTAGTTGTGTTGACGTAGAATAGAAGCTTGATTTTGAAGGGATTGCACACCTCAGTATTTTATATTAATTATATTTATATAATGGACATTAATTACATTGGATATCGATAATAGTTATTATATTAATTTTATCCACTCGTCCCTGGGAAAAATGGGATTGATAGACAGACAGACAAGCAGGTTCCGTTTTTTTTTCCTGTTGAAGAACGGAACACTAAAAAATCTATAAAAATCCGAAAATTTTAAGGAAAATTTTAGGTTCACTTAACTACTGATACATGCTCCGTTCTTGCTAAGGATTGTTAATACACCAAACAGAACGCGAGACATAGGTACTCGTATACATGTCTTTAGCCTTATCAAGATGAAGTATGGTAGTCAGATACTTTTTGATTTGAACAGATGGTATAATATAGTGACTTCTCCATTACAGAGTGGATACACCTTGCAATGGAGTGATTAGGGGTCAGTGAAAAAACAATCACATTAAATTATTTACAGTGGCTCGCAGCCTTTTTAGAGATGCAATCTTGTGGTAAAACTTGCAAGAATAAAAATTTTTAGCTCGGTATCGATGCCACCATTGCCATCTCAGAAATATTATATTGAATGGTATCAGATTTCCACATCTCAATAAAATTATTAGACTATTACTAGACTATTATAGATGTCGATTTATTTGCATCGTTTTTTTTTCTTATTCCTCTAAATAGAAAATGTAACAGAACTTAGCGTCTGCAACCTTATCCGACAATCCTTCACAAGGTATACCCCAAATGACAAACCAATAGGTGTATTCCATATCAAAATCCTCAATTTCTTATCAAAAATACGCTTAGCCAGTATAACGTTATATACTTATGAAAAGCTTTGGTTTAAATTCTGTTTGACATTAATATACACATCCATATCTGCACTGTTTCATATTATTATATGCTTTTATGCAAAGCAATTCAAATTCATTATTTGCGTAAATAAAGATACCTACAACAGTTGGTCAATATAAACATAAAATCGTCTTATTTTACCTTGTCGATTTGGACTTTTCTTAATCTTAAGCGATATGTTACAGAAAGTAATAAGCTACTTTACAAATTCACACCAGTCAGCCCTATATCTGTTTGTTAATTACACATTGGTAACGATAATTAATGTATTACAAGATTTTTCAAACTTGTCTTTATGACTAAAACAAGGTTACCAAAATATATTTTAACCCAAATCTTACTTTATCCTACTTGGCTCAAAATTCCAATGAGAATTTATCAATGAAATTCAATAAGTTTTAACTTTCATCGCGTTATCTACCGGGCAACGTGTGCAAATATTATTTGTTATTAATTGGTTATCTCACTACAACAAAAAATTGTATTTTTTTTTTAAATTCAGTAGCACGTAGACTATTTCTAGTTGTTCGACAATCACTATCCTTATAGATAGAAAAGACAGCTCGGCTCTGAAATTCTGTCCACACAGGCAAAAATTTATGTACTTTCTGCTAAAAAGCATTTCCACAATACTTCGCAGAGCACAAGCCGAATAGATTCGATGGAACCGATGGATCAGACAAATATTGCGCGTTAGCGGCGTGAACGTGACCGTACTCACGGCACACAGTACCTGCCACGCTCCTACATCTGCTGCAAGCTGGATTGGACTGCTGAAATGCCACTCGTTGGACAAGAAACTCGTCGTCTCCTCGCCGAAAAATCCTATAACCAACCTATTGTCAATATCGGGGAGTATAAATCCTTTTGCTGCAATTGTGTTTGGTATTAAGTATTAGTATTTACCTAATGCCTAAATTATAAATCCGATAAATTTTGGACGAAAGATGTTTTTTAACACTTGATAAAAAATTCACTTTTTTGTGCGGTTTTTATACACTACATTCTGCAACATCCTCTAAACATCTACATGGTTATTTAAATCTTGAGGATGCAACATCGAAGTATAATTTAAAGGTTGAAAGAACTTACCTGTAAGTGAATTTCAACCGGGATTATACGAGATGTTGCATCCGAAGAGATTTAAACTCCCGCCCACCCGGTGGTACACGTGCTAGGGCTACAGTTTGCCACCCCATATATGGTTGCAGAATGACCAACTAGGACGAAACTCTAAACTGAATGACGTTTTAGGGCTGGGTATATACAATAGTGATGTGATGGCAACAACATAGACTAGATATTTGACTCTTATTATTGTTTTATTTTCATATACTCCAAATGTGTGACGATGCAGTGTCTCGAAGGACAACTACATGGTTATTTAAATCTCTTCGGATGCAACATCTCGTATAATCCCGGTTGAAATTCACTTACAGGTAAGTTCTTTCAACCTTTAAATTATAGAACCGCTTAAAGTTACTCGCCGAGTATAAGACAGTGGTTATCGATATTTAAATAATTTATTTTAAGTGGTTCCTTACAGGGATTCCCGAGTCTTTTCGGGTTCATTGGGAAGATTTTTATTGCTGAAACTTTAGACCAAAATAATTGACCATTAAAATGTAACGGATTTTATTCACCCATTTTTTGTGTCAACACTGTTAATTTCACAAGTGATTTATTGACTCGTAAAAAGATACTGTCGATTGTTTTTCTTTTCTTTTTTCTTGAACATTCCTTTTCTGCATCTAATTGAATTGTTATTATACTCGTGTTTAATACCTATATACCTACATGGGGATATTTACCTTTAGAGTCTATAATATAGACCATCCAAATAAATGTAAAATATTAAATTTATCATATAGCTATATATGATTAAATATGGTAAATATTTAATTAATATAACGTTTATATAGATAAGTATGCCATAATTATTGGCTAAATACCCAACAACTATGTCGGATAAAAATATAATAGGTTAAAATGTATACTTACGATATTATATCGTTCGTTAACGGAGAAAAGGTTTGATCTCATTTTCATCTAATTGTAATGGCTGATATAATATTTCTGGGCAAAGACGAGTAATGTAATGTTTTGGGGTTAGAAGTAGGCAAGGGTAGATTCCTCACGCGATTGTTTGGCGGAAGTCTTTACTTGAATTTTAAGTTATTAAAAGATAAATAAAATCTACAATTGAAAATTACACAATGAATTTCAAGAAAGCTTAAAGCAACATTTTGAAAAGGTGTTTTATACAGAGAAGAACTAAATAGCTTAAGAAACTTTTCAGTTTGTTTAAAACTAAAATTACACAGTGAGTTTCCTATCTAAAGTGTTATTGGTTAAGTTCTTGTAATTCTAGGATATCTCAGAAGTTATCTATTTAAAGTAAAATTTAAGTCACAAGAGTTTATAATATAACTCATATAGGCGATCATTCGATATGAGAGACACTCCAGAATAGTTGGTAAGGTAATTTTATACCATCTCATAAAATAAAAATAATGCTTCGCACTCATAGCTCCACACTAGGACTCCCTGTATAGTGGGTGTCATGTACAACACATAAACACAAGAGCACACACACCCAACCCAAAGAACAGAAATTCAAACACATAATTCAAATTTTTCGCCTCACTAGGATTCGAACCCAGGAGCACGGCGATCCAGCTTAATAATATAATAGAAGGCAGTAAAGGTGTAAAATGCGTTTTTTTAAATAATGCTATAAGTACTTTATTTTAATTTAGGGGTAATTATTTTATTTTAATATTGCTTTTGCGAAGACATACCTACCTATTACTATAAAATGTATTTAATTTACCAGACTAAAACCTCTAGTTCCTGTTTCAGAGAATGTTCTCCACTCCGCTAAAATTCATATTCCTGATGTTTATTCATGAATATGAAATGTCTTCTTAGGAATCATCTGTTTATCTTTCATAGTAAGTTAAGTTTCGACATGTTGAATAGATCACGTTTTTGCATTTAGGACGGAAATCACACATTGTAGCGTCGGTCATATTATACATGATTTTAAAAGATGAGCGTGGTCTGAACTGAACTGAACATTTGACTATGATGCGGATACTGACGATATTTACTTTATTCCCCGATATTTTGACTCAATTAAACGGATCGTGGTCATGGCTCAAATGATAGTTGCCTACCACCAACGGCAATTACCTACTTATTTCTATTCTATTTTACTGTAACTTTTGTCGTTGTCTTAGCGTTCCTTTTCATTTCGTATGGGTATTATATTACAATTTTACTACGCCTTTGAAATTTATTTTCAAACAGTTTATAATTTTAGCTCTATTCATGGTTCAGCAACTCCTCAGTCAAGAGTTGTTGTAGATCTCGATTACTTCTCGTTGAATGAAATGAAATACGTATTTGATGAACTTCGCTAATTAGTTCTGATGGCTATTTGGTTACTTCAATAGCTGGTCTGGATTCAGTTAAATTGAATTTCAATTTTATTATGATTTCTCGCCTGACGTACAGATACAAAATAGATAAATTAAGCATCGAATATTCATTAGTTAAACACTTTTTAGAAATAATAATAAAAATATCATTCTTGCAAAATTGCGCTTTTATTTTTTATGAGTGATGAAGGATTTAAATGAAATGGTTTTTTTTAACTTTTTGTAAATGAAATGGATATTTGTATAAGTAATGCATTTATTATTAAAGAAAATAAAACAACATTGTTTCATGTAAAGGTAACCGGTAGACAAAATTAATTACGCTGGAATTAAGATAGAAGAGTGATTCTCCTGTATTTAAAATTACATAAATAATTAATTGAGCTGGACTAAGTTCAATACGCAAATTTCATTTATTTAATTTAAACTTTTGAACCTATAAATACAGTAGAAAACGAACAAAGGCTACAACATTCTTTGCCAGTCAACTTTCAGTACGGTGGGAAGTCGAATACGACAATTTTTTTAACAAGTTAACTTACCAATAGGTTCTGTAAACTTAAAGGGAACATGTTCATTTTATTAAAATTGAACGTGTATTTCACAATAAAACTCATTTACAAAGTTTACGATTTCTAATCGTCCTTCGTTAAGCTTGAAAATTTTCGCAGGTGGCATTACCCCTATAAATTAAATGGGAGGTTACATAAGTTGAATAGAAACTGACTATCTGTTCAAATCTAAAGCAATCTACTTTTATTTTGCTGACGCTAGGTGAGTAGCGAAGGCAGCCTGAATCTTCTGTAAGCTTAGTGTAACATATAAGTTTTCAATCTTATTTCTCCCATCGAGCGATTGCTTTTGTTTTCATATTATGTTTTATTAAAAACTTATTTTTGTTAAAATGAATGCAAGCAATAAGGAGCATTAGCAATTATTGCGTAGCCGTCTCATTATGAATAAACATAATATTTGCTTCTGCGCTTTTATACATAAGTACTTATTGTGAAAACATTTTAAATGATTCTAGAAGCAAGATCTCGTACTATTTAGATAAGTAATAAAGAAAAAAGAAATACCTTCGCCAGTTAATTTCTCTAATTTTCTTCATCATGAAGAGAGATTGTCGCGAGAAAAAGACAGAGAGACACATACCTATTTGTTATTAAATCGATACAAATAAAGCAATTGCGTACAAGGAAAGTTTGGAATAATATAATAGGAATTTCAGCATTTCGTGTCCAACGTTTTTGTCTTTAGGTATGGGATTCTTCAAGCATAAAAGTTCACGGTCCCATTTTTTCTGCGAATACCCAGAACCGAAGGGAACTCTCGTAAATATGTAGATAATAGGATAAACGACATAGTTTGCCTAAAATGATGTTTTTCGGATCTAATATATTAAATTCAAATATCAGTTCTTGTGGTGTAAGGTCTGCTTGTATTACAGGTTTCTTTTTCTATTAATGTTTTGATATGTCAGCAGTTTTCTTCATCCATTACGGGTATAAGGGACTTCTTTTGACTGTTATTTTAATCCACATGTTCAACGGAAGAGGAAATTATTAGTTTCTTTCTCACATCTTTATAAAATATCTGCTCATTTAATGTACAGATTTAATCTCTTAGCGCTCGTTTACTCAGAAGTAAATACATCGATCCGTCAGACATTACAAGTCCCTAACTAGACAAAGCCCTGCCCTAACTTCCACCCTTAGTCTTAACCCTATAACAGGTTAATATAAATTTATATCTGCAGCTACACACCCATTTTCTAAACTGCTCTTATGAGCTGTTATTCTGAAGCGAGCAGTTTCCCTTGTTACAGTTCCAAAGGCTCACTTGGGGGCTTCGCAACTAGGTCACAAAGATGCGGCATGAAGTCATTTATTTGACGTAAACCGGAGATACTATAACCACAGAAGACATAATATAATAGTAATTATTATAACAACGGATGAATGGGGTTCCGATTTTAGAAAATGCTATTTGGAAGACAGAAGGCTATTTTCTTTTGTTTTCTTAAACGGAAAATAAAACAGATTACAGCTTCGTTGATCGAAGGCGTTTATTTATGTCTGAATATATCTTTCTCCTTCTCTCCGGGTTTTTGTTTGCGTAATCACCTCTAAATCTGATTAAGTAAAAAAATACACAGCATATTTTTTATATATAAGTAGATAATATGAGTATATAATATAGTAATATCTGTGTATCTTGAAAAATCTTGAAAATAAATGACTTGATTACTAATTGGTGATGTGCAGAAAGTTAGATACAGAGATATTTGAGATTAAATCTGTATTGAAATCCAGATTAGTGTCATACTTTATCAAAATTCTGTTGAAATAATGAAATCCATGAGGAATTGGTCTTCTTGCATGCATGTGCATTTTTCCGTTGTGGGAGCCATTAAAGGATACACGTTAATCGCGGATTGTTAGAAAGTAGACTAATACTAACTCAATAAAATTTTGAATATTAAATAACAATCTACTGTTTCCTTCTAGTTAAAATATAATATTATTATGTAATTTTTCACATGAAATGGCGTTACTTTGTCTAACAATTTTTCTTCGTATCATCACAGAAGAAATAATAGTACTTGGTATCATCCAAAATTTAGGCAACAAATCTACGAAGCCCGCAATCCTCACACAATAACCCTAACATTAAATACGAAGGGTTTGCCAATTCCGACTGGCGTGAGTTGATATCAAACACTTTATCCTTCGATAAAACAGAACGACGTTCCTATATTAGACGAGGAATTTACATAAAAGAACCAAATTGAAAACGTATTCTCGTGTAGAATCTGGATATACATGGATGAGCAGGGAAATGTCGATTTTAAATTTAGTTCATTAATTACGATGACACCCCTGTAGCCTAGTTGGTAGCGAGTTAGCGACCCTAGCGAGCGAGGGGTACTGGGTTAGATTCCCGGCTGGGGCAGATATTTATGTGACAGATAAATGTTCGTACTCGGGTCATGGGTGTTGTAGTGGTGTGTTATATGTATCGTCCATGTCACCCACGACACAGCTAAACCTACTGCAGGGATATGAGTGTTTAAGCGGTTTTTTATCGCTTATTTTATATGTTATGGATTACCTCCGTCCTCCAACCCGCACTGGAGCAGCGTGGTGGAGTATGCTCAGAACCTCCCCAAGAGGAGATACCAGTACTCAGTAGTGGGCTATTACTGGGTTGAAGCCATTATGGATTACGCCTGAGGCCGCTAAAAATGCTTATATTGACGAGGTATTCTTCATATTTAAAAAAGGATGTTATGTGATTTAAAGCTCCTTAACGTTTACATTGATTGCTTTCTTTAACAAATTATTTAGTTAATAAGAGTTTTCTAAAAGTAATTAGATATAATAAGTCAAAGTTATATACGTACGATAAAAATCTTGACTCAAGAAGCTAGTATTTTTGTTTTGTTTTGCAAACAATTCACATATACAAACACAATTACTAATGTACAGAAAATCAGGTTAAGAAATACCCAAGAGCTCTCTCGAGATTTCCTTCACGAGAGACACGGTAAATGACGTGGAAGGGTTTTCCTTCACAAATATATTGGGATCGTTCGATATAATAATTTACGCACAATTCCATGAAATAGAATAAAGAAGGAAATCAACTTTCTTTTACTTTTTACAAACTCATGTAATGAAACGCTAAGAATTAGTATTCCGATGTAAGAAAGGCGTTTCATATTTTTAACTTTATATTTTGTATTTATGCTTGCAAAATTAGCGAACTTATTGATGGATTGACTTTTAGAATAGATAACATTCAAATGTAGATAGATATAGAAGAAGTGTTAAAATTATTATAACAAAATTCCCACAAGAGAAAAAAAACAAATATTTTGGATTTTGCTACTTTTGTTTTTATGATAAACACCACCGTAATTTTATTGCTATTATATGTATATTTACGTATATTATATCGGATGTTATTAAACATCCCAAAATTGTAATTTTTGTAATGACTATATCGATATCGGCTATGAAACTAAACAATATGTATTCATTACGTTTTTGACAAAATGAATAACTTTGTTTCATAATATTATGAACTTGCATATGCATGCTCTATTAAACACAGTGTTTCATATTGTGTATCATTGTCTACATCATTTGCTTTTAAATCTCTTGAGAGTTACCTTTCTATAAAATGATCGTACATTGTGTATTAAATAGTGTACATTTGGTAAAGGGTTTTGTAAAAAGCATGAATAGCCTTTAAGATATCAAACATCGTCTTTTCTACTTCTTCGTTTGATGTTTATTGTTTATAAATAAAATGGTTTGATTTTCATATTATATTTTTGCATCTGTATTTTTGGTTTTAAACACTAATAGAAAAGTTTTTAATTGTTTATTTATATCAATAAATTCCACTATTAAACTTCCAGACTTGGATGAAGTTTGAAGTTTTTAAAATTTGCATGCTCTATATGTGATTTTCTAATTAACTAACTAATAGTTTACTAATAGATATTTAAGGATTGCAAGATGGTAGATAAATCATTAAATATATTGAACTTTTTATATAGAATAGAGCTCGGTTCTTATGTGAGGGTTTGAGGGGTTCACACACCTTTGAGAACATTATGAAGAATTAGAGAGAACTTACACAAAGTTTCCTCACGATTTTTTCCTTTACCGAAACAAGTGTGTATTATGTCGTATTACATAGTTATTGGAATTAAATTAATAAGCAGAACCAATTACTTATTAGAAAGATTCACGCAATGTTTTTACGAGATATTGAGCTATATCTGCTATTTAGTCACCAGCTATATCTGCGATCAACGAAAATAACATGCTTAGCAATTTACCATTTTTATGAGTCTGCTTAAACTACAAATGAACCACACGTAAATTTAATTATAATATAAAAAGCATTTTATGATATTTTTTTGCATGCATTTAAAAGTAGTGAAAGAAATAAAAGTAAAAGAGTATACTTAGGTATATTTTCAATCTATTTCTATATTAATTAAGTTCACCACATAGGGTCAATCTAAGGATGTATGTCAACAAGTTATAACAAGTTTAAATAAAGGGTTATTTTATATTATTTATATTGTCTTTATTATTAAATCAGAAGTTGGAGTCTATTTTTTTTATAAAAAAATGGTTGTCTGTAAAGTCGGTTTACGGACGGTAGTTTAACGTGACAACGTCATAACAAAGTTCCGCTCCGCCCCACTCCGCCCCGCTCCGCCCTGCTCCACCCCGCCCCGCCCCGCCCCGCTCCGCTCCACTCAACTACGATCGCCTACGGCATCGGCTACGATACGCCGATCGTAGCCGATAGTGCCTCTCTCTCGCTTTTGCCGCTCTCTCGCTCGCGGAACGCTACATTTTTTCCTAGATGCGCCCGGCGCTCATTGTTATAATAGACGTTATCACGTCAAAATCAGTAACATATTTTGTCCAATGTTAATACGTGCGAAAATGCACAAAAACTTTATTTCCATCATCTATACAAAAATTTTGATACAGTATTTAAAAAAAATTGACGTATATTTTTTTCACTATGACGTGTAGTTATAATGAAAAAAATATAATATTATTTTAGAGTCGTCCTACTTACGTCTTAAAATCAATAGCTTAGTTTAAAAACTACTACAATAATACATTTGACGTAACAAAACTCGGCTTAGGTATTTTATTACAGCCGATAAATAATTTGTCCTGCAGTGTACACCTTAATTCGGGTTCGTTGATATATTGTTACGCAGGTTTTGAAAAATAGCCCAGTAGATTTACCACTTTGTTTGTTTCCTCAATGAAATATTGTAAGGTAATGCTATTTGACTACGGGAAATAGCATTGTTTTAGTAAATCTTTTATTTAGTTTTAAATGAGTCAGTGTCAGGTAGGTAATTTCGTAAATTACACTTTTTTTCTGTCTTTTTCTTATCACTTTTTTGGCTAGTAATGCATCAGTAATGCTTTCCATGTGCATTGGCGACGTTAGTCATTTACCCTCCGGTGGACCGTCAGCTCGATTGTCGACTATTAACATAAAAAATATACAAAGTTTAAAAATGTACCGAGGAAATGAATTATAAGCTTGTAAATCAAATATAATTTATGGACTAATTTAAACAAGCTTTAGGATTATTTCAAATACGACTAACATTAACAATATAAAAACTGCAAGCAACCTAACAATAACAGAAATAGAAAGAAATAACGAAAGCACAGATTGAGTGTACAACAACTAGTAAAAACACATTCCCGAAAGTTTATTACTCCCAAGAATTGCAGGAACTTATTCAATTAATGGAAAGAACTGGCATAGACGGACGACAATTAAATTCAGAATGAGATTGTTGTTCACGTTCTTCTTCTGATTTAAAACGTATAACAGCTTAGAGAAAGTTTGTTTGCCTGAAGACATCATAATTATACGGGCATCACTTTCTTTAGTTGGCGATGCAAATGTGACGATTTTGGCGTTATGCGAAACCATGAGAGATAGTAACTAGTCAGTTACGAACAGGAGGGTCGTATGTTCGTCTGTTGGTTTTCGTTCCTTTTCTTCTTTCTCTCTTGCAAGGCTACATCAGTGATGCCTTTGGTGTCGCTGATGTCCAATTGGGCGACGATAGGCACTTACCATGTGGATCGTCAGTTATTTCCGTAGTTAGTTAGTTCAGTATAATATGTTACAATGCCAAAGTTTTACTGCGGTACTTACTGCAGGTCTTGGAATCACAATTATAAAATCTTTTAACCGAGCTTATTACCTGTAAGTCTGATCAGAATTTGGTGTCTCTTTTTCTTCTCTATTGTTACTTTTTGGTGACTATTCGCAATATAAGACACCTGTTTTTGAAAACACGTTACGTATCCCGTGTGATGCAATGGTTACCATGCCGGATTGCCGCACCAAGGGTCCTGGGTTCGATTTCTAGCGAGGCGGTAATTGGAATGATGAGTTTGAATTTCTGTTCTCGGTTTGGGTGTGACAGTGCCGCTTGTCCCATCCTAAGTGCTTGTTCACACTGAACTCGCGGGCGCGGGCGCGGGTGCGGTCGCGGTAAACGCTACATACACCGCGCGCGCGTTTTGGTGTGAACACTTTCATAGTACCTCATATGTTTGATATTTCGCGGCCGCGCCCGCGACCGCGCCCGCAAGTTCAGTCTGAACAAGGACTAAGGAGTAGGGTGTTCATCTAAGAGTAGGTTAATGTAAAGTAAATATAAATTCACCATTTAAGACATTACAACAAGTGTTTTTTTTAATGGCGTCACATTTTATTGTTGTACAAAATGCAAAGAGCTGAATATTAAAGAAATAAATTAGAAATTTAAAAATAAAAAAACCCTTGCTGTCATAAAACCTATCATAATATACCTTTTGAAATCCTTATGGCTACTTCTTTAATTAGATACCCAAATTGCATTATTCGATTCATATTTATTTTTTGATACTTCAAACAATATCATCTCACAGCCACCACATTTTTTAATTTCACTTATCTAAGAACATTTGGGTTATCAAGAAGAATTTCACAATATCTTAATTATATAAATCCGTTTAGCGGTTTGGAATATACGATGAAATAAAGAATATTATACATATACATACCAAATACGCGCGAAAACATAACCCTTCCTTGGCAGTCAGGTAAAAAGAAGTACTTTTTATTAATTTATAAATTAAATATAAAAAGTGGAGATAAGAATTAATTATTACTACATTTTTGATGGATCATTCAATTCAGCGAAAGACAATAGATCCTAAAACAAATGTGATTAATTTCTAATAGGTAGGACATATACCTAAAGAAGATTACAAAGTAACAAATTGTTATCTTAAAATAGACGTTACTCGCGACTTCCTACGCTGAAAATCATTCATTAACATTTGAAATTTTAAAAAATCGTTCTTTACTGATTGTGAGATCTATTCATATACTAAGTCAAGTTGTTTTGGAGATTTCGTGTTTAGTTAGTTAATGTGTTTTTTTATTGTATTTGTAATAATGACAAGATTCAAGACCTTTGTAGGACGAGTCGCTTTTCTATAGTACAAACGCAAAGCAAAGCAAATCCAACTGAATCTAACTTAAACCAAGCTAGAACCGCATAATTATAATGTCTTAAACTTTGATCCAGACGTCAGTCACTTTGGTATGATGTGACGAAATGGAAGCCACAAAATTAGTATGTCGCTTGCAACTCTTGCAAACTTGAAGGTGTCTGTCGTTAACCGAGGGTAAGATCTGAACTTAGACTTGGAATTTACTTTGACATTTTGTTAATGCGGTAAAATTAAGTCATATAAAACTCGACTAGTTTATTAAAAATATTAAGAAGATTTCTTCATTTAGAAGAGAGAAGTTTTTATTTATTTATGGAAAAGCAGACAAACGAGCTAACGATGGATCGTTATCAGGTGAACTTGATGGTATGTGCATGTGGTAAACTATGAAAACCAGTGACACCAAAGGCATCACTGACTAGTTGCCGGCCGAAACAGAGAGAAGAAAGAAAGAACTGGCTCTCAAGCCCCCAGCCGTATCACGATGAGTCGTTTGGCAGCTGACTCAAGCAAACGTACAGTTTTTAACTGATTTCAAAACAGGAGGTTATCATTTCGATGTAAAATGTACTCGTATGTAATGTTAGGTATTAGTGATATTATCACCTCAATATTTTTCAAAATTTATCATCTCATGCTCAAACAGAGTGGAAACTTTTTACGGCTTATAAGAATAACGTCTCAATTACTTATTCTTGCACTTACAAATTAATATCGAATAACTTATCCACTTGCTTTGGAACTTCAAAGAGAATAAAATATTTATGTAATTATAAACCTGGGCATTCTGAATTTAAAAATACCCAGACCTACACTGACAAACACACTCTCTCTGCTTCGTTGTCCTCAGTTCTGAGGGTCGTGACCACCACTAATTTTCTTCACAGCTTCACGCCATTTGTGTCGGTTTTCACAACACACACACACCTACACAAACATATTTACCTACATGCAGTCATACATAATGTAGCACATACAAAGCAAACACACCACGAGTAAAAGTATTTTCAGCTACTAAGAAATCCTGTAACAAAACTGGATAAGGCGTCAATGTATCTCTAACATCTTATCTAGTAACAGAACCACGTACAATCCGCTAACTTCATTTTACAAAGACCTTCCGATACCCGCTCCGTGTTGAATTTTATATGCATCCTTTTTAAAACTAAAACCTTTTTACATCTAGTCCTTGGTAGCGACTCCATTTTGTTACTGCCACGGGACATTCGCCGTAGTGAAAAATCGCGTGGCGCGAACGGCGGAGCGTTAAGTGACGAAAACAAATATACAGTGTGTCCAGCGACTAACTAGCGATTTTTAATTTAAGGGCATGAAATACCCATTGATTGATTATATTATGCAAAAGTTAAAGGTCGAAGGGTTGTAAGTTTCTACCATTTCATTATTAGAGTAACTGGCCTTGCTTCGCTTCGGGAAAGCTGTGCCTTAATATCCGAAAAAATATGTCACAAGCATGATAACAATAGGAAATCAGAATATTTATTACATCATTTTACTTTAGACAGTCAGGAGGTTGACATAAGAAGACTATTTTAATAAACTGTAGGAGATAAATGATACCACAAGCATTTTGAAGGCGCGATTACATGGACTGTAAAGACAAAAACAAATTTCATTTAATATTAACATTATTCAAGATAAAAGACGGTTGGTAAAACAAATACCTTTATTATTCACCTGTAAGAAAAGCACAGTAAAACAAATTATGTTACTCAAATATTTACCCTGTTCTTCAAACAATGTCCTTATACATCAGTAGCTATTCATAAGGCATGAAGATTCCCCATATGGAAGTGTAAGGAATAGGAAATATGAGAGAACGCACAAAAGTTCAACCTAAGTACCTACTTTTTGCAGTAACATAGGTATCACAGTTGAGTGCTACCTTAAAATTAGGTACACTGTGGGACATTTTAAATAATAACTTAAGGTTGTACTGGCAATAATTTTTTACGTTTTATATTACTTTTCTAGCAAATATAAAATTATATTATTATAGTAGTGTATACCCGGCGTGTGTTAATACACATAAAAAATTGTATTGAAATAGTCGATAATCGAAAATATGCCTAATATATTTTTAGTGGTCTGAAACCATCTTCGCATTTGCCTTTCAAATGAAACCATTTTAGGGCATATCTGTTGGATGGTTTCAGTCTGTAGAGGACATTCGTACAACATTTTTTTCGTGTTTTATATATTACATATATAGATTTAACATTAGATCCCAACTAAAATCTATGAAATGTTTTAGCCATTAAATAATAATTTACTGGGGCATTTTAATTGTTCATAGGTCTATTATTATTTTGAATTGAGTACTGAAGATCCGTATTTTTATTTATATCTATACATTGTCTTGTCGGAGATTTGTCAACCTTTGTTATTTGGTGTTTCAAATTGGCAATGGCCAAATAAACCACCATAAATATTAAGAAAACTAAGTATTCAAACTAAGTAAATTTATAGTTTTCATGTATTTTAATTCATTACATTTTCAATTAACGATTAAGTTATTTACGCCGCAACTCAAGAGTCACTAATGGTTATTTAAATCGCTCCATAAAAGTAACCGTTAGTGACTGTGAGTTGGAGTATTAGTTGAATAATAGCTGTTATTTAACAATATTATTTGTCAGCGGCGAAGTTTATAATAATAAACATAAAGTGTTTTTTTTTTCTTTATTTCATGTACAAAAATAGACATTTTACGTTCCCTATTCCAATATCTTCTTCCATAAAGCATTTAACGACAACACGAATACACTTTTCCCGTCCTCAAGTGTATAACTGACAACAAAACACTTCACAGATTGAAAGGCACATTCGTCGCAATCAAGATAACGCAAACATTCATACAACATTACATTCTGTTATTTGTTGCTTTATGAAATAGCAGAATAGAATTCAAATACGTAGTTTGTCTTAGAAATATAGTCTCGAAATATAGACAATGCTATTGATATCTATTAGCTTTCCATTATTAGTGAATATTATGTGGGTATAATCATGACCTGATATTTCACTCAGACTTGGCTCCAGATAAGTGAACTCCTTAACGACTCAGAGTACAGTCACTTTTTTTGGTGTAGTTCGTTGTCACTATAAAAGCCTGAATTTAGTTTTTAACCGACTTCAAAAAAAAGGAGGAGGTTCTCAATTCGACTGTATTTTTTTTTATGTTCGTTACCTCAGAACTTTGGACTGGGCGAACCGATTTTGATGATTCTTTTTTTAATCAAAAGCTGGTGGCTGTTATGTGGTCCCATATAAAATTTATTGAGATCTGACAACGGTATCCATGATAAAACCATATAAGTCTTAAGTTTGTATAAATGGGCGAATAACTCAATATCACGCCAACCGATTTCGATAATTCTTTTTTTAATCAAAAGCAGATGCTTGTCATGTAATTCCACATAAATTTGAACGAGATCTGACAAGTAGTTTTTGAGTAACTTTGAAGTCGGTTATTTCTTGTTAGTAAAATTTAGATTATAAACTATTTGTTCTATGTCTCACTGAGAGAACGCTCATATTAAAAAACGGAAATTGAACATGACCTACGTATTGTGTTCTATAGTGTTTGACACGGAACACCCAACGCTTTGAGCGTTCACAATTGGAAATGACATCAACATTCGAAGTTGCGTAGCGGTGGAAAACTGAATATTTTTCCCTTTTTCTTTAACATACACTATTGTCGAGCTCCATATACACCATCCATAAAACCAATCTGAGAAATAATATTTGATCACTATAACTTTATTAAACAAAGTTTTCCTGTTAAAATGCGATAATTTCAACTACACGTATTCATTAGGTAAGGTGTGGAGTATGAAGTGAAAAATTAATGAAGCTCTTGATAATATCGAGTTATGATTAGGTGCGATTAAACGCTACACACTAATAGTACACTACACTAGGCTTCAATGTGTCATGCTATGCACGTGCTATGGACAACACACAAAGACAAGAACGCACACACCCAGACCGAGACATAAATTCAACCTCAGAAAATCAATAAATGTGCAGGTACTTTGTTGTTTTACAAATAAAACTGAGAAATCCATGACTGATTATTTTTAGTTATTTTATTATTTGTATTGTGATTAGTTAGATTTCTGCAATTTTATAACAATGTTTTCGTAAGGACTCAATTTCTATCTCAAATATATGAGCGCCCTTTATGTGAGTGAGGTCAAATCATTCATACAAAATTTCATTTCGTATTTCATTGTATCGGACTGTATGCGTAGACCATTACAATGAATTTAAAATCGAAACGTATTCGAGGCTATTCTTTTTCCTCAACACTAAAAAAACTATTTTTTCATTTTCAAAGTTGCCTTTGTCCGGTTCGTTTTAAAGGCATTTAAAAAAATCTTCAGATATTTTAGATTCATGTTTTTACGTAAATTGTACTAACATTTATTTATTTATTTTTGCAATACCTTAATCTAGGGTATAAAAGGGCAAAAACTTAATGCCTAATGGCATTCTCTGCCAGTCAGCCCTGGGTGTTGGTGAAAAAGATAGATAGGCGCAAATTGTCGATGTTATCGGTCAAAATACTCTTAATTTTAATAGTCCCACACACAGGCGAACCCTCAAGGAGTCCTACCACCAGCGGCCTGGATTTAGCCCTTCCTGGCATTCGGGTAATAAAAAAACTACGAAAATAGCAAAAACTTAAACTTATTTTAAATTATCATCATAAACTTCGACGAAATTGATAAAGGGCAGAATAGAACTGGTACAGGAGCCATTTTTTATTGCTCTTTTTACAGGTTGAAGTTTCTCCGCTCAGGCAGTAGAGAACAGTCGAGTATTTTATATGAAAAGTACCTAAGTAAAGTATAAGTACCTAGCTTGCTTCGGATTCTCGCAATAAATATGTCGGAGTTACCTTTCTAAGTGCTTAAAATGAGTTACTTGAACAAGAAAGTCATTTTATAGCCGAAGAAATATCATATAAGAGTTAATATTATTACACTTTGCTGTACTTACATCCTGTTATTTTTATCCACGGATATATTTTGTTTAATAAATAAATAAATAACGCTTCACACTCATAGCCCCACACTAGGATTCCCTGTGTCGTGGGTGCCATGGACAATACACAACATAGACAAGGACATTCACACCCAGACCGAGAACAGAAATTCAAACTCATCATTCAAATTTCCGCCTCGCTGGGAATCGAACCCAGGACCCTCGGTGCGGCGATCCGGCATGGTAACCATTGCGCCACACGGGTCGTCATGGTAATGTGCTCATAATTGGTTAGTTTATTAGCCATTTTATAATTATCTTCGTTCATTGCATAATTTTAGAGTCAGTTTTTCTAGCCCTATAAGTTTCAAACTTAATCATGTTTCTTTATGTAGTGTTATGTTATTCTGTCGGGGGTTATTAAACAATAAAAATTTTCACCAAACATAAGTAACAACCATCTCGACCACTTCAGCTTTCATACAAAAAACGCATCAAAATCGGTCCATTCGTTATAGAGCTACAGTGCCACAGACAAATACACAAACACACACATACACACACACACACACAGAGAGAGAGAGAAAGAGATATGAGAAACTTAAAACACCCTCATTTTTAACCAACTTCAAAAAAGGATCAGATATTCAATTCAACTGTATTTTTTATGTTTGTTACCTGAGAACTTTCGACTGGGTGAACCTATTTTGATCATTCTTTTTTTAATCGAAAGCTGCTGCCATGTGGTCCCACTCAAAGTGGTAGACCTGACGAGTAGTTTTTGAATTATTTTGAAGTCGGTTATTTTTTTCTAGGCAAAATTCATCGGGCGTTAAAAATGAATCCAACCATTAGTACTAATTTTAATGTACTCATATGAGCACAAAAACAGTAGAGTACGAAGTCGCGGGTACGATCTAGTTAACTAAAGACATAACGTAACAAGAATTGAAAGTTAGTACATCGTAACGAGCCAAATGTAAATCTCGAGTCTTTAATTTAAACCAATATCATCAAGCGAATCAGAGACGGCACAATCACCCGAAGCTTGAGAGACGTTAAAATAGAACTAATATTTACTTGCACTATTTCTCATTACAAAGGTACTGGCAATTTGTAAGGCAAACGTGTTGGATGATTACTTTATTCGTAAGCCTTTAATGATCCAACTGTACGGCACTCTTGTTTATAGTAGATTTTGTTAAAATATTCAATTCAGAATTTGTTAACTTAATCAAACAGTAATGGGTAGGTACCATGCCGGACTGCGATGCAGCATGCAACCCTTGGCAGTCCTGGGTTCGATTTTCAGCGCAGCGGAAATTTGAATGATGAGTTTTAATTCCTGTGCTCAGTCTGGGTGTGTGTCTTCTTGTCTTTGTGTGTTGTCCATGACACCCACGACACAGAGAATCCTAGTGTGGAGTATATGAGTATTTTGCGTTAATTTAACTGTTCTAATAATTATCATAGTAACCCCCAATCGATTAAGGTCAACGGCGAATATCCAGCTCTTAAATTAGGAAGTTTTTATTTCTCGTGAACAAAGCTCTTGAATGTCTATAAATTCACAAGAAATGTTGCATGTAGTAAATGAAAGTACATAGAAATCTCTTTAAGAGTGCTCGGGGTGCAAAATGCTTTTTAGTTTTCTTTGAAAACTTAAACTTTGTAACAAAGAAGGAGCATGAACAATGGGTTTATAGTAAGTCCTGGAATTTACTCGTGATCCGTATTGCACAATGGAAACTACAAGTATGTTATTATTATTACATTTCTCAAAATCTCAAATAAGATTTTGCATGAGTAGACTTGTCTCCCTAAATTCCTGGTCAAAGTATTGATTCAACTTATTGTTAAAATTTTGGCCGCATTTTAGTGGCTATGTGACTTTTGACACCAAGCCCATGTCTGTAACCCGGACTATCGTAAAAGGCGACAGTAGCCGGTTCTGCAGCTTGGTGGTAGGGATTCACATAAGCAATATAGTTATTTTGAATAATGTTATTTTATGAATTCTTGAAACAAATATTAACTTATTTTCTTTCCGTAAATCCTACCTGGCTAGCCATCACCAAGGATTGAATTTCAATGGATTGAATTTCCTCGAATGGCACCCCGACCAGGTGAAGTGACGACCTGAAGAAGACAGCGGGCA
The DNA here is from genome assembly GCA_911387775.1 of Thymelicus sylvestris. Taxonomy (NCBI): domain Eukaryota; kingdom Metazoa; phylum Arthropoda; class Insecta; order Lepidoptera; family Hesperiidae; genus Thymelicus; species Thymelicus sylvestris. The sequence goes on along the minus strand of OU426885.1, from coordinate 30,555,294 downwards.
TCCGCTGGATTCAGAAGGCTCAGGACTGGTCAGGCAGGCACAAATTAGGGGAGGCCTATGTCCAACAGTGAAACTCCAAGGGCTGAGGATCGGATCGATGAGCTACCATCGTCTTGCTTGAAACGACCGCTTAACTCGCCGTGTTTCTAGAAGCTTGACAGCCCGTTCTTGCCTTCTCTCTTATTTCTTAGGCAGAAACGCATCGGTGATTCCTTTGGTGTTGCACATGTCCATGGGCCACGGTTGTCTACCTATCAGGTATCTCTTCTCTCTTCTCTCTTCTGCTGCCTTACCGGATATTTAGATACATTTACACAAATCAAACTTCATATCAAAGTTTATACCCACCCTATCGCTTTGCTTGCACCAGCTATTTTAAATCATCGATCAAATCAAAATAAAACACAAACATACATCAAAATTATAACACTCTTATTATAATAAAATAAGAACATCATTAGATAATCAGTGGGCGAGTTGGGTATAAATACGCCACGCTCAGTGAACGATGTTCACTTTCCGACTAACCATCGTAGAGTCAACTTACCCTGATGATGCTCCGTTTCGGGGCGAAACACGTGTTGGTGCTGGTATGTATGTTGGTATATACGTTTAATTATTGTAGTGCATGTTTCCGTTGTGGGAGGGAGGGAGGTGCCACGCATGATTTAAAGTATATACCATCATACATGTTAAACGCGGATTGTTGCAAAGTAGACTAATACTAACTTAATAACAATGGATTTCCGCAAAGTAACGCCTGATACTATTAACTATAAAATAAGAACACTCACATTTAGGATATCATAGTTACCTACAATTTAATCTTATTAGATTACATCTGCCTCAGTCAAAGGTCGAACTACACTCTCACAATCACTCTCAATTACAATATTCAAAATAGAAATGAAAGTCATTCTTAATCTTAATCTAATAAATTCCATTTTCACCTGAAAATATTTGAAGCATTACTGGAAAATACGTTTAGATAAAGATTTCAAGAAAGTTTATATTTTGAAGCAGCGAGATTTTATCCGAGTTATAGGCTTTGCTTCAATAAAACTAGAGTAACAAGTTTGCTCTTATATAAGGTGAAGAGGACAGATATGTATCGCTATAGAGATTCTGTTCGATAGCGTGACCCTAGAGAGCATTTACAGGAAAATAAGATTCGCTACAGAAACGTAAACTGAAAAGCGGAGTATTCTCGAAAATTATGTTCCTGGTTTATTGATATAGTTTAAATAAATAAGAATTTAGTTCGACTGAAATGATTTGTGTTTTATTTTAACGATATTTCAATCCTAATAGTCATCCGTTCAATTGGATAGTACGAAAATCGTGATTGCACGTTAAAGTTTAGTGTCAGCGAGCGGTGATAAAATAAGAAAGATAAAGCCTTTCTATCTACAATTTTACGTCTACTAGAGTGCGTTAAACTTATGCCAGCGAGCGATCAAGACGCTTCTAACGATATCTCATTTGTCATATTATAATGTAAAAGTCTTGCGGGATGAAATGAAATGAAATTAGTTTTATTCGAAGTAGGTTTGTTACAAACACTTTTCGAAAGTCACTCAACGCCATCGCTTCAACAAATCCCTACCGTGAGTGGTCCCGGTAGAAGAAGCGGCAAGAAACTCCCGGGATTATTTTTTTTCCTACTCACAGTTACAGACAGTACTTACTACTACTTATTACATTATTTAATTAAAAAAACTCATGTCCAAGCAGTCTTGTCATTTAAATACTCATCAACTTTGTAATATGCTTTCTTCATGAGAATACCTTTTACATGAGTTTTTAATTTACAGTATGGCATTTCTGTTAATTCTAACGGGATGTTATTGAAGATTTTTACACATCTACCCATGAACGAGGACATAAGAACATACAAACGTATAAGGAGTTTCTTCGCCATTTTTTCTCCTCCGTGACAAATCACCTTCCCGAAATGGTGGTACATATTGATAAAATGTCCACATAATTAAATTATTTTGGATTTTTAATTTTTATGGACTGAAATGATAACCCTTTTTAATAAAAGAAGTGCAAAAACACGGTGATTTCATTTGCGCTTTGCAACGATATATTTCTACGCTAAGAGAAATTAATCCAGAACTTTTAACTATTTTTTATATTATCTTCACAACTATATCTATACATGTAATAAAAGTGTAACTGTTTAATTATATTTAGGTACCTAAATATTTGAGAAAAACTATTTATAGATTTCACGACGATGACTTAGAATTTTTGTTAGTTTTTTGGTTTGTCTGTTTATCTGTGAGTTGGATACCATTAAACTTGTAGGTATAATGTTATATGAAGTTGTATAAAAAATGAATTTGTTAAATAATGTTGTATAAAGTTTGAAATAACATTTTGAAGTTCTTTTTATTTCAATTGATCCACAATTTATGCAATTACAACAATGTCAAAACACAACGAAATAACGCAAAAACAAATTAATTTTCAATTTCAGCAGTGATTTCAGGATAAAAATTTTCCAGTTTTCATAACAAATAAAACAATTTGGATTTACGAACATCCGATAGGTACTTGAGTTCAAAGTAGCTTGTCTTTGTCAAATGACAATCGGCGATCCAAGTAAGGGGCTACTTCAAGCTACTTCGTCCTACTTCAAGAATACGAAAATATTTCAAATTCTCCTTTGAACTAACAAACTGCATACTGTTTGAGAATTGTTGAGAAGCCAGCAATTTCTTGACAATTTAAATTCTTACCAGTTCTTTCTTTCTTTTTCTTCTCTCTTTCTTGGCCGGCAACGCATCAGTGATGCCTTTGGTGTGGCTGATGTCCATGGGCGACGATAGCCACTTACCATCGATAGATGGATTGTCAGCTTGTTTGCCGGCTATTTCCATTTAAAAAAATAGGTAGATTTTTTTAGTACACCAAAAGCAAAAAAATATTACGATGAAAAGAATATTTCAGCTCATACGAACCTACATTGTTGAAATCTGAAATAAGCATAAGACATGCATAAACTTATTATTATCCAAGTGGTATGTACAAGTTAGTGTATTTTTTACCCTTGACGCGAAAAAAGGCGTGTTATAAAGACGTGTCTGTGTGTTTCCATGTTCCATCGCAAATACTAAACGAATATGAAAGGAACGAACCGATTATGATGTGATTTTTTTGTTTGAAAGCTAACGTGATCGAGATGGTTCTTAGCTATATTTAGAACTAGCTGACCCGGCAGACATTGTTCTGTAACATGTTTTATATTTATATAACAAAAAGTATTAGTAATCATAAATTAAATTAGAAACAAAAGCTAAGATTATAATCTAATTTAGCTTTAAAGCAAATGCAATTATAATCTAATTTAGCTTTTGTCACTCAAAAATAATGTAGCTTTATATCGGTGAAAGAATTTTTGAAATCGGTACAGTAATTTTGGAGTATATTATCTTTATGTTATTAGTTTAGAAAACAAAACTATCGGGGGTTTTAAAATTTTAACTTACATATACACTTATCAAATTATCACTCTGCCCGCGGCATTGACCGCGTTTCCGGGATCATATCGACGCTTGAAAGGCAAAAATTACCAAGCGACATGTTGGGCGATATATAGTTATAAACATCAAGTAATTAACAAAAAAAATCTGCGTCGATTGATCATATGATTGACTGATGCTAGGAAGAGTTTTGTTGTCGCTTGGTAACTTAAAAACAATTTCGGCAAATTTTTACGATTTTTTTTCTAACATTAAAAGCTTTAAAATGCTGTAGTGTAAAGTTTCCAACATGTCGCTTGGTAATTTTTACCTTTTAAGCGTCGTTATGTACTTATTGTCTACCTATGTGCTGAATTTCATGAAAATCCGTTCAGGATTTTTTGAGTAACAAAAGTTCGTGCTTCCTTACTAACAAACTTTAATATTTATACATAACAATAATAGGATAATAATTATAAGTAGGATGGCACTAACAGTTTAACATGCCCTACTAAACATGGAGGCTTCAATAAATCTTCTTAATAGCGGTCACCCAACCACTTAGGCCCCTCATTTGGTGGTTCTAGACTAAACTCTTGACATTCCTATAATTTCTCAATTGTTTGCCTGGCTTTATCCCATTAAGCACACTACAGAGTTTGGGTTTCCTCATAATTCACAAAGTCTAGAGCATTCTTCACTGTGTGGTTTGGTTAGTAGCCAGCCTGAACAGGTAAAAAGTAATAATTATTGATAAAACGAACTTACTTGAAGTTCTATCAAAATTATGCGAGCTACTCAATTCGAAGTGATTAATATTTACATGTAGTACTATTTCCAATCCACGGCCTTTAACACGATAACTTTAAAGAAAAACAAAAATATTATCAATCTGAAACATAAAATCACATTTAATAGTTGCCAGTTTGACTTATTTCCTCGTTCAGTAAATTTATATTGTTCAGTTCAAGCTTCTATCAAACATAATTGTCGAAGTTATTAGTGCCTCCCGAAGACCGCCTACTTGTTTCATGCATCTGTTTTAGGAATTGAGAAAAAAAAAACAAATTTTCAACTGCTTCCATACATTTATTAATCATTATTTACATGCATTTATTCTTTATAATCAAATACTGATAACCTTAACTTATGAAGTGTGTACATACAATATTATAGTCCGGTCAAAATTTATATGAATCTTCGGAACACTATTACCTATATATTATGAAATGTGAAAAGACCCCATCGATCCGCCATTTGCAAAAAAAAAAACATATTCAAGGTCAAAGTTCGCAAATATGGGGTTATTGCGTTTCTCAGCCAAACGTTAAGTTTTATCAAAAAATATTTGTTTTCAGAAATTGTAGCTCATGCATTTATCAATAAAAATTGTTTTTCACTTTTTTTATAAGAATTACCATTATTGAGATAGAGCGATTTGAAAAGATAAAAATTCATCCCCACGTTACCTAGGAGAGGTACCCTGAAGAAAAATATGTTTTAATATTTTCTTCCACAATTTTAAAGTTTTAAGGAATATGTATATACATGCCAAATTAAGGCTTTCTAGCACTATGGGTCTCGTCGCCATGCTGTGGTCAAAGGTCAAAGTTCGCAATTATGGGTTTTTTGCGATTTTCAGCTAAACGGTAAGTTTTATCATAAAATAGATGGGATTTAAATTAAATATCATGCAATTATCTATAAAACTTGTGTACACTAATTTTTCCTGAGAGTCACTGTTTCTGTGGTATAATATGCCTATGTCACCACACCACATATAGTGTACTTATTATTATTTTTTTGTGTTTTTTGCGGTTGACCTACCTATTCCACGATCTATTATGATTTTGTTTAATTCAATACTATTTACAATTATCACTTTCCAAAAATCATATAAAGAACATATTTTTTTATTTGTCTAAAATTCATCCAAATCTACACGAAATGAAACAATCATCCATATATTATCGTCATTAAAATATGTTATACATAAGAAAACGATCTAAATATTGTTTATCGATACCACAAATGGTTAGTGGTCCGGTCAAGTTAGACATGCAAGGTTACTACATTTGATTGCGCAGGAGCGTGAGCTTCTTTGGACGTTGAATTAAATAGTTAGACTTGCGTTTATTACAGTGACTGGGTTAGTAACTGTGTACATTGTTTAAAACTCGTTGCGCGTATAAGTAGTCGTTCTTGAAGCCTAACGTTATGCAAATCAAATTTGGTTAGTCATAGCACAAAAGACATAATAGCACAGAAGACGCACTCCGCACAGTCATTTAAATAAATAGCGATTCTTGCTCCGACGCAATAAAGTGTAATTCAGGTCGCACAGCGCTAATCAAAAACGCGTAATGTGTTGCCTTCCTTTCTAACGCTATCCCTTATCCTCTCTGGTAATGTCAGGGTTGTCTTTTTTGACAGTATAAAACTAATCTGAAAGTTTTATTACCAGTTATACATATATGTATGACCATGCTACCAGTTTCAAATAAATCTAGGCTAAGTAAGTTCCCAGGTATTTACGTAGTAGTATGTAGATCAAAAAACAATTTTATTTTACTGTCTGCCTAGGTACTTTATAATAATAAATAACGCTACACACTCATAGCCCAACACTAGGATTCCCTGTGTCGTTGGTGCCATGGACAACACACAACATAGACAAGGACATTCACACCCAGACCGAGAACAGAAATTCAAACTCATCATTAAAATTTCCGCCTCGCTGGGAATCGAACCCAGGACCCTTGGTGCGGCGATCCGGCATGGTAACCATTGCGCCACACTTTAACCTAAGAAGATGGTCATATGGCATTATGTTGGTAGGTATGTATTTCTCTATGAAATAAATATTATCTGTTAGGTTTTTAAGCAGGAATGCGTATCAAATCTGGAATGATATACGACAAAAAACGTGAGTTTCGGATCCTCGTTATTGTTTGGGTAGCGGAATGCGATGCAATATGCTTTTGCCTTCATTTTAGTTAATATCGTTTAGCTCGACGCAGTTTTTTGTATCGAACTAACGTGTGACGTGTGTGATGACGTCATGTGTGATAGATTACGAACGTGTGACAGCCCTTTTGAATTTTCTGAATTAGCCCGACACGTCGAACGTGGCATGTACTTGTAACTTCATACCGAAAGTGCGGAGTCCCCCAGGCCTGGTCATAGAAGAAAAAATACGTTTCGCGATATTTAAAATTTGCATCAATCACAGTAAATGGCAGTGCCACAGACTAAGCGAATTGCATAGATGTATAAGGGTCGCGACGTCACTGCACCACACAGTAGTGCCGAAACAAAATTAATTACAGGACGGCTGAAAATTTGTACGAATGTTAGAAACACCATTATAGATGAAATGTGAAAAGTCCCCATCGATCGGTCCGACATTTGAAAAAAAAATATTCAAGGCCAAAATTCGCAAATATTTTGAAGAATACAACTGTTTGAATCGTTATATCATAAAAACAGTGACTCTGAGGAAAAAGAAGTAAGGAACATTTTTATAGACAATTGCATAATCTTTAATTTGAGTTCCATCTATTTTCATGTTAATTATTACCGTTTGGCTGAAAATCGCCTAAAAAGCAATGGCAACGAGATCCTTAGTACCAGAATACTGTAATTTGGCATGTATGTACATATTCATTAGAACTGCAAAATTGTCGAAGAAAATATTAAAAAAATATTTTTTTCAGGGTACTTCTTCTATAGATAACGTGGGGATGAATTTTTAACTTTTCAAATCACTCTATCTCAATAATGATGATTCTTAGAAAAAAAAGTGAAAGACAATTTTGATAGATAAATCCATGAGCTAAAATTTCTGCATGTATATTTTTTGATAAAACTTAACGTTTGGCTGAGAAAGGAAAAAACCCATATTTGATAACTTTGACCTTGAATATTTGTTTTTTTTTGCAAATGGCCGATCGATGGGGACTTTTCACATTTCATCTACGAGTATGTACGTAATGGTGTTTCAATCATTCGTAGGTACGTAATCATTCCTACAAATATTCGCCGTCCTGGAATTTATGTAACCTTGCATGTCTAACTTGACCGGACTAATAATGGTTCAGAGTTTACATAAAGTGATCTACCTTATACAATTTGTTTACGCAACTCTTGTACTCAAGCGCGTCCATTACGCGCTAACTATGTGTCAGCTAATGTAACAGGATAATAAAGCTATCGTTGAATATGAAGCGACCGATGCGCCACCTCGTTGCATCGCCAGCGGATTCTCGCCTGTAAAGAAAGGATTTGAATAATTCCAGACCCCAAATCGGGTTACATGAATACAGATTAAGTCGGATCGGTATTTGAATATCGATTTGAAGTTGCTTGTAAATTCGAGGGTGTTGCTATTTTTGGATCGCACGGAATTATAGTGGAAGATTAAAATGGGTTGAGTAATTCATTTAAGGTGATAAAATATATCATGCACAGATTCTAAACTGTATGAATGAATGGAACGAGAGTCTTATTCGAGTGTCTGCCACTGTGCCATACGATTTTCCACGTAAAAGTCAGTTAGCATTATTTGACTCACGCAAGCAAATGGCATCGTACCTAATCAAAAGGCCGTTGAATTAAGTTTAATTAATGGTAATGAACTCCAGAATGTAACAATAGGGTTTTTAATTTAATATACTTTAATTTGCAATCTCTCTCTTACTCTTCAGTCATGCCTCATTACTGAGTAATGTGACTCTGACGCGAAGCTTTCTCAATAGCTTATCTCCACTTATAGCGATTAGCAGCTTGGTGGAGTGACGTGCTGACTGGTATCTCCAGGTGTTTAGATACCTGATCCGACCATCTCTTAGAACTGCGGCCTTGAGGCCTCTCATCATCTATAATGTTTTCCCGTTCACCATAGTTTCTCCATATCGTCATGCGATCTTCTTGCAATATATCCAAAATATTTCAGAATGCACAATACTACTACCTTCCCTTCACATATTAATATATAAATTACTAGCTGCTGGAACAGACTTTATTCCGTCAAAAGTTTTATATTTTTATTTTGAGATGTAAGCTATCTTATCTTTCAAGTTGGATCCAACTGCACGCGGTGTGCAAAGATTAATTACGTATCACGTTGTTAGTCCGCGATGGACTCCTAAACTACTTAACCGATTTTAATCAAATTTGCACACCGTGTGCAGTTTGATCCAACTTGAAAGATAGGATAGCTTACATCTCAAAATAAAAAACTTTTGACAGGACGAAGTCTGTCCGGGCAGCTAGTTTACATATATTAAGAATATTAAGATTTACCTCTCAACACATGCACGGAGACAGCAGAAGTCGCGACGTCGGTTAGTGAACACGTGTAATTCCCGGAGTCATTTCTTTTCGCGTTTGCTATGTACAGCCTTGACAATGCGCCATTGGCTGTGGCTTCGGTTTTTACACTGCGAACAAAAAAAAAACATGCTTTACACACTCGTAGATTAGATTCATAGACTCAAGCTAGGTCCTGTTTCGTGGGTGATGGACTACACAAAGACAAGAACACACTAGACCGAGAATATAAAATTATCTTTAGCCGTATTGACATTTGTAAGTGCGTATATGAAACGTTACCAAGTTTCAGTTAAACTAAATCCTAAATGAATTTAAAATGTTAGTATTGTTTTTGTACAACCTACACAGAACGTCATTTTTTCATGTCATTAAAAGCACGACAGTCGTAGGTACTGGCAAAAACTAGCGTAGTTTTTACGTACGTGTGTGCGTGATTAAGTAAAAACCCGAAAATAGCGTAGTTTTTATGACTTCACTAATATTTAAGGCCAGATAACTACCTTTTTCATTTATCTGAGTGGTCAATCATGTCTACTCGTATGAGTATTCCAGCTATCTATTAAAGGTCCCAATACAATGAAAAAGAGTGTCGAAATATAATAAAAAGACGATATTTCGTTTCTTCCTTTTTAAAACACTGCAGGAAAAGAAACTCCATAAACTTTTGCCCGTGTTAAAAGTTTAAAATTCAGCGCACGCATTTCGATTCAATATTCGTGGACTCTATTCGTGAGAGAGAACTACGAGTTCTTCGAATACTGTGACAAATTGTTCATACATATTGATGAGACGTAAAACGTATAAAAAATATTAAAAGTAATACTTAAATGTGCTTGTTATGTTACAGTGAAACTTTGTTATTAATTTGAACGTGTTAACGATTTCTTACTATAATTAACAGTAAAGATCACTTTTATTACTTTTTATAATATAAGGGAGCTATTTTGACAAAACGCATTTTTAACCGAATTCAAAAAAGGAGGAGATATTCAATTCGACTGCTTTTTATGTTTGTTACCTCAGAACCTTCAACTGGGTGAACCGATTTTGATGATTCTTTTTTTAATCGAAAGCTAGTGCTTTCGTGTAGTTCCACGTAAATTTGAGTGAGATCTGACGAGTAATATTTGAGTTATTCCTAATTTTGAAGTCGGTTATTTTTATTCAAGAATTATATCTAGTAAAAACAAGGTTTGATTTAAGGTATTTTTATTTAGCTGTTTTAATTTTAACATAGTTATTTTATTTATAAAAAAACATGTTCATAATCCGCTTTTCTCGATAATTAAATTTAGGAAGTATTCGCACCATTAATCAATGAGAAAATGTAGTACACGCAATGTTAATTTGTTAAGTCAGAAACATTTTTGCCACCCCCACTCTTTAACTTCTTCATTGCCCTTTAACCCCCCTCGCCCCCACGGTATTTAATGACATCCCCCACTTCGAAAAAGGCTGCATTACACCACAAGTTCCTTTGTCAAGGCTTTATTTAATTAAAAGTCAAGGGATGATAATTTCAACTTAAAGTTAATTAATAGAGACCTTAATAAATCTTTGAGGGTAATTTAAGCAAATAAGGGTTGTTAACACCTAATCAATTTAATCCAGATCATTTGGCGTGAAATAAAACGGTTTTCTAGGTGCTATGGGACTGAGCTTTTGTTTCTATCGTGTTGTACTGTCGCGAGCTAAAGTTATGTATATGAATATGCACCTATTAATCTTTGTTCCAGGAATTAATGAAAAGACAAAACATTTGCAACAAGCATTGTCTTTTTTTTTTATTTTTCTTTTACAAATACAATTAAAAATTATTTTGATTTCTTGGTTAATTAATGCTAAAGCATGCTAAAGCAACTTCGTCTTTTGTACCACAATGTTCATACGAGTATATGGTACAAAAAAGTTTAAATAAATAAATATTTGTAATAATTTTATTAGTAGCAAGCAAGCAAAGCTAGGACAACCCATAAGTGTCCCACTGCTGGGCTCGGGGTCTCCCCTCACAATGTGAAGGGTAGAGGCCATAACCTACCACGCTGGCCAAGTGCGGATTGGTAGACTTCACACACCTTTGAGAACTTTATGGAGAACTCTCCGGTGTGCAGGTTTCCTCACGATGTTTTCCTTCATCGAAGCAAGTGGTTTGAAAATTAGAGCTGCTTGCCAGGATTTGAACTCGGTCCCCTGCGTTCGAGAGACCAACGTTCTCACCACTAGGCTATCACTGCTTAGTTATTAGTATCCATACTAATACCCTGAATAAAACTGTTACCAAGTGATCTATTTATAGTAGTATTAAATAATATTTTAACTCGTGACTGTATTGATCCGTTGGCTAAGTCCAATTTAATTGAACACATGTCAATTAAAATTAATTGGGGAAGAAGCTACTGTTATTCCGTCTGTGGATATTTCTCTTTCAATGTCGTGAAGATTTAGAAGCATTTCCAATTATTAATTGTTTGCTTTAATAAATTTAGAGTTAATTAAAATCAAATTATTTACATTTCATTGACGTTTTGATTTCGGTGTTATTTCGAGAATATTGTTATTTGTGTAGTACAAAGCGGAAAAACGTATCTGTATTCAGAAAGGACACTTACCTAAGTAAGTAAGCAATGTTATGCAAAGAACGCTATTTCTCGTGCGGTTGTTATGTCAAACCTTTCGTTTCACAGTCATCACTTAATTGGTCCACTTGATGCGTTTAAATGAACTGTAGTTATTGAAGACAAAAGACAAAGATGGCTATACAACAATGCGGTCGGTAAAATATCTCGGCTGCTATATACTATATTAATTGCGTCAATTTTCGTGCACTGGTTTCCTCACGATAATTTTCTTCACTTAACAAATGATTTCTAAGTGCACATAGCTTTGAAAAGATTTGATCTCAGGCCCCTGAGTTCAACGTTGAAACATTGACACTACTATATATACCTAAACCTAAAGTAATTTGTAAAGGTATTTTATAATGCAACCCCAGCTGGGACCTTTATGCATCACCATTGTAATTAAATCTTAACCATACAAAGTAAGGCTTTAATGAAATTCTTGCTAAAATTTCCACATCACGACTTTCAAAGCAGAGCTTGTTAACACGGCATATACTCGTAGCGAAACCAGTTTCCATTCAATGCATTTCATATTTCATAAATTATATTTCTTAAAAAGATTCACATGACGTTATCCTAAGTTTGTTGAGGTTTCAGTAAATATAAAATGCAAATGATAAAACGACATTTTCAAGAGAAATATTATAAATGTTCACTGGGGACAGAAAACGGGATTCATATATTTCAACATAAAATTAAATATCCTTTTCATTAAATATCTCATTCATAGCTATCGCGCTGTCCGCGGCTTTGCTAGTGTTATCCGGGATAATAAGTACCCTATATCCTATTCTAGATCATCCCGTGTCCTAAATTTCATGAAAATCCGTTCCATAGTTTTTCGATGAAAGAGTAAGCCCAATGCTTACGTAACGGGTTTTTTTCCCGTACGGGACGGGACGTTAAGTTTTGGAAACATCGTTTCATAGAAAATGTATACGATAGTGCATACGCAGCGGAATCCCGTACGGGAAAAACTCGTTACGTATGCATTGGGCTTAAGAAACTTTCACATTTTTAATACTAGTGTTATGTAGTAAGATTTAGCTACCTCACTGAGATTACACTAAAATTTTATGTTATATTTTATAACTGTAAAACCTACAACGTTAGCTGGACGAGAATATATTAAGCTTTTTATATTTTGTACCCTTAATATTTTACTCACTAATATGAAACATATTTCATGCAAGAGTTCGTTCAAAGAATTATTTCTTTTAACTATTACCTATATTCAATTTTGACGACCCCTGTGGCGCAATGGTTACCATGCCGGATCCGCGCCGCGCCAAGGGTCCCGGGTACGATTAGATTCCCAGTGAGGCGGAAATTTAAATGATGAGTTTGAATTTCTGTTCTTACTTCTTGGTCTGGGTGTGTTCTGTCTATGTGTTGTCCATGGCATCCACGACACAGGGAATCCTAGTGTGGGGCTATGAGTGTGAAGCGTTATTATTATTATTATTCTTTATACTATAACAAGTGAATAACATAATCTATATTTTACTAACAAAAAATAACCGACTTCAAATTCTCAAAAACTACTTGTCAGATCTCGTTCAAATTTATGTGGGACCACATGACAAGCACCTGCTTTCGATTAAAAAAAGAATCATCGAAATCGGTTGGCGTGATATTGAGTTATTCGTCAATTTGTCGCGCACATCTTAACACAAATTTACGACTTATGTGGTTTTCTAATGGATGCCATTGTCAGATCTCAATAAAATTTTTATGGGACCACATGACAGCCACCAGCTTTCGATTAAAAAAAGAATCATCAAAATCGGTTCGCCCAGTCCAAAGTTCTGAGGTAACAAACATAAAAAAAAAAAAAAAAAAAAAAAATACAGTCGAATTGAGAACCTCCTCCTTTTTTTGAAGTCGGTTAATAATAAATCATTAATTCATAACATCCGGCACTATTATACGAGTTAAACTCATGAGTAAACGTAATGAATAAATTTTTCGTACAATTGAAGCATGTTGTTAATGATAATAATTTTAACAATGCCTTTTTATCTTTCATTATTCAAAATTACTCGTTCCCAAATGCGTGATATTTTGTATCAAAGTAATATTAACCAAAATTCATGCTTAATCAACCAATCTTGATTTTATTTAAAATTACTTACTCACAGAAGTTAAACTGTGTGCAATTCACACGTGGTAGAAGTGAAACCTTCAAAAATTTTGTTTTCAAGATAATGAGACGAATGTAAAATTTCGGGAAGATGATAATTGATGATAAAACTCAACTCCACTCATCTCCACTCAACTCAACTCAACTCAACTCTAGTCTCCACTCAACTCTAGTCTCCACTCAACTCTAGTCTCCATTCAACTCCAGTCTCCACTCATTTCTAGTCTCCACTGGACAGTTTCGTTTCATAAAATTTCAAGTCAGTCTCCACTCATTTCTAGTCTCCACTGGACAGTTTCGTTTCATAAAATTTCAAGTCACCCCCGTACTAAAGAAGTTTTCACTTCAAAACCCATTATTTTTTGTTTGAACCCGGTTCCTACACAACATGATATGATTATGGTTGCTTCTTCATTGTACTGCACGACATGACAACTGTACGACATCACAACGGTACATTGAAGAAGCAGCCATTTCTTTGTACAAGGAACCTTACCTAACTCCTCCTCTCTTGGTATCGTAGTTGAGCAACCTGGTCCCGTGTTTCCACAGGACCTGTCCCGCAGGCTGCGGCACCGCGCTGACGATGCAGCGCAACTCTATAATCGAACCCTCCTTGTACAACTTGTCTTGCAGCGGCCGCCCTCCTTCGTCGATGATTTCTACTTTTGGCACTGAGGACAAATGGACATACATAAATAAATAACGCTACACTCATGTGGGGCAACTAAGATTCCCTGTGTCGTGGGTACCACAAAAAGACAAGTACACTCAGACTGGAAATTCATCATTCAAATTTCCGCCTCGCTGGGAATCGAACCCTTCGCACAGCACTCCGGCATAGTAACCATTGCGCTACTCAGGTCGTCAGACGCGAAAAAACACTAAACGCCTTACAGACGCTTCTGTGATAACGGAACTTTTATATTACTGGTTTTTCGAGCGAAACGCGTAAATTTTACAGTGGTGTTTATGACTATGGAAGCTAGCCAAGAGAAAATCCGCAACCACCAAAAATGAGTACGGTCGAGATTAAAAACTGAGAGGTCCGGAACTCGCGATCTCGAAAACGAGAGACCTGGCGCCAGCCTAGTAGACTGTTTAAAGTGCATCACGCAAGAGGAGCTTGGCCTGGACTTTAGGATGGCTCATGGCTGGAACTTGTTACGATCCAAAACTTTCTACTATGGAAGGAAACAAAAGAAAATCTATTATAGATGACCGGTCTGCTTATTTCGTTTATATAATCTGAATTCTAAAAAACATAAGCGGCTTCAAAGAAACAGTCTTCGAAAAATGAAAAATGCCATGTATTAATGTACCGGTAATTATAAATGTTGAAAGAGTTCCCTTAATTACACATGGATCCCAACATCAGAACTGGATATTGATAAATACGAGACCAATCTGAAATAACCCTTTTCAAATAAAACAAGGCTTTTTCCCAAATCGGTTTATAAATGACGGAGTTTTGAAGCAACAAACAAAAAAAAAATTTAGAACCTAATAATAGTTAATAATAATATAAGTATCACATGTTTTTTGTGGAAATCCATTGATTATAGTCTACTTTGTAATAATCCGCGGTATATGCCACGCATGTCATACATGTTAACCGCGGATTGTTGCAAAATAGACTACTAACTTAATGAGAATAGAATCTGTTAAATTTTTCTATCGGCCAAAAATAAGTTAACATCTTATTAATCATGAAATATGTTAATAATCAGTTAGAGACTTAAGATAGATTACTTCCGTAACATTTCAGTTGCTTGTAAAGCATAATTGATACATCGTCCTACCCATGTTTCGTTAGATGAACTTGTTTGAGTCGGATCAAACAGAAGAACAATAGTATACTCGAAATACTGCCAAATATTGCAGTGTGTTTAATTTAAACTAGTAGATACCTGGCGTGCACGTTAAGAAATTGTATGGAAAAATCTAATATATACCTAATGCAATGTTTTAGTGGTCTCAAACCATCTTCGCATTACTTTCAAATGAAATGAGTTTGGGCCACATCGGTTGTAGAGTTTCAGAGTCTCAAAACTCTCAAAAATAGGTTATACTCGTAATATGATGAATTTACAAGGGAAACTATCACGGCTTTGTAAGCATAAGTAGTTAAGGAGTATTCGTCAATAAACTTACCACTTCAGAACCCTACATTGCCCGTGGCCTGACACGCACTTGCCCGATTTTTTATTTCATGGAATGTTATGCAGTAAATTAACTCCTTAACATAATGGTTTTAACGTTCTTATTAAAAATACCCAAATTAAGACATTGGCAATTAAATTCAGATTCGCCTTTCCTAAGAACCACTTTACCATTCCTCACTAGATATAGCCCTACAGTTTTATGATGGCGTGCAACCAATTATATACAGATAAGATGATAAGATGATTCCTAATGGTCATAAAACGGGGCCCTAAAACAAGGGTACTTCCGTAAATATCAGTTTGAGGGTCCTATCCAATTCGACAAAAGGAAGAAAACAACGATACCTAATGTGAATTAGATAGAAAAAGTACAGAAATTATACTTCTGTGGTGTTATTGAGAGACTAGCTGACCCGGTGAACTTCGTATCGCCAAAGAATAACAAATTAGAAATCTTAAAATCGGTTCAGCCGTTCTTAGCCGTTACAGTTTATGTGTGCATATCCTCCCTCTCCCTGTTACAATTATAACAATTATAATTCTTTTTTGTTTCTAACTAACTATAAGCTTACTTATTAATTTTCACGTTCCTGAGTTCGAAAATGACAAAGTATTACCCCTTAGGGGATGAATTTCGAGAAAACGGTCATAGTTTTTTTTTGTTTAACTTTAAGCTTACATACAAATTTTCACAATTTTTACTTCAAAACCGACGATGTTGCCATTCTTACTTGCACCCCCTTAATTAACCCTTTGGGCGATGATTTTCCAAAAAAAAACGCATTACTGTTAATTTATTTTCTAATCTTGAGGTAATAGATCGACATGTTTTTAACTTCAAAAATAACGAAGTTGCGTACTAAGTTCCATCTTACATAAACGCTTTCATAAAAAAATTATGTTTATACTCTAAAACTTACGAAGTTGGTTTGTATGAAATTGACTTCCAATCGCTATTTTTACTCTTTTTAGAGTTTAGGGTATGCATTTCCAAAAATCCGACAGCGTATGTTATTCAGGGATAATGTAGCATTCTAATGGTGAAAGAATTTTTAAAATCGGTTTAGTTTTTGAGTTTATTCGTTACAAATATACAAAAATAAAAAGCTTTCCTCTTTATGCTAATAGTATAGATTTATGCACCCCTTTGTACGCCCCCTTTGTACGAAAATAACGTGGATGGATGAGTATGAAATTTGACACAGTTAAAGTTTGCGTGGAGAAGGAAAGCTAATTTTTTTGTGATGCATTAGAAACACAATTATTAAAAATAAATATTACACATATTAAAACGCTATACTAAATGCATACTACACACTCGCATAACATAATATTACATACAAATGTCAATGTCAATGAAGCAACTTTTTGTCTCTTACTACCTTTTTTATTTCTAATAATAATAAATTAATAATCGATAAACGAATGTAAAACTATAAATCCTATCCTACTAATATTATAAATGCGAAAGTTTGGATGTTTGGATGTTTGGATGTTTGTGTTACAATCACGCCAAAACGGCTGATCGGATATAGATGAAATTTGGCACACAGATAGTTTAATACCTAGAATAATATATAGGATACTTTTTATCCCGAGATATTGATCTATTCCCGAGGGAGAAGAAGTAAACTAAATGGTAATAGGAAAACAGTTTTGACGTTTCTCATCACAGTGACATTAGAAAACTCAAAACAGCTGATTGAATGATTAAATTATAATTGGTTCATTGTTTTAATATGTTTATTTACAAACATATTATAAAAATTTGCGGTGAAGCACATTGTGATCATTTTTATCATGCAATGGAAGCTTTAGTAACCATCGATCTCGTGTAAAATCAAGTAAAACAAACAGCATTTTTTACGCAAAATGAAGGCTGCTTACACATCAGCGTTTGTCGAGCGTTCCTAGCGCTTAAGCTTGATCGATGAACTATAAAAAAATAATAATTTTACGTTGAATAAGTACTTGTAGCTTATCAAGGTTTTTCCTAGCTCTAAATATGAGGTGCAACTGAAATATTATATTATATCGTATCAGGTTTAATTAATAGCAAAAAATCATCAAATTATATACTAAATATCTACCTATATTTTTTTTATTTACCTTATAGAAATAAATATTGATTTTTTTAACTTATTTAGCAAATCATTATTCAGGTGTGTCGGATGAATACGTTCGCTTATAAAATCCTAGCGTGGTGTCGGCCTTATGTCAATTCGGCCTTATGTCAATATTTCTTTATTTTTTTATTGCTGTGCATGCATATAACCAGTGCTTTAGCCGAATACTACAAACCTTAAATAAGTTTTTAATGAAAAAGACCGTTAGTATACAATGGTTTTAGGTAGGAATAGATTCGTTGTTTAAGAAGCGATTTTCATGATTTTTTTGTTGTATTGGGAATTTACTCAAGTTCAATATAGTGAGACTATGGATTCTCGAGGTAAAGACTGAGCTTCTCAGTCGTAGGGAATAACTGAACTGTGTCTAAATATGTTTGCTGTTATTATCGTTGACATCGCAAGATTTGTGTCTTAGAGACGAAATATGACTCCTCAACGGAACAATTCAAATAACTAAACAATTTTTTTAAATATTTGTTGTTCGTAAATTTAAGGGTTCGTAATTTTATCTACAAATCCGTCATAAGATTTGTCGTAATGTATGGATCTCATACAAAGAAGATGGATGAGAGACGATTGCATATCACAGAGATGAGAATGTTGAGGTGGATGTGTGGAGTGAAGAGAATGGATAAAGTAAGGAATGAGTATATTATTAGAAGTAGTTTAAAAGTGGCAAAAATTACAAAAAAGTTAGAAGAAGAGGAAAACATATTGCGCCGACCCCAAATAAAATTGGGAAATGGGCAGGATGATGATGAATATTAACACTGTAAAACCAGACGCATAGACAAATAGATTTTTTTTAAATTATAAGTTAACGTTGTTAAGTTGACTAAAATCCCACCTGATGGTAAGTAGCGATGTAATCTTGGTTTATTATAGGATCTATTTAGTACATAAATATACATACATATTTTCATACCTTTCATACTTTAAGTATGATGATGATCATGTTTCGCGATGACCCGCGATGATTGCAAGGAAAATACTTAATTTGGCATACTTTTAATTTTAAATCATAGTATAACGATATAACAAACTGCAACTTCATCTGCGTAAATAAGGTCCACAGACAAATGAATCATATTTTTGACTACGGAATCGTGTAATTTTTTAGCGATATAATCTATATGGCTAAGACGCTATATAATTATTAGCTACTAAAAGATATGCATGGCGCAACCTCGCTCTTGCCACTCTATGAAGTACATAAAACACTGAGTCTCTTCTTTTCGTTTCGTTTCAATGCCCTTAATAAAGATGTCATATTAGGTATATGGAAGCATCCATTAAATAAACCGATGTTATTTAAAGAACTATATGGTTCGTTTGTGTTACATTTGTGTAAACGTAATTCTGTTATTGGTTCTGCTGTTTGTTCTAATTGCGGAATAACTTTATAGTTTTCCTCCAGAATAATAGTTGTTCTTTTATTTTCTGCGGATCGCAAAATTTACACGCTTTGTTAATTTTATCCCTTTTTAGAAGCTTTTGGCTACTGAGATTCGCGTGTTGTGACTCGCATCATACTCTAGCAACAGCCCATCTCCGTCATTCTGTTTCATGAGCATGTTGCTAACGTCGTTTACCTGCCTGTTCCGGCGTAGCAGCTCTCAAGCTTGCTGAAAGCTTGCAGCTCTTAAGGTAGCCTGCCGCTGAACGTCTTCCTCACGAAATGCCCTATGATTTTTTCGAATCCTTAGCAACTTGCTAGAATACGAAATAATAAGCATGTTGTCGACATCATTCTTTGGAATGAAAAGCAGGATACTGTAAGTTTAATTCACAAACATCCAAACATCTAAACCTAACATCTAAATTTTAGTAGGATCAGGATCTAATTCTAAATTCTCGCGGACGAAGTCGCGGGTAGAAGCTAGTAATTCTATATTGGCAAGCAAGAAGCCGTAGTGATTAAGTACTCTGTGAAGAAGCCCTTAAGCTTCAGATGCTAGGATTGTTTTTCTCAAGCAAGATAAAAAATAAAATTAACAAATAACAAACAGTCAATTTTTCAAGTAATATCAACGCTAGTTTTAAATATTTTATAAGAGATACTTTAAAAGAAGTTATTGGTTTTGTAAAATTAAAAATTCCTGGCTTATTTGGCCGCTCGTTTTCCCGCGAACGTTGAAATAGTAAACTGTTGGCATGAAACCTTCGTTTTATATTAAGCAGAATACCTACAGCATGAATTGTAGTTACTGGAGCACGTAGATATTTATTTATAAACCAGCGCTCTGCTTGCTCGTGGCTTTGCCCGCATTTATATCTTATTCCCTATAGGGAATATCTTATTTCAGACCATGGTCTACCTCTGTGCTAAATTTCATGAAAATCCGTTCAGTAGTTTTGGCGTGAAAGAGTAACAAACATGCATACAAACTTTCAATTACAGCAATGCCTTTTTGCCAGAAATAACAATAACCTCATGAAAGTAGCTATCCCATCAAAAACATGAATGTAAAGTAAAAGCTAATTTAAAAAAAAAATTGAGATCTAAATGGGTGCCAAGTTCTGTATAGAAAAGCCTAAAATTTTAGTCACAAGAACATGTAATTCAAGCTCCACATTTGACTTGGTTAGTTTTCACGTAAGTACCTATCTAGGCTATAATATTATATTTGTATAATTAGGTCTGTTAGGTTGATGACCTATGTTACTTTTCTAAAATTTGGTTTGTTGGTTGCTAACTAATGAAAACTAGCCAATTCAAATGTAAAGCTTGAATTACATGTTCTTGTGACTAAAATTTTAGGCTTTTCTACACAGAACTTGGCACCCATTTAGATCTCAATTCTTTTTTTTTTAATTGGCTTTTACTTTACATTCATGTTTTTGATGGGATATCATTACTTTTTGTACAGAAATTATTAGTAGGTACTTATTCATAACGTTACTGATTAATTTTGTTACCTTATACATGACCTGTAAAAGTGCCCTTCAACTAAATCCGTAGTTAGTGCACCGTGGTCCAAAATACCTATTACTTCATTATTTATAAGTAATGATCTTCTACTATTCATGTCCGCTAAATATTGAAATAATAATTAATACTAAATCCCAGTCTGTTATAATAATAATAAATACGATACGATTGTAGTAATAATAATAATAAATACGATAGTCGAATATACTCTTATTAGTTATAAGTAGTTTGTGTTCGATGAGATAACGTGCCATAATATATTTGGAAACAATACTTCGAATCACTTTAAACTGGTATAATTTCGGAAATAATACAAAATTTAGTGGTGGACATGCCATACAAGATAAGAGAACAATAATTTTTCACACATTAAAAATGAAACAATGCAATACACTGGAAATAACGGCTACTGACGTCTCACTAATCTGTACGTAAATAATACGTACTTTTGTAATGCACTTCCAACAGGCACTTGGGACACTGAACATCTTCCCCCGTTGAAAGCTTCACAAAGTACTAAAACTGATATGTTTCGATTAAAAAAACTTAAGGGTGGTATTCCACTCGTTAAATATTCCACATAATGACCACCTGTCATAAATTTTGATTGCTGTTCATAAATTTCAGGCGCTATAAGTAAGTGTTCATAATAGAATCAATTTTTTGAAAAATTATCATAAAATGATAAAAATTTACTACTTTCAGATTTATTCCTTTGTATTCACCCAACTACCTATCTGCATGCCAAATTTTAACTTTCTAGGTCACCTGGAAGTTGGATATAGTTTTGATCTATAGGTCAGTCAGTGTTAAATTTCTTGATTTTTGGACGTTAATATCTAAATAACCGTTTGAGATGTGTTTATGAAATTTGGAAGTATGTATTTCGCAATTCTTAATAAATGAGCCAAATTTGACAGGTTTACGTTGAATAGTTTTTGAGTTATGAGGTGGTCAAAAGTGGCTCCAAATGGTTCGTGTAATATTACACACGGTGCTGCTCGCCAATGTTAGCTAGAAAATTGGCTGACACGCTCCGCGTGTCTAGATCATATAAAGTGGCTCATTTTTTTTATTAATTTAGAGCTCCGTCATTTAATAATAGAATTGGATTTTTATTTTATTTGAAAGGGAATAGATACTTTCAGATTGGTCTCCTATTTATCAAAATTCAGTATCGCTTTTCACCATTTTTTGGTATTGACGGCAAAATACTTATTGCTTTAGTAAACCGACAATTTAAAAATCGTTCTTAAGTTGCAATAATGTTTGACGTCGATGAAAAAAGTCATCTTGCCGTAGCTACCAAACTTTCTTAATATATTATAACAATGTTATAAAATATAAGTATTATGAAAGCAATAAGTTACCCAAAGTTACTTCATAATAATACCTTGAACAAGACAAACAGTAAGCCTAAGAATTGTTGTTAGCAAGTTATAAATACGTTCGCATCTCGAATAATCCCGACTTGTTTATGGCTGCCCTACATTACTTTCTAGGCTAATAGCACAAAGTTGAGAAGTGATCATTTGAAAATAAACAACAACTGGCTGATAAAGGATTGATATTTGTTATTTTAAATTAGGGCGTAGGACGAAAAGCAGGTTCCAGTGCGGTCATAATAGTACAATACTTATTGGCGCGATTATGAAATACTATTATGCGTTTTCAAGACACTACCAAAAAATTTCAGCTGTACGGAAATTACGGCTTATTCCCATTTGGATCGATTTTAGCGTGATTATAATCACCAAACGCGCAAAAAAACTCTTCAAGTACTAAGCAACGCAGGTAATAGTACCTGCGTTTATCCCAATCAAAAAGTACCAAAATTATGCTTCCAAACCTCGAGACAATGATAGAACTACGGTACAGAATACGGCATAGGTAGAAGAAGGGTTTCAAAGTGTATTTCACGGTCTCTTCCACACACTCTCACAAGGGAATAAGACACAGGTATTATATAAGACAAAAAAGGGCATGCTACAAAGACTTTCCCTCGTCCCTTCATAAATAAAAGAAAAAGGTTAATATTTACCTAATATGTTTACTAAACCCTTACCAAACATACGAAATGTTTATAGTGGTAAGATCGAATAAACTGTATGAATTAAGTTTAGCGAAGTACGATGAGCAGAAAATTTCAATAGCTAAACTGGAATACATGAGGCGTGATTTAGTATCACAAAAAGCCACCAAAAGTGACATCAACAAAGAAAGTAAATATGAATATAGATTTAATAACGCCACTCGAGGTTTCGGAAAAGGCATGAACTGGTTTAAGTAGAAATATCTTTAAGCAAGATTGATTTCTTAAGTTCTTTGTACACATGAGATTTCTTGTTGTTTCTTAAAATTTAGTTTTAGGATTGTAACTTCTTTGTTTTACGTAAAAAATATACATAGAAAACTAACTAAGTATAACTACAAAGTTAATACCATTACTGAGTAATCGTTATCCGCAGCCAGTTTAAAAACTATTTGAAATGTTCCGCGCTGGCGTTGCAATTTAAACGATGATAGATTAACGTGGTAAGCGTGCGGTTTTATTGCGACATTTCAAAATCCATTGAGTTTCGTTTATTTGATGGTTTCCCACAAAAATTATGCAACAGTGGATCGTGTATTCATCCATTTTTAAATCCCAGCCAAAGCCAGTTCATGATGCATTCGGATGAACAATTGATGTGCATGGACCATAGTTTACTCACATTGGACACCTCTGGGCTATAATAATACCATGAAATTAAGTATTTAAACGTGAACTGACTCCACCAGTCTTCTGCTAAAAGCGCAAAACGTTATCTGCGCTTAAAGTGAACCACTTTAAAAGCATATTCCTGGCTCCGTTTTCGTCGATAATGTCTTTGATGTGACGCATATTCAGTGAGCGATAAATATTAACACAATTTTACTTAAGTGTATGCTGGTAGTCTTCAAATACCTTACACATTTTGGAGCTATGCTGGTTTCTTCTTAAACGATTTCGTAATAAAAGTATTCATTATTAGTGACTTCGGAAATTACGCTAAGCACGCACTGCGAATTTGCACCGCGCGATTTTTTTCGCAAAATTCTGTGACATATGGAAATTGTATGAAGCTGCACGCACTTGCGATAAAAAAATCACGCGAAAATAATTCCGCAAACAAATCTGTGTTTCGCCACAGAATCAATCGCGCTGCGACGCGAAATAAATTCGCGCTTTGTGGACCTCGGAGATATATGAATCTGACCGCACTGCGAAAAAAATTCGCGGTGCGCGGGCGGGTTCAGCTCATTCGCTAGCCACTACTTAAAGAAAGATGTCGCGCTCTTCGTCTCCCGCATCGGCATCGATAGAGGCAGAAATTGATGTCGAACAATTAATACCAGTCATGCACAGGAGACGAGGCCCTGTGGGACAAGGATGCACAATACCAACTAGCCGTAGTAAATTAGGTATCGAATGTTTTTATTGGCTTCAACCCATTAATGTCCCACTACTGGGCACGGGTCTCTCCTCTTGAGGAGGCCTAGAGCATACTCCACCATGCTGCTCTAGTGGGGATTGGTGGAGGGGTTAGTGGCCAACTCAAGTGTTGGAAGTTTTCAAGCCGCCCGAGGGCCTTCAACATGGCTTAACGATTGTTATCTTATGATAACAACCGGGACCGACGGCTTTACGTCCCCTCCGAAGCAGGGAAGGTTGAACACGCGCCCGCTGTTGCTTAACTTTGTCGATCATATAGGATCGACGAAGGCCGCCAGGCAATGTGCGCTCAAGGTTTTTAAAGACTCTAAAATACCCGAAATACTTTTTGTTATATTCTCGCAAGGCTTGATATTTTACACAAAAAAATCCTTTCATTGGTCTTAGTGCCGTAAAAGGGTGAATCCAGTATTGGTGACGCCTTTTGACATGTCTTTTACGCCGTAGTAAAAGGCAAATCAAGATTTTTGTTCGGTGGTCCATTTAGGGACGTGCGAATCGGCTGAGAACTGGGTATAAAGTGGTAAAAATCGCAAGGAATTTTATTCGCAATGCGTGTTGGTTATGATTCAGTACGCGATTTAAAAATCGTCAGAAAAAAAATCGCGGCAGTAAAATTCGCAATGCGCGCTTTTGAGTCATTAGGTTAGAATTTTAAATAAAATAAACGGAATCAGATGGAAATCTGATGGTAATTGGCATTTAAGAAAATACTTTGAATCTCAAAGGTATGTCCGAAAATCAAATGTGTGCTCGTATCACCTAAATGACACAGAGATTCTAATCTAAGACCAAATAGAAGGTTTATCAATCCAATAACTTACCAACAACTGTAAGGTACACCCTTCTCACCAACGGTGGATGAGTGGAGATTTGACACTCGTAGTCTCCCTCATCTCTTTCACTCACGTACTGAATGAGCAGGCGCCAATTATTAGGATGTTCAAAGGCCAAAGAGTATCGTAAGTCTGCTGAATAAGTATGATGGCCGAAGGATAGAAGATGAAGCTCTTCCCCACGTCGACGGACCCAGGATATCTGAGAAAGACAAAATTATACAGGATTAAAAATGTGATAATATTTATACAAAAGATAGAATAATTAAATTGAAGAAAAACCGCATATTTGGTAGTTCTTCATTTTATTCGATAAGGTGTATGATGTCAGATTAGATCACTTTCTATAATAAAACAAAATAAAACATTTTTTAATTGGAGTTTAACTCCTTTAGAATCGATTTTCATATTTAAGCCCGCGCCGGTATGAAATTTTATGAGCAGTAAAATCAAACTTTCTCCATTACGTTATGCGATATGTACGCTATGCGTTATACATATTATTTGTAATTCGTAACATAGAATCTAGTATCTAGAAATAGTTACTGATCAGTAACATCGCCATCTAATGATATGTTGCATCCTATTCTGATAATATGAAACATCATCATAGTCGTCGTAAGTCGTAACATAGATAATAATGTAATAGTATAAACGCCATATAATGATAATGATAGTCTTCTTACTGATTTGACGATCGCAAACTAAATAACGTTGTTACTGATTTGACGATATCAAACAAGATGGCATTAAACTCCAGTCGTACGTCGGAGCTGACACACATTTTTTTTTTTGATTTCTATATTTTAAATTATACACAATAAATTTAACACAAATTTAATTTTAAACAATAGCTCGACCACGATGCATGCCGTGGTAACCTATGATTAAGACTACATTAAGTTTTAAGTTAACCCATGGCTTGGTTGTAATTATAATGTAAGTCTTGTTGGTTACCCTAATAAAATAAAATAAAACAAAAATAAATTTCGATACACCTATGAATCTTATTAAGGTTCGATAGATGAGAAGAAAGGGCGAAAGAAATAAGCGATTGAAGTTACTGATGTCTTTTGAGTTGGTCTGACTTTAAACTTCAATAATAATGATGCTGACCTGATAATACTTAACTAGGTATTAAACTAAACTTAATTTTGAGTATTTCAATGATAGAGTGATATAGTGTGTTGATATAGTGACCAACCAATCCTTTACTAAGCCACACCGAAACAATTAGTGAAGTACGCTTTAGTTCTCAATTACGAGCCCCGTATGGGACGCTAATGAGTTGAAAGTGTTGAATTCAATCAGGAAGATGTTTACCTGAGGATATCAAGCAAACTTTAGGCTTAATCCAATCCCCTGTCCATTTACTTTATCGATAGAAAAGATTCATCGCCCAGGATGTAATAACGTACAGCGATCCCTCCAATATTAAGTTACAAATTCGGAGAGGATCGGATCAAAATATTTATACATCAGAGCAGGAACTCGAAAAATAAAATCTGGGGTCGTAAGATGAAGGTCTTAAGTCTGAACCCTCGACTTTTAAAGGTAATTAAGCAGGCGACAACAATTTTGTATGTCTACGGAAAAAGCGTCTAAATTAATTACCTACTGAGCAAGAGGTTTCAGATACTTGTTGGTAAAAACCGACCTACTAATTTAAAAAATTACTTTATTTTACGCTGAATAAAAATGAAAAAATTTACACAGCTTTATTTCTAAAACACTCTTCAGAACTAAGCGTGTGGTTCTATTGAAGTCAAGTATTGGATGTTAATATTGAAGCCCTAAGAATTAAAGTAGGTACTCATTGTAGGGTTCAGAAATTGAAGGTTATTTACTGATATTAGCAACTTTGGGTAGATATTGCAAATTTGGTGAAATTTCATGTGTGCATCCATGCTTCGTAGGAAACGTTACGTCAAGAGGTTGGTCCTAATTGCTTTGGTTGCAGTGCTAGAGAGCCAAAATTATTGATTTCGTAATGGTTGTGAATGCGTTAGTATTCACACATTGACCATGTCTCACCATAACATGGTCCACGTTTAGTCTTTTTTGTCGTATTAATGAATTAAAAAAATGTAAATAAATACGTGAGGATACTCACGCACGTACATTTTTTTTTTTATGTTAACGACGGGCAAACAGGCATACCGCCACCTGATGGTAAGTGGTCACCGTCGCCTATGGACATTTCATGTGTGAACTGTGAAGTCACGTAATAATTCGGGGTCTTCGGAAAAACTCTTGCACGTATTGAATTCATATCGTATTTATCTTTTAATACAAAATATGACATACATAATATGTAATTTAATGTCTGATAGATAGCTAAATAAATTTTAATTATTAGACTCAATAAAACTATTAGGAAATATAATTAAGATAATCTATTTTGCAAAGAAACATACATTTATACGAAACCCTTAACCTAAACGAACAGACTTGTTCCACTTTAGTAATAGAGAACAAAGAAAACCCCTATGTTATACAATCCACTTACAATTAAGTATATTGTGAAACTGCTTCAGTGCAAAAGGTTTTCAGCTAAACAGGCTTATCTGACAACTGAGTAATTAATTGCAGTAGTCTTAACGAGCAAGACCACAGAATTTGGTAATAACTTAGCCAGGCCTAGAAGAAAAATTCGATTGAACTGAATTGTATGGCCCATTTTATCTTACGAGATTAATTGTATGTACTCGTTTTTTGTGGTACGTGTTAATTATTATCAACTTCGTTAGTTGGACGGAAAATATACAATTCTGCGAAAAATAACCGATGGGATCAAAAATATATTTAAAAACGCCCATCTTTTAATGAATATTCGTCGTTGACAATAAAAAGCCTCTGATTGTTTTTTAAGTACTTGGTATGTTATATTGTTTTATTCCAAATCTGTAGAAATCTGAGGTCATAATAGCACAAATTTTGTACTTATTAAACTCGTATTCCCTTCATAATAAATCTTTAGTCTCTGTGATTCACTGCTATTTGGGCTGTAAGAAATTGCTGCTTAGCAACAGGACCGCCGATTAGTTTCTTAGTTTCGTATCTTTTAATTTTGTTAAAACTAGTGAATTATGTATGTAGTGAACTATGCATATTAGTATAGTATCGAATTTAGAGCCCGTACACAAAACTGCGATTCGACGCGATGCGAATTCGCAACGCAAAAAGTTGCGACACGAATTGCTGCGATGCGATTTCGTGCGGCAAGGCGTGTCCCTTCCACGATAAGGTGACCATTCCTTTGACGACCGTTGAAAACTAGGTCGTGACATGGATCGTAAAAAGAAGTTTGCACTTTTGTTATTGCTTAGGAGACACAGGCAAAAGATACAAAGAAGATTTTGGGTTCATCCATTTATTACTATTATGAACGCCGAAGGGAACTATTTTCATCGAAAATATGAATTTGTTATTAAAAGATTTGATTTTTAAATGAAGAATCTTAGAAGAAAAAGAAAAAACGTTTCATTTTAACGTAACAAAAAAGATTTCGTATTTTCAAAGTGATCTCAAACTTTATTTGATGTGTCTTGCCAACAAGCTGTCTCAGAGCCGACTTAAAAGTGTTGTCAACAAGTATGACGTAACATCGCAGGAATGCGCGATGCGAATCAATTCGCAAGTTCTTGCGACGCGACGTGCGAGCTCGCAGGTTTTTGCGATGCGACGTCGCATCACAGTTTTGTGTACAAGCCCTTACACAATGACACAGAAAAATTACTTTACCCTGTGGTGTGCGTCTTTGCAAGCATAGACCTACTTCCTTTTATCGTAAGGTGTAGAAATTTTTCAAACTACTGTAGTTCTGATGATAATGCAGTTTTTTGATTAGCATGACCTAATACACTCAGGTTTGGCACAAACCGAGGGATTTCCTTAACGGCTAACTGCACAATCACAACGTTTTTTTGCTTTAGTATACTAACATTATCAAAGCGTGTATTTAGTTTTAAAACAATTACTGTGTTAGTACTTACAGTCTTTTCTCCCAAATCATGAATCCTGCATTGCAGATAGACACGACTCCCGAGTTGCGCTGTCACATTGTTCGTGGATGCGTCGTCTTCAAAGAATGGTAAAGGTTCTGTTGTTGTTGTAGAAATATCATCTTCAATGTCCTCGTATACTTCCGTGAAGACTTCATGCCAGAATGGACCGTGGATGACTTTCTTGTCACCGGTCTTGAAATCTGTTGGAGTATAAATGTATTTAACTTTAAATCAAATGCATCCTAACGAAAAGAAAGTAAAGGAATTGTTTTAATATTTTTTATTCAAAGGTTTTTAAAATCATTTTTGAAAGTCAAACTAAGTCATGGATTTTGCAAGGCCCTTCAATAATTTGTCGACGGGAATTCAGCCACTAAAATATGAGTCTCACTAGTCTAACGGTATAAGTGAGACGCAGTTGTGCTAAACAGTGCCAGTTGTCACTCAACTGGTCAACTCAACGGGACTAGTGGAGTAGACCTCCTATTAGCAGCTTTAAAACGAGAAATGATGAAACACGAATAACAATATTGTTTACATCTTAGGATTAAATTTAGTAGTTCTAGGTATGTATTATGTATATTTTATTTTATAATTAACTAGCAGTTGCCCTCGCTTCGCTTCGGCAAAAATAGTAGGTACTTTAGTTAACTTACAGAACAGCAGCATGATCATTAGAACCGCATTACAATGAAAGGTTAATACACGACTTAACGTTTCCATATTTTAGGGTTCCTTACCGCAAAAGAAAAAAACACGGTTCCCATAAGATCAATCACTCCATTGCAAGGAACACGTGAAGGTAACAAATTAAAATTAATATCCAATACTCAGGTCTGCAATCCCTAGGAGCTGTGAAAAGATCAATATTCTGTGTCGTTAACGTAATCAAAAGACACTCGGCTAGAAGAAATGTCTCAGGTATAACACAGGTTAAAGAAAAAAATCTGAAAACTGTTTTGTAAGTAGGTATCACAAAGAACATGTTTTTACACCTATTTGCAGAACTTGGTCATTTGATCAGGGCCTATGTCGATGTATGGGGACGAAAGTTTTTCAACGGCAAAGTTATGTTTGTTTCTTTATTCCATTTATCTTGTCGTTACACAGCTACGAGTACGTTAGGTTTCACTAAATAGTTAAGTTAGGTTCAACAACCCTAGCTCGCACTTGGCCGGTTGCTTTTACTTATTATTATTATTTCATGATATTATTTTCTAATGTTTGTATTTCCTGCTTAACTCTAATAAATTACACTGAATAAATAGTTTGTATGATGCCGTATGGCTAAGCCATCAGTATTTCACATTACATACATAGGTACCCAGACTTTAAAAATAGTAGTAATCCTTCTCCAACGTACAATCTATGTCTATCTACCCAAACACATCAAAATTGGTTCAGCGGTGCGAGAGAGTTAAGGTTAATTCGATGAGTTATGTGTGAATGGTAATAAAGGAGGCAACACATTTTCGCATTTATTACATTGTAGTTTTAGCAAACCAATAATACGGCAAAGGGGAGATATTGCTTCACATAAAAAGAGAAAATTCAGCACTCAGCACTCTCAACACGATGTTCCTGAGGATATTATGCATTATAATTGTTAATTAATACCATTATTACTATTATTACTTCTACATGTGCTTCTCCTGGATAGCTAACACCCTTGAGCATGAGTCAGCCGCCAAACGAGTCGGCGTGTTCCGGCTGAGCGTTTGAGAGCCAGTTCTTTCTTTCTTTTTCTCTCTCTTTCTTGGCCAGCAACTCATCAGTGATGCCTTTGGTGTTGGTGTCCATGGGCGACGATATCCATTTACCATCAGGTGGAACGTCTGCTCGTTTGTCGACCTCCGGGAAGTTGGCACCGCACTTTTAAGTTACAAAAATTTTGAAGGTTGTTCTAGGTTGTTCTAGGTTTGTTCTACATTGTTCCAAAACGGCATATGGCTGAGAATGAAACTTTCAGAGAAAATCCAAAAAACGTGATTTTTGAGCTAGCACCGCACTTGAGAGGTATCGCAATTCTGGCGGTTGTTCTGGGTTGTTCTAGGTTTGTTCTATATTGTTCCAAAATATCGCGTTCGAAAAACAATTATTTTCCAAAAAATTCGTGAAAAGAAGTTTTTGAGCTAGCACCGCACTTTTGAGATATCGCAATTCTGGCGGTTGTTCTGGGTTGTTCTAGGTTTGTTCTATATTGTTCCAAAATATTGCGTTCGAAAAACTATTATTTTCCACAAAATTCGTGAAAACAGGTTTGGAAGTTGGCACCGCACTTTTAAGATATTGCGATTCTGGCGGTTGTTCTAGGTTGTTCTAGGTTTGTTCTATATTGTTCCAAAACGGCAAAAGGCTGAGATTGAAACTTTCGGAGTAAATCCAAAAAAACATGAACGGGAAGTTGGCACCGCACTTTTAAGGTATTGCGATTCTGGTAGTTGTTCTGGGTTGTTCTAGGTTTGTTCTATATTGTTCCAAAACAGCAAAAGGCTGAGATTAATACTTTCGGAGTAAATCCAAAAAACCATGAACAGGAATATGGCTTCTCACTTTTAAGTTATCTCCACACATTTAAGTTATCGCCATTCTGGCGGTTGTTCTGGGTTGTTCTAGAGTTGTTCTATAATGTTCCAAAATATCGCGTTCGACATACTATTATTTTCCACAAAATTCGTGAAAACAGGTTTGGAAGTTGGCACCGCACTTTTAAGATATTGCGATTCTGGCGGTTGTTCTGGGTTGTTCTAGGTTTGTTCTATATTGTTCCAAAATATGGCGTTCGAAAAACTATTATTTTCCACAAAAATCGCGAAAATATGTTTGGAAGTTGGCACCGCACTTTGAAGGTATTGCGATTCTGGCGATTGTTCTGGGTTGTTCTAGGTTTGTTCTATATTGTTCCAAAACGGCAAAAGGCTGAGAATGAAACTTTCGGAGTAAATCCAAAAAATCCATGTACAGGAAGATGGTTTCTCACTTTTAAGTTATCGCCCTTCTGGCGGTTGTTCTGGGTTGTTCTAATTCGGTTGTTCTGAGTTGTTCTAGGTTTGTTCTATACTGTTCCAAAACGGCAAAAGGCTGAGATTAATACTTTCGGAGTAAATCCAAAAAATCATGAACAGGAAGTTGGCTTCTCACTTTTAAGTTATCACCACACATTTATGGTATCGCCATTCTGGCGGTTGTTCTGGGTTGTTCTAGGTTTGTTCTATATTGTTCCAAAATATCGCGTTCGCAAAACTATTATTTTAAACAAAATTCGTGAAAACAGGTTTGGAAGTTGGCACCGCACTTTGAAGGTATTGCGATTCTGGCGGTTGTTCTGGGTTGTTCTAGATTTGTTCTATATTGTTCCAAAACGGCAAAAGGCTGAGATTAATACTTTCGGAGTAAATCCAAAAAACCATGAACAGGAATATGGCTTCTCACTTTTAAGTTATCTCCACACATTTAAGTTATCGCCATTCTGGCGGTTGTTCTGGGTTGTTCTAGAGTTGTTCTATAATGTTCCAAAATATCGCGTTCGACATACTATTATTTTCCACAAAATTCGTGAAAACAGGTTTGGAAGTTGGCACCGCACTTTTAAGATATTGCGATTCTGGCGGTTGTTCTGGGTTGTTCTAGGTTTGTTCTATATTGTTCCAAAATATGGCGTTCGAAAAACTATTATTTTCCACAAAAATCGCGAAAATATGTTTGGAAGTTGGCACCGCACTTTGAAGGTATTGCGATTCTGGCGATTGTTCTGGGTTGTTCTAGGTTTGTTCTATATTGTTCCAAAACGGCAAAAGGCTGAGAATGAAACTTTCGGAGTAAATCCAAAAAATCCATGTACAGGAAGATGGTTTCTCACTTTTAAGTTATCGCCCTTCTGGCGGTTGTTCTGGGTTGTTCTAATTCGGTTGTTCTGAGTTGTTCTAGGTTTGTTCTATACTGTTCCAAAACGGCAAAAGGCTGAGATTAATACTTTCGGAGTAAATCCAAAAAATCATGAACAGGAAGTTGGCTTCTCACTTTTAAGTTATCACCACACATTTATGGTATCGCCATTCTGGCGGTTGTTCTGGGTTGTTCTAGGTTTGTTCTATATTGTTCCAAAATATCGCGTTCGCAAAACTATTATTTTAAACAAAATTCGTGAAAACAGGTTTGGAAGTTGGCACCGCACTTTGAAGGTATTGCGATTCTGGCGGTTGTTCTGGGTTGTTCTAGATTTGTTCTATATTGTTCCAAAACGGCAAAAGGCTGAGATTAATACTTTCGGAGTAAATCCAAAAAACCATGAACAGGAATATGGCTTCTCACTTTTAAGTTATCTTCACACATTTATGGTATCGCCATTCTGGCGGTTGTTCTGGGTTGTTCTAGGTTTGTTCTATATTGTTCCAAAATATCGCGTTCGCAAAACTATTATTTTAAACAAAATTCGTGAAAACAGGTTTGGAAGTTGGCACCGCACTTTGAAGGTATTGCGATTCTGGCGATTGTTCTGGGTTGTTCTAGATTTGTTCTATATTGTTCCAAAACGGCAAATGGCTGAGAATGAAACTTTCGGAGTAAATCCAAAAAATCCATGTACAGGAAGATGGCTCCTCACCTTTAAGTTATCGCCATTCTGGCGGTTGTTCTGGGTTGTTCTAAGTCGGTTGTTCTGAGTTGTTCTAGGTTTGTTCTATATTGTTCCAAAACGGCAATAGGCTGAGATTAATACTTTCGGAGTAAATCCAAAAAACCATGAACAGGAAGTTGGCTTCTCACTTTTAAGTTATCACCACATATTTATGTTATCGCCATTCTGGTGATTGTTCTGGGTTGTTCTAGGTTTGTTCTATATTGCTCCAAAATATCGCGTTCGCAAAACTATTATTTTAAACAAAATTCGTGAAAACAGGTTTGGAAGTTGGCACCGCACTTTGAAGGTATTGCGATTCTGGCGATTGTTCTGGGTTGTTCTAGATTTGTTCTATATTGTTCCAAAACGGCAAATGGCTGAGAATGAAACTTTCGGAGTAAATCCAAAAAATCCATGTACAGGAAGTTGGCTCCTCACTTTTAAGTTATCGCCATTCTGGCGGTTGTTCTGGGTTGTTCTTAGTCAGTTGTTCTGAGTTGTTCTAGGTTTGTTCTATACTGTTCCAAAACGGCAAAAGGCTGAGATTAATACTTTCGGAGTAAATCCAAAAAACCCTGAACAGGAAGTTGGCTTCTCACTTTTAAGTTATCACCATACATTTATGTTATCGACATTCTGGCGGTTGTTCTGGGTTGTTCTAGGTTTGTTCTATATTGTTCCAAAATATCGCGTTCGAAAAACTATTATTTTTAACCAAAATTCGTGAAAACAGGTTTGGAAGTTAGCACCGCACTTTGAAGGTATTGCGATTCTTGCGGTTGTTCTGGGTTGTTCTTGATTTGTTCTATATTGTTCCAAAACGGCAAAAGGCTGAGAATGAAACTTTCGGAGTAAATCCAAAAAATCCATGTACAGGAAGATGGTTTCTCACTTTTAAGTTATCGCCCTTCTGGCGGTTGTTCTGGGTTGTTCTAATTCGGTTGTTCTGAGTTGTTCTAGGTTTGTTCTATACTGTTCCAAAACGGCAAAAGGCTGAGATTAATACTTTCGGAGTAAATCCAAAAAACCATGAACAGGAAGTTGGCTTCTCACTTTTAAGTTATCACCACACATTTATGCTATCGCCATTCTGGTGATTGTTCTGGGTTGTTCTAGGTTTGTTCTATATTGTTCCAAAATATCGTGTGCCGCATAACCTACTTTATTGTACTTAAATGTTTCATATGTGTAATAAAAGCCATTTGCACGCTCGCACTGCTAACAGCAACTCGTATTATTTACCTCGTCCTATTCAACATACAAATAGCGACACAGTTATACAAGATTGGCGAACACATAACAACTACGCCAAAGTAGTGACCCCGACACTTCATCATCTCAGCTACCAGACCAGCTCGTTGAAAAAACTGCTCGTCTATAGTGAAGATAGAAGATGGCTACGCAACCGATACCAGCGATTCTGGCGAAGTTTCGACCATCACCGTGTCTTTAAGGATCCCTGACTTCTGGTGCGATCGACCACGTCTATGGTTTCTAACTTTCGAGGCTATAATTGGGCCACAAAAAGTCAGCGACGTAGTGAAATACAACCTGACCATACAAAAATTGGGCAAAAATGTGCTCGAACAGATAACAGATATATCGTTTAAGCCGCCCAGCGTTAAAAAATACGAAACATTAAAAACCCGTTTACTGGCTGTATATGAAGAGTCCGAAACCAGACGTTTTCAAAAACTATTGAGTGAAATTGACCTCGGCGACCAGAAACCTTCCCAGCTTCTTCGTCGAATGCGTGACCTGGCGCGAAACAAAATGCCCGATGAAACATTAAATGTGATGTGGCAAGGACACTTACCTTCATCTGTGCGTGCAGTGTTAGCGGTTACTCAAACAGAAGACCTGGAACAGCTATCTGCTATTGCTGATAAAATTGTAGAAACCATGAAGCCTTGTGAAATATCTGATATCAAATCTGCGACACCTGGAAGTGATTATACCTACATATTGACGGAAATCGCCAAAATTAACATAACACTTGAAAAAATTGAAAAACAACAATCGGAATTCATTCTTAGAACTCGGCAGCGTCGTTTCATATCCAGATCGGTTTCGCGCGGACGTAACAGGATCCGTCAAGTGGTAGATAGTGGGAACGGCTTTTGCTATTATCATCATCGTTTCAACCATAGAGCTAACAAATGTACAGAGCCGTGCACCTGGAATAAATTTGGAACTACAAAATCGGAAAACTAGCTTCGGTGCAATCACAGGCGGAAATTGGCACCGTTACTCCTCATCACCGCCTATGCGTAACTGATTTCACTACTGGGTTAAGATTTTTGATAGATACCGGAGCCAACATATCTGTTTTACCAGCACCCAAAAATAATAAAAAAGCCAACCAATCCGAATACAAACTATACGCAGCCAATGGAACGCAAATAAACACTTATGGAATAAAAACGCTTGACCTAGATCTCAAATTACGAAGACCCTTCCGATGAACCTTTGTGCTAGCTGACGTCAAACAACCAATTCTGGGGGCTGATTTCTTATGTACTTACGTATTTCTTAAGTAATTACTAGTAGATATAATCAACAAGAAACTAATTGATCAAGTCACAAATTTATACACCGTCGCTTCTATCACTTTCAACAGCCAACATTTCGTGAGAACTATCGACTCAAACAATGAATATAGCGACTTATTACTGGAATTTCCTGAAATTACTAAGCCCATGTGTTTCAAGGACATTCCGCGTCACTCAGTTGTTCATCAAATCGAAACAGCTGGTTCACCTGTCTTCGCACGACCGCAACCTTTACCCCCAAATAAATACAACGTTGTCAAGAAAGAATTTCAACGCATGCAAGAAATGGGAATCTGTCGTCCATCCAAGAATGCCTGGGCTACACCGCTTCATGTGGTCACGAAGAAAAATGGCGAAATAAGACCATGTGGAGATTACCGTCGGCTCAATGCCATTACGAAACCGGATAGATACCCTATTCCTCGAATACAAGATTGTGTATACCTACTTGCTAAAAAACAAATATTTTCTCGTCTGGACCTGCAAAGAGCTTATCACAATATCAGTATCTACGAACCCAATATTGAAAAAAAGGCAATAACAACCCCATTTAGATTATATGAATTTACGAAAATGACATTTGGCCTCAAAAATGCCGCTCAAACATTTCAACGTTTTCTAAACAATGTAGTACTACGAGACCTGGATTTTTTATTCAGCTATATTGATGACGTCATAATAGCATCTACGTCAACATCCGAACATCGTGAACATCTCCGACAAGTTTTCGACCGCTTGAACAAATTTGGAATAACTATCAACGTATCAAAATGTGAATTTGGAAAATCAGAATTAAGTTACCTGGGATATCATGTTTCACATGATGGATTACGACCATTACAAGAAAGAGTAAAAGCTATAATAGAGTACCCAAAACCAAAAACGGTAGATGAATTAAGAAGATTCATGGGAATGGTCAACTTTTATCGACGTCACCTACCCAATGCAGCCGAAATACATAGTAAACTTTACATATATTTACAAAATTCTAAGAAGAAAGACCAAACCCCTATTTCATGGTCAGATGAGTCAAATGAAGCATTTGAACAGTGTAAAAGGAGTTTACAAGACTCCGTTACATTATCGTTCCCGATTCCCGATGCAACTATGGCTATAATGACTGACTGCTCAAACACATGTGCGGGAGCAGTGTTGCAACAAAGAGATCCTACTGACAACTCATGGAGGCCACTTGGATTTTTTTTCGAATAAACTTAGTAATGCTCAACAATGCTACAGTAGGTACTTTTGATCGCGAATTACTAGCAATATATATGGCCGTGAAGCATTTTCGTTACTTAATCGAGGGCAGACCGATAACGATTTACACGGACCACAAACCTTTGGTCTACGCTTTCAAAAAAAACACAATTGGCTATTTGACAGTTGTCACGGTAAAATATGAAAAGTGTTAAATATGGTTGCTTAATGGTTAACAATAATTATACAATACGTTTCTTGCATGAAAATAAATTGTAAATATTTTTACTTTTGAAAAATAGATTTGAGTTTTTTTACCTGTGGATACGAGAACCGAAACGCGGGCGGCCATGATTGAGCATGTTATGACGTCACACTTCAATAAATAAAGCGTCGTGTACTACTAACTATATCGTGTGCACTGTGCAATTTACTGAGAAAATCAATAAGATATATTTTGATTTGTGCTTTTGAAAGGTTTTGTAAAATGGAGTCAGGCTATACAAAAGCTGACAGTGCGAATTTGCCTAAAGTTGATTCATTTATGGTCGTAAATTTCTTTGCGTGTAACCCTGACTTTTGCTCACCGAGTTTCAGAATGCAAAAACCTCCTTGTAAGTACTGAAATTAATAAAGTAAAATTGGTCAGTCTTGCTAAGTGGTCACAGGGCGATTTTTTTCTAAGTTTATCCTCAACGCCCCCATAACGACACCATATTACTAATGATTTTAAATTACTTATAGGTTATGTTTATGAACAATATTAGGTTAGGTTTAATTTATTTTTTTAGTAAATCAGAGGCTAAGTTGATTTCTTCTAAATACTTACATCAAAGTGGTCCTCACAAAAGAATATTGCTGATATAACAGTTGTAACCACTGCTTTCGACGTTGAGGGCATTTACGAACGAGTAGGTATAAACAATTTGTCAGGTTTAACTGTAGTACTTCTACACATAGGCACTGCACACGTCTTGTAGCTTGTCATTTTCACAATTCCAGTGAAAAAGGTGTAAGTTTTTCACTTAAAATATCTTCAGAGATAGAGCGTACACTTTTGTTAATTGAAATATGACGTCACAGCCATCAAGTGACAGATAGCGGACTATTTTCGCGCGAATTTAAAATTAATGGAATAAAAGTTATTTTTTCCTACTATATAACACTTTTAAGAGAAAAATAAATATTGTAAGAGGTATAAAATAAAACTACGAAAATTTGAAAATATTTTTCCAAAAATTGTCTAATAGCCAATTGGACCGAATGACACTCTAAGAAGACTTCGTCAGTTAGATTTCATACTTCAATTCTGCAACTCCATAGAACATATAAGCGGATCAGATAACATCGTGGCTGATAGTTTGTCAAGAATTTCAGCCATCGATATTCCTTCTCCTATTGACTATCAAAAGTTAGCAGAAGCACAAGAAAATGATGAAGAACTGAGCTCAGAAATTTTTCATTACATCGAATGGATAATGTTTCATAAAGTAATATAAAAGAAAGAGATTCATCATCTATCGCTTATAGTTAGATTTATTAACGTACGTGAGAGTACGTGAAAGTATAATGCCATCAAAAACATAACTTGTAAAAAAACCCAAGTCTCGCAACTCAGTTCTTCTACCGTAAAAAGTTGTGAGATCCATGTAATACCAAGTCGGTTAATTTATTCAGTTCCTACTTAAGGTTCCTTCTGTCTTAAGTTATTACATAATTAGCTAACCTAACAAGTAACAACATCTTATAGTGACCATATCAATATTGAAAATCTTTTATGTTTTAAATAAATAGATCGACTTGACCATCGCACGAAAACACAATGTATCTCACAAGTAATATCTACCTACATATTATATTTGTTTAGTGCGATTGCCAAGTCAATCTATTTATTTAAAA
This sequence comes from Thymelicus sylvestris, assembly GCA_911387775.1. Lineage (NCBI taxonomy): Eukaryota > Metazoa > Arthropoda > Insecta > Lepidoptera > Hesperiidae > Thymelicus > Thymelicus sylvestris. Next base: position 30,515,913 of record OU426885.1, on the reverse strand, counting down.
CATAAAAGATTTTTAATATTGATATGGTCACTATCAGATGTTGTTACTTGTTAGGTTAGCTAATTATGTAATAACTTAAGACAGAAGGAACCTTAAGTAGGAACTGAATAAATTAACCGACTTGGTATTACATGGATCTCACAACTTTTTACGGTAGAAGAACTGAGTTGCGAGACTTGGGTTTTTTTACAAGTTATGTTTTTGATGGCATCTCATTTCTTTTTGTAGATAGTCCTACTACTAGGTACTATCTAGGTACCTATCTACACCTATTATTCCATTATATTATATATGTACACTGATTCATTCACTGCAAATGTAACTTTGTTATACAGGTACAGTGATTCATTAACTGCAAATGTAACTTTGTAATCCTATACCTTTATATAGGATTACAAAGTTATTTATGCAGTTTATGTATCTAGAAAACTGGAGCGAAATTGCAAAATATTTTAGTTTTCCCTTGATCTATATACTAAACACTAATTGTGTTCCAAATTTGAAGCTTCTATGTCTGCTAGAAGTGCCTTAGAGTTTTGATGATCGGTCAGTCAGTGAGTGACGAAATTAAGAAACTTTGACTAGTTATAATTCTTAAACTACTGGTTCAAATTGAATGAAATTTGAAATATACTGTCTTTATACAATGCCTGCTTGGTTACAAAAAATTCAGGTTTCTAGCTTTATCCACAACGAAGTTATAGGGGGTCGAAAATGGCCTGAATTGCTTCGAGAAAAGGATGGTACGGCCGTGCCGCTTTTTTGCTCGACTTGGCGGGGGCACTGCCGTGCCCCCAGATTATCATTATTATTTCATATTACAGACACATCACTTGTACAAATCTACGATCGTAAGAACAACGCCATTAAACAAAAGAGACCCAAAACTCTTAACAGATTGGAAAATTGAAATTATTTTGAAGCCAAAATTATTCCCACAACAGTAAATGTTTGTAAAGGTACATGCAGTAATAACAAATAAACTGCTGGCTTACAGATAAATGATAACGCCTCCTAAGTTCAGTGCCTGTAACTTCTTATAAAGCAATAACATGTAACTGATATAATATTATTCATCACAACAATCTGCACCCTAAGACAATCGGAAAATCTAAAATTAAAAAAAATACATACACCCTACAGTAATATTCTGATCTATTGCGAGATATCCGGTAACACAGCACGACCTTATCTACCAAAGGAATTTCAAGCGTCAGCCTATAAAGCTACTCACGAAATAAGTCATCCTAGCATACGTACAACCAAAAGAATGATATGCAATAAATATTTCTGGAAATCAATGAAGAAGGATATCACAGAGTGGACAAAAGCTTGTATGAACTGTCAGAAAGCAAAAATACAACGACATACTATATATATCACCGCTAGGAAGTTTTACAAAAAGCGAGCGCTTTGAACATCTACATATCGATATAGTTGGTCCCCTCAGCTATTGTAAGGGATACCGATATATAGTTACAATGATCGATCGTAAAACAGAATGGCCAGGGGCACACCCGGTGAAAGAAATTACTGCTGAAAAATTTTCTGAAATAGTATACACGGGTTGGATAGTAAGATTCGGTTGTCCGTTGCGAATAACGACACATCAAGGTCAACAATTCGAATCAGGCCTATTCCGTAACCTTTCAAAAAGAATAGGTATCGAAAAACTTAGAACGTGTGCCTACCATCCACAAGCTGCCGCTGGAGCTGGAGCTGGAGCCATAGAACGATGGCATCGCTCTTTAAAAACAGCCCTTATGTGCAGAGGCAATACAGATCATTGGCTTGATGAATTACCAACTGTATTGCTAGGCCTAAGAACAACATTAAGGGACGATACACAAACGAGCGCCGCTGAAATGGTGTATGGAGAAGTTATCCGACTTCCCGGAGATTTTTTAGAGCCGCTAAAGCGAGAAATCTACGAGGATGATACATTTTTAAAAGAGCTTCGAAATAAAATTTCCAAATTGTCATCAATTCCAAAGAAGGAATTAACGCAAGGAAAAATATTCGTTCACCCTGAACTCCAAAATACCTCTCACGTTTTCGTCAGAACAGAGGTCATGCAAAAATCGCTAACACCTCCCTATACAGGACCATACAAAGTATTAGAGCACTACGACAAATACTTTAAAATAGCATATGGTGATACAGAAAAAAACATAAGTATAGATCGCCTTAAGCCAGAATGGCGATAACATAAATGTGTGGTGATAACTTAAAAGTGAGAAGCCAACTTCCTGTTCAGGGTTTTTTGGATTTACTCCGAAAGTATTAATCTCAGCCTTTTGCCGTTTTGGAACAGTATAGAACAAACCTAGAACAACTCAGAACAACTGACTAAGAACAACCCAGAACAACCGCCAGAATGGCGATAACTTAAAAGTGAGGAGCCAACTTCCTGTACATGGATTTTTTGGATTTACTCCGAAAGTTTCATTCTCAGCCTTTTGCCGTTTTGGAACAATATAGAACAAACCTAGAAGTTAGAACAACCCAGAACAATCGCCAGAATCGCAATACCTTCAAAGTGCGGTGCCAACTTCCAAACATATTTTCGCGATTTTTGTGGAAAATAATAGTTTTTCGAACGCGATATTTTGGAGCAATATAGAACAAACCTAGAACAACCCAGAACAATCACCAGAATGGCGATAACATAAATATGTGGTGATAACTTAAAAGTGAGAAGCCAACTTCCTGTTCATGGTTTTTTGGATTTACTCCGAAAGTATTAATCTCAGCCTATTGCCGTTTTGGAACAATATAGAACAGACCTAGAACAACTCAGAACAACCGACTTAGAACAACCCAGAACAACCGCCAGAATGGCGATAACTTAAAGGTGAGGAGCCATCTTCCTGTACATGGATTTTTTGGATTTACTCCGAAAGTTTCATTCTCAGCCATTTGCCGTTTTGGAACAATATAGAACAAATCTAGAACAACCCAGAACAATCGCCAGAATCGCAATACCTTCAAAGTGCGGTGCCAACTTCCAAACCTGTTTTCACGAATTTTGTTTAAAATAATAGTTTTGCGAACGCGATATTTTGGAACAATATAGAACAAACCTAGAACAACCCAGAACAACCGCCAGAATGGCGATACCATAAATGTGTGGTGATAACTTAAAAGTGAGAAGCCAACTTCCTGTTCATGATTTTTTGGATTTACTCCGAAAGTATTAATCTCAGCCTTTTGCCGTTTTGGAACAGTATAGAACAAACCTCCAAACGTGTATACAAATCGGCCACCATGTCAGTTCGATTACACGACAGAAGCACGAACCCCATCCAATTGCAGAGGGGTGTCAGACAAGGGGGCGTTATTTCCCCGAAACTGTTCACCGCTGCTTTGGAGGATGTGTTCAAGCTAATGGAGTGGAAAGGGCTCGGCATTAACATCAATGGTGAACACCTCACACACCTTCGATTTGCCGACGATATAGTGATCCTGGCGGAATCGCTGGAGGACCTCAGTACTATGCTAGGGGACCTGAACAGTGCCTCACAACGGGTGGGTCTTAAGATGAACATGGACAAGACAAAAATCATGTCTAATGTCCATGTTACACCCGTACCGGTAGTTGTTGACGGCACTGCTCTCGAAGTTGTCGACGAGTACATTTACCTGGGACAAATGATCCATATGGGTAAGTCCAACTTCGAGAAAGAGGTCACTCGAAGAATCCAACTCGGCTGGGCAGCGTTCGGGAAATTACGACACATCTTATCATCCAAAATTCCTCAGTGCCTGAAGTCGAAACTGTTCGAGCAATGCGTGTTGCCAGTGTTAACATATGGATCCGAGACGTGGTCTTTCACTGTTGGCCTTATTCGAAGACTCCAAGTCACACAGCGCGCTATGGAACGAGCTATGTTAGGTATTTCACTGCGAGATAAGATTCGTAACGATGAAGTCCGTAGGCGAACAAAAGTTACCGACATAGCTCGCAGAGTCAGCCGGCTGAAGTGGAAATGGGCAGGTCACATCGTTCGAAGGACAGATAACCGATGGGTTCGCAAAGTCCTCGAATGGCGGCCACGTCTCGGAAAAAGGAGCACTGGTCGCCCCCCGACCAGGTGGACTGATGACCTAAAGAAGACGGCGGGAAGCCGCTGGATTCAGAGGGCCCAGGACCGGTCGGAGTGGCGCCAATTAGGGGAGGCCTATGTCCAGCAGTGGACTTTAAAAGGCTGTTAGATAGATAGATAGATAGAACAAACCTAGAACAACTCAGAACAAACGGATTAGAACAACCCAGAACAACCGCCAGAAGGGCGATAGCTTAAAAGTGAGAAACCAACTTCCTGTACATGGATTTTTTGGATTTACTCCGAAAGTTTCATTCTCAGCCTTTTGCCGTTTTGGAACAATATAGAACAAACCTAGAACAACCCAGAACAATCGCCAGAATCGCAATACCTTCAAAGTGCGGTGCCAACTTCCAAACCTGTTTTCACGAATTTTGTTTAAAATAATAGTTTTGCGAACGCGATATTTTGGAACAATATAGAACAAACCTAGAACAACCCAGAACAACCGCCAGAATCGCAATATCTTAAAAGTGCGGTGCCAACTTCCAAACCTGTTTTCACGAATTTTGTGGAAAATAATAGTATGTCGAACGCGATATTTTGGAACATTATAGAACAACTCTAGAAAAACCCAGAACAACCGCCAGAATGGCGATAACTTAAATGTGTGGAGATAACTTAAAAGTGAGAAGCCATATTCCTGTTCATGGTTTTTTGGATTTACTCCGAAAGTATTAATCTCAGCCTTTTGCCGTTTTGGAACAATATAGAACAAATCTAGAACAACCCAGAACAACCGCCAGAATCGCAATACCTTCAAAGTGCGGTGCCAACTTCCAAACCTGTTTTCACGAATTTTGTTTAAAATAATAGTTTTGCGAACGCGATATTTTGGAACAATATAGAACAAACCTAGAACAACCCAGAACAACCGCCAGAATGGCGATACCATAAATGTGTGGTGATAACTTAAAAGTGAGAAGCCAACTTCCTGTTCATGATTTTTTGGATTTACTCCGAAAGTATTAATCTCAGCCTTTTGCCGTTTTGGAACAGTATAGAACAAACCTAGAACAACTCAGAACAACCGAATTAGAACAACCCAGAACAACCGCCAGAAGGGCGATAACTTAAAAGTGAGAAACCATCTTCCTGTACATGGATTTTTTGGATTTACTCCGAAAGTTTCATTCTCAGCCTTTTGCCGTTTTGGAACAATATAGAACAAACCTAGAACAACCCAGAACAATCGCCAGAATCGCAATACCTTCAAAGTGCGGTGCCAACTTCCAAACATATTTTCGCGATTTTTGTGGAAAATAATAGTTTTTCGAACGCCATATTTTGGAACAATATAGAACAAACCTAGAACAACCCAGAACAACCGCCAGAATCGCAATATCTTAAAAGTGCGGTGCCAACTTCCAAACCTGTTTTCACGAATTTTGTGGAAAATAATAGTATGTCGAACGCGATATTTTGGAACATTATAGAACAACTCTAGAACAACTCAGAACAACCGCCAGAATGGCGATAACTTAAATGTGTGGAGATAACTTAAAAGTGAGAAGCCATATTCCTGTTCATGGTTTTTTGGATTTACTCCGAAAGTATTAATCTCAGCCTTTTGCTGTTTTGGAACAATATAGAACAAACCTAGAACAACCCAGAACAACTACCAGAATCGCAATATCTTAAAAGTGCGGTGCCAACTTCCCGTTCATGTTTTTTTGGATTTACTCCGAAAGTTTCAATCTCAGCCTTTTGCCGTTTTGGAACAATATAGAACAAACCTAGAACAACCTATAACAACCGCCAGAATCGCAATATCTTAAAAGTGCGGTGCCAACTTCCAAACCTGTTTTCACGAATTTTGTGGAAAATAATAGTTTTTCGAACGCAATATTTTGGAACAATATAGAACAAACCTAGAACAACCCAGAACAACCGCCAGAATCGCGATAACTCAAAAGTGCGGTGCTAGCTCAAAAACTTCTTTTCACGAATTTTGTGGAAAATAATTGTTTTTCGAACGCGATATTTTGGAACAATATAGAACAAACCTAGAACAACCCAGAACAACCGCCAGAATTGCGATACCTCTCAAGTGCGGTGCTAGCTCAAAAATCACGTTTTTTGGATTTTCTCTGAAAGTTTCATTCTCAGCCATATGCCGTTTTGGAACAATGTAGAACAAACCTAGAACAACCTAGAACAATCTTCAAAATTTTTGTAACTTAAAAGTGCGGTGCCAACTTCCCGGAGGTCGTTTGTCGGCTATTTCCATAAAAAAAACACGAAACAATTATTTCAAATAACAATCCTAAGCTTCATATAACACGTCGCAATACGCTTTACGTCTGTGGAGTTATGCATTTTATTATCAATGAAGAAAAGGTTTTGTAAGTTTAAAACAAATCGACTCATATTTTATTTTCTCGCTTTGTTATGGAACCCAAAAAAATATCCTACAATTTAAGTTGAAGACTCGATATCGTAGTAGAGTCCTGTTGAAATCCTTTTAGTGGTTTCAGAGATAAGTGGCGACAAAGAAACAGACAAACAAAAATTATCAAAAACTCATTTTTCAGTTTTTATATTGTGCAAGTAACTATTTACAACATGAAAAATACAGTTATTTTGGAATCACAGACGGACTCTTAAATTTTATTTATTTGTAGGTAAAAAAGAGGTTTGTATGTACTAAAATCGTTGGCGTAAATGAACAAATACAGCGACATCTAGTGGCCAAGATATTAATCGATCGGTTACTCATACAGAATTAATTTGCGTTTTTCCACCACTTCGACGGTGAAATTAGTAAAACGCTGAAATTATATTGGAGTACATAAATAGGCAAAAAATATGATCTGGAAAACAAAATAAGAAAAAAGATATCCATTCAGTAATAGGGTTGTGAATTAATGAAAAAAATAACCTTTAAAGGCATTTTATGGTCTTCCCATGTCATATTAGTAAAAACTAAGATATGCATGTATTACTCTTTTTGTACGGAGAAAACGTTTTTTATTATTTCAAACAAATCAGCTGACATTTTTTTATTTTTCCATACAAAATATCCCTAAGGAACCCTTTGGTTTGGAACTATAAAAAATAGCTTAAATGCTAAGTTGAAGTCTTTTCAATATCTTAGTGAAAGTTGTGTTAAAATTCGTTCAGTGGTTTCAGAGATTTGCAAAGCCAAACAAACAGACAGACAGACAAAAATTTTAAAAACTCATTTTTCGGTGTTGGTATCGTGCAAGTAACGATTTGCACTTGAAAAATTCATTTGTCAAAATCACAGTTTGACTCTTCAATTTTATTATTAGTATAGATGAAGAAAAGGTTTTGTAAGTTTAAAACAAATCGACTCATATTTTATTTTCTCGCTTTGTTATGGAACCCAAAAAAATATCCTACAATTTAAGTTGAAGACTCGATATCGTAGTAGAGTCCTGTTGAAATCCTTTTAGTGGTTTCAGAGATAAGTGGCGACAAAGAAACAGACAAACAAAAATTATCAAAAACTCATTTTTCAGTTTTTATATTGTGCAAGTAACTATTTACAACATGAAAAATACAGTTATTTTGGAATCACAGACGGACTCTTAAATTTTATTTATTTGTAGGTAAAAAAGAGGTTTGTATGTACTAAAATCGTTGGCGTAAATGAACAAATACAGCGACATCTAGTGGCCAAGATATTAATCGATCGGTTACTCATACAGAATTAATTTGCGTTTTTCCACCACTTCGACGGTGAAATTAGTAAAACGCTGAAATTATATTGGAGTACATAAATAGGCAAAAAATATGATCTGGAAAACAAAATAAGAAAAAAGATATCCATTCAGTAATAGGGTTGTGAATTAATGAAAAAAATAACCTTTAAAGGCATTTTATGGTCTTCCCATGTCATATTAGTAAAAACTAAGATATGCATGTATTACTCTTTTTGTACGGAGAAAACGTTTTTTATTATTTCAAACAAATCAGCTGACATTTTTTTATTTTTCCATACAAAATATCCCTAAGGAACCCTTTGGTTTGGAACTATAAAAAATAGCTTAAATGCTAAGTTGAAGTCTTTTCAATATCTTAGTGAAAGTTGTGTTAAAATTCGTTCAGTGGTTTCAGAGATTTGCAAAGCCAAACAAACAGACAGACAGACAAAAATTTTAAAAACTCATTTTTCGGTGTTGGTATCGTGCAAGTAACGATTTGCACTTGAAAAATTCATTTGTCAAAATCACAGTTTGACTCTTCAATTTTATTATTAGTATAGAAGATGAAGAAAAGGTTTTGTAAGTTTAAAACAAATCGACTCATATTTTATTTTCTCGCTTTGTTATGGAACCCAAAAAAATATCCTACAATTTAAGTTGAAGACTCGATATCGTAGTAGAGTCCTGTTGAAATCCTTTTAGTGGTTTCAGAGATAAGTGGCGACAAAGAAACAGACAAACAAAAATTATCAAAAACTCATTTTTCAGTTTTTATATTGTGCAAGTAACTATTTACAACATGAAAAATACAGTTATTTTGGAATCACAGACGGACTCTTAAATTTTATTTATTTGTAGGTAAAAAAGAGGTTTGTATGTACTAAAATCGTTGGCGTAAATGAACAAATACAGCGACATCTAGTGGCCAAGATATTAATCGATCGGTTACTCATACAGAATTAATTTGCGTTTTTCCACCACTTCGACGGTAAAATTAGTAAAACGCTGAAATTATATTGGAGTACATAAATAGGCAAAAAATATGATCTGGAAAACAAAATAAGAAAAAAGATATCCATTCAGTAATAGGGTTGTGAATTAATGAAAAAAATAACCTTTAAAGGCATTTTATGGTCTTCCCATGTCATATTAGTAAAAACTAAGATATGCATGTATTACTCTTTTTGTACGGAGAAAACGTTTTTTATTATTTCAAACAAATCAGCTGACATTTTTTTATTTTTCCATACAAAATATCCCTAAGGAACCCTTTGGTTTGGAACTATAAAAAATAGCTTAAATGCTAAGTTGAAGTCTTTTCAATATCTTAGTGAAAGTTGTGTTAAAATTCGTTCAGTGGTTTCAGAGATTTGCAAAGCCAAACAAACAGACAGACAGACAAAAATTTTAAAAACTCATTTTTCGGTGTTGGTATCGTGCAAGTAACGATTTGCACTTGAAAAATTCATTTGTCAAAATCACAGTTTGACTCTTCAATTTTATTATTAGTACTAGCAGTTGCCCTCGCTTCGCTTCGGCAAAAATAGTAGGTACTTTAGTTAACTTACAGAACAGCAGCATGATCATTAGAACCGCATTACAATGAAAGGTCAATACGTTTCGATATTTTAGGGTTCCTTACCGCAAAAGAAAAAACACGGTTCCCATAAGATCAATCACTCCATTGCCCGTCTGTTTGTCAAAACCTTTTTTCGCAGGAACGCGTGAAGGTAACAAATTAAAATTAATATCCAATACTCAGGTCTGCAATCCCTAGGAGCTGTGAAAAGATCAATATTCTGTGTCGTCAACGTAATCAAAAGACACTCGGCTAGAAGAAATGTCTCAGGTATAACATAGGTTAAAGAAAAAACCTGAAAACTGTTTTGTAAGTTGGTATCACAAAGAACATGATTTTATTGATTTTACACCTATTTGCAGAACTTGGTCATTTGATCAGGCCCCATGTCGATGTATGGGGACGAAAGTTTTTCAACGGCAAAGTTATGTTTGTTTCTTTATTCCATTTATCTTGTCGTTACACAGCTACGTTAGGTTTCACTAAATAGTTAAATTAGGTTCAACAACCCTAGCTCGCACTTGGCCGGTTGCTTTTACTTGTTATTATTATTTCATGATATTATTTTCTAATGTTTGTGTTTCCTGCTTAACCTATAGTAAATTACACTGAATAAATAGTTTGTATGATGCCGTATGGCTAAGCCATCAGTATTTCACATTACATACATAGGTACCCAGACTTTAAAAATAGTAGTAATCCTTCTCCAACGTACAATCTATGTCTATCTACCCAAACACATCAAAATTGGTTCAGCGGTGCGAGAGAGTTAAGGTTAATTCGATGAGTTATGTGTGAATGGTAATAAAGGAGGCAACACATTTTCGCATTTATTACATTATAGTTTTGGCAAACCAATAATACGGCAAAGGGGAGATATTGCTTCACATAAAAAGAGAAAATTCAGCACTCAGCACTCTCAACACGATGTTCCTAAGGATATTATGCATTAAAATTGTTAATTAATACCATTATTACTATTATTATTTCTCCATAGGCTTCTCCTGGATAGCTAACACCCATGAGCATGAGTCAGCCGCCAAACGATTCGTCGTGTTCCGGCTGAGCGCTTGAGAGCCAGTTCTTTCTTTCTTTTTCTCCCTCTTTCTTGGCCGGCAACTCATCAGTGATGCCTTTGGTGTTGGTGTCCATGGGCGATGATAGCCATTTACCATCAGGTGGAACGTCTGCTCGTTTGTCGGCTATTTCCATAAAAAAAAACACGAAACAATTATTTCAAATAACAATCCTAAGCTTCTTAAAACACGTCGCAATACGCTTTACGTCTGTGGAGTTATGCATTTTATTATCAATGAAGAAAAGGTTTTGTAAGTTTAAAACAAATCGACTCATATTTTATTTTCTCGCTTTGTTATGGAACCCAAAAAAATATCCTACAATTTAAGTTGAAGACTCGATATCGTAGTAGAGTCCTGTTGAAATCCTTTTAGTGGTTTCAGAGATAAGTGGCGACAAAGAAACAGACAAACAAAAATTATCAAAAACTCATTTTTCAGTTTTTATATTGTGCAAGTAACTATTTACAACATGAAAAATGCAGTTATTTTGGAATCACAGACGGACTCTTCAATTTTATTTATTTTTAGGTAAAAAAGAGGTTTGTATGTACTAAAATCGTTGGCGTGAATGAACAAATACAGCGACATCTAGTGGCCAAGATATTAATCGATCGGTTACTCATACAGAATTAATTTGCGTTTTTCCACCACTTCTAAGGTGAAATTAGTAAAACGCTGAAATTATATTGGAATACATAGATAGGCAAAAAATATGATCTGGAAAACAAAATAAGAAAACAGATATCCATTCAGTAATAGGGTTGTGAATTAATGAAAAAAATAACCTTTAAAGGCATTTTATGGTCTTTCCATGTCATATAAGTAAAAACTAAGATATGCATGTATTACTCTTTTTGTACGGAGAAAACGTTTTTTATTATTTCAAACAAATCAGCTGACATTTTTTTATTTTTCCATACAAAATATCCCTAAGGAACCCTTTGGTTTGGAACCATAAAAAATAGCTTAAATGCTAAGTTGAAGTCTTTTCAATATCTTAGTGAAAGTCGTGTTAAAATTCGTTCAGTGGTTTCAGAGATTTGCAAAGCCAAACAAACAGACAGACAGACAAAAATTTTAAAAACTCATTTTTCGGTGTTGGTATCGTGCAAGTAACGATTTGCACTTGAAAAATTCATTTATCAAAATCACAGTTTGACTCTTCAATTTTATTATTAGTATAGATATAGATAGATAAAGTCACGTGCATATTAAGCATGCTAAGTACTCTCTTGAAAACATTTTCAGATTGTATTCCATAAATTGTCATTATCTTATGAAAGCAATTAAATGGTGTTTAGATTTTAAGTGTTTATCAGTACTTAGTTAAGTATCAATGTATGCTTACCAAAAACAATAGAATAAATAATTAAAATAAATCTGTTTTTTGTGAACACTTTTTAAAATAAAAAATCACCCTAAGCTAAGCTAAGCTAATCTATCAATGAAAACAATATTAATTCTGAGTAGTTATCAGTGATCCATATATTGTCATTATCTTATGAAAGCAATTAAATATTGTTTAGATTTTAAGTGTATATTAGTATTTAAGTATCAATGTATGCTTACCAAAAACAATAGAATAAATAAATAAAATAAATCTGTTTTTGTGAACTGATTAAAATAAAAAATCACCCTAAGCTATAATCTATCAATGAAAACAATATTAATTCTGAGTAGTTATCAGTGATCCATGTTCCTTTTATAGACATAGTTCAATTACTGTTTAACTTTAATTTATGCATGGATTCAGTTACAATAAATTTTGGCAGAAAAACATTTATCGCGAATCTATTTACCAGTTGAAATTTGTCATTCTATTTGGTTGGTATAATTTATAACCAATCTCTCATCCAGAGAACACTCATACCTATTAGTGAGATAATTATTGGTTGCCATCATGATGACAATGTTATGACTCTGAATAATCATTAAGCGATTCCACTAGCTGAAATAACAAAATTAACTGTTTTAGGCTATATTTAATGCTGCACAATTATTGATGCTTGATTAATGCAACAAAGCATTTTCAGTAAAGTTTAGTTTGTGTGACTAACCCCTTCAATAATGCGCAATGGAGTAAGGGTGGCCATACACGATCAATTGTAATTGATGAAGCGTCAAGCGGACTTGACGGGGCATCCAGTATACTTGATCGTATATGGCCACGGTATAGCTATCTTCCATACATCTGTCTCATGCACACTGGATGGCGCGTCAAGTCAAACTGCAAATTTGACAAGTCAAACTGCAGACTTGACAAGTATACTTGATCGTGTATGGCCTGCATAACGTGAGAGTATGGTCTAGGCCTCTTCCGTGTTCAAAAAGATTTAAGCCTCAAGAATTACGTTTTGAATATTATTCCAGTTCCAGTCGAAAATAATAATTATCAAAACAAAGTGATATTATAGTATTAGTATCCTTAGTATTTGGTATCACAAAACCATTGAAAGAACGTTGTGCCAATTTACTCTACCGACTTATCTAGAACATTATCTAGTACCGAAACAAAATAGAATTTTATTGCGATAAATTAGACCTAGGGCCTGCTCTAGGCCAGTTTGATCCTAAATGTAATTAGAAAAAAATGTAATCAGCATAAATCTAATACGTTTCAAGAGAAGCTTCTAACTATACAAAGTACCAAAAAAGTTCAGCTTATTCATAGCTTAGTAGAGGCAAATACTAAATGTGTTTGCAGGATATTCACCCTGTTTACAGTCGGTGTTACGATGAAAAACAAAGTTAGCACCGCGAGGCGTAAGAATTTAAATGAGTGACCGCTTAAAGCAAAATTTTATGAATTCTTTCGTGGTTCATCGCTTCCTTCATTAGTCTGCAGTAAAAATTCAGAATTTGAGACTAGTTAAATAATTTTACATTCAGCAACGGTCGAAGCATAAGCAAACAATCCCTTACGCGCAAGGCCGCTGGGTCCTTTAACACCCGGTTATATATTCGGGTCTACTAAGGTGCTGTGACACTTTATTAGTGTAACTACTCATAAGTACTGTTTTTAAACATTTCAAAACTTCAGTGTGGTAGCACCACTTGATTTTAAAAGCTGTATTGTCGTGTCGTCCAAGGAAGAAGCTACAATCGTCGTAATTCTTTTGTAATTTAATGTAGTGTTAATGTCTTAAAAGGAGTACAGTTCACCACCCGACCAGATGGACTGAAGACCTAAATAAGACAGCGGGAAGCCGCTGGATTCAGAGGGCCCAGGATCAGTCGGAGTGGCACCGATTAGAGGAGGCTTATGTCTAGGAGTGGACTTTAAAGGGCTGTTAGGTAGATAGATAGATAGATAGATATTACTTCATTACAGGCTATTCAATACAGAAGGCACATTATCGGACCCCATTCCCTTCGCAATTACTTAATAGCAGTCGTAAATCTTTTACTGATCTATTAATTCCATAGCTCAAACGAGTATACATATAGACTTCAGATAAATACAAGTACGTGAGGGTGTTTTTATTATTTTTCTCTTTTTCTTGATTCTATATGCCTTATTTTATACAACATGTGTGTATGTATGCAGCAATCACAGTGAAACAGTAAAAATGTTTTCTGTTTTGGTCCAATATCAAACTTGCTTCACCATGAACATCTTGAAGTCACGCTGACGTAACCAAACAAGTGTGAAAGAAGAACCCAAGTTATATCACAGAAAAAATAATAGTACCTACTTATAATAAGGTTATATGTACAGATTGTACAGTTGACAAAGAATTAGGTATACAGGGCATAAAACATTCGGTAATGTTTAATATTACAGAATGTTTGTGTTATGATCAATGTAAAATGCTACCTACCTATACAGGGTGAATTTTCCAAGTGTGCATGGATGGCCAAATCCAAAACTATGAGTAAAAAGCGGAAAATGCGGAAAGGAGCCTCGGAGCCGATTTTAATGAAAACTAAAACTGCATCATTTCTTCCTCATCATCGTCATTGCTTCCCAGAATTCAATCCTTATTAGCAACACTATCGAATGGTGTAATAATGCAGGTTGCGTTTTTTTTTCCAAATCAGCTTGTTCGATTTCTGGCTAGGAATATTGATTTTTCAAAAATGTAATGATGCACTTTTAGTTTTCAGTAATATCGGCCCCGAGACACCTTTCAGCATTTTTCGCTATTCCTCATAGTTTCGGATTTGGCCATCCACGCACACTTGAAAAATTCACCCCGTATAAGCAGGTTACGATTTAAAATTGTGTTATCATCAACAGTAACACAAACATTCTTGAATATTAAACATTACCGAAAGTTTTTGTATCATGCCTTGCATACCTAATTCTTTTGTCGTATGTACGCGTTTGGAACCGAAGCTTTAAATCTTACCAGGTAATTGCGGAGAGATAAAACATAGCGTTTTAGTGAGGAAAGAGCAGAATACGAGCAACCCGATCAGCTTCATCTTAGCAGCTCTACGAGCTGGGACCCGTGGAGTTCATCTGGCTAGACGTGTGGGTACCTGGAACAAGAATGCATATATTACAGGTATATTGAATTCCTCCAATTAATAAAATTTAACCAAATAAAAACCGAATTCAAAGAACTAGCCTTTGAAAAACATACATAATACTAGCTGCCCGGACAGACTTCGTTCTGTTAATAGTTGTTTTTTTTTAGATGTAAACTATCCTATCTTTCAAGTTGGATCAACCTGCACACGGTGTGCAAATTTGATTAAAATCGGTTCAGTAGTTTAGGAGTCCATCGCGGACAAACAACGTGACACGTAATTTATATACGGGGTGGTCATGCAATCGTAGGAGATATTTCACCCCCCGCTTCACCTCGCGATTCTCTGCCCGAATACGTAAAAAAAATCTGACCTTAATTTTTACCCAAATTATCCTTTAAAATACATTAATCATAGACACTGCGCTCGAGAAAGCGGTGACCTAGTAACCCACATATTGCAAAAGAACACCGCCGCTCTGTCGGCACACCACAAAGGCACGCCGCGCCGCAAACGCTCGCTTTTTTCCATTGAATCATGCCGCCTAAGGGTCCGTTCACACAGACCAGCTCGGAGAGGAGAGCAGATTTTTATCACGTTGGAAACAGAGTTTTGAATTTTAGTAAAGTTTATTTTTGCATGTGCACCTTTTTTGTCATCAAGAATGCTTGAACGCCCTTCGTGTGAAATAAAAATTGTGTGCTCTTTCTCGATCGTGCAGCTTGTCGGCTCCGATTGCGTGCTCTTTCTCGCTCGCGCAGCCTGTCGGCTTCGATTTCGTGCACATGAACACACCGAAAACAAAACTTGGACTGCGCGGAATACTGATACTGCCTTTGTAGTGTATCCACCCGTCTCCGAGCGCATCTGACCGGCTCCGAGCACATCCGACCGCATCCGCTTTCAGATCTCTTCCAGCCGGTCTATGTGAAATAGTTGGCGGCTCCGTTCCGGCCAATTACAAGCGTATACGATCCGGTCTGTTGAAAAGAAAAAAGCAGGCCGATGCTCTCCGAGCCGGTCTGTGTGAACGGACCCTAAAAGTCGCACCGCCGCCGCACCGCTTTGTCGGCACGTCGCAAAGACACTCCGCAAACGTCAAATAATCGTAACAGGTCATTCACCTAGTGACCTGATAACGCGAGTTCAACGCGCTGCTAAGGTGTCCACACGTTTTGAGATTTTTCGTATTTAGTTTGATATTATTATCTTTGTGATTTATGGATGTTTTTATTATTTCTTTGTTTATTCGGGCAGAGAATCGCGAGGCGAACCACCCCCTGAAATATCTCCTACGATTGCATGACCACCCTGTATATTAAGATATCTATCTTCATTTGGATATTTATAGTATTTGAGGAATTCCCTCGATTCCCCATTATCATCATCACAAAAATATTATTGAAAGAATATCGTCCGACTTAGGGCTTGTACACAAAACTGCGATGCGACGTCGCATCGCAAAAAACCTGCGAGCTCGCACGTCACGTCGCAAGAACTTGCGAATTGATTCGCATCGCGCATTCCTGCGATGTTACGTCATACTTGTTGACAACACTTTAAGTCGGCTCTGAGACAGCGTGTTGGCAAGACGTACACACATCAAATAAAGTTTGAGATCACTTTGAAAATACGAAATCTTTTTTGTTACGTTAAAATGAAACGTTTTTTCTTTTTAACCGACTTCAAAAAAAGGAGGAGGTTCTCAATTCGACTGTATTTTTTTTTTTTTTTTTTTATGTTTGTTACCTCAGAACTTTGGACTGGGCGAACCGATTTTGTTAACCGACTTCAAAAAAAGGAGGAGGTTCTCAATTCGACTGTTTTTTTTTTTTTTTTTTTATGTTTGTTACCTCAGAACTTTCAAATTCAAATTCAAATTCAAAATCATTTATTCATGTAGGTATCATTGATACACTTATGCACGTCATTTTTTTAATTTACCAGCTTTTCGGAAAGGTTTCTTTTTGGACTGGGCGAACCGATTTTGATGATTCTTTTTTTAATCGAAAGCTGATGGCTGTCATGTGGTCCCACATAAATTTTATTGAGATCTGACAATGGCATCCATGAGAAAACTACATAAGTCGTAAATTTGTGTTAAGATGTGCGCGACTAATTGACGAATAACTCAATATCACGTCAACCGATTTCGATGATTCTTATTTTAATAGAAAGCTGGTGCTTTTCATGTGGTCCCACATAAATTTGAACGAGATCTGACAAGTAGTTTTTGAGAATTTGAAGTCGGTTATTTTTTGTTAGTAAAATTTAGATTATTCTTCTAAGATTCTTCATTTAAAAATCAAATCTTTTAATAACAAATTCATATTTTCTATGAAAATAGTTCCCTTCGGCGTTCATAATAGTAATAAATGGATGAACCCAAAATCTTCTTTGTATCTTTTGCCTGTATCTCCTAAGCAATAACAAAAGTGCACACTTCTTTTTACGATCCATGTCACGACCTAGTTTTCAACGGTCGTCAAAGGAATGGTCACCTTATCGTGGAAGGGACACGCCTTGCCGCACGAAATCGCATCACAGCAATTCGTGTCGCAACTTTTTGCGTTGCGAATTCGCATCGCGTCGAATCGCAGTTTTGTGTACGGGCTCTTAAGTCAGCCGAGTTAATTATATTAAATTGGTAAGTTAATGATTGACTACAATCCCACCTGATGGTAAGTGGCAATTAAGTCCATGGTATCACTTTCCTCTAACTACATTAAAACTGGACGGGAACACCGACCCGGGCCAGTAAGTTCATTCTTACGCAACACGCATAACAAAACACGTAAAGTCGTCGATCCAATCGATAAGCCTATATGCTCTATAATATTCATGATACAGATAATTGCTCGTATTACTTGCGCGTAATGCTAATAATAAAGGTTTCAGAATTCAGATATTAGCGCGATGTTTAGCAGTCTGTTGTTACATTCGATTTCGTCTGCACTAGTGAACAGAAAAAACGTACGTGTCAGTGACATGCAAACAGCAATACAATTTAGAACTTATTAACTTCATAATAAGGTACATAGTTCAGGGAGAACTAAAAAGAGGCGCCAAACACGTCACGGGATGCCGTACTCAATACGGTGTGAGCCGGTCATTACTTAGGGCTGGTTTCAACCAAATCAAAGAGGAGCGGAGATGCTTCACGAATAATTCTCTTATTTGTAATACAACTTTCTAAGTAACATTTTAAAGAAAAAGGAGGTCTTTAACTAGAAAGTTTACAAGCAAAATTTTGTGAAAAACTTTACTCCTTTCCCGCGAATACAACCACAAAGGAAAGCATATATATTTAAAGAATACAGAACCTTAACACAATCACTACACGTTTATCTACGAGGCCTAAAACCCTGTCAAAGTTACTTGAATACATGTCATGTAAATATGGTACTGACATCAAAGGCAATAACTTCCCGCTTTGAAAATATCCAGTTTTCAGAAAGTATTTCTATGGCCCTCGACGAAACAAACGGTTCATACGAGTAGTTACGTCTCGAGTCAAAGCCAAAGGTACGATTTTTCTAGCAGTAACAAAGGATGACCCGGTATTTGCGAGTGCCTTAACGTTCACGGCATACACACAAAAAAACTACACGTGTTTTCTAAAAGCCTTTTCGGTGGACCGAATCTAATAAAGCTATTCGTTACAAAGGAATATTTGGATTATATTTACTGATATTAGAATGATCGAAGCGCTCAGCCCGGCGGTTTAGATCGGGATTATAAGTAGCCTACATCTTATCTCAGGAACGCTATTCAGTTTTGTAACTTGACAGCGGAGTTTCAAAATTGACGTTCGAGTTCTAGGATCACTTCACTTCGCAAGTGCGTACTAGATGATTAGATAATGACATGTCTAGCCTTGTTGATCATGGTCTATTTGTGTGCTAAATTTCATGAAAATTATTTCAGTAGATTTGCTTGAAAGAGCAACAACCATACATATAAACTTTTACATTCATAATATTAGTAGGACTTAACTTATGTAAGTTTAATTTACATAATAATCTGACAGTTGCTGAAATATTATTCAGCGAATTAATAAATTGAGCTTTCAAATAATTGACATTATTGTATCAAGTGCTTCGATAACCGGTAATAGTTAATTAATTAATCCATTCTCAACGCGTAATATGAAGCAATAATTACCGAAATGTATCGGTATAATTGGCATTAATATGAATAACTATATTGACAAGCGAAGCTAATCCTCTTATTTATAAAATTCATTATCCTGGTCTGCTGTATACATTATAATGTGAAGATGAAAATAATTCCAGCAGTAGTAGAAAGATCATCTCTTGACTAATATTGCATCGTAATTACAAATCATAATACAATTCAGATTTTTATTGTAACGACTTTTGCCTCAGATTAAAGATTTTTTTAAGGTCAAGCTTTATATATTTATTATTTTTATATTTTATATATTTATTATTCGGTATAAAAAAAATACAAAAAAAATCAAATGTATTAAAATAATTCATACCAATTAACTAAGTAAAAGAGAATAATTTAGATAACATTACAACTAAGCGTTAATTTGTAGCACGTTTTCGATGTTTAAACCAAAAAGTCGACTGGCAGAGAATGGTTATAGGCATTACTTCCACCTTTTGTAACACTAGACTTCACTAGATTAGCTTTAAGCGATTTGACTTAGCTTTAAGGTTTAATGAAGTCTTAATAAGTGAAACATCACTATGTTCATGCACGAATTATCACTATTTATAAAATGTCATCTCTTATATAGAATAAACAAAGGGCAAACTTAAAATGCCTAATGGCGTTTTCCGCCGGTCAACCTTGGGTGGATGTGGAAATGGCCGATGGCAGTAAGTAGGTACAAAACATATATTTTGATAGTTATCTTATTAACTAGAAGAGTAACAAGATCACTACACATTATCATTATATTGCACGTGAATATAAAGTTATAACAAATGCGAATATTTGAAGATTGTTATACATGACGTGTACTTATCTTTATTCTAGTTATGTATGTCAGTTTAGTATAAATTAGTTGTGTGTTTTAAAATAAACCAGAAAGAAATATTTTTCTTTCTTCTTCTTTTTTCATCTTACTGAATAAAGACTTTTGCTGTAACGAAATGTAAGTCTGTGATTTCGGTTTAATATTCTTCGTACGCAGCTAAGCGGCTTAGCTGCAGTGCGCCCTAGCTGTTATCTGATGGGCGAAATATGTTAGCACTCCCATTGTGTCCAAATGTCCAAATGTACCTACTGCAAGCCGAGATACGAGGCTACGTTCTACACTCAAGTGCCGAAGTAGAATGAGCTTATCTCGAGTTTACGGACAATAAGGTCGAGATATTTACTGTTTGGTAATATATTTTTCACATCATTAGCTCAAGCGCTTTGTAGCATAAGTGATGGGTCAGTTTTAAAGTAAGAAGAGTGAAAATTTGTATATAAGCTTATAGTAAGACACAAAAAATAACTGTATCACTGTTTTCTCGAAATTCATCCCCTACAAATAGGGGTTGGAGGCCATTTACATACAAATCAACTTCGTCAGATTTAGAGTTGTAAAAATGAAAATTTTTATGTAAGTTTATTGCAATAAACATAAGTTAATTTTAACACGTAAGGGGTACAAATATGGTAATATTAATAATTTCCGCGTGCGAAGCTGCGGGCAACATCTAGTAAATAAATAAACTTGCTTGTTAAAAGTGCTTTGAAACTGAACTTTGCGTAACTTTCAACTCAGAAACTTTGTCTAACAGTTTGACCAGTTTACGTTGCTACTCGTATACTTATAAAAAGAGCACTCAAATGATGTCTTAACACAAAACTTAAAAAAAAATATTTTTTTATCTTAAAACAACGTATTTGCAACAGCTTAAGCATTACCTTATAAGATATTTATAAAATCCTGTACAGTGGATAAAATAACTTCAACAACAAACCAGAAAAAATAACAACGGAAACTTTAAGTTAGAACAAAAATAACACGATCAAAATCACGATTTATCGACATCAAGTATGCTCAAATGCGTTTTCAATCACGTAAGCTGATGCGATTAGTAACGCTCGCTTGCTGCTTTTGCGGAGTCGCATAGCGTGTGTTTGATATGTAAATCGATTTATTGTTTAATCTGGTTATATGTATAAGCATATCCATGTTTACAAGCTCTCTAACGAACCTTTCCACCACTGACGTCGGGATGAGCTTCAGATCACATAATAATCATCAGACGATGATTTATTATGTTAATCCTACTATAATTTGGAGACCCTTCAGGCTAATGGCCCACAAATAACACAACAAAGTGAAATGCGGCTGTCCTATTTACGTCTATGTGAATTAATGTAGCTAGATAAGGATAACGACAGGACGATAGGATCACAGTTGCTAAATGGCCGGCTCGAACATTACGATAAACAAGTTTGAATGGCAATTAACATTGAATGCTAGTTAAACGAATTGTTAACTGTAGGTAGCATTAAACGAAACATTGCCTTTATTGAAGGCAGTAAATCCATGCAATTCATTAGACGCTATACTCATTACTAAAAACTTTAATTTACTAAGTAGAATTCGTATTGATAACATTTTGATGTCCATGCCAGAACGCCGTTTAATGGGTCCTAGGTTCGATTCGTAACTTGTCAAATTTTAATGATTGATTATTTCTCGGATCAATACTGTGGATTAAGAGAGTCTAAATAAAGGAATTGAAAGTGTATAATATAATAATGAGATGTTAAATGAAAGAGCTTATTGTGTGCAGGAACTACATGATCTGATTCCCCTATCCCCTTTCCTCCATCGAACGTCCCGACGCACGACGGGTATCCATCCCTTCGTCGTTAACATCCCCCTTGTACGGACGATGCGCTTCGCTTCATCATTTATTATGCGTACAGCGAAGGATTGGAACAAATTGCCCGCGTCGGTGTTTCTGCTCGATTATAATGTAAGTGTCTTCAAGGCAAGAGTGAATAGGCTTTTACTAAGTTAGTGCGTTTTACCGTCCATGACTACATCGCCACTTATCATCAGGTGGGATTGTAGTCAAGCATTAACGTATAAAAACGGATCTTAAATATATTTTTGTTATAGTTCTTTAATGGATATATTTAAAATTATTCAAGAAAGTACGAAAAGGAGAATGCCCATTTTGTATGGAGAAATGTACTGACATTAATATTTTTGTGTCCTGATAAAAATACCTTTATTTGAATAAGTTATCTTAATACATTACACAAACCAACTTTAGTCAAGTTTAATCGTAGGAGTTATGAGATTTTCAACAAAATTATTTTGTATTTAAGTTATAGTAGTCACAGTAATATGAATCCCATCAAAAACATAAATGTAAATTGAGAGTCAATTTCAAAAAAAAAAGAATTGAGATCTAAATGGGTGCCAATTTCTGTGTAGAAAAGCCTAAAATTTTAGTCACAAGAACATGTAATTCAAGCTCCACATTTGACTTGGTTAGTTTTCACGTACCTACCTAGGCTATATTGTATCTATGTAATTAGCTTCGTCAAATCTGTTAGGTTGATGACTTATGACACTCTTCTCTAATTTGGTTTGTTGGTTGCTAACTAATGAAAACTAGCCAAGTCAAATGTAAAGCTTGAATTACATGTTCTTGTGACTAAAATTTTAGGCTTTTCTACACAGAAATTGGCACCCATTTAGATCTCAATTCTTTTTTTTTTGAAATTGACTCTCACTTTACATTTATGTTTTTGATGGGATATCATTACTTTTTGTATAGAAATTATTAGTAACTACTTATTCATAACGTTACTGATTAATTTTGTTACCTAATACATGAACTGTCATAGTGCTCTTCAACTAAATCTGTAGTTAGTGCACCGTGGTCCGAAATACGGTACCTATTATTTCATTATTTATAAGTAATGATCTTCCACTATTGATGTCCGCTAAATATTGAAATCCATACTAATATTATAAATGCGAAAGTGTGTTTGTTTGTTTGTTTGTTTGTTTGTCCGTCTTTCACGTCGTAACGGAGCGATGTTATGTTAAGATTTTTTGTGTGGAGATAGGTAGGAGGCTGGAGAGTAACGTAGGCTACTTTTTACCGCAGTAAAACAACTCATTCCCATGGAAAGATCCATTATGATGCGTATTTGTCCATACTTCTATACTTCCACTAGCTATTACCCGCGGCTTCGCCCGCGAGTTCAAAGGGAAGTAACAATGAGTTGTTTAACATGCATGACTCTTTCCTAGATATAATAACATAATAATTAATAACAAGCTATTACCCGCGGCTTCGCCACCGTGTTCAAAGGGAAGTAACAATGAGTTGTTTAACATGCATGACTCTTTCCTAGATATAATAACATAATAATTAATAACAAGCTATTACCCGCGGCTTCGCCACCGTGTTCAACGGGAAGTAACAATGTGTTGTTTAACATGCATGACTCTTTCCTAGATATAATGACATATTAATTAATAATAATAATTCATAAATAAGTAACAGATCCAAAATCAAATTAAGTATGGAAGTTTGGAAGTATGGATAGTATGGATGGATATGGAAGTATAGAAGTATGGGCAAATACGCATCATAATGGATCTTTCCATGGGAATGAGTTGTTTTACTGCGGTAAAAGTAGCCTACGTTACTCTCCAGCCTCCTACCTATCTCCACACAAAAAATCTTACCATAACATCTCTCCGTTACGACGTGAAAGACGGTCAAACAAACAAACACACTTTCGAATTTATAATATTAGTATGTATAGTAAGGATACGCATCATAATGGATCTTTCCATGGGAATGAGTTGTTTTACTGCGGTAAAAAGAAGCCTACGTTACTCTCCAGCCTCCTAATTATCTCCACACAAAAAAATCTTACCTTAACATCCCTCCGTTACGACGTGAAAGACGGACAAACAAACAAACAAACAAACAAACACACTTTCGCATTTATAATATTAGTATAGACTAGCTATTACCCGCGGCTTCGCCCGCGTGTTCAAAGGGAAGTAACAATGAGTTGTTTAACATGCATGACTCTTTCCTAGATATAATAACATAATAATTAATAATAATAATTCATAAATAAGTAACAGATCCAAAATTAAATTAAGTATGGAAGTTTGGAAGTATGGATAGTATGGATGGATATGGAAGTATAGAAGTATGGACAAATACGCATCATAATGGATCTTTCCATGGGAATGCGTTGTTTTACTGCGGTAAAAATTTGCCTACGTTACTCTCCAGCCTCCTACCTATCTCCGCACAAAAAATTCTACCATAATATCGCTCCGTTCCGACGTGAAAAACGGACAAACAAACAAACAAACAAACACACTTTCGCATTTATAATATTAGTATGGATGGATATCTAGGAAAAAGTCATGCATGTTAAACAACTCATTGCTACTTCCCTTTGAACACGCGGGCAAAGCCGCGGGTAATAGCTAGTAATAATTAATACTAAATCCCAATTATAATATCGTAATAAATACGAAAGTCGACTATACTCTTATTAGTTACGAGTGACCGCCCTCGCTTTGCTTTGGTTTTCTTATTTTTTACACCTTGGGTTACGTTATTGGAGTTTTATTAAGGATCCCTAATTTATTGAAAATATAATATAACCTTTGTCACCCGGGAATAGTGTAGCTTCCCAACAGTGACAGAATTTTTCAAATCGGTTCAGTAGTTTGGGAGCCTATTCAATGCAAACAAACAATCAAATCTTTCCTCTTTATACTATTAGTACAGATAAGTAGTTTGTGTTCGATGACATAACGTGCAACAATAAATTTTGAAACAATACTTCTAATTACTTTAAACTGGTATGGTTACGGAAATAATACAAAATTTTGTGGTGTACACGCCATACAAGATTAGAGAAAAATAATTTTTCACACATTAAAAATAAAACGACGTAATACACTGGAAATAACGTCTCCTGACGAACCACTAATCTTCACGTAAATGTATATGTGCTGTGCACTTCTCACAGGCACTTGGGACACAGAACATCTTCCTCCCGTTGAAAGCTTCAGAAAGTACTAAAACTGATATGTTTCGTTATATATTCACCTTGGAATCCACATAATGACCAGATGTCATCAATTTTGATTGCTACTCTTAAATTTCAGGCATTTTAAGTAAGTTTTTCTAATAGAATCAATTTTTTGAAAAATTATAATAAACTGATAAAAAATTACTACTTTCAGATTTATTCCTTTGTATTCACCCGACTACCTATCTGCGTGCCAAATTTTAACTTTCTAGGTCACCTGGAAGTTGGATATAGTTTTGATCTATAGGTCAGTCAGTGTTAAATTTCTCGATTTTTGGACGTTAATATCTAAATAACCGTTTGAGATGTGTTTATGAAATTTGGAAGACGTATGTATTTTGCAAGTCTTAATAAATGAGCCAAATTTGACAGGTTTATGTTGAATAGTTTTTGAGTTATGAGGTGGTCAAAAGTGGCTCCAAATGGTTCGTGTAACACACGGTGCTGCTCGTCAATTCTGTTAGCTAAGAAATTGACTTGACACGCTCCGCGTGTCTAGACTCTATGCAGGCGCATTAAGTCGTATACGTTTAAGTTTAAAATTCATTTGACAGTCCTCAAACGCCATCTAACTTTTAATGTAATAATTATCAAATTCATTTGACAGTCCCCTAACACCATCTAGTTTGTTGTATCATAGTCATAATCGAATCAACGCAACCTATTGGCCCGAAGGATCTTAAAAGATCCCTGATTGGCTCCAATTCCAATATAAATGGCCGAATGCTTTTGTGTTGTAAAACGGAAGTAAAGTTACTTATTAATTTAAGAAAATTAAGCCCAAAAAGATTTTTTTAGGAAATACGGTAAAATATTTAAAATATTTTAACTTAATTTTTAGTACAAAAGTCATTGTGACACAATTATTTTTTTGAGAGTACTGGCTATGGGCATTCTCCTTTAAGACGAAAATTTTCCATTCCTCTCCCCCATATTTCCGTAACTTGAGGCTAGAATTTCGAAAAAAATACAAAAAATAGTTTTTTACATTACAGGAAAATATATAAGACCTATGGTCTAAAAAAACGGCAAAAATAAATAAAACAGAAAAATAAAGGTAAATACTTAATCAACGCACGGCCCCTCCACGTGAGTTTAACTCGCACTTAAATGATTCGAGACTTTCACATTTCACCAAACCCTAATGGTGAGAGCTAAGAAATTTGATAGTTTGAAGGAAATATTTCACAGTCGGTATAACGCTTTTCAGTTGCCCTATCATTCATTCAAATGGGATTTAGGCCACATAATAGCCAATCACTTCTCCCCCACAGTTGACATTGTAGCCGAAGATATCTTCGGTCGTTTAATACAGCATAATATGCATATCCATGACGAGAAACAGACCAATGGGATTAAACTCTGGTCTAAATTCAAATCTGCTGGGAAATCGTGAGTTCAATTTCTGAGTTTGTCAACAATACGTAGTAATACATAAGTTTATCTAGGGAGTTTAGATAACTATTACGCTAACGAGTTTCTGAGAGTATTTTAAGTTGTTGTTCACGAAAGCAAATTTTATGAAATTATTTCAATTTAGATTTCCGTTTTTACAACTGCACAAGTCTTACAAATAACTGAAGATGAATCTAATGTATGTAAGTCAAAATATTATCTAGGATGCTTTGTATACCTACTCAAAAGTGGCAGATCCATTCCCTAGGGATAAGTACTTTTACTTATGTTAGTATGGACCTTTTGTTACTAAATAATGTTTTATAACAGTACAATACTGCGGATACTACGTGTAAACCTAAAGTTTAGGTTTCGCGTTTTACTAGTCACCTAGGAATGTTTAAAAGAACAACTCCCATAAAACTTTCTTTAAAATTCTCTAATTTGACCCTTCACATTAAAACTTACGAACAGCTCGTTCATTTCACGAATTAAATAGCTTTTCACAAACGAAGGTAATCTAATGTTGCCCATCTGCTTTCAAAATAACCAGTGGAAGTTTTAATTGAGCGAGATTAGAATTAGTTTGGCCAACTATTGGGTTTGTTTTGTCAAGTTCATCGGATGTATATAATTAAACTATATACAAATTACCAGTGATAAAATCGTGAAAGTTTCAAATGTTGAACATTAATTGTATTTATTATGTAAATTTTGTAACTACCATTGGTATAACTTCTATAAACCCGTAGCCCAGTAGTAATTTGGGGTGTGAGAAGTCCCTGGTTTCAGTTAATATTAATCATTACATATTATTATTTATGTGTCAGATAAATTCTGTACTTATGTTGTTCAACTGTGACATAGCTGAAATCGTGTTTCGTACGTAAAGTGTTTGTTATAATTATTAGGGAATTTATTTCAAAATATCGAAGTTTAAATTAATTTAGGTAATTAATATAGCTTGATTTCTGCTGCCAGAATATTTTTAGAAAATTTATACAAAAGTCAAGCAAAAATAAAACAATGTGACTGTCATACTAAACGTAAGGGATGAATCAGGTATTTCTTGGGTTAATTGGGTTATTTAATTTTTTACCTATCTACATTCGTTGTACATGAGCAAGATCATTTCAGTAAACACCTCACGATCCTAAGACACACTACCTACTACTAAACAAAAAATCTACATGCTAAAATATTCACGGGAAGCGAAAAATATTCCTGGATATATTCATATTTATATGAATAGTAATCCACCTCCGTTTTGCTTTGCGAAACATCGTTATGTTAACAAATCGTAGCCGCACCAAAACATTGCTACTCGTTTTTACCAAGCGCTTCTCTATATCGTCATTTTGTTATGAAAGGTATTTATTTCAATAACTACTACATATAATACCTAAAATTTAATCGTTTGCTATCTTTTCTGTGACTTTTATGCCGCAGAAATATCATATTTAGTTCCCTGGCTCAAAGGAATCTTCTTACTAATTCACTTCGATCGTTCATTTTTGTACTTCAGTTTCCTCTTTTAAATTGACACATAATATATCTATACTTTAAGATGTTTAAATCACATTATAAATTATTACAACTTTTGATAACTACTGGTATTGTAAACGAAAGTAGCCCGCTACTTCCGAAATCTATACTATAATAAAACTCAAAGGGCAAATTTACTGTACCTGCATTGAATATTTTTCAAAAATTTTGATTAGGGGGCACTTCAATAACGTGTTAGAGTACAAAAATATTTTTTTTAGAATTATTGTCTGTCTGTCTGTCTGTCTGTCTGTCCGGGCATCATATGAAAACCCTTGAACGGATTTCGATGAAAATTGGTAAAGTTGTTACTAATACTCCGGGTCATATTTTAGGATAATTAAAAGGTTTCCCCGGGAAACGGGATGAAAGTTTGTATGGAATATTTTTAAAAAATCAACCGATTTGCTTCAAATTTGCATCAAATATTCCTTGCTTAAATTTATGGAACCCATATTTTTCAATATTTCAAAATTTTGCAAAAAAAAAAGAAAAAAATAAAAATTAATGTGATTATTGCTTATTTTTCAAAACCCGCTCCTGGAGGAATCCTTTGTGATTTTATCGTGGGTTTCAGTATATAAATTACTAAATATAAGTGCTTCAATATAAATTCACCGTTTTTTAAATTTTCTTCTGCAAGAGGTACAAATAAGGTAAAACATAATTTCCGTATGCGAAGCTGCGGGCAACAGCTAGTTGAAAATAAATTTAATGCCTCCTTCACACGTTATTCTGAATATTTTACACTATTAAAGTTCAACAATATAACCTCCTACGACCCCTTGTACAATTTTCTGCACAAAATATTTCACTTCAGTCAGTCCCAGCACTAAACCAGATTTATACTCATACAAACCCAATATACAAATTTGTACATATAATTCAAATGGTTTTTACCAGGCGCTTCTTTTATCGCCATTTTGATATGAAAGGTATTTATTTAAATAAGTACTAGGTACATAGAATACCTAAAATTTAATCTTTCGCTATCTTATCTGTGACTTTTATCCCGCAGAAATATTATATTTAGTTCCCTGGCTCAAAGGAATCTTCTTACTTTGATTGTACATTTTTGTACTTCAGTTTCCCCTTTTAAATTGACATTTATTTCTTTTACAGCCAAGCTATTCGTTTATTTATCGTTTTTAGTGCGTCATATCCCAAGAATTAGCCAGAGATTTTGTAAGTTATGATGCAACGAAATTCGAAGCACATTAAGAAATTAACGAAGTCCTGACTTCCTAACCCTTAATGATCCGTAAAATATTAATGAAACGGTTTTTTGGTAAAGTGAATGTTACCTTGTGAACACATTGATACAAGTGTATTTATCTAATTCTCGACTGGCAATTGTGAAGATATTTCCAAGCAATCAAAGGTACAATCTGATATAAGAATCTCTTGTCCGCTCCGAACAATGCCGATTCTGTGTGGCCCTATAGAGTGCGCAATGCGGTACCGTTTCGCACCGTTTAATTACCGCTTAGGGCGTCAGAGGTCAGCTGTGGCTGGGACAATTTTTCCGAGACCGATAAGACATATTAAATCGTACGCCACAACGCGTATTAAGAATAAGGCCCGACATTTTGACGGCAGGGCTTGGCAAGTTGTGACAAATAGAAGTATACCTTAATAGTATGTCCGTAAGATTGAAATTCCAACGATGATCACCGAAGATAAAAAACTTTGCCGACGTGCTTAGGCATGACGTATTGGCATCAAGCGGCATAATTATGTGGCCAATGTGCGCCAAGCCTAAAACGAATGCCCGGCAAGCGTCCAGTCGTGTGCGTTGTTTCATTCCATTGTGTTTCTCTGTTTCCGCTATCCTTAATCTTCTCTTAGTTTTCTTCAGTGTTCGTCTTGCCTACTGAAAATTATTTGTATTAATCGCGCACCTTATCTCATCTGATTTAATTTAATTTACACAGTAATAATTAAGAAGAGTAACGATGTAGGTACACTTCGCTCCACATTTCAATATTGGCTGAAAGATTGTTGCGTAGCGCTACATTAGCGATGAGGTTGCCAGTGTTGCCACTATTATGAAAGTTGGTACTTTATAAAATGAATTTGCATTCTTGGTGTGGGTGTGTGTTCATTTTGTGTGTTATTCATGGTAGCCACGATGTATACTAGCATGGAGCTATGAGTATGTAAAGCGATATTTATTTTTAAAATACCTACCACTCTTACATAAATAATTCTTGACAAAAAATAACCGACTTCAAAATTAGGGATAAATCTAAAACTACTAGTTAGATCTCGCTCAAAATGGGACCACATGACAAGCAACAGCTTTCGAACAAAAAAGAATCATCAAAATCGGTTCACCCAGTTGAGAGTTCTGAGGTAACAATAAAAAAAAGAAAAAAAAAACCAGTCCAATTGAATACCTCCTCCTTTTTTGAAGGCAGTTAATAAAATACTTAATAATATATTTCATGCAATTGCCATTTTAGACTAGGTGAAATTAGGATACATTACATTTAAAACGTGTATCTATGCGTGTCTCGTACTTACTGCATAAAATACTGAATAGACGGTTTTACCAAACTCCCGCCAGAAACAAGATAATGCCAGACCGGTAATATTTTGTAGTCGAAAATGCGTAGAAAAACCTTATCTCAGTACCTCCACGTACATGTACCTAAATTTTGAGACTAAAATGCTTAGCAACTTAATCTTAATATATATAAATTACGTGTCACGTTGTTTGTCCGCGATGGACTCCTAAACTACTGAACCGATTTTAATCAAATTTGCACACCGTGTGCAGTTTGATCCAACTTGAAAGATAGGATAGCTTACATCTCAATAAAATTTATAGTCGCAATATTATTTTATTGCAATTTTTTTTGACAGAACGAAGTCTGTCCGGGCAGCTAGTATACGTATATAAATTACATGTCACATTGTTTGTCCGCGATGGACTCCTAAACTACTTTACCAAATTATTTAATCAAATTTGCACACCGTGTGCAGTTTGATCCAACTTGAAAGATAGAATAGCTTAAAATGTTCCTTATGGCACACGGTTTTAATAAAAAAAAACTTTTGACATGACGAAGTCTGTCTGGGCAGCTAGTATATTTATAAAAACCTCTACCAAAAGGAAGGAGCATGAAATCATCACTCGTTAATCGTTATTGAATAATTATCACTCTGCCCGCAGCTTTGCCTGCATTTTCCGAGATAATAAATAGGTACCCTACTCATTATTCCAGGTCATGGTCAACATTTGGAAATTAAAAAATCCCGACGATTTTAATTTCACCAAACATAACTAACCACCATCTCGATTACTTCAGCTTGTAGACAAAAAACCGCATCAATATCGGTTCATTCGTTTAAGAGCTACATAAAAACAAACACACACACACACACACACACACACACACATACATAAAACTTTTAACACACTTCTTTTTGTGTCGGACGTTAAAATATCCAAAAAAAAAAACATTATGAAGTGTCAAATCCTGTTGTCAAAGTATCTTACAACCCTAGCAAATACTTAAGTAAGCTTCAAACATGAACAATGGAAGCACGTTACGGCCACCCTGCAGGTATAATCGTCTACCTGGCGGGAGATCTCCCTCTGTTTGCGTTTCGATCAATATTTAATCATGATCGTTAGAACTGGGCATGTATTCACTTATGTTCACCAGTTTCTCAAATGGCGATAGCGCTTCTGGGTCCTGATGATAATAAAGGG
Organism: Thymelicus sylvestris; assembly: GCA_911387775.1. Lineage (NCBI taxonomy): Eukaryota > Metazoa > Arthropoda > Insecta > Lepidoptera > Hesperiidae > Thymelicus > Thymelicus sylvestris. Next base: position 30,484,267 of record OU426885.1, on the reverse strand, counting down.
GGTGATAGAAAAACAGAAGAGTTTGAGAGGTACACGCGACGGCACATGATTAACGAACCTGTATGGTTTTCTTTGCTTACTATTATTTATTACTGTACAAAATTATTATTAAAGATTGATGTGGACCTTTCATTTAACGTGTCTTATTGTTTCTTGTGATTACTTATATTATTATTGTTGGTTATTTCTTTTTTATAAATTTGATTTTGTTTTAACCGTTTCTAATTAAATGAAATAAATAAATTATTTTGCCACTCTTTACTTTCTTTCTTTGTGTATGTCTTCCGACATACACAAGATTAACACATTTTTGTCGTGTGCTATAGAACATAATAAAAAAAGTACTTACCTACTAAGATTTTTTTTAGTCTTTTTACTTGTGTTATGGGTGATTTCAATTAAGGGGTTAGGTATTGATTTTGTCTTTGAAAGGGGGAGATGGGAAAAATGTTTGAGAAGCAATGACTTAACTACGCATTTGATTTCTCATTAATATTGAAAACAGAGTTCAACCTTGATCATATACGACGTGATATTCTTATCAAACCGGTGTTAAATATTACAAGTACTATTATTTCTTCTGTGGTTAAACTACCATGTCAACCTAACCTGAGGTGTTGATAATACACGTCTGTTTGATTAAGATCTCTGCTATTTCAAGATTCGATTTGAGATGCCGTATCATGTAAAAATTACGTTCATAAAAACTGAGGTCATGCCTTTGAGCCATGATCAGTAATTGATACGGGCCTTGTATATCATCTCTACTTACCATCGAGAGAGATTATGGTTAAAACATTAACTTATTATTAGGAAAAAACATTTGGGAATATGAAATATGTCAGCTAATTAGGTATCGGGTTCTAGGTATATTAATTTTACTAAAAACTATTTTTAGGAGGCTTTCTCCTAAAACTTTGTATAATTTGCTTCTATACATATATTGAAAGTTTTATAATCCTCCAATTTACTTATTTAAATGATTACACAAATCTAGAGCTGACTGACGGCTTAACAATACTAAACTTCATACAAAGAATAAAACAGTTAATAAACTTTAACATTATATTTACGTTGTAAAAAGGACTTTTGTTACGTTTGTTACGTTGTAAAAAGGGTCTTTTACAAAAAGTTCTTCACGTTTCAACTGTTAATATTGGTTTTAACTTTAGTTTGCAAAGAAACTTCTGAAGAAATAGGTAGTATTCGAAGAAACTTTACAAGTTGTTATCGGAGTGTGACGGAAAAACCTTCCGTCTTACTCATTACAGTTCTGTTATCCTGCTTGGTAGATTTGGAAAAAAATATTTCGTCATCATTGGGAAAAAAATTATGGCAATCGATACTATAAATTGTAGTAATACAAAGTTACAAAGTCGTGTCGTAGAAGATGCATATTAATCGGTCAATTGCCTATGATCAAAACAAGTCGCCGGGCTAAGCGCTTTTTAACAACTACTAGTTTACCATTTTGTTATTCGATATCAATGATTTATGTATCAAACAAAAAGGCAATAAAATACGAATACGTGTAAATATATTCTAAGAATCTATCGCGGTTCAAACGAGACCAAATATTTCTCGAAGTTCCACCATCATGAATATTAAGCACATACTATTCCTTGAAACCATTAATGGTAAAATTCATACAACTCATTTCATATTCAGGGAGCATGCTGCAACTTCTCTCGCGAGTTGTGAAAATCTTGTGACGTACCTCGAAAGACGTACCATTTTGTATTTGGAGAGCCAATCTGAAACAAGAAGAAATACATATTATTATTCATGTATTTTTACAAGAACAAAGCAAGAAAAATGCATATCAGCACAGTCGACAATAATAAATACTACTTGGAATTGAGTTGTTCACTTAAAAAAAAAATTTTTTTTTTAAATTTATTTTAAATCTTTAACACAAATTATATTAATTGGCATTGTTAAAAACGCTTAAAAACTATTTTTAATATTAATAATAACGAATTCAAAATTGATAAAAATTACGTGACTACGAACACGCCAAATTTGGTCGCCATGTTAGTGACGTCATTTTGTTAAAGGAATTACACGATAGTAGGAACAGTGTTAGATGCTTCTACGTGAATTGAGTAAAAATATCCGAAATTTAGTGCAAAAAGATATTCCACGTAATTTTATTGTAAATTTAAACGTTAAATGATTTATTCTTCATTAAATATAATAAAACTCTCCATTGATTTTATATACTTACACCAATAGAAAAGGTTACACTGTTTACTAGTAAATCGTGTCTGGGAGGAATCAGGGCAGGGTGTTAGGGGTTTGAAATCAGGGGTGTATGATAAGTTATATTTCATTTATCATACAAGTAGCTTCTATCCGCGACTTCGTCTGCGTAAATTTCAGATATGGATCCTTAGAGAAATGAAGAATGTGATTAATTAAAAAAATGCACAATGCAATGCTACAGAAATTCTATGCTAGTAGTAGGTACATACATACGATGACCCTATAGCCTAGTTGATAGCGATTCGATCCAACCTGCGAAGCGAGGGTCCCAGGTTCAATTCCCGGCCATATCTAATAAATATTTGTACTCGGGTCTTGGTGTTATAGTGACGTGTTGTCCATGTCACCCGCGACAGGGAAACCTACGGCGGCGTTATGGGTTTGTACGCGCTTTATACATAAAACTGGTACAATATATAATTTTTTTTTGTCTCCGAAATACACCAACTTGGTCAATGACCCGTGAGGCGAATGGATACCACGCCGCATCGCTGAGTCAAGGGTCCTGGGTTCGATACGATTCGAGGTGGATACAGCGAGGTGGTTTGAATGATTAGTTTGAATTTCTGTTCTTGGTCTGGGTGTGTGTCCTTGTATTGTCTATGGCACCCACGACTCAGGGTATCCTAGTAAGGGGCTATGAGTGTGAAGCGTTTATTTATTTAATGATGTTCCTACTGATTTTACAATGTTAATGATAGTAATAGTAGTAGTAGTTATCTTTAAACACGGTTCCGTTTTACTCTACCATTGAGGAGTTCCACTTTGTAGCCCTAGAACCCATCATCAAATCCTCATTGAATTGAAGTAGGATCAACGTGGCAAAATTCTTAACCAAATAAAATAAAACCATCAGTTGTTTCATAAAAGAAACGGGCAAGTGCGTGTCAGACCACGCGCAATGTAGAGTTCCGAAGTAGTAAGTTTATCGACTATTATTCATTAACTACTCATGTTAACATAGCCGTGATAGTTTTCCTTGTAAATTCATCATATAACCTATTTTTGAGATTTTTCACTTGTCCAACTCCAACCGTTTAGCCAACTGTCCCCCTGGACACTTGACTCCAACCAGATGTAGCACTTTAAAGCAAATATTTCGCAAACGGACCCCTAATTCCAAAAATGGTCTTCCCATAATATTTTTGGAAGACCTTTTCAATTTTTTTAGTAAATATGTATATCCATGCCAAATTACAGCTTTCTAGCACTAAGGGTCTCGGCGCTTTGTTTTCGACAGACGGACGGACGGACGAACGGACAGTCGGAGAGACGGACAGACGGACAGACAGACAGACGGACAGACGGACAGACGGACAGACGGACGGACGGACATGACGAAACTATAAGAATTCTGATTTTACTTCGGAACCCTAAAAACGAATCTATGAACGAAAACTAAAATTTTACCTCTTATTCCTCGGGAAAAGGTCTATTTTCGGGATAAAAAGTATCCTATCTGGTAAGTTAGGTCAAAAACTATCTGTGTGCCTTTTTTTGATGGAGTCACAAACATCCAAAATTTCAGATTTATAAGATTAAGTAGGAAAGTAGGATTAACCTTTAACATCACGGGCGGGGTCTGAGTGGACCCCACGCGCTATTTTCTATCTATATTTTTTCATATTGATAAGCTACGATCGCGTGCTTTCTGCTAATCTCATGGCACTGCAGAGGCTCTCGACAAGTGGACGTACGTCACTCTTCAGCTAAGGTAAGTACATATTTTAGCCATGTGGGGATACCTGGAGACCCCGCCCGTGATGTTACGTAGCAAATATTTTCAAATTACTTAAGTTTGGATTTACTTCTTTTTTAGGATTAGCGTTAAATAAAACCGAAAATGAGTCGCCGACTATAAGATTACGCCACAGCACAAATTCTACAGAATTTTAGTGACTCTCATAGCGAATTACCATAATTTACCATGCCAACCCAAAAAATAATTTGTAACTTAGTACAGCAATGTTGAGGCACTGTCAATTTTGTTATTATTATTATTGTTGTTTATTTTTCTTCTAATTACATGCTTTTGATTCCTATATTATTAGAAAATAATGATAATTTAGTCAGAAGTTGGCTGTATTGTTAAATTTCACTACATTAGTCATGTACATTTGGAGAAATTCTTTGTAACTTAGTACAGCAATGTTGAGGCATTGTCAATTTTGTTATTATTAAGATTGTTGTTTATTTTTCTTCTAATTACATGTTTTTGATTCCTATATTATTAGAAAATAATGATAATTGGGTCAGAAGTTGACTGTTTTATTAAATTTCACTAAATTAGTTAAGTGCCTTTGGAAAAACTCTATATATGAGATGCTATTTTGTAAAATATTTCGTATAATATGTAAAGACTGATTGTTTTACATATATTAAATACTTTTCATAAACATCATTATGTATTTTCTTGTAATTTGAATTGAAATTAAAGTTATTTTTAAAAATATTGAAAATACATGCAAAACATTTTTGGGGATACTTCTGGACCCCACGCGTGATTGAACGTTACCTTAAATAACGCGTGTAGTTAAAGGTTAAATATACCCACACTACCCACAAGGTTCCGAATAAATGTACACATTTATCATTATCTTTTTTGTAGTATTCACACGTAATGGTACAAAACAAGCACGAAAACTTTTAAGGTTTAGCATTTTTGATATATTTATCAATATATTGACGATAATATCAAGATTTTATCAGTTTAAAGTCAAATCACAGTATCAGCTGTATGCTGCAATGAATAGCTATTAACAAAGTGACGTCACACGCGCGCTCGGGTCTATTCGGGAACTGTCGGCGTGTTTTCGGTACTGGATTCAAAAACGTATATTTGATTTGATGTAACTTTTAAATTATAGCGAATAAAAAAAAACTAAAATAACTTTGTTATAAAACTTATATATGAACTTTCCATTTATAACAAAAAAAAATTTTAGGAAACAACTCAATTGAATTAAAATTACGTCATATTAATCATAGAATATTAATGTCATAAACGCGAAAGAGAGCTTGTTTTGCCTTCACGTCACCACTAAGTCGATTGGCCTGAAAAATAATGTTATCAAGAGCCCAGAAAAGAGGATAATAATATCTAAAGTATTTTTTATCCGAATAAGTTCAAAAATTCCCCGGGAGATAAGCGAAAGATAAGCTACGAACAAGATCGGTTACATATTATAATAAACTATCTCATGCGCAAAACGATTCTATATTCACACCACCAAAGTTATCTTAATAAAATAAAGAAACATCAAGAATACATAATGCCCAAAAACAAATTAATATTTCATTTTACATGCATTGGTCGTGCTATCAAGTATGAATAAAGAGGAGCTATGTTATTTAGGCTATATTTCCTTTTAGAAGATTATACTGGATTACAACCCACATTTTCGGTATTGGAGTCCACTTCTACTAATGATGTTTTGTGTACACTCGAATATATAGTATAGAGACTTGTAACCCGCCCACGCAGCCATGCCTCGACTTTCTTACAATACTTTTAACAGCGTATGCCAAATAATTACTTTTGAGACAATTTTGATGTATCTTAGAATAGCTGTTATAAATATACCTATAGTCCATGTTACGCACTAATGTAGCTTTTTATTGGTTAAAGATTTTGTTAAATAATGTTAAGTAGTTTTTAAGTATTACCTTTACAAAGATACAAAAGATAAAGTTCTGTTTGGATGTTTGTTACGCTTTCTCGCAAAAAGTACTGAACGGAGTTTAATGAAATTTAGCGCACAAGTACACCATGATCTGAAATAAGATATAAGGTCCTTATCATCCCGGAAAGTGCGGGCAAAGCATAAGAAACTCATATTAATCTAAAAGCGTCTTCGATTTTAAAAATGTTGTAGCAATAGGCATGATGACAAATTTTGAAATACTTTTCTATATTGTTGGGAAATATAATTACAACGTATATCATATTTCCGTAAAAAATAAGGTTTAGTACAAAATAAATAAGTACACTTCAATTTATAAGTTTAAAATTCGCACCAAAACACTTCAAATTGTCATGGCGTCGCTTGTGACGTCACGTCTCAGGAAAGTAATAGACAAGATGTTATTGTCAGTATTGTCATATTCGTTTGTTTACGCAGGCATGACGTAATTTGCGCTGATTGAGACTGAATGGCGTTCAAGATATCATGGCGACTTGTCGTATTTTGTAGTTTTATTTTATCAAAATATTGTTAATCTCACTCATAATAATACAATAAAATTAAATGCGTGCTTTTAATCATAATGGATTAAAATAGGGTTTCATTAAATGAATATATAATTTTAGTGATTTTTACTTACTGTCACCATGCCTATTGTAAAATTACATTTTATACTGTTACTGTAACTAATTCACGCATTGCGGCAATATGCGGAACAAACAGAATTTCGTGGTTTTGAATTTAAAAGTTCCCATTGTGGTTTCAACTAACTTGAATGGAATTTTCAATCAGATCGGGCTAATATTGAAAATGGTGCTTTTATGATATTCAATATTTGTATTCGCTTTTGTTGGCTCATTGTTTCGTGAAGAAGGTAATTGAACCTATGATGGACAATGCACTGGTCATTGACATAAAAAGTTAAGTAAGTGGTGGGATTTTGTCTGCCTATATCGGTTACCAGAATTGTAGCTCTTTTTCACGGTAACGGGGTAATATGTAAACAATCAATCAATTTTAATGAAAAGAGTATATTACTATAAAAAATCTCAGATTCATATATTTTTTTGCATTTTCCGAGTGGATACTTACCATAGATAAAACACTGATACAAAATGTCAGGCTATGTTAAAGACTGTGCCAGGAGAACTCATTTTCTGTTCTAGAAACCCTACCGTGTACGTCGTGTGTAGTTTTTACCCTCATATTAAAATCAACAATTATTTGGAGAGCATTTTTTGCTTGGTTCGTTGCCAGCAACGTATCGATATCCAAATAGTAAGAGGAATGAATAGACTGTAGTATTTGAAAATACGTTATTTTAAACCAACAATAGTACCCAACCATGTAACTAGTAACCAACGTGTAAATAGTAAAAAATGTAAACAGTAACCAACATTGTAATAAAAATAACGCTACAAACTCATACCCCAAAACTACAATTATTTGTATCGTGGGTACCATGGACACACACAAAGACAATAACACACACACCCAGATCATTAACAGAAATTTAAGCTCATTCAAATTTCTGCCTCACAGGGAATCGAATCCACGATCATTTTAACGGTGTTCCGGTATTGTAACCATTGCGTCACACAGGTCGTCGACCTCAGTCACGCTGACAAAAGCGTAGAATAGAATCTTACTTTTTTTCTCCTACACGTAAAGTGGGTGTTACTTTTAAGCGACTTTAAAAAAAGGAGAAGGTTCTCAATTCGACTGTATTTTTTCATTACTTTTTACTAGGTGTACTGATTTCGATGATTCTTAAACTCGAAAGCTGGTGCTTGTCATGTAGTCCCATTTAAAGAGCAAGATCTGACGAATAGTTTTTGAGGTATCCCTAATAATGTGCATTTAATTGACATTGACTACGTTGATGATGTTTCTTTCTTTATTATCTCTTATTTTTTAGCTGACAGCGCTTTAGTAAAAGTTCTCACCATTTACCATTGGGTAGTCTGTTCTTTGGGCGGTTTACATAATCCAATATGTTATTCCAGTATGCTAAATTTCATGACAATCCGTTCAGTAGTTTTTGCGTGACAGAGTAACAAATATCCTTTTCTCATTTACAATATAAGTAGAATAGTAGGATTCCATAATCATATCATATGGTAAGTAACAACATAATACAATTAATAAAGATTAAATCCGATTCGATTGGGGCAGAAACCATTTTTCCTCCATTTCCGCAGTATACCGCAATGCGTGCTTTATTCACCACGGACTGGGAAATGGTCTTATCTTTCTCTATGACAATACATTACCAACTTGGTAAGCGATATGCGGATATTTGTTGTATATTAAACCGTTGCCTCGTCGTATTGTTGAACGCAAAGGAAGACATTTTGGCTTAGAGATAGGAAACTTGGCTAGGTCAAGCAAGAATTCATGACGACCCTGTAGCCTAGTTAATAGCGACCCTACCTGCGAAGCGAGGGGTCCCGGGTTCGAATCCCGGCCGGGCAGATATTTATGTGACAGATAAATATTTGTACTCGGGTCATAGATGTTTTATCATGGATGCCATAGTCAGATCTCAATAAAATTTATATGGGACCACATGACAGCCCAGCTTTCGATTAAAAAAAGAATCATCACAATCGGTTCGCCCAGTCCAAAGTAACGAACATAAAAAAATACAGTCGAATTGAGAACCTCCTCCTTTTTATGAAGTCGGTTAAAAATAATTACAATAGATTTACTCAAAGTAAAACCTGATAATACTATTCATAGACCAGGTGCTAATTATTGTTCCAGTAAACACGAAATCCATACTATCCATACTAATATTATAAATGTGAAAGTGTGTTTGTTTGTTTGTCCGTCTTTCACGTCGCAACGAAGCTGTTATATGGTATGGTTTTTATGTGTGGAGATAGTGAGGAGGGTGGAGAGTAACGTAGGCTACTTTTTACCGCGGTAAAACATCCCCATGGGAAGATCAATATTTTGTTCGTTGCTAGATATTTAGTTCCGGATGTTGTTAATAGATGGCTTTAGTAAAATTCATTTGCAAGTTCTGAATCACACTATCAAATGATACATGTAAATAAGTTAAGTCTTAGGCAACAAAATCTTACTAAGTAAAACTAAGTAGGATTTGTAAAAAATCGATCTCTACCGCGGGCGAAGCTACGGGCAAAAGCTAGTATACCAATACTATTAAGTCCTAAACCGATCTACTGGCAGTCTGATACCGTCCACATTATACCGCTAATGTATTGGATAGTTAATGCCAATATTTTACATACTTTGCATACTCCGGTTACCTATCAGCTCTACTGATAGCATCCAGTATTATGCAAAGCCCCATAAAGGTTGCCTCATTAAAATGATTCAGTGTATTTTGTTAAAAAGTGATAATTTATGTTTATTGCCCCTGCAGATGATGTTTTCATTATTTATCTTATGATTTATTTTTATATTATAATTTTCGATGATATGACATGGTAAGATAACGAAGATTAAAAGACATAATTCTACCCATGTGCAAAAGGATATAAGTATAATTATAGTAGGGTAGTATAATTTCTTATGATCTCAAACTTATCTTCTCAGTATAATTGTGCATAATTTTTAATTTAAATGCGTTTTCCCCGTATTGTGAGCACCTACTTATGGTGTATATTTTGTACACCTCGATTTCGACCAAGCAGGGGTAGAGGTAAAAAATAAATAAATTACAATTACAAAACAATCAAATGAAACACCTTCACAGTTATACTTGACAGTCAAAAAAATCATTTATTTGCATTTTTCAGCTAATTATAAAACCATATAGGAAGTGAATTTAATCTTTCAAAAATATTAATACAAATATGCTAAATATTAATTACATGGGAACCACCATTAGTGAAACAGACAAAGTAAAGTTTTAGGAAAAAATATTGACACTGCCCTGTGTCTCTGTGCTAGAATGTGCTTTGTTTGTAAAAACCAATATTCAATTGTTCAAATATAAAACGCGCGCACGGCACAATGATAAGTTGCAAATTATTACGCATATGACACATTTGTTTTAGCAAAGTATATTTTATATGCCTCCAGTCGCATATAATAAATTACCAAAAGATTTGCTTATCTAATATAGCAGAATTGGCAATTTTTAAGGAAAAGCTTAAAGATCTGCTACTACTCAAATGTTATTACTCCATTAAAGAGTATTTAGAGGATACTCAGCTATGAGTGACTGTGACATTTTAAATTTTTATATTACAATAATTTATTTATACGTATAATTTCAATTTGACATAGCCAATTAATTAGTCCACACTAAAGTGTGATTTGATTTGATTTAGGACTATTTATAAGGTGAAATGGCAGAAGCACATAGACAAGGTGTGCAAAAAATTATACAAATTCTGATATGCATTAGGCTAACTTAGTAAATGTGCATCTTGTTATCCTATCATGCATGTTGCCGCAGCTTATGAAGTAATCTTTTGAGGATAATCAACCGACAAAGAACTCGCATTTAAAGCGCAAAAAAGTGGGTCAGAGCTATTTGTTATATGAAGAAAACTGATTTGTAAACCGCAATTTAAAGAACTAAAACTTCTTACACTGCCAAGCATATATATTGTAGAATGTTGCTTATTTGTTAAATCAAATATAAATAATTTTGAATTTAAATCAAGAGCACGGCATGCAAGCAAATTAAATATAGTACTAGCTAGGACACATTTATTTCAACATAGCTCTTAATACTTTAGTCGTTGCAGTGACCAGTCGACGTCCCTCATTCTACTTGTCAATTTAACAGCCTTTTATATAAAAAAAGGGTTTTGCACTAATTATTATCAACACTGTACCACACCTGTATAAGTGTATACCAGCTACTGTCCACAATAAACTATTTTGATTTTGATTTTTGATTGATTAACCAGAGCGTCAAAATCATCCAAGCGGTGCGGGTTCCATTTTATCCATATCGGATTAGTGAACTACAACATAGAAAGTATTAATTAAGCCTCTCAAAGGTTAGCCTAGGCTTAACAGTTTCTATCGAACTGTAACAACGGGATTGAATACTTATCTGACGTAAAAACATCCATGAAATTATTTCACTAGCCGATCCATTGAAATACCGATGTTACATATTTATTAAATACCTGTTAATAATGTTAAATACTGTTGTGAACCGTGTGATAACGTGCGTATGACGTGCGTTACGCGTGTACGTGGACAGAAGGCCTAGTACGAAATCTATCCGCCGAGCAGTATCGTCGCGTTTGCCTATTGCCTTAGTTCCAATGCAGCTTGCATGCAATTCTCCAATAAAGCGCCGTGGACGGGACACCTTACTACGTAAGATGCAAGCAAGCTACAATTGACGATAGCGTGCGTATGGCGTGACATGAAGTTTTCAATGTTTGTGTTTTCATCACGCACTAAATGTTACGCAAATTAAGATAAAACTTGGCTCACAGATAGCCCTTGTTTAGGACAAGAAAATGAAGTCGAGTTTAACGGGTTGTTGTCCTTTGGGATGTTTATATGTATGTGGAAGGCATTTTCCGCGGGAAAAGCCGCAAGCGAAAAATAGTATATAAATATATTTGTTACAGATACGGCCAATTTACAGCGTTAACAATTTAGATTATATTACATAATTATTTTTTAGAACAGGAATGGAAAAATGTGAGTATTGGTTTTGTAGAAAATTGTAAGCCAACCGCAATAAACTATATATGAATATGTTTAACATAGTTGTTAATGTGTAATGCGGGAACATTGCGGGTTTGTTCCGTTATTCAATTTATGGGTAGTTCACATTTTAATGATACTGCATAATCGTTGGTTAACTTCAATTTATTTTAACATTTATTATTTCCCGCCTATTGGAAACAGAGTAGAAGATGTAAAACCTCGCTAGAAGTGGAAGGGGTTGCTATTATTACTGTGATAGATAAGTTTACTAATCGGACAGTTGTACCAGAATATATGCCTAGACCTACAAGAAGAACCTACCGTGCCCTGAGCCTCTCTTTCTACTACAATACTGAAGGCTTACACCTTTACATGTCGGTTGTAATAATATTATTTACCAGTAGATTCCCGACGTTTGCTTCTACGCAAAACATTTTTGTATGGAAAAAGCTTAAAATCGAAAATGTGGCTTGTTCTGGCATGTGCATTGTTCTAGTGTTCTCAAACCATCTTAGTATTATTGCCTTTAAAATAAAACCATCTTGTGGCATCTTGGTTGGATGGTTTCAGAGTCTATAAAGGGCATGCGTACAAACATTGTTTATATTTTATATATTACTAGCTGCCCGGACAGACTTCGTTCTGTCAAAAGTTTTTTTATTATTTTGAGATGTAAGCTATCCTATCTTTCAAGTTGAATCAAACTGCACACGGTGTGCAAATTTGATTAAAATCGGTTCAGTAGTTTAGGAGTCCATCGCGGACAAACAACGTGACACGTAATTTATATATATTAAGATGTATAGATATTTACTTCAATAATATTAAATTATTCATTTTCTATGGAGGTTACCACTATCTCAGATTGTAGGTAACAAACTCGTATATAACTACTTCGACGCTGAAGACCTCAAAACTTTCAATTTGGTTTCCTTGGAAGTTAGAGAGCCCGAAACTTCAGTTCAATGTCTCTGTTTGTTGCAATATAACATGCTGTAGAATTGTTAATATTAAATTTTAATACACATTAAACCCTGCAAAGTAATTAAGTCCCGGATTCGAAATTCCGTTGAGGATTTTCAAATATTTATATTTACACAGTGTTATTAAACGACTTATATAACGATATGGAATTCTGTCCAATAGCATGGAAGATATGATAAAAAAAATTCCTCCCTACTAGGACTACTCATGTAGGGATGGTAAGGATATCGCGAAATATAAAGGGTACGAATCCGTAAGTGCTTGTTCACACTGAACTCGCGGGCGCGGGCGCGGGCGCGGTCGCGAAATATCAAACATATGAGCTACTATGAAAGTGTTCACACCAAAACGCGCGCGCGGTGTATGTAGCGTTTACCGCGGCCGCGCCGGCGCCCGCGCCCGCGACTTCAGTGTGAAACTGTGAACAAGCACTAAGAACGATTTTACTAAATAAATAATACTTATAGAAAATGTAATTGTCTTTTATGTTTACTAGCACGCTGAGAAAGTATGTGTCAGAATGTATGTTAATTTTCTTCTTCAAGAGATAATTATTAGAAACTCCAATTTCACCCCTCGTAGGGATGAATTAAAAAAAGAAACATACTAGATACATTTCTGCAAATTGAAAAAAACTATTGTACATTTTCGAAGCGTAACCTCCGTCTTTCTTTTTTTCTTCTCCTTTTCTTGTGTCGTTACGTCCATGGGCGACTAACCGTCGATTGTTAGCTCGCTTGTTGGCTATTTGCTATTTCTATAAAAGAAAAATGTTTATACATAAACTTCTTGGCTCTCGCTACTCGACACTCGTTCTCGATAAGACTAAGGCTTATGGGAGTAGAGTACGTGGGAAGGCATATCCTACGTTTAATGCCTCGTTACACGACAGTTGCGTAACAGGAAATTGTGGCAATTTATAGTGGCAAGGAACACGCTGTGCTGATGTTCCTCGTATATATTATTTTAAGAAAAATCTCTTTATGCCTCTATTAACATCATTGTTATTAAACCTCTAAAAATCTGTTTCGGTGTTTAAGATCTCCATAGTACCTTGGTTAATACGTTATTGCGTATTATGGAAAAAAATTACTTGATGAACCCACAAGGACTATTTACTCGTATATTACAGTTAGGGAACAAAAATCCTTGAATAGAAACATAGAAACCATGCCTTGGAAAAAATTAAATGGAGAAATAGGATGCCCCCTAACCTGCTTATAAATAACCGATTTTACTTCGGAACCCTAAAAATGAAGCTAGGTTGGTTGCAAATAACTTTCCTTAAATTTAATGTTTTGCGTGACTTGTTATGTCATTTTCATCGTCGATTTGATAGCTGAAATCGTCGTTGGTCACGCTATAGGAAAAGTAATGACAATCACTGGCAATACAGTTTTTTTGTGTGTACAATTCAAAAATGTTATTATGCCTCTTCTATAGTAACTTAATCCTTTCGTGAGCCTTTCAAAATCCTAAACATTGTTAAACCACATATATTTTTTATTACAATGCTTCAAAACATTATTTGAGCTTCCGTGGTAATTTATGTATTCATTTATTTTAGGATTATGGGTTTAAAGGATAATGGCTACATTAATAATGCCTTTTTTTAATTCTAGCTTTTATAATTATTTCACAGCTAGAGTTGGGCATCAATCAATTAAAACGTGTATTAAATCCTCAACTGATTAAAATAGATATTGCAATTAATTTAATTTCGATTAGTAGGGACTTATTAGACACGCTAATATTAAATTGTATCTTCCGATTAAATTATTTAGATTTAGCTATTTTGATTTCACTTTATGATTAATTTATTTACATCAAGCTAAATTAATTGCGAATTTCATGTAAATTACTGCTAATAACTTTTTAGTTGTTTACTTTAGGTACCACAGAACATAATTATTAGGTGTTCTGTGGTAGGTACAATCTGTCTCACTAGAGTGTGATTAGATAACTACGAAATAAATTGTTATTGATTTTGGTCGTGGTAGTTACAATAAATTGAGATTGTAGCTACTTCTACATTTAACAATTTATTAATTGTTAATCGTAACAGTCACATTTATAATTAATTATTTTTTATTTTATTTAGTTAGTTATATTTTTTAAGGTTTTTAGTTTTAGGTTCACTGTTCTAGTATATTTTTTTTATTTTTGTATAATTAATAAGTTAAGATTTTGTTGTATATATGTATTTAAGAAGCTATGCTATGATTTGATTCTGCGTAAATAAATTCACAAACTTTTTTTAAGTACAAGTAGGTATATAATTTACGTTAACGACAACCCTAGTAAGTTTTCGAAGCTTAGTAAACCCACCAAAAGCAGCTATCTATAAGTGCTATTGTACTATTATGTCTTCTGTGTGACTTCTTCCCACTTACTGTAAACATCCCGCACACTGAAGTTTCTACTACGAATTCGAGCGATATTTAATTTCGACTTGCAGAAAGAAGCTCTTTCGTTGGAGTTTCGTAGCTCACAATTTTACAACTTCAATTTTACACAGGGAATTCCAATTTAATTGCTTTATTGTGTCAATTCCAACTGGAACTTTTGATATTGTTTTTAGTGTTAATAATTGACTGATATAATTATGTGATAGAACATTTTTTGCGGCGAGTCTTCAAAAACAGACATCGGATACTGTGCACGACGACAAGCCGGCGGCGTCAGCAGCAACGCCACCGGCGTCCACGCCAACGGCACCGGTCAATACGGCGGTCACGTCTACGGTGGAGATTGTACAAAATGCTGACTGTGCAAGAAGCCGCCAAGCATATTTGAAGATCGCACCTGTAACGCTTACCGGTCCCAACGGAACACGTGTCGACACATACGCCTTGATGGACGATAGCAGCACCGTCACGCTTATAGACAAAGGGCTTGCGGAGATATTGGAGCTTGACGGCCCGCAAGACCACATGTGGGTGCAAGGCTTGAATCAAACTGCTAAGTATGAAAATAGCAAGAAGGTCGACGTCAAGATACGCGGAAGACACAGTAAAGAAGAGTACACACTGCGGGGCGCGCGCACTATAGAACGCCTTAAGTTTACTCGACAGAACATAGAAAAAAGAGACTCATCTCCGCGACGTAGAAAATCAGCTGATGTATAAGGACGCGTGCCCGAGGCTACTCATTGGTCAAGACAACTGGAAATTATTGGTAGCGCTCGAGACACGCACCGGTCGTCAAGATCAACCTGTCGCATCCAACACCCGTCTTGGCTGGGTACTACACGGGTGCCGCACGTCATATCAGAAGGCTGTGGCTTTCTGCGGTCACGCAGTTTTATCGAAGTGTGAGATACCTACGAAAGAAAATGTGGCCGACGATGCGACACGGGAGACCCCGAGCGACTTCAATGCGGAACACCGTTGGTTTCACGGCCCGGAGTTTCTAAGGCGACCAGAGGCAGAATGGCCAGTCGAGGCAGAGGTAGAAAAAATCCAGAAGACCGGTGAAGAACGCTGTTGTATAACTAATGTGAAAAATGTACATGAATATCTACCGAACATCAAGAACATTTCTAAGTGGCAGACTCTTATCCGTGCGACAGGACGAGTATTAAAGTTTATCGACATGTCTAAGCGTAAAAATATGCATGTGACAGCCGCAGCAAAACGTAAACGAACATTAAAGAATACACAAAAAGACCCTATGTGGGTGAAAAATAAGAAAATAGAGAAAAACGAAAAGACTCACTACAAGATCAGTGACAGTCGAAAATTAATATGTTTAGACGCCCACTATCTCAAACGCGCGGAGAAAATGTGGTTACGTGCATCACAAGACGACAGCTACGCGAATGAGAGGGCACGAGTCGAGAATAACCTCCCTCCCGCCGCGAGAGATCGCCTCGCTTCGCTTAGCGTGTACATAGGAGACGACGGGTTAATACATCTGAGAGGGAGAATTTCAGCTGCACCGGACATATACGAAGATGCAGTCAACCCTGCGGTGCTGGACGGAGAACACAGGTACACAAGGATGTACATCCAGCACGAGAAGATGCATCATGGAGGTGTGGAGCTGATCGTGAATGAAATAAGACAACGATATTGGGTTACTCAGATTCGCCCTACAGTGAAGAGTGTTATAAGAAACCGCTTAGTGTGCAAGTTAAGAAAGGCTAAGCTAGTGTCGCCCTCTACAGGAGACCTTTCGTCAGCGCACCTCACGCATCACGCGCTACCCTTCACCTACACAGGCCTCGACTACTTTGGGCCCCTCAAGGTGACAGTGGGTGACACCGAGAGAAACGTACATCACGTGCCAGTGACACCGGACGAACCCGATGGACTGACCCCCAACCACATACTGTTGGGGCCTAACAGCCACGTTCCTGCACCAGGTCAATTCACAGAGAAAGACGAGTCAGCGCGCAAAGTCTGGAGGCGCGCGCAACAGCCAGCTGATATCTTCTGGAGACGTTGGGTGAAAGAATACCTCCCCCTACTCCAACACCGGCGGGAGCCTCGATCTGCTGGGACTCCGCCCAAGGTCGGCGATCTAGTAATCATCTGTGACCCAAACCTGCCTAGGAACGTTTGGCCACGCGGACGAATTACCCGAGTCTACCCTGGAAAGGACAACGAGGTACGCGTCGTGGACATCACTACGAGTAACGGACACGTTCTACGAAGACCGAGCAAGAGGATCGTCGTGCTGCCAGTAGAATCGCAGGATGCGACGGCGGGAGAAATGTGCACGACGACAAGAATTCGGTCGACCACATGACATATCGCGGAATAACATTATGATATTTTATTAAGTTAATTACGTAAGATTAGTATTAGACGAACATTATTAACAGTCTATTATTTGTAGTTTGTAAATCTAGGTCTTAAACGTCGTAAGATAGTTGTAAAATTAATTATGTAAAGAATTTTCTACAATGAGGATAGGAATTACATTTCAAATTTGTAAGGATAAATTAGCATTTTTATGTAATTTAGGTGTGAATGAAAACTACAATGGTTAATAGTGCATAAGAGATAGTATAGTATATGGATAATATAGTAATAGTGCATAGAAGAATCTACATTCATTGGTTGTGCGCACGCAGCAAAGTACGGAACTCTCGAGAAGCGGTCACCGCAGGCAAATGTTCGCTATTGTTCAAGAACGAGGGTTGTGCGCACGCGACAGCAATCGATCTATCTAGAAAAAATCGAAGGATGGAACTCTCGAGACGCGGGCACCGCAGGCAAATGTTCGCTATTGTTGAAGAACGAGCGGCGCCACATTTTGTCTTTATTGTATTATTGTCTTATTGTCTTTCGTATTGTAAAAACAATGTTGAAAAAACAATAAAGAGAAATGCGGGGGCGAGGTATCGAAAAGTATCGAAGCATCGGGAAACTTAAGGCGATATTATCCCAAGAAATGGTATTTTTGAAGGTGTTTTGTTCATAAATGGTACATAATACAATTCTAAAAAAAATATATGTTATTTTACAGTCTTTGTTCTTTCGTTCCCTCATACTTGATACACGATAGCAATTATTTCATTGGATAGAAATAAATCACAAAGTGGGGTCTAATCTGGCATAAAAATGGCGTTTTATTCGCGTTTTAATCGCTTCCAGATAATAAAAAATATACCACAGTATAGGTCCTATAGATACCAATATTTCTTTCTGATCATAATTTGAAATTTTGAAAAACTTCCCTTTCAATTTCTATTTTTTCCCTTTCCACTAGCAACGAAACGCCCGACGCGTTAATTTACTCAATTTTACTCTCGCGCCAGTCGCCTTCGAGGTAGGACCTGTGCTAATCGGCATCGCAGCCGCACGTTGTCGAATTTCCGACACTAATTTTAATTTCGAATTTGGCGCGCGCGCCTTCTGAACTTATATTACGTATTAGGTACTGTCCAAAGTATCCACACTGCTGTAATTTGAAATAATAAAAATTTTTCGTTTTTATACTTTAGTTACTATTATAGTATTTGGGTATTGGTATAAGTCAAGTGCTAATTACACAATTATTATCTAATACTATCCCAAGCCGGATGGGTGTCGTAAAAGGCGACTAAATCCGGCCCGCTGGTGGTAGGGCCCCTCGAGGGATTATATTGGTAATATTGATTTTAAATTTAATACCATTATTACTATTATTATTTCTCCATGGGGTTCGCATGGATAGCTACCACCCTTGAGCATGTGTCAGTCGCCAAACGACTCGTCGTGACGGCTGGGAGCTTGAGAGACAGTTTTCTTTTTTGAAGTTATACCTTATTTAGGCGCGTTATGAAATAAATGGAAAATTGTTTTGAAAAAATGATTATTGAAGTGAAAACTTCTTGAAGTCAAAAGTGAAAAAAGTCGAAAGTCAAAAATGTCAAAAAAGTCAAAAAAGTCGAAATTCAAAAAAGTCAAAAATGTCAAAAAAGTCAAAAGTCAAAAGTCAAAAGTCAAAAAAGTCAAAAAAGTCAAAAAAGTCAAGTCAAAAAAGTCAAAGTCAAAAAAGTCAAAAAAGTCAAAATTCAAAAAAGTCAAAAGTCAAAAGTCAAAAGTCAAAAAAGTCAAGTGAAAAAAGTCAAAAAAGTCAAAGTCAAAAAAGTCAAAAGTCAAAAAAGTCAAAAAAGACAAAATTCAAAAAAGTCAAAAGTCAAAAGTCAAAAGTCAAAAGTCAAAAAAGTCAAAAGTCAAAAGTCTAAAGTCAAAAAAGTCAAAAGTCAAAAAAGTCAAAATTCAAAAAAGTCAAAAGTCAAAAGTCAAAAGTCAAAAAAGTCATAAAAGTCAAGTCAAAAAAGTCAAAAAAGTCAAAGTCAAAAAAGTCAAAAGTCAAAAAAGTCAAAAAAGTCAAAATTCAAAAAAGTCAAAAGTCAAAAGTCAAAAAAGTCAAAAGTCAAAAAAGTCAAAGTCAAAAAAGTCAAAAGTCAAAAAAGTCAAAAAAGTCAAAATTCAAAAAAGTCAAAAGTCAAAAGTCAAAAAAGTCTAAAGTCAAAAAAGTAAAAAAAGTCAAAAAAGTCAACAGTCAAAAGTCAAAAAGGTCAAAATTCAAAAAAGTCAAAAGTCAAAAGTCAAAAAAGTCAAAAGTCAAAAAAGTCAAAAGTCAAAAAAGCCAAAAGAGTCAAAGTCAAAATTCAAAAAAGTCAAAAAAGTCAAAAGTCAAAAGTCAAAAGTCAAAAGTCAAAAAAGTCAAAAAAGTCAAGTCAAAAAAGTAAAAAAAGTCAAGTCAAAAAAGTCAAAAGTCAAAAAAGTCAAAAAAGTCAATAAAGTGAAAAAAGTAAGAAAAGTCAAAAGTCAAAAAAGTCAAAAAAGTCAATAAAGTGAAAAAAGTAAGAAAAGTCAAAGTCAAAAAAGTCAAAAAAGTCAAAAAAGTCAAAAGTCAACAGTCAAGTCAAAAACGTCAAAAAAAGTCAAAAAAGTCTAAAGTCTAAAGTCAAAAAAGGCAAAAAAGTCAAAAGTCAAAATTTGTGGAGTGGAGTGGAGTGGAGTGGAGTGGAATAGTAAAACCTACAATTATCATCTTCCCGAAATTTTACATTCGTCTCATTATCTTGAAAACAAAATTTTTGAAGGTTTCACTTCTAAGTTCTAACACGTGTGAATGGCACACATTTTAATTTTTTTGTTTTTATTATTTTTTACGTATCTTTAGGTATTTTATTTTAAATTATTCTTATACTTTTTATCATTCTCAACATACTTGTAAAATATCTTATCCAAAGGGTTTGAAGATTTTTGTACGGAACCTGGCATACCTACAAGTCCGCCATTTTGAAAAAAAAGCTCGTTTCGATTTTGAAGTTGGTTACTTTTTGTTAGTATTTAGATGATATTAGTCAATTTTGTATGTAAGTACCTACTTATTTGTAGGTGAACCGATTTTGATGATTCTTTTTTTGATAGAAAGCTGGTGCGTATCATGTGGTTCCACATAAATTTGAGGGAGATTTGACAAGTAGTTTTCGAGTTATTTTGAAGTTGGTTATTTTTTGTTAGTATTTAGATGATATTAGTCAATTTTGTATGTAAGTACCTACTTATTTGTTATCCACTCACCTTTAGTCTCCACTGGACAGTTTCGTTTCATAAAATTTCAAGTCAGTCTGCACTCACCTCTAGTCTCCACTGGACAGTTTCGTTTCATAAAATTTCAAGTCAGTCTCCACTCAACTCTAGTCTCCACTGGACAGTTTCGTTTCATAAAATTTCAAGTCAGTCTCCACTCACCTCTAGTCTCCACTGGACAGTTTCGTATCATAAAATTTCAAGTCAGTCTCCACTCACCTCAAGTCTCCACTGGCCAGTTTCGTATCATAAACTTTCAAGTCAGTCTCCACTCACCTCTAGTCTCCACTGGACAGTTTCGTATCATAAAATTTCAAGTCAGTCTCCACTCACCTCTAGTCTCCACTGGACAGTTTCGTATCATAAAATTTCAAGTCAGTCTCCACTCACCTCTAGTCTCCATTGGACAGTTTCGTATCATAAAATTTCAAGTCAGTCTCCACTCACCTCTAGTCTCCACTGGATAAGCTAAAATTATCATTACTCTTATTTTATTACACCTAAAATTCCAATGAATAAATCAAAATAAAGTATACTTACACCCCAACTCAGAGCAGTTACTAATAATAATAATAATAATAATAAAACCCTTCCACACTCATACCCCCGCAGTAGGTTACAAGTATTTACCTGTGTCGCGGGTGGCATGTACTACACATATAACACATCACAATAACAGCCATGACACGAGTACAAATATTTATCTGTCACATAAATATTTGCCCCGGCCGGAAATCGAACCCGAAACCCCTCGCTTCGCAGTTCGCAGGCAGGTCCACTACCAACTAGGCTATGTAGGATCTACAGCTACGCACGGGGTCATTAACCTCACAGCCGCGCGCGGCCGGCTCACGGCGTGGCGGTCGAGTTTACACTCAGGGGAGCGGGGTAAAGGGCAGTGAACAAAATGCCTACAACGGTCGAATAAGCTCGCCTTAAGTGGAATCGTATAAATACCGCGACGGCGCGTTCCGCCGTCATTCGTTGTTTGTCATTCGTTGTTTACCAGTCATTCAGGAAACGGGAAAACTACTAGATCTGCGACGCCTCACCCCCGCCTTGGATTCGCCTGAATTAAGACGGTGCGTTTTATTTCCGCCAGAACCTTGAAGCGTACCCAGGATCCTAGGAGACCTATCCGCCACAGATACCATATCTCATTTCAGTCACAGTACTCGTACTCGTACTCGTACTCGTGCAACACTAATTTTCTGTGCAGCCGTTTTTAATATCGCCAGTCATTATATCGTGATGATAGAATTATTGAGGACTATGGTTACCAATCGAACTGTAATTATACATCTATATGTACCTATATGTACCAGAAATACAGTACAATAATAGTATTGTACTGTATTTCTGGTCTGCGTACTATACCTATACTGTTGAAGAAACATATAGTACGCAAAAATACTATGTTTTCATCACCGAAATCTAACAAACAAATATTTATATATTATCTTCGTCTACTATTTGCGTTTTCCGTATTTTTTTTTTTTTTTTTTGATATGTACAATATTTTTTTATAGCTTCGTCTGAAAAATACTATTATTTCACTGAAGAAATGTTGGCAACCCTAGTTATAATAAACTCGTAATATGTGTTAAAAATAATTTTAAATGTATACGTACAGTAATAATAAACGTCAATTTCAATCCAGTCTAATCCCTCATCTGAAGTCTGAATCAGGAGCTTGTTATCAGATCATTCTTTTCATAGAACTAGACTAAGAGCACAAAAGAAATAATAATACTTTTATAAGAGGCAATTCCAATTTCGCTTCCGATTTTGTATTGATACAGAAAACGTTACAGCTAACTACACAGTATACCTTACTACTATAATATACCTATGTAGAGCAGCTATAGTCTATACTAATATTATAATATAAAGAAGAAAGATTTAATTGTTTGTTTGCATTGAATAGGCTCCGAAACTACTGAACCGATTTGAAAAATTATTTCACTGTTGGGAAGCTACACTATCCCCCGGTGACATAAGCTATATTATATTTAAAAAATTAGGGATCCTTAATAAAACTTCAATAATGTAACCCAAGGTGTAAAAAATAAGAAAACCGAAGAAAAGCGAGGGCGGGTACTCGTATAATATATATATAGTCGAATCAATAACTAGCTTTATATTTGAAAGTTCGAATAGGTAGGTACATCAAGAAGAAGAAATAGGTACATCGAAGAGCAAAGAGTTCACTGACGAATAAATATCATATTAAGGAAATTCTAGTAGAGCATACTCTAGTTTTCGAATCGTAAACACGAAGTGTACATTGAAGATAGTAATATATTCAATAACTAGCTTCAAATTTGAAAATACCTACGAGTGAACAAATAACAAAGGGTTCAATGACCTCCATATAAATCATAATATGAAAATTCAGAATACGAAAATAGCTAAACATATCAAAGCACAGTTAACCACACGCGGTGGCTCTCGACACTCGCAGATGGTTACATTTATCTTCAAACTTCGGCTATTAAGTTGGATTCACTTTTATACATTCAGTTTATTACAAAGAAAATACTATATAATTCAGATTTATGTTTTCCACAGAATAAAACCATTAAAGCCTGGTTAAATGTATTGTTGACTATTTTTAGATTTGCCAAGTATGAGATGCTTACCTTAGCCCCATAGTACCTTCTTCAAGTACCTAACCCCGAAAACAGAGTGGAAACAATGTAAATAGAATTCTATAACTTGCCGAAAATACGTCACTTCATAAAGACTACAAATGTTTTTATTTTGTCGTAGAAATCTTGAGGCCGTAGGGATCTTATTTGACAGCTGTCACTTATCTCGATGAAGTGTTTCTTCAAGGGTCTGCGCTGACTGGCGGCACGGTATTCCGAAGCATTTTTATTCGATGAAAAGATATACAGGGTGAATTTTTCAAGTGGATGGATGGCCAAATCCGAAACTAAACCTTAACAGAGTCACTTTAAGGCTGAAATAATAAAGCTCATCGTAGCTTTAAACATAGTGCTTAGGTGCTCCATAAACGTATACCATACTAAATAGGCTGTTCAGTACTAAAAAGACGGACACGTATATTGACCCCAAGTGGTGCCAACGCATTTTAGTCGGCTGCTAGGAAGCGAGACAAGTAGATGTCATTTTTGAAAAACCACGACCGTTTAAGAAAACTTACTCGTAATAAACGCATATTGATTATTATGCACAGTCAAAACTTTTTCATTATTTACGTTTGAATTTAATTTGTTTTTATTTAAATTATAATTGGTAAATATCTATATTTTACTTAGATTTTTAAAAATTATTTAGTGCAAAATATTTGATACCGCCATCTTGAACCGAACTTGACCGAACGAAGCGCTGTCACAGAGTATGAAAAATGTGACACGGATTTTGTTCGAAACAGCCGTCTATATACATATATGTATATTTAAGTCTATGGGGTATTATTATGTATTCTGTGGTGTTGCTAAGGCATTCATTTAAATCTCAATATACATATTTTTATACATTTTCTATACGTCCAATAAAAATGCCTAGACAAGCCCTAAGTGGATGTTCACACTGAACTCGCGACGCGCGGGCGCGGGCGCGGTCACGGTAAACGCTACATACACCGCGCGCGCGTTTTGATGTGAACACTTTCATAGTAGGTCATATGTTTAATATTTCGCGACCGCACCCGCGCCCGCGCCCGCGAGTTCAGTGTGAACAAGCACTTAAGTCCAGTATTTTATCTAAAAAAATATTTTCTTTTCAAGGTCGCATTTTCCTTTTGTGTTTGATAGGTCTCGTCTTGATGCCATTTTATTTGGAGATTCGACCCTTAGGAGCCTGGTTTAAAAGGATAAAAGTAAGAAGTAGAGCTAAGTGCAAAGTAAGTGCAAAATAGTAAGTAATAGCACAGTATATTAGATTCCTTTACTGTGGTAATAGCGTGGGCGTTAAAGACGCGATAGGTTAAAAGGGTAAGGTTACCAGACTTACCAGATAGAACTTTCACCAGACAGAAAAGTCCTGGGATTCTGTCTGTAGCATAAACAATAGTTTTAAATGATTTCCATTCTTAAAAGTCCGGTCTAGTATGAGTCAAACTTACGCTCCGAGGGTTCCGTACACACTTGTGTTATTCTTGTGTTATTCCGTACACACATTTTTTCCTATATTTGTGCTATAAGACATTATTTCTTACCATATTTCATGGCTTTAGCTTCTAGGTCAGTGGAAAGTAGCTTATAGGTTTTGATTCAAATTTAGTTTCTGGTATCTTTCCATAGCGCTGACTTAACTTTAGTTTTTCACATGTCCATAGGATTGCAGACTTAAGTATTTCAACTTGATATCTCCACGTGTTCCAGAAAAAGTGCCTTATATGCCCTTATAGACAGACAGACAGACAGACAAACGGCCAACGAAGTGATCTTATAAAGGCATGCAACCGACTGATTTCCAGTTTCATTTAAATGTAATGGCGTATAAAACCGCGGGCATCAGCACAGTTTACTAATACAATAAGTGCTTGATAAGAACGATTACAATGATGGATTATTACTCCATCAATCACTCGACTTCGGCGCACAAATAACACATTGTTCATGTATGATATGATGTACGGGGCGTACGAGACAATATAATGTACCTATGTACGTTCGTTGTCTAAACACGCTTGGAGTGATGTTGACACTTAACCGACCATGGAACAATGTATTGACTTTTGACGACCCGTGTGGCGCAATGGTTGTATATACCGCCGTGCCAGGAGTCCTGGCTTCGATTCACAGCGAGGCAGAAATTTGAAAGATGAGTTTCTATTTCTGTTCTCGGTCTGGGTGTGTGCGTTCTTGTCTTTGAGTGTTGTCTATGACACCCATGACACAGGTAATCCTAATGTGGAGATGAGAGTGTAGTGTAATTTTTTTCTGCCTTTGCCGTATTTTTACCGTAATTACCGTATCATTATGTGGTGACGTGACGATTAAAGGCATTACCAATGTCTTGCCAACAAAGCGAGAAGAAAATACAGACTTATACCCCTGCCGGGACACGGCGAAAGCGATTTTTATTAAAAATGGAAAAATTATTACAATGAAATCTAATGAGAGTAATCTAATACAATAAACACATAAGTGTAAAAACCAAATTATTCATAGATTGATAACTCATTTGGCTCATAATTTTTTACCTAATTAATTATGTAATTTATATTTACGCCAAGATAATACAAGAACTTATAGACTAATAAATTGGTAGGTACTATATTATCATACTATAGCTAAAGCTATCAAATATATCGAGTAATATATCCAACTTAAGTAATGTAGTTACGCATACATGTTTGCGTCTTGCCCTAAAAAAAATGTTTCGTAAAAACTGCTTACAAATTCGAGGGAGGTTTCCAAGCTCTTTTCCTGTTGTCTACAATTTTCCCGTTTTCTTATAATGAGTACAAATACGAAAATACTCGTGCAAACAAACAGCGCTACAATAGCCTCCGTGGTAAGATTATATTTTAACAAGAACGTAAAATAATCTATTTTGAAAATTGTTTCATTGGAACATTATACTACTTCATTATTGGATCCGGAATATTTTTTACATAATACTAGATTAGAATTTCACAAACAAGTGGTGAAAGTGTTCCAACCTGCACTGGAGCAGCGTGGTAGAGTTTGCTCTTCAGTTATGAGGAGAGATCTGTACCCTGTATTATACGGTTATGCTGTTTTATACGGCTATTAATGCCTATTGGCCGCAAATGATGACGTAATCTTGGATAACTAAAAAACTTTAGTACACTAACTTTAGTAGGTACATGCCTATTCCCCCATAACTTGAAGACACTTAAGTGCATTTTAATCGTAAAAGAACTGCCACTGATGCTGAAAAAAAATTGGTGTTCCTAGTCACATGATAATTTTTTTATCAAATAAAGTGTACAAGATAGGATGTAACAATAATAATGTGTCTTATCTCTCAACTTACCATCAGTTATTCATCTTATCGCATCTGTTCTTTTGTCAACCATTTATAAAGGTAATAACTACCTACAATATATCCACAAATAGATCAAGAAACTGAAGTCAATTATGCTTTATAACGCTGTAAATTCCTTTACTTGTGTCAAACGAAACATTTCCTCAAAATAGGTAATATAATGCGCAAGGTGGAGCGCGCACTTGAAGCTTACCTGTCGCAATTCTAAATTGTAAACCGCTTTTGAGTCAGATTGCAGACAAGACGAATTACTCGCTTTTCAATTCCACTGGGCTAGAAATAATATTCGGAATTCGGGTAAGTAATCTTGTTTCAGTTATCAAAAGAAATCATGTAACTCTAGAACTCCATAATGTTATTTATTCAAAGCGTGACAAAATATCATAAAGCATTAAACTGAATTATTTCGGATACAAGGTACTTAAACATCATTAATTATAGACAATCAAAAGCGAAACAGGTCAAACAATAGTTGGTAATTTAAAATTTGTTGGCACTACTATTTGCGTACGGCGCTTTCGGCAAAATAGGCGAAGCTATTGCGGCGAGTACGGCGCGTCCGACGCGTGCCGTGGGGATAAATGTATTTTTGCGTTCACCATAAGTGTGTCCAAAACTGTCAAACTAAAATACCAATATTACTAGAAGTTTGATGTTGAAGTTGAAGTATAATGTCACTTCAACGACTGGAGGGCTATTCTCTAAAATAAAACTCGAAATCGAAGCTCACTCAACTCTAAAATACAAACTCGAAATCGAAGCTCACTCAAGTGAGACTCGAAAGCGAACTTGCATCATCTTGATATGTCATTCTCTAATTATCTAGTACGCACTTGCGAAGTGAAGTGAGTCTCGAACTCGAACTTCAAACGACTAAAGATAGGAATTTTGACACTCATCGCGGATTCCGCTGTCGAGTTACAAAACAGAATAGCCTTGCTGAAACAAAACAGAATAGTCTGTTATATACCGATAATGTTGGTATGTTGATTGATAATAATGTAGGCTTAACCATAATTATCATTATGTCAACTATATACGTGACGGAAAGTCGATAAACCCTCGCAGATGTCAATCAGCTTATCTCGTTTAATCGGCATTTTTCACGTGACGATTGAACGGTTAAATGTCAATCAATCCAGATTATAACATTTGATTAATCCGATTGCTTTTAAAGCTTTTAAAGGAGCTATATCAAAAATTAAAATTGTTACGGCATAATATACAGGGTTATTATTTTTTGACATGACGTATTCCTGTTGGGATTTCATAAACAATAATCTAAATTTTACTAACAAAAAATAACCGACTTCAAAGTTACTCAAAAACTACTTCTCAGATCTCGTTCAAATTTATGTGGGACCACATGACAAGCACCTGCTTTCGATTAAAAAAGAATCATCAAAATCTGTTGGCGTGATATTGAGTTATTCGTCAATTTGTCGCGCACATTCTTAATACTTTATGACTTATGTGGTTTTCTCATGGATGCCATTGTCAGATCTCAATAAAATTTATATGGGACCACATGACAGGCACCAGCTTTCGACTAAAAAAAGAATCATCAAAATCGGTTCACCCAGTCCAAATTTCTGAGGTAACGAACATAAAAAAAAATACAGTCGAATTGAGAACCTCCTCTTTTTTTTGAAGTCGGTCGGAAAATTGATCCCACAAATGTGTCAACCAATAAAATATTCGCATTAGTTATAAAGATATGGGCATAGGTTTTTCGGCAATTACTCGGAATTTGGCTTTCATGTGTTAATAAAAAAAAACTGTTATTGAAATCGTTGATATTTCAATTAACTATATTATCATGCAAAACTGACAAAAATAATTTAATAATTCTATATTTGGTCAAGCTTTTCTTGTAAATATTTATGTATCTAAATCTCATTTAGTCATGTCTACTCATGTCGATGAGTTTCCATACCCATAAATACGTTGATATAATGTATATTTTGCGTCTTGTATTATCTGATCTTTGCTACGCCAAAATAATTAAACCATTGAAGTACGCGAAACCATTTAAATTCTCGCTTTAATTTAACACGAAATCTCTTACCTCAAAGGACAATAAACAAGAAGAATATCTTTTGAAAAGTCCTTGAAAGTCTTTTGTTTTGAACAAATTGACCTGTGCTAATTACCATTTGAATTTTCACTTTATTACTCTGTTCGATAAAGAATACTATTATTTACTTTCGTAGGTACTAAAAATATTTTTCGTGCCCTCCGAAACGGAAACGCTTAAGAAATTTTTGCCACTAGCAGTTACCAATCAACTACAGACCGCGCCCGCTATTGCTCGACTTGCCTTGACTTGATACAAGCCTCCGGGCACACTGATATTCGATATTAATTTCCATTTAAATAATATCAGCATTTCTCAAGTTAGCATCGTAAAACATGGAAAATGTTAGATACGATCTTATACTGAGGTATGGAATTTGCTGTGACACTACACGTTATAAATCTGCCGCTTTATTATTGTACTGAATTTGAAAAGTAGGTATTCAATTTTATTTCGATATAAAATTGTTCAAACATTTTTCAAATTGTTAGATTATTGATACTAAATTTGATATCTTCATTGAATTGTACAATAAATTATATTTAATGTCTCTTGTGTGTACACAGTACACACTACCCTGATTGTACTCCTCTCGTTTGTATCGGTTGTCTGGAAGAAATCGCTTGTAAGTAATAAGGCCGTCCATTGTTTTGTACTTGTGAGTTAACAGTGTATCCTTTTGTAAATGTTTTAGTGTGTACAATCATAAATAGTTTAAATAAATAAGCAAATAAATTCAGCTCTCAATAACGCGAAAAGATATCGAATATACAACATTACATAAACTAACCTAATAATGCTACGCTTAAGAATTTTTTGCGATTGCAAGGTTCGAAGCGGATGGATCACGTGACATCGAATGAAAAATTTCGACCAATCATAGGCCTGAATCACTTTGACCTTATGACTCATAGCTACTCGTAAGTTGTCAGTGTGTAATTTCGACCAATGATAGGGTGCAGATATTGCCAATGCCACCAGTCGATCCTCAAGCACCCACCCCTTCGAATCTTGTCATATTAACTTGTTATATTAACTTCTCGCGCTCTGCTGAAGCAAATGAAGAATATATAAACTAAAATCAATGCCTCCTGGCTTTCAGTCGGACAAAAACTACAATGAACTTAACAAATTACGATGACAAAACAATGATCGAACCAATGATTTCCAGAGTATAATAATTTCGTCATTAAACTGGTACTCGAATATTTGTCAGGATTCTCATTTCGTATTACGAGTATATTGCGCGTACAATAATTTTATTATACAGTGGCAATAACATTTCTCTCCATAGGACCGCAGGCAGTCAATTATTGCTCTATATCGTTCACTGCACATCCGTTTAATAATTATCTCAACAATTTGAAACTATTCGCTTCCTCGCTGTGTTTGATTTAACATCAGAGAGACAATCTCTATTTATATAGGCAAAGACAGTTGAGACGGAACGACGATAATCCTACTTATATTATAAAGGTGAATGTTTGTGATGATATTGTATGAATGCTTTACTCTTTCACGCAAAAACTATTAAAAAGCACACTTGTAGACCATCATCTGGAATAAGATATATTTATCTTATTATCTACATCTTTTCTCGTTTTCCAGAATAATAAGTACCCTATAGGGTACATAGTAAGAAACGTGTGCAAAGCGGCGCCGTGGGTAGACCTAGTCAATTATAAAAATGTTTAAAGCATCTGAAATTATATTCTCCCTAAATTAGCCACAGTTGGTTAAAACCAATAGCTTCATTTCTTTAGCTATCTTTTTTATGTAAAAATAAGTGTCAGCTAGAAATTAATGAATTGTTTAATAATATTTACTGATTAGAAAAATATATATTATTCAACAAACCTCATTATCAATATCCTTGAGACATAATATTTTAGTAACCAAAATGTACTATTTAAGAAGCTTGTGTAAGCTTGTAATGAATTTATTGCAATGTGAGTATGATGCTCAATATCTTGTAGATTACACCTATAAAAGATGTATCACCAAGCACTATATTATGTATTGTCTACTCTCAGTAAGTTTGTAGTGTATATCTTGTTGGTGTGACAAATAAATAAATAAATAAATAATAACATGGTAAGCAGATTACTAACATGCTAATTTTAATACAATTATATTGCAATTAAGGCTAGATTTGATTACAATTGTCCCTAATTGAGAGGCCACGCTAGATTATTGCACTAATGACGAGCGGTCAGTCTAGTACACAAATTCTAATGCTTGATATGTACATAATCTATATATATTATAAAACTGTAACTCGATAATATCTGTACATTGAAGATATTTAAGAAAATTTGGTATCAGGGGACTATTATAGGACCAATAGATTACGAATCTGTCATTTTTTTAAATCTTGTGTATCATAATTACTAATTCAGCTTGATAGACTTCACCCAAACAAATAGGGCAAGCTAAATAAAACAGTTTAATAACTAGTATAAAATTAAAAAAACCACCTGCTATCAAAAAAGTGATAGCTTTTTGAAATCCCTCTTTGATTAAGCGGTTTTTCTTTGTTACCTATCATTATTGCATTATTCAACGATTTATTTTTGTTTTATGATTCTTCAAACAATGGCATCCCACAGCCACCATATTTGGTTTTTTTAACGTTACCTATTTAAAAACACTTATGGTGGTCACTCACGGTCATTCCATGTTTTGTACTATATTTTTCAATGTACCTAAATCCAACCCTGGCGTGAAATGAACAAAAAATGGATGTGGGTTTGCGCATTCACGATCAGTCGGCGCGATGTTGCGGCGTGACGACATGGCGCGATTGGAAATCCAGAGTTTTATATCACGCCATCAGTTTTTAGGGTTCCGTAGCCAAATGGCAAAAAACGGAACCCTTATAGATTCGTCATGTCTGTCTGTCTGTCTGTCTGTCTGTCTGTCTGTCCGTCCGTCCGTATGTCACAGCCACTTTTCTCCGAAACTATAAGAACTACACTGTTGAAACTTGGTAAGTAGATGTATTCTGTGAACCGCATTAAGATTTTTACACAAAAATAGAAAAAAAACAATAAATTTTGGGGGTTCCCCATACTTAGAACTGAAACTCAAAAATTTTTTTTTCATCAAACCCATACATGTGGGGTATCTATGAATAGGTCTTCAAAAATGATATTGAGGTTTCTAATATCATTTTTTTCTAAACTGAATAGTTTGCGCGAGAGACACTTCCAAAGTGGAAAAATGTGTCCCCCCCCCCCCCCCCCCCCCGTAACTTCTAAAATAAGAGAATGATAAAACTAAAAAAATTTATGTATATTACCATGCAAACTTCCAACGAAAATTGGTTTGAACGAGATCTAGTAAGTAGTTTTTTTTTAATACGTCATAAATCGTAAACCGCAATTTACCTCAATCAAAGTTACAACGAACTTCAAGAACTTTTATATTATGTTACTTGCTGCTACGGAACCCTTCATGGGCGAGTCCGACTCGCACTTGGCCGCTTTTTCACATTCACGATCAAATTTTGGCTGTATATCACGCCATTTGACGCGATGGACTGACCGTCAGTGGCCACCTTTAGGTTATCAAGAGGAATCTAACTATATCTTAATAATAATTGGTCCAGCGGTTTGGAAGATTCGAGGTAATAAAATTGCGTACTAAATTTATTTTATAACTTTTTGTGACCAATGTTATACGTGTACATGAACTATTAAATAAAATAAATAAATAAATAAAGAATATTACACGCTTACATACATATATACGAGTACACGATACGCGTGAAAATTTTTCACTGAAAAACATAACCCTTCATTGACAGTAGTCGGGTTAAAATCAACAAATGTTCGCTCTATTCCTCATGGATGCCAGCATCAGAATTTTTTCATATATTAGTTGAAAAGTTTCACTATTCACATCATGATTCCGTCATTCCCCTCGTAATCAAGATGAAACTGATGAAGTTGTATTGTCACGGGAGAACAACCTATGTGCAGTTTCATATGTTTCAGCAGAAAAGTTATTTGTTGTAGTGAAACAAAAGCTTTTCAAATGAGAAAATTGGACATAGTATAGTTAGTGTACACCGTTATCGAGCTAGTTTTACGCCCCAACTCACAGTCACTAAACGGATACTTAAATCGCTCCTTAGTACAGAATTCGTAAGATGATTCTTTACTAAGGAGCGATTAAAGTAGCCGTTAGTGACTCTGAGTTGGGGCGTTAGTGTATGTTTATTAGTAAATTCTTTATTAAATTTGTTCTTTAATTATTTTCTTCTGATTCTTGGCAGGCAATGTCTTTGGTGTTGTTGAGGTTCATGGACGAACTTGGTCACGTACCGTCAGGTGAATCGGCTATTATATTAGGTTTAATAACGATGGGATTCCCTGTGTCGTGGATTCCATGGACATTACACAACTACAAGAACACTCGCACACACAGACCAAGAACAGACATTCAAACCTCACTGGGAACTGGACCCCGGGCATTTAGAACGGCGCGGCGTATAATAAGGGGTAACTATAATAAGGGTAACTATAATAAGGGTAACTATAATAAGGGTAACTATAATAAGGGTAACTATAATAAGGGTTACTATAATAAGGGTTAGTATAGTAAGGGTTAATAATTGAATAACGGTTCCGATTTTAATTCAGAACCCTAAAAATGTATACTTAACTTATATGATATTACGTTTCATCTTAAATTATTGGTATCTCGAGGTACCCCTTTTCCCACATAAATATTTATTGCACAACAAATCACTTCTCACTCAGGCTCCGCACGTAGTTCGAAGCGGAACTTTTAATAACATTTCTAATTCCCCTCAGTTCCTTAGGCTAAAAGTATCGGAAAGTTAAGATTCGTTACGATGTTAAAAACAACCTCACCTTTCGTAATGTAATGAATGACTAATGGACGTTAAAAGCCTTGGTAATTTTGTTTTTATTCTAGATTGGTTTGCACCTGGAAACATTTAATTGATTTTATTTATTATTAACAATAACTTAGAATACTAGTTTTGACTGTGACGGCAGGACAGTTTCACCCGTCACTTCTTCGCCCGCAGAAGAATTTTTTACAAACCGAAAAAATAAACATATAAACGCCCCAAATTCGACTCTATTTTTTATGTTTGTTGCCTCAGAACTTTCGACTGAGTGAACCGATTTTGATTACTCATTTTTTTATCGAAAGCTGGTGCTTGTCATGTTGTCTTAAATTTGAGCTAGATCAAACGAGTAGTTTTTGAGTTATTTTGAAGTCGGTTATTTTTTTTCTTGGTAAAATTCAGATTATTGTTTGTAAATATGTACCAGTATTTTTATTTTTAGACACGGGTATTTTTTATGTTACATTTTAAATGTAAATTTTTTGGTCCTGGATATGGACTATCTCTGTGCAAAGTTGAACAACGGTGAGCGTCTGATGAAAAGGCAAACATCCAAACATCTATTATCAAAAATCTTCACAAACTTTCATCGGTCATTTTCAACTAACACCAGCATAATGAATAGGGCCTGTAGTGCCTGTACTGTAACCCTCACTTGTAAGGAGACTCGAGCTCAATAGGACAATAAAATAAATTACTGTAAAAATGAATCAATGAAACAATAGTGAATTTTGATTTATCAAACGCACAAACCCTAAAAAATTGCCCATGTAAGTGCAAATTGTTTGAAATGACGTAGTACTCTTACCCTCACATGTAAGGAGACTCGAGCTCAATAGGACAATAAAATAAATTACTGTAAAAATGAATTAATGAAACAATAATGAATTTTGATTTATCACACGCACAAACCCTAAAAAATTGCCCATGCAAGTGCAAATTGTTTGAAATGATGTAGTAAGCTGTATCTTGGTCTAGAAACGGGACTATGCGCATAAATTAAGCGGCAATGCGCGCTTAACGTTACGATCATGCAAATTGCCGTATTCATAGCCGAATTGCTGTTTGAGCTTTACTCGATTAGATTAGCAAAAGGTTAAACAAACTATCAATTCCACTATTGCATGATGGTTATAAGCGGATGAATTTCTATTACCTAGTCTATAACGATAAGCGATTATTACTGCATTTGTAAAATGTTGTACAAATTTATAAAACGATTAGTTAAGTCTAAGAAACCTTTCGTTTATCGAACATAGAGCTGATATACCGTAAGATAAGGCAGAAGTGTAAACTTTGGTTTGGAACTACCTTTCTTGAGGTTTTCTCACTATAACATGGGGTTCTTCAAGTTAAGACGTAAAACGCGCTCTCCTTCAAGGACAAAAAGCATTGGCGATTCCTCTAGTTTTACTCCTGCCCATAGACGACTGCCCGTGTGTCCCCGAATGTCCCAACTGCTTTTTATCAGCTTCAAGCTTCTATAAGCTCACTACTAAGCTACTCTATAGTAACATTGACAAACTCTTCACAAAGTAGATAAATCGTAGGAGGATATTGGCTCCAATACGTTAACGACCCACTACTGAGCACGGGTCTCTCCTCTTGAAGGGGCCTAGAGCACACTCCACCATGCTGTTGCAATGCGGATTGGATTAGGGACTAGTAACCCAAGTGTTGGAAATTTCCATGCCGCCCGAAGGCCTCTGACATGACTAAACGACTGATATCTTACGATAACAGATAACCGATGGCTTTACGTGCCCTCCGAAGCACGGAAACGCTCATGATTTTTTTTGCCACCTATGTGCCGACTGCGCCCGCTGTTGTTTGTTGATCTCTTAAGATCGACACAGGCCGCCACGCTATAAGCGCTTCTTAAGATCTTAAATGTCTGTAAGTCGTTACTCCGTGGATTAAATCTTAATAACATCTCGAGGGCACGGAATAAACGCCTGTCGTTCCGTGATAACGCGTTTTCCTAGAATTTTGTTGCTCTAGAAACATTCTTGCTAAATTGCATATATTTGAAAGGGTCTGAGTTGAAATCCTTTAATTACCAGATCTTTTTTATGTAATTTGTCAGATAAAGAAAGTGCGTCTTAAAAAATAAATAATATATCACTTGCGATAAGAAACGTCTGCTCAACCGGGAATTACGAATCCAATGTCAACTAACTCAATTGAACGGTGGTCCCTCGGCAGGCAAAGTTACAACAGCCTAAAAATAGTCTTGCACTAGACCGAATAACTAAGGTATAACATGTTGAAACACACTTTCAGAGAAAATTATAAGAACACTACACCTCTGACGTGGTGCGGCGCGCCACGCCAGACGATCGATATTGCTTGATATTAGTACTATTAGTTTATTTGTTCTAACAACAGGTTGTAACAACTGTTGTTTAACTGGTGCTTTATCCACGCTGGATGTAGAAAAAATAGCTTGCTATTTTTAATTATAAAAAGGGGTGCTGAAGTTAAACTGGCAATGCAGTAATGAATTTAAAAAATAAATTTAAAACTCGCCGCATCGCTCCGCGTCCAGTGTGTGCCGGTCCTTAGCGAGATCGACATTCACGTCACGTGATCATCAACTCACACACAAATCTTTAATATAGCTTAGAATATTTATATCTTAATGGAAAAAGCTAGTATCCAGGAAGGGAAATATTCTGCCTTTAAAGAAAAATTCTGCATCGTGTTTTTTACTTTTTACCACTCTGTAGGTATTTTATTTTGGTTTCAGTGTTGCAGCGCTAATATTTTACATAAGCAGCTTACTTCTTGGCAGGCAAAGTAACAGTACAAAATAGAAACAACAGAAGTATAACTCCATACAAGTGCATTCGAGCAACGCACAAATAGACAGGCACAAGTCAAGCCAAATAAGCGCGAATAGGAGCAGTATTGAACAGATCGCCCTTATGTTTAGTGTCCGTGTGAACTGTGTGAGCACCCTTGAATCAAGTTATTCTTCTGTGTGTATCTATTTTGTGGCTCGGCGTTGACTTTGATGAAGTTTAATGTAATGGATATCCATATTATGTGGGAATAGGTTCCTAATATCAAATTAATTTTCTGTGATGATGTGATTCCGAAAGAGAATTAAGAACTTTATTGAAAAAATACTTCATTATAATTACACGATAACAATCCGGAGATAGTGCATTAACTTAATAAAACTCTTTACTATTCACCGACAATGCAATGCGAAAGCGATACCTTAACATTTCTCCGTTATTTATTTTTCATTTCGGTCGTCGAAAGATAAGTAAATACCTAGCTTGTTTTGCTAACGAGACTCAGAGAAAATTTGTAGAATAATTGCACTGGGATTCAGCAAAATCAATGCTGCAGTGGATTTGAGAATGCGAATATGTAGCAAATTGTTAAAAAGTCTGTGCCTACTTTTTATACCCTGAATGGACGTATGATTGAATAGGAATTCGAATCAGTGAGTTGAAAATAGTTGTTCCATGAACACTGACTGCCTCAAGTCAATAATACTGTGGCAATGGTGACCACTTACCATCAAGTGCATCAGTTCTTTCTTTCTTTTTTTCTCTTTCTTGACCGGGCATGCATCAGTGCCTTTGATGTTAATGTCCATGGGCACCGATAGCCACTTACCATCAGGTGGATCGTCAGCATGCTTGCCGGCTATTTTCATAAATAATTCTTGAAAAATATAACCAACTAAAATATTAGGGATTACTCAAAAACTACTCGTCAGATCTCGCTCAAATTGTGAGACCACGTGACAAGCACCAGCTTTCAATTCAAAAAAGAATCATCAAAATCGATTTACCCAGTCGAAAGTTCTGAGGTAACAAACATAACAAAAATACAGTCGAATTGAATACCTCCTCCTTTTTTGAAGTTGTTTAAGAATAGGACCGGCAAGCCAATAAACGTTTTTAACCGACTCCAAAAAAGGATGAGGTATTCAATTCGACTATATTTTTGTTATGCTTGTTACTTCAAAACTTGCGACTTGGTGAACCGATTTTGATGATTCTTTTTTTGTTGAAAGCTAGTGCTTGTAATGTGGTCCCACTAAAATTTGAGCTAGATATGACGAGTAGTTTTTGAGTTATGTTGAAGTCGGTCATTTTTTTCTTGGTAAAATTCAGATTATAACGTCAAAACTTGCTATAGTACATTTCATGTAACAGTAGCTCACCATATATTATAATCCTCGTCCAGATTAGAGTCTGTGAGGAATTATTTCTGTCTATTATATTTTTAAGGCTATTTGATTGAGTAAAAAACACCTAAATAATCGAAAGAAGAATAATCTGACCTGAAATATCAGAAGGGTAGGTATGCCAGGATCATAAAAAGTCTCGTATACCTATGCATACTTACCTACTATAAAAATAAGGTTTTTAACCCCTGACGAAAAAAAGAGGAGTGTTATAAGTTTGACGTGTCTGTGCATCTGTGTATCTGTATGTTTGTCTGTGACATCGTAGCTCCCAAACAGATAAACCAATTTTGATATCGTTTTTTTTTTATAAAATGTGACTTAATCGACAGTGTTCTTAACTATGTTTAATGTAAATAAAACTGTTGGGGGTTTTAAATTTTAATTTGTGATTATAATGGCAAGCAATTATTACGTGTGAATAGTATGTATCATTAGGACTTTGCAACGACTTTGCGTTTTTGCAACAACCACATGGCAAGGTTCGCTAGACATTGGGTTATCGTTGCTTCTTCCTTAATGTTCCCAAAGGTCAACTCTACCAATTTTTACTTGACCAGTGTGGAATATGGCCTGTATCACATTGTGAAAGACTTGAGCCCAGCAATGGGATAGTTATGGGTTATAATGATAAAGATGAAGCGACCTTTTTTCTTAGTGATAGTATGTCTCCACATTTGAATAGCTCAACGACATTATGCGTCCTTTGTTTGCATTAATGATTAAACATTATGGCAAAAACTCTGGCGTTTAACATCTCTTCTTTGTTATTATTAAAATTTATATCCGCAAAGGGCGCGAGTCTACTCTTAATTGAGGACTGAGAGTAATCTGCGAAGCTAATCCCGCAGTCCGCACGTTGTTCTAATGCGGATTTCTACTGAAAGTACCTATACGTCGGAAGGTGGTAGATATAACGTAGATTTTATTACGTATAACGTTGCGAATATAAACATTCTTAAAATCATTGTTATTATCATGTGTTTAGATACCTCTAGCAATATTTTTTCTAAAATATCCTTCATATCCTAATCTGTACTAAACTAACTAATATTATAAAGCCGAAGAGTTAGTTTGGTTGAACGCGCTAATCTCGGGAACTACTGGTTCGAATTGAAAAAATATTTTTGTGTTTGATAGTCCATTTATCGAGGAAGGCTATATGCTATCCATCCATCCATCCATCCCATCCATCAGCCTTTTGAGGTCCACTGCTGGACATAGGCCTCCCCTAATCTACGCCACTCAGACCGGTCCTGAGCCTTCTGAATCCAGCGGATACCCGCTGTCTTCTTCAGGTCATCGGTCCACCTGGTCGAGGGGCGTCCTGTGCTCCTTTTACCGTGGCGTGGTCTCCATTCGAGGACCTTTCTTCCCCAACGGTTATCGGTCCTTCGAACTATGTGGCCAGCCCATTGCCACTTCAGCCTGCTAATTCTCTGAGCTATGTCGGTCACCCTCGTTCGTCTACGGATTTCATCATTTCTGATTCGATCGCGTAGAGAAATACCGAGCATAGCTCGTTCCATAGCCCGCTGGGCGACTCTAAGCTTATGCATAAGGCCAATAGTGAAGCACCACGTCTCGGATCCGTATGTCATCACTGGCAACACACACTGCTCGAACACCTTCGATTTCAGGCACTGAGGTAACTTTTTGGACGACAAGATATGACGTAGTTTCCCGAACGCAGCCCATCCGAGTTGGATTCTATGAGTGAGTTCTTTCTCGAAGTTGGACTTACCCATTTGGATCACTTGTCCCAGGTAAATGTACTCGTCTACAACTTCGAGAGCAGCGCCGTCAACAACAACCGGTACGGGTGTGACATGGACATTCGACATGATTTTCGTCTTGTCCATGTTCATCTTAAGACCCACCCGTTGTGAGGCGCTGTTCAAGTCCCCGAGCATTGTACCAAGTTCCTCCAGGGATCCTGCCAGGATGACTATATCATCGGCATATCGCAGGTGTGTGATGTGTTCGCCATTGATGTTAATGCCACGTCGTTTCCACTCCATCAGCTTGAACACGTCTTCCAACGCAGCGGTGAACAGTTTTGGGGATATGAAAAAATGCTATATAACATCATAATAATATATTTTAGTAGTCAGTTTTTTCCACAAACTAATGCGGGTGAAACCGCGAGGCACAGCTAGTCTTAATATACTATAGACCAGGGTCTATAATTTTTGAAACCAAAAAAATAATAATAGTAGGATGAAACCCATTGGAAAAGGAAGAGAATATAACAAAAATGAAAGGAAAAATAACTTACGGGCGATCTGAGGTCGGGAAAAGGGGAAGCGGAGAGTTGTTAAGGGTAAAAAACTGTTTATTTCGATTTCCGGGAGGCTTACAGTATGATGTTATTATGATATGATATTATATGATGATGATGTGACACCTATCTCCCATTATTAGTAGATAAAGACTATACTTTTAAATTAGCTCCATAATGTCCATCCCACGGAATCACAAAGTGTAGGAGAACAAGTTAATAAAGCAAGCTTCGCGTGTCAACTGTTCATTTCGGGCTTGCGTTCGCGATTACAATGCAAATTGTGTTTGTCGTAACATGTTGCGTCCATGTTTATCAGGCTGTACAATTAGCTGGGTATTCGCTGCAATGTTTTCTCGCGTACTGTAAGTAGGTATACCATCAAAAACATAACTTGTAAAAAAAAACTAAATCTCGCAACTCAGTTCTACCGTAAAAAGTTGTGAGATTCATGTAATACCAAGTCGGTTAATTTATTCACTCCCTACTTATGGGTCCTTCTGTCTTATGTTATTACGTAATTAGCTAACCTCACAACATGTTATAGTGACCATATCAATATTAAAAATCTTTTTTAATGTTTTAAATAAATTTTAATACCATATGGATAAACCAAATTTTGATAAATATGGGAACAATCTAGTGTATCCCGTTACAAATAAAAAAATAATTTTCATTCAATTACTTTAGAATTAGAATTTTAGCTTAACAAAGTATTGTTTATTGTAATTTTCTAAGGTAGAATTGAAATAGTGTCGATTAATTTTCTAAGTGACAAAATCCCCTAGAATTCACCACTTCAGTTTTAAAACAAAGTGTACAGAAAGAGTTTGATAAAGTTACCTCGTTTCGTGCCAACAGTTAATTAATTTTGGGCTTGTGTTGCCGATAACAATGCAAATTGTGATTGTTGTCAAACGACTCGACCACTATTTGCTGATTAGACTCGAAAATTGTTTTTAACCGACTTCAAAAAAAGGCCAAGTGCGAGTCGGACTCGCCCATGAAGGGTTCCGTAGCAGCAAGTAACATAATATAAAAGTTCTTGAAGTTCGTTGTAACTTTGATCGAGGTAAATTGCGGTTTACGATTTATGACGTATTAAAAAAAAGTACTTACTAGATCTCGTTCAAACCAATTTTCATTGGAAGTTTGCATGGTAATGTACATCATATATTTTTTTTAGTTTTATCATTCTCTTATTTTAGAAGTTACGGGGGGGGGGGGACACACATTTTACCACTTTGGAAGTGTCTCTCGCGCAAACTATTCAGTTTAGAAAAAAATGATATTAGAAACCTCAATATCATTTTTAAAGACCTATTCATAGATACCCCACACGAATGGGTTTGATGAAAAAAAAAATTTTGAGTTTCAGTTCTAAGTAGGTATGGGGAACCCCCAAAATTTATTGTTTTTTTCTATTTTGGTGTGAAAATCTTAATGCGGTTCACAGAATACATCTACTTACCAAGTTTCAACAGTATAGTTCCTATAGTTTCGGAAAAAAGTGGCTGTGACATACGGACGGACGGACGGACGGACGGACGGACGGACGGACGGACGGACGGACGGACGTACGGACGGACGGACGGACGGACAGACAGACAGACAGACAGACAGACAGACAGACAGACAGAGAGACAGACAGACAGACAGACAGACATGACGAATCTATAAGGGTTCCGTTTTTTGCCATTTGGCTACGGAACCCCAAAAAGGAGGAGGTTCTCAATTCGACTGTATTTTATTTTTGTTTGTTACCTCAGAACTTTCGACTGGACGAACCGATTTGTATGATTCTTTTTTTAATCGAAAGCTGGTCCCACATCAATTTTATTGAGATTTGACAATGGCATCCATGAGAAAACCATAATTATAAGTCTTAAATTTGTATTAAGAATGTGCGCGACAAATGGACGAATAACTCAATATCACGCCAACCGATTTCGATGATTCTTTTTTTAGTCGAAAGCAGGTGCTTTTCATGTGCTCCCACATAAATTTGAACAAGATCTGACAAGTAGTTTTTGAGTACTTGACTTTGAAGTCGGTTATTTTTTGGTAGTATTTATATAGGTACATACGTTTATTTTACCATCTGATGGCAAGTGGTAATCGTCGCCCATGAACATCGTGTACACCAAAGGCTTTACCGATACGTAGGCTTCAATCTACCTCTTGAGGAGTCCTAGAACATACCACCACGCTGCTCCAGTGCGGATTGGTGGAGAGGTTAGTGGCCAACCCAAAGCAAAGAAACTCGACGAAGAACTGACTCGCAAGCATGCAGCCCGAGTACGACGGGTCGTTACTCGTTTGGCGGCTGACATAAATAAGAAAATAGGAGCTGGCCAAGCAGACTTCTCATAAAGATAAAATATTAGCAGTAATAATAAACTACTTTTGGTAATAATTATAATACTAAATTATGTGAATGTTTCCCACCAAATGCCTCTTGACACCTCTTACGAAATGGGGTAGACAAGAAAAAGGTATTCATCCCCACCACGGACCTAAAAAAAAGACAGACGTAATCTCAAGAACAAATTCAGTGAAGCACCCATCGGAATTCCAACTCTCTATTCGTACAAGAAAACACCCACACATTGACACAATCGGTCGTCATTCCGGCGCCGGACCGCACTCGAGTCATACGGACAACGGGAGTTGATAAAGAATAATAAAAATGCCTTTGTGTGCTGTTAAAAATTGCAAGAACAATAGTAATTCAGTTAAAAAACATAAAGAGATCACCTTTCACAAGTAAGCTTGTAATTTAATCACTGATTTATTTTATTATTCCTAAAGTTATTAACAAAATAAACCAGAAAAATTTGTAACCACAAAATCAGCCAGTGTTGCCAACAATATTGCTTAAGCAAATACCCAGAATGTGTGGGAAAATTATAGTACGTATAATGCTCGAGTTTCTTACTTTAGTTTAAAAGTATATATTTTTGGGGTTCCGTACTAAATAATAAGGAACCCTTACCTATATGTTTGCCATGTCTGTCCATCTGTCCGCGGCATTGCTTACAAACTAACAATATTAGAAAGCTGAAATTTGGTATCGATCAATGTAAGTATGTATATTAATTACGTTAAGATAATGGTAGAACAAAATTTTAGGTTCCTCCCCTATAAGTGAAGTGGGTAAACCAGTGTATTTAATCTGTCGTCAATTAATAAAATTAATTAATCTCATCAAATATAATAATTTGCATTTATTGAATTGATGCTTTTTTTTTCATTCGACTCTATATAACGTATTCTAAAAGTTCACCTGCGACGATACCCTAAATCAACGAGGGCTCCACGTGACACTGTAATGAACAAAATATCATAAATTAATGATAAAATAATGCGTTTCAATGTAAATAAATGGTTCTATTGCAGTATTATCGGCTTTCATCGAAAAGTGGTGTAAGAATTTGGGTTCCGGAGTTAGAAGCCTACAGATTCCATGCTCACAGGTCTCAGATTTATAAGCTTTAATCATATAAATTTGAAAGTTATAAATATTTTTCATATTTTTGAAAATTTGGATACTCAAGATATATCGCGTAAAAAGGCCGCATGAAAGAGTTACAAACACCCATACAAATTTTCATACAACTTTTCATGGATTTTAGTTAAATAATTTCTGACGAATTACTTTCATGATTATAATAATTAAACAAAGAAAGTTCGTCTGTCTGTTAACGTATGTTTATTTACCCAGAAAGTTCCGAGAAAGTTCTGTCAACTTAATTAACACGAGAACAACTGTTGCGCATTAATGCTAAATGCGCCACCGCATAGCATGTGACTTGGAGTTTACGACAAACACACGGAATAAAGAGGTAAAAAAATAATCTTAAGTTAAAATTTAAATAAACCCCGACCGTTTTATTGACACTAAACATAGTTCAGAACACTTTCGATATTTACAAAAGATATTTTAAAAAAAATTCAAAAAACAATATTACAAAACAATAATCAAACAATATAAAAAAAACAATATACTTAATAAATTATAATAAAATATTAGTTTTTTCATAACGCGCTAAAAATGCGCGTTAAAAATCACCTGTGGCGTTTTTCCTCACCTTTTGTGTCACAGATTTTAAAATTTCACTATCATCATTCTTTACATTTATTTCATAACGCGCCTAAAGAAAGAAGTATTACTTCAAAAAAACTAGGTCAAAATCGGTTCATCCGTTTAGGAGCTACGATGGCACACAGCATACATATCCACAGATACACAGACACGCCAAACTTACAACACCCCTCTGTTTTCGTCAGGGGTTAAAAATGACTCTGTTGTACAAAAATGTCCTTTAAACTCATTGAAGTATTATTACTAGCGTATAGAACAGACACCACGAACACAATGTATGTTCCAATGAATTGAAGCCGCGCGGCTTCATTTCCAATGGATTCGTTCGATTTTGAAAGGAGAACGGGGGCTCAATTTTGAAAATAGAACTTCCCGGCGGTAACACACATTTTCACACACAAAAAGAAAAACTGGCACGGCCAGGTTAGCATAAAATACCATAGTAAGTGCCGATAAATAAAATAAACTAGGGAACTCTACATTGTGCGTGGCCTGACACGCACTTGTTAGTTTTAATGTACAAATAAGAATTCATTTTAATGAAATAATAGGTGACTGACTGTATGTAAGCACTACGAAGTGTCACGATTTTTTTTTTTGGTTTAGTTCACTGCCGTGCCAATAGACGGCATCAGTAAAATGACTGCTGAATCACGCTGTTAAGACTTCTTGGGGAATATATGTATAAGTAAG
The DNA here is from genome assembly GCA_911387775.1 of Thymelicus sylvestris. Classification (NCBI taxonomy): domain Eukaryota; kingdom Metazoa; phylum Arthropoda; class Insecta; order Lepidoptera; family Hesperiidae; genus Thymelicus; species Thymelicus sylvestris. Next base: position 30,439,402 of record OU426885.1, on the reverse strand, counting down.
TCCATACTATACAAGAGTAGTAGGTTCATTCTTCTATATCTGTAATTATTTTTGAACGGGGTACTCTTTCTAGTACCTTGTATTGTAAAATTGCCTTGGACGTAGTTTCTAAAAAACGTTCCAATCCACATACATGTTGAAATTGAATTAATACTTATATATTATTAATACTTGTCTTATGTATTAATAATAAGTAAGTATACTAAGTAAGGAAGTATTATAAAGTATTAATACTTAAGTATTAATTCAATTATTTCAATTTCAACATGAGTGTGGATTGGAATTTTGTTATAATTTTGGTTAGAGTCAATTCCTTTGCCCCCCACCAGCTAAATGGCAGGTGTTGGACATGTTCAAAATTCACAGCAGTAATTAGGTAGGTATATAAATTTAAAAGTTGCACGGCCAGGTTAGCTTGTACATAGTTAGTAAGTAGTAGTCGATAAACTAACAACTACGGAAGAAACCCTACATTGTGCGTGACCAGACACGCACTTGATCGGTTTTTATGTACAAAAAACAAATCATTTTATTAAATAATAAATAAGTGAATTACTGAATGTAAGCAGTGCAGTGTCACGATTTCTTTTAGGTTTAGTTCACTGCCGTGCCAATAGATGGCGTCAGTAAAATGACTGCTGAATCACGCTGTTAAGACTTCTTGGGGAATATATAAGTTAGTCCATACTACGGTTACGGTTACTGTTGGTTTATTACATGTAAAAGCGCATGCACTAAACAAAGACAACCTACTTCTGATTATACCTAATATTCCTATTTTTTGAACAGGGGTACTCTTACTCATTGTAGTACCCTGTAAAAGTGTAACGTAAATCCTACTAATATTATAAATGTGAAAGTTTGTGAGTTTGGATGTTTGTGTTTCAATCACGCAAAAACGGCTGATCAGATACAGATGAAACTTGGCACATATATAGTTTTATACCTAGAATAAAGTATAGGATACTTTTTATCCCGAGATAATGATCTGTTCCCGAGGGAAAAGAAGTAATTTTTATAGTAATAGGAAAACAGTTTTGACGTTTGTCTTCACAGTGACATTAGAAAACTCAAAACAGCTGATTGAGTGATAAAATTAATATTATGGTCCATTGTTTTAATATGTTTATTAACAAACATATCAAAAATTTGCGGTGAGGCGCATTGTGATAATTTTTGTCATAAAATGGAAGCTTTAGTAGCCATCGATCTCGTATAAAATCAAATAAAGCCAACCCAGCATTTTTTACGCTAAACTAAGGCTGCTTCCACATCAGCGTTTGTCGAGCGTTCCACGCGCCCAACGCTTAATCAATGAGCTATAAAAAAATAATAAATTTACGTAGAAGAAATACTGTAACTTATCAAGGTTTTTCCTAGCTCTCAATATGAGGTGCGATTGAAATATTATAATACGTACCGCATTAGGTTTAATTTGTCAGGTGAAAATCATCAAATTTTGTTTTTAACATTCGTAAATATCTACCAATTTTTTTTTATTTACTTTATAGAAATAAATATTAATTTTGTTAACCTATTTAGCAAATCATTATTCAAGTGTGTCGGATGAACGCATCCGCTTATAAAATCCTAGTGTGGTGTCGGCCTTATGTCAAGATCGGCCTTATGTCATGATTTCTTTATTTTTCTATTGCTGTACATGCATATATTACCAGTGCTTTTTACCGAAATCTACAAACCTTCAATAAGTTTTTAATGAGCTTTAGATAGGAATAGATTCGTTGTTTATGAAGCGATTTTCATGATTTTTTATTCTATTGGGAATTTACTAAAGTTGGTCCTATTTCAGTAGGTATAGTGGGATGATGGATTGTGGAAATAATGAGTGAACTTCTCAATCGTAGGGAATAACTGAACCGTGTTTAAATAATATATTAGCTGTTGTCATCATTTACATCGTCCATGTCGTTATCATTATCAATCGTTGACATTGCCAGGTATGGTGGTGTGTCTTACAGACGAAATGTGACTCCTCAACGGAACAATTGAAATAACTAAACAATTTTTAAAAATATTTGTTGTTCGTAATATTGGCTTCAACCCATTAATGGCCAGTGGGCCACGAGTCTCTCCTCTTCAGCAGGCCGCTCTAGGCCTCCACCACACTGCTCCAGTGTGGATTGGTTGAGGGGTTAGTGGCCAACCCGAGTGCCAGAAGTTTTCAAACCGCCCGAGGGTCTCCGACATGGCTTAACGACTGTTATCTTATGATAACAACCGGGACCGACGGCTTTACGTGCCCTCCGAAGCACGGAAACGCTAAAGAAATTTCTGCCTCTAGCGGTCACCTATCCAACTACCGACCGCGCCCGCTTTGTCGATTTCATAGGATCGACGCAAGCCGCCGGCAAGTTCGTTATATTAACACTGCAAAACCAGACGCACAGAAAAAAGTTAATGCTTGACTACAATCCCACCTGATGGTAGCGATGTAGTCTTGGTTTAGTATGCTATCTATTTAGTACAATAATAAATATTTTCATACCTTTCATACTTTAAGTATAATGATGACCTGCGATGATTGCCAGGAAAAGACTTAATTTGGCATACTTTTTATTTTAAATCATAGTTTAACGATTTAAGGCGCTGTATGACTACGATTTAAAAACGTTGATTTCACTCACACAACCGCATATCTGCGCTAATCTAATGTTACATTTACGAGACGCTGAATAGGGTTCAAAATTGCAGAGCATATTTTTGCTAACAATGTAACTAGACTGCGAATAAACATTTAATTTGAGGTTTTTCCTTAGATAATTCAGAATATAGACATTAAATTCAATATCTGTCCGGTTAAAGTTTTAATAAAACCATATGACTATTACATTCTCAAAAAATAATATGTTGTTACCGCTGAAAATACAGAGAATTTCGACGCTAAAGTTTATTTTTGTACAGCAAATTACGATTTTTTATTGGAAATATTAAACAACTATTTGATATTCTATTCGGTTAACGTTTTTCTTTAGACCTTTTCTTATGCTCTGTATTTTTTGCGTGCGATATTTTCATTGGGTTTCCTCATACTCGAGCATCAAAGAAACCCAGTTTTGTGAATATTGAGATCATACCGCGCCTTAACAAACTGCAACATCATCTGCGTAAATAAGATCCACAGATAAATGAATAATTTGAGAGATGACACATTCACCTTATGCACCATGAATCATATTTATGACTACGATATCGTGTAATTTTTTATCGATATAGTCGATGTGGCTAGGACGATATGGTTGTATTTTTAGCTACTAAAACATATGCATGGGGCAACCTCGCTCTTACCACTCTATGGAGTACATAAAACACTGAGTCTCTTAGTTTCGTTTCATTTCAATGCCCTTAAAGATGTCATATGGGAGCATCCATTAAATATACCGATGTTATTTAAGGAATGCTATAGTTCGTTTGTGTTACGTTTGTGTTAACGTAATTCTCTTAATGGTTCTGCTGGTTGTTCTAAATGCGGAATAACTTTATAGTTTTCCTCCAGAATAATAGTTGTTCTTTTATTTTCTGCGCATTGCAAAATTTACACGCTTTGTTAATTCTGTCCCTTTTTAGAAGCATGTGGCTATTGAGACTCGCGAGTTGCGACTCGCATCATACTCTAGCAACAGCCCGTCTTCGTCATTCTGTTTCATGAGCATGTTGCTAACGTCGTTCACCTGCCTGTTCCGGCGTAGCAGCTCTCAAGCTGGCTGAACTCACGACGTTCCCTTTCATTTTTATGACCTCTCAGCAGCTCGCTGGGACGCCAAATAATGATGATGAAGTGTCGATGATGTGCCTGTTAAGGCAGCTCTTAAGGTAGCCTGCCGCTGAACTTATTTCTCACGACATGCCCTATGATTTTTTTGAATCCTTAGCAACTTGCTAGAACGCGAAATAATAAGCATTTTGTCGACATCAATGATATCCATTGCTTGGGATGAAAAGCAGGATACTGTAAGTTTAATTCACAAACATCCAAACATCTATACCTAACATCTAAAACATTTAAATTTTTGTAGGATCAGGATCCAATTCTCAATTCTTGCGGACGAAGTCGCGGGTAAAAGCTAGTCGTTTTATAAATTTGTACAACATTTTACAAATGCAGTAATAATCACTTATCGTTATAGAATAGGTAATAGAAATTCATCCGCTTATAACCGTCATGCAATAGTGGAATTGATAGTTTGTTTAACCTTTTGCTAATCTAATCGAGTAAAGCTTAAACAGCAATTCGGCTATGAATACGGCAATTTGCATGATCGTAACGTTAAGCGCGCATTGCCGCTTAATTTATGCGCATAGTCCCGTTTCTAGACCAAGATACAGCTTACTACATCGTTTCAAACAATTTGCACTTGCATGGGCAATTTTTTAGGGTTTGTGCGTTTGATAAATCAAAATTCATTATTGTTTCATTGATTCATCTTTACAGTAATTTATTTTATTGTCCTATTGAGGTCGAGTCTCCTTACATGTGAGGTTACAGTACAGGCACTACAGGCCCTATTCATTATGCTGGTGTCAGTTGAAAACGACCGATGAAAGTTTGTGAAGATTTTTGGATAATAGATGTTTGGATTTTTGCCTTTTTATCAGACGCTCACCGTTGTTCAACTTTGCACAGAGAAAGTCCAGGACCAAAAAATTTACATTTAAAATGTAACATAAAAAATACCCGTATAAAAATAAAAATAAAATGGTAATTACAAACAATAATCTGAATTTTACCAAGAAAAAAATAACCGACTTCAAAATAACTCAAAAACTACTCGTTTGATTTAGCTCAAATTTGGTTCACCCAGTCGAAAGTTCTGAGGCAACAAACATAAAAAATAGAGTCGAATTTGGGGCGTTTATATGTTTATTTTTTCGGTTTGTAAAACAATTATTCTTCTGCGGGCGAAGAAGTGACGGGTGAAACTGTCCTGCCGTCACAGTCAAAACTAGTATTCTAAGTTATTGTTAATCTATCTATACTATAATAAAACTCAAAGGGCAAATTTTCTGTACATTGAGTATTTTTTAAAAATTTTGATTAGGGGGCACTTCAATAACGTGTTAGAGCACAAAAATATTTTTTTTAGAATTATTGTCTGTCTGTCTGTCTGTCTGTCTGTTTGTCTGTCCGGGCATCACATGAAAACCCTTGAACGGATTTCGATGAAAATTGGTAAAGTTGTTACTAATACTCCGGGTCATATTTTAGGATACTTTTTATCCCGGAAAATAGAAAGGTTTTCCTGGAAAACGGGATGAAAGTTTGTATGGAATATTTTTAAAACATCAACCGATTTGCTTCAAATTTGCAACAAATGTTTCTTGCTTAAATTTATGGAATACATATTTTTCAGTTTTTCAAAATTTTGCAAATTAAAGAAAAAAAATACAAATTAATGTGAATATTGCTTATTTTTCAAAACCCGCTCCTGGAGGAATCCTTTGGGATTTTATCGTGGGTTTCAGTGTATAAATTGCTAAATATAAGTACTTCAATATAAATTCACCGTTTTTTAAATTTCCTTCTGCAAGAGGTACAAATAAGGTAAAACATAATTTCCGTAGACGAAGCTGCGGGCAACAGCTAGTCTATACTATAATAAAACTCAAAGGGCAAATTATCTGTACATTGAATATTTTTTAAAAATTTTGATTAGGGGGCACTTCAATAACGTGTTAGAGCCCAAAAATATTTTTTTTTAGAATTATTGTCTGTCTGTCTGTCTGTCTGTTTGTCTGTCCGGGCATCACGTGAAAACCCTTAAACGGATTTCGATGAAAATTGGTAAAGTTATTACTAATACTCCGGGTCATATTTTAGAATACTTTTTATCCCGGAAAGTTAAAAGGTTTCCCCGGGAAACGGGATGAAAGTTTGTATGGAATATTTTTAAAATATCAAACGATTTGCTTCAAATTTGCCACAAATGTTCCTTGCTTAAATTGATGGAACACATATTTTTCAGCTTTGCAAAATTTTGCAAAAAAAAGAAAAAAAAATACAAATTAATGTGAATATTGCTTATTTTTCAAAACCCGCTCCTGGAGGAATCCTTTGTGATTTTATCGTGGGATTCAGTATATAAATTACTAAATATAAGTACTTCAATATAAATTCACCGTTTTTTAAATTTCCTTCTGCAAGAGGTACAAATAACATAATTTCCGTATGCGAAGCTGCGGGCAACAGCTAGTATAAATTATAATTAATTAATTATTTTATTTATTGCTAGTTGCTGCAACAGCTAGTGACTGCAAGGAGCTTCGTTCCATCCGGGTGTCCCTTGACACCTCCCAAGTTTTTGAAGTGAAAACTTCTTTAGTACGGGGGTGACTTGAAATTTTATGAAACGAAACTGTCCAGTGGAGACTGACTTGAGTTGAGTTGAGTTGAGTGGAGTGGAGTAGTAAAACCTACAATTATCATCTTCCCGAAATTTTACATTTGTCTCATTATCTTGAAAACAAAATTTTTGAAGGTTTCACTTCTAACACGTGTGAATTGCACACATTTTTTTTTATATTATTATTTTTAGGGTATTTATTATATTATTTAGTAAGCTTCAAGTTATAGCTAAACTAATTAAAAATACAAAAAAATTAACGCGCCCTCACTAAATATTATTGTAAATGGAATTAGGTACTTATTTATTTTCTTCTTTTAAATAAAAATGTTTCCTAAGCCTAATGAAATGAATTAAAATGACTTTTGAATTAAATGATTTTTGCAGTCTGTAAAAACTATTACAAAACATCATTAAGAACCATTTAATAACCATATTATTATCTATATGAGCATTAGCTAATGCTGCTACTAGGCTAAATGCAGATTAGCTGACTTGATACTCCTTTGAGAAGATTAAGGAGTACTCAGGTAATAGATGTATCTAATGTTTCCTCAATGTTCCTTGACTGATGATAATAATTAATTATCTACTTAATACGCATTTAGCGAAAGGAGACCTCCCTCAAGCCATAACACGCTATACAAATAAAGAAGCTTTGATTATTTCATGCTCAGAACTCGTATTATAAATGTTCAAAATAATATCATACTCTAACACGCTTTTACTTAGTTTAATCGATTCTTGTGAAACTTTGCACATAATATAGTGGGGTTACATAAATATGTAAGATTTGATTTAATTAGAAAACACAGTTTTTAGGGTTCCGACAGTGTTGCCAATGCTACGGCAATTACCGTGTTCTTCGGCTTTCAGGCCCAAAAAAATCACAAAATCTACGGCCTTCGGCTGCCCTACGCCCTATTTCATTAACCAATTCTACGGCTTTTTGCAAATTGGCAGCTGTGGACACGGCCCACAGTTGATCTTTTTCCATATAAACACGGCTTCTTTAACTAATGTAATGTTCTGGTCGCCTAGTACCTACTCGCTTTAATTAGTTGCTACTAGGTGAACTAAGCTGATGAGAAATTTAATACCCCAGCTTTGTTTTGGCACACTCGCTTGCATGTTTTTGCTATCCTAGTACTGACTGCAAGTGGGCGCCTGGGCGGTGTCACCTTTTATTTCGTTACGGAAATTTCTTGATTCAGTCGTCAAGCCCGCGATAAAAGCTATGCAATAGCTTAAAATCCTTAGGTTGTTTTATTATTATTTTTACTAGTACCTAGTGGCTACATCTAGCATTCTAAAAGTAAAACAATTTTAAATAAAATTTGAGTTTCACTTCTTATAAATCCTTTGAATATTAAATGAGAGTAAAAGATAAATTTTTAGTAAGCTTGAAATACTTAAATTATACAACACTGAATATTTAGATGAAACATTTATTCATAAGGAATAATTGAAATGACTTGAGTAAATATTTGCTCCACTAACAGTATTAGGTACATTAGCACAAGCTATCTTTAGGAATTAATAAATGCATAATAAATTATTTATAGACAAAATTAATGTTTATCTTTACAACGTATTAACTGACTTATCAGGAAGAGATTCTCAAGCTCAATGTATTTTTTAATGTCTGTTAAAATTCTTTTTTATTTCAGAGGGTATTTACTAATAACAACAGGACATAATAAGAAGCTTAAAGGTTCTCAAGTTATTAGGTCACAGTGGGAAGAACTGTAAAAAAGCTAAGAGGATCTTGTACTTTATGATATTATTATACTCGTTTTCTCTTACGTCTTTATAAAATATAAGGCTTTTCTGTCTATAATTCTATAAAATGAATTCAGTAAAATTAAAATTTCTCTGAAAACTGACCCTAAACTTCTCTTTTTACACGCCGACCATATTTACATGCGCTAGATAGAAAGCGCATATTATTATTTCGTATGATTTTCTCATTTCCTTGTGAATTCGTGAATGAGTTGTGACGCCATACTCAGTCAAAGTTGAAGCTTACCAAAAATAAGGCAAGGAAATCTCCACAAAATCCGTATGAATATAAAATTTTGAATTCGTTCGTTTGAAGTTAGTTATATAAAAAGTTGGAATGAAAAATTTTCCGCACAAATGAAAATAAAAAATTGTTGCGACGGGACGTCCGACAAAAAGCAGGTTTTATGACTTTTTGGTACTTTTCATATTAAAACAACTGTAAAATACTTATGTAGTCAGGTTGATTTACATGAGCTTATTCATTGGATTAGTCATTAATATATTACTGGAATTATTAATTGGTATTTCTCATACTAAAACTGGTGGTTCTATATGGTCATGGTCATGTCCAAAAATTTTCTTTTTTTACCGACGTCTTCAAAAAAGGAGGAGGTTCGCAATTCATTTGTATTTTTTGTATTTTATTCATTTTTACTCGACTGCCAGGAAGGGTTATGATTTTCGCGCGTATCATGTATGTACATAATTATGTTTGTATGTTAGTATGTAATATGTATGCATGTAATATTCTTTATTACCTCTTATCTTCCAAACCGCTGAACGGATTTGTACAATTATGGTATCGTTAGATTTGTCTTGATGATCCAAGTGTTCTTACATGAGTGAAATTAAAAAAAACACAAATATGGTGGCTGTGAGATGCCATCGTTTGAAGTGTCAAAAAATGACATTTAATCGAATTAGGCAATATGGGTATCAAATTAAAGAACTCAGCATAAAGATTTCAAATAGGTATATCATGATAGCTTTTTTGATAGCAGGCGGGTTTTTTTTTAATTTTTTAATTTATATTAGTTTTTTATACCTCAGTTACCTTGCTTTTACAATGTTGCTTCGTACTGTATACATTTAAAAGGGTGTTCATTCCCGGATATCGTAAGATAAGCTAAAATGCGTTAAATCTAAATGGAAGTGAAAATAGTAACCATCTGAAGTTACTTTTAAGTAGGTCGATCAGGTTTGAAGCCATCCTGCTATAAAGCGCTACAAATAAGATTTTTTTTCCATACTCGGACAAATTACGAAGCCCGAAGCTAAAATCCAGACATCCGGAATTGGCAACCCTAGCTACGAAGGCTATATGGTAGCCAGACCGCCGCGCCGCGCCGCAAGATACGCGGTATCATACATTGCAAATTGAGTTTTGATTATGTTTGCTTCTTTTCAACTTTTTCCTTCCAACTTGACATTTTTATTATCCTTCCTATTAATATTTTAAATGTGAGGATGTAAAGTTCATTGTTACTCTTTCATTCAAAACTACTGAACGATTTTTCATGAAGTTTTGCACACAGGTAGACCATCTAGAATAATCTAGAATAAAATATTGGTACGGACAACGCGACAATGCCGCGGGAAGACCGCTATAAATGTGCTAAATTTTATGAACGCCTACAATATATTAAGCAGGATGTACATATGTATTTGATTTCCTTCGGTTACTATGTATTTTAAACTATTTATTTTAAATCTAGAAGTCTAACACATGACAATTTTAAAAGCTTCCTGCTCTCGTGCGCTTGACTGGACATAATAAGGATTTCTCTTTGAATTATTCTGCATGAAAATGTATGGCGTAGAATGAAAGAAGTAAGTGATATAAATTGCTTTTATTTGCATTGATAGTCTGGAATAGTCTATTACAATGTTGCTTCGTACTGTTATTTAAATGTGTGTTCATTTCCGGATATCGTAAGATATAGGTATAAAGCTATTTAGCGCGTTAACTCTAAATGGAAGTGAAATTTATGGTGTCGTGAAGCGAATACTTAATAAGATTTTAATGGGATTTCGTAAATAATTCCCCAAAATTAATCATGACTTGATAAAGTATAGGGTGTTGTAATTTATAGAAGTATTTTGCAATTTTTTTTTAATTTGAATTTATTTCATGATAAATAATTTCAGAAAACACATTTTATAAACAAATATGGGTACAGCACCACAATCGGAGAATTTAACGTGCCCTCCGAAGCACGGAAGCGCTTGAGCGTTCGTTTTCGCAAATATCAGACCCGCCCCTACCGATTTGGATGCGGTTTTCATTTCGGTATGTACACATAAAACTACAAAGAAGAGAAACGAGGACGATTACTAGCCATATTACAACACTAGCTGTTGCCCGCAGCTTTGCCTTCGGAAATTATGTTTTACCTTATTTGTACCTCTTGCAGAAGGAAATTCAAAAAACGGTGAATTTATATTGAAGTACTTATATTTAACAATTTATATACTGAAACCCACGATAAAATCCCAAAGGATTACTCCAGGAGCGGGTTTTGAAAAATAAGCAATATTCACATTAATTCGTATTTTTTTCTTTTGTTTGGAAAATTTTGAGAAACGGAAAAATATAGGTTCCATAAATTTAAGCAAGGAACATTTTTTGCAAATTTGGAGCAAATCGGTTGATGTTTTAAAAACATTCCATATAAACTTTCATCCCGTTTCCCGGAGAAACCTTTTAATTTTCCGGGATAAAAAGTATCCTTAAATATGACTCGGAGTATTAGTAACAACTTTACCAATTTTAATCAAAATCCGTTCGACGGTTTTCATGTGATGCCCGGACAGACAAACAGACAGACAGACGGACAGACAGACAGCCATACAATAATTCTAAAAAAAATATTTTTGTGCTCTAACACGTTATTGAAGTGCCCCCTAATCAAAAATTGTTAAAAAATATTCAATGTACAGAAAATTTGCCCTTTGAGTTTTATTATAGTAAGTATAGATATCAAATAAACAATACGAAAAGAAAGAAACTATAAAGATTATGAAATGAAGGCGAAAGGTTACACATAACCCTTATTGCTAACCTAACTGCCACGAAGGTAATACGTCAAAATAGTTGAGCCAAACTAAATCTCTGCTCACGTACAGATTACCACTTTATGAGGTACAGAAAGTATTCAGTTGATATATGAGCTATATGATATAACAGGTATTCAGGTGATATATGATATAACAGCTCAACAGAACCCGTGTCGTAGGTTCCCGTCATCTATTATCGAGGTAATAAGGGCCAATGTAGTGTGATATCCATTACATACGAGCCAAACTCGCTTTACCCTGAATATTAGACGACGTTTCCATGCAATATTAGGACTGGCATCAAAGCTGACATGCTTTATAGTATCAATAATGTAATAAGTAAAGCAAAAAATTCAGAAATTTCCCGCGTTTGGAGCCAAAACTAACGCCCCAACTCAAGAGTCACTAATAGTTAATTTAATCGCTCCTTAGTAAAGAATCACCATACAAATTCTGTACTGAGGAGCGATTTAAGTTACCGTTAGTGACTCTGAGTTGGGGTGTAAGTGAACTATCAGGTAAGGCTTCTCACAAAACCTGGATAAGTGCGAATAATTAAACTCGCGCGGAGAGGGTTCTGTACCATAAGACCATAGTTTTCCTGTTATATTTAAGTACATAACTATTTTCTAAACTATTTGTAAAGAACCGTGCTCAGGCGTTGCTAAGACTTAAAATTATCCGAACATAAATAATGGTCCTAATTGTCTTAAATCAATCATTACATTTATAGCCTAGCGGTTAGAACGTTGGTCTCCCGAACGAAGGGGCCCGAGTTCAAATCCTGGCACGCACCTATAATTTTCAAATATTATGTGCGTATTAAAAGTTAATTATCACTTGCTTCGGTGAAAGAAAACATCGTGAGGAAACCTGCACACCGGAGAGTTCTGCATAAAGTTCTCAAAGGTGTGTGAAGTCTACCAATCCGCACGTGGCCAGCGTGGTAGACTATGGCCTAATACCCCTCACATTGTGAGAGGAGACTCCTAGCCCAGCAGTGGGACACTTATGGGTTGTTGCTTTGCTTTTTTTAATCATTATTTTAGCCGTTTTATATGACTTTCAATTTTTTCTAATTATTAAATATACGAATTAAAATAATGGTTCTAAGTAAACCTTCGGTAGCCGTTTGACATGATTTTTTTCTCGTACTAACAAAGTGTTAGCCATCTAGTACATTTGCTGTTTAAGCAATGTTCAAGTCATAGTTAGTTAACGGTTATTTTATTCTAAAGAAAAAAGATACATTGCAATGTTTTTAAGTAAGAAAAAACAGTTAACGAATTCCTTGTTACTTTAGTATCATAGTTCAAAAAGCATTTAAATAAATATTATTTTTTAATAAATTACTACAAGTATCAACGTATTTACATGTGGAATGGCTACACTGACACTCTATCGGTATGATAAAATCGATAAGATTCTTTAACGTTGGTCCACACCTTAATCTCACCCTTAATCTCTAAGAATTGACCCATACAAACAGGATAAGCTTAGCTAAAATGTTTAAAAATCCCATACTACGGACTCGTAAACCTATAAATACAACCGTGCTCCAACATGGAAATGGAGGAAACCTCAAACCATTACGTTTCACCAATTCAAAGCAAAACTCGATTAGAGAGCGGCCTGGCTTGGGTCGAGTGTTTGAAGGATATTTTCAGTGTGTGGTGTTTATGGCAGACACCAAGGATTCAATTCTGTGTCACCTCCATTACATAGTACATCATAGCACCTTGATTAACATAATGGATTCAGCCAAAGGTTTCTATTTAAAAAATCACCATAATTTTAAAAATACAATTCTATCAAAAAATGTCCAGCTTCAAAGAAGTAGCCTTCGAAAAATATGAATGTAAGTCGCATACCTAATATTTGAGGAATTCTTCAATGCCTCATACCTATATCCCATCATCAGGAACATACCCTTTTGAATAAAAAATTATCTTCCAAAGCGGTTAAGATGTAGAAGTTCAAATATTTATTATTTTTCTTATTTCTTCTTTTCTTTCTTACTTTTTCTTATTCTTAATTATTTTTCTAACTTTTTTGGTAAAATCAACAGTTCGAAACAACTCGAACATATTAGCTACTTTTAAAATATTACCTAAGACGTATGAATGTACTCATTAGTTAAAACAACCTACTTTTTAGAACAGCACGTTATCTTTCTAAAAATAAGTAACTTGACTTTGAAGAATTTTATCCGGCTTCGTACTTTTTATAATAAGTACAATCTTGGTAATGCCAGGCGTATTTCAATTTCTGATACCAGGAATATTCCAGTAAAAATAAGAGTTGCACAAGAAATAAGTAAAGCACTTTGAATGCAATCACGTTCTTGTAGAGGCAAACGCTAACAATAATTTTCCACAAGTTTTAACTCTTTAAAGCAATCATAGCGAAGCGATGCCTGGTTTAGTTGTTATACAATAAAAATTCCAAGTATTTTACTGAACATAAAACAAGACTACAGCCAACATTAACAGTTTATTCATGTATGTACCTACATTTAATTTGACCGAATGGTTTGCTGATAAATTATGTGGACTATTGTGGTCTAATTTCATTCCATTGAAATAAAAAATAACAAAATTGTTTTATAGCTTATTTCCACAATATAATCGTGTTTTTTTGCAAAATTTTCATATGTATAAAAAATATGAACATTAGTGGAAAAAAGTCATAAATTCCTAGGAGCAAATCAGGGCCTTAGACATGTATTATTATTATGTTATTTCATTACTTAATGATCTCAACCGACTAATATTTTTATAATTGACTTTGAATGAGCCACTTACAATCCGTTTCAAAAAAACATGCTAATATACGAGCCAACTGACCACAACGCCAATTCTCGTAAAAGAAAGTAGTAAAAAACTTTATGTGGGATAAAAGCTCACGTTAAAGCTCATTCACACGAGGACGATTCGTGTTTTTTGCCGTATCGTAATTTTTCACGATTCGTATATTTAGTTTTTACTTACGGACGGCATTGGTTCTTAAATGGCTGTATTCACACGAATCACGAATCGTGAAAAATGACGGATACATCTTAAATGATATACCATCTTTTAAAAATCACGTTCGTCGAAAAATCTGTCAAAAAGTCTAAAAACAAATCGCGAAAAAACTCTTTTTCGTATGCAATGTGAACATGCATCCGTCATGACATATCGTTTTGTTTGACGAATCGTCCACGACGGGTCGCGTGTGAATAAGCTCTTTTATGCGCTGCGAGTTTTGTCGCCACGATTTTCCCACTTCCAGCACTTAAATCGCTTCTTTTATTTAAGCGCACTCACGTCGTTTGAACACGTATTCAGTCTATACTTACTTATAAGCTCCTTTAATGCTTCACGTCACGATTTTTAGTTCAAACTGAACGAATTTAAAACGTTTGAAGTTTGTATGCCGAATTGTCATAATACGAAAATCTGATTTTATTTATACTTAAGTACCTATATTATACGTATACTAAAACTTTAACTGATCTATATCTGTACTAGAATTATACCGGAATATATGCTGGAATATTATGTGATATACAATACTATCTGTAAAATATTTGAGATTTTTGTGGTGGTTTTTATTAAAATCGACAGTAAAATCTATCTAAAAGATACGTAAATTATGACATATACAATGTACATTAAAATGTCTGATTTCATTTTTAGAAGCTTGTGCCTAACAATTACCATATTCATGTTGATTTTCCAATGTTTGCTTTTCCGAGAAGCATTTCAAATAGTTGTCAATATGTAACGTTCGTGACACATCATAATAGTTTTACATAACACGCATAAGTACACAAGATGTTATGAACAGAAACAAGCCAAGTGTCAGGCCACGCGCAATGTAGGGTTCTACAGTGCACCCAACTTATCTGTGAACTGACGGAGGGCGCTGTCGGACGCATTGGACCAATCACTGGACGCAATTCGAGACGTAGTAAATGTCAATGAATGAACACAAAGAACTTATGAATGGGGCGGCATTAGTTCCAATTTTCGCCATTTCACAGATAAGTTGGTCGCACTGTAGTTGTAGTTTATCGACTATTACGAGTATGTACTCATTAACCGGAAAAAATGATTTTCGATATTTCATTCTTCGATTCTAGAGTTTTAATAAATATGTATATCCATGCAATGACAGCATTCTAGCACAAAGGGTCTCGGCGCTTTGTTTCGGTCATATGGACGGACAGACGGGCGGACTTCCGTCTTTAATTCGGAACCCTAAAAATGTATCGTGGATCCTGGACTATATACAATTATACTCACATTCTGCGAATATATTCCACCAGCTGAGCAATGGCTTGTTTTGAATACAATGGTGTATGCAGCTAATGAAACTACAGTATGCATCAGAATAATATTCCCTTAGTAACAACACTGGCTATTGTTAGCGAGCTAGTTATGTTTGCTTTAAATTGATGTTTGTTTAGTAACGTGTATGACATAAATTGTTTTCTATTGTTTTTTGTATTTTTCTCCTGCGTTTTTCGGGACAATAAGGTCTATATATTATTACTCTAGCTAGGGTCATGGTCTACCTGTGTGCTAAGTTTCATGAAAAACCGTTCAGTAGTTTTTGCGTGAAAGAGTAAAAAACATCCATACAAACCTTCACATTTATAATATTAGTAGGATTCAAATGTACAACTTTTAGTTCATAGACCTATGAAAGCATTTTGCGTTCACGCCATCCGGTACCTTCAAAATGTCTTGTAGGTTAGGTGCGCATGATGTACACATTTTTATGGCAATAGCAAAAGTATCCCTCCTATTATGGATGACGCGCTGTGCTTCGTCATTTATTAAGCGTACCTACTAACGATCTGAAGAAATTGTCTGCGTCGGTGTTTCCTTTCGAAACATCGATGTTTTCAAGGCAGGAGTGAAAAGGCTATTATTTTTATAAAAAAAGGCAATTTTGATAGTATATTATGATTCAGATGACTTTAGTGATTCTTATGCGTATAATATTTCTTTGAAGTCGATTATCAGTTTTGGTTAAATAAAGATTATATTTTACCTCCGCATTTAAACTTATAGCAGTAGAAACAGTCATCAAGGAGCGCGTGTCAATAGTAAGTTAAATCAAGTTAGGAAACTTTGAGTTGGATAGTGTGTGGAGCTGTTAATGGGAAAATTCGCGCGCTTGAGCAATTTTAAAGTTTAAAGAGGGAGTTGTCGGTCGTGAGATAAGTGGAGTTCGGGCAGCATAACAGGCTCATTGGATTAGTCATTTGATATTAGTCTAAATTACATATGAGGTGAAGTTCAGACCTTTTCAATCACAAGAAAATCTGTTACCTATTCCCTGTGGTCGGCTGCTAATTCGTATACCTATAGAAGCTATTTCAATCAATAAGAAAAACATGTGACTTAAAATACGCTACGATCACATCGCTACATATATCATCGCGTAAAGTAGTCGAGAATTAAGTCATAATAAGCAAAAACTAACTAAAATAGAGGTCCTATTGCATATACAAAATCTGTGGTAAAATGTGTCATTAGGGATAATCTCTGTCGTAAATGAGTTCGTAACGACCGATATTCTTGGTTATGCGTACAGTTTTAATGATGTTTAATGCCATTACTTTGTCCGATACGGTTGTCCTTGATTCTTCACTTTGTCTTTGACTTTCCAGTGGAATTTCAAGGCAATTTAGGAATAAAAATGTTGGCTTGGCTTGTGAATCGATTGTGGCCGGATTTTAGGACTCTCCAAATTTTTTTATTAAATTGAGTGCACGCTTCTACATTCAAAATACTACAAACGAATATTTTATAAACATGAAGGACGCTTAGAAACACACCCGTAATCAGTGTTTTATGATAATCACAAAACAGAAAAACAAACTAGAGTTAGTTAGGTATCTAAACCAAGCGCACTGCAAAAAGCTACGAAGAAACACAACGATATCGTGGAAAGTAACGTTGAGCGTGTGCCTACGACGCTGCGTAGAGACTACACCGATGCACCGCAAATACAACGTAGCAAACCGCATCGTGAAAACTTGCGTTGAGTGTGTGCTTACGGCGCTGCGTGAGATGACGCCAACGCACCGCAACTACAACGTAGCACAACGCATCGTGAAAACTTGCGGTGCGGCATCATTTTTGCAATGCGTAGTAGAAATTACAGTGCTGTGTTCTCGCTGTATTGTCATAGTGTCAAATGTCATGTGTCATTCTGTCAAGAGGTTTCCCGCATAACAGTTCAACCGTGAGCACGTCCAATTCAACTCAACGCAGTTGGCCTCGTTATATATTTATATCGAAAAGTCGTTTTAGAGTAAATTCATCATAATTACTTTTTAACAAAAAATAAAACCAACGAAAAAAAACTGAAAAGCAAAAAATAAAATAAACCATTTAGTATTATAAATTAAGATCCGAAATTAACAGTAAATAAATAATTTTGAGACCATGCCAAACAAACAACCAAAATTAATTACATTAAATTCATAATATTATGAGGACAGCGGCATGCGATGCACACGGCAGCAGCAGCGCGGCGCACATCTTTTCGCCGTTTGTTTTTTCATTGGTTTGGCACCGCCTCAAAATTATTTATTTACTGTTAATTTCGGATCTTAATTTATAATACTAAATGGTTTATTTTATTTTTTGCTTTTCAGTTTTTTTTTTCGTTGGTTTTATTTTTTGTTAAAAAGTAATTATTTTTTAATTTTTAGTTGCTACAATACTTATAATTAATAATAAATTATTGATTTTATGAATTATAGATTCAGTTACCAGTTAAAAATTTAGTAGATGAAATATCAATCATCCCCTATTTTCGTACCTATAGGGGTAAAATTTTGTTTCGAAATTTCAACAATAGTAACCTCAAGGTATACACTATTCAATAAAAAAAGAATCATCGAAATCGGATCCTCCAGTACAAAGTTATTGGGGTTAACATGTAAAAATTCCGGGTAAAAAACGGGTGAATAATCAATCATTCCCTATTTTCGTACCTTTAGGGTGGGAATAAAATTTTCAAAAAAATATGGGACCAATTTCAGGACATACCCTATTCAATAAAAAAAGAATCATCCAAATCGGACCACCCTGTGCCGATTTCTGCGTGATCATACATAAAAAAAATATATATACGTGTCGAATTGAGAACCTCCTCCTTTTTTTTCGTCGGTTAAAAATCTAGCAATAAGAAAAAAATACGAACACAAAAAAGAAAACTAAAAAATTTCTAGACGAATAGAAAATCTCTGGTTTGAAGTTGGAATAACTGCATGCTAACGTAATATGTCTGAATTACAAAAGCCTAGTTCCGTTTAAATTCGAATGTTGGCAGTGCGAGCATTCGAGATTGAAGAGAATTTTGGCTGAAAATCAGCTCCTGTCAGGAGAATTTAGATACCACGGATAAAACTGTGTCTGTGTATATAATTTCGCATGAAATTGAGTGGATGTATTTGGCTGCTTCATGTTCCGCAGAACTTCATTGTGGGCATAAAATAAAACTGCTTTTTAAACAGTTTTATTTAGCTTATCCTGTATATGGGTCAAATCTTGTAAGCTTAATTAGACCTACATCCTCTTAAGGAGTTGAAATTGTAGATATTGCTTTAGTTCTGATGGCAATGCATTTTTGTGATAAGCATGACCTGACCACGATAAGACTTCACTATAAACCCAGGAATCGAACGCGGAACTCCTCGCTTTGCAGGCAGAGTCAATACCAACTACAGGGTCGATTGTGATAGCAAAGGAGGTGGCCAAGATTTACCCCGGAAATGGTTAAAATACGTTTATTTGTACAAGGTTTTAGTCTTCTGAAAAGATATGTTTTCCATTTATTATAACATAACTAGAATTTTAATATTCTTCTGAACTCCGCCGTGAGTACTTATAATAAATTAACAATATTAATAAGTTGTATTGTATACACTTAATCTTCTGCTACCTCTATTGCTATCACTCAGTGTTGCCAATGCCACGGCAATTACCGTGTTCTACGGCTTTCAGGCCAAAAAAATACAATATCTACGGCTTACGGCTGGAACCCTATAGCGGCTATGGCCGTAGCAAATTCTACGGCTTTTCGTAAATTCTACGGTCTTTTTGACGTGATAACGTCTATTAAAACGATGAATGCCGGGCGCACGCAAGAAAAACCATGACTCATTGTCCCGTTCTGCGCAAGCGAGAGCACGGAACAAGCGATAGAGAGGCACGATCGGCTACGATCGACCGAAGTGCTCAATTTTATCTATAAAGTATGCAATCATTTCAACAATGTTTTGTCATGACGTTGTCACGTCAAACTACCGTCCGTAAACCGACTTTACAGACATTTTTATTTTTATTTTTTTTGCAAACATTTAACGAATGTTAAAAACCCTTAAAACAGCGCTACTAGACTGATTATGATTTTAATCTAGGTATTCTAGGTTAATGAAAAGTGTTCTTGAAGTTTTGTGGACATCAAATTAACTGCGGATGACCTTTTTTTTGTCCGAGCGTTGAACCGATGGTATATATTGGCATAATTGGATGTCATAATATATGACACGGCCCAGAGTTGATCTTTTTCCATTTAAACACAGCTTTTTTAACTAATGTACACGGCCTTCCAAAAAATTTCACTGGCAACACTGCTATCACTGGGGGTTGACAATTGACTGACAGAAATGCGAATGTCTGCTATATTGACATTTGCCAAAACAATATTTTTGAGTTTGATTTCTGCAAAATAATAATTGTGATTTGTGTTTGATTTTTTGCCATGAGGTGCATTAATTGCGCGGTTGATATTGAGCACATGGCATGTCACTCAATATCTTCGCTAAAGAGAAACCTCCAGTCCATATTGGTAGAATGGATTACAGGTATGGCATTTTCACGTGATGATATTACATAGTTTGGTATTTGGGGTGGGTAAGTCACCAAGATCACATAATATAAGCCACTGCGTCATTTTTAGATTCTATTTCTATGCAGTTGTACTTATATTGCGTTTGCTTATGAATATTTCTAGATAGGTAGGTGACAAATTAATACGTATATTTTATTTAGTACTGCTTCTTTTTGTACGAATAAAGTCATAATTAAAGTAAAAAAATAAATGAATGAATTATCTAAAAGATAAGTAGTATTTATTTAATAACAAAAATCTCTCCTTAAAACACTTTTCCACGATTACTTATGTTTTGCAGAATGTCAACCTACAAATAAAACTGCCCGTAAAAGGAGAATCTCAAGTTCTAGAGATTTTTATTGATATAATTATCAAAGTAGATATTGTAAGCTTTAATGTAAGGTAAAAATAAAATGTGTACATTATACTTCACAAGTGGGGCAAACGCCCATACAAATGTTGGCCACCTCCTTTCAATAATATTCCTGAGTTGTTGTTCCCGTACTTGGAATAAGTTTTACCATTCACGAATTCACTTCCTTTAAAAGTATATAATACCTGCTTTGAAAATATTTCTATAAATTCAATCCAAATGTACATATTTGAGTTTTAAATCGAATAGTATTTTTAAAATTCTACTTGAAATTTAAAAGTCTGTGAATAAGAATATTCAATCCGCTTGCACTTTACGTAATCCATAATTCGATGTCTACGAGTAAGTATACTACGTAAGTTGTGGCAAGATTTTTAAATAACAAATAAATGTACCTCCTTGAATAAGTTTAAATCTGTATCTTCGTATAAAGAAGTAATTATCCACATATTATAGTAACCGCAGTTAAAGTAATATATACAGGGTGTAACAGGGGTAGTGGATCAACGGTATACAAAACACAAAAAAATGTTTGTACGGGTGTCCTTTATAGACTCTGATTACTCTAAAACCATCTAACCAATATGCCTCCAAATGGTTTCATTTTAAAAGCAATAATGTGAGGATGGTTTGTGACCACTAAAACAATAACATCAGCAACATTTTAGATTTTTTACTTTTTCCTTAGATTTTTTTTGCATAGTAGCACACGCTGGGTATTCACTAGTTTATTTAATCTAATACCTTCAAACGAGCAATTCTTGTATACAAATCTACATATTCTTGAAATCTCGGAATCGGCGCCTATAATTTTCATGATAGTATGCAGAGGGTTTGAATTTTTGTTTGAAATGTTTGATTTTTGAATGAGAAAAAGTTTGAATGAGACGTGCAAAAATATATGTTTATGTTACGTTCACCGAAGCAATGCGTTATGGCTAGTTAATTCTGTACACGCGGCCGCACGTGGAGCCAAGGTCCAGTGAACTTGCCATTATACTACATCCTTTACACGAACCAATGTATCAGTTTTTTGAGATTCTTCGAGCATAATGTATTATATCTTGGCTTTCTGTAATAGGCTATTTAACTTGGCCCTCTTTTATTCAGATTACGTTTTAGATGCTGGATTCCTAATCCGGTATATCACGCTCTATATAACACAAAATTGTTAGACGATATTCCAGTGGCTCTGAATTCAATTTCCATACAATCAACTTCACGAGTAACAAAATAATGACTTAATAAATTTCCGTGTACCATAAAGGAAAGCTCCCGATATAATGTAACAGTTGATTAAAAAGCATCTCAGTTAATTTAACATAGGGCATACGTTGCCTTTGAACCCGTACATCAAATTTTACATCATAAGCAAAATATGACACGTACACTCTTGGTCTTTCGTTTATCATAGTTTTTAATCTGCTTAAAAAAAGGAAGTTTTCCATTCAGTGAGTTTTTAGGGCTACGAAGTGAAATTGGAACCTTTAATCAGTCATGCTTATTACAAAAATACGTTGTCATGAGAACTATAGTCCCCGTGAACTAAGAAGCCCAATTTGTCGTTTGTCATCACAGTGACACTAGAGATGTACAAAAAAATCGGTTTACGAAAGAAACCAATCTTTGCAACAAATCGATTCAAAATTGTAAGACCTTCTACTCGATTCGATAATTAAATTGTAAACAAAAAACCGTAATATTTAGGTACCTACCTACTACCTCGATTGAGCTATCTCGTACCGCGTATTCTCAATATGTATTTACGACATAAATAAAATATTATTTAATTGTTTCTTCCTAACAACTCATGCTGCTAGGTATGCATGGAAATAGCCGAGCCGGCAAACGAGCTAACGATGCATCTGATGGTAAGTGGCTGTTATCACCCATGAACATGAGCAACACCTTACTGGTGCGTTGCTGGCCAAGAAAAAGAGAACAAAAAGAGAGAAAGATAGACCATGATAGAATGAAAGGCATCCGCTTAGTTTCATAATAATATTATGAGGGTCAGGGAAAAAACTACGATGAATAAATTCCTGTTGTTTTCGTAAGACACGTCATTCATGTAGACATAATTATTATTGACGTGATAACGTCTGTTAAAAAGATGAACGCCGGGCGCACGCACGAAAAACCATGACTCATTGTCCCGTTCCGCGCGAGCGAGTGCGCGGAACAAGCGATAGAGAGGCACGATCAGCTACGATCGGCCGAAGCGCTCAATTTTATCTATAAAAGTATGCAATCATTTCATCAATGTTTTGTAATGACGTTGTCACGTTAAACTACCGTCCGTAAACCGACTTTACAGACATTATTTTTTTTGTTGAAAAAAATATGTTTACAGCAACCTTAAAATACATAATTACATATAATATTATATAATCTGCAGTTACTGTCCATGGATGGCAAAGTGCCCATACTTAAGGGAAAGTGTACTTTGCTAGCATCCAATTCGTCGTGGTATAATTCAAATGCAAGTAAATCATTTTTAACAATGTAATTAAATGAATCAATTTTCATTTTTTAATTTCGATTATAGTAATGTATCGATTATGTTGGTTTTATAAACGGTTTCAAGCCGTCAATCACTTTACGTCAGTTTAGATTTAGGCCCCTTCATAAAACATTGTTTCGAAGTCATATATTTTTATTAAATTTTGCTTAAATTATGATGTGATGGGATTTTTACTAGATTATAACGTTCAATATGATTTACAATCAACGCCAATGAAAATGAGTAGGGATTTTTAACAAATTTTGGCAAAATCCTTTGTCCGTAAGTATCCAACTATTTATGTCAAGTAAATGATTATTCCATTTTGCTCAAAGACGCCCATACAAGGTTTGTTCATATTAATACATGGCAGCTATCATTATGGGCATCTTAGATAATTTTGACTATAAAGGTATTTAACAAATGTCAGATCAATCTATCAACAGAAATAGGGTCAAATTTTAATTACCTTGGATCCACACAAATAAAAAACCGTTAAAAAACCGTGAAGCTCGCCTGACTAGATCCACCCTTTTGCTTGAGTCAGCTGTCAAACGTCAAACTCGTGCTCGTGATCCAGTTGGGGACTTGAGAGACAGCAAGGCTATTCTGTTTTGTAACTCGGCAGCGGAATTCGCGATGAGTTTCAAAATTCCTATTCTTAATAAAACTCGACAGTACAGGTGGCGCCGCAGTGTAGAATGCGGCGGTGAGAAAAACTTCTTCATGCCAATTTGACATGTTTGGTATTCGGTAAGGGATTTATTTGTCTCGATCATCGAATTACGTCACCGTCGAAGCTCGTGTCCAATTGTCATACGAAAAGTGAGCTTCGATTTCGAGTTCTTATTTTAGAGAATAGCTCTCGAGTTTAAGTTTATTTCTAGTAAGTACTCAATACTTATTACAAATTACAGTCTACAGTTTTGGAGCATTCTCCATTTCTCTGTTAATTATGACTCTGATTAACAGAGAAATAGAGTAAATCTAGCGTCTTTGAAGATTCTATAACAAGTGTAGAAGATAAGTCTGGCTACTAAAGAAATCCCGAGCATAATTTGCCACAAATTAATTTTCTGACGACATAATAGCCTTCTGTGCAGTTTATGCGACAGCAGAAAAATTCAATTAAAATATTTTCTGCCAGTTCTAATTTTTACGTTTCTTTGTAAGGCGTTCTTCAGATATTAATGGGTCATATTTTTTATCTGTAACGAAAACCCTGCAAGAATCAACTATAGAAGCTTTTCAACGAGAATTCCCTAAAGAGTGAGCCAGTTCCATAATAAGCCATAACGATTAAGCTACAGGAATTATAGCTTCAATATTGTAAGAAGACTCTTTTGGATCTCAAAGTGTCACAATGAGATCATTGTCTTAAGCAACGTACTCTCGCAGATTGTAATTAAGACTTTAACAGTATAATTAGATAACCTAGTTTCTGAGTAAAACGAAGAATGTAACGTTGCTACAGTATTTTAAAACATATTAGGTATAACAGTTTCTAGCAAGTAAGGTAAATTATAAATTAAATAAGGTAAATTAAGTATAGTAAAATTTAAAAATTAAGTGAGAATCGAGTTTTATGCTGGAGAAGTTGATCCATTTAATAAAAAGGAACGGGCAGCCACAGCGATACTTTTGATGCCATTAACATGAACATAATGGTAAAAGAAATTTTAAGCGTGGCAGATTTTAACAAGAAATTTTCATCAGAAGTTTAAATACTTTTTCTCAGAGTATCTTTTGAGCAGAAATTAATGTAGATGAAAGAATTAAGCAATTATTAAGAACTGGTAACTTATATACTACTAACGTTATTATTATGTTTGCGTCGCTAGAAACACCAGGAAATTATGTAATTATTAAATGCATACATAAAATTTAATTTAACGTTAATGTAGGTACAGTTGCAAATTGAGAAAAGCATTACTGTTAATATTAAATTATTTTTTATTTAAATAAGTCCAATTTACAAACAAAAAAGAACAAGCATTAAACGTACATTTATATCCCAAACAAAATAACCATTCATTAGGTTTACTGCAAGGTGTTGAAAGTTTTAACAGTTCAGTATAGTAGTCGTGCGGTGAAATATAGCTGTTAATTACTACGACGCAGTGTTGCAATTTAAACATATCGCACTTGTATAATTTCATTACACTTACAAATGTGTCCACTTTTCAATTAGAATAAGAGATGGCGCTACGCTATTCCAGGATTACTTAAATCTATGACAGATGACGCTACTTGTGGGTAACTTTTTGCAAAACTTTTTCTGTTTAAGTTACATTTGAACATTTTCTTTTTTAACGCCATCTCATTCACAATGTTGTGGATGAGGTGAAACCTTGTTCTTGACCAGTAGCTCGAGCACGAATATTTGCGAGAAAGTATTCGTATGGTTAACGTAAGCAATTTGTATGGCATTTTTTCAAAAGCGCCCCTATCGTGCGTAAATGGTACTAAAATGCCATACAAATTTGACAAATTGCTTACGTTAACCATACGAATACTTTCTCGCAAATATTCGTGCTCGAGCTACTGATCGCTGTTCGATGGGCTCTGGGTTCGATTCCTAAAGTTCTTGACGAGGCGGAAAGAATGATGAATTAAAATTTGTTTTCGTTCTGGATTTTGGACGTTTTTTATTGTCCATGGCATCCACGTACAGGTAATCATAGTGTGTGTAGTGTAGGTACCCACAACACAGGTCCTTGTAAATAATATAGATTTGAAGGACCTTCCAACACGCTTTACTTCAGATTAACGGCTCGAATGTAAACAAAAGGCCTTAAACATTACCGTACGACTGCTACGTAACGCTAACAATCCGGCAAAATAGTTTAACATGTGGGGACATACTCCGCTCAAGAAATTTTGTCATTCACTGCATAACTTAGACAACTACATCCCTAAGTTCCTAAGTCAGCTGATATCTAATGTGAGCTATATGAATATTAATAGCAACCACGAAACTACACGTAGGTAACTAACAATAAAAATATGAACATTATCTGATAATTTAAAGTTTTGTGAAAAACATACAGTAAAATTTAGAAAAAACAAAAGTTACCGCCAAACCAGTTTTTCTTACTTCTCTTTTATTATTACTTCTTTTTATTGGCTCATCAGCTCTTTTTTCAGCTATTTACATAAAAAACTTATTACTACCTACATGTTCAAATATATGTTTAAACTAGCTGTTGCCCGCAGCTTCGCTCACGGAAATATAATGTTATTCAAAAAACGGCGAATTTATATTGAAGTACTTATATTTAGTAATTTATATACTGAAACCCACGATAAAATCACAAAGGATTCCTCCAGGAGCGGGTTTCGAAAAATAAGCAATATTCACATTCATTTGTATTTTTTTTCTTTTTTTTTGCAAAATTTTGAAAAACTGAAAAATATATGTTCCATAAATTTAAGCAAGGAACATTTGTTGCAAATTTGAAGCAAATCGGTTGATGTTTTAAAAATATTCCATACAAACTTTCATCCCGTTTCCCGGGGAAACCTTTTAATTTTCCGGGATAAAAAGTATCCTAAAATATGACCCGGAGTATTAGTAACAACTTAACCAATTTTCATCGAAATCCGTTCAAGGGTTTTCATGTGATGCCCGGACAGACAAACAGACAGACAGACAGACAGACAGACAGACAATAATTCTAAAAAAAATATTTTTGTGCTCTAACACGTTATTGAAGTGCCCCCTAATCAAAATTTTTTAAAAATATTCAATGTACAGAAATTTTGCCCTTTGAGTTTTATTATAGTATAGTATAGATATCCATTTTCAATTATGTACCTACATTCAAACTCATTATGCGAAGAAATTAAAAAAATACTTAGTGGGTAACTGGTTTGGACTAATGACGTTATTTTTTCCCATTTGAATGATTCCATTGCAATAAATGTTCATAGTAGGTATGTCATCATTAGTGCAACTTCTTAAATATAAAATATTAATTTACATAAATATTATATTCAAAGAAAATTATTCAAATTTCGTTCAACGAAGCTCGCAACAGCTAATAACGAACAAATTTCGTATGCTAATCAGCATAAATTTATAAGGATATAAAACAATTCAACCCAACGGGGTTCTATAGGGGAGTACAAAATACTAGAATGATCCTCGCACAAACTTGTAACAAACGAATGAGTACATTGTTGGTGAGAACTATTCATGAATATTCAACTCGACGAGTGAGTTACTCTCAATTGGACTTCAAAATACATACGAGTATATACTGTTGGGAAATGTTTCACGGATACGATTATTTGAGTTATTTTATTTTTGCGAGTTATTATTGTAACAAATTTTTATATATTGCTAACGCTCTGCCCGCGGCTTTGCCCGCGTTTTTCGGGATAATAAGTACCCTATGTCCTATTTCAGATTATGGTCTATCTGTGTGCTTTTCATGTAAATCCTTTCAGTGGTTTATGCGTGATAGAGTGACAACATTCTCACAAACTTTCACATTTATTATATAACTAGCTGTTGCCCGCGGCTTCGCCCGCGGTAGAGATCGATTTTTGCAAATCCCGCGGGAACCCTGAACTTTTCCGGTATAAAAATTAGCCTATGTTTTAATCCAGGGTATAGGCTATCTCCATTCCAACAGCCAAATCGGTTGAGTAGTTTTCGCGTGAAGGCGTATCAACCAAACTTACATTCACATTTATAATATCAGTATGATTATAATTAGTCGGATTTGTGTGTTTTAAAGTTCCATAACGATGAACGGAACGAATGTCCGTCGATATCCGTGGATGCCCGTAGATATCCTTGGAGATTACAAGGTTTTGTACGCAGTACTTTCAGTACCTCGTGTGCGTTACCTCGATACAGTTAAAAGCGTTAGATGACGGGGACAGAATGCAGTGGAATGTTTCTCACCTGTGCAGGCCTTACCTGCTTTCGCATACAGTATGCGTTGAGTCCCAAATACGTAAACAGCCAACTTTTCTGTGGCTCTGGGAACTTAGTCCTCCGCGGACAAATGTACTTTATCTGTACAGATCATTATTTTACTAAAAATATATTCGACTTATAATAGAAATAGTGTTCGAAAATCATATGAAAATCGCCAAATGTATCCCTATCATATTTGAGTATATCCTTGAATTTATCATGATTCCCAATATCAGAACTGAAATTTGATAAAGAGGAGACAAGTCTGAAAGTATATTTCAAATAAAAAAATGTTTTGAAGAGAACCCACTTTTTTAAAGTCGGTTAATAAAAGCGCAAACTATTTACATCGAATGCGCAGAACCCTATAACTTGTATAGTAACTCCATGTACTAGTGTATTGACGCTGAAACTGTAATTAATAAATTGTATGTAAAAAATAACCGATTTTAAAATTAGGGATTACTCAACAACTAGTCGTCAGATCTCGCATAAATGTTAATGCGACAACATGAGAAGCACCAGCTTTCAAATCATCAAAATCGGGTGTACTGGGTGTACCCATTAAAAAGGTATGATGACACATAAAAATAAAACAAAAAATACAGTTGAATTTTTTGAAGTCGGTGACAAATAGAGCAACGTTGTTCTTAATTACATTTTCACTCTCAACTCTGCGAACGTTGGAATACGATAAAAACGCACGCTTATTACGCTCAAGCTTATAACAAACACTCTTATATTATGATACAATGACACGCGATTTTGTAACAGTACAATTGGATCTTCGATCGGTAACACAATTAAATTGGTTTCGTCTCCGTAACTAGATTAATTGGGATCATCGTCACAACTCAAAACTGTTTCACAGCTGGGCTAGGGTTTACTCTCATAATGTGAGGGGTAGACCCATAGGTCGCCACGCTGGCCAAGCGCTAATTGCCCGACTTCACACACCTTTGAGAACATTATAGAAATCTGGTGCGGTAGTTTCATGTTTTTTAAGTTTAGTAATAAGCACGTAACTTTGGAAAATTAGAGGAAAATAAACGTTTGATTCGTCTTCTTCGTTTGAGTGTTGAAGTAATGACGGTTAATATAATATCAAGGCAATCGACAGAAGTCATGTTAACGATTGACTTTCAACTTTCAACATTGAACTTTCAATCTCTAACCATCAACTTCCAATCTTTAACTTTTAATTTTTAATATTTTCTCTTTCGCTTTTCATTCTAAGTTTCCAATTCATTGTCTTTGATCCTTCATTCATATTTAGTATTCACCTTTATAACTGCAGAGGTATCTTTGAAGCGGTCTTGGCCGGAAGCGAGAAATCAATCCACTACTTTAATGAAGCAAAGAGCTTGAAAATGGGCATCCATTCAGGATTAGCTCTAAGGTAGTGAATTATTTATATTGGTAGTAGAGACTACTAAGTATAGTAAAGTGTTTAGTAAGAAATAATTAACGTGAGTGAGTTTCAGATCCGATAATAATGTGGGGAAGTCAAACCAGGTCAAAAGCAATCAGTCTATTAGTGATTTAGTGAGCTTTACCACCCAAGATGAATCGCTTACCATCAGGTGGGATTGAAGTCAACATATTATTAATTCATAAATGAGTTACTTATGAGTAGGTAGGCTTAAGTCAAAATTCAAGATAAATCTACATTGCAAGATTCGCACTTAGCGGGTTTTTTAAATATACTCCTAAGTTTCCCTAATTAAAGCGAGGGCGGTTAAAAGTATGTAGTAAAAAAATACTT
Organism: Thymelicus sylvestris; assembly: GCA_911387775.1. Lineage (NCBI taxonomy): Eukaryota > Metazoa > Arthropoda > Insecta > Lepidoptera > Hesperiidae > Thymelicus > Thymelicus sylvestris. The sequence goes on along the minus strand of OU426885.1, from coordinate 30,409,726 downwards.
GAATGTAGAAAACCAATTTTTTAAATATTTTAAATACGCTTTAATACATTTAACTGAGTTGGCAGTACCTACTGTCTAAGCTACAATGGATGGCCCTATTGGGACAAGAAGTTAAGTATGCTTTGTTACAGTGACAAAACGTCTAGGGACAAATTCGGAAATTCGGGATTAAAAATACTGAGCAATTAAAAACCAAATTAAAGTACTGTTTGTGTTTTCTTTTTATAGTAGCAACAAATTTTAATAGATGTAATTATGTTTCTAGTCCTAAAGCACAAACTTAAGATAGAAATTCTAAGTATGATCGTTTATTAGCTATACTTTCATATATAATTTTTAAGCCAATGTCTGCAACTTCGTTTGCAGAAATTGTATTTTCCAATACATAATGGCCAATAGTGATCTGAAAGTGGCTAAAACTTTTAGTAAAGTATTTGCAATAGATTGAACATTAAATCGTTGTTTGCTGGGACTCTCAGATATCGATATTTTCTGCTTCATTCCACACAATGCAGCACTAAACTGTTACTAAATGACAAATAACACAATTCTTAAACTATGTATGTAGTTCACCTCAGAAAGAATAACCATACAAATTATGTATTGAGGAACAATTTAATTAACTGTTAGTGACTCTGCGTTAGAATACAAGATTAAAACACAAAAATGACAAATACACGAGCTCAAAATCTTTGCATTATCTTATCGTAGTCGAAAGCACTAAAGGATTTTAAAATATTCTTACTTATTTTGTATTAAAATATTTTGCTAATTTTTATGAAATTTAACACACATCTAAACTGTGCGGTAATCGCAGGGGCGATCCTACGATGTATGTAATGTGGACTGTATAAATGTATGTATGTATGTATGAAGCAGTAGGTTGGTAGTATGTCCAATCCAATACCAAAATCAGTAAGAAAGAACCCACCAACCTTAACATCCAATGTCGCAGGATTGCGCTGCGCACGACTGCTTCTTTCTTTCACGGCACGGCCGGAGGACAGCACCATAAACGTTATGGTCTTCTTAAGATGGAAACTCCACGAACGTCGTGAATTCAACCGATCTTTTTAACGGAGTTGACGCAACTCTCGATATTTTTCCTTTTACATTAAGTGTCAATTTTGGAAGGGTTTTACTTTTTCTTTCACACCGACCAGTGTTAAAGGATTGAACATACCCCCCACCGAAATCAGTGTGATGATTTCCTAATAGTGTCGGTGTGTGAAGAATGAGTGTGTTAATAATTTGTGTTAATGAATATTTACGAAATAATTAAAAAATAAAATAAAGAAACTTGTTAGTGTTAAGTAAAAAAGTTGAGTGTATGTGCCTAATCTAAGTCCTAAACTAATAATAACCTAATTTTATATTTAGTTTGCATATGGCAATGGGCAGATTTTATTTACCGGTCTTTTATAAACCCCGGTTTGCGTACGTACAGTAACTACCCGTACGATGTTATCACATCCAGGGTGAACCTCTTCTATTCTACCAAGAGGCCACTGCAACGGTTTGGTTAAGTTAGATTTAAGAAGCACTAAATCACCCTTCTTAACATTTGGAATTGAGGTGAACCACTTTTCTCTTTGCTGTAAAGTGTGCAAATAATCATTTGACCATCGCTTCCAAAATGATTGTGATGCCTTCTGAATACATTGCCAACGTGACAATCGATTCATCTGTACATCTTCAAAATTATACTCCGGAACAGTTAATAGATTCTGTCCAATTAAAAAATGACCCGCAGTCAGAACTTCAAATTCATTAGGATTATTTGAAAGGGAGCATAATGGTCGCGAATTCATAATCGCCTCAATTTTACAAAATAAAGTACTCAACTCCTCAAAAGTCAAGGACCTATCACCTACTACACGGTAGAGATGATGTTTGGCTGATTTTATACCTGCCTCCCACAGACCACCCATGGAAGCTGCATTAGGCGGGTTCGTGCGCCATTCGACGCCTCGCGAGGATAATCCAGAAAGAATTTCATCAGAATTAGACGTAGAATTAAAATAATTAGTAACGATTTTTAAATGTTTAGCTGCCGCAATAAAGTTTTTTCCACAATCAGAATATAAGCAACTACAGAGACCGCGGCGTGCCACAAAACGATCAAATGTGGCCAGAAAACATTCGCAAGATAAATCTGAGAGCACTTCTAGGTGCACTGCTTTTGTAGAGAAACATACAAATAAACACAAATATGCCTTAGTAACCTTTGCATTTCGCCGCATACCTTCTTTTATAAAGAATGGACCACCAATATCGCAACCAACATGGTCAAACACCTTGTTGGCCTTAAGCCTAGTTGCAGGTAACGTACCCATCATAGGCTGTGTGGAGTATGGATGAAATTTAAAACAAGCCCGACATTTCGACAAAACTGAACGAATTACACTACGAGCGTTTATTATCCAGTATTTATTATTCAAAATGCCTTGCAAGGTGCGCGGCCCTACATGCATGTACAATTTATGAAAATAATCAATTATTAAATTTGTTATGTGGCACTTCTTGGGTAATAGTGCCGGATGTTTTATATTATATGGTAAATCCGACTGTTGTATTCGACCCCCCACCCTGAGGAAATTATCAGGGTCTATAAAGGGAGATAGTTTGCGAAGGGATGATACATGAGTTCCCTTTGCCAACATTTGTATTTCGGAATAAAAATAATTATTTTGAATGACTTTGATAATTAAATCATGTCCATGCTTTAACTCACAAGACTTTAGTGAACCAAATGTTCGATCAGATTTTTTACATTTTAAATTATTTATAAAACGAAGACACCACGCTGTTACGCGCTCGAGTTTACTAAAGGATGAAATATTATTAAAGGAACGTTCAAGATCATTGAAGTTATTTAAATTGTAAGAATTAAAAGTGAATGTGTCTACATTAGTTTTAAGTTCTGGAATGATATCACTTTCTTTTAAAATTAAAGTACTTCTTGGCCAACTACGCGGATCTCCAGCAAGCCATGCAGGGCCACTAAACCATTCGTCCGCTACTGCTAAAAGTTGTTCAGGCAGCGCGCCTCGAGAACAGAGGTCGGCTGCATTGTTCTCACTGTTTACATGAAACCAGCAATTGGGCGGAATCACATCAACAATCTCGCTAACACGGTTAGCCACGAACACCTTTAGCTTGTATGGCGGAGTCTGTAGCCACGACAAAACTACACTCGAGTCGCTAAAGGCAACTATTGGTAAATTAAAATCTTTAACGTTTTGTACGACAAAACGAACTAGCTTCGATAACAGCACGGCTGCCATAAGTTCAAGCCTAGGGATAGACATTAACGGCTTCAATGGAGCAACTCTAGATTTGCTCGTCAATAGTTTGACTTTGACGTTCCCATCCTTGTCAGTACTACGAAGATATATGCAAGCTGCGTAACCCAGTGATGACGCATCACAGAAACCGATTAATTGCACGTTTACAAACGAATTCACTAGAAGGTGTCGCTCAATGCGAAGTTGTGAAAGGATCGGTAATTGACCGATAAATTTATCCCATTTTTGTAACAATTCGTATGGTAAACGGTCATTCCAGCCGAGGCTCAGTTTCCAAAGATCCTGCATGATACATTTGGCAACGAAAGTACACGGCGAAATAAAACCAACCGGATCGTAAATACTAGCAAGCAGCTTAAGTACTGAACGTTTCGTTCCGTTATTATCTTTTAAATTATAATTAAATGAAAAGAAGTCGCATGAGGGCAACCATGTCAATCCTAGGACTTTTAAGGACGATGATAACGTATCATCTTGAAAATTTATTTGCGTTATTTGTTCTGATTTCATACGTGTCAGTAGCTCGGGACAGTTGCTAGCCCACTTACGTAATTCAAACCCGCCCTTTTTCAGAAGATTCATTAAGCCGTCTTGTAAGGTACAAGCTTCATCTACAGATTGACATGACCACAAAAAGTCATCGACGTAGACACCCTCTTCTAGAACTCGGGAAGCCTTACAGTCTGACCGTTCGTCTTGGGCAAGTTGAAGCAGCGTGCGAATGGCCGTGTAAGGCGCGCTACGCAGTCCGTAAGTGACCGTTTTCAACTCGTAAACTTGTACTGGGTCTGACGGTGTATCACGCCATAATATGTGTTGATAACACCTATCAGCGGGGTCGATGAGCACGGCTCGATACATCTTTGACACGTCCGCCGTAAAACATATGTCGTAGAGACGAAAGTTAATAATAATTTTTAAAATATTTGGAAGTAATTTACGGCCGGTCAAAAGGTTGTCATTTAGTGACACCCCAGTACTAGTTTTCTGTGATCCATCAAAGACCACACGCAACGGTGTTGTGGAGCTAGAAGGCCGTAACACACAGTGATGTGGTATAAAATATTTAGACGGCTCCGTACCACGATATAGCTCCATATGCCCCAGTGACTCGTACTCCTTCAGAAAATCAGAATAAGCCTTCCGGAACTCGGGTGAGTGCGCAAGTCGGCGCTCGACATGCGTGAGTCTCCTAAAGGCTATGTCATACGAATTACCTAACGGTTCGTGATTTGGCTTTAATAAAATAGGTGAAACATATCGGCCACTCTCGTCACGATAATGTTTCTCAATATATAGTTTTTCAGCGACTTCATCATCGGGATTTAAAGGAACATCGCACGGCGAGGATTCTATTTCCCAAAATCGCTTAAGAGTATCATTTAAATGATCATCAGTGGTGTACGACACCAACGTTGTAGACGCTACAACGTTCACATCCGTGACGTCATTAGTCGACGGTGTAACTAATTTACCTGTTATAATATACCCAAATATGCTGTCCAGCACGGCTGGCATATTGGGACCCATAATAATTTTCTTCCCACTATAAATATGGGGAAAAACGTCACCGCCTAAAATTAAATCAATTGGCGATTGCTTATAGAAATGAGGATCAGCTAAAAATAAATTATCATACTGTTTTATTATATGCTCAGGAATTTTAATGGTAGGTAGATCTGAAGTTACTTTCTGAAGAATAACAGCATCAATATTAAAAACAGGTTTATCAGTGTGACGCGGCCTTAAGCTACATGACGTCATGCCGTAGTTCTTAACTAAACCATCAGCTAATCCGCAAATGCTAAACGGACATTTACGTTGAGATAAACCTAAACGTTGTAAGCATGCAGCGGAAATAAAATTGGATTGTGCACCGGAATCAATTAATACGCGACATGGTTGATAGACGTTAAAGTTGTCTAAAATATAAACAATCGCGGTACCCAACAAAACCGTACTGTAACTGTTATTATTATCAGTTGAAGGGCCTCCCGACTGGGCGGGCGCGCTTGCAGGAATCGATGCATTACCGGAGTCATAAGAGGAAGCGAGAAACGTTTTCGTTACGTCCTGATGCAATAATAAGTTATGTGGTCGCTCACAAATAATGCATTTAAATTCACTCCTGCACTGTTCAACAGTATGATTAGGTTTAAGACAATTATGACATAACTTCAACTCATCAGCACGGCTGATTCGTAGCGAAGCACTCAATTTACGAAATTGAGCACAGCGATATATCATATGATTGTCTCCGCAATGCAAACAAGATAAATTATTTTTTGAGTTTGATGACGATGCATGCGCGTAGTTTTTCTGTGCATATGCACTGTTTCTAGTTCGCGCCGTAAACCTACTTACATCTGGTTGACGTTTATTTTGTACGACGTTTTGGTTGCTTGTACTAGCACCATAAGAACTAGAATGATCCAACACTTTTATTTGATTAGTTACGTAAGAAATCAATTCAGAGAATTTTGGTATCGACTTCTGATTGATACTTTGTTCAAATGACCTACGAGTGTATGGATCCAAGGCTCGTAATGCTATATGACACAGAATGTAACTATTCAAATCTTCAACATTAAGAGATTGTATAGCTTTGTATGAGTTATCAAAGGTTTCCAAGAAATTATTCAAATGAAAGGATGATTCCTTCGCAATAGGTGTAAAGTTTAACATTTTATCTAAGTAATTCCCAACTAACATACGGTTATCTTGATACCTGTCGAGTAAAGCTTGCCAAACAATGTCGTAATTATTAGCAGATATCGGAATACTTTTGACTATGTTCAAAGCGGAACCTTTGATACATGAGAGTAAATAGTGAAATTTATCTATATTAGGTATCTGAGGCTGATTATGAACCAACGAACAGAATGTCTCGTAAAAGGTATTAAAATTCTCAATATTTCCATCGAAACAAAACAACTCCAATTTTGGAAGACGTGGTCTAGATTCGATGCACGACTGTGTTTTTTCAGTTTTAACGTTCGCTAGTAATTTTGAAGAAATCAATTTTATACGGAAATACAACTCGTCAAAACTATTCAATTCCTGACTTTGAAATATGGTTTTCATACCAGCTTGTAACTGACATTTATAAATTTCAAAAATACATAATTCGAAAGATGAACGTAGCTCATCTATAACCGTGACACGCAATAGAAACATTTCACGAATATTGCTGTCAGTTACATTTAGTGACATGTCAGATAATATTTGTAATTGTTCAAAAATTCTTTGCTTTTTGTTGATTAAAACGTTTAATTCAACATCAGCTATGCACTCCTCGTACACTTCCTGAACCTTCTGACCCTTTTTAGCCATTGCAACGTGCAAACTAAATATAATATGTCAAATAAAATAAAATAATAATGAATTGCCTACTCTATGTTCGGCTCGAAGGCCACAAAAAATTGTGCGGTAATCGCAGGGGCGATCCTACGATGTATGTAATGTGGACTGTATAAATGTATGTATGTATGTATGAAGCAGTAGGTTGGTAGTATGTCCAATCCAATACCAAAATCAGTAAGAAAGAACCCACCAACCTTAACATCCAATGTCGCAGGATTGCGCTGCGCACGACTGCTTCTTTCTTTCACGGCACGGCCGGAGGACAGCACCATAAACGTTATGGTCTTCTTAAGATGGAAACTCCACGAACGTCGTGAATTCAACCGATCTTTTTAACGGAGTTGACGCAACTCTCGATATTTTTCCTTTTACATTAAGTGTCAATTTTGGAAGGGTTTTACTTTTTCTTTCACACCGACCAGTGTTAAAGGATTGAACATAAACCATGACCTGTAAATAGAATAAAGGATAATTATTATCCCGGACCGGTCAGAGTGGCGCAAGTTAGGGGAGGCATATGCCCAGCAGTGGACCTACAAAAGATAGATGGATGATGGATGGTTATCCCGGAAAACGCAGGCTATGCCATGGACAGAGTGTTAGTACAGAAAAAGCCTAAGGAATATATCTTCCCCACATCAAAGCGAGGGAGTTAGTAATCTCATAAAAAAAATATTTCCATAATTTTTCCTGGAATTTAATAACAACGACCCTTCCTTTAATTCGTGCTTATTCGACCTACATGATTTTCATACTTCCTATTTATTAACCTTGTTAGGGAAGATAACATTTAATTACGTTATTTTAAGCAGAGTAAATTTTAACGTATCTTACTAAGCTCGTAGAGGCCACATGGGTAAGACTAATTTTTTATTGTAACCCTTATTAATTCGGGGATAGAAGCTTAAAATGACAGCTGCGTACAATGTTTGCTCCAGTTTATTTTATTCGTGTTTTATTATATTTTCCTTTTTACGAGCCATTATCAAAATTTTACCAAAAAATTACCTACTTAAACGGAATGGCGTTTAACGAGGGCCGCTAAAATTATCGCTAAACATTTTTATATATCACCATACAATAAACCTTTTATATTTGAGAATTTGACTTCTCATGGGGAATCCATGAGAAGTCGAGGAATCATCAGATTTGAATTTTGATAAATGTCTCACCAATCTAGAAGTAAATAATAATAATTATTATTATTACTATTATTATTAATAATTTCTACTTTAGTTAAGATCTTTCTTTTTGTTATTTTAAGTTATAGTCATTTATTTTCTGTTAGTATTAGTTCAATTAATTTTAATAAAACTGTATGTTATCTGGAAGAAAAAAATTCTAAGAGTAGGTATATCTTTTAAAAATATAAAAAAATACAACGTGCAGGGTCAGACATTGCAGGGTTCAATCAACGTCGGTTCAATCACGTCAGTTCAATCACGTCGGTTCAATCACGTCGGTTCTTATGAATGATGAGCTAGCTATAAGCTCTTAAACCAGCCGTGAAAAGTTGTGTTTGGTAGCACTGTAAAAAAAAACCTCGATAGTTATACTCGTACGGTTATACGAATATATAATGACTAGTCTACTCGATATGTTCAAAATGGTTGAAATTAGAGATACTGCTCTTAAAAATACGTGCGATAGCTCATTCTGTTCGGAATGATGTCTAGAAAAATGTTTCGGAAGCGTTTACCAGCACGTAAAAAATTGCAAAAGTTATTGACAAAATAAAGTTGAAAAAAAAAAGTATTTTGTTTTTGGTAATCACTTCGAAACTATTAATATTTAAGAAATTTTAAAACAAGATTCTTAAAGTAGAGGAAATTTCCAAACAATGACTCGCGACTCTCGGAACTCTATCTCCATTATTTATAACTTTAATTTAACGCTGAAAATGGGTCTCCACGCTGCATTTTTAGGTTGCGCGTGCGGCGTCAAAACCGAGTTCGTCACACTCAATAATTTTTTAAGGTATTAATTATTAATTTAAAAAAATAAAAAAAATATGGTGTATTCGAAACACTTCAAAGAATTTGCTCCCGTAGGAAATTTTGCTTAAAGTTAATTTTTCAACAAGTTAGACGATTGTTAATTAACTAAATTTTCTCGAACCTCCATTTTCATTGTACATTAAAAAAAATGTTTAAGTAATTGTCCTATAAATTTTTCGCTTCGTGGAGCCTTTCTTATATACATGCTTAACGAGATCACGTCATAAAAGTTTAAAAAGTTTTAATACTTTGTGTATAATAATTTTATAAGTTGAACAAAAAATGAAAAATCCAAATAATATTATTGAAAATATTTTTTTCTCAATTTATTATTACATAATCGTTTTGGCATTCATAAAAGACATTTAATGACTTGAAAAAAAAAAATTCCCTCATTTTTTTATAATTTTTTTTTATAAACAAATAGACTATTTCAATGCTTTCAAGAAAAAATTTCTTAATATCTTATTCTTTACAAAACATTATGATTTTTGAAAAAAAAATTTTTTTCTTAATAATGATATTTAATTGTTTATAATTGTTTTTTAATATTTCTATTGTTTGAATAATTAGTTAATAATTTTTTTTTCTTAAAAATTATAATTAACCATCTTTAATAGAAATGTAAAAAAATATTTTTTTTTTATCAACAATTTCATTGTTTTTTAACTTAACAATTTTTTATAAACAAATTCTCAACTTTTTTATATATTTTTTCTGAAACACCTAAAAATAAAAAAAACAACGATGTATAACAAAGTACAGATAAAAACATTTTTAAATTTTTTAATTTCGATTCGATAAAAAAACGAAAAAATTGTTTGTTCAACTTATAAAATTATTATACACAAAGTATTAAAACTTTTTAAACTTTTATGACGTGATCTCGTTAAGCATGTATATAAGAAGGGCTCCACGAAGCGAAAAATTTATAGGACAATTACTTAAACATTTTTTTTAATGTACAATGAAAATGGAAGTTCGAGAAAATTTAGTTAATTAACAATCGTCTAACTTGTTGAAAAATTAACTTTAAGCAAAATTTCCTACGGGAGCAAATTCTTTGAAGTGTTTCGAATACACCATATTTTTTTTATTTTTTTAAATTAATAATTAATACCTTAAAAAATTATTGAGTGTGACGAACTCGGTTTTGACGCCGCACGCGCAACCTAAAAATGCAGCGTGGAGACCCATTTTCAGCGTTAAATTAAAGTTATAAATAATGGAGATAGAGTTCCGAGAGTCGCGAGTCATTGTTTGGAAATTTCCTCTACTTTAAGAATCTTGTTTTAAAATTTCTTAAATATTAATAGTTTCGAAGTGATTACCAAAAACAAAATACTTTTTTTTTTCAACTTTATTTTGTCAATAACTTTTGCAATTTTTTACGTGCTGGTAAACGCTTCCGAAACATTTTTCTAGACATCATTCCGAACAGAATGAGCTATCGCACGTATTTTTAAGAGCAGTATCTCTAATTTCAACCATTTTGAACTTATCGAGTAGACTAGACATGTAATACGCAGATATCCATTCCATTCGATACATTAATAAAAAATATTTATTTTTACTTAGGTCTAGTGGAAACTTGGCGTGTGCTACTACGCAAAAAAAATGTATGGAAAAAGTCGAAAATCGGAAATATGCCTAATGCATGGTTTTGGTGTTCTCAAAACATCTTGGGACATATTGGTTGGATGGTTTGTTTCATAGTCTATAAAGGACATCCGTACAAACATTTTTTGTTTTATAATTATATATATAGATCAGCAGGCAGAGCGCCCGCGGCTTTGCCCGCATTTTCCGGGATAACAGGTACAATTTACACCGTCATATTATGCTAATAATCAGGGGCGTAGCTACCGGCGTATCACCCGTATCAATTATACGGGGCCCCCAGCCCAGCCCCCAGTGGCCTACGACCGCTACAGTTGGCACTCCTTTTCTTAAGGGGGCCCTACAACAAATATTGATATGGGGCCTCCGTAGGGCTAGCTACGCCACTGCTAATAATGAACCACATTCATTATTCAAAGACGTTCCAGGAAATGGTAAAAACATTAATGAACATGTTTCTTGCTGTATTTAAGTAATGAGTGAAATAATGAGATATTGTGCGGTTTTCTTAATTGGGTAGATATCTATTGTAGGCTAATGAACAAAGATCTTAACATATTTTGCTTTTCTTAGTTGTTTTCTGAACGCCAGGGGCGTTGAAGCCTCTCCTCCTTCTTAACTCTGTATGCTTTGTTCATATTCATTTCATTAAATAGGGCCTGTTTTTGTTATGAGATAGGGGGAAGATTTTTAAGGACAGTTTGAAAAGTACCAGCTCGCAAGCAAGTTCATCAAATTAATTTAAAGCCTGGCCTCGGAATTTTTAGATATATTGTGATAGTGTTTTATTTCTACATTGTAAACGACGTCAAAAAGTGATGTTTTCTGTTCGGCATTTTTAAACGATTTTATTTAGCTTACTCAGTTTGTGTTATCAAATCTTGCAAGCCTTATTTAGGCCTTATAGATTATATCTACTTCTGTAATAATTTGTTTGGAATTAGGGTTAGTATAATTATTATTGATAATTATTCGTAACGTGCGCGTCAGACATTAATTTATCACTTTATAATATTATTATCACTTCGAAAAAAGTCACACCTATGTTTCTATAGAATTTTTTAGTAAACACCCTGAACAAAATGTTACATAATGTTTTGTATCTTTAAACGAGTTACTGAAGACATAATTGCTGATTCTCCCTCCTTGGCATCGCTCCAATTCACTTCGAATTCGAAGCTAATTGCAAGTGTAATTTCTTATTTCTTAATTATGACTTCTAGACGCTTCACAGGCCCTATTGATGCTTATAACGCATAACTGAAATAATTTCGTAGAACACTTTCTTTGATACGCTATTTCAAGACTATTAATTTTATTTGATACAGTATTACACTAGTACATAGGTACTAACTAACCGTATACGATCATGAATCTTTTTTTGAATTGAAGACAAGTTGGATTTGCATGTTTCAATTTTATTTACTTTAATACTTTCCATAATTGTATATTTTTGACTATATAATTATGTACTTTTCATACCATCAAAACATTTCGGTATCATGACAATCCTGGAATTCATGGCCTTTGAAGTCATCCTAGTATGCGACATGGGATTAGGGTCATTATTGCACTGTACTATTAAACCGTATAATGAATTAATATAATTCTTAATAATTTGTATCAGCAATACACTGAGTATGTCACAATAATCTTGGTACTAATTGCGCTATAGTAGGAATAATCCAACAATATTACTGTGGCGGAATGTCATTAGGAATACGTGAGGGAAGTACGATTAATATTACGATGACTGATGGGAGTTAAATTATTGTGTATGTTATCCATCAAGCTTGTAAGGATTGAATTACATAAATTACTGGGGTAAACTGAGGTAAACTGAGCTACCTAACTTGCTGCGTTCAATAATTGGCCACTTATAATACAATTCCATAATACAACAATTTGTGTTATTATATACGTCACAAATGGATACTAGTGATGTTAGCCCCTAAAAGGATTTCCATTAATAACATCAACAAAAAAAATTATGATTGGCTAGTAACTGGTAAAAAGGGAGTATTTTCAATATCATATTTTTGTATAGCGGTGTTTTATTTGTACATTTTTTTATACAGGGTGTCCCGTAAGTAGTGGATCAACCGAAGGTGACAGATAGCTTGAAGGTTGATCTATCATATGTCAAAAAATTTCTTCAGTAAAAGTGTCACCGTTTTCGAGATATTGACCATTTTATAAAATTTCGAAAATTCGGCTCCTTTACCCTACTTTTTCCTGTTGAGTCCACAAATGAGCAGATATTTTGATTTATTTTTTCTTAGAGCTCTCAGATAGTTGCTTCATAATTATCAGTATGTAATGTTGTTGAAATTATTAGGGAACACTGAGAAAATAGCGTCTACTTTACATATTTTTGTTTTTGATTTTCTTCGACGCAACTTTGATGCGAGATGGTTGAAAAAAAATGTACTGGGCAAGTGTGCCCCAGTTTTACTTTACTTTAAAAACTTGCCTGTTAAATGCAGATTTTAAAAAGGTACAATGCAGGCTACTTTGATAGGGAAAATTTTCAAGTAAAAGCCATTTCAGTATCAAAGGGGTGAATTTGAATCAAAAGTTATTTTATTGTTTACTGTTATGGGATGAAGTTTTTCAATGGTTTTTGCTTAATATTACGTTACGATAAATGAATGCTCTGATAAATGTTTAAAATAATGATTATTTTCCGATATTCCAACCTTATAAGGAAATTAAAATATTACCTCAGAATTACTTGAAAAATATTGTTTAATTCAAAAATAATGCTATTATTTACTGTTTTTTAATACTAGATGATCAGCAAGCCTTTTCAGTTATTGCTTTAAGATTATTTTTGTATGATAAAATAAATAAAAATAAAAATTTTACTTACATTTTTTTATTCTTTTTTTTTTTTGTTGAATATTCATACAAAATAATCTTAAAGCAATAATTAACAAGGCTTCCTGATCATGTATTATTTAAAAAAACAGTAAATAATAGCATTATTTTTTAAATAAACAATATTTTTCAAGTAATTCTTAGGTAATTTGTAATTTCTTTATAAGTTTGGAATATCGGAAAATAATCATTATTTTAAACATTTATTAGAGCATTAATTTAATGTAACGTAATATTAAGCAAAAACCATTGAAAAACTTCATCCCGTAACAGTAAACAATAAAATAACTTTTGATTCAAATTCACCCCTTTGATACTGAAATGGCTTTTACTTGAAAATTTTCACTATCAAAGTAGCATGTTTTGTACCTTTTTAAAATCTGCATTTAAGAGGCAAGTTTTTAAAATACTGGGGCACACTTGCCCAGTACATTTTTTTTGCAACCACCTCGCATCAAAGTTGCGTCGAAGAAAATCAAAAACAAAAATATGTAAAGTAGACGCTATTTTCTCAGTGTTCCCTAATAATTTCAACAACATTACATACTGATAATTATAAAGCAACTATCTGAGAGCTCTAAGAAAAAAAATTATCAAAATATCTGCTCATTTGTGGAATCAACAGGAAAAAGTAGGGTAAAGGAGCCGAATTTTCTAAATTTTACAAAATGGTCAATATCTCGAAAACGGTGACACTTTTACTAAGATAATTTTTTGACATATGATAGGTCAACCTTCAAGCTATCTGCCACCTTCGGTTGATTCGCTACTTACGGGACACCCTGTATACCTACGTAAATAAGAGAATATTAGGTACCCCTTTACACGCAGAACTTAGCTTTTGCTATGACATAAGTTTACAAAAATCTTTCACTTATATAAAGAATACAGGGTTAAGTCAACTTTGAACCCTTCTCGCAATTGTTATAGTTTTTAAAAAATATTACCTACAAGTAATCACATAGTAATAATATAGTACCTGGATGTCCGAGCTTTGCTTGTCCTTTTTTTCGGAAAATCGTGTTTTTTGGAAATTATATTTAGATACGAATTACATACTAATGAAATATGGATAATATTTTTCGATCTTACCGACATAATAATAAAAAATTTGTATTCGTTACTTAAATAAAAAATCACAAAAAAGGAAGTTGAAAAAAAAGGAAAAAAATAAACGTGTCTCCGGACTCGAACTATTAAAAGCTTGTTGTGGTGGCGAAATTCACCTTCGTATTCTAATGATATTGTAACAGTTATTTATTATATATATGTCTATGACGGCGAGCGACCTCTTTGGTCTGTCATACGAGAAGTCATGAAGAAAAACCAAATGTTTAGAATTAGGAATGTGTCAATCTATTGAGAATAATATGTGTGGGACATTCTATGGGATTCCAATAGTGATCACGGAGTTGTACAGATTGTTATTGATGTTAATGTTAGGAGAACTGGAAATATAATATCATGGAGCAAAGTAAAAGGAATATTATTGAATAACCAACACCGTAGAATACCCCTTCTGCTTCATCAGAAGCGGCCCTATCCACGCCATGGTACAGCAGCCATCCAGTAATTATAAATTTGATGATAGAACGTGGAATATGGAACAAATGTTACTGTTTTGCCGGAGTAATAATCGGTGTTGGAAGAACTGAGGCGCCCAAAACATCGGAAAAGTCGGAAAATAAATGAGGAATGACACTAGCTCGGATGACATTTGAAGAAAATTTTGCAATGAGAAATGAAACAATCCAAAGCGCGATGAAGCGAGAATCATGGAAGTTTATAATACGATCAACGTGGAAAATGCAAAACCATTGCGGAATAAGATGTGCAGACTTGAGATGCACACTGTTTGCGTCTGGGTTTGAGTACCTACACAACACGAGGTCGAGTTGATGGTCACGATGGCCGAAGGAGTACGGATT
Organism: Thymelicus sylvestris; assembly: GCA_911387775.1. Classification (NCBI taxonomy): domain Eukaryota; kingdom Metazoa; phylum Arthropoda; class Insecta; order Lepidoptera; family Hesperiidae; genus Thymelicus; species Thymelicus sylvestris. The sequence goes on along the minus strand of OU426885.1, from coordinate 30,394,630 downwards.
GCAGATAAGTAGGTTTGAAATGTAAATTGTGACATCGTACGTGTGAAAATAACTTGCCTTGTGTTTTTCAGTTGTGGAAAACGATATAACGACGTGCCATCACAAAACAAGCGAACCAGCATTCAAGGGGTGGCAGTCCAGGTGACGGCAGAATGAATGCGGCCGGGAGAAAGCGACGTGCTGATGTATTCGGTGTACAACCATCTTCACGCGTACCTTCATTTAGAAAGGTGATTTTGTAAATTTGCTAAATGATAAAGAAACGTTTGAGAGCTGTCATTACTGTCTTGAGTGATAGAAATAATAGTGAGCTTTTGCAAATGTTGAATTGAGTTTCCAAATGAAAAAGATATTTAAGGGTCCGTATAATGTGGTTGAAGTTTTCATGAATGCCTGTAGGTCATGTACCAGTCAACGCGGATATTAACTGTGATAAGAAGCAATTTGTGTTGAATTGGGTTGGAGATGAGAACTTGAGTAAGAAACTTGTTGTGGTGAAATGACGTTGAATGAATAGAAGGGGAGTGTAATCAGGCTTCTTAGTAGCGGTGCACTCCTGTGGTTTAAGAGACTTACTCAAGATTTGTTGTTGTTGTTACGTTGGAAAATTGAATGAAACGACTGTGGTACATGGCTTAAGGTATAACATCATTAACTTGTAAATTATTGCCCCGTCGAGGTCAGGAACGGCCGAGCGAACAAGTACTGCCGTAAGATATTTCCTTGCAGAGTAACGAAACGTGAGACCGTGTCGGTGTGCAGCCACAGCAGAAGTAAAGGCGTTCGGTGGAGTCCATGACGAGCACCCAGCGAACAAAGGGGTCCACTGGAGACATGGGAGCGGAAGCGCTCGAGGACGAGCGCACGTCAGGATAGCCGTGACGGCGAGCGACCTCTTTGGTCTGTCATACGAGAAGTCATGAAGAAAAACCAAATGTTTAGAATTAGGAATGTGTCAATCTATTGAGAATAATATGTGTGGGACATTCTATTAGATTCCAATAGTGATCACGGAGTTGTACAGATTGTTATTGATGTTAATGTTAGGAGAACTGGAAATATAATATCATGGAGCAAAGTAAAAGGAATATTATTGAATAACCAACACCGTAGAATACCCCTTCTGCTTCATATATATACATATATACAAGAATTGCTCGTTTAAAAGTATTAAATTATATACTTACCTCAATAAGTCTCGGCCTTTTTATAACGCCATTGAGCGATATAAACTTACCTGAAAAGAAAAACAAATATTTTTAATGAAGCAATTTTTTTTAAATAAAACCTTTTATTGGCTTTTCAATTTCTTCGTTAGGTAGTTGTACTTGAACGACCTTATTCTTTTTACAAAACTCCATCTTAGACTTCATCGCCACTAACCATCAGCTGGGATTGTTGTCAAGCACTAACTTAATTCGTGTAAAAAAATGTTTATGATAGAAAAACAACTATTATTGCTACACTAATATTGCCAGCTAGCATTGAATATCAAATAAAAAATAATTTATGTTCTATGTTACAGTTGCCATAAGGTTTGTGTAGCAACAGAATTCACAGGATTATAAAAATCTATATCGTTATAAAACATCCACGACAATTTACAGATAAAGTAGATTATTCATTTTTATTACTTTAGTAGAAAAGGCTACCAATTAACTTCTTTGCTACTTTCGTCGTAACAACGAAAACAAAAGTCCGTTCATCTAGAAACTTAGTAAAAGGCTTAGTAAAGTAAAATTAGCTCGAACAAATTTGTTAGGCTGCCTCAAATTGAATTACTGGACTGTGAGAAAACTTTGTACTTAGTTGTGACAGAATGACAGAGTAAAACGATTAATATTTAAACAAAAAATAACACTAGGTATAGTCTTTTATCTTTTGTAATTAACGCTTTATAATAATGTATTACTTTTTTCATTATTTGTCATCTAAACCCTACAAAAATCATGTTCATTTCTATTCTTTATAGTCCAACTGTCCCATGCCTGTATCGGTTAATTTCCTAAAAGACTAAACCGATTTTAATTATGTTTTCATTTATGTTTTTCAGTGAGCTTCGGGCAACATCTACATTTGTTTTATGACATTGTAATTTTAGTATCCTAAGTTCCCCGAAACGAAGCGATTGCAAATGACCTGATAAAATGATACATAAAATTCATATCAAAGTACCATAAAAATTAATGACAATTATAAATGTCGAATGTAATGTAACACTGATATTTTTTCTTTTCTTTTCATTCTTCAATGCTGCCTCTACGAAGTGTGTAATAATCTATGGTTGCTCCTAAACTACCCACTCCTGTCGATTCGGGAATGTTTGTGTTATTTTTGTAGCTTTCTGTAATATAATGCATCCTTCCGTTGAGTTGAGTTATTGTTTGACCTAAAAGTCCTTATGATAATTTAGCCGTATTAGCCGTATTGGGGCGGCTTAGAATACTAACCCCAATCCCACGCCGGATGGGTGTCGTAAAAGGCGAGTAAATCCGGCCCGCTGGTGGTAGGGCCCCTCGAGGGATATATTGGTAATATTGATTTTAATTGTTAATTAATACCATTTTTACTATTATTATTTCTCCATGGGGTTCGCCTGGATAGCTACCACCCTCGAGCATGAGTCAGCCGCCAAACGACTCGTCGTGTTCCGGCTGGGGGCTTGAGAGCCAGTTCTTTCTTTTTCTTCTCTCTTTATTGGCCGGCAACGCATCAGTGATGCCTTTGGTGTTGCTGATGTTCATGGGCGACGATAGCCACTTACCATCAGGTGGATCGTCAGCTCGTTTGCCGGCTATATCCAAATTAAAATATAAAAAAATTACACAACAACAACAATTGCTCAGATTTCGCCAAAAATGAGCGAGTAACAATATTACGCTTCACTGTAACAATATTACGCTTCACTGTAACAAAATTACGCTTCACTGTAACAAAATTATGCTTAACTGTAACAATATTACTGGAGGAACGCTGGAAATCACCCATTCCCATTGTAATCGTGACTTCTGAATAAGAAGTATGTAAATACACTCGAAAACATAATCCACCTTTAGACGCATTCGGGTAGAAACATTGCTTTAGTAAAATACTAAGTTGCATAAAAAATAAGCCAATCCATCAACTACTTTTTGAGTTTTGTGGCCACAAACATACAGAAGTTGAATTTTTATACAACTAAATGAGATTCAATGATTATTATATTTTTTATTTTTTTTAGCCGGCAACGCATCTGTGCTGCCTTTGGCATGACTGATATCTGCCGGATTTTCCCACATTTTTATCTTTTTCTTTATTTAATCTTTTTTTAATATCCGTTTTATCTAAGAAAGCAAAGTAAGAGCCAATATTTTCTTTGCATCCGCAGTAACGCTGATCTCATAAATCTCCTAATACCGTTCAATTTCCTGTTCCAATTTAAGACCTGCTATATTTCGTTTTTCTTTAATAAAAACAAAGAACCAAGTAACTTTTGTTGCTAACTGTACGTGACTTAATAACACTGAATAGCAAAAAACGTGAATAATATCATGTTCTTGACTGTAAATTTTATTGTATTTCATAGCAATAATAAAACTGAAATGGAAATGTTTCTTGAAAATTTTAAGAATACGACGTAACTTCGAGAAAAGTTAGTAGTGCCGTTCATCTTGATACTTCAGTGCCACGATATGATTTTCACAACCCAGTAGGAGATGAATTTACGTTTGTTGCAATCGTGTTGTTTGACCTCGTAAACTGCGAGCGCAGGTAGGAGCGGATAAGTGAATTTCATGAACAATTTCGTGAACCAAGAACTTTTGAACACAATACATCTAGACGGCTAGCTTCGAAGAGGTACCTGAAGACGGGTCACGTGACATTGGATGAATATCTGTCGAAGTTGCACACCAACACCCAATGTCATCCTTAGGTCAACGTCAATCAGGCCTAATTCGACCAATCGAAATTGTTCATGTAATGTCACGTGATCTGTTTTCGGGTAACTTTAACGCTTCAAAGCTTGCCGTCCAGATGTATAATTATAAAGTTCTTGCGTACAACGAAGGACATGCCACTGATTTCGGCTTTTATCGTTCGAAAGCTGTTGTCAAACATTTGAAGGTCATCAGAGGGCATAAAAACTGTTAAGAGTTTGGTTTAACCTCTCTGACAATCCGTACTGGAAACCAAAGGAGTAGGTAGACCTAGTCTCAATGCAATAAGTTGAATCCAGTCAAATGTAAAACAAAAATAAACCCTTGTGATTACCGCCACAAAATCTCAAATGCAATTTGTTCGAAATAACATAGACATTTCGCTCCTTGTACATGTACATTCCAAGCCAATTCTTCTGTCCCTGTCACTGATGCAATTTACGGGTGTCACTTTCAAGTAGAGCGGGTGAGCGGGCTCATGTTTCAACAATTTTTCACCGTAAATGGGTTGAATCGGGATATAGCGCTCAGCGACTGGAATAAGTATTGAGAATGATGGTGCATGTCCGTAGTGTGAAGTAGGTGAAATGTGGTGAAACAAGCGAAAAGATGACAAATAAATAATCTGAGCTTGATTGTTTATTTTATGACGCTATTTCGAAAAAAGCATCGGACTGCACACAAAATTCAAGCAAGATGATTTTTTTTATTTCATTCTTATCGCAAATTACAACCATCATCGGATACAAAAGACATTCATAATAATAATAATAAATTATATACGCTTACAAACTCATAAGCGTTTACTATTTATTTTATTATTATTATAAACACTATTATAAACACTATTATAAACAGCGTGTAATGTAATGCATAATGCTGAAAGCATTATATCTGTCAGTTAATTTTTGGACAATGGATAAGTGAAGACCGTAGGCGGTTCTAAAATAAAAAAAAGTTTAAACAAATAGATACAACCAAATCAATGGTAATTGCGAAAATAAGATTGTTTTGTTGTGTTGCCAATACATCAGGTGGATTGTCAGAAATAAAACGAAATTGCGTAAACATCATAAAGCTTCGTGATCACGTATCAGGTGTCACACATCGCAAAGCATTAATTTATATTATAATGGGTTTAATGTCGAAATAAGTAATGCTATTTAAATAAAGCCTGCACACCATAATTATAAATAAGCTTCGACGATTCGCTTATCTGCCGCAGCGTCAATCCCAAATTGGAGTAACATGTAAATGTAATGCATTCAAAACGAAAATCAAGTGTCTTTTACGAATTAAAATGCAAATTAAATACTTGTTGGAATTTTGAATATTTCACTGTGCTATAATCTTTAAATCTATAACCTGTAAAATGCAATAAAATTGTAATTGATCAATATCGAAAGGATAAGAGCAAATACTTATAATTCAGCTTGCAAGATTAAATCTTGCATATAAATTATATTGCATAAATACTATCTTATGAACAAGTAATAAATAAATAAATAAAATAAAACTCCAACTAAATATTGTTAACATAATATAATAATATGCATTATACTTATAACAGATACAATTGTTGGTAGAAATTTAAAGCACTTTAAAAGCTTCATGCGTAAGAGTATCGTATCTTCCTAAGATACGACGTATTCGCTGTTCCGAATCAAATTCATAATAACTTTATAAAACTCCTACAAAACTGTACATTAAACTAGGAACATTTCAAATTATAAGTTCAAATTCAGAACTCAAACGTTCCAAAAATGAAGTTTCTAGTCTGAGTTACGACTTTTTTTCTTGGTACAGCTCGATGTTTGAGGCACATTATGGACGCTTATCAACGTCCATTTACTTCATATATTCGGGTCAATTCTCTCTAGTCCTGCCACGATGTTCTGATAGAAGGATGACAAGCTGCAAATAGCGGCAACTGGGAGCGCTATAGAACGGATTTTATCACAAAGATTACTTGCTTTAATCACACAGTTGCACCTGTGAATAAAGGCATACCTGGTCTACTCGATATAACGTCATATCGTCACACATTTAAACGGTTTTACTATTTTTATCTTGTTGCATAATAACTATCACCAAAAATACTCATTTTTCTTAAATTTTATTAAAAGAGATTATTATTTAAAAATAAATTAAAGAATTCACGCATCACTAGTAAAGGAGTAAGAGGAGACCTTTGTGGCAAAAAAGGCATAATTTACGGAATTCTTCAAAACTGTGCTAATTATTCCAAACTCGAGGAAGTTTGTAATAATGAATTCAACTCTCTACTTCGGGGTTCCATCATTAGACTATCTTCGAATTGATTTAAATTTTCTCTAAAGATATTGTATGTGCAAAATTTTATCAGCAAAGCTGGAAAAGCTTTCACAGTATTTAAATCAATACGAGGCAAAGCTATAACAAATGTTTTATTAATTTTGTACGGCGTAACTCTCACACCTAATATTTGGTCGAGTGCAGGCTCGAAGGACCAAAATGAGTGTACGGCGTAACTCGTACAATCAGGAGGATGGTGAGTGCAGGAGCAGCTTGGCCGCCGTGAGTGTATCCGCGGGAGGTTCGGGAGTAAAACTCGTGACCGAGCTGTCTCGAGATGTTTATTACACTAATTTGAGTTGTTAGTTGACATGGGTTTTATTGATGTCAGACGCGTGCTAAGTCACGCCATGTACGTGTTCACGGACTCGCACGCCCAGGTATATAACTACGTGCTTGGTACAAGGACGCTGAGCCAAGCACAATGTACGAATACTCGTACAATTTTTTTATTTCGCACAAAATAAAATGATATCTTTATTTGCGTAAGGTTACAAAGAACAAAACAATTTAAGAAAACAAACAGTAGGCTTCACAACGTCGGATATGAATTTATTCTAAATTCAAATCAGATGAACAAGGAAGGTAATAAGAAAGCTAGAAAGTAAACAAATAAGGGTAAATAAAAGGCAATAATTTGAAAAGGAAGGCTCGTCGGAACATTTCACCCAAACGGTCTTAATATAAGCGCTCTTTGTTTTATGAACTACGTCGTCACTGTCGCCAACTCGCCACGTTGAAAAATGTGGACTGAGCTTTGGTTTATTGGACCATAAGTGAGACGTTCTTACCCAGTTAAATATTAGTCAACATATAAAGTGAAAAAATAAATTAATTCATGGTAAAGGTAAAGGTAAACAAATATATAAACAACACTATGTGATTTAAAGAATAAAGTTACTTTATTGAAATCTGTGGTTATGAAATCGGCAATCTGTCAAAACTGATATACTTACAAGAAAAATTGGCACAGCATAATTATACATAGTTAAATTTTCATACCGCCCAAAAGCCACCAAAATGGCTTAAAGATTGTTATCATAACTGAGATGGATGACTTTACGTGCCCTCCAAAGTACGGAAGCCTAATTAAATCTTCCTTTAAAACTTAATATCGCAAACGATTCTATTTTGCCAACAGAAACAAACATAAAAGACAGAACTCAAAATTATACTTGACCTTTCAATTTCACAAGTATATGTAGTTTATTTATACATATAGCAAACTACTATAATCTAAATTTTACTAACAAAAAATAACCGACTTCAAAGTCTCAAAAACTACTTGTCAGATCTCGTTCTAATTTATGTGGGACCACAAGACAAGCGCCTGCTTTCGATTAAAAAAAGAATCATCAAAATTGGTTCGCCCAGTCCAAAGTTCTGAGGTAACAAACATAAAAAAAGCAAATACAGTCGAATTGAGAACCTCCTCCCTTTTTTGAAGTCGGTTAAAAAGTTCTACACTAATAACTCTATTGTTTGTGAGTTTCCAAGCCAATGATTGCTTTCCACTTCGCTACACTGATGCAATTTGTGGATTCGAAGTTCGACTTGAATCAAATGTGAAGCGGACTGCACCTCAAAATGTTTTACGGAGGTAGGTCGCATTGGAGAGCCTTGATAATTTAAAAAAAGAAAGAATTAGATGAGAGTGAAAGAATGAAAGAGCAAAAGGCATTCACATGATTAAAAAACTTTTGGCAGTTGTTAGATAAGTAGCTTATTTAAATAATCTGGAATTTCAGCCCAGGAAGTTGCCTGTGTTTTCCGGGATATGTTATATCATGTATCTTATTCCAGATCATGGTCTATCTGTGTGCTAAATTTCATGAAAATCTGTTCAGTAATTTTTGTGTGAAAGAGTAACAAACATCCATACAAACATTCACACTTATAATAATATAGTAGGACGGATTTATTGCACTATATTATCCCTATCCTATACATACTATAAAGATGTTTACCTAAGTGTGACGTCATACTGCTCTAAGATTTTCTCATCGAAGAGACGTATCAAATTTCATGACATCAATGAGCTAATGGAATTTCTCTGTAGGGCAAATAAAAAATAGATGTAATGGAAGGCGAAAACTACAGTAATTTACTATTATTAGCTTTGGTTATTGTTAGTTATTTCAAAATGTCACATTTGGATATCAAGATTTTTTTACTGAAGCGAAAAATGCTATAATGATACCTTGGCACAACGTTTCTATCTATCTATCTAACAGCCTTTTAAAGTCCACTGCTGGACATAGGCCTCCCCTAATTGGCGCCACTCCGACCGGTCCTGGGCCCTCTGAATCCAGCGGCTTCCCGCCGTCTTCTTTAGGTCATCAGTCCACCTGGTCGGGGGGCGACCAGTGCTCCTTTTTCCGAGACGCGGCCGCCATTCGAGGAATTCATTACTTATGGAGCTCACAATTCGAATTTTAAAACTAGCGAAGGTCGGCTTGGCTTCGCTGGTTAAGTTTCCGTAGCAATCTCTTATCCCCTCCCCCATGGTAACGTAAACATTTTTCAATTATGAATGCATTTTTTTATATTATTATAATAACTACCGATGACGTAATCATCATCTAGACTCCCCTACCCCCCATGTCATCCAAAATAAGCAAAACAAAGACCCCCCCACCCCCCCATAGTGCTTACGTAATACTTGAACGGCCCCTAAAACAAAAGCATGAACCAGTATGGAGCAAGCCACCGGAGTCGAGCGGCAGACGCGACAAATAGTGCAGAAACCAAATGATTAGTTGTTTTCGGCAGGAAAAAATTTACACTGAAACTTTTATTGCCAAAATACTAGCTATTTGGAAGTCTGACCACTCACAGCATTAATATTAACATATTGTAGTGAAGAGATTGTGGGAAGAAATAAAAATAATTCCTATTTAAATCGCTTTGTTCTCACTAATTCGATTCGTCATTATAGTTCTATCCTAGAACTAGTAAGAATTTTTTTTCGTTTGTTCTATCGTGGAACTAATTAATGAATTTAAAAATAATTCTACACAAAAGGGTGGTGTGACTGAATCATCCTTTCATTTTCATATCATGTACTCTACAATATCTTCCAAATATTTTGTCTAACCAAAAAACGATTATTTTCTAAGCAATATTGAGATTACTTTGATGAAAACATTTCCCCCCGCCACCCCGCTCGCCGCGCCGCCCGCCGCGCCGCCCGCCGCGCCGCCCGCCGCGCTGCGTCGCCCACGCCGTTCGCGCCGCTCGACCCCGTGGCCAGGCCGCCCGCCCGTAAGAATTCCGTTTCGACTTCGGAACCCTTATAAAAATCACAAATGATCCGTCATCGATACATTAAGGTACCTGCCACTATCCTCGACACACTCAATAATTTATTTATTTAAAAGCAAATATAGCGTGCGTTCGGCTTCCAATCCAAGGCTGTGTTTTAAGTCATTATTCTATTATCTCATATATTATGTAGTAAATGGTTAAGTTCGAAGGTTACTCGTCAATATAACTGAAGTAAACACGATTACTGAAGTATACATGATGTGTTATCCCACTAATATTATAAATGCAAAAGTTAGTGAGGATGATTGGATGTTTGGGTAAACATGGTGAAACTTTGCACCCAGACGTACCATGTCCAGACTTAAAAATAAGATTTTATTCCGTTTACACATGCCTGTGGGATGATTTGAACTATTTACATTATATCTACAATATACATATTCAAGGTAATCGCATTAAACAACCATAAATATCTCACTAGGGATATCAACAAACACACGGTCATGTTATAATGTAACTTAACCCCCAACTACATTTAATCCAGACTACACCTACTAATACGTCTTTTTTTTTTTTTAACGCTTCACACTCATAGCCCCACACTAGGATTCCCTGTGTCGTGGGTGCCATGGACAACACACTAGACAAGGACATTCACACCCAGACCGAGAACAGAAATTCAAAGTCATCATTCAAATTTCCGCCTCGCTGGGAATCGAACCCAGGACCCATGGTGTGGCGATCCGGCATGGTAACCATTGCGCCACACGGGTAAACACCACACGGGTCTTTATCTTTGTAGCAGACATAATAATATAATTAAAAAATTATTGAACTTTTCTAATCATTAGGTACAAGGTTTTTGCCGTATTGGGGCGGCTTAGAATACTAACCCCAATCCCACGCCGGATGGGTGTCGTAAAAGGCGACTGAATCCGGCCCGCTGGTGGTAGGGCCCCTCGAGGGATTTTATTAGTAATATTGATTTTAATTATTAATTAACACCATTATTACTATTATTATTTCTCCATGGGGTTCGCCTGGATAGCTAACACCCTCGAGCATGAGTCAGCCGCCAAACGACTCGTCGTGTTCCGGCTGGGGGCTTGAGAGCCAGTTCTTTCTTTCTTTTTCTTCTCTCTTTCTTGGCCGGCAACGCGTCAGTGATGCCTTTGGTGTTGCTGATGTCCATGGGCGACGATAGCCACTTACCATCAGGTGGATAGTCAGCTCGTTTGCCGGCTATTTCCATAAAAAAGGTCCTTATTTCGATCAAAACAATATAACTATGTAATACTACTGCCCTCACTTTGCTTTGGTAATATTTCCCGTTTTCGTGACATTTTTGATTGACACTCCGCTCCTGTTGGTCGTAGCGTGATGGTCTGATATAGCCTATAGCCTTCCTCGATAAATGGACTATCCAACACAAAAACATTGTTTCAATTCTAACCACTTCTTCCTGAGATTAGCACGTTGAACCAAATCAACTCTTTCTGTTTAGATACATACATGAAAATGCATTCTATATAGTGAATCGCCAACGTTGGATGTTAGCAGAAAGAGCCACAACTAGTCATAATTAAACAAAAACGCACTCCATCTTTGTCTGAAAACTTTAAACAAACAGCGCTACTGTAGAAAGCTAACCCTCTCACTATTCTCTAGTTAAAAGCTTAGCGTTCACGTAACTGTTGGATGAATGAAGAAGTTTCTAGAAGTTTCCACAAAGGAAGACGACCGACTTAACTGTGAATGAGTCTACCTGTTATCTACTTTAGAGTGAAGGTTTACATATACCGCAACAAGGTTTACATATACAGAGGAAACAGTTGATTTTCGTGGAATTTCAACTCTTTAATAGCCTATGCCATTGCTCGAGTCTCTCTTTATAAATGGCGAATTTTAGGGCATACATACCATATTGCTTCAATTTATTGAAATATTTTATTTTTTTAAATTAATAATTTTATTAATACCTTAAAAATTATTGAGTGTGACGACCTCGGTTTTGACGCCGCACGCGCAACCTAAATATGCCGCGTGGAGACCCATTTTCAGCGTTAAATTAAAGTTATAAATAATGGAGATAGAGTTCCGAGAGTCGCGAGTTATTTTTTGGAAATTTCCTCTTCTTTAAGAATCTTGTTTTAAAATTTCTTAAATATTAATAGTTTCGGAGTGTTTACCAAAAACAAAATACTTTTTTTTTTCAACTTTATTTTGTCAATAACTTTTGCAATTTTTTACGTGCTGGTAAACGCTTCCGAAACATTTTTCTAGACATCATTCCGAACAGAATGAGCTATCGCACGTATTTTTAAGAGCAGTATCTCTATTTTCAACCATTTTGAACTTATTGATTAGACTATTACACGTATTAAATAGTTAAGTAGATAACAAAATTAATACGTGTGAAGTGAACGGACGCTTTAGAAATTAAAATTTACTACGCAAGTAAACAAGAAATTTAGATTTTTTTCTATTTTTCTGTTAATTAGGTGGGCGGGGCTTGTCACTCACGTTTGGACAGGCACTTTTTAGTTAAAATTTAGTGTAATTAATTAAGTAGGTCGTGAAGAATTGTACGTATGAACAAAAGATCTTTAGATACTAAATTATTACGTTTGGACGCGCACTAAAAAAATCACCTAAAATTTAGTTATCTACTTAACTAATTAATACCCGTGTAAACCGAACACACATAAGAGCTCTTTATTTTATTCCCTTAATGCATAATTCGATTTATTTTTTGATACTTCACTCAATGCCATCTCACAGCCGCCATATTTGTTTTTTTCTAATTTCACTTATCTGGGCTGTCAAGACGCATCTAACGATAACTAATCCATACTAATATTATAAATGCGACAGTGTATTTGTTTGTTTGTTTGTCCGTCTTTCACGTCGTAACGGTGCGATGTTATGGTAAGATTTTTTTGTCCGGAAATAGGTAGGAGGCTGGAGAGTAACGTAGGCTACTTTTTACCGCAGTAAAACAACTCATTCCTATGGAAAGATCCGTTATGATGCGTATTTGTCCATACTTCTATACTTCCATATCAATCCATACTATCCATACTTCCAAACTTCCATACTTAATATTATAAATGCGACTAGCTATTACCCGCGGCTTCGCCCGCGTGTTCAAAGGGAAGTAACAATGAGTTTTTTAACATGCGTGATTTATTCCTAGATATAATAACATACTAATAATCCATACTATCCATACTTATACTTATATACTTATTACTTACTAGCTATTACCCGCGGCTTCGCCCGCGTGTTCAAAGGGAAGTAACAATGAGTTTTTTAACATGCGTCATTTATTCCTAGACTAGCTATTACCCGAGGCTTCGCCCGCGTGTTCAAAGGGAAGTAACAATGAGTTTTTTAACATGCGTGATTTATTTCTGTTACTTTATGAATTATTATTATTTTATGTTATAAGGATATGGAAGTATGGACAAATACGCATCATAATGGATCTTTCCATGTAAATGAGTTATTTACTGCAGTAAAAAGTAGCCTACGTTACTCTCCAGCCTCCTACCTGTCTCCACACAAAAAATCCATACTAATATTATAAATGTGAAAGTGTGTTTGTTTGTTTGTTTGTCCGTCTTTCACGTCGTAACTGAGCGATGTTATGGTAAGATATTTTGTGTGGAAATAGGTAGGAGGCTGGAGAGTAACGTAGGCTACTTTTTACCGCAGTAAAACAACTCATTCCCATGGAAAGATCCATTATGATGCGTATTTGTCCATACTTCTACACTTCCATATCCATATCAATCCATACTATCCATACTTCCAAACTTCCATACTTCCAAACTTCCATACTTCCAAACTTCCATACTTCCATACTAATATTATAAATGCGAAAGTGTATTTGTTTGTTTGTCCGTCTTTCACGTCGTAACGGAGCGATGTTATGGTAAGATTTTTTGTGTGGAAATAGGTAGGAGGCTGGAGAGTAACTTAGGCTACTTTTTACCGCAGTACAACAACTCATTCCCATGGAAAGATCCATTATGATGCGTATTTGTCCATCCACACTATCCATACTAATATTATAAATGCGAAAGTGTGTTTGTTTGTTTGTTTGTTTGTTTGTTTGTCCGTCTTTCACGTCGTAACGGAGCGATGTTATGGTAAGTTTTTTTGTGTGGAGACAGGTAGGAGGCTGGAGAGTAACGTAGGCTACTTTTTACCGCAGTAAAACAACTCATTTACATGGAAAGATCCATTATGATGCGTATTTGTCCATCCATGTCCATACTTCCATCCATACTAATATTATAAATGTGAAAGTGTGTTTGTTTGTTTGTTTGTTTGTTTGTCCGTCTTTCACGTCGTAACTGAGCGATGTTATGGTAAGATTTTTTGTGTGGAATTAGGTAGGAGGCTGGAGAGTAACGTAGGCTACTTTTTACCGCAGTAAAACAACTCATTCCTATGGAAAGATCCGTTATGATGCGTATTTGTCCATACTTCTACACTATACTATCCATACTTCCAAACTTCCATACTTCCAAACTTCCATACTTCCATACTAATATTATAAATGCGAAAGTGTGTTTGTTTGTTTGTTTGTTTGTCCGTCTTTCACGTCGTAACGGAGCGATGTTATGGTAAGATTTTTTGTGTGGAAATAGGTAGGAGGCTGGAGAGTAACGTAGGCTACTTTTTACCGCAGTACAACAACTCATTCCCATGGAAAGATCCATTATGATGCGTATTTGTCCATCCACACTATCCATACTAATATTATAAATGCGAAAGTGTGTTTGTTTCTTTGTTTGTTTGTTTGTCCGTCTTTCACGTCGTAACGGAGCGATGTTATGGTAAGATTTTTTGTGTGGAGACAGGTAGGAGGCTGGAAAGTAACGTAGGCTACTTTTTACCGCAGTAAAACAATTCATTTACATGGAAAGATCCATTATGATGCGTATTTGTCCATACTTCTATACTTCCATATCCTTATAACATAAAATAATAATCCATACTAATATTATAAATGCGAAAGTGTGTTTGTTTGTTTGTTTGTTTTTCCGTCTTTCACGTCGTAACGGTGCGATGTTATGGTAAGATTTTTTTGTCCGGAAATAGGTAGGAGGCTGGAGAGTAACGTAGGCTACTTTTTACCGCAGTAAAACAACTCATTCCTATGGAAAGATCCATTATGATGCGTACTAGCTATTACCCGCGGCTTCGCCCGAGTGTTCAAAGGGAATTAACAATGAGTTGTTTAACATGCATGACTCTTTCCTAGATATAATAACATTATAATTAATAATAATCCATACTAATATTATAAATACGAAAGTGTGTTTGTTTGTTTGTTTGTCCGTCTTTCACGTCGTAACGGAGCGATGTTATGGTATGATTTTTTGTGTGGAGACAGGTAGGAGGCTGGAGAGTAACGTAGGCTACTTTTTACTGCAGTAAATAACTCATTTACATGGAAAGATCCATTATGATGCGTATTTGTCCATACTTCTGTACTTCCATATCCTTATAACATAAAATAATAATAATTCATAAAGTAACAGAAATAAATCACGCATGTTAAAAAACCCTTTGAACACGCGAGCGAAGCCGCGGGTAATAGCTAGTTAGCTATATAAATTGATTCAGCGGTTTGGAAGTTTTATACAAAACTCAAAAAATAATCATTATTGTTTTATGCAGTATAATTACAATTTAATCCTATGGTTTCATTGCTTGCATATTTAATTATGAATCTGATGCTATTAAAGATTAATTTTCAGAAACTTTAGTACATGAAACTAATGGACGGAGTATATTTACTTTGAATAAAGCAGATAGCTGTTGTATCTTAATAAATATTTGTTGTGTTTTGATCTCGTATCCGAGAAAGATGAATAGTTATATGCGAAGGAACCTGAACCTAGTTATGTGTTCGGAAGCTGGTTGGAGCGTAGAGAAATGACCGCAATGATTTAAGGAACGGAGTGAATGTGAGATGGAATGAATGGCGAATGAAGTGGGTCCTTGCTTAGTAGAACAACTATGTGAAATAGCATTCTTAAACTTAGAACATAAAATGTATGTTTTTACATGCAGTAATCATTAAATTCAAGTTTAGAATATTTTATCATACCGTAATCGTAACGGTTTCAGACGTTATTTACAGTTGAGATGAAAAAACCGCAAAAAAATTCTCATTAAAACTTTCAGACCAATATGAACAAATTTGCTAATTTTATTTGTTTGTTAATGTAAATATCTCATTTGTAAATACGGAAAATACGTATATAAAACGACGCCAGCTACGTACTTAATTTGGCTGAAGATATTTTTTACCTAGGTACTTTTTATTATTACATTAATTCCTTTGTAATTTCTTTGATATTATGTTTATGAAAGGTGTACCCATAAAGGACTAATTAATTATAATATATCACTTAACAGATTCCTTTCATAAAACATAAGTTAAAAGAATATTTGCTTTCTATTAAATAAAGAAAGAATTGTTGTCCTTCATGTACTCCGAAACCATCCAACCGATGTGCCCCAAACTGGTTTCATTTTAAAGGCAATAATGCGTAGATAGATGTTTTGAGACCACTAAAATAATGAATTAGGCATATTTTCCATTTTCGAATTTTCCCACACAATTTTTTTATATCCATTAGTTTGAAATAAAACAAACACATGTCAGTTAACACCGAATTTAAAATTGGTAAAACGATTCTAAGGAAAGCCGAAACAAACACAGAAAAAAATGTGGTAGTTTCATAAATATATTTTTTATGCAGACATGGATCAGTTTCATAATAATTATACATGTGATGTTATATAATATGGTAATCCTAATATAATAAGTATGAAAGTTTGTGAGGATATGTTTGTTACTCTGTCGCACATAGATAAACTACTTAACGGATCTTCATGAAATTTGGCACACAAATACACCATTATTTGGAATGGAATATAGGGTACCTATTGTCCCGTAAAACGCAGGAAAATCTGCAGGCAGAGCGATAGTAGAGCATAAACCCTATAATAGATTCCATGTAAGGACGCACACGCAGCGGAGCTTATGTCAGCGTTACTAGAGATTAGTTTGAAATATTCACAGCTCTATTTCAAACAATCATATTAGGACGAGTGTATTTGAAACGAAAATTACGTCATTCATGTGAAAACCAGCTAGTTTCTTTCACGTCTATTTAGGGTGGACTAGCCGTAGGTACTATGAATTAGGTAACAGAATACTAGATATTTATTAGTTTTTTTATTTTTGGAAATAGTCGGCAAACGAACTGACGATCCACCTGATGGTAAGTGGCTATCGTTGCCAATAAACATAAGCAACACCAAAAGCATCACTGATACGTTTCCGGCCCAGAAGGAAAGAAGAAAAAGAAAGATAGAACTGGCTCTCGAGCCCCCAGCCGGAACACGACGAGTTGTTGGCGGCTGACTCATGTTCAAAGGTAGTAGCTATCCAGGCGAATCCCTTGAAGAAATAATAATAGTAATAATGGTATTAATTACCAATTAAAATCAATATTACCACTATAATCCCTCCAAGGGGTCCTACTTGCAGCGGGCTGGATTTAGTCGCCTCTTACGAAATCCATCCGGCATGGGATTGGGGTTAGTATTCTAAGCCGCCCCAATACGTTGCCGTAACATTTACTTTTAGGATTATTAATACGAGTAATATTATTACTGGTATTATTAATATTTCTGTGGAGCCTGCCTGGATAGTATCATTCCCTTGCTTGAGCATACACACCCAGAACGAGAATAGAAAATCAAACTCATCTATTAAAATTCTAACTGGGAATCGATCCCAGGACCCTTTAAACGGCGCGATGGTAACCATTACGCCACGAGGCTCGTGCAATGGCCATAAAAATTTCGGCAATACGCATTCGATCAGTAACCATAATTCCTTAGCTCTCGCCGATAAAACTCTCATGGACGAAATGCTTAGTGAAATCTCTCAAAGACAGTTTAAACTTTTTTTACTCGTTCGTCAGCCACTTCATTCCTACTTCATTGAAACCGGGTAATTTAATGACGGGTTACCTACTTAAAACTCCAATTACAGAAGTTCAAATTTATTCATTTACTAAAGCCTTTTCACCCGAAAAACAAGACAACACAAATTTTTGACGAAACCGCTATAAAAGTTGTCCGTTTATTTAATTATGTACATAGGTATACTTTATTAACCACAATATAAAAATATGAACGGAGAAATGACGAGCTTAATGCTAGTGAATTTTCTACCAGCTAATCATTAAGCCAAACAGAAAAACGCAATAAGCGGTAAAAAAATGGTTGTCTGTAAAGTCGGTATACGGACGGAGATTTAACGTGGCAACGTCTGTTCGTGGTATAAGTTTTTGGAACATAGAATTAAATGAAAATCACAATTTTAAATTCATAATTCACTGACATACATAATTCGTTGACGCCAGAAACGCTCGCGTAGAAGAGAGACGCAAGGCGCGCTCCGGTCGAGCGAGCCTCTCTCTTTAATGCTACGCGCGCATGGTAACGTTCCTTACACAGTTTTCGTGAATGACACCCGAGTCAACCAATTCATAAGACGTTATCACATCAAAAACAAAATATAGCCAATTGAATTCAACCATTATGTTTTCAAGGAGAATAGTAGTTACAGTTATAATCTGTATTTCTATTGCGAATATATTTTCTATTGCGAATAACCAATAGCATCTCCAAAGAGTTTGAATGTAACAGAGGTATTGCATTTTCGATTCATATTTCGGTAACATTCGGTAATTTAGCACTCTGAAATAGGATAATATAGGGTACATATTGTCTCGGAAAACGTGGGCAAAGTGCTTGTTTTAAAATAAAACGTTATTAGTGATCATCCGCAACAAAAATCCCATACAGTTAACCCCTTTAAGTCTTTGAAGTACCTAATGTCCAATACTGTAGGTACTACTTTTCTCAGTAAACATTGTCACGAAACTGCAATACGAACATATAACAGATTTAATTTAATTGAAGCTAAGAACGAATCTTCGAATCTAATAAAGAAGCTATCAATAGAAGTTCTGTATTCAACGTTGGATTGTAAGCCTTCCATTTTGAATGCTGACAATGAAGTTCTTCACTATACGAGCTGGTTTTGACCTGAATCTGTTATATAAGGCTTCATTAAAACTTTTAAATAAGAAATAATGATGTTTCGCAATAAACTGTACGAATACATCGCTACTACTTTTATATTTTTTGTCTAAGGAACTAAATTAATTGAGAGCAAATGAACACTTGTCAGTTTGACTTTTATTCATTTTTTTAAAGCAAACAAACAAAGCATCTGATGACGGGATGGTAAGTGGTGAAAGTGGCCTATAGTTTGCACGTGTGCATAGATGTAGGTAAATAAGTGGTAATCATCGCCCACAGACATCAGTTACACCAAAGTCATCAACGATGCGTTTTCCTCCACAAAGCTCTTAATACTAAATCTACTCTTGTCAATCCATAGATTCATGTCAACATTCTTACTTCATCTAGATATTTACAAGTCTCAATGAAAATCTATTCATAACCTAGAATTCGCAACACAAGAATAATAAGGATAAATTCACGCTTCAAAAACTCACAAATAACATTTTTATACAAGCTAACGTAAGTAATTTTTCTCACAGTGAAAATGTAATTCAGATGGAAGTAATCTAGATCTATTCCATATTTCACACCCTTGTTACAGTGAAATAAATAGGTGTCTATCACGTTTCTGACGTAGGTAAACTAGAGGTTCTATAAAATGTTAGTCACTCAACCTAGATTCTCATTGAGGATTGTAATGGATTTAGGCGCCGTAACTTCACGGTTCTTTCCTCAATAAAACTCCGAATCAGCCTAAATCTGGATGAGATAACATATTTCTTGCCTTCATAAACAATGACAACTGTGTCTTAACCACAGAAAGGACACAAAGATCAAAGTGATTTAAAATGGAGGAGGTTGTAAATTTGGTTGGATTTTTTATGTGTGTGTTTTTATGGAAATAGCTGGAAAACAAGGTGACGACCCATCTGATGGTAAATTCGTCACTTTCGCTCATGTGTTTAAAAAAGATCCACAATTTTAATTTTCATGAAAATGGGCCCCTAGTCTCCTTTGACTAATTTTCGCTATTCCTCATAGTTTAGTAGAAAGAAAATATTTAATTAACAATTTTATTTATTAACATTGTACGCGATTTTATTAGGCAACCTATCAGTGATATACCTACAGATATTTATATTATCTAGCATAAAATGTGGATCATTTATATTAAACACATGAGAGTATATATTTCTATACGGATCTCACGCTGTATGTATATATCATACAATCATACAACTTTGTTAGTGGATTCAAAACTATTTTATCCTTCATCCGCACTTTTGGGAGGTCCCAAGGTATGCAGTTGCGAACTCGTGCGTAATAATCCGCGTTGACACTTACCGTTGGGAGTTACATACCAGTATGTACGTATATTCAGAATTCTCTTCACTTCATCATGTGATTTTGTACTTGTATCATCGAGCACACTAATATTTCTCGCTTTACTATATTCTATTCTAATGAACTGCCCGCAGTTTTGCCCACGTTTTACGGAATAATAGGTACCTTATGTCTTTTTTTTAATTTATTTATTTAGGTTTGTTAATAAATTTTACTTTGTATTAGGCATGTTTATTGCATTAGGTAGGTTTATATAAAAGTAATTTAGCCGTCAGGACAACCCCAATGTGTACCAAATCATAGTCATAATCTGCTAAATTTCATAAATAGTAGTTTTGGCGTGAAAGAGTAACCATGATCCATATAAACTTTTACTTATAATAATGATACTACGCATAGGTTCTTAAGGATGTATGCTGAAAGGTCACCTTAAAAATTGCAAGCCACAGCTTACTCAAGAGACCGTGAATCGTAAAATTTGGTCTATTACATCAACCGAAGACCGCGTGCCAAAACAACCGAGTCCTTAAACAAAGTCACGTACCGCAATTTCATTAGGTACAATCAAAAGAGAATCTGGAGTTTTTTAAGGTCTACTCGACCTCTTCACCTTGACTAGAGCCCTCAAAAACCTTACGGTACCCTTGGAACAGATTCAGACGCAAACTTTTACAATAAAACTACAAAGGATTGTATCAGAGCCTGTACGTAATGCCCTAATTCGTAATTGCCTATCTGGTATCGTAATGCTAAAAAAATATCGATTAGTATTCGTACAAATTAATGTAATGTACAGTATAAGTCATAAGTGCATTCGCGATCTCTACTGGATGACCTTCTTCTATAAACAGATCAAACTCACATACATCCGTATAACGGACTCTTTTTTCGTTACTAGATATGTTAAATTAATCACACAGTTATATGTAAAATCACGATAACACGCGATATTGAGTCAAAGCTAGATAGTGCAATAGGCATGATGACAGATTTTGAAATACCCTAATAAAATAAATACACTTAGATTTATAAGTTTAAAATTCGCACCAAAACACATGGCGTCGCGTGTCATGGCGTCTCTTGTGACATCACACCTCAGTAAAGTAATAGACAAGATGTCATTGTCAGTATTATCATATTCGTTTGTTTACTGGCGTTTTTTTTATGGAAACCGCCGGCAAACGAGCTGACGATCCACCCGATGGTAAGCGGCTATCGTCGCCCATGGACATCAGCAACACCAAAGGCATCACTGATGCGTTGCCGGCCAAGAAAGAGAGAAGAAAAAGAAAGAAAGAACTGGCTCTCAAGCCCCCAGCCGGAACACGACGATTCGTTTGGCGGCTGACTGGCGTTTAAGATGATGATCATGGCTTGCCGTATTTTGTATTTTTATTTTATCAAAAATATTGTTAATCTTGCTCATGTTACACGGCCCTTACACCCCCTACGTCACAGCGCAACATTCACACGCTTGGGGAGCCTTGCGCAATGTCAGCTGCTTCTCCGAAGACTACGGCCACCTGTGAAACATTCACACGCTCGAAGAGCCTTGCGCAACTTCAGCTGCTTCTTGGAGGACTGCGGCCACCCACGGACCAGCGACGCCTCGCGCCAGTGCGGCGTCTCCACCACACGACGCTCTTGCCCGAATCGTCGAAGCAAGCGGTCGTCTCCGCTGCTGGTGCTCTTACTCTATCGTGTACCTAGTAATTGAGACCAGTTAGTTAGGTTTAGATAAGTTAGGATTAAAATTTTTATTTTATATTCCTTACCTTTTTGCATTAAATCTATTATGCACAGCAAATGGTCTTTTGCAACCCCCACCGACAGCCAACATCCATAATTCTCATAATATGTAATACGATAAATGCGTATTTTGTAATCTATTATCTATTAATAGGGTTTCATAAAATAAATACATAATAATTTTAGTGATTTTTACTTACTGTCATCATTCCTTTTAAGGCCTATGACTATTCAAGATGATAGAAGTTCATTATATTGAATACGAAAATAACGAAGCCCATAACAACAGAATATCCAATTGAACTTAACAAAAAGTTCTCAGTGACCTTGTTACCAAAATGTAAAAATCACAAACCTATATAAATACGTACAGAAAACAAGTAACTTCGTTATGTTTACCGAAATTTTATGCAGAATACAATTATCCAAAAAAACACTTTTACCACATTTCATGTGCTTGAGATTCGAGGCTTTTCGGGTCATACATTAATATTTAAATCAGTCCTCGTTCATATGTATAGAATATTATAAGCAACCTTGACATCTGTGTAAACTTCCTAAATGTACGAGACTCTCAGCGAAATAATAAGTCCAAAAGTATGAAAAAATAAAAAAACGTGTATGTGTACTTATGTACCGACGTAAGAAGTTATACTTATCTCTTACTTATAAGTACCTCTCGTTCGCACCCACGATCCAGTGCGCGCTTGCAATCAACAAAACAACTCCAGCGAATGCTGTGCGTCTAGTATCACGCACCTTCATCATGTCGCATTTGGCTGTCGCACTGAAAAAAATTTACTCTCATAATTTTTTCAAAACGCCCCATCAGAAGTATTATGTATCTTCAAAAATCCTTTTATCGATCCGACCATGAATCGGATCGGATAGAGTACCCCTTTCGGATATGATGTACCATTCTAAGATGATGTGAAGCCTCTTAACAGTTTTGTCGTAAATTCTTCTAAGGCCGTAACAAGACATATTTGTCAACGTCGCGATTGTATCGCCCCTGAATAATGGCGGCCATTACTGACATTAAGAGAATAACAAAAGAAAGATTTCGATTATCTATGTAATTTTTCTGAGTTATTTCTTACAAAAGTCTTGTTATTGTTTTGAAAATTGTTATTTAAACACTAGAAAAATCAATATACTTAAATATTAATAATTTCGTTCGTTCCCACTTGTCCTGTTGAATAATGCGTTTTATCCATATTCGAATTTTCCTGAATGAAGCATAGAAAACAAGGTTTAAACCATTTTGAAATATTATATAATTTACGTTTTAACACTGATGAATCTCCTAATATGTTGACGTTTACATACACATAACATAACCCTCCTTCGGCTATAAATATTATGGTGTTATAGAAATATATAAAACATATTTACCTGGGGATATAATGCCCTTACACAGGAACGAAAACGAAACGAAACAGGAAAACGCTCATAGCCCGGCGGCTTGCGTCGATCCTATGTGATCGACAAAGTTAAGCAACAGCGGGCGCGGTCGGTAGTTGGATGGGTGACCGCTAGTGGCAAAAATTTCTTGAGCGTTTCCGTGCTTCGGAGGGCACGTAAAGCCGTCGGTCCCGGTTGTTATCATTAGATAACAGTCGTTAAGCCATATCGAAGGCCCTCGGGCGGTTTGAAAACTTCCGACACTCGGGTTGGCCACTAACCCCTCCACCAATCCGCACTGGAGCAGCGTGGTGGAGTATGCTCTAGGCCTCCTCAAGAGAAGAGACCCGTGCCCAGTAGTGGGCCATTAATGGGTTGAAGCCAGCCAACACAGGAACGAGCCCTCTCCTAGTAATTCCGGGATGAAAAGTATCTGATTAGTGACCTATAATAACTTATCGAATTACTTGTATAATAAGCATAAGCAAGTATTTGTTTAAAGAAATAAACGAAATGTATAAGAAAGAACCTAGAATAAAATAAAAAAAAGAATTGTAATTTTCCTTTGAACAGAAACTTGTTTCCCATTTTATATTGTTCTTTTTCAAGTAACTACCCGAACTAACGTTTTATATAAATACCCGAAAAACTATTTACCTCTTTTAGGTGGTCTGATTCATCTTCAGATACCTCTTCGAATCTTGCTGGTGCTTGACTATGACTATGTCTCATCTGCTCTCTTGTTAGCTATGTTTATTGTTAGCTATGTTTACATTGGGTAAACAAATCTCATTAATCTCATGACAACTCACTCGACATGATTTACAGCTGATTGTCTAGATATTTGTAGCGTGTCTGCTCATTCCCCTCAATGCTTTATTCGTAAATTAAGTTTCCCTCACTTCTGCCAACACTAATATTTATTATTTTTGTTGAGCACAAACATTATGAACTGAGCCAAGTTATTAATCTGTGAATGAGATTTGTTTCAAACTACGACGTAAATAAAAATGGTCACTCATTTTCTTGTACGACAATATAATTATGGGTCAGACGCAATTCAAACTCGTAAGTCGATAATGCTTTATTTTTTAGTTAAAATTGAACGTGTCAAAAATTATTTTAATGACATGAACATTCGCAATTTTCAGTAGCACAGAAGATTGGCTATTGCAGCACACATCTACATCAAACATAATATATTTTATTTTGTTATAATTTATATTACTTTGTATACCTACAGTATACTTAATATGGGGAATGATCCCGTGTTTCCTCTAAGAAACTATGCTTCTAGGAATCCTTCATGACCATACCTCAGGATTTTAGGCTTATGAAGAAATGACAAAAATGCAGCCAGATTTTAGAAACATCAGATTTTTTTGGTTTTCAAACATCTTCACTAACTTTCGCATTTATATTATTAGTTGCTCAGATAAACAACAAAAAGATTAGTAGGATTTGATTTAACCAACAGAACTATTAATTAAATATGACGGCTTTTGAATTAGCAGTGAGTTGGAAATTATTTATGAGGCGACTAGACGGCGCTAATGCGTGACAACTGAAGGTAATGAAGTCGACAGAACATGTTCTTACACCCAAGGAACTAATTTAAACTTTCTACCTTACATAACAGAGATAAACAAAGTTAGGACGACTTATAAGCATAAGCATATTTTGCAACAGTCACAGTAATTCCAGTAAATTTCTTCCGTCAAATCCCTAATAAATTAGAATGACTGTCGGGCCATGAAAGCCACGCCACGCAACGGGGGTTCGGCAATCTGCGGTTACTTATCTCGATTTATATGCGACATTGTAGCTTTCTTTTGATAAAATTTACTCCAAAGTTCACTTCGTTTTGCTTTGTTTCGAATCAGTATTGAATTAATTTTCTAGTCATGCGTATTCGTGTTGGCGTTTCCGCGGGGTAATACTAAAGAAATATTTTAAAATATACGTCTAGATATGACCAAATTAAAGAAATAAGTTAGAACGTAAATAACAGCAAATGGAAATCCCATAAATTAATATTATTCCATCCGCCTATCGTCACAAACATAAAAGAGAAACCAACATCCATAAAAACTTTTACATTTAAAATATTTGTTTTAAAATATTTGTTTTACATTTAAAATATTTTCACCGTAACTTAATTTAAGTAAATGACAAAAATTCCAAAATAACATTATGGCATCCAACGACGATGTGACGAACTAAAACAATTGACTATGTTGTTGTGATCAACAGTAAACAATGGTTGATTATTTCGGAACATTAATTTGGCGAAAATAGGGAGTAGTTAGGACATTTAACAAATTAACAAATTGTTATCGTGTGTGTCGATTATAATTATTATGAGCCATTTTATATTTTAGAGATATGTGGAAATAAATACACAGAAAAAAGTTAGCTGTTATATTATTTAAACCGCTTATAATCAAGTGTTTTTGTACTCAAACTTTTCAAGCGTTACTTTACCTTTACTTTACCTTTTAATACCCTTACGCCCCAACTCAGAGTCACTAACGGTTACTTAAATCGCTCCTTAGTAAAGAATCACCATACAAAATCTGTACTAAGGAGCGATTTAAGTAACCGTTAGTGACTCTGAGTTGGGGCGTTAGTGTATTAGAAAATCTTCTTAAAATTAAAATGGCCGATTTTTGGTGCAATAGTATGTTCAATTTTTTTTCTAAAAACCTTTACAGTGGGGTAGCGATACCCCACTGTAAAGGTTTTTAGAAAAATAATAATAATTTAATAATGATTAGGCCTTCAAACTTAATTTTTAGGTTCCTTTCTACATTTTTCAGTTTAAGTAACAATTTAAGATATAATAACGATAAGTTGTTTAAACAACCATTCTCGCTAATTTATTATCTCCCTTAATGAAATGACAACATTGCGAATTTTTTCGTCTAATAAAGAAGTCAATGACTCCTTACTAAAAAGTGTAAAATAAAATAATTTCTTAAAAAAAAACCCGACTGCCTAAAATAAACTAAAAAGAAAGAAACAAGCCTAATAATTTAGAATGCTGTTAAAAATAATTCTGAACAAAGACACCATAACAGGATTAACAGTCGTGACCCATTTAAATTTCATAGGCTGCTTGGGAAAATCCAAACAAGATTTGATTGGTTGAAGAATGGGCCCCGACTGTTAATCCTGCTATGGTGTAGTTGTTCAGTATTACTTTTAACAACATTTTTAACTACTAGCCTAATTTTATTTTTAGTTTGTTTTACGCAATCGAGTTTTTCGTTTGTTTTTAATCGGTAATTCATTAATTTTCTTAAAATTATCTTCCATGTTAGCTACTTGCAGTTTTATGATAATGTTCCTTACTTATAGATGGACACACAAAAAGGAACATGAATCGTTTGGAATTTTAAAATTTATTATAAATCCCCTAGACCTTATAAAAGTCACTTAACTTTCTAAGTAATCCATTTACCGGACACCGCGTCCGACAGGTACTAAAGTAGCTATTTCGATGCCAGGAGCTCTAATCGATGAATATCGAGTGCCGAGAATAATCGAGTGGAAATAAGTTATGACGTAACTCAATATTATCTTCTTTCCTAACCTGACATCATACTTTCTTTTTTCCTTTTTTTGGTTTTTTGGATAAAAGGTCAATACCTTTTATCACTGCTCTTTTATTGGTATATTTGTCATTCGGTCACTTAGCCACTTTATTTACTCTTTACTTCACCGTTTTACTTTGTAATATCTTTGATTTACCTTTATGTAGGTACCCTTGTACCCAATTTCTCTTCTTGCTGTATTCTTTCTACTGCTGGGTTACCTGCAAGAAATCACTTCAAAGTTATAAGGTCGTCCATTGTTTTGTATTCTTTTCTTGTGCTCTTATATATATTATTTTATGATGTACAATAAAGTTTAAATAACTTACATTTTTATGTCTTAACTAGCACTCCTTTGGCCGCGTTTGGCCTCGTTTTCCGGGTTAATAAGTCCAATGTCCTATTCCGGATCATGGTCTAAATAATAATTTATTAGCTATGACTTATTAGCTAAAATTTTTAGTAGCGTGAAAGAATTTACAAACACCCATACAAACTCACATTTATAATATTAGTAGTATTATAGAGAAACGAGCATTGGAGCCACCTAATGGTAAATCATCATAATCGATAGACATAAGACATTAAAGGCATCACTGACGCATTGTAAACTAAGCAAGAAGCAAGGTACCAAGGAAATTTGGATTCAATAGCTCATACAATGTAAAGGTCAACTAGTTGATAATTATCATGATGTCAAGCCTAGCCATTATCAACCGACCATTCCAAGTAATAACTTCACTGTCCACACTAACCCTCATAATATCGTAAGGCAAACTGCGCACTAGGCAATCTATCTAAGTCAATGGACGCTAAGCGCCTTGACAATTAGCTTCGACGTTGAAAAATATATCCCCGTTGGATATCCGACGTTATTGTAAAGTAATAAAACGGTATGTTCCGCATACTCCATTTTTACAGGGTTTAACTCAGTTTACTTATTTATATGTATAAAATATGTATAAAAATTGGGGTATTCTACGTTATTGGTATTCTTAGATAATATTCCCTTTTATTTCGCTCCTTATTTCATACTTTATGTGATTACGTGTTCAATAATACATTACATTTTATTTTATAATTATGTAGTTTCTAAGTACACGCCAAATTTTCTCTAGGAATGTTTATAGGAATAAGCACTATTTACTCACAAAATTTTCGTATAATATACATTCGTATAATATTCATGTACAAAATAAATTAATTATACTCATATCAAGCTAAGAATCCCCAAACTGCGCGCGTAGCGTTATGCATTAGAATTTCGTAACTATAAAATGGATGGCTAAATCACTACCGTGAAAATGAGATAGTTTTACTTTACTAAAATGCAACTTATCTTTTATTTCTTTCTTTCTCATAGAGTTGGAGTGAAAAACTTAACTTACTGGAGTAACCCCAGTGGGGTATTTTGATAATTGAACGGTAAAAGGGCAGGCTGTTTTATTGTTGTGTTAAGTGGCCACTCATGGCCGTAATCATGTTGAATGAACAACGCAAGTTCTTCCACTACCCTCATTTTATTTTGTTCTTCAAGTTCAAACATTCATTCCTTTTCTTGTGAAACAATTTAAGTCGGCACATAATAACTTCATTTTCTTCTCTAACCACGTGTTAGGAACCTACCTAGTTTCTCAAACGAAATATTAAGTTTTTTATTCTATTCTGCATGGTTTTTGAAAAAGTGTTAAGTCCTTCGTTATCAGGTATGATGGATTTTGACTTTCATTTCTTAAGTTGTGATTATTTTCATCTCAAAAAAGCCACATAATTTACTTGGGAATATAAAAAAATGATTTCTATAATTTAATGTGTTTAATTTACAATGTAGACAATTATGTAGGTACAATATCTATATTTGTATATTTCAAGCCATTTCGAGCCTCAGTTATAAACCGAGCGTCATACTGAGAACGTTGTGCTACGATTATCTCTCTGCACTTCAACACCAGCTTAGAGCATGGATTTCCTTAGTGCCTAAGTCTATATATAGTGCGTAAGTCTATAGTGCCTAAGTCCTTATGGCCAAGCCCGCCTGAGAGAGTGTTGCATTTCGATCGCAACAGATGTTTCGCTACGAATGTTACAGATTCCCGTAATGATTCTGCTACATCTGCGTTAACAACAGAAAACAGAATTATAATCCTTTGATTATGTCGAAGAAATCACTACTCGAGTTATCGCTTACCGTGTAATGGTGTTGCCATGGGTCTTGTAGCGCGTTAATTGTTGGCTTCAACTGTTAATAAACGCGTTAGGGCGCAGGTTTGGCAAAGACATACCTAATGTTATTATCTTGTGAGCAGTTAGACTTGAGGTGACGTACTCTGTCTCTTTCTAGGTAGTTTTTGGTTTAAATCGTGTAGAGTACAAAAATTATACTATCTTTGTTAATTTAACACTTAACTTTATAAACATCGTGATTATTATTTTTGTTTGTGTTTATGTCCTTAAGTTGCAGCTTAACGTGATATATGGTATGAATACTTTATTAGTGAGTCAACTTAATAAGCTATAATCGATTTTAGAATGAATGAATATTCCAGACTTCTTTTATCATTAATATCATAATTATTGTAATGTTGTTAATAAAATACTAACTATTACTGTGCCAGTACGAGAGCCACCTGATGGTAGGTGGTTAACGCGCCCATGGTCCAAAGTAAAAGCAAGAAAAGAACAATAAAAAACAAGAGAGAAGAAAAAAAGGTACCTACCTATAATACGGTAAAAAACTTATTTATTATAAAAACTTCTCATTTATACATTTTTTGATGTCATAATGAGTTCATTTAGCAGTATTAACGTCATTGTACGCCCCGCTAAGGATTGCTTGCCTGCGTCTGCGTTCCCGCCTACCTATGACGTGGATGACTTCAAAAAAAGAGTAATAGGCTTTTACTAAGTCAGTGCGCTCACCATCCACCATATCTTCACTTACCATCTGGTGGGATTGTGGTCAAGCATTTACTTATTTAAAAAAAAACTGATAAAAGCCTTAAGCCGATTAGTACAAAAACAGTTTTTGATGTAGATCAATTTTTGTCGGTTCAAAGCAAAATTTCCATACCGCCATATCGCTCATATAACCCGAAGTTTGACTAGATAATGGTATTAAAAATATTTCGCCTTTGTTTGAGTAACAAAAACATTAAAGAACTTAACATCAATATAACGTTCTAAATGTAATACCTATATACCTACATTTGTATTTATAGCAAGACTGTAAATGATCAGTCTATGTTCTTTAGATATTTGAGAAAAACTAGTAAGATAGTTATTAACGCACTAGATCCAAGTACAATACCTTTTGAATTTTTGTTTGTATGTTTGTTCCATATTCAATATCTAAAGTACCTACTTAACCCATTTCAATGCGGTTTTCACTCATTATGACAACATAACTGAGTACAAACTCAGCTTGGGGTAACAAGGGGTGATTACTAGTTTAGTTGTAAATGTTGTAATATAAGCTAGCGACCTTGAATACTTCGGTAGCGTGATTCAGGTAACCGTGACGTCACCTTGTGACGTTTAATGCAATGTCGCCGCAATAGTAATAAATTACAATTTATAGAAAGGTTTATTAGCATTAACTTATACCTACTCAATAAACAAAACTGCGTCTTATGCAGGCCATACACGATCAAGTATAATTGTCAAGTCTGCAGTTTGACTTGTCTTTGCAGTTTGACTTGACGCGCCATCTAGTGTGCATGATACAAATATATGGCAGATAGCTTTACCGTGGCAAGCCACGATCAAGTATACTGGATGCCCCGTGAAGTCCGCTTGACACTTAATCAAGTGCACTTGATCGTGTAAGGCCTTAAGAATACTTAAAAGACATTTTAAGACAACCGACACAGATATAACACAAACATCGTTTAATCAAGTTTTCATAAGCAAGTGAGCAGTTTGAGGCTAATCATGAGGGACGGAGGACGGTTAATGGAGGCGGAACGAGATTTATCAATGTCGTGCCAAATACTATCAAAGTGCTTAGCGTACGGAGACTTGACGGATGGCTGCTTACGATGGTATCAGTTACATGACGAAGAACAAGACATAAGCGTAAAAATAAGCATGAGAACAAAATAAGCGCCATGTTTAAGTTCGTTGCAGAAGATAAAGTTAACCGACTTCGAATATTTACCTAATCTTTAAAAGACCATTTTTGGCCTGGCTAGAAACGGCTTCACTAATTTTGATTATTTTTTTGATGTTTTACAGTGTTAGGGTAAAATTTTGCGTTTATTTTATTTCAACCAGTTCACAATTAAAAAAACACGTTAATTTAAAGAATCTTGGCATTGGTTTTCCGAAGCAAAGCGACACGGATGATTGGTAGATACACTTTGAAAAATGAGTATTTTGAACCAGGAAATTTTAATAAATAAAATATAGTAAGACATCATTATCAGACCACGGCCTATAATTTATTAATTGTCATAGAAAGAGATATTTGATAGAATTACGTAATATAAGTAGGTACTATTAATTATTCTGTGAAAGAATGCAATAGATACTTGGCTAAAGCCGGACTAAAGTCAAATGAATTTTGAATTAAGAAATTTTATTCCCTCCTAAAACGTCTGTTTGAAGAACTTCTTTATTCAGGGCGTTCAGTTAAACGGAAAGGTTGAAGTTGCCCCGTTTATTTTTATTACGTAACTTAAGGTAAAATTTTACCAGCATTGTTCAGTGATACACATCATTGACGCTTCGAGGCCGTAAAGTCAGGGACAAAAGCGTCGAAAATCTAGAAGGAAAATATTTACAATTTTTCCTTCTTCTGTCATTTAATCTCTTCCAGGGCAAAGTACTTTTCCAATATGGTGGTACTAAAATTTATTCTGAATGATGAATTTTGAATTTTTTAAAGAATACTTCGAATAGTTCAGTTTCTAGCAATTAACTGCTGTTTTGCGTGATGCAGGTGGTGTTTCCGTTCTTATTTCCTTTATTCTTGTTCGTTTTGGATAAAACTTTCAAAGTTTAACTATATCCAAAAAAGGTTGCAAAGAAAAAAAACAGAATTAGATTTAAAACCGGGCAAGCAAGTGACAGGCCACGCTCAATGTAGGATTCCGAAGTAGTAAGTTTATCGACTATTACTCATTAACTACTAATGCTAACAGAGCCGTGAAAGTTTTTCTTGTAAATTTATCATATATCCTATTTTTGAGAATTTTTTCACTTGTTCAACTCCAACCGTTTAGCCGGCAGGAGGGGGGACACACTTGACTCTAACGAAAATTAGCACTATTTCGCAAATCTTCTCTAATCTGAGTTAAAAATTCCAACCTCTAGAATGTCTTCAATAAAATTCTCAGCCATCTTGCGAGTTGCGAGTTTCTTTAGATTGTTGATGAGTTTAATCACGCTGCATACTTCGGGTTAGAACTTCAGATTTCGCAATCAAAGTAGAAGTTCACTTCACTTCAAGTTTCACACTTCACTTCGTGGCCTATTTGGCACAGCTCCATATTGTTTAGAAATTCGTTTCAAGAATGCGAGTTATGCTCTTAAGTGATTGACAGGTACGTGCGGTTGATTTGATTGAGTGATCTCCAACTCTTCAGCTGTCAAGTGGAAGTGACTTTGTAAGTGCTGTCAATTTGTAACGACGCAGTGAGTGTAGAATCAGAATTCTCTCTGGGCTGTTTATTTTTTCTTTGTTTTATAGTGGTTTTGACATCGTAATGTAAACGGCGTAAGCGAAAAAAAACTAAGAAATGAAGCTTCAAAGCTTTGTTCATACAAATGTTTACAGGCCACTTGAGCCCTTACTAACAGCCGGTCTCAATAATGTACTAACAGATGGAAGACTGTGGATAGGGCTACCAATAGTATGTTATCTGTCATATTTGTCAATTTTCAAGAGCCAAAAATTGCTAATTTCAATTAAATTAATATTTATTTTACATAATTATCTAGGAACACACGGACATTATTTTGTGCAACCTCATCCTTGTTGATTTTAAGCCCAAAGTAACAACCTTAATAATTGAAGATCGGCTATGACGGTTTGATAATGACTAACTTTAATTTCCTTTGAACAGTTTAATTATTTCAAACAGTTAACCGTCAGTTCAAACAAAAGGATAGCTTTAAAATAGCTGTCAGTGACAAAATATCAGCTCGTAAAGATAATATAATTGTTGGAACATTATCAAAGCGAAACAGGTCTTTGTTGTTCTTCAAATTTTAACGAGAAATTAATGGTTTATGTAACGGTTAACTATTTCACTCACTTGGCTTAATAAGTTACTAGGGGTGGATTTTACTTCAAATAAAATGACTTGAAAGTTCTCATGGTAACAAACGTTGACATTATTATGATTATGATCCATCTATTGGAGATATATAGTTACTCTGAAAAAAAAACCAATATCTATACTAATATATAAAGAGGAAAGATTTGATTTTTTGTTTGCATTGAATAGGCTCCGAAACTACTGAACCGATTTGAAAAATTCTTTTACTGTTAGAAAGCTACACTATCCCTGGTGAACATAGGCTATATTATATTTTCAAAAAAATTAGGGATCCTTAATAAAACTCCAATAGTGTAACCCAAGGAACAAAAAAAAATAAGAAAATCGAAGCAAAGCGAGGGCGGTTACTCGTCGATAATAAACATTTAACACTCTGTATGTAAGTGTCCCATAATAGTCTTAAAGAACAGAAATCAAAACAAAATAAATAGCCTCGAGCTTCACACAACTTGGCAGGACACGAAACGACTTGCATTTACATATTTTAAATATCCAATTTTGCTATGACCACTTAACATCAAATGGACTTTGTACTTTACTCTGGTTTATTACCATAAATATCTCAGATGACATTTACTGAAACGCCACAAATGGCGAGCATTCTTCAAAGTCGGTGAATAAAATGGCGGATTGCCAACGCGGGAAAGCTTTGCTGGTGATGTTTTTAGGGCACATCACTTCAAGTGTTTGGATGATCAGACAGAAATGAGCAGTAGATGCAGCTGATGACCATCAAGTAGTTAGGAACAAGAATTTTTTTTTATGTCGTTTGCCTTTAGAGAAGCATCTGCACTTTCTTTCTTTCTTGCATGTGTGATGGTGAACACTTAACACCTTTAGAAACCATAAAGGTCTTTGGAATTTTATTTTATTTAATAAAAAAATCCTAAATATTTCCACTTACCCCATATGACAAAATTAAAACGTCTCTAATAACATTTTATTTGTCAACTGTAATCCTATAACGATATCTTGAAACGTGAATTGTATTTGTTGGAAAGAAATCCTTTAGTAATAAAAACCTTTTCCCGGCTTACTGCTAGAACCACCTCCGCAATTATAATAGGTAATTACGTCAGCCCCACAAATTACATGAGCTTTTCTTGTTATTTTTAAGGCTAGAACGTCGGGGCTTGACGACCTTTTTAGGGTTCCGAAGTAAAATCGGAACCCTTATAGTTTCGTCATGTCCGTCCGTCCGACTGTCCGAAGCAAAGCGCCGAGACCCTTAGTGCTAGAATACTGTTATTTGGCATGTATTATGTACATATTTATTAAAATTCCAGAATCGTAGAATAAAATATGGAAAAACATTTCTTTTCAGGGTACCTCCCCTACAGGTAACGTAAAAATGTTTTTTTTTTATTCGCCGCGTATCCTATAGTGTGGGGTATCGTTGAAAAGATTGAAATAAGTATTATTGGTTTCCTAAGACCATTTTTGGAATTAGGGGTCCGTTTGCGAAATATTTAGCTTTAAAAGGCTTATTTTGGTTAGAGTCAAGTGACTGCTGGCTAAACGGTTGGAATTGGACAAGTGAAAAAATCCTCAAAAATAGGTTATATCATGAATTTACAAGAAAAACTATTGCGACTATGTTAGCCTAAGTAGTTGATGAGTAATAGTCGATAAACTTACTACTTCGGAACCCTTTTGGTTTGTGATTTCCTGCCTCCCGAAGGCCTCCGACATGGCTTTACGACTGATATCTTACAATTAATACCGCCCTTATTAGCTATAACTTAAGGTCTTTATTTATTAGCCAAATGATTTGGACGATTTGGATACGAAAACCCAAAACGAACAAGAGAGTAAGGCCGCGTTCCACTAGACGCTCAAAACGCTCACAACGATCAAATTAGTATGAGATTTTGATCGTTGTGAGCGTTGTGAGCGTCTAGTGGAACGCGCCCTAAGTGATATGTGTTATGGATGACATTTTTCAAACTGCTAAACAAAATGGCGGGCTGCCAAGCAAACTGCCAAGCTTCGCGGTGCTCTGTGTTGTTTCTAGGACAATGCATTGAGTCGGGTAAAAGTACGTTTATTAAATAGCATTTCACTTATGAGTTACACTTTACACCAACGTTTTACAAATATTGATCAAAAATACAATTCATCCCAACAGGTATTTTTTAAAGGAAATAGTTGGAAAACGAGCTGATAATCCACTTAGGTAAGGGATCTATCGTCGTCCATGAAAATCAGCGACACCAAATGTTTCCAGCCAAGAAAGAGAAGAAAAAGAAAGTAAGAACTTAAATGCTTGCTTGGCTATCTGCGGTATCTGCCATCTTTAAGGTTCCAAAGTAAAATCGGAACCCTTACAGTTTCGTCGTGTCCGTCCGTCCGTCTGTCCTAAGCATAGCACCGAGACCCATAGTGCTAGAAAACTGTAATTTGATATACTTACCTAAATAAAATATTGAAAAACATTTTTTTTTCAGCGTACGTACCTCCCCTAACGTAAGGTAAAGTGATTGTTTTCTTTTTCGCGTAGCCTATAGTGTCAAAAGGGTCTTTCAAAAATATTATGGGTCTCCTAAGACCATTTTTAGACTTAGGGATTCGTTTGCTAAATATTTGGCTTTTTTTGGTTAGACTCAAGGGGCCGTTACTTGTGCACCCCCTGGATTCACCCACTGCATCAAGGTTGAAATAAGGTTATAATATTATGATGAATTTACACGGAAATCTATGATGGCTATGTTAGCGTACTCGATAAACTTCCTACTTCGGAACCCTATATTGCGCGTGACCTTTCACGCACTTGCCTGGATTTTCTTTTTCTTCTCTTCTAATTTATTCTTCCCTTGTCCTTATTGCACAAATGATTACGGTTATACGGATGGACAAGGCCGGCGCTTTCTTAAACTTAAATTATCTCGGACTTGTTTGTCCACTGTTGAAGTAAATATGCAGCCATTCTTAAGGCTTCACAGAACGAAGCAAACAATAAAATCATAGGAGAATATCTCTACAAGAGTTTGTAGAGAGATAGCTTGATATCAGGGACGTTATGAAAATGAATTGGAGATTATATCGGCGATATGTACTTAGTGTTATAAAACGAATGGAGAATGTACTCCTTACTTACCTACAAAACTATTAGAAAAGAGAAAAGGTACAACATTATTGTGAGTAGGATTTGCGAAAAATATTATAATACTAGACATGGCCATGGTCAAAGATCGAAGATAGTTTCACAAATCCAAGTCTAAGTTTCACAAAGTAGGTTCACAAGACTTATCAAGTCAAGTATTTGAGCTCTAACTGTTGGCTAGCGAAGGGTATATAAAGTTTGAAGGAAGATGTCTTTCAGATACAGTCATTAGCTAACTACGACGTGGAATAGTTTGGCTTGGCTTTGGTTTGGGGATGGTTTTAGTACTAGTTTAGTAGTTATCATCGAATTGGGTTAATAGTCGATTTGCACGAATTACACACCAAAACGTGCCAGTCCTTAGACTTAATATTTTAGGTGCGTAATTATATAAAGTTATGTAAATATACGTAGTGCCTGCAATAATTTGGAAATACCAATGCTTCGAACTTCGACCCAGTTACATGGATCATTGTAACGGCGGGACTGCGGTGGCGGCGGGAAGAAACTTTTGACAGGTGACACTTGACGTTAAACTATACCAGCTATACTCAACGTGCGGCCCGCGGGCCACATGCGGCTCGCCATGCTTTTGTAGTTGGCCCATTTGGGGTTACTTTATTTTATAACAATCGCGAAAACCTGAGAAATCAATACAATTTTTTTTTATTTGTTTGTGGCGCGCGACAGCATGACTAACACGTGTTTTTGGTCCGTTAGAGAAAAAGGCTGATTACCAGTTGTCTAGATTTTTATTTTAAGCGAATTGATCGTCATAAAAACGGTACATTACATTTTAAAATGTTCAGTGCCCGCGATGATAAAAGTTTAAAATCTTTTGAATTTTGATAACTATGAGACCAATATGAAAATATATATATCCTGTTATTTAAAATGAATCGGTTGATAGGTAAATGACGGGGTTCTAAGGTATCAAAGATAACAAAAAATAATTGAAAATTTCCTTCTATTTTGAAGTCGTTTAAAAAGTGTAGGTATGATCTTATACAGACACATTTAATCAACGAATGTATAAGAATTACAAATGTTTGAAATTTGCTAGTTCACTGAGAGAACATTCGTAAAATAAATTAATGTAAATGGCAGAAAAAGCTTTACATGAAATATATTATACATTTTGATTAAGTGCATTTTTTTCTTTGCACGGAATATTTCATAAGTAGGACGGGTAAATTATATCAAATGATTTGTCATACATCGCACCTGCTACTTTCATTCACAGTGCTTGTGAAAATCTCTCTAAAGGAATAAAAGATCGTTCGAATTTTATCAGCGACGAAAACTTACGCAGAGAATAAATCATACCTAAGTAATTTATTAAAATACGGTCCACGTAAGATCAAAAAATGTAACGACGAGTATTGTAAAGTGTAGCTGCTCTATTATAAATCAGCTATGTAGCATTATTAACCCTAGAGTGGGCGTGCTATTTTTTGTAACGTCAGTGGGCGCGTGTAGAGCATTTAGCCGCTCATATTCAACATTAATTTTAAACAGGAAACCTATTATTTAATTAATTTCTATTTTCGGGATTTGATAAATGGCAATGTTAGTCACATGAAATCAATATATTTATTGAAAAAATGTTTAAGGACCCATTTATATGAGTAATATTTAGAAAGAGTACCATTAATTCTAATATTTTTAGTAGGTTTAACCTAGGGTAGGTTAAACCTACTAAAAATTTGGAAAAAATAACAAATTTTTGACTTTTCCTTATTTATAGGATATGCTTTAGCCTAACAATGTTCAAAAAAGTAGATGACACGCTCGTTGCACAGCAACTTTACGCATCTATAACACCATTTTTTGCTCGCTGACTCAAAGCCAAATTCCTTTTCTAATCATGAAAAAATTTGAACTTTTTTTGTGAACCATTTTTTTGTCTTTTTTAAAACTAAAAATAAAAATAAAAAACTGAATAATATTGGCATTTCAAATAACAGAGTCAAAAAGAACGAAATTACGTCATCATAATTATAATCTCTTTACGGCATAAAAACAACGACCAACACATGTACACATTATGCAATCATAATAACGTACCTATCTCAAGCTCAAAACATATAATATAATTATTTCAATGTTTTACTTCTGAGTATTACAAAATTGGTACATACGTGAGTAGGCGCGCGTAAAGCAAATTGCCGCCGGGCATCACCTGATGGTAAAAACCTTCTTCTCCTGAGGCATCCCGCGCACTGATTGGGTTAAAATTTTCGGCAAGAGTCTGCCACAAAAATAGGGGCAGCTACTAAAAAGAGCGAACTTCTGGTGCCAGTATTTTTAAAAATATGAACGGTTTTTTAACAATGGCGGCAAAATGCTCCAAACGCGCCTACTCTAGGGTTAAGTACCAAAAATTAACATTTGCCGCTGGATTTTTAAAGTGAATTATGATTAATAAATTATATTATTATACTAGCTGCCCGGACAGACTTTGCTCTGTCAAAAGTTTTTTTATAAAACCTTCCGTGTGCCTTAGTCACTAATTAATTTTGGGCGAAATACTACAGAACTACTCGATTAATTTCAAATCTATCTACAGTATAATATTACGCCTCGAACGCTCGCCTACGACGGTTACGACCAAGAAATACAATTAATGAGATTCATGCTAGTATTGCTTCGCTTCGGTAAACCTATTCCTTATAGTACTTACTCTCACTCTAAAACGTTTAAACATAATTCTTACATCGACATTATCTTTTTATTTATGAACTGCGAAAAAAAAGCCCAAGTTTATTACAATAAAACAAACATACAGAAGAAACAGAATAAATAGACAAAAATTTAAAAGTATTTTTTATGTATATCCAATATTGCGTTTATAAATACCACCAGTTAAAATTGTGTTTAATATCTTTCATGGACAGACATCAGTCAGTAACAGTTTATTCTTCATCCATAAAGCTGTTATTTCAAACGGTTTTTGAAGACAAACTAAGTACATTAAATGATAAAGAAAACATCACAATAACGTAGCTTTAGCTGCTCCTATTTACTTGAATTCTCGTTGATTCAAACTACAAAGTTGATTACACTTCTCAACTATTTTGAAGCTGCGACGAAACGTTGGTTTGAGCTGCAACATCTTGCTTAGTTAAGTTTTGTTCATTATACCGACTAGAGTTTGCGAGTGTGAGGTTACAGAAGCTGCTTGTGGTTGTTCGTGGCATCTTTCAATTATATAAATTACTAGCTGTTGCCCGCAGCTTCGCACGCGGAAATTATGCTTATCATATTATTTAGTATCCCTTACAAAAGAAAATTTAAAAACAGGTTCATTTATATTGAAGTACTTATATTTAGGAATTTACATACTGAAACTTACGATACAATCACAGATCATTCCTCCGGGAGTGGATTTGGAATAGTAAACAACATTAACTTTTTTTTTCTTTTCCCTCTCCCTCTCCATCTCCCTCTCTCCCCTTACCCTCTTCCTCTCCCGCTCCCTGTCCCTTTTCCTCTCCCGCTCCCTGTCTCACTTCCCCTCGCTCTCCCTCTTCTTGTCCCACTCCCTCTCCCTTTCCCGCTCGAGGTCCTTCTCCCACCACATATCCCTCTCCCTCTCCCTTTCCCGCTCGAGGGCCTTCTCCCACTTCATATCCTTCTCCCTCTTCCTGTATCGCTCCAGTCCCTCTCCCGCCCGCAACCGCGCCCTCTCCCGATTTCTGTCCCGCTCCCACTCCCTCACCCGCTCCCTGTCCCTCTCTATCTCCCTCTTCCGCTCTTTCTCCCTCTCCTGCTCCCTATCCATTTTTAACGAAAATGACGAAGTTGCTTACTAAGTTCATTCACTTACATTAACTCTTTAAGGGATGATTTTCCGACAAAAATAATTCTAAGTTAACTTTTGTTTATTGCTATAAACTTACATAAAAAAATCATATATTTTATAACTCTAAAACTGGTGCAGTTGATTTGTATGTACAATAGTTGACTACCAACCCCTATTTTTACGGGATGAATTTCGAGAAAACAGTGGTACAGTTAATTTTTGTGTCTAACTATAAGCTTATATACAAAATTTCACCCTTCTTACTTCAAAACTGACAAAGTTGGCATACTAACTTGCACACTCTTATTTAACCCTTTAGGGGATGACTTTCCAAAAAAACGTAATATGTACTTCCAAATTTTGTTTCTAATCTGGAGCTAATATACAAGTTGTGTACGTACGTACCGTGCGTACTAAATGAAATCCTCTAAATTAACCCTTTAACGGATGATTTTCCAAAAAACCGTGTTTAAATTAACTTTTGTTCACAACTATAAACTTACATAAAAATTTCATATTTATAAGTCAAAAACTGACGATGTTGATTTATACGTAAATGGCTTCCAACCCCTATTTTTAGGGGATGAATTTCGAGAAAACAGTGATAAAGTTATTTTTTGTGTCTAACTATAAGCTTATATACAAAATTTCACCCTTCTTACTTTAAAAATGACGAAGTTGCATACTAAATTAAATCCACGAAATTAACCCTTTAAGGGATGATTTTCCGAAAAAATTTGTTAAAGTTAACTTTTGTTTATTACTATAAACTTACATAAAAAAATTTCATATTTATAACTCTAAAATTGGCGAAGTTGATTTGTACGTAGTTGACTACCAACCCCTATTTTTAGGGGATGAATTTCGAGAAAACAGTGATACAGTTATTTTTTGTGTCTAACTATAAGCTTATATACAAAATTTCGCCCTTCGTACTTCAAAACTGACGAAGTTACCATACTAACTTTCGCACTCTTAATTAACCCTTTAGGGGATGATTTTCCAAAAAAACATAATACTTACAAATTTTGTGTCTAGTCAGGAGCTAATATGTAAATTTTCATGTTTTTAACTTCAAAAATGACGAAGTTGCCTACTAAGTTCAATTCAGTAAATAGGGTTAATTTACTTAAGGGATGATTTTCCAAAAAAATATATTAAAGTTAACTTTTGTTTATTACTATAAACCTACATAAAAATTTTCAAATTTATAAATCTAAAACTAAGAAATTTGGTTTGTATGAAAGTGTCTTCTAATCCTTATTTTTACCCCTTAGGGGATGAATTTCCAAAAATCCGTTCTTAGTGGACGTCTCCTTAGCATAAACTATATCCCTGCCAAATTTCATCTTAATCGGTTCGGCAGTTTCTGAGATTTTTTGTTTAATCAGCGGTGTGTCGCTTTTCAATTTTATATATATAGATAAAGGTTATATTTACAAACGAGGTCGTAACGCATTGTTATCGTTAGCGCATTGAATTACATTCACACTGCTAAAAGTAGTTCTCACACCCAAAAATAGGTGTTAATGTGCGCAGACCCTAACAAAATCTAAAGTTGGAATTAGTTGGGGATCACACAAATATTTTCCATTGGACTCCAGTTTCAACTTCATAATTCTGTTACATAAATTTACAACTGCAGCTTCCACAGATACTGTTTCCCGAAACAAGCGAAAAGTTTGTGAATTAACTTCAAAGTGGACTTAAATTTCTTAACGAACTCGCAGACAGAATTAAAGGTAACATGGACTTAGCATCAAAAAGTTCTCCCTATTTTACGTAACTTTAATGTGATACAAGACACCTGAAAAGCTCTCAGCCCTTTCTTACATTTTATTTCATTTTTGTATTGTATTGAAAAAGTCATGATGGTCCTCCAATGTCAATAATTTTATCATTACAAAAACCTTTATGTCCCGGCCGTCCGAGAGATTCCTCAACGAAGAGACCGGAATATGTGTAGAAAATCGTAAAATTTCGAAAATATTAGCGTTTACAATCAAAATTTTGCGTATCGTTCGAAAACAATCGTCAGCGCCAGTAAGTAGCAAAAAGTATTCAAATCGTGGTCATCACTGAGAGGGGTTGTCCAGTAGTAGTCAGCGGCCATCCTTTGGCTGTTGTCGCGCGCATAGACTATTAAGTCTGTGTGTAGTTTCTGTGTCAACACTTAAAAAAAATAACGCTTCACACTCCTAGCCCTACACTAGGATTGCCTGTGTCGCGGGTGCCATGGACAACACACAAAAACAAGGACACACACACCATCATTCAAATATCCACTTCGCTGGAAATCGAACCGAGGTCCCCTGGCACAGAAATCTGACATGGTAACCATAGCGCCACATGGGTCGTCTTTATGTCTCTGGCAATAAGACTAAAAGCAACTTCGCTTTAATAACTTCGACCAACAATACGCGACGACGGCCTTTGGGTCGTTTTTCCTCTTATTGTCATAGAGTCGATTCCACGCCAATAAGTTTAGGGAGATACTAATACAATACAACTATAACTTGATCATGTCAAGCCTCAGCGGTTGCTCCAAAAGTAGGCAAGGTAGTCAAATCAAATCTTAATATCATTTGCCATAAACATAAAAGTATGCAATTTTCCATCAATGATTCTTTATGACGTCATCACGAGGTAATAACCTACTAGGGGGGTAAGAATGTTTTTTTTATTATTATTATCTAATATATAAAATTCTCGTGTCACGGTTGTGGCGGCGACGCGCACACGTCACACGCTGACGCCACGCCAACCTGAATCACGCTATCAAAGTTTCTACGATCGCCGGCATATATACAAATGCTCCGACAAGTTCAGTCGGGGCTCAGCCGCCTCCCAGGCAACACTCCTCGCGTGGCGGGAGACCTTCCTTTGCCAAACGGTGTTAAAAATTGAACTCCTCCGAAACGGCTTGACCGATTTTCGTGAATCTTAGCGTGCATATCTATTTTTCATCCCCCTAAATGTTAAGGGTGGTCCACCCCTAAATTTTTAATAGAACAACGTTTGCCGAGTCAGCTAGTTGTAATATAAGATCATTTTTGTAATTAGTAATTAGACTTGGACAGGTGAAAAAAAATCTCAAAAATAGGTTATATGATGAATTTACAAAGAAAACTATCACGGCTATGTTAGCATAGGTAGTTAATGAGAAATTAATTAGTTAATTAGTCGATAAACTTAATACTTCGGAACCCTACTGCGCGTGGCCTGACACGCACTTGCCCTGATTTTGCAATTAATAGTAATTATTGTATAGGCGCCACTATCAAGTTTCTTTCCAGTTCGAAAAAATCATAGATCCGAGGCTAATCGGAAATCAAGGTATATTAAATATCAACCTTAATATATCAATGCTCACGGATCTTCGGATTCCATTGTTCATAATATCTTTCATTATGGGTCGGTCACCGAGGTTACATAAAAATAGAATAATTCAAGATATAATATAAAATTATGTAACACACCCAGCTGAACTGACGGCCCTAAAAACCTTGATACGAGTGTTGAGTTCGCTAGAATAGAAAAACATAATGGAAATTTATTACAGGCGGTAAACTTTTGATCTAACTTGGTGGAGTTGTGAAATTAGAGGATATTATACGATATTACTATGAAATGTTGCAAGAGCTGCTTTGTAGAAGAAAAGATAAAGGAAGGAATACAAGACAAGTTTAAACTTGCTTGTGTCAGACGCCAAAGAACCCGTCGCGTTGCTGCTTGAGAGTTAGTTCATTTTTTCTCTATCTTCACGGACGACAATGCATCGGTGATGCCTTCGTTGACACTGATGTGCATTCACATTTATATTATTAATAGGATTCATGTATACGATTATGTATTAACATACTAATACGAATTAAGAAATGATGTGTTAACTACTAAAAAACTCGTTTATAATCACAATGCAGCCAAAATAATAAATCTTTTTAAAAAATTATGTCGCGGGCGACATGGACGACACATATTATATCACATCGCAATAATACCCATGACCAAATTACAAATATTTATCTGTCACATAAATGTCTGATGTCTGAACCGGTCGGGAATTGCACCCGGGGCCCTTCGCTTCGCAGGCAAGGTGGCTACCAACTAGGCTACAGGGTCGACACAACTATCAGTGTTAATACCACTGCAATGTAACTTACTTTAATATTCAGTGCGCTTCCAGCCCAACCGCAATCAGCCAGACCTGTAATATTAAAATTCTACGATATAATTTGCTATGCAAAAAGCTTGAAAATTACTGCTCAGTATAACCGGTATAAGCTGCTTGTTCCAATAATGGACAGCATAATCATTCTACTTTTTTGCTCTTAATGTTTTTTTTTATTTTTTTATGTTTTTAATGACTTAGTAGCGTGCGCTGGATAAAATAAATGTGAACATATAATTAAATTTTAATAAACATATATATATCTGATTGGGCAACACTTTTATCTGAAGTAAGGTTAAAAAAGGTTTTCGGGGCAAAATCTGACAGATAAGTTGAACACAAATACTATTGCAACTATCATAATTATAACATACTAAGGTTTTGCTTCTTATTAACAAATATGAACAAAAATAATGGTCCTACATCAACCTTATAAGTAATTAGTTGTTTCATATGATTTCTTAATTTTTTCTTATCATCAAATATGAACAAAAATAACGGTCCTAAATCAACCTTAATATTAACTGTTTTAAATGACTTTCAAATTTTTCCGCATAAACAAAATGTCAGTCATCTAGTACATTTAACTGTTGTCTTAGCAAAGTCCAAGTCTTAGTACGCTTTATAGATCTA
The DNA here is from genome assembly GCA_911387775.1 of Thymelicus sylvestris. Taxonomy (NCBI): domain Eukaryota; kingdom Metazoa; phylum Arthropoda; class Insecta; order Lepidoptera; family Hesperiidae; genus Thymelicus; species Thymelicus sylvestris. The sequence continues at coordinate 30,349,894 of OU426885.1, read as the reverse complement.
CCCCTAAATGTTCCTATTTCATATTCCAACCATTTGGTATCAAAGAGACTATCTTGTTCGAACCGTTTTTAACTGGCACGAGCCGCCTACGGCGAGAGTCTATACCGAATAATACAAAATAATATTTGCCCTGAAACCATCAAACGACAAAGTGGTATAAAATGGACAATGTATTTTTAAAACCTCTTTTTACTTTAACAAAATAAACACGATAAATCCACAAAGTTTATAAAAGTAATTTTACGGATACACGCGAATTTATAGCCACATTTTACGAGCAAAGATTTTATTGTACCGCCAAATTTATTCGTAACAATAAGTAAGAATAATAAAATGTTTATGCTGTAGTTAGGTGTATTAACTGTAGTGTTAATTACCGTATTTTGTATAAAAAATTGAATTCAAGGGTCCAGAAATCTACTGTCATTATGCCTAGTAACAATAATTTAACTGCTCTAATAAATTCCTTCACGTCAAGCATTCGTCAAGTCAATAACTTCATGTGAAGAAGGGTTGCCCACCCTTGCTATAATAGAATAATCTGCAGTCTTTTTGTGGTCAAATGAGATCACCATCCAAGAATCTAAATGACCATTATCTCCTGTTCTAAAGCACCATAAACATTATTTATAGCCTTAAATATCTGATAGTTGAGTACTCGTAATATCAGGCATATAAGGGATTCCTCATGTCTTTCACTAAGAATGTAATTATGTGTACACGTTATGACACAGCCTTTATAACAGCCGTGATAATCTGTTGCGCCTTGACTTCATATTTGTGTGAGCCCAAAATATTACTTATTAATCTCATCATAAATCTCGTCTCGCCGTGTTCAAATGTAACTAAATTTCTTGAAACTAATTTTAATAGCTTTTTCGTTTTGTAGGGATTTTTTTCAAGTTGGTTATAGGCTAGGATTATGGTTAGGTTATGGAGATGCTACGAACATAATAGCGAAGGGCAAACTTATGTGTAACGCACTCTATCAGAACGGAGATCATGATGGCGCAAATCCAAAGCGTTGTAGTAACATTATAATATTAAATAAATAAACTCTTACACACTCATCAGCTGACTTAACAAGGTTCGACCTTGATTACGTCAATGAGGACATCATCACCATTAGTTAGTAACTAACTAATAACAAATATCTAACACTGTAATATGTATCTACTCTTTGGCAGTTCCAGACTGACTTGAAGGCTGAAACTAATTTACTTTAGGACAATAGATAGAACAGATATGTTAAGAACGAAGATTAATAGAACGTGTATTAACAGACCGTGAATAATAAATAAACTCAGAATGATTATAGAACAAAAGGCTTTAATCTGAGAATAAAAATACACGTACAAATTTGAACTCGAATTCAATGCGAAGTAATTATTTATAAGTTAACCATTTAATTACGTGATACTGACTTCATTATTAAACAGACCACAGTTATCAAAGAGACTTTCAGTTCACAGTCGTCGTTATATTACAATGTTTACTGGATCACTTGCTTTTGAAGTGTCAAGTAGTGAACTTGCTTATTATTTTACGCAAAATATCTCAGAATTTTAAAGGTCAGTAGCATTTATTTACAAAATTGTGTTTTGAATTTATCTTGTACTAAATGTTATTATTACAACGACCTGATTTACCTGTAAGTAGCTATCATTGTCTAAGGACTTCAGCAACACCAAAGGCATTATTGATGCTTTACCGGCCAAGAAAGAGAGAAGAAAAGGAAAGGAAAACTGGCTCTCATGCTACCACCCAGTGCACGACGAGTCGTTCGGTGGCTCAAGCAAGAGATAAATAGGAAGTCTCATCGAGTAAATGGAATTAGTGATGTGACTCTTCTAAACCATGTAATTTATGACTTCTTGTAAGTGTACACATACACACTCGTATAATATGCTCACTGGACCACGGATTACACGTTGTGTTCAGATATCCCAGATAATAGTTGTACGAAACTATTTCAATCATTATATACATACCATATATATAACATAGATATATACCATAGACCACATACACACACTACGGCAGATTATACAAAAGTCCTTGAATGGAGACCATGACTCGGAAAAAGGAGCACAGGACGCGACCCGACAAGGTGGACTGACGACCTGAAGAAGACAGCAGGAATCCGCTGGCTTCAGAAGGCTCAGGACCGGTCAGAGTGGCGCTTGTTAGGAGAGGCCTATGTTCAGCAGTGGACTTCGAAAGGCTGATGGATGGATGGATGGATTTCAATCCTATTTAACTAGAGATAGAACTAACACGGCTCGAGTTCAGTAATATCTATGCAATATGAAAGGATTTTAATGTTTGATATTTCGCAACCGCGCCCGCGAGCGCGCCCGCGAGTTCAGTGTGAACAAGCACTAATACTTTTTAAAACCCGACAGTTTTATTTTCATCAAACGTAGCTTCCAACCATTTCAATCGAGTCAACTTTCACCAAAAATAAAGCGTGTAAAACCGCATCAAATGGGTCAATTCGTTAGGAGCTACGATGCAACAGACACACAGAGAGACACGTAAAACTTATAACACTTATCTTTTTGCATCGGGTGTCAAAAAGGAAAAGTTTTCTCCCTACGAATTAAAATAGATAAAGAAGAAAGTTAAATGACTTGGTCGTTGTTATTGTAAAATGTCCATAAATTTATTCAACAAGTTTTACGGTATATACCTATTTATTGAAATTGCATTTAAATATTCCAACGCATTTGCCTTTTCAGTCGGATGATAAATATAAACTGAAAAACTGAATTAAAAAAACTTGAGAGGTGTCAAGGGACACCCGGATGGAACGAAGTTCCTTGCAGTCAGTACTAGGATAGCAAAAACATGCAATTTTATACCTTAGATTTGTTTTGGCACACTCGCTTGCATGTTTTTGCTTTCCTAGTACTCTGGCTTGCTTTCTATGTAAAAAACAACTACGACGGCAAAAATTGTCGTTAACGGCAAAAAGTGTCGTTACCAAATTTTCCGCCTAGCCCCCTTTCGCAACGCGCGATAAGGAACTTCGTTCCAAAAGGTTTCCGATAATAGATACCCTTGACAAGTTTTATAAAGGATGAGGGATTTAATTTTGTTTGTACACGCATCTATTAAACCACGAGATAACTATACCTACATAAATTATTTCGAAATTGAGAGCAGACTTGATTTTTTTAGATTTGAATTAATGGAAATTCTAAAATCCTAATTTGGGATTTGCTTATAAATTGTATAATTTTAAACATGCTTATCAAATTTTTAAACAAAGATCTTTAATTTTTATTTATATCCCTGACTAGCTATTACCCGCAGCTTCGCACGCGGAAATTATGCTTATCATATTATTTAGTATCCCTTAAAAAAATATTTTAAAACAGGTTCATTTATATTGAAGTACTTATATTTAGGAATTTACATACTGAAACTTACGATACAATCACAGATCATTCCTCCGGGAGCGGGTTTGGAATAGTAAACAACATTAACTTTTTTCTTTTCCCTTTCCCTCTCCCTCTCCATCTCCCTCTCTCCCCTTGCCCTTTTCCTCTCCCGCTCCCTGTCTTACTTCCCCTCGCTCTCCCTCTTCCTGTCCCACTCCCTCTCCCTTTCCCGCTCGAGGTCCTTCTCCCACCACATATCCCTCTCCCTCTCCCTTTCCCGCTCGAGGTCCTTCTCCCACTTCATATCCCTCTCCCTCTTCCTCTATCGCTCCCAGTCCCTCTCCCGCCCACACCCGTGCCCTGTCCCGATTTCTGTCTCGCTCCCACTCCCTCTCCCGCTCCTTGTCCCTCTCTATCTCCCTCTTCCGCTCCTTCTCCCTCTCCTGCTCCCTGTCCATTCTTAACTTAAAAAATGACGAAGTTGCTTACTAAGTTCATTCCCCTAAATTAACTCTTTAAGGGATGATTTTCCGAAAAAAATAAAATCTAAGTTAACTTTTGTTTATTACTATAAACTTACATAAAAAAATTCATATTTATAACTCTAAAACTGGCGAAGTTGATTTGTATGTAGTTGACTACCAACCCCTATTTTTAGGGGATGAATTTCGAGAAATCAGTGATACAGTTATTTTTTGTGTCTAACTATAAGCTTATATACAAATTTTCGCCCTTCGTACTTCAAAACTGACGAAGTGTCCATACTAACTTTCGCACTCTTATTTAACCCTTTAGGGGATGACTTTCCAAAAAAAAACGTAATATATACTTCCAAATTTTGTTTCTAATCTGGAGCTAATACATAAATTTTCATGTTTTTAACTTTAAAAATGACGAAGTTGCGTACTAAATGAAATCCTCTAAATTAACCCTTTAAGGGATGATTTTCCAAAAAACCGTGTTAAAATTAACTTTTGTTCACAACTACAAACTTACATAAAAAAAATCATATTTATAAGTCTAAAACTGACGAAGTTGATTAATACGTAAATGGCTTCCTACCCCTATTTTTAGGGGATGAATTTCGAGAAAACAGTGATACAGTTATTTTTGGTGTCTAACTATAAGCTTATATACAAAATTTCACCCTTCTTACTTTAAAAATGACGAAGTTGCATACTAAATTAAATTCACTAAATTAACCCTTTAAGGGATGATTTTCCGAAAAAAATTGTTAAAGTTAACTATTGTTTATTACTATAAACTTACATAAAAAATTTCATATTTATAACTCTAAAATTGGCGAAGTTAATTTGTATGTAGTTGACTACCAACCCCTATTTTTGGGGGATGAATTTCGAGAAAACAGTGATACAGTTATTTTTTATGTCTAACTATAAGCTTATATACACATTTTCGCCCTTCGTACTTCAAAACTGACGAAGTTACCATACTAACTTTCGCACTCTTAATTAACCCTTTAGGGGATGATTTTCCAAAAAAACATAATACTTACAAATTTTGTTTCTAGTCTGGAGCTAATATGTAAATTTTCATGTTTTTAACTTCAAAAATGACGAAGTTGCCTACTAAGTTCAATTCAGTAAATTAACCCTTTAAGGGATGATTTTCCAAAAAAATATATTAAAGTTAACTTTTGTTTATTACTATAAACCTACATAAAAATTTTCAAATTCATAAATCTAAAACTAAGAAAGTTGGTTTGTATGGAAGTGTCTTCTAACCCTTATTTGTACCCCTTAGGGGATGAATTTCCAAAAATCCGTTCTTAGTGGACGTCTCCTTAGCATAAACTATCTCCCTGCCAAATTTCATCTTAATCGGTTCGGCAGTTTCTGAGATTTTTTGTTTAATCAGCGGTGTGTTGCTTTTCAATTTTATATAAATAGATTATTATAATAGGCAAAATACTCAAACTCAGTCATTTGTTTCTTGAAGGTATTCTTAACAACGTCAAATACTATACAAGCCTCAGTTGTGTATTTAAGTAGCTGATACTCTTAACAATATTTAATTGAAGGAGTAATGTAAATGAAGGAGTATGTTAGGAAGGATCGTGGAGGAAAAATGGGCTCTCACTGGGTCAGTTCAGTGTGTTTTATCTGAACTACGTCTCTGCTTAACAATCAGGTGGGACTACGTCTTTGTTCAAAATAGCTATTTTTACAGATAGCTGTTGTTCTATCTTTCTTTCTCTCTCTTCTTTCGTAGGCTCTTTTATAAATAAATAAACTCTTACACACTCGTACCCCCACAGTAGGATAACAACTGTGTCGCGGGTGGCATGAACGACACATATAACACATCACAATAAAACCCATGACCCGAGTACAAATATTCATCTGTCACATAAATATCTGCCCCAGCCGGGAATCGAAATGAGACGCCTTGCTTCGCAGGCAGGGTCACTACCAACTAGGCTACAGAGCGTCAAACACACAGGTGATAACTTTGGTGCTTCTAATGTCCATGAAAGACTCGGTTGTCATATTAACATTATTATATTAACATTAGATAAATAAAACGCGAATTGACGCTGATAAGTGTGATTCCGGCTTTATTAACTTTGGCACGAAGAAAAAATCAAAGTAACAACCCATAATGGTCTCACTGCTGGGCTTGGGGTCTCCTCTCACAATGTGAAGGGTATAGGCCATAGTCTACCACGCTGGCCAAGTGCGGACTTGATAGGACTATATAGGACTTGGTAGACTTCACGCACCTTTGAGCACATTATGGAGAACTCTCAGGTGTGCAGGTTTCCTCACGATGTTTTCATTCACCAAAAATCTTAAGAGAAACACAATAACACTTAATAGTTTATAGATATAATACCTCCCAGTATCCACACGCTGTCTCAAAACAGCATCATCATGGAACGTTTGAGATCGTTAGCCAAAAACAGATTAGTCTAGTTTAGTTTAGTTGAGGGTCTAATTCAGTTTCCCCATTATACGCTGGCTCGGGACACGAATAGAGAAAAGCCTATTTAAACAAGTTTTTACGAAATTTGGTAACGTGGCGGTAGCTGACGAATAAATAAACAAACTTTCACACCTTTACTCTATCATACAGTTACAATACCACAAACAGCCGTTATTATATAGATTTTACTCATTAAAATTTATGAAAGAAATAGGATTTTTGCTACATTTTGTAACGCAAATAGTACCTGTTGGATTCGTTATTAAATTATATTTAAACAAAATAATAAAAATGAAACCTTCACAAAGTTTGCTATAAAAATGTAAATTATTTAATTAAATTAATGTCATAATATTAGTATAGACAATGTTTTTCTATGATCACACTAGGAAGTTTACTTCTCAGCTAGAACTACTTAAAGTACTAGCTTGGCAAATAATTATCGGATGTCAGTCTAGACTGGAAAGTTTAGTGAAATATGAATAGTAAATTAATAGTAATGAAAATCTTGTTAAAAGTTAATTATTGTATAATAGTAATATAGTCGCTACCTATAGTAACAATGTCATTCAAGAATCTTACGACTGCTCGTCACACAAACTAGACATAATTTTCAACATGACCTAATTGTTTCTACATTTAACACTTTTGTTACAAACAAAGATACAATGGAATATTCTCAAGAACTGTAACTGATACGAATTTAGCAATGTGTTTAGGAGTTAGTAATGGGTGGTTATGATATGGTTGAAACAATTTGGGTAAGTTTCCGGAGTGGTAGAGACTGCGCTTGTTTTGAGTTCAACTTATAAGGACCTACTATTATGTCTTCTGTGGTTCCACATACATACCATAACAGCTTCTTGGTCTGAGGATTCTTTTAAACAAACACACACGCATACCTACCAAGAAATATTACATTCAATTTTGAACTTAAATTATACTTAGATTTAGTTCCAAACTCGTACAAATGTAATTTCCTTTATCACAATCAGCGTCTCCGTTTATATCCTTACTTATTTTATTGCGTCGTCAAAACAAGGCAAGGCACAGCGGAGAGATAGGGCAGCCATATTGTTTTTGTCTATGGAAAAGTTAAAAGGTTGCGGTCCGTTGTAATCTAGTAAATAAAGTAAGAAGTCAAAATGTAAAATGTTTTATCGGCTTTTCTAATTTCAATATTTATTAGAGATATTTCAGCTTGAGTACTTCTTCAGTAGGGAAGGGAATAATGTTCTTCAAGACAAATAAATCATTGTGTAAAGGGTAACTCCAAACTATCTTATAAAAACCTTGTAACGATGAATTGCTTTAATAATGTGAACTTATGTATAGGGTTTTAAATATGCATAGGCCTGTGTTTAAATATGTAGGTATTTTATATTTTAATGAATACCTAACAAATAACTTAATAGTATTTCCTCCTTACAAATTTTATAAAACTTAAAATAGTTTCAAAACGTAGGTAATTTAAAATAGCTTTTATTTTAGGTAGGTAATTTTCTACAGGTTTATTCTTCAACGTTACCACATGAAAAATAAACGAGGCGTAGGTAATTTATAAAAAGGACCGCAAAGCACAAACAGTGAAAACCAAATAAAACGCTATGCCGTAGCTTCTTCACAAATAACGTCGAGCAATCGCAATAACATTCGCGTAGTGAAAATAAAATGTCAACGAATCTTCGCTGTTCAAATAACTACAAAAAAATGTCTTTTAAGGTCATCCTACAAATATAATAAATGTTAAAGTTTGTATTGATGGTTGTAATTGTTTCACGCATAAACTACTGAACGGATTTCCATAAAACTTTGCACACAGGTAGAAAACACGGGCATAGCTTCGGGCGCAGCGCTTATTTATCTATCTATATTAATATATGTAAATTACGTGTCACGTTGTTTGTCCGCGATGGACTCCTAAACTACTGAACCGATTTTAATCAAATTTGCACACCGTGTGCAGTTTGAGCCAACTTGAAAGATAGGATAGCTTATATCTCAAAATAAAAAAATTTTGACTAAACGAAGTCTGTCCGGGCAGCTAGTCTTCTTAATATATATAAATTACGTGTCACGTTGTTTGTCCGCGATGGACTCCTAAACTGCTTAACCGATTTTAATCAAATTTGCACACTGTGTGCAGTTTGATCCAATTTGAAAGATAGGATAGCTTATATCTCAAAATAAAAAACTTTTGACTGAATGAAGTCTATCCGGGCAGCTAGTCTATGTATAGTCCATTTTTTAGGCGGAGACCAAACTGATAAACAAACAACAGTCATACGGAAATCTTATTAGTTCTCTCATCTCAAAATAAAAAAAATAAAAGTTTGACAGAACGAAGTCTGTCCGGGCAGCTAGTGTATGTATATACTTGAATATTCCGGTGCCTACGTTACACAGTTACCTACAGGACAATACTAGTATAATTATATAAATTACGTGTCACGTTGTTTGTCCGCGATGGACTCCTAAACTACTGAACCGATTTTAATCAAATTTGCACACCGTGTGCAGTTTGAGCCAACTTGAAAGATAGGATAGCTTATATCTCAAAATAAAAAACTTTTGACTGAATGAAGTCTATCCGGGCAGCTAGTCTATGTATAGTCCATTTTTTAGGCGGAGACCAAACTGATAAACAAACAACAGTCATACGGAAATCTTATTAGTTTCACGACACGCACACGCTTTGAGTGTTATTTACCTTTAAGATATGTTTATCACACAAATAACTATTGATATCACACTGAAACTCCTTTAAATTCACCGTTTAATCACATAATCTCTCTAAAACACTAAACATTGACAAAACTTTCCTGCGCAGAAACCAATATCTCGATGACAATTTGACAGCTAGGAACTTAGATTGTCGTTGATTCGTAAGGATTGAAAGACAAATCAATTATCTAAATCGTTTGAATGATTTCTTGATCGATTTAATAATATTTTAACTTTACGCTTGAAAAATTAAAGACATATTTTTAAAACTGTGTAATGTTATTTTTGTTTCTGTTACTCTAGGTTAGGGACCATCCATAAATTACGTCACACGTTAGGGAGGTGGGGGTCAATGTAGTGTGACATTGTGTGACAAAGGGTGGGAGGGGTCCTAAATTTCGTGACGTCACATTTCAAAATCGAATAATTGGTATGTATAGGTAAATATTAAAAAACAATAAATGGAAATAAAACTTTTTTGGAACTGCTGTTTTGATTTAATAATTCCTAGGTGTAAAATTTCATAATATGGGACGTCACACTAGGGGGGCGGTCTCACAAATGTGACCAGCTGTGACAAGGACGGGGGGAGGGGTCAAAAAATCATGAAATTAGTGTGACGTAATTTATGGATGGCCCCTTACAATGAAAATGATTTTTCGTTCCTATCATGGCAAATAATTTTAAAGAGAAATATTTTTGTAGGTACTTATCAAATCGCATCATTTTCTTTAACAGACACTTAATTTTAGTCGCTGTATCAGTTGAACCGACTCCAAGTTTCATTATATAGGTGCCACAATCAGACAGCGAAAATGAATCAACTGAATTCTATGAATTTTTTTTTCAATATCTTGTATTATTTATTTATGAATTAAGAAAGGTTTAATTTATCCATTTTTAAAGTATAATGCTATATTAATATAATTCGGTTCAATGAATCGTATTCGTTAACAGTTAATCGATTTTTATTCGATAGTTTCAAGCCTTATTCAATCGTGAATATTGTTTATGGCAAATTGACATTAGAAGTCGGCCATATTTGTTGACATCTTTAGACTCGACCAAAAAAATAGACTATATATATGTAGTTATGTATATATAAAAGGCAAAAATGATTGACTGATGTATCAACGCACAGGCCTAACATGTCTGTGGCTAGGAACTTAAAATTTCGCACACGTATTCCCCTTAGGTATGACGTAGGCATCCACTAAGGAAGGATTTTTCAAAATTCAACCCCCAAGGGGGTGAAATAGAAGATAAATACGTAACTGCAAAAAGATGTACCTACTGATGTGCGCCATTTCTTCTCCAGCAAAAAATACGTGCATAAGTGTAGAGATAGATAATAAAATACAAATATGATTGAATAAAATACAACTTAGAACGTAACACCCAAAAAGGTAAAGAAAATAAATATTGTATACCAGAAAATATTGAATACTCGTATTGCTGAAAAACACAAAAGCAGACAATTATGCGGCATTCGCTTCAACCATTAATGACGTAAGCTATTGCTCGGTGGCGTGTCGTGAGTATGCTATCGCCTAAATTACCGGCTTCACACAAAAACTTCGAAATTTCAGACATTTGGGTGACCTAGCAATTTTTCCGGATACACTTGTAGCAAATATTTTTACAACAAAACCAAAAAAAAACATCTTCGATCTTGGATGCGGCTTATAATTATGAATTAATTTTATAGTTATATAACAATGATTTGTTTGCGAAGGAGCTGTTTTCTCAGTCAAATTGCTTTTTTAAAGTAAACTCTAATCCTGGTATCCCAATGATGGTAAACTGCGATTTATTCTTAGTTGGTAAAACGCACTAACTTATTAAGAACCTATTTATTTCACTTGAAGACACCTACATTATAATTGAACGGGACACTGAAGCGACGTGGGCACTTGCCATTCCATTTACAATCCTTCGCGGTACGCATGATAATTGACGAAGTAAAGCGCGTCGACCGTACAGGAAGGATGTTAACAACAAAACGACACCCGCCGTGCGTCGTTGTTAGAGATCGTTCTATATAATATTAGCTGCCGCTACCTTGAATACTTAAACTCCCTTCATAAAGCTTAGAATTAAGTACAGAAACTACTAGAAAACAGCTTCCATGTAATAGATGCTGACTACGATTTGAAATTTTCCTAACTCAAAGCTTTTGAAACATAATCTAAATTTTACTAACAAAAAATAACCAACTTCAAAGTTACTCAAAAACTACTTGTCAGATCTCATTCAAATTTATGTGGAATTACATGAGAAGCACCAAGCAAGCTTTCGATTAAAAAAAGAATCATCAAAATCGGTTCGCCCAGTCCAAAGTTCTGAGGTAACGAACATAAAAAAAAACAATACAGTCGAATTGAGAACCTGCTCCTTTTTTTGAAGTCGGTTAAAAATATTCTTAGCACTATACAAGTGTACACTTTAGAAACACTCTTAATTTTCGCTTTTCCGAGGTCTGTTTAAATATATCGTCTATCTATCGATGAAGTAATCGGGGTTTCCTTCAGATTTTAAATGTTTTATCAATGATTGTAATTTAATAACTTCCAGACGAGTTTCGTACGAAGTGAAGAGGACAAGAGGGAATTCCCGAACGGTAGCCATAGTTATGTGCAATAACATCTGACAGTAACTTCATAGAACACTGCCCGGAGTGTATTCCGATACCATTTCGAAACATAACTCAAAATTATCGCCGACAACAAATCCAATGAAATCCAAACAATTTCATATAGCAAATATTATAGCGAAAATGGAAGAGAAGATTATTGGTCTTGATATCTTTCCAATTTCAGTTCATAGCCGAGTAAGCGCGCTAAATGTTTTTCGAAACCGCGTCTCAATCCTTTTGCAATAAAACGAGTACCTAATACCGGTAACGATACCTAAGGCAAGATTCCTAAATAGACAAACTAACTATTCATAAAAACAAGCAAAGTTATACATGGTTTTTTTGTTTCTTTCACTCTTATGAAAAACGATAAAGATAAAACAGTGCAAATAGTGCAATAGCTAAAATAGGTTCAATAAGCGTTTATGAATAAGGCCGATAGACTGTAGAATAGCTTTTGTCCTTAGCGCTCTTACACAAAAACACGATACGACGCCACGACATCGCGTCGTGGTACGACACGGCATCAATTCAAGTTGAGACATCGCGTTGTGGAAATCTACGACGAGCAACGCAAAAAAAAATTACGACTCTACATCGCAATGTGCCACGGCGCAAGGCGCGATGCGACGTATCGTGTTCTTGTGTAAGAGTAGGGCATAGAGGTATTATTACGAATACTTACTTTATGGAGTAGGGCTCTAAAGACTTCGATGAGGGCTGTTACCTATCTAATCAATATAACGGATAGCAGAAACCTATCAAAACCCTTACTAAAGTAACATTATATTTTATAGGGTATTCGCATAGGTACACTATTTTATTAATTAGTAAGTTGCCTAAACAACTGTTTATTATAATATAATTATTATAATAATTGTAACATATTCCCAAGATAAAATATAGATCTGTATTTTAAATGACGTAGTTATTATCTGCTGTCGAAGATAAGAAGACATACGACAATGAAATGAAAATAATTGACAGCAATCGGACAAGAAGGCATTTATTAAAAAATGTTAAATATTGCTTACTTGGGGAATGTTATACTGGAATATATTAAGTTGTTTTTGTGATATGTAATTTTACATGTCAGGATTCGATGGCTCACTGACAGAGGTTGAATAAAGATCCGATAAGCGAACATTCGACCGTAACTGTAACACTCATCCACGCCTACCCACCACCTACCCACAAACACACACACACTCGTCACACTCACACTCTCTCTCGTTCTTAAACACTCACTCACTCACTCACACACACACACACACACACACACACACACACACACACACACGCACACACGCGCTCAAACGCAGGTACTCGGTCGGATAGCAAAAAAAATAGGTGTAAAACTAAAATACTTAGTAACCTTACTAAGAAGAGGCTAGGCCCCATAACACAAGGAATCCTTGTATGGGGCCTAGGGCCGCATTTATATTTTTAACCGACTACAAAAAAAGGAGGAGGTTCTCAATTCGACTGTATTTTTTTTATGTTTGTTACCTCAGAACTTTGGACTGGGCGAACCAATTTCGATGATTCTTTTTTTAATCTAAAGCAGGTGCTTGTCATGTAGTCCCACATAAATTTGAACGAGATCTGACAAGTAGTTTTTGAGTAAATTTGAAGTCGGTTATTTATTGTTAGTAAAATTTAGATTATTATGTTTTGCATTGTGTGTTTCAATAGACATTAAACGTAAAATATATTTTGTATTTACCCTTTGGGTATAACCCCTACAATAGCAGCATGATTGCAAATGAGATTTGCTCACTGCCCGTGCCACGAATTTACCTCAAACCTGTTGTGCTATGCAGGTATGCACTAAAATTGTTCCATTTAATACGATTACATCTAAACCAACCAAGTCAAATTAATCAAATATAACTTAGATGGTTACTATTTTCGCTCACGATCCTGATTCCTGGACCACGTTTCCACTTACCATCAGGTGGGTATTGTGGTCAAGCATTAACTTATTTTAAGTTAAAAAAAATCTCATACTTAAAAATTCATGAAGTATGTATAATTATTAGGGTTCCAAAACCAACTTAATAAGGATTTATTCTTTGTTCTCCCACTGCCCTAAGGTTGACTGTGTAATAGGGGAATTCCCGTGGGGCGGGAATGAGATGTAAATAAAAGAGGTTGTTCAGATTAAAGTCCAATAACATTTATTCTTAAACACAAAGTTTAAAGAATCCCCACAATAGAGAGTAAAGTAGAAAAAGAATGGGCCGCTGGCTTGTTTGGCTGGTCGAATTACACTTAACCCTTTTGGTTCAGTGATGTCCGTTCTAACGGACACCGCCGATGGTTATATTATTTAACAGTAAAAATTAATAAATGATGTCCGTCCTAACGGACACAGAGATGGTTGTATAATGTACACCAAAAGTTACAGGGGGAGTAGCCCCGTGATTCAAAATTACTAAATGGGGTGTAGCCCCTCGGAACAGAACTTCGGAAGCAGCTCAGGCTCCCAAAAGCAGCTCTCCAGTAAACAGCTCTCTCGAGAACAGCTCTCCCGAGAACAGCTCTCCAGTAAACACCTCAGTCTCCCAAGAACAGAACTCCCTCTCGGTAACACCTCCTATCAGTACAGAAAGCCACGTCTTACACAACAGTTTATACAGTCCTTGCGGCTACTACGGAACCATGGATATAGTTAATTAATTATTACAATGTCTAGTTATTAATTAATCGACTTAGTTGAACAACGGTAACTCGAATAGATACATTTAGTTGTATTACAGATCTTTAAGGACCTAATACCACAGCTCAACGCCTTTATTAAAAGAGTTTAAAACAATTAAAATAACAATATCAAGCCTTACAGGCTTGAATAATTCAGCGTACAACAGACTACAAGGATGGTACTATTCACTATGAAAGCACATGGTTCACTCGCTACATTCTTTTAAGTAAATTACATTAACTAAGAAACGCCCCGTTAAATATTTAATTAATTCCCCTCGCAGAAGGAAATGAGTTCTACGATACCTGTTTAGGGAGGTGTCGAAGTATGTAGAAATGCAGACCGCCACAGAACAGACAGGACAGGGGGCGCCGTCCAGACGCAGCCCTACATACAAGAATTATAATTATTACGGAATCACGGAATTTCTCAACACCGGCTCAGCCGCAAAACAGAAAGGTTTACTTACCAAAGTACTTTTAATAAACCGCCTCGCGGAACAGATCAGACACGCCACACCACACCACGTGGTGCAGACCCAGGTACCCAGACACCACACACAGCCTGAAAAGATTCCTCACGTTAACCACTACTCGCAGAAAATATACCGAATCCCAATCGGAAAATCCCAGTTGGAATCCCCAAACTTACCAGCAAAGAACCAGGAACACCAGAACACTCAACACACAGAAAACACCAGAGCCCACTTGGACCGGTGCGTCACCACACGACTCAGAACAGCACAGACAGTAGGGATCCTCTCGGGACCAAGAAGGACGCCGCGCTCATCACCACGCTTTTATACTGCTACACTTGCCACTCAAATCCACCAATCACAACAACTCCCAGCCGCGGGACATGGGCTTCCGGGTTCTAGAAGCTTCAAGAACGAGGAGACAATAACCACAACAATACTCCTTATAGCAATTGGAGTGAGGTTCACTTTTCTATCGTCTATTCGGAGAAGCTCATCCCCCGACTCCGGCGCCAAATTACAAAGTTGTACAATTCAGGTGTTCCCTACTCAAAAAACTATTCCTTCCCCATAACCAGACACAAAAACCCACGACGACTTAAATCTCACAGACATCCCTCTAAATTTATTTATTATAAACTCCCACAAACTAACCAATCTCGAGAACCGAATTTAACAAGGTTGTAAACTAATTCATAAACCTGCACTCACACCTTGACTTCTCCCCTTCCAGAGGGCTGACACATACAATATCTTGAATTTAAATGGCTAAACTCCCGTTGACTAGTCAGTCCCAGGACCTCCGACTACGCTATCCTGCCCAATGAAAAAACAATATAAACGCCCAATTAATTTCCCAATATAGCAGACCCCGAAATTTGGAAGAAATTCTACGCTGTCAACCCCGACTGAAAAACCATCAATTACAGACACGGACCACTACCATAGACTATGTCGCCTCCGGCTATGGCCCAACCATAGACTCAAATTCAAGGGAGGAATGATTTAATATTTTATCCTATAAACAAGTCCTGAACCTCCTTAAAGAAATTACAAATTCAGAAGTCCCATCCAACGAAAAAATAAATACTCACCACAAATTGACAGAGACAAGAGACTGAACAGACCACAGACTACAGAACCGAACTACTGACGCGGCGATTTTGAAATCACTCAAATGGCGACCGAGGATTGGTCCATGCGTCTGACAGCGTCGTTGGCAACTACCACAGACCAGCCGTCAAACTGCCGCCCGTCAAAACCACTCAATCACCAATTGTCAGTGTCAAGTATTAACGTCACCCTCACCCGGCTTGTCAATACTTGTAAACAAATCATATGGAATTTATGAAAGCAATAAATTTAAGTTATTTAAATGAAGACAATTAAGAAATTAAGCTATTTAAGGTGAAATGGGGACCGAGACAGTTCAATTATAAGTAAGCCAATCTAATTATCCAAATGATATACCAAAGGAATGTTATTCAAGGTAAGATTTCAGGGGATTCACTACAAGACAGAAAAAAGTGTTACAACTGGCAGAGAATGCTTTTAGCTTTAAGTCCTTCTTTTGTTCCATTACTTGTGTAAGGTTCAATAAAGAATAAATAAATAAATAAATAAAATGTATGCGATGAGAACCGTATCTAAATCGGTCAAGCCTTTTTGAAGATGAATATGAATATTTGTTTGCAAAAACAAACAAACGAACTTTCTCTCTAATCTGTGCATATAACTCTCTTCCACCCTAATTAGATAAATGAAGAATATAATTTAAATTTAAAGAACCCACCAAAGAACACTAAATTGATATACCTACTTCTTTGTAAATAAAATATTCATCACAAATTCAGCTTTATAATTATTTTATGAAAATATCGTTGGATGCCCGTCATACTCAAAACATTCCCGTAATGGCTGCTATATATTTCTGCACTTAATCAACTCATGGACAATTTATTAGCTTAATTATCTTCAGGGCTATTCATGGAATATAAATATATTTTCCTGGAGTAAACTACTGAGAGGAGCTTGCTTTAAACGACTTGGTAGTATACGGATTCAGTTAATTACTTCGAAAAACTTGTGAAAAACAATTTCACTAAACAAAATACCTGAAATGCCTCTAAAGTAAGAAAAATATCTGGTACCTACATGGTAATTTTCCGTATATTTAACATCATTTTCTCCAAATCGTCTAGACAAAATTTCGTACTAGAGTTTTCTGAACCAGATATACTATATGTCGTAAATAATGTCATGCAGAAAAGTAATTTATATGACAACTAGCTGCCCGGACAGACTTCGTTCTGTCAAAAGTTTTTTTTTTTATTTTGAGATGTAAGCTACCCTATCTTTCAAGTTGGATCTAACTGCATACGGTTTGCAAATTTGATTAAAATCGGTTAAGTAGTTTAGGAGTCCATCGCGGACAAACAACGTGACACGTAATTTATATATATTAAGAAGATATAAAGAAATAATAGAAGAAGAATAAATAAATATTTTATACTAGTACTCTGCCTGCGACTTTCCCCGCGTTTTCCGGGGTAATAATCCATTCAGAAGGTTTTTGCGTGAAAAAGTAATAAAAATACATACTAACTTTGACTTTGATGTATAATATACTAGGATTAATTTACTATAGGCAACATTCGATGTTAAGGCCAAAACTTTTAGTATATGCTCGTTCACCGCGTGTCCTTTCTTGAGGTAGTAACGCGTTGAAGACACAGCTGGTATTATAATCCCAAAAGGCACGCAACACGATGTGGCATCTGCTCGCTTAGGGTAACATCTACAAACCTCTATCTATAAATCTATAAAATTACTAGATTACTGATTACGTAAAACTTAAAAGAGTTGTTTTCTGAGCAAATTCCAAGTCTAAGTTCGCTTTATAGATCCCCTTAGTCTCTTGTAATGTAACACAAGTGCACAGGTTAAAGCCAATTCACTGTTGTGCGTTGCAGCCGTCAAATGGCCAGATTTCATTAAGATTGTGCGGGGGCGACGACAGTTAAATTTGGATACTGTGTAATAAATAAAACGGGGACGGAACGCGTGATATAGCTGAATATTATGGTGTTTTATCGGCAACGAGGTTTAAGTACAAGAACCTACAATATTTTCGATTAAAAAAAATCAAAATCAAAAATCGTTTATTATAACAGAATTTATATTTTATTACATGTATGTGGGATTTTTCCATTTAAGTATATAAAACTTGTGTTTTGGAAAGTCCCCTACTTCCCTATGTAGTAAACAATGATGAATAAATATTTAATGAACATCAAACATATTGATGAAACGTTAAAGATTTCCTTTGCTAAAGTGGTGACCCCAATGTCAACTAGGAACTAGGAATTTGACATCATACGGGGTCACCAGCTATCGGTTATTCCATCCTGGCCTTTCCTATTACCATAAATTTTACTACTTCTCCCTCGGGAACAGATCAATATTTCGGGATAAAATGAATCCTATACTTTATTCTAGGTATTGAACTATCTGTGTGACTTTCATCTATATCCGATCAGCCGTTTTTGCGTGATTGCGTGACAAACATCCAAACATCTAAACTTTCATATTTATATTATTAGTAGGATATTAGTAGGATTAGTAGGCCGATAAATAAATACCCTTTTCTCACCGATTTTCCAAAATTGTACAGATCTAGTAAGACTTGTTTTATTTTGGTTCATATGAATCTGGGGACGTGTGTGGTATTACGCTGTATGTTAAGTTATTGGAGGCCAAATTCATTCTGTATAGACGTGACTTGTCTGGGGCAGAATATATTTTATTCGCGCACGTGCCTAAAGATCAAAATGTGGAGCTATCAACAAAGGCTTGGGAGCTTTATAGAGCTGAGGGTAATATAAAAATTATTTTATAGCTGCTAGCTGACATGGTAGATATTGTTTTGTTGAGAGATAATTCTATTTTGGCCTTTCGGATTTTAGTTTAGCTACGGACCATCATTTCGACAAAGAACAAAAAAAAAGTCTTCCTATAACTATTTGTATTTCAGTTCAAAGAGTTCCCGAAATTCTCCATCAGCACTGATTTTGATAACAAAAGGATCATTCTGGAAAAAATAAATCAATTCGATTGGAATTGAGCACCTAATTCTTTCCTAAAGTCGGTTTAGTATAAGACCATTATTTATCTTTAGGAACCGCACCTAAGCAAACTTTCAGGGTTAGTTCAATTTAATATTTAACCCTCCACTAATCCACACTAGAGCCACTGGACTCGTGTCCTGTTGGCCATTACGGGTTAAAGCCAACCAATATTATTTGGTGTTTTATATTTTATTTATATTTTTAAGTTCATCAATGAAAATCCGAGCAGTAATTCTTAGGAACGCGTTCAAACAAGCGACTGAAACAGGAAGTGTTGATTTATTAAATTAAAGAAAAATAAATTCATTAAACAGGAATGAAAGTCTTTTTTAAGCACAAACAGTTGGAAACTAAGATTAGCCTTGTAGTACTTTGTTTAACTTACGAAGTTGGAGAGACAGGTAAGAGAAGATTCACCGCTTATTTGTTAGCAAACAACGCTTGAAAAATCTGAGTAAACATTTCTATTGTTAAATTTAAAAAAATTAACCGACTGCAAAAAGAAATCTACACAATAACAATAAAAAGTAACAAGTAAGTGAATGAAGAACTATACTGTTACTTATTACCTTATTTAATAGAATAATATTCTATTCTCTATCTGTCGGAATGTTTGAAGTATACTTTTTTGGAAGTGAGTTAAAAAAATGCGACAGCAAATTGTTCTCGTACCCAAGTCGGTTCTGTACCACAAGTGGAACATGGCATTGAAGTGTTACATTGGCCCTTACAGTCACGTCATGGCAATCCAATTAAAAATGTTTGGTCGTGGATGAATCTTAAACTGGCAAAAAATGCAGTAACCACCGCTGACCTTATTCGTGAGCTGAGGTCTGCCTGAAGGTCTTTACCTCGCAGCTATGCCGAAAAATTGGTGGAAAGTATGCCGCAAAAATGCGAAGCGATAATGGAAAATAATGGAAAATGGACAATGGACACCATATTAATATTAAAGAAGCAAACAGCAGGTAAAGACCCAATTGATTAGAGTTTGTTGTTTGATATAATTAAAATTTTCCATAAAAGCCGGTCACGATCTTTTCGTACAAAGTATATGTACATACATACGTACACCCGAAAAACATAACATTATTTTATCCCTGCTAAAGCAGAGTGAAAAGGGAATCTTTATTGGATCGCTCGCATGTCTTGTCTGTCCATGTGTCACATTTAATTCTCTCGATAAACGTTGATATTTGCTACACACCAAAAAAGAGACAATTAAAACGCGGAAACAATACGACCATGGCTGGAGTAAGAAACTGACGCTTTTATTGCTATATGCGCCATGTAAATGTCAATTTGCAGATATACGAATAATATCGCTACAATTGACAGGGCAAACGTGCCCTTATACGGTCGAACCAACACGTCGTCTATACTAATATTATAAAGAGGAAAGCTTTGTATTTTTGTTCATTTGTAACGAATAAACTAAGTAAAATAAATATACTATAATACAATAAATAAATAGCAAGCGGGTTTTTTATTTCTTTTTATTTTTGGAACGAAGTTCCTTATCGCACGTTGCGAAAGGGGGCTAGGCGGAAAATTTTGGGACGAAAAGTTATAACGACACTTTTTGCCGTCGTAGTTTTTTTTACATAGAAAGCAAGCTAGATATTTTCGTTTCTTGCAGTCAATACTAGGATAGCAAAAACATGCAAGCGAGTGTGCCAAAACAAATCTGGGTTATTACATTTCTCATCGGTTTTGTTCACCTAGTAGCAATTGCTACTGCTGCATGTTTTTGCTATCCTAGTACTGACTGCAAGGAACTTAGTTCCATCCGGGTGTCCCTTGACACCTCTCAAGTTTTTTATTTTATATTTGTTTCGACGAGTGTTATTTGGTAAACAAGCTTAGTGGATCCTTTTGTCGTAATTTGTAATTAAAAAACAAAGGCAGGCACAAATCGAAAAGGATTTAAACTATAGATTATGCTGAAACTATTTTCTGCTTTCTATTTATTTTAATTAAAAGTAATGCTAAGATTGTTTACCAAATTAAGGAAGGCCATACACGATCAAGTATACTTGATGAAGCGTCAAGCTGACTTGAAAGGACAGTGTACTTGATCGTGTATGGCCACGGTATAGTCATCTACCATATATTTTTATCATGCACACTGAATGGCGCGTCAAGTCAAACTGCAAATTTAACAGGTCAAACTGCAGATTTGCTCGTGTATGGCCTCCATAAGACTTGCATTTATATTAACACTAGACTGACGCATTGAGCGCACAGCGAATTGCTATTAACACTAGATTGACGCATTGAGCGCAGAGCGAATTGCTATTAATACTAGACTAGACCATTGAGTGCAGAGCGATTTGCTATTAACACTAGACTGACGCATTGAGCGCACAGCGAATTGCTATTAACACTATACTGACGCGTTGAGCGCAGAGCGAATTGCTATTAACACTATACTGACGCGTTGAGCGCAGAGCGAATTGCTATTAACACTAGACTGACGCATTCAGCGCAGAGAGAATTGTTATTAACACAAGAGTGACGCATTGAGTGCAGAGCGAATTGCTTTTAACACTAGAATGACGCATTGAGTGCAGAGCGAATTGGTACTTACACTAGACTGACGCATTGAGTGCAGAGCGAATTGCTATTAACACTACACTGACGCATTCAGCGCAGAGCGAATTGCTATTAACACTAGATTGACGCATTGAGTGCAGAGCGAATTGCTATCAACACTAGATTGACGCATTGAGTGCAGAGAGAATTGGTACTATCACTAGACTGACGCATTGAGTGCAGAGCGAATTGCTATTAACACTAGAAGCTGATGCCTAAAAGCGTTGCGGCTCATGAGTCGTGGCCCTCAGGTTTTATTATTAGATTCATTCAAACATGATCCATGTGGGATACGCACATACGCATCCAGAATTAATGGATCCCAGTACCTCATGCCTTACGATCTGCGAGAAATTGGAAAAGTAAAATTTATTCAGTTTTATTCAGATGTCAGGAATGAAGAAAAGCTTTTATCTGGAAACGTATGAGGATAAAAACGTGACCTCGAATCGGAACTAAGTCTGAAAAAGAATGTACCTGACAATCCTGACATTCAGAATTGTTACTTTTGATTCTACGTGCTAGGTAGATTTTCAGACTATACTTTTGATACTTCAAAATCTCAAAGCAGATAGGTAGGTACTGATTTTGCAACTTTTAATATATCCCACTTTTAAAACATCTGGCCACTCATGCATCAGAATAGATAAATATTTTTTTTTGTTATACACAATGGAAAGATACAAATAACTAATCATATTCAGACAGATTTATGATACCTATTTATTGATAGTTTATAGTTACTAGCAGGTATTAGCTTTGGTATCCTCAATAGTTGATCCGTAGAATATCCATGAATTGAATTGAGTGAACTCCATAAATTGCCTAACTGGTGCTTGTACTAAGATTATTCAGCGTCAAAGTGGCGAGCAATTCATTCCAAACACCCGACTGACGACTAACGGTACCTACGTTGAAAACGATCTAGTCGAAACGAATTAGGAATTACTAATTACGTCGTCTACTGACTCGTGCTCTGCCATCAAAATTGGAGCGTAATTCATTTCTTCAAAAGGTTATTTCACATTGATATTATTATACTTACAGTTTTCTGTAATGGGTTTGTTACATAATTATATTTTTCGCCAAGTTTAACAGTGCCATATCATAATTATTATTTTTCTTGTCACGTATAAATACATAATAAAATAATTATAGATTTATCTCTAATTTACGATCACATATTGGACTTGCACAAGTAACAGGAATTATAGTTGCCCGTTTTTTTTGCTTAATATTGCTAAACCTTGGTTGTAACCTCGCTTGCAATCTGTTTCCCTGTATACGTGCACTTTACTGTATATGTGCACTTTTTTCATTAAAACCTTGCCATTATCGCACGTAAGAAAGCATGACGTAAATTCGCGCTCCCAATTGACAAGGAGATCTGACGTAAAGATCCACACAATCTTAATTAAATCTATTCACGTAAGCGCTTCCTCACTTGGCACAATTGGGAATACCTTTATTCCTTCATGTTTTTCGAAGATATTCAGTTATTTTTGCACACCTGCTGATTCTGTCGTGACCATTTTTTCAGATTGAAATGTATTGGAACCCTCTGAGAGTCTGATAAATCTTTTAAACTACCCCCGCCCCGCTCCGCTCCACTCAACTACGATCGCCTACGGCTCGCCTACGGCATCAGCTACGATACGCCGATCGTAGCCGATAGTGCCTCTCTCTCGCTTTTGCCGCTCTCTCGCTCGCGGAACGCTACATTTTTTCATAGATGCGCCCGGCGCTCATCGTTTTAATAGACGTTATCACGTCAAAATTGCGTCGCGATTATGGTTTTTCCTACTACATAAAATTAAATATTGATTCAGATTATACATGATCCACTTCACATCATGGCTCTGTCCTTATAATTGGAGAGATCTGGAGCATATTCCACAACTGCTACAGTACCGATTGGAGACAAAGAATAATAAAACCCAAGTCCTTCTGTTTCTACAATAACATCAAATCTAACCGTAATCTGGGGTATACAGAGCTGGTCAGTGACCTAACCGTGTACTGCTTGTTGACCCAAATAAAGTGAAAAAAACACTGAAGTTACTAAGTTGCAACAATAATTTTTTCATCTCATTGTCAGTAGATAATCTGCCATTTCTTTTCTCAAACCGTATTCCATTCATCTCCAACGGTCGCTCCCAAACGTATTTTGTTTCCGCACATGGTGATGTAAACGGGAGTCAATATAGTATGTCAGTCACAGCTCAGAATAATCGAACAAATTTATTTCAAGTTACGGGGTCCCGGGCTGATTTAATGACGGGTTTGGGAAAATAAAAAGTGAGGTGAATACTAGGATATTTTATGTATAGTGATAGGCCCTTTTGATGTTCCTTTGTGGTTTAATGATAGGGTTTGGAGAAATGGTCGTGTGAATATTATAATAGGGGTCTCATTTCTTTGAAGAGTACTTTAGAATAGTACTGTAGACCTTGTTGCGGTTGGTTTCAACCCATTAACCGTCCACTACTGAGCACGGATCTCTCCTCTTAAGGAGACCTAGGGCATACTCCACCACGCTATCGTTGGTTACTTAGTCGGTTATATAATGACCAAATGTGCAACTAAAAAGTAAAGTAAATTATCGAAACTATTTAAAATTCAGTTTCATCTTAAGATAGAAAGTGAGATTGGGAGATACCAAAAAATTCATATCTTACCAGGAAATAAAAGTACTACAAAATTTTACTCCTGCGGCTACTGACCGAGTCATCTGCTGATAATGTCGCTAATAAGACATAAGCCACTCCACAAAACCGAAACTGCAGAAAAGGAACATAAACGTAGCGTCTAGATGATTTACAAAGCACTTAGCAGCGTTCAATGTTGATATATCGGAACACCTCGAACATAACAGTATTTTATGCGCGGCCAAAATCTATAAATCCGCGCGAGCCCATATCGCCTGTCATTGTCAGCATGGAGTAAATCTTCGGAGAGCCCAATTGCTCGTCAACAGTGATCCAATACATACCGTTTCTAGATACCGTACGACCTCACAGTCCTCGCACCAACATCGCAGGCAGATGCCGTTAGCAGGCAAAAATCGGCAGAATCCAATCAAATAGGTATATAGAAGAAAATTTACATATCAGTTACAATCACATTGCTATGAAGATCAATTGCCATGAAACATGAAAGTATCCCATCCCAAGAATCGCCTCCAGATAATTTTGTAGTGTATTACGGTCAATAGATATAAAGTTTATATCTATTATAAATATTACTAGCTGACCCGGCGAACTTCGTATCGCCTAACAATGTAACAAATCAGAGATCATTAAAATCGGTACAGCTGTTCTTTGCCGTTATAGTTTCCGTGTCCTCCCTCTCCCGCTCCCGCTCCCGCTCCCGCTCCCGCTCCCGCTCCCGCTCCCGCTCCCGCTCCCGCTCCCGCTCCCGCTCCCGCTCCCGCTCCCGCTCCCGCTCCCGCTCCCGCTCCCGCTCCCGCTCCCGCTCCCGCTCCCACTCCCGCTCTAATCCCGTCCCCTCCCCTCCCCTCCCCGTGTTACATAATCGGGATCCGCGGAACATGCGCGAGCTGTCCGGCCGCGCGGGGCCGATGATGATTGTTGCTACTCGTACAATCACGTTGTCACGTAGTTCCTTTACTACGTAATATCTTCTGAATGGAATGTCCGATTTGAGTAATTCAAAAAGTTATCTATAGGTATTGAAACAGTTTTGAATATGAAATGACTTATTTGGATAAGAATTAATACGAAGGTATGGTTTTCATGATCTGATTTTGGTCATCTTTTTTATTAACTTTTAAAATGTAAAAAGTGGTTATACTGACATAACGACAATAGTTGGACATATACTATCGCGAGGTTTTTTTGTAGATATTGATATGTTCTATAATATTGTAGAACATTTTTTTGTTCTATCATCAATAGTTTTCGCAGCGTATGCGATGAAAGAAATTTTAAGCAAATTTTTTCACACTTTGGTTCACGTTACTGATGTTTTAGCAAGGATCCCTAATTTTTTCTAGTAATAAATGTAGCCTATGTTACTCGTGAATGATGTAGCATTCTAATGGTGAAAGAATTTTGAAAATCGGTTCAGTAGTTTTTGAGTTTATTCGTTGCAAACATACAAAAATATAAAAATACAAAAATACAAAGCTTTCCTCTTTATAATATTAGTATAGATATAGATATAGATAAACGTTGTCATTTGTCAGTCACTCCAATCAGAGTCTGCCAGTCTTGTGATAGATGCACGCGTTAACGGACGTGTACATGCGCTCTATTAAGTAGTAGTTAGCAAGACATTTAACAGTACTGCCAATGAATAACGCCGTAATTATACTCACAGGTACCTACTATCTACTGTCATCTAACCTCATTGCAGTAACCAACCAAAGCTACGTTTTACGTTACATGAACTTTTTCTTAATACTTGGCACGAATGAAACTGAAAAATATGACGATATTTGTTGTTCTCAGTCATATATTGTATAAACTGAACTATTTCATGGTGTGAAGTAAACTTTAACTTAAGCGCCACATTTGAACAAAAACTCACTGAAATGCCAACAGCTAAGCGTGGAATGCGTAAAAGTTCGGCAACAACTGCAATTCCCTGCATTTTGTTTGGGAAGTGACAGTAAATTTAAACGTAAAATATTTAAATGTAAAAGAGTAACGTTACGTTGCAGAAGGCTGATAAGGCGTAATTACGATTATATTTATTTATTTATATCTTACTAGCTGTTGCCCATGGCTTCGCCCGCGGTAAAGATCGATTTTTACAAATCCCGCGGGAACCCTGAACTTTTCCGGGATAAAAAGTAGCCTATGTTTTAAGGATATAGGTTATCTCCATTCGAAATTTCAGCCGGTTAAGTAGTTTTCGCGTGAAAGCGTAACAAACAAACTTACATTCACATTTATAAAATTAGTATGATTTTAACCATAATAGTAAGTGAATAAACAGTGGACTTAATGCTATAATCCTCAACCAGTCAACTTTTGGGTTAGGCAGAGAAGATACAAAGTGAGCAAACGAAATATTTAAAAGAAAAATTAACAGAGTAACTGTTACTTGTTGATTGCTATCGAAACAAGCTAGCTATGAGCGCTTCATATTAGAGCGTTATTAAATAACGGTATAATTAGTATCTATATTAACTTTAAACCATTTCATTTTGCTTTGCGTAGCTAAAATAAAATTACGTTTCTTTTTTGTATTTCATGAAAATCAGTAAATACAGGTTATTGGTAAGTTAATATTTAATTCAAAAAAATACATTATTGAGATCTCCATTACAAATTCTAAATTTATTATGGCTTTGTATGATGAAATAATTAAACTAATAATAAAAACTTTATTAGATTCTATAATATTATTAGAAACCGAGACTTAATTTCCTAAAACAATTCCCTGATGAATAAAATGATCAAAAAAATTACAATAGCTATAAAAGAACGCCCAAAGTATTTTTAAATTAACTGCTTAACTTCAAAAGAAGCGTAATTCTTTTGAAGAAATTTAGAAGATTATTTATTCAAGAGTTAAAACTATAAAGAACGAATTAATACTTTGTTAATTACCTTTAAGGCTTTACCATGTACCAAGGCCATTAAGTACTTTAAATTAAATAGAAATGAAAAAATACATTTCTAAGTATCAATAATCTAAATTTTACTAACAAAAAATCCATCCATCCATCCATCCATCAGCCTTTGTGGGTCCACTGCTGGACATAGGCCTCCCCTAACTTCCGCCACTCTGACCGGTCCTGAGCCTTCTGAATCCAGCGGATACCCGCTGTCTTCTTTAGGTCGTCGGTCCACCTGGTCGGGGGGCGTCCTGTGCTCCTTTTACCGAGGCGTGGTCTCCATTCGAGGACCTTTCTTCCCCAACGGTTATCGGTCCTTCGAACTATGTGGCCAGCCCATTGCCGCTTCAGCCTGCTAATTCTCTGAGCTATGTCGGTCACCCTCGTTCGTCTACGGATTTCATCATTTCTGATTCGATCGCGTAGAGAAATACCGAGCATAGCTCGTTCCATATATAGCCCGCTGGGCGACTAAGCTTATGCATAAGGCCAATAGTGAAGCACCACGTCTCGGATCCGTATGTCATCACTGGCAACACACACTGCTCGAACACCTTCGACTTCAGGCACTGAGGTAACTTTTTGGACGACAAGATATGACGTAGTTTCCCGAACGCAGCCCATCCGAGTTGGATTCTACGAGTGACTTCTTTCTCGAAGTTGGACTTACCCATTTGGATCACTTGTCCCAGGTAAATGTACTCGTCTACAACTTCGAGAGCAGCGCCGTCAACAACCACCGGTACGGGTGTGACATGGACATTCGACATGATTTTCGTCTTGTCCATGTTCATCTTAAGACCCACCCGTTGTGAGGCGCTGTTCAAGTCCCCGAGCATTGTACCAAGTTCCTCCAGGGATCCCGCCAGGATGACTATATCATCGGCATATCGCAGGTGTGTGATGTATTCGCCATTGATGTTGATGCCACGTCGTTTCCACTCCATCAGCTTGAACAAGTCTTCCAACGCAGCGGTGAACAGTTTTGGGGATATGACATCCCCTTGTCTGACACCTCTCTGCAGTTGGATGGGGTTCGTGGCTGTGTCTTGTACTCTGACGGACATGGTGGCAGATGAGTATAAACACTTCAACACCTCGACATACCGGTAGTCGATCCGGCACCGTTGGAGAGAATTTAGTACCGCCCAGGTCTCGATAGAATCAAAGGCTTTCTCATAGTCCACATAGGCAACACATAACGGCAGATTATACTCCTCGGTCTTTTGTATAATCTGCCGCAGTGTGTGTATATGGTCTATGGTGCTGTAGCCTTTTCGGAATCCTGCTTGTTCGGGAGGCTGGAAGTCGTCAAGCCTGCGTGCAATGCGATTTGTGAGCACCCTCGAAAACAGCTTATAAACGTGGCTCAGAAGTGCAATGGGCCTGTAGTTCTTCAAAAGGGCTTTATCCCCCTTCTTGAAGAACAGCGTCACCACACTTCCGCTCCACGCTTCCGGTGTAGTTCCAGTATTAATGACGGAATCGAACAGTTTCTGGAGCGCCACTAGAAGGGGTTTACCTCCAGCTCTTAGTAGCTCGGTTGTGATTCCGTCATCTCCCGGTGCCTTGTTGTTTTTAAGCTGTTTGAGAGCCTCTCTAATCTCATACAGGCTGACGTCCGGGATATCCTCTGTGTAGTGTCGGGTCAGTTTAGCTCGCTTGTCGCTCTCCTCGCGAGGAGGTGGAGCTTGAGAGGAGGTATACAACCGTCCGTAGTATCTCTCAGTTTCTCTCAGAACTTCCGGTTTCGACGAAACCACGGTGCCGGACTCGGTCTTCAACCTCGTAAGCTGACTTTGCCCAATAGACAGATCCCTGGCGAACACTTTGGAGCCCTGGTTTCGCTCAATTGTGTTTTTTACACGATTTGCGTTGTGTTTTCGCAAATCGCGTCGCCTGCACTTGGAGATCTGTTCATTGAGCGTCGGTATTCCCTCATAGAGGTTGGAGACTGCACACATAGTTCTCGTCGATCCCTCATAAGACCGAGAGTTTGTTCTGAGAGAACCTGAGATCTACCACTAGGGTGGGTCTTGAAATACCTAGACCCTACCTCGTGGACAGTTGTTACCATCCTGGTGTTAAACTCGTCCACTGACGTGCACGATTCTAGCTAACAAAAAATAACCGACTTCAAAGTCTCAAAAACTACATAGTTGTCAGATCTTAAAAAAATTTATGTGGGACCACATGACAGCCACCAGCTTTCGATTAAAAAAAGAATCATCAAAATCGGTTCGCCCAGTCCAAAGTTCTGAGGTAACAAACATAAAAAAAAAATACAGTCGAATTGAGAACCTCCTCCTTTTTTGAAGTCGGTTAAAAAGATTATTATCACTCATTGGAAATAAGTTCTTTGACTGGAAAATCTTTTCTTAATAGGAAATGTTAGGCCATCTGAAAATCATTATTCTATCCCGCGTAAAATTTATTACATTATCATCTAAACATAGAAACTTTTAAGTTACAATGAGAGAAATACAGTTGCTCCATAAAACCTATTTCAAAGTCATCAGTGTCTAGAGCGGTATCCGACAAATAATACGACTGCAAATTCCGAACGCAAGTATGCAACCTACACTGAAAAATTTAATCCCTCGCGCACATTGTAATGCGACCAGAATTCTTCGTAGGAAATGAAAAAATGAGATCTACGCTGTAGCTTCTCAGTAATTCACTTGAGCACAATTGACCATTGTTTTCCGAAATTCTTTTTAATTTTCCGACATGTTAAAACTATTCAATAATAAACTAATTTGATAGATCATAGAACCTTTAAAATACAGCTAAATGTGTTCTTATAATACGGTTCGTTGTTTTCTCAGAGAGCAAGTCTGCTCGTCGGTCACCTACATTTGTTATATTGGTTTTTGGAACGAAGTTCCTTATCGCGCGTTGCGAAAAAAGGGGCTAGGCGGAATTTTGGTAACGACACTTTTTGCCGGTAACGACACTTTTTGCTGTCGTAGTTTTTTTACATAGAAAGCAAGCCAGAGTACTAGGATAGCAAAAACATACAAGCGAGCATGATGCGAGTAAACATGCATGCTGCATGTTTTTACTATCCTAGTACTGACTGCAAGGAACTTCGTTCCATCCGGGTGTCCCTTGACACCTCTCAAGCTTTTTTATTCATCTATACTAATATTATAAAGAGGAAAGCTTTGTATTTTTGTATGTTTGCAACGAATAAACTCAAAAACTACTGAACCGATTTTCAAAATTCTTTCACCATTAGAATGCTACATCATTCATGAGTAACATAGGCTATATTTATTACTAGAAAAAATTAGGGATCCTTGCTAAAACATCAGTAACGTGAACCAAAGTGTGAAAAAATTTGCTTAAAAATTTCTTTCATCGCATACGCTGCGGAAACTATTGATGATAGAACAAAAAAATGTTCTACAATATTATAGAACATATCAATATCTACAAAAAACCTCGCGATAGTATATGTCCAACTATTGTCGTTATGTCACTATAACCACTTTTTACATTTTAAAAATTAATAAAAAAGATGACCAAAATCAGACCATAAAAACCATACCTTCGTATTAATCCTCATCCAAATAAATCATTTCATATTCAAAACTGTTTCAATACCTATAGATAACTTTTTGAATTACTCAAATCGGACATTCCATTCAGAAGATATTACGTACATAGTAAAGGAACTACGTGACAACGTGATTGTACGAGTAGTAACAATCATCACTGCAATCATCACAGCTCGCGCATGTTCCGCGGATCCGGGAGAGAGGGGAGTGGAGTGGAGTGGGAGCGGCAGCGGGAGAGGGAGAGCAAGAGAGAGAGGGAGAGGGTGAGGGGAGGGGAGAGGGTGAGGGGAGGGGAGAGGGTGAGGGGAGGGGAGAGGGTGAGGGGAGGGGAGAGGGAGAGGGAGAGGGAGAGGGAGAGGGAGAGGGAGAGGGAGAGGGAGAGGGAGAGGGAGAGGGAGAGGGAGAGGGAGAGGGAGAGGGAGAGGGAGAGGGAGAGGGAGAGGGAGAGGGAGAGGGAGAGGGAGAGGGAGAGGGAGAGGGAGAGGGAGAGGGAGAGGGAGAGGGAGAGGGAGAGGGAGAGGGAGAGGGAGAGGGAGAGGGAGAGGGAGAGGGAGAGGGAGAGGGAGAGGGAGAGGGAGAGGGAGAGGGAGAGGGAGAGGGAGAGGGAGAGGGAGAGGGAGAGGGAGAGGGAGAGGGAGAGGGAGAGGGAGAGGGAGAGGGAGAGGGAGAGGGAGAGGGAGAGGGAGAGGGAGAGGGAGAGGGAGAGGGAGAGGGAGAGGGAGAGGGAGAGGGAGAGGGAGAGGGAGAGGGAGAGGGAGAGGTAGCGGGAGCGGGAGAGGGAGGACACGGAAATTATAACGGCTAAGAACGGCTGTACCGATTTTAATGACCTCTAATTTGTTACATTCTTAGGCGATACGAAGTTCGCCGGGTCAGCTAGTGTTTATATAAATCGTTTCATGTATGTGTGTATATTCCCTATAGACTCCAAAACAGCCGGACCGATTTTGATTAAATTTTCAGGATATCTTCAGTTGAAGCATGCGGGTGATCCTGTGAAGTTTTGTAGCGATTATTATAAGCGAAGTGTCGCTATTTACATAAAAAGATATATTTCTTACAAGCTAGTCTCTTGAGACAAATTACTTATGTTTTTTTTAATTGCTTATTATGTGAAGCCTTACCACCTAGCGGGCTGGCATCAGTCGCCTGTTACGACACACTAGTATGCCAGCAACCTTAAGCAACCCAATACGTCTACTGTCTGTAATAAACAAAACTAGAATAGGCAAAAGCTACAGGTATTTCTTCATCTCAGAACCCAGATTAACCCCAAAGTCGTATACATAAATCACGACTACAATAAGTAAGCCTCGGTCACAATACCGTCGTAAATTCAGTACAGTCGGCATAAAAATCTACACCATTGTGCGGTGACCCGTTGTGGGTACAGAGGTCCTTATGCACTACTTTTCATTCCATGGCTCCGTCGCTAGAGAACACATATTATTACTTTGATAACGTTACACACTCATAGCACTACACTAGGATTCCGTGTCGTGAACCGTGGACAACACACAAAGACAGGGACACACACCCAGACCGAGAAGGCGAGAACAAAAATTCAAACTCATCATTCAAACTGCCTCGCTGGGAATCGAACCCAGGACGGCACAGCGGGTGGTCCAGCATGGTAACTATTGAGCCACACGGATCGTCATATATTGGTATAT
Source organism: Thymelicus sylvestris (assembly GCA_911387775.1). Lineage (NCBI taxonomy): Eukaryota > Metazoa > Arthropoda > Insecta > Lepidoptera > Hesperiidae > Thymelicus > Thymelicus sylvestris. Next base: position 30,317,479 of record OU426885.1, on the reverse strand, counting down.
CCAATTTATAATATTCATAGTGAACCAAAGTTCAGTTTCAGCGATCGTTCCTACGGTGTACCTGCAAATTGTGGAATGAGCTTCCTTTCAAGATTTTCCCGCTATAACATGGGTTGCTCAAGAAAGGCGTAAGAACCGTGCAATCCACTTGAACCCGTAAGGGGCGCTACGGTCACTTGTTACACTCTGTTACACTTGGACTCCCATGAAGGGGATCCAAAAATACAATTTTTATATTATTATTTCACTTGTACCACCTCAGTCGGAGACGAAAAATAATAAATACTATAAACATCACTGGACTCTCCCGAAGCATTGGTGACTCCTCTGGTGTTGCTCATGTCCACGGGACTTACTATTAGATGGCATGTCTTTATTTTCAGCCTTTTAAGTTACAAGAATAATAATCATAAATAGGCTAATAGCAAATAATTACACCCCTTGTTATAGTTCTGTACCTCAAAAGGAAAAAACGGAACGTATATCAATGTGTTGTCCGTCTTTTTGTCAAGGAAGACAAAGTGTTTCTCAAGAAAAAGTCAAAAGTAATATCCGTACTCAAGCCAACAATTTCTTGGAACTGAAATCAAACTTCTAACGACAATATTATCGATATTTTAAAAATTCCATGAACACGAATAACAAACACATATACATAACGAACACATATACATATAAATAACGAATAATAAACACGAATTATCGGCTACCCACCAGTGGGTTAAGCCAGTGGGTGGACGGGTAACGGCCCTCCAACTCAGAGTCACTAATGGTTACTTAAATCCCTCCCAAGTACAGAATTTCTATGGTGATGCTTTACTAAGGAGAGATTTAAGTAACCGTTAGTGACTCTGAGTTGGTGCGTAAGTACATCGTATTCGTGCACGGTGCTAATCTGCTGTATTATAATTGCTCTATTATAATCCAAAATCCTCTTTTTATCAACTGTAACATGACTAAAATCTTCATGAATACCGCAAAATGCAAACCCACAATTCAAGCCATAAATCCAACTGAAAATATAAAAAAATCCCAGCAAAAATTCTAGGAAGCGACCCGGCTTTAGACACAGTAAGAGTCACTGCACATTGCACAATTCCTATGTGTAATGTTTGTGTGGGGAAAATACGCAAAACCTCATGAAACCTTTCGTCAATCAATTTTCTATCTTACGCCTTTATACTTAAGAGCCTGATAACATCCCATCGTGCATTGACTAAAGTATAAAATTGTTACAGTTGGAAAATGTTAGAAGTTTAGTATACTTTATTGGAAGTTTGGACGTTTCAAGCTTTAACTTGCCCAATACGATAAACTAATCTAAACTGGAATGCATCCATTCCTGCCTTCTTTCTATTCGAATGACATTTCACTTAACTTTTGACTTGTAGGTACATGTTTTGAGATTTTCTGCGTGATTAACTGTCAAATATTTTTAAGAGATATTTCAATAATAATTAATTTCTAAACCTAAATAAAATTATATTATTTTTCCTTAACCGACTTCAAAAAAGGAGGAGATTCTCAATTCGACTGTATTTTTTACTGCGTACACTGATTTTGATGCTGCTTGTCATGTAGTCTTATTTAAATTTGAGTGAGATCTGACGAGTAGTTTTTTAGTTATCCCTAATTTTGAAGTCAATTATTTTTTGTTAAGAATTATTAAAATCGCGGTTTCCTCGTACCAAAACATTTAAATTCTGAATTTTGAGCAAGGAAATCGCCAGCTACTAGACTTTATGTCTTATTTGTCTAAATTCCGTTTATTCCATAAAGCATGAAGCCTCTTCGGGCCCAAAATCCTTAAGAACAAATAAAAAATAATTCGGACCCGAAATCCACTTATGTACCTACTTCAAATGACTGCTTCAGCCGCAACGAATTAACTATGTCGCGGTATAATCAACCCTTCGTACTGTACACAGCAAAAGAGTTAGGCATGCGTATGTATAAGCTGTGATAGCCTAGCGGTAGAACGTTGGTCTCCCGAACGAAGGGGCCCGAGTTCAAACCCTAGCACGCACCTCTAATTTTCAAATATTATGTGCGTATTACAAGTTAATTATCACTTGCTTCGGTGAAGGAAAACATCGTGAGGAAACCTGCACACCGGAGAGTTCTCTATAAAGTTCTCGAAGGTGTGTGAAGTCTACCAATCCGCACTTGGCCAGCGTGGTAGACTACTATGGCCTAATACCCCTCACATTGTGAGAGGAGACCCCGAGCCCAGCAGTGGGACAATTATGGGTTGTTGCTTTGCTTTTGCTTTGCTTTATGCAGGGCAATAAACAATAAAAACCGGATAAGTGTCAGGCCACGCGCAATGGTTCCGAAGTAGTAAGTTCATCGAATTTTACTCATTAACTACTTACGCTAACATAGCCGTGATAGTTTTCCTTGTAAACTCATCATAATATAACCTATTTTTGAGAATTTTTTCTCCAACGGTTTAGTCAGCAGGGGTAGGGGACACTGGACTCTAACCAAAAGTAGCAATTTAAAGCCAAATATTTGGCAAACGGAGCACTAGTTCCAAAAATGGTTTTTGAAGACCCATAACATATTTGGAAGACCTTTTCAACGATTAGCTGGAGAGCTATTGAACCATTTGACTATCCCACTTCCCACAAAGCTAGAAATTTATTAAATGATATTTTATTATCAGTCAATTAAGAAAGTACCGTTCTGGCAGGCATCTCGCGGGTGCGTCATGGCCCATTAAATTTTTGAAAATGCAAAAAATATTTTTTTTTTATCCCACTCCCACAAGGCTACAATTTTAATATGTTGTAATTTACATATGTTTAAGTGTAAAAAAAAATTGCCAGAACATTTTGAGGGTTGCAAGTATGTGCCAGAACAGAGCAAAGTTGTCATCGGGATTGCAATTCTATATTTCTATGTATAATTTCAGGCTCTAGTCTTATTTGATATCATTCAAATGTATAAGGTGATTGTTGTTTCTCACAGATAGTACACATTGGTGGAAATAAATTTCAGTACTGCCATACAAAAAATAATAATTTTCATACAAATGTATCCTTCTATGCATAATTTCAAGCTCTAGCCTGCTTTTGATGTCATTTAAATGTATAGGACTACTCTTGGATCTTACAGATAGTACACTTTTGTGGAAAGAAATTTCGGTATTGCCATACAAAAAACAATAATTTTCATACAAATGTATCCTTCTATGCATAATTTCAAGCTCTAGCCTGCTTTTGATGTCATTTAAATGTACGGGACTATTGTTGGATCTTACAGATTGTACACTTTGGTGGAAATAAATTTCAGTATTGCCATACAAAAAATAATAATTTTCATACAAATGTATCCTTCTATGCATAATTTCAAGCTCTAGCCTGCTTTTGATGTCATTTAAATGTATAGGACTATTCTTGGATCTTACAGATAGTACAATTTGGTGGAAAGAAATTTCGGTATTGCCATACAAAAAATAATAATTTTCATACAAATGTATTCTTCTATGCATAATTTCAAGCTCTAGCCTGCTTCTGATGTCATTTAAATGTACAGGACTATTGTTGGATCTTACAGATCGTACACTTTGGTGGAAATAAATTTCAGTATTGCCATACAAAAAAATAATAATTTTCATACAAATGTATCCTTCTATGCATAATTTCAAGCTCTAGCCTGCTTTTGATGTCATTTAAATGTACGGGACTATCGTTGGATCTCACAGATTGTACACTTTGGTGGAAGAAAGCAGTATTACCCTACAAAAAAAAATTTCATGAGGCAAAATCAGCGGGTTTGATTCCTGGCTAATAATATTGATTTTTCAAAAATCTAATTATGCCGTTTTGGTTTTCGTCAAAATCAGCCCTCAGACTCCTTTGACCACTTTTCGCTATTCCTCATAGTTTTGAATTTGTCCCACGCTCACTTGAAAAATTCACCCTGTATACTCTTCTGGCAGATACTTGCAACCGCTGGAATTTTCTGGCTGTTTACATATATTTTTTAAACAATTGAAAGAATGTTCCCTGAAAATTTGAGCCTTGTGCGAGTAGGTTATGAATTGCTCTCCCGATGACAACTTTGCTATGTTCTGGCACGTACTTGCAACCCTCAAAATGTTCTGGCAATTTTTTTTACACTTAAACATATGTAAATTGCAACATATTAAAATTGTAGCCTTGTGGGAGTGGGATGAAAAAAAAATATTTTTTGCATTTTCAAAAATTTAAGGGACCATGACGCAACCGCGAGATGCCTGCCAGAACGGTACTTTCTTAAATGACTGATAATAAAATATCATTTAATAAATTTCTAGCTTTGTGGGAAGTGGGATAGTCAAATGGTTCGGTAGCTCTGGGGCTAGATACCCCACAATATAAAGTAATTCATTCTCACGTAACCTGTTGGAGAGGTACCCTGAAAAAATGTTTTCCAATATTTTGTTCTACGATTCCGGAGTTTTAACAAATATGTACATACATAATATATCCATGCCAAATTACAGCTTTCTAACAGTAAGGCAATAAGGGTCTCGGCGCTTTGCTTCTGACAGACGGACGGACAGACATGACGAAACTCTATAGATATGGGTTTCGATTTTACTTCGGAACGCTAAAAACGTTCGGAAAGTTTAATATTACAGAATGTTTGTATTTTTATGAATCTTAAATCATTTCTTACCTATCTAAGTAGCATTTAGGTACCATAGTTAATAACTCACACATTCGGTAGGTAATATCAAATTTTGTAGAACTCTTTTTTGACTGTACATAAACATATGATCCGTTTAACACATCATTACACAGTCAACGACCTCAGTAAGTGCGGGTAACATGGCCCCATGTTATAATCTGGCGACTTGCCATCCATTTCGTTGCGTGCCTACCCTTTAACTAAGCTAAATTGCTAAAAATATAAGCGAAAATTATACAGCCGTTCTTGTATTAAATGGTTACTTATACGTTTATTATTTAATTTTGTATAAAAATGTTAAGTGTGATGTATTTGTATTAATAAACTCCATGCGTGTTCTTTAACTTTCAAAATTACTACGTGTTAAATCCATAAGGATTAATTTCTATTTTATTTCTTTCATAGATTCTTCTAAATTTTGAAAGCCGTGTGAAACAGAATAATGCTTCTGACACCTGGGAATCTTAGATATATCAAAGAGAGGCCTTTGATATGAAATTTCGGCGATACTTTGATATATGAGTAAAACAATTTTATTAAGTTAAAGGACAGTAGGGCGAGCACGAATATTTGCGAGAAAGTATTCGTATGGTTAACGTAAGCAAGTTGTCAAATTTGTATGGCATTTTAGTACCATTTACGCACGATAGAGGCGCTTTTGAAAAAATGCCATACAAATTGCTTACGTTAACCATACGAATACTTTCTCGCAAATATTCGTGCTCGAGCTACTGAACTCTTTCGCAATTGAAACTGCTTTGAATTGACATAAACATTAATAATCATATTATTATAATTATTATGTTTTTCCCTTAGAATAATAATAAAGTTTTTCCAACACTGACTGTGCAGTGTGCCATTATGTCGGGACTTATATGTATATTAAACAGTCTGACCTAACCTTAACCAACCTCTTTGCTAAAATGCGAGTACTTTTCACAATGGTAGCTAAATCTATTTGACTAGAAAATCTGACTTTAACATTAGCAACTGTCACCGTTAATTCAATTCCGAGCTATTAAATAACAATTAATCCTGCCCGCCCTGAAGAAGAAGAATTTACCAAGTCTCCAAACTTTCTTCCTACAATATCCTTGATAATACGTATTTCTCGTAACGCAGTAAAGTTCCGGATCCAACATAAATCAACGTAATCTTTCAGGCATACATTAAGCATACCCGTGTTCTCATTTTACCGCTTCGTTAATGTCTGAATTGTTTAACCGCTCATATATTATTGTGAATTTGGTACGAGGCTTACAACATCTAAACCAAAACCATTATCTTCGAATCACAACGGCTTAGTAAATAATTATCATCCTACGTTAAAGAGTTTTGGGCTGTGTTCCTTTTTTAGGGTTCCGAAGTAAAATCCGAACCCTTATAGTTTCGTCATGTCAGTCCGTCTGTCCGTCCGTCTGTCTGAAGCAAAGCGCCGAGACTCTTAGTGCTAGAAATATGTTATTTGGGATGGATATAACTCCAGAATCGTAGAATAAAATATTGAAAAACATATTTTTTTCAGGGTACCTCCCCTAGAGGTAACGTGAGGATGAATTTTTTATTCGTCGCGTAGCCTATAGTGTAGAATATCGTTAAAAAGGCTGTGTAAGCATAAGTAGTTAATGACTAATAGTCGATAAACTTACTACTTCGAAACCCTAACATCGCGTGGCCTGAGTCCTGACACCCACTTGCCCGATTTTTAGATATTTACTAGCTTTTTCACGCGGCTTTGTCCACAGTAGTAGTAGTAGATCGAAACGAAATTTTTAATTAATAATAAATAATTTGGATTCATAGAACAACATAAAAAAGAAGTGCATATCTAAGTAGAATGATGGATTAGGATACATATATTAGATGTGCCCGTGACATCGCGCGCGTGGATATCGACTTTTTTCAAATCCCGCGGGAACCGAACTTTTCTGGGATAAAAAGTAGCCTATGTGTTAATCCAGGGTATAGGCTACCTCTATTCCAATTTTCAGCCAAATCGGTCAAGTAGTTGTGGCGTGATTTAGGAACAATCATCCAAACATCTTCACAAACTTTCACATTTGTAATATTAATACGATCCCATTACAGTCATGGAACATCCAGTCATTAGTGGTAGGTTTTTTGTACTGAACCGTCTATAATACGGATATGAATAAATTGCAATGTTTTGTTGAATTTCTTGTTTCTGGCAGTACAACTGTACAGTACCGTAGTACAGTATAGTACAGTATGGTTGTAAGGTAAGATAAGATAAAGCAAAGTTTTTATGGAAATAGCCGACAACCTAACGATAAGTTGCTATCTTCGCCCCTGACATCACCAATGCTGCCCAAGAAAGAGAGAAGCAAAAGAAATAAAGACCTAGCTCATAAGTCAAAGGTAAGCAAAATAAATAAATATGCGAAATGGTAAGCATACGAAATCCAGGGCGGTAGGTACCTACTAATTATTAGATGTTCTGTGGAACCTTTTTTTTATGGATATAGCCGGCAAACGAGCTGACGATCCACCTGATGGTAAGTGGCTATCGTCGCCCATGAACACCAGCAACACCATAGGCATCACTGATGCGTTGCCGCCCAAGAAAGAGAGAAGAAAAAGAAAGAAAGAAAGAACTGGCTCTCAAACCCCCAGCCGGAACACGACGAGTCGTTTGGCGGCTGACTCTTGCTCGAGGGTGGTAGCTATCCAGGCGAACACCATGGAGAAATAACTTAATTAGATTAAAAATTAACAATTAAAATCAATATTACCAATATAATCCCTCGAGGGGCCCTACCACCAGCGGGCCGGATTTAGTCGCCTTTTACGACACCCATCCGGCGTGGGATTGGGGTTAGTATTCTAAGCCGCCCCAATACGGCCTTCTCCATCCCACGCCAATGTATGATAATAAATTTGTATCTCTTTAAAATCATTCAAATAAAAAGATATGTACTTTAAACTTCAGTGCTAGGTATAAAGTAGCTATAACTTTTCAAATAAACCCTATAACAATTAAAGTTGGAAACATTATCTTTGATACAATCGCATAACACTAAGTAATTAACTTGCACAAAGGTATTCTAACTCCTCGGCAATGCGATCTCGACCAAGTCTTTTATTGTTATAACTTTGTCGTGGAGCGAATGGTTCTGTAATTTGCCATTAATTCTGCACCCTTCGGCATTGTAACACTATTCATTACTTTAAGTGAGTTACTTACATTGCGCCTTTTCGTTTTATTAAGTTAGTTACTTAAAACGTTCATAGATTAGTACTTTAGTACCTGAGTTTAGTAGTGTCTGTACGCGTTATCTACAATAGTAGCCCGCTCTTGATTTACTTCTGATACCTAAGTCTTAATACCTATAGGTACTGCTGAAACAACTCCTCAGGAATAAAAAATACTTCTAGCCTTCCTCGTAAATATAGCATACGCTAAAACAATTTTTCAAAGGCAATATTTTACCAAAAAATAAACATTTAAAGTAAACATATTAATCAAGAGGAGGCAGTTATTCATTGTTCAAGATTTCTGGGCGTTTAAGATAAGCACGCAAAACAAAGTCAAGGCAGTTTACGGCTGATGGCGTATCATATTTCACCTTTAAACAATATGACTTATTTCGTTTTTGTTCGACGGGTATTCAACCTTTCGTAACAAAAAAAATAGGTCACGATAAAATCTGATTTGCTTGGTTTAGATATGTATGTACATTGTTATAATTTGACGCTAAAATTATGGTTGAACCAACAATATTCATACCTGATTTGCTTGCATGATGATGATCTTAATTAACGTAATTCCTACAACTATTCAGTTCAGTTCAGAGTTCAGAATTAAACCACCAGCATACTAATATTTCGTCCAATAGATGCGCACTAGTGACAAAATGCTCATTGTGACGTAGAAATCTAAAACTACGTACATTTTTTTAATTCATCCCATAAAATACAACCCAAAAAACTATTCAATATCGCTCCCGATAAATTTGCTAATGCCAAAATGCTTTTGAGAGTGGAATATGAAAATTGATACAATTTTGTCCAAAACTGTTGCTCATAATACACTGCCATCACATGTACCTATTATTACAGAAGAAATAGTTAATAGTACTTATACACAAAATCTGGTGTACACAGTATGTTACATGTCAATCATAATAAAAATTTTAGTATTCCATTCAATATTATGTTCTGTCCCCTAAATAAGCGTTCCCAGATTTAAAAAAAACCGTTCACAGAGCACAAAACAATTTATTCAAAGAAAACACAATTCACTCAAATATTGGCCAAAAACACTTATGTGAAACCCACTAAAGCCTAGGTTCCTATATAGGTTCCAATAACATCCATCGTAATCCCATAAAAATTTGAAGGATTGTTGATTGACAATCATTATTGTATGTGTAAACTGGGCCAATGAACACCATGATAAAACAATACGAAAACTGTTTCAAAGCATGTCCAGGCGTCGAACAAAGACGTAAGTAATGTAAATTTAAACCGAATCAAAGCGATGAGACGTAACTCAATTTGTTCGCAAACTCCTCAGCACCGAATACCGACGAATACCGAATTGACGTACCGTAATCCTATTTGTATATTTTATTGCTGTGGCATCTATTTAGCAACGAAATACGAAGGTTCAATACAATTTGTTTTTGTTAACGTCGCAAGTACACAATAGTGCCTGATTACAACCACTGATCAAAAGAATTCTTTCCAATCTCGAATGAATACTTAATACATATAGTTACTATTTTCTCTGATACGTGGTGATTACTAATTATTAAGCCATTAAACTTCATGGTTTTGATGCGGTCTTCCCCATTAATAAGATATTTTTTTGTAAATATTTACACATACTACTTAACTATAATAAAATCGATCATACCAAAAAAATCATAAGAAAGCGACTTCTCAGCACATTCTACAAACTTAAAATTATACTAGTTAGTTTAGTAACTTAGTAACAGAATAAATTTCTGATCCACGCTAAAGTGGACGCGGCACTATTCCACACTATTTCCATTTCCATCAAAAGCCGTGTATGGGTAAAAAGGTCACATTATCCGTTGACGCAAACCTTACCTAAGTTACAACCCTCGTCATTGTTACACATAAGTTCACACAACACTAAGCCACAGCTTTAGGGTGCGGACACAACCTAATCCTCAAGTAACTCAAAACGCACCAACTTGTGCCTAATCCCCTTTGCCGAACTTACCAAGTGAGTCCAATATATCGAAAACTCTGGTGACAGCTTAAGCAGCCTTTTTTCTTTATTTTTCTGTATACTTACATCAGTCTACTTACACGTGTTAAGCGCATTGACCTGATTATCCGGACCCTATTAGCAGCTGCCTACAATATTTTATTAATATTATTTCTGCGAAATAAGAATTAACATTACATTTATAATAATATGATTACATATATGATTTTCTTCTGGTTATTTATGTAAATCCTCTTTAAAGTTGATAGAAGATACAATACACATTAAAAACATACGAGTATGTTAACAAATATAATATTATTGTTTAAAAACATTACAAACCAAATTATTATCTTAATTTACATCAACAATATTGCATCCTATCATATAAATCTTATATTCTTTCTCATAATATTTATATTATAACATTTCTCAGCATATTTTTCAGGAACGGTGATTTTCAGAGCTAGCCAATAGTCATACAGCGAACAATCAGTAGTCACGACATCAGTCTATAAATCTGGACACAAGCCATTGCAATGTAGTCATGAGCGATTTTTTCATATACTCTCCTCAAATTTCAGCAAACATAGTCGTATCAATTTATTACGTCTCCTATCTAATACCTTTAAAGGAGCAATTCTTGTATATAATATGAGTCTCGGAAATGGCTCCAACGATTTTCATGAACTTTAGTATGCAAGGGCTTTCGGGGACGATAAATCGATCTAGCTAGGATTCATTTTTAGAAAATTTCGTTTTATCCATGTTTTCAGGCAATGAAAAACAGCTTCAATAGACTCTTCCTGACATCTATTGGCGAGTAGTAACACTAAAGCTACTTCAGCCAATGAGTGTTTCGTTGAAGCTACTACAGTAGATGGCGTGATTGTTTGTTTTGAGGTTAGGCCAATAAGCAATTGTTTCCAAGCAAAGATTGGTCATCCAGGTACTCTGTTTTATTACGCGTAGGTATAGGAAATAGTAATTGGTGCTGACAACGTTGTTTTTTTTTTAAATATCTGTGTTGTTTTGTAATTCGGAGATTTAGTGAACTACAATGATTTATTTAGGATGTGCTCTAATTATCGACTATTATTATTTCAGGTGCGGTTATGTAGCTGAAATTATAAACGAAACGAATAAGGATTGTCGAAATTACTAAGTAAATAATATAGTACTCATTATGTTCTAAAAGCACAATCATAATATTGTATTACAGTAATGATGCATGTATATTCCAAATATTAATCCTGTAACCATAATAAATGAAAAACACGGCGTTTTGGATAAAAATTGGATTCAGCTTTTGTTCGCATCGCTATAATTAAGTCTTGTAATAAAGAATATGATTCTTGGAGCGATTTTTTTTTTGTAAGCGACGTATAGAAATCTCAAAGTTAATTGCTATCCTGGTAGACTTACCGCCTTATTGAGTCGCTAACGATAAGCGTACACTCAGACGTCTACAAGAGACTAGACGTCGAACTAAATACCGCTCGTTAAGACACGAAAGGCATGTGAAGTGATAGGCTAGTTTCTATGTAATAATTTAGCTTTTATGTTTGACATGAAGCTGAACATTTCGCACGTTCGAATGCTCTAGGAACTGTAGGTAATTAAAAAAAAACGCTTACACACTCATACCCCAGCAGGTTTTTACCTGTGTCGCGAGTGGTACGGACTACACATAATATAACACATCACAATAACGCCCATGACCCGAGTACAAATATTTATCTGTCACATAAATATCACCCCCGGCTGAGAATCAAACCCGGGACCCCTCGCTTCGCAGGCTGGGCCGCTACCAACTAGGCTACGGGGTCGTCAATTAACATTGCAGTGACAGTATTGTAAGATAAGCTGAGGAGTTTTTTCGCCATTTCTTCTCCTGTTTCTTCCAAAACAAGAGTGAAATAAAAACAATATGTTTCATTAATTATAAGTGTGTTTATAAAAACCTACATGACAAAAATATGTATTTATAATTATACCTATTACTTTAATTTACGAAGGTTTCAAAAGATATAAACCAATGCATAATGCTAATCTTATTTCCCTTTTGGTTGGCCACTTATTCGGCACGTTTAAAGCGAGTTTAGCCGTGACCCCGATCTATGCAACTGGGGTCAAAATGTAGGCTTAAAAAAATAGTAAAAACGTGTTCAGTCCAAGATGAGTTAAGTTTAAAATCAAGTAAAAAAAAAATTCACCAATGTGGAGCAATATGGTGGAGTAGAGTGCAAGCTTGCATATCTGTACCCTACAGAGGACTACTAATAAATATTCTAACCGATAACTGTTATTCATTTTAATAATATGAAAATGTTCTCTTGCTGCACCTGAACCTACTTTAACATTCTGCTGTTTGTTGATGCAAACAATAGTTAACTCAAACGTAACTCAAATGTTTTGTTCCAAATTGGCGAACAAATAAACAAGTTTGGATTAGGTTTCGTGACGTGCTGTTTTGTCGCACACTTGAGTAGAAGCCACTGGACTGTTTCATTGTACGAATTGTTGGACAAAGTTGGAAGCGATGTAAAGACGAAACTTATTGGTGAAATAAATAATTTTCATAGATAAGCATAAACTACATTACCAACCTTGAAATGTAAGTAGTTACAACGAAAGAAAAGAGGTAATATCGTATAGAACTGTCACAATTAAAACCTACATATATATAATACAACCATAGTTGTGGTTTGTACATAGCTTTTTGAAGTGAAACTTCTTTAAAGACGGGGTATTAGGATGTTTCTGTCACGCAAAAGTGTTACGGCCGGGCGGCCGCGTGGAGGGTGCAGATGATATCATAACACGTAGAAATATTTAAAATAAATACTTTTCCATTCGTTTTACAATAAATATTTAAAATATAAATTTATTTATTTTTTGAAAAAAATTTTTTTCGAATATATTTTTTGAAATGTTTTTTTAAAATATTGTATTGTTTTAATATTTTTCATTTTTTATTTTGTTTTAATATTTTTTTGAGATTTCTTTTTGATCTCTAAATAAGCAGCCGCTTTTTTATCTTTTACCAATCTCTTCATTCACGAAACTGAAGTTTTAACCTAACCTGTGTTAAACCTAAACAGCTTATGAAAAACGTCGTCTTCGGGTATCTTCGACTAAAAAGTACATTCTACAAAGATGGTTGAGTTCGTTTCCACTTGGACGAATCGTTGTATTTTCCGGATTATGAACTGTTGCATAATTATAACGTAAGTCTTCAAGTCAAAAATGAATAGACTTTTACAGTTCTGCGCTATACCATCCAAGACTTCATTGCCGCTAACCGTCAGGTGATTATAGAAAGAATATTGACAAGTTGACTCAATTATGTAAACAAGTACCGGAGTTATAAGGGCGTAAAATAAGGACGGCATACAGAAAAAGTAGGCAGTGCAATCGTGGTAGGGGCACGTAATTTCCCTAGATTCGTCTTTAACGAATCGTTATTAATACCGGAATATCGGAATACCGAATCATTAATGTCGGATGTATGTGGAAACGAGCCCTATGCTTACACACACGTAATGTAATCGCTGCAGCCGAAAGAGAATTAGGGACCTTACGCACGACGTTTTTTAAACGAGCTGACGACGGACGTACGCAATTAGGTAACTTAGCAAATGCAATATTATCAAGGTGTGACCTTTGCACACCATCCTTACATATAAGCTTGTTACAAACGACGATAACAAGCGATTCTATCGCTACAAACGCAGACGCTGCCAACATTTTTAGGGAACTGAAACAACAACAATATAATAATGTGGTCCTCGATACCACACTGTTTGTATTAACCTTGCTGCTGTTTTTATAAAGGTATAAAAACAGTACAAAATATAATAAACAACTGCCTATGTGCAAATGCGACGTACTTTGCCTTTGCCTAGGTATTGAAAAAAGCATTCCATTTTTGAAACGCACGGAAAACGTGTAACTAACGCTGTCATGAAAAGCGTTATGATTTCATTGAAAACTACAGACATTATAAAGGCAAATTATTTGCTAGGTAAGGCCTGCTATCTTGTTAAATGAATAAAGATATCAAAACTAATACTACAAATTGTGAAAGTAAATCTGACTTGTTTTCACGCCTACAACCGTTTTAATTAAATTTGGTACAAATAAATTTCACCCCTCGGAAAGGATTAGTATAATTTGTTGTGTAACAAATAGTTTCTGTGCCTGTGATAAATAACTGAATATTAACAATAGTAGTAATTAGTAAAGGGGTTTCTGAAAATTAAATTTTTGATGAAGTATAAACCGGAATGACCGGTGACAGATCCTAAAATTCGGGAACTAGTAGAACAGTTATGAGTTATAGTAATTCTATTCAATGTTAATAGTAGATACAAGTATAAATAGAATTCATATTAATTTCTCTACAATTTTGTTATAATTTTCTTCCTAAAGCTAAACTTGGAGTACTTGTAGTATTCGACTTGGACCAAAGCAGGACTTTCACTCGGACTCTGTTTATGAAAGGGTGTTAATGGGTTAAATCCTTTGAAAACCAGTCGCTTTCAAACACAAAGGATAGAGCAGGTCTTTTGAAATATTCCACCGGTTAAATAGAATAGTTTCAACGCTTCCAATCCCACTAAGTAGCTAATCTTACACGAGTAGTACAATACAATACAATATGAATATTACATAATTCATACACAATTACACATACAAGTCAAGACTTATAAAGTTATAATTTATAATTTATAAACAATGTGCTGTTAGACAATTATCTAAATGAAATTAAGTTATAACGTATCTAAGATCTAAAGTTATGAATTAATTATAAGTGTCAACAATGATTAAAGTAAATTAGTTTCACAATTTGTTTGTACATTTTTTAATATACCTATTATTTTAGTAAGAGAAAAATTATTATTTTATTAAGCAAAGTTTAGTGGTCTTTATCGAACGTTATTTTGTTGAAGTCGATTTATTTTTTCATAAAATCTATATAAATTCTCATTCTCTCATTCTCATTGAGCTATTAAAATTCTCATGTTACAAGGTTATTTAGTCAATGGATTTTAACTAAAACAATGTTTCATTATACGTAACAAGATTCCCTGGTCGTGGGTGGTAACAATACAGCTTCAAGGCTTTCACTGATATTTAAGGACCCAACATTTTCCTTACAGATACGATACATAATTATTTATTTATATGTTTTCTTTGTATTTTGCGATACAGCTCGATACAAATGACGTACAATGAAAGGCTTACAAATATATTTTATAAATTCTCCACGGTGAGCAGTTGGAAATTGAATAATAATAATAATTGATAGTAGGTAGGTCATGGGCGTAGCCAGGTTTTAGTTTCGGGGGGGGTTCAAGTTTCGGGGGGGGGGGGGGGGGGGTTCAAGAAAATACAACGACAAAAAGTACATACAATAACCCTAAAGAAAATTGTGACTTTATTTTTTCTCACGACGTATGTAGTGCCATCTATTATTAGTCTATGTAGTGAAAAAGTTCAAAAACGTGTTTAATAGAAATAAAGCTCCCAAAAATATGTGCGATAGCTCATTCGGACGTCTAGAAAAATGTTTTTAAGGGTTTATTAGCACATAAAAATGCCAGTCCTTAACATTTCGGGGGGGGTTTGAACCCCCGAAACCCCCCCCCTGGCTACGCCCATGAGGTAGGTATAGTCTATTTCATTTTATTTAAATCGTCTCCATTTATAATCACATGAGCTTTTTTATACTACCATTAATGAGAGTGTTTCACCTATTTTTAACCGACTTCAAAAAAAGGAGGAGGTTCTCAATTCGACTGTATTTTTTTTTATGTTTGTTACCTCAGAACTTTGGACTGGGCGAACCGATTTTGATGATTGTTTTTTTAATCGAAAGCTGGTGGCTGTCATGTGGTCCCACATAAATTTGAACGAGATTTGACACGTAGTTTTTGAGACTTTGAAGTCGGTTATTTTTTGTTAGTAAAATTTAGATTATGTTTATTCATTTATACATTTTCTGCAGGAAAGTGTAGAATATAGCTATACGAGTATTTACCTTCTCGCAATTAAAAGGAGGACTATGTAATTAATCATTTACGCTGTCTCCCACTCACTGGATCGAATCGAATTGAAATCGAATCTAACAAAGTTTCAGTCGCTGTCCAAAATAAATTTAATGAAATTACTTTTACTTGCTGACCGGACATAGAATAGGAGCTAGGCATGACATCTTTTACAGTATCGATCTAATAAATCTTTACATCTGCTTCTTTCTACTTAAGTCACATAATGTATTTTCTACTAATATTATAAATGTGAAAGTTTGTCTGGATGTTTTTTTACTTTCATGCAAAAACTACTGAATGGATTTTCATGAAATTTAGCACACAGGTAGACCATGGTCTGGAACAGGACATAGCAAGCAAGCAAGCAACAACCCATAATTGTCCCACTGCTGGGCTCGGGGTCTCCTCTCAGAAAGTGAGGGTTAGGCCATAGTCTACCACGCTGGCCAAGTGCGGATTGGTAGACTTCACACACCTTCGAGAACTTTTATGGAGAACTCTCCGGTGTGCAGGTTTCCTCATGATGTTTTCCTTCACCGAAGCAAGTGATAATTAACTTGTAATACGCACATAATATTTGAAAATTAGAGGTGCGTGCCAGGATTTGAACTCGGGCCCCTTCGTTCGGGAGACCAACGTTCTACCGCTAGGCTATCACTGCTATATATACAACAGGACATAGGGTACTTATTATCCAAGGAAACGTGAGCAAAACCGCGGACAGAGCGCTACATCATCTGTAGTCACTTCCCGCCAAAGTAGGTTAACAGTGATTCAGAATTTCAGAAGTCCTCAACGCCATCTAGTTTCACAACTTCTAATGACTCATTTAAGTCTAGGAGTCAGAACTGGATGCTAACTTACATTTGGCTCTTTGGTCAATTGGCATTTACACTCCAATTCATAGTCACTAACGGTTACTTAACAAATCTAGACACGCGGAGCGTGTCAAGTCAATTTCTTAGCTAACAGAATTGACGAGCAGCACCGTGTGTAATATTACACGAACCATTTGGAGCCACTTTTGACCACCTCATAACTCAAAAACTATTCAACATAAACCTGTCAAATTTGGCTCATTTATTAAGACTTGCGAAATACATACGTCTTTCAAATTTCATAAACACATCTCAAACGGTTATTTAGATATTAACGTCCAAAAATCGAGAAATTTAACACTGACTGACCTATAGATCAAAACTATATCCAACTTCCAGGTGACCTAGAAAGTTAAAATTTGGCATGCAGATAGGTAGTCGGGTGATTACAAAGGAATAAATCTGAAAGTAGTAAATTTTTATCAATTTATGATAATTTTTCAAAAAATTGATTCTATTAGGAACACTTAAAATGCCTGAAATTTAAGAGTAGCGATCAAAATTGATGACATCTGGTCATTATGTGGATTCCAAGGTGAATATAATATAACGAAACATATCAGTTTTAGTACTTTCTGAAGCTTTCAACGGGAGGAAGATGTTCAGTGTCCCAAGTGCCTGTGAGAAGTGCACAGCACATATACATTTACGTGAAGATCAGTGGTTCGTCAGGAGACGTTATTTCCAGTGTATTACGTCGTTTTATTTTTAATGTGTGGAAAATTATTTTTCTCTAATCTACAAGATTACACCACAAAATTTTGTATTATTTCCGTATTTCCGGGGTTGGGTAGTTCGGATCGATTGAGAGTGGACGTATGTGCCTTTGGGTCTTACTATTTAAATAGTTTTAAAGTATATACTTTTCATATTTGGCCTTAAATTGTGTGGGGTTGTGCCCGTAAAACTCAAGTTTGTGTTAGAGATAGAAAATTCTAAGTATCTTCGTTCTTATAAGCGCAAAGTGGTTAAAATTTCGTTCTAAATTTAAGTGAATCAAGTGCAGTGCAGTGAGTAAACAAAACTAATTTCTTGTCATACCTACACAAACACTGACTTTGGAACGCTTGCGTTGTAACGATATCTGTTTTCGCAAACCTTTGTTTGTATCGTGTTGGTCTAGTCACTAGACCACTAGACTCTAGTGGTTCTAACCTTGGTTAAAGTGGACCCGAGTTCGATTCTCACTAAGGATTTTATTTTTAATAAATTACATTTAATTGCTTTTTTTAATTATATATTTTATATGTGCACACAGAACTATTATTAACAATAGACTTTTTTTGCAATTTATATATTATAATTTTTTTTTTTTTGCGGCTCTGTTTTTTTTCAATAATAATAACACTCAATGGCTAAGTGCACAGCTTGTGGAAAGTTCCTATCACCTTCAAGTGCTGCCACTTGTAAGTCGTGTCCCAGTATGTACCATAAAGGTTGTGTGACTATTCCGGATTACGTCTCAGCACCGAAAGATTGGGTCTGTCCTCCATGTAAGAAAAGGCAACGTAAAGATGATAATGTTGCCAACCCCAGGGAAAATGTTGATGGAAATCTAGAACCCTCACCCCCTTGTGAAACTAACACACTGTCAGTAGACTCCGACGTCCGAGCTTTACGCCGTGAACTAGCCGAGTACATGGCCGAGCAGCGGGTATTTCGCGACGAACTCCGTTCATCTATTGCAAATATGGGGGCTCGAATGGATGGATTTGAGCGGAGAATTGAAGCGCTAGAGCGAATGGATGTACCTCCAGTAACAAGCCAAGTAGCAGAGTTGGAGCAAACGGTGGTGCAACTCAAGTTGGAACTCGGTGAACGTGATCAGGAAGCATTGCTTACCGACCTGGAAATTGGTCATATTCCAGAGGAGAAGGGGGAAAATATGATGCAGATCGTTAACGTCTTGGCTGTTAAATTGGGGGTTACGCTGGATGACCGCGACATTGTATTTGCTGAGCGTGTTGGAAAAGTGGACACTGGCGCTAGCGCAACTGCTAACGGTGAGGATGGAACGGTGAAGCGCGCGCGTCGCGTCATCGTACGTTTGGCACGGCGACAACTCCGTGATGACTTGTTGAGAGCTGCCCGCACTAGACGCAATATTAGCTCGACGGATATTGAACTAGCAGGTCCGCCCCGGCGGATATATGTCAACGAGCGGCTGACAAAGAACAATCGTCGGCTGTTCCACCTTGCCCGTGCAGAATGTGCTAAACAACAATGGCGTTACTCATGGACTAAGAAGGGCCGCGTCTTCGTTAGACGTGAGGAGGGACAACAGGTGCATCCAATTCGATTGGACGAAGACTTAGTGCGTGTTTTTGGAACTGGTACAGTTAGTAATTAATGTTGTCTTCAGAATAAGCTCTAACTTTAAACAATATAAAATTATACATATTTATAGTTATTCCACTTGTGAGTTTATTAAATTAAATTTAGGTATTATGTTGTCAACAATGTTTTTGTTTGTCAAGCTAATTATATTTTTTGTAATAATACATTAATCACAACGATAAGAGATAAAGTTTTGTATGTACTTAACTTATACACGATTTCACTTATCATTAACTTATGTCTACACACTACACTTACACTACACACACACTCAACTTTTAATCTTCACATGCATTTTATGGGCAAATTAAATATTGTTTCATATTATAGCACATTGTGTCTCCGGTATTGCGATTTGAATTTTAATAATTACAATGTAAATCACAGACAAACCAAAGTCTGTGATCAATATGGATAACAAACACTTAAAAATAGCTTTGTTTAACGAGGCAATTCCAAAACACTAACCATCTCATTTATAACCATAGGGAGACCAAATATATCTGTCCCGCACCAGCGGTTGGCACAGTAATTTTTACCCCGCACCGGAGGAAAGTTGAGCATCGGATATAATCAACCCGCTAACGCACCGAACGTGTTAATGCAGGTTCTCTTAGTACCAATCATGATAATTTTATAACGTCTGTAACTCAATCTGATCTTGATATTTTGGCTGTAAATGAGACTTGGCTCCGTGTAGGTCAAGAGGGGCGAGCTCCGATTCTACCATCTTATCGACTGCTTCATATTCCTCGACCGCAGGGGGCAGGCATGTGTTCACGTGGAGGTGGGGTAGGTTTCTACGTCAGACGCAATATCACTGTTCGCACCTGGCGTCATCCAGTAGATCCACGACACAAATCAGTTGAGCAAATGTGGATCATGATGACTCTAAACCGACGTAAGCTAGCTATCGGCACGGCGTATCGCCCTCCTTGGATGGAGGTTGACTTGTTTTTCGACGCAATAACGGACTCCATTACATCAATTCCCAATCACGATAATTTAATTATTTTGGGCGATTTTAATATTAATTTATTTTGTCACAGTGATAGTAAAACCGAAAAGTTTAAAGCATTTTTATCGTCCTTAAATCTGTCACAGCTGGTTTGTGAGCCAACACACTTTACGGATTCAAGTCAGACACTTATTGATGTTGTCTGCACTGACTTATGCGCCAAAAGGGTTTATTTAAGGCAGGTTGGAACTCATCTAGGGCATTGCTTGGTAATATCTGAGTTTAACATAAAACGACATAAGCCGTCACCTTGTACCATTAGATATCGTCATAATCTAAATTTTACTAACAAAAAATAACCGACTTCAAATTCTCAAAAACTACTTGTCAGATCTCGTTCAAATTTATGTGGGACCACATGACAAGCACCAGCTTTCTATTAAAAAAAGAATCATCGAAATCAGTTAACGTGATATTGAGTTATTCGGCAATTTGTCGCGCACATCTTAACACAAATTTACGACTTATGTAGTTTTCTCATGGATGCCATTGTCAGATCTCAATAAAATTTATGTGGGACCACATGACAGCCATCAGCTTTCGATTAAAAAAAGAATCATCAAAATCGATTCGCCCAGTCCAAAGTTCTGAGGTAACAAACATAAAAAAAAAAAAAAAAAATACTGTCGAATTGAGAACCTCCTCCTTTTTTTGAAGTCGGTTAAAAAGAAAAACATCTGTCTTGATAAATTCAATGAAGACCTACAATCTGTCAGATGGGATCTAATGTCTTCACTTAATGATGTTAATGAGATAGTAAGCGAGCTTAATCACATTATCATCGATTTATTTGACTTACATGCTTCGATGAAAACAGTAGTGATTAGGAACCGTTCTCATCCGTGGATCACTGAAACTATTAAGCTCATGATGAGGTTACGAGATGAAGCTGCAGCTGATTATAATAAAAGTAAGTCACCCAGTAAAAAAGAATATTATAAGTCGTTAAAGTCAACAGTAAACCAAGCATTATATTTCGAAAAGGTTGCCTATTTTAAACATAATATTAATAATAAAATTCAAGACCCTAAACGGCTCTGGTCTAATTTAAAGGATTCTATATTGCCAAGGAATAATGTAGAGCTTCCACCGTTTTTTAATGATCCAGATACCATAAATAATTATTTTTTAAATATCCCGGGAATTGTAGACGTCAGCATGTCTCACTTGACTTTCTTCGAGTTTAATAGGTTCTGTGATTCAGTCTTTCATATAGAGCTTCTTAGTCTAGATGAAATTGTCAAAATTATTAAAAGCTTAAAATCAAACGCGGAGGGTTGCGACAGTATAAGCTTAGACATGCTGGCATTGACGTTTCCTTCCACGCTTGATACTATCAGACATCTGGTAAATACTTCCATAAGCACTTCAAAATTCCCTGATATTTGGAAAGTTGCGATTGTGAAACCGTTACCTAAAGTTCCGGACCCGATTGAACTAAAGGATCTTAGGCCGATCAGTATTTTACCGTGCCTGTCCAAGGTATTAGAAAAAGCTATATGTACACAGTTGACTAAATACCTGGAGATTAACAACATTCTGCCGGAATATCAGTCGGGTTTTAGGAAAGGTAGGAGTGCGGTTACGGCCATGCTAGATGTGACTGAAAACATTCTCTGCGCGCAGGATGAGGGGATGTGTACGCTGCTAGTTCTGCTAGATTTTTCGAGGGCATTCGACTCCATTAATATCTCTCTGTTAATGTCTAAGTTAAGTTACTATGGTTTTGATTACGAAGCTTTGCAATGGTTCAACAGCTATCTTAGTAATCGTTACCAATACGTGAAACTCAGTCGAAATGATGGCTCTACGGTTGTTTCGGAAAAACGGAAATGCAACAGAGGCGTTCCTCAGGGATCTTTGTTAGGACCAATTCTATTTATTTTGTATTCGGCTGACATTACTACGCATATTAAGCATTGTAAATTTCATTTGTATGCAGATGATTCACAACTGTATATATCTTGTAAGCCATTTGAAATAGATGACGCCATTACTAAACTCAACGAAGATCTTTCAAGTATTGCGACGTGGTCCAAAACAAACTCCTTATTGCTTAACCCCTCTAAACCAAAATATTTACTGTTTGGGAGCAAACATAATTTATCCAATTTAAATCCATCGTTTAAGGTCATGATAATGGACGAACCCATTGAGCGGGTCTATGAGGCACGAAATTTGGGTTTGTATATGGACTGCGACCTCAGATTTGAAAAGCAAATCAACAAAGCTGTTAGTAACTGCTTTTATAAATTGAAGATTTTATATAGGATAAGGCCTTTCTTAACAGAAGAGTTGCGTATTCAATTAATAGAATCTCTCGTGTTATCAAAACTGAATTACATGGATGTAGTTATTGGTCCTCGTTTACTATATAAAACTCAGAAGCTTGTACAACGAGTTCAAAATGCTTGTGCTCGCTTCTGCTTCAATGTTCCGTTCAGAGCCCATGTGACACCATACCTAAACAAGCACTCCATGCTAAAAATGAAACATCGGAGGAAACTTCATTTAGCTTGTTTGCTCTTTGGCGTCATAAAACATCAAGCGCCTGCTTATCTTTATAACAAGTTATCCTGGATGTCAAGTCATAGATCATGTGGCTCTCGAAAACTAGCGAAGCAGCTTGTAACACCGCGGCATAAGTCAGCCAGTTTTAGAGGTAGTTTCCGTTATGCAGCATCAAAGTGTTGGAACAATATTCCTCCGCCTATAAGAAACCTGCAAAGTCTAAATGGTTTTAGAGCTAAATTGAAAGTATATCTTTTTCAACACCAAAAAAGGCAGGAAACTCTTAGGCATGACACAAGTGCAATATGAAATTATAAACATACACATACACACCCACAACACACACACACACATATACACACACACACACACACATACGTGTAATGGTTCGTGTATTCGTGGTAGTATATAGTCATAGTGTTTAGTTATTTAGTAGTTATATAAACTTCAAATTATTATTTCCAATCATGTAGTTTATTAGTGAGTCGGATGAATTGTTCTGCTGTTGTGTTACCCTCAATCATCCGAACTGCACAATTTGAGGGTCACTCTGAAAACCAGCGGCCGTGGTTTTTTCCGCGACCATTATGCTTAGCGTGAACCCTTTTCACATATCTATCTACCTACCTATCTTACATGTAATTGTTGTTTTGTATTTTTTTTTTGGCTATATTTGTCGCTGTGGTATGTATGATTTAGGTGAAATAAACATTTCTTTCTTTCTTTCTTTCTTTCTTTCTTTCTTTCTAATTATACCAGTTTAAAGTAATTCGAAGTATTGTTTCAAAATTTATTGTTGCACGATGTCATCGAACATAAACAACTTATCTGTACTAATAGTATAAAGAGGAAAGATTTGATTGTTTGTTTGCATTGAATAGGCTCCGAAACTACTAAACCGATTTGAAAAATTCCTTCACTGTTGGAAAGCTACACTATCCCCGGGTGACATAGGCTATATTATATTTTCAATAAATTAGGGATCCTTAATAAAACTCCAATAACGTAACCCAAGGTGTAAAAAAATAAGAAAACCAAAGCAAAGCGAGGGCGGTCACTCGTAACTAATAAGAGTATAGTCTACTTTCTTATTTATTACGGTAGTATAATTGGGATTTAGTATTAATTATTATTTCAATATTTAGCGGACATCAATAGTGGAAGATCATTACTTATAAATAATGAAATAATAGGTACCGTATTTCGGACCACGGCGCACTAACTACAGATTTAGTTGAAGAGCACTATAACAGTTCATGTATTAAAATTAATCAGTAACGTTATGAATAAGTACTTACTAATAATTTCTATACAAAAAGTAATGATATCCCATCAAAAACATAAATGTAAAGTGAGAGTCAAGTTCAAAAAAAAAAGAATTGAGATCTAAATGGGTGCCAATTTCTGTGTAGAAAAGCCTAAAATTTTAGTCACAAGAACATGTAATTCAAGCTTTACATTTGACTTGGCTAGTTTTCTTTAGTTAGCAACCAACAAACCAAATTAGAGAAGAGTGTCATAAGCCATCAACCTAACAGATTTGACGAAGCTAATTACATAGATATAATATAGCCTAGGTAGGTACGTGAAAACTAACCAAGTCAAATGTGGAGCTTGAATTACATGTTCTTGTGACTAAAATTTTTGGCTTTTCTACACAGAAATTGGCACCCATTTAGATCTCAATTCTTTTTTTTTTTTTGAAATTGACTCTCACTTTACATTTATGTTTTTGATGGGATCGCTCTTTAGATCACCATACAAATTCTGTACTAAGGAGCGATCGAGTGAGGAGCAAACGCTCTAAGCGTTTGAAATAGCAATCTTACTTAAATTAATTCATCTTTTATTTTTCATCCCTTCTTTTGGCTTATCCTGTATATACATATCTTCCAAGCTTTATTAGAGCTACACCGTCTTACCCTGAGGTTTAAAAATACACTTTTATATGTATACTCATCTTGCTTTAGTTTTGATGACAAGACATTTTTGTAATAAAACCTCAGTATATTTATTTAGGTTTGGCTCCCGACGAGGGAACTTTCAGCAGAATCATATTTTTGAGCTACAAAAACATTTATTGACACAATTAACTTGTTTTTTATTTATTTATTCAATAACTTATTACTACAAAATAAGCGACGCTAAGTTAAATGTAGTGTTTCATTACAATTATTTCTGTTCTCTGAGTTTGCTACCGGAACGGAATACAGTAACAGTAACGGAAAAAACATGTCACGCTCGATTTAAGGAGGGTGATGGCAAGCCATGTGGGTAAATACCCTAGCAGTATGCACAGCGGCGAACAGCGCATGAAGTTAAAAAGTGGCGTGTACGAAACGTATCAGCAGCTCATTTTAGATATCAAATCAAATCAAATCAAATCAAAATCTTTTTATTCATATAGGTATCACTGATACACTTATGCACGTAATTTTTTAATCTACCAGCTTTTCGGAAAGGTGCTTTGTCAAAGAGGAGAAGAAAAGCCGAAAGAAACTCCTCAGCACATCTTTTAAAATCATAAAAGGTTACATAATATTATGTTCTAACCTACGCGGAACTGGATGCGGCATTAGTTTCCAGGCGTCTTTGTCATTAATATATTCATTTATACTATAGTATCATTTGCCTACTAGCTGAGATTTCACATATCTCTTAAACATTTGGATAGATAAATCACGTATTGACCTAGGTAATTTATTGAAAAAACGTACACCGAGCCCCATATAAGAACGTTGTAGATACATACTCGTAGTTCAGTGCTAAGTGGCGAAAACTGAAGCGATCTTAGGGTGACGATACATTGTCAAGTGTACTTGATCAAGTCTTGACTTGTCAAATTTGCAGTTTGACTTGACGCGCCATCCAGTGTGCACGAGATAGATGTATGGCCAGATAGCCATACCGTGGCCATACACGATCTAGTATACTGGATGCCGCGTCAAGTCCGCTTGACGCTTCATCAAGTACACTTGATCTTGTATGGCCTCCCTTAGGGTGACGAGGGCTCGTAGACATTAGCGATTTTTTTATAAGGGGCCATGTTAGTATACAGAAGACCGAGTAAGCAACAGTGGACACGGTTAGTAGTTGAATGGGGAAATTTCTTGAGCGTTTCCGTGCTTCGAAGGGCTCGTAAAACCGTCGGTCGTGGTTGGTATCGTAAGATAACAGTCGTTAAGTCATGTCGGAGGCCCTCAGGAAAACTTCCAATACTTGGGTAGATCATTTACTACTCTGCTAATCGCGTGGTGGAGCACGCTTTAGGCTTGCTTAAGAAAAGAGACCCGAGCTCAGTAATGAGCCAATAATGGGTTAAAACCAACCACCTAAAATTGCATTAAATATTGAAGTAACAAATCTCCAGTAAATATGGTATTATTTATTTATGTTATTTACTTAAAGTTACATTTTATCATAATTCTGTTTGCTGCCCTAAAACTTAAAAAGCAACAATTTTAACGGTTTTTTTATGGAAGAACATGTGAGTCACGTAGTTATGCAGATATGAAGAATTGCAAAGTGGATGAGCGAAGCCAGAAGCATAATGTCGTCTTTTATGCATATAAATAGGCATCAGTAAGAAAAATGGTTCCACAAGAGGCCGCTATTTCATATTTTTCTTTAGAATATGACCAACTCGCACTCTTGAATTTTGAACGCAATTTGGTACAAAGGTAAAATCTCGGTTAAATTCTAAAATGGGTCAAATACTACCGTACATTTCAAATCTTATTTTCATGTCACATTTTTAAATTTACGAAAATCTACGGCGACCGACCAAGGTTTCGATTTTGTTTACTGAATATTTAGTTTAAATTTTATCGTTGTCGTTACGATTTATTGGTTTGTTATTTAAAGGCACAACTTATTAACCTAGTTCTGGGGACGAGTCTCCTCACTAACTTAATAATCCTGAAGACTGTACCGCGAGACTCAATATCGCTGCTGCGGTACGAATTCCTTATGAGTTTAGTGATCAATATTCTCATACAACCTAAAGGCATTAACGACCAACTGCGTCTTTACTGACCACGATGATTTAAGTTTGTCAATTTTTTTTCTCGTAATTTACTCTTGTATAGTCCGGTTCTAGCACTGTTTACATATTTTGGCCGAAAATCGGGTCTCTTTTCTAATATGCTTATTTACGCGTATAATTTAATACGTAATCTATACTAATATTATAAAGAGGAAAAATTTTATTGTTTGTTTGCATTGGATAGGCTCCAATACTACGGAACCGATTTGAAAAGTTCTTTCACTGTTGGGAAGCTACACTATCCCCGGGTGACATAGGCTATATTATACATATTTTCAAAAAATCCCCTCTTGCGCTCCCCTACTAAGACTTTCATGGGTGGTGGCATGATGACACTACAAGATTATTTGCTATCCTTATCACAAAACAACTGAAACAAACGATAAGTCGAAAACATTGATGTCAAAGAAACTTTAACCTTCCTTGAATTTAAGTCTGCTTGTTGTGGGAGACCCTACTGAATAATGAAGGACGCTTTAGTGTCAAATCTCTCTTGCTGAAAGTTTTTAGGGTCTTTACAACTGAGTCGAATCCCAAAATTGGCCGAAATTGAATAGTGTGAACGTCACCATGCCGGACCGCCTCCGCTACGCCGTTAGAAGGTCCTAGGTTCGTTTCCTAGCGAGGCAGAAATTCGAATGAGTTTGAATTTCTAATGTCTTTTTCTTTGTGTGTTGTCCATGACACTCTATGGGAATCCTAATGTGGAACAATAAGTGTGTAACGTTATTATTACCGGTTAATGTTTTAGCGTTTTTAGGTACAAAAACCAGTATAAAGAGGTTTCTGTGCTGTCATGATCAATGTACTATCTCTTGTGTTACTTTGTTAAAATTGTTATAAATATTGTAACAAGATCTATATGGTAAATACTAGTGCTGGTGCTATGTATGTAAGCTAGTTATAAGAAGAAAATAAACTGTCACTTCATAACGTCAACTGCAGTTTTTATCACAAAAATTATGTCCTTAATGAGCGTAACAAGTCTGCTCAAGTGTTCATTTATCAGATTTTATATGAAAAACCTTATCAAACTCACAAAAAATTAATTAGGTCACGTTTTAATCACACTTTTAAAGTAAATTTTTAAGCGAAAGTACGAGTATTTCGGTCACATTTCATAGCTCGGACCGCACGTATTAACTTGCCAAATGCTATCCCAAATCGTTGTGAATTGTGTTCGCTATCGGTGAATAAATTTTATCCTATCTAACAGGTGGAAACGACCTGAATGGAGCCGAAATCATGATGGATGTTTGAACTCCGGTTTAACTCTGTACCCGTAAATCTAATTATCTCGTGAAATGGCTCTTTTAACTTATGCTTTTTGGAAAGAAATAAGTTCCGGATATAGAATGTTTAGTTACGGATTATGAAATGTTAATGGTTTTATTACGCAAAAAAGAGAATAAATAATCAAAATTTTACCAAAAACTTTACCGACGTCCATTCTACTAAACAAATTATCAATAACATTAATTTATTACCTACTTATATGTTACACTCGTAGGTATATATGTTTAAGGCATGATACTTGACCCTTGAAGAACTATATCCGGACGAAAATTATAAGTAAAACTTGCTGCCACAAGACTCACTGGATGCTCATTAAAGGCCCACTAAAAAACACGGGTCCCTCTTGAGAAGCCTAGAGCATACTTCACCACGCTAGGGTACTCCAGTACAGATTGAGAGATAAACCCACAATACACCTGACTCCATCCCTAATACAAAGTTCATCCTACCCAAAACAAAGCCCTATGTGATTACAGAAAACAATACCTAATTTGTAATTTAATATATTTTCATCCAAATTGTTCCCGAGCCTTATTCCAACTAAGAACACACCTGTGATTCGAGTCCATTCCATTTGCAATAAATTTTTTCAAGTTCCAAGTGTAATTTCACTTCAAGAGGGAAAGGACGCAACGGAAAGATTCCTTTTTCTTTATATTGATGATACTGGCAATGTGAGATCATAACAATACTTGGAAAGAAATCGAAAAAGGAATCGAAAATCTTTTCCTTTTGTATTACAGTGGAATATTAGCTGCCCTATTCCCGATTTGCTTTGAGCACTTATTCCCAATTTTTAGATATTTATTTTAACCGACTTCAAAAAGGCGAAGGTTCACAAAGCAACTGTCATTTATCAACCGATAATGAATCCCCAATGAGAAAAAGGAACTCAAATATTATACTCATAATTATGACGATTGTACTTTTAATATGTGTTTCGCGATTTAGTGCTCCTTTTTCGAAGATTATTTCTTAGAAGTTTGTTTTTATTATATTTTTTACCCACGACGGACGGACCGTAACGGAGGTGGTATATGCGTTTGGGGTTAGAGGTTGTTTGTTTATTTGTCTGTTACTGTTTTTTATGAAAACTACAGGGCCGATTTCATTGCGATTTTTTGCATTCAAAAGGTATCATTATAGAGCAGGTTCAAAGATATGTTTTATGACGGTAGACCACCAGGGGGCGCTGAAGTAGCCTCATGCGGCGTGGGTTTTTTTCAAAATTTTAATTTTGTGTTTTATTACTTTTCAACAGGCATTCTCCGACCTACACATTGACCTACCCTACCCATATACAGTAAACAATACATTGCGGTAATGTAGGTAATAGGTCGTAAATGCTCTAGCAAATTTTACCACTAGTAGCGGTGGACCGTTAATGGGTTGAAGCCAGCCAGCCAATAGCTTTCAGATTATTGTCAGCCAATATCACGTGAGATTTTATTTCAGACAATATTATTATTGTCATATCAACTTTAAAACCTTCTACTTATACGTTTGTTGACAAATTATTTAAAACAGTCTCTTAGTCAATAATTTATTTTATTTAACATTCTGATATGAACCTTAGGTTGAGTTAATATTGTTTATCGAAAAATCATTTAAATAAATAGCGACTCTTGCTCCAACGCAATAAAGTGTAATTCAGATCGCACGGCGCTAATTAAAAACGCGTAGTGGGTTGCCTTCCTTTCTTACACTATTGCTTATTCTCTCTGGCAATATCAGGGTTGTCTTTTTTTAAAGAATAAAATTAATCTCAAAGTTTAGTGACATGTGTGATGACATGAAGAAAGCTGACATTTATAAAAATTAATACATTTTATATTTTTTTCTCAAAGTTTAATCTATATATATAAAATTGAAAAGCGACACACCGCTGATTAAACAAAAAATCTCAGAAACTGCCGAACCGATTAAGATGAAATTTGGCAGGGAGATAGTTTATGCTAAGGAGACGTCCACTAAGAACGGATTTTTGGAAATTCATCCCCTAAGGGGTACAAATAAGGGTTAGAAGACACTTTCATACAAACCAACTTTCTTAGTTTTAGATTTATAAATTACAACTTAGTCATTTTTGAAGTTAAAAACATGAAAATTTACATTTTAGCTCCAGACTAGAAACAATATTTGCACGTATTATGTTTTTTTGGAAAATCATCCCTTAAAGGGTTAATTAACAGTACGAAAGTTAGTATGGCAACTTCGTCAGTTTTGAAGTACGAAGGGCGAAAATTTGTATAGAAGCTTATAGTTAGACACAAAAAATAACTGTATCACTGTTTTCTCGAAATTCGTCCCCTAAAAATAGGGGTTGGTAGTCAACTACATACAAATCAACTTCGCCAATTTTAGAGTTATAAATATGAAATTTTTTATGTAAGTTTATAGTAATAAACAAAAGTTAACTTTAACAATTTTTTTCGGAAAATCATCCCTTAAAGGGTTAATTTAGTGGATTTAATTTAGTATGCAACTTCGTCATTTTTAAAGTAAGAAGGGTGAAATTTTGTATATAAGCTTATAGTTAGACACGAAAAATAACTTTATCATTGTTTTCTCGAAATTCATCCCCTAAAAATAGGGGTGGAAGCCATTTACGTATAAATCAACTTCGTCAGTTTTAGACTTATAAATATGAAAATTTTTATGTAAGTTTATAGTTGTGACCAAAAGTTAATTTTAACACGGTTTTTTGGAAAATCATCCCTTAAAGGATTAATTTAGAGGATTTCATTTAGTACGCAACTTCGTCATTTTTAAAGTTAAAAACATGAAAATTTATATATTAGCTCCAGATTAGAAACAAAATTTGGAAGTACATATTACGTCTTTTTGGAAAGTCATCCCCTAAAGGGTTAAATAATAGTGTGAACTTGCACACTATGCCAACTTCGTCAGTTTTGAAGTAAGAAGGGTGAAATTTTGTATATAAGCTTATAGTTAGACACAAAAAATTACTGTACCACTGTTTTCTCAAAATTCATCCCCTAAAAATAGGGGTTGGTAGTCAACTACATACAAATCAACTTCGCCAGTTTTAGAATTATAAAATATAGGATTTTTTAATGTAAGTTTATAGTAATAAACAAAAGTTAACTTAGAATTTTTTTTCGGAAAATCATCCCTTAAACAGTTAATTTAGGGGAATGAACTTAGTAAGCAACTTTGTCATTTTTTAAGTTAAAAATGGACAGGGAACAGGAGAGGGAGAAGGAGCGGAAGAGGGAGATAGAGAAGTACAGGGAGCGGGAGAGGGAGTGGGAGCGGGACAGAAATCGGGAGAGGGCGCGGGTGCGGGCGGGAGAGGGACTGGGAGCGATAGAGGAAGAGGGAGAGGGATATGAAGTGGGGGAAGGACCTCGAGCGGGAAAGGGAGAGGGAGAGGGATATGTGGTGGGAGAAGGACCTCGAGCGGGAAAGGGAGAAGGAGTGGGACAGGAAGAGGGAGAGCGAGGGGAAGTGAGACAGGGAGCGGGAAAGGAAAAGGGACAGGGAGCGGGAGAGGAAGAGGGCAAGGGGAGAGAGGGAGATGGAGAGGGAGAGGGAGAGGGAAAAGAAAAAAAATGTTAATGTTGTTTACTATTCCAAACCCGCTCCCGCAGGAATGATCTGCGATTGTATCGTAAGTTTCAGTATGTAAATTCTTAAATATAAGTACTTCAATATAAATGAACCTGTTTTTAAATTTTCTTTTGTAAGGGATACAAAATAATAATATGTTAAGCATAATTTCCGCGTGCGAAGCTGCGGGCAACAGCTAGTTTTTAATATACGTGATAAATTACGAACGTATGACAGCCATTATGAATTTTCTGAATTAGTAAGATTTGTCGAAGGTGGCATGTACTTGTAACGTCATAGCTAACACGCGGAGTGCATCGGGCCTGCAATTAGTGCAATAAATAAATAATAAATAACC
This sequence comes from Thymelicus sylvestris, assembly GCA_911387775.1. Lineage (NCBI taxonomy): Eukaryota > Metazoa > Arthropoda > Insecta > Lepidoptera > Hesperiidae > Thymelicus > Thymelicus sylvestris. Next base: position 30,285,527 of record OU426885.1, on the reverse strand, counting down.
GACCGTGCCCGAAGTGTCTCGGTCGATATTGACACAAGCCGTCAGGGTAAGAACACTTCAATGTTTATTTACATAGTCACTATCGTGGGTATAATTCCGTAATTATTAACAGCGTAATCTAGGTACAATGACAAAATAATTGACGGTAAATGCTAATAATACGAAGCAAAATATAAACATCCAAACTTTCACATTTATTAACTCAGACGCAAAAAGAGGGGTTTTATAAGTTTGACGTGTTTGTGTGTGTCTGTTCGTGGCATCGTAGCTCGTAAACGAATGGACCGAATATGATGCGGTTTTTATTTTAAATTTGACAAATTGAAATTTAAATTTTAAATTGACGTGATAACGTCTATTAAAACGATGCACGCCGGGCGTACGCACGAAAAGCCATGACTCATTGTCCCGTTCCGCGCGAGCGAGAGCGCGGAACAAGCGATAGAGAGGCACGATCGGCTACGATTGGCGTATCGTAGCCGATGCCGTAGGCGAGCCGTAGGCGATCGTAGTTGAGTGGAGCGGGGCGGGGCGGGTTGGAGCGGAGCGGAGCGGGACGGGGCGGAGCGGAGCGGAGCTTTGTCATGACGTTGTCACGTTAAACTATCGTCCGTGAACCGACTTTACAGACAGCCATTTTTTTATACATAAAAAAACTATGTACTTTAAGTAGGTATCAATATACTGATAATATAACTTAATTAATATTTGAACAGTAGGACAAAACTGTAAGACCACGAGAAAATCTCCTTGTGGACTAGTTTGCAGCGACCCTGTCTAACAAGCGAGAAAGGTTCTATTCCCGGCGGGGGCAGACATACACGTAGCGAACAAAATGTTTATTCGGGACCTGATTGTTTGTTTTAATTTCGTATGTTAATGCCACCTAAGCCAGAAAGAGCTCTAATGGAAATGTTCTTTATTCAATACTAGTTAACCTGCCCTGGGTTCGCTTCGGACCGACACGCGACGTCCGAAACAATTGCTTCTTATTTTTTGTCTCTTGGATGTTTTTTGTTTCAATTAAAAATATAATTTGAACTCTTAAGAGTTTTGGTTAAAACATTTAAAAGGTAATAATTATATTGACTCACGGCCATTATCTACATCTATTATTACATTATCTCTGGATAAATCAGTAAGTAAAGTTATTTTAATTAACACTTTCTTGGAGTGAAACGTAAGTTTCTAAGCCAACTAACATGAGGATAATGGGTAGATCATGAAGCAAATAATATAAAGGTAGGTATAATATTGAAAGCGACGGTTAGAGACATTTTTGGTGAGCTGCTAACCGTCGCTGTCATAAGCTATAAATTTGATTTTTTTTTATGAAAATTAAAAAGCAAAAAAAGCAACAACCCATAATTGTCCCACTGCTGGGCTCGGGGTCTCCTCTCACAGTGTGAGGGGTATTAGGGCATAGTCTACCACGCTGGCCAAGTGCGGATTGGTAGACTTCACACACCTTTGAGAACTTTATGGAGAACTCTCCGGTGTGCAGGTTTCCTCACGATGTTTTCCTTCACCGAAGCAGGTGATAATTAACTTCTAATACGCACATAATATTTGAAAATTAGAGGTGCGTGCCAGGATTTGAACTCGTGCCCCTTCGTTCGGGAGACCAACGTTCTAACCGCTAGGCTATCACTGCTTTTTTATGAAAATAGCCGACAAATAAACTGACGATCCACCAGCTGATTCGTGGCTATCGTCGGCCATGGACACCAGCAATACCAAAGGCATCACTGATGCGTTGCCGACCAAGAAAGGGAGAAGAAAAGGAAAGAAAGAACTGGCTCTTAAGCCCCCAGCTGGAACACGACGAGTCGTTTGGCGGCTGACACAAGCAAGTGATACACATTCTAAGAATTTTATTGTTGTATGTAGTACAAGGCAACTGATATTTTCTGTATACGAAATGGCCAATTCATTACTAACTTCTTGCCTCTTGGCCTTATTTCTCTCTAAGACGGATACGATTGTCTCGCTGTATCGAATGGCCATTCAGTCTTCAATTTCAATAAAGGTTTCTTTTATCGAATATATGTATACGAGTATTACTTATTTATCCAGTGTTGATCCTGATTCCAGATACGTTAACAGTAACTACGTGCCATACAAAATTTTCCAGGTTCAAACTGGTTATAAAATACTTTCATATTACATGTAGCTATGCTTAAAAATGTGATTTTTCAGTAATTAGGTATGTACATGTTATGACATTAAACTTTATTTATAAGTATTTATATTTTATACCGCTAAGCTTAGCATTCATTTAAAATTCCTTATTACTAGTTTAAATCTACACAGCCCTTATATTTAAAGAAAGAAAGAAAGATGTCTTTTATATTTCTTAACTCAAGTTCTTAACCACAGAAGAAATGGTAGTACATGTCTTAAATAAACTATCTGTAAGATTACTTCTACGACATAAAATGAATCTCCAGTACAAGAATGGGAACCAACGTAATTCAATTTCCGTCTGGTTTTGCTGTCTTTCAAATGTTCGTCAAAATTAAATGACACGTGTGTTTCTGTCATCTCACTCCGGTAAGCTTTATATATGTATGTGTGTCGTCACTGTTATACTTACGCCTCAACTCAGAGTCAGCAACGGTTACATAAATCGCTCCTTAGTCCAGAATTTGTGTGGTGATTATTTACTAAGGAGCGATTTATGTAACCGTTAGTGACTCTGAGTTGGGAGGTTAAATACTAATCTCCGACGCAAAAACAGGGGTGTTATAAGTTTTACGTGTCTCTGTATTGTATCTGTCTGATGCGTCGTAGCTCCTAAACGAATGGATTAATATGCACCCTCAGTGGAAAAACGCATAAGTCGTGTTACTTTGAATTTTAATTATTAATATGATTGGAAAGAGGGACAAAAGCTGCATATACTCAATTTTTTTCAAATTTTAGCCGTAGGCTTAGCACGCATTACGATTTTTCACCGCAAAATTCTGTGAGATATGGATGTTGTATGAACCTGCAAGCACTTGCGAAAAAAAAATTGTGTTGGTTATGTATGTAGAACGCGATCTAAAAAACGTCAGAAAAATAAATCGCGGCAGTAAAATTCGCAATGCGTGCTTCCCCTTATACATTTAAAAAAATAAACACATATTTTTTACATGTTTTAGAAGTGATTTTTTTTTTTGCTTATAGCAATCTCTTCTACGACAACGCTGGGGAAAAATTCAAATAATAATGTTATATTGTATGTCATGTACATATCACAATTAATTATAATAACAATTTAAGTTACGAGAATTATCACGCTTTAATCATTCTTCCTTCTTAACCTACTAATATTATAAATGTGAAAGTTCGTAGGATGTATGCATGATTGTTACTCTTCCATGCTAAACTACTGAACGGATTTTCGTAAAATTTGGCACACAGGTAGACGACAATTTGGAATAACATATAGGGTACTCATTATCCTGGAAAATGTGAGCAAAGCCGCGAGCATAGTAAAGCAAGCAGAGCAAGTATTATAAAATATCTACTAATATAGAGTATATTGCTACGCAGTACTTTAGAAGAAATAGTACTTTTTTTACCTACAAAAAATATTTAAGAATAAAGGCTTGGAACGTTCTTTTTTATGCTTTATTTAAAAATCCGAATGAAAATAGTAAGGAAAATAATTAAAACTGTTTCTTAAAATAAATTAAAATGTTCCATAAATTTTATTTATAGATAGGAGGGGAGTTTTATTTTACTAGCGAATAATATTTTTTCTTTTTTGTAGATTTAACTAACAAAATTATATGAAAGTAATAATAATAACTATGTAAAACAAATTTATCTCTTGAAATTCTTTTATAATATTAAAATACAGAAAATACTTCTGTAATTTCATTTTCCTTCCGCATTTTGCTAAGCTTAAAATACTTTCCTTTTCTTTTCAATTCATTTGACAAACTTAACCCAATATCGGGAAACGTACCCTTTAGTAATGACTTCTAAAACTCTTTTAATTATTCAGGTTCTAATAGAAATACTTTACTTACTTTGAATTTAAAACCGCCTCTTTGAAACTCACTTTTTTCAGTCACAAATAACACTTGAGAGAATTTTTGAGTTATAAAAAAATCTCAGTCACTAAGTCAAATCACCGTTTAAACTTCACCGTTTACACACACTTTCGTAATAATCCGTGAAGTCCGAACACTCGCTACGGACGCTACGTCGTGCTACGGCCGTAGAGGGTCTACGACTGTGCGTACTCGGGTAGTGTCGCCCCCTACCGGGACTCGATGAAACGTTACGTATCTCTTGGACGTATGCATATACTATGTAAGATGTTCTGCTAATCTGCGTTCCTAGTCATATGTATTTTTATAAGCTGTTGTTAGTGTTGTTTTAAAATATACATAAATTAAACTCACTGGGTGGTCAACATCAAAGTCATTTTTTTAATTTCGTTGTAGACTAATGGCTCACTAAACTAAACTCAAAAATTTACAAAATACTTATAACATAAATATAATAAATTATACTACATAAAAGCATAGCATTAATAATAATTGAATACTAAATATTAAATTACATTAACGCCTCAACTCAGAGTCACTAACGGTTACTTAAATCGCGGCGCTCCTTAGTACAGTATCTGTATGGTGATTCTTTACTAAGGAGCGATTAAAGTAACCGTTAGTGACTCTGAATTGGGGCGTGAATGTGTTACTGATTTCTAATCGGAAGCAAGTCGTATGATATAAATAAATGCCTAAGTTCTCGATAATTCCTACCTTTTCATTGGCTTTATATACAAGTTAATTGTTTAAAAACTTCTTATGAAAAAATTCACGATTTTATAATATCAATGTAGGTATGAAAGAAAAAAACATGACTGTGCCGTTAACCGTTAAATAGTCCCTCCCTCCCTATCAGGTCATGCTTATCACAAAAATGCATTGTCATTAGAACTAAACCACTATGTAAAGATTCAACTCGTAAAATAAAGGGAAGTTGGTCTAATTCATTAAGATTCGGCTTCCATAAACAGAATAAGCTAAATAAAACCGTTGAACTAGTATACTTTTAAAAATTAAAAAAAATAGGCAGTTGTAAGGACTGCCGACAGAAGTGATAACTCAAAACAATGGAAAAACTGTGTTCTTTTCATTGAACTACTATTACTAGTGTATAGAATAGACACCGCGAACATTGGGTTCGGGGGTGTGCATTGCAGCTGGCCGGCTGCATTTCATTATGTCACTCGGCTGTCACTCGGCTACGCTCATTGCGGCCGCATGCCGAAATTGTTTATGAAAAAACTAAAAATAAATGCCGTCGTGCGTAATAAGAACGTGTCACAATTGCACGGCAAAAAACAAAACAGATACCTAATGGTATCACTTAACATAGGTAAGAAAACAAAATATTAACTTAAATCAACTAAAACGAATTTAATAAAATTATTGTGCAATGTTCCCGCCATTTTTGAATGAAGATCATAAGGAGCGTTTGAACGTGGCAAACCACTAGCGTTTTAATGCACTAACGGCCGGTCTCAATAATGTACTAACAGTTAGAAAAATGTAGAAAATGCTATCATTAGTATGTCATCTGTCATATTTGTCAATTTTTGCGTCTCAATAACCTTCGGTGGATAGAAAATATATACCGATGACATTGATCTATCGTTCGGAGGGCCAAGTCATACCGTACGTATGTTGGTCCATACAAAAATAAACACTTGCGTCTCAATAACGCTTTGACAGCTAACTGTCGGTAATAAAAGTTACCAACTATCGGAGTCTTTCACATCGCTCGATTTCGACGGATAATTGGTAGATTTCTCATATATTGTAAAGAAAATTTATCAAAACATCATGGATTTATTAATCAGTGATGAGTGATAATGAATTTTGTGAAGCCTGTATATTTAATTCCGCCTTTTTAATACGGTACCAAGATCGCCGAAATTGTCCTCGTATAAAATATATGACTACATATATGACTGAATTATGTGAATCCAATTTTGTTTATTACTACCTAGATTCAGATTAAACATAAACCATAATCTAAATTTTACTAACAAAAAATAACCGACTTCAAAGTTACTCAAAAACTACTTGTCAGATCTCGTTCAAAATGTGGGACCACATGACAAGCACCAGCTTTCGATTAAAAAAAGAATCATCAAAATCGGTTCGCCCAGTCCAAAGTTCTGAGGTAACAAACATAAAAAAAATAGAGTCGAATTGAGAATCTCCTCCTTTTTTTGAAGTCGGTTAAAAGCGGCAGTGAATGAGAATTGATAACAATTCCTATCTTTAAAGTTTTAGGTAAGTAGGTATTTTAATAAAACAAGAACAATAAGCTTTTTAAGTTAGATTTATTTTGAAATTATAACAAAAACATTTCGTTTTTTCAGAAATAATGGTGTATCGATGCTATATCAATAGCTATTGGCTACTATTTTGGCCTTATGAAGAAAGGTACTTCATCTTTTGTGAAGGGTCTGGACTTAATCTGAAAAGAAACTTCCTTTAGTACATTTGGCAACAATTTTTTGTTTAAAAGCAAAAAGAAGCAGTAACCCATAATTGCTGGGCTCGGGGTCTCCTCTCGCAATGTGAGAGGTATTAGGCCATAGTCTACCGCGCTGGCCAAGTGCAGATTGGTAAACTTCAAACACCTTTATGAACTTAATGGAGAACTCTCCGGTGTGCAGGTTTCCTCGCGATGTTTATTGTTTTCCTTCACCGAAGCTAGTGATAATTAACTTCTAATACGCACATAATATTTGAAAATTAGATGTGCGTGCCAGGATTTGAACTCGGGCCACGGTCAAGTGGGAATAAACACTTCGTTCGGGAGACCAACGTTCTAACCGCTAGGCTATCACTGATACAATTGTTACAACAATTTACAATAACTACATTTTTTTGTTTACTAAATCTAATAATATATTTTATTTTATCAACAAATAAAGTCTATACTCACGGTAATTATTGAACTATGTGTTTCATTTATTCATAAAACTAATTAATATTACTAAAATTATGAGAAAATACACCTTGTTTATATTTTTCTTAACCAAGCGACATCAACGAATGTCAATTGTCAAATGACAATAACATGTCATCGTCGGAGTGCTAAACGTCAAATGCTGCGTTTTGTTACTAGTGGAGCATTGTTCCAGGTTACACATAACATTATTTTATTAACTTCATCGGTGAAATTCACAGTACATTTGGAACAAATTATCATTTTAATATTAAAATGAAATAAGTTTATAATCAAAAACATTGAGTTCCTTTTTATAATAAAAACTATAAAAAAAGTATAAAAGTATAATTTTTTTTATTGTTATGCGAAAACGGAATTTTCAGAGGGACGTAAAAACCAGAGGGAGAAATGTCTCTGGAATATTATCTACCCATGATCTTACTTTTGTTGGCTTACTTTTGATTTGAGAGACGGCAGTTGCCGGGAGATCAGCCTTTACTTTTTATCTCTGATATGTACCAGAGTTCAACTGATAGTACATTATTGAGACCGGCCGTAAATAAGCTTGCCGACGGGACGCTTGTGACCAATTTAAGGTGTTGGATTTTTGACACGAATCAATGGTAATTACGTTTGAAAATCATTCTAACACTTTTGCACGGTAAATAAAGTTAGATTAAGAGCTTGTAAAGATTTAGAGTCGGTGACTGCTTGTCTTGGTTCGACAAGTGTCATATACAAAGTCTCTCTATGGCAAGTGTGAAAACGAGGCTTCTAGTTTGAAAAGAGAACGAAGGGCAAGCCGGCGGTGGAACACACATTTTTTTTGAGATGTCTACTCTATGTAATACCTCAATGGTTCTTTTGTAAATTTTTAAATCAATTATAGTCTGAATTATTGATATTTTATTATTTGTAAATTTAAATAATGATTATCGAAAACACAGTTAGGACAATCCACAGTATACACAAAATAAAATTATCAAGTAGTCAACATAACTTCACTTACTGCTATTACCGCATGTCGGTGACGCGAAGTTACAAGATTTTACCCACCCAAAAAGTCAAACACGCATAAATATGATACAGCCGAGTATATAACTATAATGTATTAGTATATAAGTGCTTATATGTAAATATACACGCTATAAGATATTTTATTTATTACAGGAGTGCAATCATATCTTTTATGACATAAACCGTATAATAGCATAATTGGGTACGTCTATTTTTCAAGGTTATGAATTTGTATTTGTCCATAATTTGTTGAATATATGATAAACGGTTTGGAAGCATCTATATTGCATACTCATAAGAACCTTTTTTTGGACATTTTCAAGCAACTCTATATATTTTGTATAAAATGGATTTATTTCAATGTTCGAAGTATGAATAAATGTCGTATTCATCTTTTTTCATAACACATCATTACTGTATCGAAGATTCGCCCAACCGAATATAGCTCCCGTAGCGTAATGGCTAGCGCGTTTGGGTATTAAGCCTGAAAGGAGGTGGTTCGATCCCACCCGGGAGCCTGACTCCATCCATAAATCATATTTTTGACTTGTATATAATTGTAAAACAATATTTAAATAATAATAAAAGATCAACTGATCAAATTACGGTTTTTTTTTTTTGTAAAATTGGATTGGACCCAGTCTTTACTAACGGCTGGCTATAGGTACTTTATTGTGACAGCTGGATACAGTGTTCCACAATCAAAGATCCCACATTTTTTCGATGATTTTAGAAAGCTCATTCAACAAATTGAAGAGTACAAGGAAAGAACGATCAAAGTCACTCTGAAATCGTTTTTGAGTCAGTAACACCATCTAGTTCGCAATACGGTAAGCTTGCTTATCCCAAAATATGAAATAGGCAAAAACGTTCTAAGTCCCGCAAAATTAAAGTTTATTTTTTCCTTTTTCTTTTTTTCTTTTTCTTTTACTTCCTGACGGGTAAAAAGATCTTGTACGAGTATATTCGTGGATCATATTATGGTTGTGGTGCATGAATCATGTTGTTCCGATTGAATGGGCCCGTGGATCAACAATACCTACTCCATAAATAAATAAACAGGACTGACGCACGACAAGGCAGGTTTAACATGCTCTAGTTAATTTTTAATTTACGAGCTAAAATTCTAATCGTTTTTGCTGTACAAATTAAAGGGAAACTGACGGATTGATTTAAATATTTAAACAATCGAAATTGGAAATTTGATACCTGAGAAACGTAGAGAAAAATCTGGTGGCATAGCGTATAAGAAAACATAAAAATGTTATGAATATAAAATACTTTACTTAAACAGTTAAATTTAAATAAGAATAATTATGTAGTATCTTCGTATACGATGTTAAAAGTGTAAATTTTACACTAAAATCTAGCCGAGTATTGAACTCTGAACTTTTATACTGAAGGCAGAGCCTACCAATATCATGAATGATTCGAAATACCACAGTAAAAGTTTTATAACGAGTATGGTTTTGATCTGTGCTTTTGCCGACCCATGTGACACAATGATAAATTCCATGCCGGATCGCCGTACCAAGTGCCGACTCCACCGTTCCGCTGTTCTGGCACTAAAATATTGGTTTCACTTGCCCCATGGGACCCAAAATAATAAGCTCTCTGAACTGTCCCATACATAAATGGACAACTCAATAGAACTAGTGGAATAGATCCGATGGCTTTTAATATGTAAACCGCAATGAAGTCGTATTAAGTATTTCTGGAAAAACAGCAAGTCGACATATACGGCTAAGCCAAAACGCTAGATAATGCCGACCTGATGTATTGCTAGTACTTTTAAAAGCATTCCACTCTTCCAAGTCTCAAAGTTGGAACAATCACTTTAGCCTCATTCCCAGTGATATCCATACGAACCACAATATTGTCATATCAACAGAGAAATATTAAAATAAATTTATATTTTAATAGATACTCTTTGAGATGATATTTTTTTTTCTAATTACTAACTGGACGATTACTAATATTTATTAACAGCCTGTCCGACTAACTTACACCAGCAGTCGTAATATACTAACTACTAACCCTAGTTCCTCCTAGGACTTCGCCCTAATTCTTATGACAGCTTACTACCGTAAGAATGTATTGTTTTATTAGGAATGGGATTTTTTATTATGACCAAGGATACTTACGCCCCAACTCAGAGTCACTAATGGTTACTTTAATGGCTCCTTAGTAATGTATCACCATACAAATTCTGTACTAAGGAGCGATTTAAGCAGCCGTAGCTGACTCTGAGTTGAGGCGTAAGTATAACAGTGACGACACACATACATATATAAAGCTTACCAAAGTGAGATGACAGAAACACACGAGTCATTTAATTTTGACGAACATTTGAAAGACAGCAAAACCAGACGGAAATTGAATTACGTTGGTTCCCATTCTTGTACTGGAGATTCATTTTATGTCGTAGAAGTAATCTTACAGATAAAGTTTAGTTAAGAAATGTACTACTATTTCTTCTGTGGTTAAGTACTAAGGAGCGATTTAAGTAACCGTTAGTGACTCTGAGTTGGGGCGTTATCCCATAAAAATCGCTACGAATAGGTACTAAATACATTGAAATATATAGGTGTAAAAATAGTTTATTTATTACACGATTCATGTTAAATAGTGTGTTAAAAACAACTACATATTTAAATAATGTATGTATTTATTTTTCAGAAATGACGAAATCCGTAGACGAACGAGGGTGACCGACATAGTTCAGAGAATTAGCAGGCTGAAGTGGCAATGGACTGGCCACATAGTTCGAAGGACCGATAACCGTTGGGGAAGAAAGGTCCTCGAATGGAGACCACGCCTCGGTAAAAGGAGCACAGGACGCCCCCCGACCAGGTGAACCGATGACCTGTAGAAGACAGCGGGTATCCGCTGGATTCAGAAGGCTCAGGACCGGTCTGAGTGGCGTAGATTAGGGGAGGCCTATGTCCAGCAGTGGACCTCAAAAGGATGGATGGATGTATTTATTTTTCATGGAAGACCCGATAAATGAACTGACAATCTACATTATCTGACATCCGCGACACGAAAGGCATCATACCAGCCAAGAAAGAGAGAAGAAAAAGAAAGTAATATCATATGTAAATATTTTCTCGTTTCATACTCCTAAAAGTCGGGTAGGTATTAATTTTTAACCGACTTCAAAAAAAGGAGGAGGTTCTCAATTCGACTGTATTTTTTTTTATTTTTTTTATGTTTGTTACCTCAGAACTTTGGACTGGGCGAACCGATTTTGATGATTCTTTTTTTAATCGAAAGCTGGTGGCTGTCATGTGGTCCCATATAAATTTTATTGAGATCTGACAATGGCATCCATGATAAAACCACATAAGTCGTAAATTTGTGTTAAGATGTGCGCGACAAATTGACGAATAACTCAATATCACGCCGACCGATTTCGATGATTCTTTTTTTAATCGAAAGCAGGTGCTTGTCATGTGGTCCCACATAAATTTGAACGAGATCTGACTGACAAGTCGTTTTTGAGACTTTGAAGTCGGTTATTTTTTGTTAGTAAAATTTTTGATCTTATTTTTTATTGTGTTTACTGATGGAGTCACAGGCGAATTTCCTACTTACCTACTTACTTCTTAGTAACGAGCCAGTGATACTTTTGTTTATATTTGCGACCCATCTATATCCGGTTATAGCACAGAAGAAATAATAGTACTTTTATGTTATAGTACCTACAAGTGACTCGTCTCATTCCTCAGCTGTTGACATAAAAACTTACTTTATAACAATGCTCTAGAAGCAATTCGAGTTTTATTAATGGCATACGTCAAGAGGGCTCAATTCAATTGTCCAATGTAGCCATTGTTCATAGACAATAGATGACCGCTATCTAAAACACTATAGTTACATTTTTTTCACGTTCATTCCAATGACCCTCAAGCCTTGATATTGATTGCGGACCGGTTGACAAAAGATCCATGTTCGATTCCAGATTTTTTATAGCCTGAACAGCTGACATAAAAGCGAACGGGCCATCTGATTGTAAATGGTCACCGTCACCTATGAAATAATGCTCTGGAAAACCACAAAAGGAATTAAAATTTGACATGTCTCCACATTTATCCCACAAACTCTACATACACATACTACATACATAATATCATATGGCAGTATCGGCAAACACATCCTACAAACGACTTCTGTTAATTACGAAGTAGCGTTATTTACCGCGGCAGCCGGCAGTAAATAATTCTTCGAAAGTCCATCAGAGAATCAGTGAGGAGTAAAGCCAGAACCCTCCCAAATGAACTGGCAAGTGGTCTGTATGAACCCGGTCGCCCGATTTCCGTCTTTCACTCAATAGATCGCAGATATTACGCCACAAATACCCTTTGTTAGCGGTCAGTACGGTATAGCCTTTGTGAAAATTCCGTTAGAAACATGGAGCTAGATTTCTAAATGAATCTGTTGAATGCAGTAGTTATCGGTAACTTATCTCATAATCTTTGAATATATACTCATTAACAAAACTATACGAATACTATTTTTATTGTATCTTACGATATAATTCTCAGTCTATAATCCCACGGTATTCATCCGTGATAATAATAAAAATCGCTGTTTTCTGCTTTGCCCAAAAGTTGGCTGGTAGAGAATTCTCTTAGCATTAATCCTTCCTAATCATAAATTCCTTCAGAGAACCATGACATTTATTACTAACTGTAAGATTTCTTTACCGCTATCACCAAAATTAATCTTTGACTTACGAAGTATGAAAAATTAAGGTCGCCATTTGTACCGTAATATTTTACTGTGGTCAATAAAGGTTAAATAAATAAATAAAAGATTCCAAGCCTCTATAGCTTCAACCAAACTGCACAACGACCGTGCACCAGTGATCATGAACCGATTAACCCTTTGACTTTGATATAGCTATTAGGCTGTTCCCGCGGAATAGGATAGCTATTCCGGACATGCGTTTATGAGAGAGAGGCGAGAATTACTGGTTAGGTTATTTCTGCAATGGTGGTACCTAAGATAAGTCATTTATACTTAGCTAATATAGGGTACATTCAGTAAGAAATAAAGAGACGAAGAAAAAAATTATTACTCTAAAATCTTTCTGCAGATTACATTGCAATCATTATTAATGCATTTAATATTGAAATAGTAATAAAAATCTGCTCAAACACCCGGATCTAATTTAACTATCTAGATTTGTTTTAACATGTTTACGAAAACCCCATTTGGGGTGGTAATAGGGTATTATACATTTTTGTAAAGTGACCCTTATATTAAAGGCGTTAGTACTTAAAATAAAGATGGTTAATGCGGATAAATAAGGTTTAACCCAAAACAGGGAAAGGCAACAACACGGTCGGAAAGCACCCTTCAGTGGCCTAACTCCGTCCTTTTAATGAAATGTTTATGAATGAAAATGGAACGTGTGTAACCCGATTAACATACGGCTGATTAAGCGTAAATACGGGTTATTTTTGCACTGGTACTACCCAAATGGCGTAATAGTAATCTTGTTGGACCGCCGTTCGAAAGTTCCTGAGTTCGATTCTCAATGGGGCAGTTTCTGCCTGAATGTTGAGTTTGAATTTCTGTTTTCGATCTGGGTGTATATGTATTGTCTTTGAGTGTTGTCCGTAGCACCCACGATACAGGGAATCCTAGTGTGGGGCTATGAGTGTGTAGTGGTATTTATTTATTTATTACCAGTAGTTGTCCTCGCTTCGCTACGGGAAACATATCTTTCTAGTAATACTAGCTGACTCGGCTAATGTTGTTCTACAAAAAAAATCTACATAGGGTCACCTAATCACCTAGCGGTATGAAATATACTTTATGGTCTATTCTCGTATCTACCACATATATACTAAAAATTTCATAAAAATCGGTCGAGCCGTTTTAGAGGAGTGCGACAACAAACATCGTGACACGAGATTTTTTATATATTAGAAGATAATAAAGCTAAAGAGTTGTTTGCCATGTAAAGCGAGGGCGAGTTACTATAGTGCTTTAATACACAATCGCACTCCAAAAAATGTATGGGCGGCAAAGATATTTTACTATAGATTTAATAATTCTTTTTAAAACAATGTGCCTCTTCATAACATTTTTATACTTATTTTTGTTAATAAACATATTAAAAACAATGAACTATATTATAATTAAGTCGCTCAATCAGCTGTTTTGAGTTTTCCAATGTCACTGTGATGACAAACGTCGAAACTGTTTTCATGTTACACTAAATTTTACTTCTTCTCCCTCAGGAATGGATCAATATCTCAGGATAAAAAGTATCCTATACTCTATTCTAGGTATTAAACTATCTGTGTGCCAAATTTCATCTATATCCGATCAGCCGTTTTTGCGTGATTGCAGCACAAACATTTAAACATCTAAACTTTCACATTTATAATAAGGAAATATGATTATTTTAACCCGGATGAATCCATTACCAGTTACTTTACTTTACTGGTAAATAAACGAGCAAGTGTAATTTCAATTCGCCTGAATTCCCCGAGGCATTTTCAAACAGTTCACAATCCTCGTTTCCACAAGTAGTTTTATAGTTAACAGAATATAAACAAGAGTTATAGCTTATCAACATCGAAAGTAAACACAGCTCTATATTTGACATTAGTGAACAGCGTTGTCAGACCTACGGATTTATCCGTAGATCTACGGACTTTAATTCTTGTCTACGGACATACGGATTTTAGTGGCAAATCTACAGATTTTCGTTCGATTTCATCCACCCGACCCAAACAATAGTATAGAATATATTCAAATAAAATAAAATTTTGCGTAAAACGAAACGTAATTCCAAAAAAAGGTAGCCCTGCGACCTGCGTTTCGTTCTTTGTTATGTTGTCTGTAATAAATACAGTACATCATACCATAAGTCCATAGATGACTATTTAGTTTGACTAGCGACTAACTTAAAACAGAATGAATTACTATTCGTCGTGATTCGTTGGATCATTGGTTTAGTTTGAATGGTAGCATTGACGATTGTCATTTGTCAACTTATTTTAGGTTAGTAAAATATTTTGTTTTGGTTGGATTGACTACATAACCAATGAATCTATGTTTTTTTCTTGTTTCCGAATACAAAATCATCGTAGGATTTTTCGTTTGCTTGCACTAAAATGGAAAATAGTAGTAGTGAGAATGAGAATGGCAGCGACTCTCCTCCTGGAACCTCGGCTTCATATGCTCGTATAATTATACTTAAAAAGTGCAACAAAAACTATCTGCTACGAGGTTGAAGCAAAGCGGGAGCATTTTGAATTATTTAATAAAAAAAATATAATACAAAAAGGCTATAAATGTTACTGAGAATGAGAATCGTGAGCGTGATACCGATAGTAATAATGATTGAATTGATCAATAAAAATTAAAAACTACTATTAAAAAATTGTCTTTTCCTTTGTCTTTTCGACTTTCCCTCAGATTTTTCTTTATCAGCAAGGAATTTTGGTTCAAGGTCAGTCCACGTCTAAATAGTCAGGTTTAGCTTAATAAATGTCCTTAGATCTGCGGATTTTTGTGGAGGCAATATACGGACTTCTACGGATTTTTGAGCGTTTTAAAAATTGGATAGGGCAACACTACTAGTGAACGCCCTCGCTTCGTTTCGGTAAACCTTTCGGTAAGCCCATACTCGATAAATGTATGGACGGTATTCTTTAAATTGGAATAACTTTTTTATTTGTGAACCGATTGCAATAAAACAAACACTACAGATAAATGTATCCAAACTCATAGATATTTACACAAACATTCGGTAATATTAAACTTTACCGAACGTTTTTGTAATTTGCCCTGCGTACCTGTTTTTCTGATTTACACACAGATTTATTATACGAGTAACCGCCCTCGCTTTGCTTCGGTTTTCTTATTTTTTATACCTTGGGTTACATATTGGAGTTTTATTAAGGATCCCTAATTTTTTAAATATAATATAGCCTATGTCACCCGGGAATAGTCTAGCATCCCGACAGTAAAAGAATTTTTTAAATCGGTTCAGTAGTTTCGGAGCCTATTCAATGCAAATAAACAATCAAATCTTTCCTCTTTATAATAAGAAGATGAGAAGCGAACAAGTAACCGTATATGTTTCCGAATAGATAGAATATGGTACCGAAGTATAATGGTTTCATCGAAGAAAACACATATCAAATAATCAAATCAGAATACATCATCAATCATAATTAACCCTTTACACATAATGGCTATGTAGCCCGGTTCACAGAGAACCGGGACCTGTCAAGCAAAGGATCTCTTTTGACAATTACCTGACAGATAAAATTTCAAATTTGTTCTCGGGTCGTAGTTTTTGATGTCATATTAATATGCCGCTTCCACTCAAATGACAACGACAGGTAGGTAATGACGATGCACAGTGTCAAATTTTGGCTTAGTTGCGGTCATGTATAGTTTATCTGTTTTTTCGAAAGAGATTAATGTGGCAAACAATTGATAAAAATTCCCACAGTAAATTTCTGTATACTTTAAGAGAAATAATTTTTTGTGTGAAAGATCAATGACCTCAAGGAAAATTTAATTATTTTTTTATTCCTAAAATATAATTGTTTTTGTTTTTGTTAGTATCTTAAATAATGTAACATTGTATTATCTATTCATACTAAAAAAATAGGAAATGTAGCTGTAATATTATAAGACATATTTAAGATTTTTTTATTTCCACTTTTTATTGATTTTTAATTTAATCTTGTTGCGGTCGCATTTTATTCTTCATTATAAATATGCACAATATTGTTCTTTATAATGTCCTAAAAATTTAAAAATTACAATAAAAGGGGTAGAGAGATAAAGCGTTTCTAAGTATTTTAGAAATTTCTATGGAAATAGGGTTGTCTAAAAGTAATCATAAAAATAAATTTATGTATATATAAACAAACTTCGTTTCACTTGGTCACGTCACGCCATAACATGAGAACGATTTGAGCAATTTCATTTATATTTTTTACGGAAAGAAAAAATAAAAAAAATACGCAGAAATTTGGATAATTTCAGAAATCTTAACATCTGTCGGTCAGCTATCCTAGGTACTAATATTATAAATGCGAATGTGTGTCTTACCTCTTCACGCTTAGACCGCTAAACCGATTTAGATGAAATTTGGTATATAGACAGTTTGAGTTCCGGGAAAAGATATGTCTTTTATAAAACTATCCTATGGGATAGTTTTATCCCAGAAATCATCCTTTAAGGAGGGTGAAAAGGGGGGTGAAGTTTATATGGGACATCAATAACCGCTGAATCGATTAAGACGAAGTTTGATATGGAGATAGTTTGAGTTGTGGAGAAGGATACAGCACAAATGTGAAAATTTCTAAAATGGTCAAATTATTGTACTCCACGAGGACGAAGTCAAAGGCAAAAGGTACTTTATAAATAATTATTAAAAACTACCAAATACCTTTAGGGTAAATTGCATTTAAAACTATTGTTGTTCTCTCGTTTTCGGGAATGTCCAGAGGTCGTTATTTCGGTCCTCGTAAATGAGCACTGTTTTCCAATAACTTGAACAAGTCAAGATGAGTCAATTTAATTATTTCTGCCACTCGCTGACCAACATGAGGGTTGGCGCACTCATGCCCCTCTAACATTAAGTCACTCGGTCGAGGCCCGATATGACATCCCCAGGAGAATGGGTCAATATCTCCTGAGGCAAAGCAGCGCCATGGGTCTTTGCCGGCTCCATGACGCCTCGCCACCGCTTCTCCGGACATTGAGTACTGATATTGGGTTTTAGCGTAAGCTTCACGAGGGCGGACCCCTTCCCAATACCACTCAATGTTCTTCATCGAAGATCTTTTCGTGTGAAAAGACTTGACGCAACGTTATATTGCGTATCATAAATTTTAAGACAAAGTTTTTGTTTTTAAAACAAAAAAATTTGACTTTTTTATATTAAATTTTGATTTAAAAAAATCAACCTTTAATATTATTATATTATTATTATACATATTACTATTATTATTACAATATAAACCGAAATAACGATATAAATTAATATCAATATGGTAATTAAATTTTCATAGAAAAGTGACAACCCTTAACAAAACTTTCAAAAATTCATATCTTGTCACCCCTTTATTTTTATCAGCCAATATTTTTTACACAGATACGTTATTACATGTAGATTATTTCCATTCAAAAATAAAATGCGACCCTTAAGAAACCGTCCCACAAAAAAAAAAATTCATTTTTGGTAAAAACATTAATTGTGCCATAACTTAGCGTGTTTTTTTTTGTAGTTTTTGGCTAGGTTATAGATATGAACTTCTGTTATGAGAACATATTTTATTTATACTAAAATAATGTACAAAAAAAATTATATTGCATTTCTATGATTTCTATGGGTTTTTCTCGATAATCACATAAACTCAGAAAATAATTTAAAAAAAAGCTTCAGTGTCTTTGTCAATTCTTTAAAATAGTTACAGCTATCAATTAAACACATAAACTATACATGACCGCAACTAAGCCAAAATTTGACACTGTGCGATGGCGTAAAGGGCATAATCGTCTTGTGTCGAATTTTTTTTACTCCAAGACCTCTAAATACGTACAGGAATTAACTAACGTCCTAAGGGTACTCCCTGTGGGTTTCCGAGATGTCGCTTCTAGCAGGACATTGGGATGATCGTGGCGGCCGTTTTGTACCTCGTCGGCGTGTTGTGGCCGCGTTCCACTAGACTAGACGCTCACAACGATCAAATTAGTATGATATTTTGATCGTTGTGAGCGTTGTGAGCGTTGTGAGCGTCTAGTGGAACGCGTCTTGTGTTATGTGAACTTATGTGTCATCGGCTTTCATCGTCTGTAATCGCCATCGACATGACGTCACATACGATGTACACGATGAAGTCGTCGACGATCGTCGCGAAGGCACCATTACAATGTTCATGCTACTGCGATACCGAATCTATTGTGGGAGTAAATGTGTGGGCGTAATGTATTAATGTCACAAAGGGTCTGAAAGGGGAGAAGTTTCATGTTGTTGTATGTAATTATGTTTAACGTAATGGAATTATTTTAATATACCTACACACTCATAGCTCAAAAAATACGCTCGTTCGGACTCACCCTAACAAAATGTGGTTTTTATCTCTTATCACAGTAGCGTAATCAAAAACCTTTTTATTTTACATCATAGGATTTACTTTAGCGTTGCAAATAATCACGAATCAATGTGTGCATTTCACTCGAACTGATCGCTTGTTTCAGTGTTATTCTGATGTAGTTATCTAGTGTTTGAAAATTATATGTATATTTTATAGGTATTATGTTACTGCTCATAGTATTGCGATAATTGTAATGTTATCATGTAAGCGATGAGCAAGTAAAAGATGTTTTTGAGCCTGAAAAGTGAGGAGTTCCGGGTTCGATTCCCGACAAAAGGACAGAGAAGTTGACAAATGTTAAATTGACAGACAAATTAATGTTTGCTTGTGGGCCGTGGGAGAGTTAGTAATCTTGTCTTGTCCACGCCACCCTAATACGGAATTCTGTTGTACTTTTACTAAGCGTAACTCTCTAGCTCCAAATCTGTTATACATTGCTGTATTACTAAAAAAAGTGTAATGCAGTGAACGACGTTAGTATATTAGTTCATTGGTGTAATGTGTAAAAGTGTAATTTATACTGAAATAGGAATTTACGTGTCTGAATTTAGGAAATGTAACCCCTTCAGCGAATTGAAGTACATACGAGATTGGAAAAGTGTACCTACTGGTGCAATAAATAGCCACCTGGTCCTAGGAGACATCCCACTCAATTGTTCGCTTATGTTGTTGTTATTCCTGACAATACGGCTACCCACGCAAAATGTAAGTAGGTACCTGCAGCTTGCGAAAATGTAATATGAAAACCAGAGCAACTTCGTCGTTGTCTACTTGCCTGAAATTACTTCTAGAACTTGCTCCAGTAAAGATGTTTATTAAAATACAAAAATTACAGTTGGTATAATCTACTCCTATAAATGTTTGATCTTTTTGTTGGTAATCAGCAAGGCTATTCACTATCGTAACTTGACAGCGGAATCCGCGATGAGTTTCAAAATTGAAGTTCGAGTCCGAGATCTTGATATGTGATTCTCTAATCATCTGGCACGCACTTGCGAAGTGAAGGGAGTCTCGAACTCTAACTTCAATTTAGAAACTCATCGTGGATTCCGCTGTCGAGTCACAAAACAAAAGCGAACTTGCATCATATTGACATATCATTATCTAATCATCTAGTACGCACTTGCGAAGTGAAGTGATCCTAGAACTCAAACGTCAATTTTGAAACTCTGCTGTCAAGTTACAAAAGAGAATAGCCTTCCTGATCGGATTAATAGGTCTAGCCGTAGTAGGAGGACGCAAAAGCAATAAAATCATTTTAATATTTAACCACCGACGCAAATAAAGACATGAGATGAGTGCTATGATATGATAATGATTTGAGACGTTTATTATGTACCTATCTGTATTTTAAACTGTGCCAATGTTGCTCCTATTCAGATTAATCAATTAATTTTTTGCGTATTCGAATGGCATGCCTTGATCGAAAGTGTTCTTACGAATATCCATGATTGAAGAAAATCAATTTGGCTACTTGAAAATCTGTCTTTTCACGTTGAAGGGTCGTCAAAAAGTTTTCTATTCATTGAACTAGGCTTTTTTTTTGTTAAATTTTGATTATTTTTTATACCTAATAGTGTTTCACCAACCCAGAATACGGACTCCCCCCAATCTCTCGACTGTTTATACATGCAAATATTCGACTCTGAAATATTCATAGCGCCATAGTTTCCGCGCTATACGGCTAAATAAATATTAACTTATACAGTTCGATCTGGCCGATCGGGTTCGTCCAGGCTTACCTTTGATCGTTGGCATACAAATCTACAACGCGCGAGTTGGGTTTTTAACCACTACCGATACGCTGAGGAAATCGAAATCAACAAATCTGGTCATACGTACCTATCTATAATAATTTGAAATTTTATTAAAATTTACAGTAAACAATTAAGAGTTTGTAGTTAATAAAGTACTTATTTAGTAATAGTAAAAACTGGTGATGAATTATGATAAAAAGAAAACATTTTTGTTCTACTTATTGTTTAATTTTTCTGAAATCCTTGCGGAATAAAAAAAAATGTGACGAATTAACAATAATTATAAATTAGTATTGTGGCGAATTTACAAATGCTTTTTTTCGTGACGAGTTTACTATGAGATGTGTTTACAACAACCCGTTCGTTCATGGGTAAAAACTTAAATACATTTCAGTTAGAATTGGCAGAAATGTCACAGGCAGATTCTATAAATTTTAAACTCATGTCAAAAGCATATGACGAAGTTATTACAAACTAGGTAGTTGGTTATTTTAAAGACAAGACTGCTTGGATATGAGTTTCATAAATACATGATATTATAAGAGAATTTATAAGTTACAAGTGCTCGCTTTACCTATGTGTAGGAAAAACTTTGGTACCTAGTTGCCGCTTTTAACCCGGGACTACACACTTTAGGGATTTGTTGAAGCGATGTAATTTGACGTTGGACAAGTGTTTGTATCGAAACTTTGAATAAAATTGTGCCAATGTTTTGTGCGAATGTCTCTAAGTTTAACTTTTCTGTATAGTAGTATAATTGTATGGTGTGCATAAATTATTAAATAAATAAATAAAATTTCATTTCTTTTCATATTTTCGGTGTAATTTTCATTCATTGAGAATCGGCTCCATCCATCCTTGAGCCCAAAAAAATCTCCCCTGATGGTAGAAGAAGAAGAAGAAGAAATATTTAGTTACAATAGACGGGGCTCATCATCGGGGTTCATCATAATGAACGATCCCTTCTGTTGGACGCTGAAATCGTACAAGCTAAAATGGTACTTGCATGGTGATAAGATGTATTATCACACTTTGCTATAAAATAGTATTAAATACTTGTGACTTAAGTGGTCTACTATTACACGCCGTTTATCAGCAACTCTACGACCGTGCAATAATTTGTAGGTACATCGTAATGTACTCGTACCTACTATTGTAATACTCATCGATAAGGCTCTCAGAAATATTACTTCTGAGAATCGCCTTGTATTGTCGGAAACTACTACACAATTGCACTTTAAGTATCGTATTTATGTTTTATCATATTTATATAATTTGTATCGCAATCGTTTATTTATATTTATATCATAATGTATCGTATTTATTCTAAAGCTTGTTTTCACATTTATAAAAATAAGAGACGTGCAATGTTAATGCACTTAAATACGCATTCTGTGTTCATCCGAAATTAAAATTACAAATAGATTAATTTTAAGATCTAGATCTGTAATAATTGCTGGTTTTTGTAATTTTGTGGATGATCCTTTAAATAAATAAATCAATAAACAGTTAATTTTTAAGAATTACAATTAAACAAAACCAATATTAGGATATGCTGGGAAAAACGATCCCAGTATCCCATCACTGGAAATAAATAATGGAAATTGTGGCATAAACCCACCTACAAGTAAATAAGCACTAATGAATTCATGAGCACTAATCGCACTTAGAATGATCGACATAAAATACAGCTGCTGCTACTTACAAAACTAAATTAAACTAAAAAGTACTGAAAGATATATTATAGGTTAGTAAATAATAAGTTATATAGGTTAGTATTTACAAAAAATACTTAGGTACATACAATCCTCTTTATTCCTTTTGAAAAGCCCGTGAATTCTCTGAAAACACTAACAAAACCTTACTTTAAGAAATTCAAGTTATCGAGCTTCATTTCTGATATAATAATATTATTTCAAACTTTGAATTAAATTTCAAACTGACCGGAACAACTCTACTTAACAACAATATAGGTATTCTCCAAGAAAACGAAGGAGTTCTTGGGGAAGAAAATTAGTTCAATCATTTCATTATGTAAAGTCTTTCTTCGGTCAAGGAGAAGCAGATATCTATAGATGTATCTATGCCTATATGTATAAAACACACAAAAAAATTCGCCCATGTAGATAGGTACGTTAAAGACTTTGAAACCATCCAACCGATGTGCCCTAAACTGATTGCATTTGAAAGGGAATAATATCAAGATGGTTTGTAGACCAATAAAACAACGCATTAAGCACATTAAGATTTTTTGCGTGGTAGTAGTCACGCCGGTTATCCGCTAGTAGATAATAACTACAGATAAAAATACGAACTTCAGAATATTAGAACAAATTATATGAGCAAAGGTCCAAAAGTAGGAACTTATGAACTCTGACTTTCCTTATTAACTCCTTCATGACCCCGCTTTGTAGCTAGAACCACAGAAGAAATAATAGAACTTAGAAATAAGTAGGTACTAGAACTTACCTTATAGGTAAGGTTAAAACTAAAACAATTAAATTGTTTGAAAATAACGTCGGCAACTCAGGTCGGCAAATATTATTTGAAACGACGAACAAAACATTTTTGCAGACGTAAAATTATTTACTGCTTATTCATTAAAGACATTAAAATCGTATTGAAAAATGTTGTTATTAGATTTTAGAATTAACCAAGCAAATTTTAATATTTTCAGCCAGTAAAAAGTACGAATACTTAACTAAAATGATTTTATTGAGAAAATTTGTGTTGCTGAAATCATATTCACTTTAATGATGTTTAATTAATATGTCTGCAATTTCTCTGGCAAGTAAACTGTAACACAAGTAGCTTGAAAATCATAACTGGAAAAAAATAATAAAAATACATTTATGCCTTGAATTTAAATCATATTTAAATAAAGAACTTCAAATGTATGTTACCTACCGCAGATCTGAAACAAATTGGGTCAGTTAGCAAACTTAGCAACCAGTCCGGGCTTCCGACATAAATCTAAGATAAGGAGATTAAATTCCATCTTCACGTCAAAATTTCTATGAAACAAAATTTATTTCTATCTGCTGGGTTACTCGTAGCCTAGAGCCTAGTGGTTTGCATTCTGGCTACTCGCTAGGATACACGGTGGCCGCACTGAGAGGTGGTTTGCGTGGTGGGTCGCTAGGTGCCTTGGTCATTTTGCTTGTCGGCACGTTGACGAAATGTCACTCTCAAAAATATCTTACAAAATTAATGAAATAAATGCAACAATTTCTCGTTTCAGCTTTTAGTTTTTGCCATTGACATTCATCAATAATATTATATCCATGACAATCCGACTGTCAATCTCATTTATGCTTCAAAGATGCCTAGCGCCTAGTTACAAAAAACCAACACGTTTGTTTACTTCGATACACGCTAAGCGTGTTGCTAGGCACCAAGCGCGCATTGCGGCCAGTCACGAACACTCTAAATAGTTTGTTTTACTAAGCTACTCGCTAGGTGACTAGCTAGGCTCTAGGCGTTAAGCAAGCCACCTGTCTGTGCGGACGTAGCCTTAGTCCGATAGGTTCCAGCACAGAGTATTTATGGTTCTTGGCCGAAAATCGATTATCTCCTTTAGCAGACAAGTAGACCATAACTTGGAATAGCATACAGAATACTTAATATCCCGGAAAACGCGGGCGAAGCCGCGAGCAGAGACCTAGTAGGTACTACAAAGTTTCTTCACCTTAATACTAGCATGGTCCAGCTTCTGCTGATGCTTGCCAATTTTATAGGAAAGTACATCATTCATAATGAATGAACAGAATATTAAACAGTTTATCCTACAAAATCCGTGTAAGTATTGCCTTATTAATATCAGAGAAATAGTATTTTAACATATTTACTTAATTAACTATTTTAAGTATTGGAAACTATCTAACTATAGGGTAGAGATGTGCGACTTCTTTTCAAGCTCACATAGGCTTGAATCGTGATAATCTAAATTTTACTAACAAAAATAACCGACTTCAAAATGACTCAAAAACTACTTGTCAGATTTGGTTCAAAATGTGGGCCACATGACAAGCATCTGCTTTCGATTAAAAAAAGAATCATCAAAATCGGGTCACCCAGTCGAAAGTTCTGAGGTAACTAACATAAAAAATACAGTCGAATTAAGAACCTCCTCCTTTTTTTGAAGTCGGTTAAAATATATCAAGATCGTTGATGGCCGTGGAGAAATCAATCTGTCAGAGCACATTCGGAATACCGAACAATGAGCAGTTGAGGCTTGTTCTGCTTGATGAAAAACTGTAGGATATGTAGGACGTTGGTATCCCGAATTGCATCTCTAAATTTATTTAAATCTATTTTTAAATTAAATGTCCACGGGAAATCTCCGTCCCGCTTTTCAGGGATTACTCGTCTGTTGCTCACCCGCTTCGCCGGAAAATACATCTGAAAATTCTACCACCGATTTAATCCCAACGTGATCCTAAATCGTAATGGTTTTTTTTACCTGGGAAGCTACCTCCTTCCTTTTACAATTCAATGTATTTTACATTTAGTTGGAGCCTTGTAACATGATATTATTTACGGATGATTATGAGTAGGTTATTATGCACCGCGCGCCGCTTCATCATTATACCTACCTATTACCACTACGCTAAAAATTATTCTGATGAGAATCATCTGATGAGAATTATCTGATGAGATCAGTGTTTTTAGGGTTCCGTAGCCAAATGGCAAAAAACGGAACCCTTATAGATTCGTCATGTCTGTCTGTCTGTCTGTCTGTCTGTCTGTCTGTCTGTCTGTCCGTCCGTCCGTATGTCACAGCTACTTTTCTCCGAAACTATAAGAACTACACTGTTGAAACTTGGTAAGTAGATGTATTCTGTGAACCGCATTAAGATTTTCACACAAAAATAGAAAAAAAACAATAAATTTTGGGGGTTCCCCATACTTAGAACTGAAACTCAAAAATTTTTTTTTCATCAAACCCATACATGTGGGGTATCTATGAATAGCTCTTCAAAAATGATATTGAGGTTTCTAATATCATTTTTTTCTAAACTGAATAGTTTGCGCGAGAGACACTTTCAAAGTGGAAAAATGTGTGTCCCCCCCCCCCCCCCCCCCCCGTAACTTCTAAAATAAGAGAATGATAAAACTAAAAAAAATATATGATGTATATTACCATGCAAACTTCCAACGAAAATTGGTTTGAACGAGATCTAGTAAGCAGTTTTTTTTTAATACGTCATAAATCGTAAACCGCAATTTACCTCGATTAAAGTTACAACGAACTTCAAGAACTTTTATATTATGTTACTTGCTGCTACGGAACCCTTCATGGGCGAGTCTGACTCGCACTTGGCCGCTTTTTTTGTAGAGTTGTAGACGTTGACGTTGATGCGCCATCTTTACATATTATCAATGATATTGATATCTTTGCATATTATGGGAAAAGTGGAATATCGACTTTATCAATGAGCCTAATGCATTGTTTTAGTGGTCGCAAACTATCTTTGGATTGTTGCCATTCAAATGAAACCATTTTGAGGATTATCGGTATGATGGTTTCAGTCCTTTTATTCCTTTAACCTGAGGTTTCAGTCTATAAAGGACATCTGTTTGTTCTTTAATCTGAGATCCATACAAACATTTTTGTGTTTTATAAACACTACAGAGATACTATAGAAATATTCCAAGAAAATTTTTAATGATGGACGGTAATTTGCAGACCTCATCGTAATAAACCAAGGATTTGTTATAATTAATCCGAGCGTGTCGTCGGAAGATTATTTTAAGCCATAACTTGTTGAATTAGGTAGGTACTGCTATCTGCCAACGTCGCTAGTTAAAACACAGAAGACATAATGGTAGGAAAAGTGCAAAGCTGAGTAGTTTTAAAAGTCACAGGTGCACAAAGTATTCGTTGAATTTTATTTTAAACTTGTAACCAGCATTCGGCTCGAGAAATAAGTACCTACTAACCTGCAGTTAAAGTAGGTACCTACCTACCTTGTAATTGAATTAATGAGTGTTTTCTACTATATGAAGACGGTCCTTTGGTAGAAACGTGCTTGTATACAAGTAGAATCAATATTTGACAACATGGCATTATTTTCATGAAAATAATAAGAGAATGATCTCTCCTTTCACAGCGCGATCAAGCGTTAAACAAATAGATACGTACGACAGCGACACCAGGCTTCAGCGTTCAAAACGGATTCGTTTCGATACAGGGAATTATATTGGGAAAACGGATTGTTCGCGGCTTTTTATTGAGGACAGGGGACTAGTAAAAACGTAGACAACTGGGAATATGCTGGTATATTTTTATTGGGGAAAGTTTCGCGTATTACACGAAGGGGTGATAATGTTTATGGCGGGACGGGAGTAAAGCTGTGGATATGTGGGTAAAATGAAAAGATTGTGGAGTCAGTTCGCGCGAATTGTCTCTGTAATGTTGAAATTGATCCTCCAAGGTCCTCTCGTATTGCTCAAAGCGTTGTTTTTCCCCACTGAGGTCTCACTAAGCATTTTTATGTCTCTTAAAACTTACAGTAGGACTCATACCCTCTAAAACCATTACCATCTTGATTACATAGGTACATGGAATGATTTTCATACCTTCAGATTTTTCTGTAGACTTTCCCGTACATAGGTCCGTCGGTTCATTTTACCAACCTCTATTATGTTGGCACAAAATTTTATTTTTTTATCCGGTAGGTAACTGGCTATGTAATCTAGACTAGATGCGGCAACGCCGTAAAGTCGGTGCGCCAATATTATCCACGAGACCTCACCGAAAAATTCTACGGACGGAATATTCTCGACTGTTGGAATTTCCACATCCATAGCACGCTTTGAAATAAATTGTTTCTCATTCGAAGGGTTTTTGAAAAATAAAATTATTTTTATAAGTTGTCCTATACAACTTACCTATTACCTAGTACCTATACTTTAATTAAACACTAAGCTTTTGCCCGTGACTTTGTACGCGTGGAATGTTGAAACTCTTATTTAATTTTGGGCTCTTATGCCTCATATGTACCAGGACGAAGCAACCAGATTTTAAGTTAAACCTCCAATATCTTATCTTCTACGTGGAAATACATACTAGTAATTTATTATGACTAAAAATCTTTGATTTACGTCAAATAATGAGTTTTATTTTAATACTATTGATTTTATTGAAACTCTCCAAGGACCGATTTCAAAAATTCTTTTACCAATAGGAAGCTCTAATATTTCTGAGCCACATTTTATAAAAAAAAAATAGGGATCTATACGGAAACCCAATCAAAGCGAGGACGGTTACAAGGTATTTAATACCTACACAGTACATATAGCTCTACCTCACTAATCTCACTATCTATATCTACAGATAATGAAAACATTATTAATTGTAAGTATAATATTCTTAAAAAACGGTTTGTTTAAAAAAAATTAAAATGTGTGCACTTCACACGTAGTAGAAGTGAAACCTTCAAAAATTTTGTTTTGAAGATAATGAGACGAATGTAAAATTTCGGGAAGATGATAATAATTTTAGGTTTTAGTAATGAACATAGTGATGCAAAGTTAGATATTTATTTTACATTTTATTGGTATAGGTACTATATAACATTATATTTATTCAGACTCAGAGCTTACATTTTACATGATGATGATACAAGAGGCTTATGGTAATTAAAATATGAAATGCTCCCCCACCCCTCCCTCATCCCCTCCCCTTCCCCTACCCCTGTACAAGGCTTCCTCCCCCTCTCCTTCCCCTCCCCTTCCCCTCTCCTCCCCCCTCCCCTTCCCCTCTCCTCCCCCCTCCCCTTCCCCTACCCCTGTACAATGCTTCCTATCTCACTTTAGAATTTATGTGTTTGTCTCTTTTTACTGGACAGTTTCGTTTCATCGAATTTAAAATCACCCCAGTACTAAAGAAGTTTTCACTTCAAAAACTTACTTCGAATTACGATGAATCGCTCTTTACATAGATTTTTTGTTTTTGTACGGTCACGGTGAAACTCAGATATTGTTCCATTTTGTAAACTACAAGACTTTTAACCCTGACCTCGACCGGGTTTCGTTTAAGAACTGTGACTTATTTAAAAATTCATATTCAGAAAATAGTGTTGTATGGAACTGTTCGTTGGTAACTCGATAAGTTTTGAGACAAGAAAAAGCTAAAAAATATATTAACAATAATCATAAGTATTTATTTTACATTTTTATACATTTTACATTAAAACATTTTTGCCAATCTTGATCCGCTAGGTCCGAAATTGCGACTTCGTAGGCGGCCACGGCCTCTTCGGCACACGAAAAAAAATCCCCTTTATTCTTTCATTATTTATCGGGAACAAAAATAAATCACAAGGAGCTAAATCAGGACTGTACGGTGGATGGGGCAAGGTTTCAGCTACGGATTCCTCAAGAAACGCCTTTGTTCTGAGGGACGTATGTGACGAAGCGTTGTCGTGATGCAGCATGATTCCCCGAAGCCCAGTCTTTGGTCTCCTCTCTCGCAGAGCTTGGAAAACCTTCGGCAATGCTACTGCACTGTTGTACACGATTCCGAGTTAGCAGATCTATGATTTTCCAACATTGTTGTCGATACATGCCCGCTGCGAGAAAAAACTAACCATTTTTTTATCAACGTTACGAGGTCTTTGCAGTTTATAATGATAGCCTTGACCATATTTTTAGGCAACCCATTCGCGATACTTTTCTTTACATCTTAATATATATAAATTACGTGTCACGTTGTTTGTCCGCGATGGACTCCTAAACTACTTAACCGATTTTAATCAAATTTGCACACCGTGTGCAGTTTGATCCAACTTGAAAGATAGGATAGTTTACATCTCAAAATAAAAAAAAAACTTGACAGAACGAAGTCTGTCCGGGCAGCTAGTATGATATAAAACAACAAAAAACAAAACCTTGGTATAAAACAATTTTCATTCGGTAAGCAGATGGGTGCAGAAACGTCTGTCTCTAATAGTCTCTAATACGGATCCTGTATGTACTAGGGTCGCTACGGAGTCACTAACAGATTATTACGGTGTCAGCCATAGATTTTGAAACAGTAGATTCTCCCATATATTAATTGAAAGAGCAAGATCGCTAGTTATAAAAACTACATGAAAGACAGACACTTTTTTATGGAAATAGCCTGTAAACGAGCTGACGATCCACCTGATGGTAACTATAGTAAGTGGCTATCGTCGTCCATGAACATCAGCAACACTAATGGCGTGACTGATGCATTGCCAAGAGAGAAGAAAAAGAAATAAAGAACTGGCTCTCACGAGTCGTTTGGAGGCTGACTCATGCTCAAGGGTGGTAGCTATCCAGGCGAACCCCAGGAGAAATAACAATAGTAATAATGGTATTATCTATACTTAATATTATAAAGAGGAAAGCTTTGTATTTTTGTATTTTTATATTTTTGTATGTTTGCAACGAATAAACTCAAAAACTACTGAACCGATTTTCAAAATTCTTTCACCATTAGAATGCTACATCATTCATGAGTAACATAGGCTACATTTATTACTAGAAAAAATTAGGGATCCTTGCTAAAACATCAGTAACGTGAACCAAAGTGTGAAAAAATTTGCTTAAAAATTTCTTTCATCGCATACGCTGCGGAAACTATTGATGATAGAACAAAAAAATGTTCTACAATATTATAGAACATATCAATATCTACAAAAAACCTCGCGATAGTATATGTCCAACTATTGTCGTTATGTCACTATAACCACTTTTTACATTTTAAAAGTTAATAAAAAAGATGACCAAAATCAGATCATGAAAACCATACCTTCGTATTAATCCTTATCCAAATAAATCATTTCATATTCAAAACTGTTTCAATACCTATAGATAACTTTTTGAATTACTCAAATCGGACATTCCATTCAGAAGATATTACGTAGTAAAGGAACTACGTGACAACGTACAGCGCGGCCGGACAGCTCGCGCATGTTCCGCGGATCCCGATTATGTAACACGGGGAGGGGAGGGGAGGGGAGGGGAGTGGAGTGGAGTGGGAGCGGGAGAGGGAGAGGGAGAGGGAGAGGAAGAGAGAGAGGGAGAGGGGGAGGGGAGGGGAGGGGAGGGGAGGGGAGAGGGAGAGGGAGAGGGAGAGGGAGAGGGAGAGGGAGAGGGAGAGGTAGCGGAAGCGGGAGCGGGAGCCGGAGCGGGAGAGGGAGGACACGGAAACTATAACAGCTAAGAACGGCTGTACCGATTTTAATGATCTCTGATTTGTTACATTCTTAGGCGATACGAAGTTCGCCGGGTCAGCTAGTTAATAATTAAAATCAATACTACCAATATAATCCCTCGAGGGGCCCTATCACCACCGGGCCGGATTTAGTCGCCTCTTACGACGTGGGATTGGGGTTGGATTCTAAGCCGCCCCAATACGGCAAAAATTTTTGGAACGAAGTTCCTTAACGCGCGTTGCGAAAGGGGGCTAGGCGGAAAATTTGGTAACAAAAAGTGGTAACGACACTTTTTGCCGTCGTAGTTTTTAGGGTTCCGTAGCCAAATGGCAAAAAACGGAACCCTTATAGATTCGTCATGTCTGTCTGTCTGTCTGTCTGTCCGTCCGTCCGTATGTCACAGCCACTTTTCTCCGAAACTATAAGAACTACACTGTTGAAACTTGGTAAGTAGATGTATTCTGTGAACCGCATTAAGATTTTCACACAAAAATAGAAAAAAAACAATAAATTTTGGGGGTTCCCCATACTTAGAACTGAAACTCAAAAAATTTTTTTTCATCAAACCCATACATGTGGGGTATCTATGAATAGGTCTTCAAAAATGATATTGAGGTTTCTAATATCATTTTTTTCTAAACTGAATAGTTTGCGCGAGAGACACTTCCAAAGTGGAAAAATGTGTCCCGCCCCCCCCCCCCCCCCCCCGTAACTTCTAAAATAAGAGAATGATAAAACTAAAAAAAATATATGATGTATATTACCATGCAAACTTCCAACGAAAATTGGTTTGAACGAGATCTAGTAAGTAGTTTTTTTTTAATACGTCATAAATCGTAAACCGCAATTTACCTCGATCAAAGTTACAACGAACTTCAAGAACTTTTATATTATGTTACTTGCTGCTACGGAACCCTTCATGGGCGAGTCCGACTCGCACTTGGCCGCTTTTTTTACATAGAATGCAAGCCAGAGTACTAGGATAGCAAAAACATGCAAGCGAGTGTGCCAAAACAAATCCTAAATCCTAGTACATAGGTACATACCCTAAACATATCCATAAACATATCCTAGTAGCTATTGCTACTAGGAGAAAAATTTAATACCTTAGATTTGTTTTGGCACACTTGCTGCATGTTTTTGCTATCCTAGTAGTGACTGCAGGGAATTTCGTTCCATCCGGGTGTCCCTTGACACCTCTCAAGTTTCTTTGTTTATGTTTACTCTTTTCAATATAGTCTAATTTCTTTGGGGAAAAAAATACAAAAAATATTAAGCAAATCATTTACAATATTTTATTCATTTCAGTATCACACTATTTAAGCTTTTTCGCTACATTTATAACAAATAGACATACCCAAACATATTCTATACTTTTCGGAGACTTATCGGTCCAAAACGTCACAAAACCATATAACATGATACATGCCACATTAATCAGATTGGGCGTATTTGCCACGCATTCACGCATAAGCTAGTTCCTTCTCGCGTGATATGAACATCACACGTACTTTGTATTCCCGGACGTTACCGAGTCAATCATTCGCGTAACGGTTCGCACGTGCTTATAAACGCGAATGGTTTTTACGAGGGAAAAAAGCGAGCTTGAACATGTCGTTTAGCCCTATCTGTAATCGCTTTTGCGGAAAAACTAATTTGATTTCACGCTAACGGAAGAAAGCGTACGTGAATAATTTGAATTTATGAGTTCTTATGAACAGTTTTGTATTTATTCGTAGGGTTTCTATGATAATTGACTTTCACGATTACAATTAGAAAAACTTAAAACGAAAATGTAAACAAAGTATTCAAAATATTTAAATCAATAATTTTAGTTTAATTCGGAAAAATAAGAATTATATTATAGGGTACATGGTCTCAATCGTCGAGGCAAAATATGACAGATAATATAAATATAAATACTTCTGCAAATGTCATAATTATTATTATAACTTATAGCGCCCCGCCTCGTGTTGCCATAAGTGATATTTAAGAGTTTATTAAAATTTTACATGTCTTCATAATTATCCGACAAATTAAACAAGTGTCAATTTCGATTTTTTATATCGATATACACCAGGGTTGGAAAAAATCATGATTTTTTAAAAAAATCGAAAAAATCACGATTTTTTAAATAAATCCTAATTAATCACGATTTTTTTGATTTTTTCATTTTATTTTAAAATGTTTTTGCGCAAAACAGAACGCGCCCTCAAGGGATTGCGCGGACACGCGCGGGGATTCCTCAGAATTGTAGAAAAAAATATTGAAAAACTTTTTTTTTCAGGGTACCTCCCCTACAGGTAGGGTTGCCAGACGTCCGGATAAAGCCGGACAGGGTTAGGCTTTTTGAGTGCGTGTCCGGCAAAATTGAACGGTGTCCGGCCTGTCCGGTTTTGTTAGGCTTTTTGCATTCGACTTGTCACGTCGTTTAGAAGATTTATCTGTATGGTAAAAGATCACAAAGGCCTGGGGGACACCACAAAAATTTTATCTTGTTAATACTAAGACACAAAATCCTCAATAATTTAGGGAGTCCGGCCTTTTTACCCAAATGTCCGGCCAAACTGGCTGGTCTGTCCGGATATTTGGTTTGACGACCTGGCAACCCTACCTACAGGTATTAACGTGAGGATGATTTTTTTATTCGTCGCGTACCCTATAGTGTGGGTATCGTTGAAAAGGTCTTTCAGAAATGTTATGGGTCTTCTAAGACCATTTTTGGAATTAGGGGTCCGTTTGTGAAATATTTGCCTTTAAAGTGCTAATTTTGGTTAGAGTCAAGTGGGACCAGGGGGGACTCCCCTGTCGGCTAAACGGTTGGAGTTGGACAAGTGAAAAAATTCTCCAAAATAGATTATAATTATGATGAATTTATAAGGAAAACTATCACGGCTATGTTAACACAAGTATTTAGTTAATAAGTATTAGTCGATAAACATACTACTTCAGAACCCTACATTGCGCGTAGCCTGATATGCACTTCCCCGGTTTTTATATGTGGATTTCTGTGAAAGAAAGTGAAATTACACATTTTTGATTAAATCATTGATTTTTATTAAAAAAATCATTTGATTTAAATCGTGATTTAAATCATGATTTAAATCAAAATGATTTATTCATGCCAACCCTGAATATACACGATTCCATCACAATAAACAACATGCTTTATTAGTTTATTTCTTTCGCTTTAAGTTTGGTAATTACTCTTTGACCTAGTTTTCCTCTGATCGACCTCACTGGACACTGCAATTATATCGTGTTTCACGACCTCAAAAGCTTTGGATATTATACATCACTATTTAAAAATCGTTAACCTCCGTAATTACAGGACTAACTTTGTATAATTATACCTACAGGTTATCAAGGACTTTTTAAGTTGACTATTGATTCACAGTATAAATCACTTATTTATCAACTATCCGCTTTACAAGAACTAAGCTATAGATGAATGAAGACATATTACTTTGTAACAGAAAGAAAATGATTTAGGCCAAACTATTTTAAGTTTAGGCCACGCTATAAGAAATGTCACGAGAAGATATGTTATGAAAATGAATTTATATTACAATTATTACAATGTAGCAAGATATACACATATTATTTATATGGAATTTGGTATGTCTCTAAACCAATGTAATGTGGACAAAATTGGTTTGACAATCATACTTTCACTTTTCACTTCCTTTTACAATATTTTTTCAAAATGCAACAAAGTAACAAAATCGATACGAAAATACAAAGAGCAGTCAATATTTCGTTAATATTTATAAAGCATAATTATTTATTTTATTTTTATAAGCCTTATATAATAATTCTAAGCTTTACCTACCCATCTTCGTTTTTCAAACAAAACCTACCTATGATAAATTTTAAAAGTAAATTCAAACAATAAACTGAAATGATATGCAATAATGCAAAAGCTACATTAATACATTATATTATTTATCTACTCGTATGTATATAAATAAACATTCAATGAGGATCATTCACTTTTTTCAGTACGGAGATAATGTAGATATGGATAAACTATGAACATAATTGAAAAAATTTTCAAAATCGGACAAAAATAAAGCTGTGGCAGCGGTTTAGTAACGAGTTTCAAAAAACACGCTCACCGAGCGTGAAATCGCCTGTGACGTCATTTTGCGCTGACACCGCGGCGCGACGCGGCGACGTACAAGAATTGCATGAGATTAGTTCGCGTTGGAGTGAGGCAAAATTATGTCAAGTTAATATTTATATCATGCCGTATTTTACAGGTACCTACAACCATTGCTACACCTATCAAACTTTTGTTTTCTAAATTTCGCTAAAGTTAGGAAAAAACTGTGTATTATGAAAAGAAACGAGATATTTTTTTTATGGAAACAGCCGGCAAACGAGCTGACGTGTCGACGAAATCCGGCCCGCTGGTGGTAGGGCCCCTCGAGGGATTGTATTGGTAAATGGAGTTCGCCTGGATGGCTACCACCCTTGAGCATTAGTCAGCCGCCAAACGACTCGTCGTGTTCCGGCTGGGGGCTTGAGAGCCAGTTCTTTCTTTCTTTTTCTTCTCTCTTTCTTGGCCGGCAACGCATCAGTGATGCCTTTGGTGTTGCTGATGTCCATGGGCGACGATAGCCACTTACCATCAGGTGGACCGTGGATCGTCAGATCGTTTGCCGGCTATTTCCATAAAAAAAATACGTAAACAGCCGGCAACCGAACAGAGTAGCCACCTGATAATAAATGACAGCATCCCCATCCCCATCGACATTAGTAACACCCACAGACTCGTTTCTAGAAATCTAGATACCTATCTGTGGTAATACCATACCTACTGGCCCTCAGACCCTCAGCCGGAATACGAGTCTTTTGTCGCCTGAATCATGCAAGAGAGCTAGAAGGCTTAATGAAAATACCAGTAATATTATTAATGATTAATATATCTATACTAATATTATAAAGATTAAAGATTTGATGGTTTGTTTGCATTGAATAGTCACCGAAACTACTGAACCGATTTGAAAAATTCTTTCACTGTCGGGAACCTACACTATCCCCGGGTGACATAGGCTATATTATATTTAAAAAAAATGGTCATTTCTTGATGTATTTTGCAAAAAAAAAGTGTCATACTCCCTAGTATGAAAAAACAAATCCTAAACGCTTAGCTACGTCAAAACCAGGTTTTCAGTTTCGTGAATGATCCTCATTATGTTTTTTTTTTTCATATTCATAAGACTGCATTCCTCATCTTAACACATACTTGTAACTTTTAACTCAATGAACGTAGCATTTTTAATTTCCTGTTCAATTTTTACTTACAAGAACTATTTGTTATGAATAAATAGTTAAATATTTTCATAACAATATATGTATTTCACATTACTGGCGAATTATCATTGTATCATGAACAACATTAACTTTAACAATTACTTATTTATAGTATAAAGAAAGAAATTTAGCATTTACATTTCATTGTTTATAACATATATGTTTTTGTAAAAAAATATATATTTTTTTACAAAAACTGTATACCATTCATTTTATACTATTTTATATGGATTTATGTTTTAATGTCAAATTATTTAACTCGAGAAATAGATGTAATTTTACAAATAAACCAATTAAGTAACTACAATAATTATGCAATCAGAATTAAACAATTTGACTAACGAATTATTGACCAATCATAAGATATCTGACTCAACTTACTCAACAACAGCACACCTGCACATACATATATATCCCATCCCTCCCTTACTTGGGGCAAGTGTAAGTGAGAGCACAAAACTTCAGTCAAAGAACGCTCAGAAAGAGCAACACCGCTTCAATTGTCTGTTGACTTTGAATAAG
This sequence comes from Thymelicus sylvestris, assembly GCA_911387775.1. Classification (NCBI taxonomy): domain Eukaryota; kingdom Metazoa; phylum Arthropoda; class Insecta; order Lepidoptera; family Hesperiidae; genus Thymelicus; species Thymelicus sylvestris. The sequence continues at coordinate 30,248,609 of OU426885.1, read as the reverse complement.
TAGAGATTTGATTTTCATTGTTTCGTTAATCTGTAGTGTAATGTGAACTCCACATTTGATTTCCAGATGAAATGACGAACAGTTCTCAAGTCCATGTTTGGGTCTAACACCTGGAACAGAAAAACATTAGTATAAGGTACAAGAAAAACCTATTTTCAGGATTCCGAAAATAACGAAAACGGAACTCTTAAAGGATCACTCGTGTATCTACTATCCGTCCCCTCTTTACAGCCAATTTACTCCGAAATTACTGGACCAAATGATTTGAAATTTGGTACTCATGTATTTTTAGTGACCTAAAGAAGAAGGTATAAAGTGTACAAATAAATTAAAAAAAATTAAGGATATTAAAATTAAACAAAAACTATCTTGTGATATGTCAAATGAAAGGGGTAATTGTGAGGATTTCAAATATATTTTTGTTATTGTTCTACAATTATATATTTGTAGTAATATTGGATGTGTCCAGCGATAAATCATGTCCTTCTTCAGTCTATATATACCTGTCTAACTACTAAGTTTGGGTCTCCTTTTACAATGTTAGGACTAAAGGACATTGGCAAAGTGTGCAAAATTTAGTAATTTAACCTTCTCACCTGATCACAACACAGCAACTCTACTCTTTCTTCAGGCGCATCATTCCCACTGTCTTCAGTAGCATTACTCTTTCCACTAGCACTGGCTCCGTTCACATCACCCCCTCCTACAATCTTCTCTACAACATGTTCTGCGACTTTACGACACTGGATGAAGTCATTTGCGACTAGTCGATCCTGTAATGAGCCGTTCTGCTTTTTTTAATGTGGATGTGAACAGTGCAGCCCACCTGATGGTGAGTGGAACTGCAGTCCTTGGACACATGTTAACGCTAGGGAGCCTAGCCATGAGAGCAGAGTAAACATATGCTTAGATTTTTTGTTCATTGGCATTAAATTACATAAATCTATACCTATTCGCATCTAGTTTAGAATGCTCTCATGGACAGTCTCATTTGAAATTGGTGATACATATTTCTTTTGAGAATTTAACCATTTTAACCAACTCATCAGATTTTGCATCAAAAGCCTTAAGCCAGTTTTAGTCTTTACTAAGTAAGCTTATGAAATGTACTTGTACACATGTTATTTACATGAAGTACACCGATATAATTACAACAATGAAAGTATTTAAGTTATGGATTCAGACAGTCACATTGAACCCTATTTGACTATTTTAGGCATCCATTATAGGTTGTAAGGATCATCATTTTGGCTTCCAGCCATTCTAGGGTGCACTCTACTGAACAACGAACGAAGTTATATTGCCGGTCTCTGTACCACTCAGATCAATTCCAACTGTACGAGTATATGCATGCGTGGTCATATGAAATATTTGAAATGTTTTGAATATCTTGGCATTTTTTTAGGCTGAAAAATTTCAGTGATATTTATGGTTATTTATACTTATGTTTATAAACTAAGAGATCATTTATCTTCAGTTCAGTTTTTTTCTTGAATGGACAGTTAGTTGCTATGGCCAGGCAGACCTAACCCCTATCAGTTGCACAGTCTGTTTAATCGCCAGCATTCGCCAGCATACGCCAGCATTCGCCAGCATTCGCCAGCAAAAAAGCAAAGTTATAACAAAATCAATACCTTTTTCTGCCTATCTTGTTTACTTTGACAACTAGAGTGTGACAGAAGGTAGAACGGTAGTTTATTTAGTTTGGGGGCGGCCATTTCAATAGCTACATCTACTACCCATGATGGGACCGTCTCCATGAGAAGGTTCCCTTCTGTTTCACCTCCGGCATCCCCTACCTGGAAAAATAACATAAATATCTTTCGTATTTAGAAAACTAATGAACACCCTCGCTTCGCCTCCGCAAACCTGTTGGTAGGTCCACACTCGATGAATGTATAAACAGTATTGTTTAAATTGACATAATATAACTTTTTTATTAGTGAACCAATTTAAGTAAAACAAACACTCAATGTTAACCCAAGCCCACTATAATACATCACTGAAAACCGCATCTAAATCTGTTAAACCGTTTTTGAGATTAGCCAGAACAAACGCACAGACAAACAAACAGCAGGTGGGTTTTTATTTTTTTATTTTTAAATACTAGTTAATTTATACTCTGTAGGATAAAGTAGTTCTATTTAGGCTTGTAAGATTTGACCATATGGGTCAAATCTTACAAGTTAGGTGAAACAAACAGGAAATAAAATACTAACCTGTAACCGATATAAGGTCCTTCCACCGACTTCACTAAAAATTAGTGGAGTATGTAACGGAACATTAAAGAAGTTATTTCCAATTACTTTCTGACCAGCCTCATTGACCCTGTTTGGATGATTCCAATGCTCCAACAAGGCCTGAAGTAATAAAGCGCCAAAGTTCACCTTTTGGTCATTTTCAGTAGTCAAACCTGCTTCTTTTGCACTAACCCACGCACTCAAGCAATCAGTCTCATCTTGCCCCAAATGGATCGTCAACATCCCAGTTTTCAAGTCCACATTAAACCAATTTGGTACGTAAACCATTTTAAAACGCTTCTTAACTTCTTCATCGTAGTCAACTTCTCCCAAATCTTCTACCTTACAAGCTTTTAATACGTCATACAGAACAACGTTGTTTGCAGTGTCCTTTGTCAATATATGACGCTTATCGTTGAGTATTGTAAACGTTTTTATAGCTCGTCCACCTGGTATGTGGTATAACGGTTGGGTCTGGTATGTTTTGCTCACTTCCGAGTTGTAATTATTTTGAGTAAACGTATCCGAATTCAAATTGGTCAGTGGAGGTAGCTTCCAACAACGAATATCAGAATCCGATGTCGACACCCACACACCTTGTTGGTCGGCCGTAAAACATAACTTCAGAACTGGAGCGGTCTCTTCACAGACAACCACAAAGTTCTCAGGATTCCTCAGTTCTGTTACGATGACGAGACGATCCCTTCCACCAGATATAATGTGACTGAAATTATCAGTGGCCAACAGAGCCCAAACTGCGTCAGAATGGACCCGTATAGTAGAAACACACCTTTGCTGTGACAGTGACCACAATTTAATTGTACCGTCAGAGCTACCAGAGACACATTGCGTGCCATCCCTGCTAATTGCCAAAGCTTTTACATTATCGGCGTGTCCTCTCAACTTCATAAGTCGAGAGCAATTCCGAGGATCCCAAACTCGAAGTACCTTTTCTGTGGAACCACTTACAATTATCGTTCCTGGAGGGTTCATAGCTAGACTGTATATAGATTCCTTGTTACCGACAAGACTAGAGGTAGTAACTGTATTGTTGCTCGCAGTTAGAGCAGTTAGTGTGTTGACATCCCATAAGAATATAGCACGGTCTAACCCAGCACTAGCAACCTGTTCCTTATCTTTCGCATACGCTAAAGTCCGTACATAATCCTTATGAGTGCGAAGGGTAGACATGCAGAAACCTTTCGGTGCATTCCAAACTTTAACAGTCGTGTCCGATGACGCACTTATTAGGTTTTTTCCGCCGCAACAAAGCACTATATCGTTCACCCAATCGGTGTGGTGCTCCATGCTTTGGATGTAACGGTCCTGCGTACCATTGCCAGTGTGCCATACTCTGATGATTCCATCCCGACCGGCGGAATACAGTCTTCCTTGCACGGGATCTAATTGTAACGAGCTCACACCGTTCTTGTGACGCCGCTCCTCCTCGTCCCTGATCACAAACGACACTTGGGTTTTCTTACGCATCATCGAGCCCATTTTCCGACATTTTAAAACTGAATAAGAATAAGATTTTACGGACTGAAGAAGACTAGCTTCAAATTACAAGAAGCAGCTAAAGAATTCAGATTTCAGATTCTCGAAATCTCGAGTTGTTTGATTGTTTCCAATTCCATTTCCCAATTTGTTTTGCTTGACGTACATTTGAATGGTTTGAAACTTTTTACTCCGTACAATCAAGTCTCTATAATTGGTCGATATCATGAGCAATTATTCCAAGAGAACCAGTAATCCAATCAAAGTTGAGCGTTCAATGTAACAAATCAGTCATTCATTTCATTCCGAGCGTTGTTTCGTTATAGAGAACAGGCTGACCTACACAGATTATGACAAAAAAAAAAACCACGCCAGTACCCCACCACGCAGTGTTGCCAATGCTACGGCAATTACCGTGTTCTACGGCTCTCAGACCAAAAAATCACAAAATCTACGGCCTACGGCTGGAACCCTATTGCCGTAGCAAATTCTACGGCTTTTCGCAAATTTTCAAAAAGTCAAAAGTCAAAAGTGAAAATTTCACGGTCTTTGTTTTATTTATTGTTTTGCAAACATTTAACAAATGTTAAAACCCTTAAAACAGCGCCACTAGGCTTATGTTGATGGTAATGTAGGCTAATTAAAAGTATTCCTCGTTTTGTGGGCATCAAATTCACTGCCGATGACCTTTTTTTTTTTTAGTTTAGCGCTGAACCAATGGTATATATTGGCGTAATAGGATTGCTACGGCCCACACTTGATCCTTTTCCATATAAACACGGCTTTTTTATGTAATGTACACGGCCTTCCAAAAATTTTCATTGGCAACACTGCCACCACGCCACCTACCTACATATAGTCAGCCACGGCGTGGCGGGCCGCACATGAGACCATAGACTTAAATATAGTATACATAAAGCATACATTGTACCTGTCTATGCATTAGACCATGGATATATTACTCTAACTGGATAAATAACTTCGTAATGATACCTGAGGATTGATAACGTCATATAAGAAGGTCCATTTTTTAATTGTGTCCATGTTATCTATAGTCCCAGGATATATCATTAGATTGCGATTTTTTATAATGGTTTAAAAACATCTAAATGCAACAATTTTAATTTGGTAATTTTGAAGAAATTTTAATAAAAATTATTATTTCAATATGATAATAATTATTACTACCAGAAAAATTACATATAAAAAACATTTTGAAGAACCATATCGTTCTAAGTGCTTGTTCACACTGAACTCGCAGGCGCGGTTGCGGGCGCGGTCGCGAAATATCAAACATATGAGCTACTATGAAAGTGTTCACACCAAAACGCGTGCGCGGTGTATGTAGCGTTTACCGCGATCGCGCGCGCGCCCGCGCCCGCGAGTTCAGTGTGAACACTCACTAAGCATAAGATACCATTCTCATTATGAAATTTAACAATAAATAAATAAATAAAATAAAGACCTGAAAAAAATAGGACATAATTTTTCTAACCCACCCTACAATATGCATGACGACAGATTTTTAAATACTGTTTTATATTGTTGGGAAACATATTATAATTACAATGTATATCATATTTCATATACATATAAGGTTTAGTATAAAATAAATACATTTCAATTTATAAGTTTAAAATTCACACCAAAACGCTTCAAAGTGTCGTGGCGTGGTTGTGACGTCAGTGATCAGGAAAGTAATAGACAAGACGTCATTATTAGTATGGTGATATTCATTTGTTTTAAGAAGTGTGCCGTAATTTGCGCGAATTGAGACTAACTGGCGTTAAACTTAACATGGTGGCTACCCGTATTCTGTAGTTTTATTTTCTCAAAAATATTGTTCATCTCGCTCATAGTAATACGATAAATGCGTGTTTTGTAATGCATTAGTAGGGTTTCATTAAAAAAATAATACATAATTTTAGTGATTTTTACTTACTGTCATCATGCCTATTAAGAAGGACAACCTCAATACGGCCTGTTAATGGTCTATGATCCAGATAGAGTAATATATCCATGCTAGAGGTACTTGAAAGTCGATGACGTTATAAGGGAATGACCATGAATATATTCGATCAATTACAGGCCGGATAGAGGTTGTCCTTTATAATTAAATTGTAGGGTGTCCGCACTTAAAAAAATTATGTCCTATTTTTATATGGTTCTCTAAAATGTTTTCTATTGGTAATTTTTATAGTGGTAAAAATTATGATATTGAAATAACACATTTTATTAAAATTTCTTCAAAATTACCGAATATAAATTATTGGATTCAGAGTAAATTCAAAATTAAGGTACACAATTTTAGTATGGTACATCTATATTATAATATTATTATTCATCTTCGATGTTTTATATCATTATAAAAAATCACAGTCGAATGATATATACTGGGACTATAAATCATGGACACGATACAAAAAAGGACATTCCGATATAACGTCATTGGACTTCAGGTACCTCTACAAAGTCAGTGATCCAGATAGAGTAATATATCCATGGTAGCAACACTCTTTGACAAAGTGGTCCGTCGAATTAAGGATTCTACTAAATCTATGGATTCTACTATAGTGCATAAGTACTCTGTGTCAAAAAGAAAAGAAAGCAGACTCAGCGGACAAGATAGGAATTTGCGGTCCTAAAATTGAAGAACGTTTTAGTGTGAAATTTATGAACTTTATCTTGATTACATTTCCCACGGTTATAAATTGAATAGGTAAACATAACTTAAACCTGTATAATTGTTTTACGTTAAGTTATTTGCCAAAAGTGATGTGTATGCCGTGTAACATAAGTCACTCGAAACGATGGCTAATGGCTTTATTGTCAATGGTTTGTTCATCTGTCACCTCACCTGAATTTTTTGGGGATTGAATTCCAAGTTCCAACTTCTAATTTGTTGTTATTTATTACATGATTATTACTTACGTATTTGTAATAAAGTACAAAAAAGATGTGGCGACAAGATAACACCTTTAGATTGGTACATTGGTAAATTAATTTTTGATTACTCGAATATCTATTTATTTCTTTTGTAGGTTCATCTAAAATGGACGTAGACGATTCAGCGGTTGACTTGAGCGTCAGGTAATACATACTTAACATGTGATTAATGTTTGTAAATTCGTTTGTTTATTGTGTTTGTATTGTAGTGATTGATGATGGAGCTCACTTTTGCTTACATTAGATCACATGAATTTAGTTGTAGTAAAATTTCTATGAAACAAGTTAAAACGCTGTTATGTATTTTTAATCTTTCTGTATTGTTCATACTGTATGAAGACACAGAAGCCAAGAAAAAACTTAAGTCAAAATCTGTAGAAATAAAATCTCCAGTTAATAATATTTTTTCAACTATTAAAATGTTTAACTTGCATATTATAACATACCTCTACTACATACCTCTACTAGAAATAATAATAATAATAATTGTATCATCAAATTGTTCATCACAATGTAATATGCTTGATATTTTGTATGATTGTAGGTCATTACCACCGGAACTAAATGAACTGAGAGCTCTAACAGCTAGTGGTCTCACTATAACTCCAGCACAGCCACCACCTCATGTAAGTTATCTGTGAAGTCCCTTGTAAGTCAATTTATTAAAATACTAGTAACTCACTTTGCTTTGGTTTTCATAAAGAACTCCTAATTTTTTAAAAATAAAATACAGTCTATGTTACTTGGAAAATGGACCCTTTTTTGCTTCGATTTTAGTATAGAACTTCCAATTTTTTTTAAATAAAATGTAATCTGTTACACAGAAAAAAAAAGATAAATAATTTTTGAAATTGGGCCAGTAGTTTTTGATTTTATCCATTACAAGCAAAAAAATCCTGTTTATAGTACTAGTAAATATAGGTTGACAGTATATTGCCACTGAAAAGTAATCAATATTTCCATTTTTGCCTAAAGTGTTATCAAGAGTTAAGTTACACCAACCTTATAAAATAACATAAAATCAGATAATTAGTTAAATATTATAATTCTGCATTTTACAGGCAATTTATTTATTTATTATTAAACAATATACTTGTTGTTCTTACAGTTTACACCAAAGAGCACTACAAGTCTATTAATTATTATTGTACTCTCAATAATATATTTTTATACTGAAGATCTGTAATTTTGTAGACTGGCCTGGACACAAAATTTATTAAACTTATAAATTATCGCCCATTTCTTTAAAAAACCTGATTGGACTAAAAACATAAGTATAATAATATAAAACCAACACCACCATAATATGAAGTTATCGTTGAAAAAATGGCAACAATTATTTTATGAAGTAGCCAAAAGTTGTTTGCCTAATTAATCATCTTATAACATTCAATAATACCATGACATTGCTGATGTTAAGTCTACTCTAGTGGATATGAATCACTATTAAATAACACCTGACAAACACAACAAACAACTTAAATAACATTTATTAATATCAATCTGATTTATAGTCAGAGTTTGTTCCTAAAGTACATAAAATGCCTAAATTGTCACAAAATTTTGATACATCATTAATCTCAACTTAACTCATGTAAGTTAGAAAATGTCTTGTATATATATTTTTGATGCCAACAAATGTTTTCATGTGCATGTATTTTTAACTACATTGTAATGTCATACTAAAATAATAATAACACATATTTTCTATTTCATTCCCTACCTAAGACTGAGCGAGTAAGTATATTGGTATGATTCTCCAATTGTAGTATATGTCTTTACTATCAAGTACACACAATACTTTACATAATAACTGAACAATTGCCACATATTCACAAGTCATTTTATCTACATTATAATATCTAATAAATAACAACAGTCATTGAAAGTTATCACAAATTTTAGTATTTACCAATATTTAACTACACATAATAAAAGAATTGCCAGATGACAAATTTTATTTATAAGTATCAAGTTTTAATGGCCAATAATCACTTCCATAGACAATTTCTCTTTCATTCCACCTGCAAACCAAGTTAAGGAACATTGTAACAATAATAATTTACTAACCTTTTTAAATAACTAGCATAATTGCTTTATTTACTCACACCACACAGACAATGAGAATTTTCTTGTCTTAAAAATTCTTTCATGTCTGTTTCATAGTCCATTCATTCTAGATTTCAATGTATAGGCGAAACGGCATAATTTATAATTTTATGAAACTGCTGCTATGTGGTACCTATAGGCCAGTACATTAAAAAAACAAGTCTCCGCCTCCCTCCCCTGTCCGCATCCCCCCTGCCCCTTGAACAGTGTGGCATTTTAAAGATTTTCTTAATTTTCAGAAAAACAATACAAGTTAGAATGAAATGGTCAAGGAGTAAATTATTTATTGATAAATTACCTACAAATAAGTTACAACATTCATTTTCATACGAATTATAGTTTCCAAGTTATGATGCGTCAAAGTTTAGTAAAAATCTGCGCTTAGCAAAAATACAATATTTAAGAGGCAGAAAATTATAATAATTTGTAATTAATACAAGAAAAGCGTTATAAAAATAACCTAAGCTTAGTTAAATTGCAACTGGTTGATACTTGTAAAAGCAGATATTAAAAATAATAATAATATGAGGGATCTTTGTAGAACAACAGAAGCAAAAACAATCGTCCTTAAAATATAATTATGTCATTTTGTCTGTAATTTTTAACCGCAAATCATGCAAAAAGGAAATTGGATTCGGTTTTCAGTATTGTATTGCTGGAGATCTAATTTAAAACATGGTGCTTGTTTTGTCGTGATATGTTGCTTAGAAGTCGAGATCTTCATTCTAACTTGTATTGTTTTTCTGAAAATTAAGAAAATCTGCCAAATGGCACACTTTTCAAGGAGGGAGGGGGGGACGCGGATGGGAGAGGGAGGGGGAGACTTGTTTTTTTGTAATGTACTCTCCTATAAGTACAACATAGCAGCAGTTTCATAAAATTATAAATAATGCCGCCAAAAAATCTAGAATGAATGGACTATTCAAGCTTTAACTTGTTTGTAACCCCACATTACAAATAATAATCGTGAAATAACGTCATCTGGCAACCTTTAACACCATTACAAAAAACATAACGTCACACCCACATTGTAACCTCATCGCTGTGTCTAGGGCGCCAGTGGCAAGCGGGTGCTTCGTCCCCGGTCCGAACCACGGAGCTATGCGGAGAGCCCCGACATCGTGCTGTTGCCGGCGGCGCCGCCCCATCGCAAGCCTAATATGCCGGCGCCTGCGCCTTTTACTGGTATGCACTATAATAATAAGTATAAATAACAAGTACATATCAATTACATTTAATAAAAGAAAATATTTGTAAACATAACATGGTATATTCTAGAGATGAAACGGATATCCGGTAACTATCCGGTTTCCGGCCTTGTTTTCACTATCCGGCTGGATACCCGATTTTAATTTAGTATCCGGCCGGATACCGGATAGTAAAATTCATTAAATTCTCATTATTTTACACAAGGCAAATCATACCACAATAGGTTTTGGACACCGTTTATTTATACATGGTGTAACAGGGGTGGTGAATCAACGGTGGACCAAGGGTAGGGGACCTCAAAACCTACCAGTTTAACCACCACGTATGTTCAGCAATATTGAGTGGTTCAGCTGATATTTGGGAATTAGTGATTTTTTTGAAGAAATCAGATTTTTTTAGTAAACTTAAAATTACAGCCTAACTGTTAGGTCTAGGCTCATGATTTTTTTCCTCAAACTGACTCAATAGTATGCCTTTTGTATCTGTACGAGCTCTTGTTAGCTATGTGTATTAGTAGAAGTAAAATGATAAGACTTTTTGTATTATAGCGAACTGTATTACTGTAAATATGTATATAAATCTATATGAAATTTAATGAAACTTGATGACGATAACGTGATAAAAGATGAGCACGCGCGACCCTTGACGGCTGATTGCGAACTAACTAAAACATATTGTAATGTTCGCGCTCGCGTAAATGCTGACCCCAGCAGATGCACGGTTGCACCGTACATGCTCCCAAGGGCAGAAGATGAAGGGTGAAGTGATGTGCATGAAGTGCATTGTTATGAGTGCTGATTTTACAAGGTGATTCCATTGGGTCCTTATTCTAAGCAGTTAAAGTCCCTAAATTTAGTTTATCTTCTTAGGCATAGGTGTTGTACACTTGTTCACTTCATGCACTTAGAAAACTTGGGCTTCTGATTTTTTCCTCAAGCTGGCTCAATAGTATGCTTTTTGTATCTGTACTAATTCTTGTTAGCTATGTATATTAGTAGAAGTAAAATGATAAGTCTTTTTGTATTATAGTGAATGTATTACTGTAAATCTGTATTTAAATTTATATGAAATTTAATGAAACTTGATGACGATAACGTGATAAAAGTGCTCATGCACGCGCGACCCTTGACGGCTGATTGCGAACTAACTAAAACGTCATATTAATTATTGTAATTAAGTTGTATTGCACGCGCTCGCGTAAATGTTGACCCCAGTAGATGCATGGTTGCATCGTACATGCTCCCGAGGGCAAAAGATGAAAGGTGAAGTGAAGTGCATGAAGTGCATTGTGATGAATGCTGATTTTACAAGGTTATTCCATTAGGTCCTTATTCTAAGCAGTTACAGTAACTAAGTGAAATTTATCTTTCTAGGCAAAGGTGTTGTACACTTGTTCACTTCATGCACTTGGGAAATTTGGGGGACACTGTATCCACTTTGACATCGCACTAACACATTAGCTATTGTATCGATCAATGTCACCAACACTGTTAACACTTTGCTTCGATCGTTGACTTGGTGAACTGCAGATCTGAAAGTGACTATGGGACCCTTGATGGCTGATTGCGAACTAATTAAAAACATATTAATTGTAATTAAATTGTGTTGCACGCGCTCGCATAAATGCTGATCCCAGCGGGTCACAGTTGCACCGTACAGATCATATAACCGCTGTAAATCATTGGTTTTTCAAAATGGAAATAATATTGAAACAATATAGATTTTTTTTAGTTTTTCTTTATAATAGTTTGTGGAAAAAAATTACCAGTGAAATATTTTTTCTACAACCTCTGAAAGTTAAGGTTAAGTTTTAATTCGCTAAAAAATCAATATTGTTGTAATATTTCGATTTTGTTAAACCAATGAGTACAGTGGTTATATGATACAAAACGCATACTATTGAGCCAGCTTGAGGAACAAAATCACTAGCCTAGATCTAACAGTTAGGCTGTATTCTGTAACAAGTTTTCTCAAAGAATCTGATTTAAAAAAAAAAACACTAATTCCCAAATATTAGCTGAACCACTCAATATTGCTGAGCATACATGGTTGACCACCGTAGATCTACCACCCCAGTTATACCGTGTATAATGGCACGTCAAAAATGTTTGTTTTATTAATTAATTTAGTACTCGAAATTAACTAGTGGCAAATTGTGGTGAATGAATACCAAATTTTCCATAATTGTTGCTAAGAGGCGAATCCGCTTGGCTTCGTATACCAGACCAGCTTCTAAAAATAGCCTTTCGCTGTAAACGGTGCTGAAAGATAAATTCTAGCAAACCTTGAATACTGCGGGTAGTGATTCGAATGGCACTTACTAAAGGTCCGAATATCCGGTAGCCAGATATCTGGCGCTCCGGTATCCGGCCAAACCGCTATCCGTTTTATCACTAGTATATTCCATTTTTAGGGTTCCGAAGTAAAATCGGAACCCTTATAGTTTCGTCAAGTCCGTCCGTCTGTCTGAAACAAAGCGCCGAGACCCTTAGTGGTAGAACGCTGTAATTTGGCATGGATATACATATTTATTAAAACTCCAGAATCGTAGAATAAAATATTAAAAAACATTTTTTTCAGGGTACCTCCCCTACAGTTAACGTGAGAAAATTTTTTTTATTCGTCGCGTATCCTATAGTGTGGACTGTGGGGTATCGTTGAAAAGGTCTTTCAAAAATATTATGGGTCTTAGACCATTTTTGGTATTAGGGGTCCGTTTGCGAAATATTTGGTTTTAAAGTGCTAATTTTGGTTAAAGTCAAGTGCCCTCCCTGCTGGCTAAACGGTTGGAGTTGGACAAGTGAAAAAATTCTCAAAAATAGGTTATAAGATGATTTTACAAGGAAAACTATCACAGCTATGTTAGCATAAGTAGTTAATGAATATTAGTCGATAAACGTACTACTTCGGAACTCTACATTGCATGTGGCCTGACACGCACTTGTCCGGTTTTTTTAGATGTGTCTTAGAGTGGATTGCGCATCATGAGGTTAGGAAAGGTTATAGTTTGATTAAAGTTTATTAGTCAAAACTTAACAGTTTCGTATCTTCTGACTAACTATGACTATAATTTACCCTTATTTGGTAAACAACCTTAGCACTCATATTTATAAAAATATAAATGTATATGTATAAGTTTAAAAAAATTATTAACAGTAATCACAAATTAGATTTAGCATTACATGATAATTTATTCTTAAATTTTGTTAACTTTTTGTGTGGTTTATTTTTAAATTACAATTTAAGATTAAAAGACACTGTAAGACACATATTTACCAAATAGGACTCTTGTTAAAAAACTGAGTTTAATAGAAGAGGCATCTGATGGTAAATGGTCACCGTCGCACATGGATATTAGTAAATTTAAAGGCATCACCGTAGCATTGTTGGCCAAGAAAAATAGATTAATGATTGTTGTGAGGTTTTATCTTTCTTTGTTTCTATGTTTATCTTTCCTTCCACTTCTGATGTTAAAATCATGAAGCATGGTAAAACAGTGTAAGGGTTAAAAAGTTTATTTTTTTGTTTTTAACAACTTATGTACTATACCTACTATTTAGTGTACTACAACTACTTTATAAAGGCGGGCTTAAAACTACATTGAAAAACTCTTTATTAGACAACAGACTTAAAAAGATTATTGCTAACTACATATAATGAAAATCAAACTACATACTAATAACAATAATTATCACAACGACGTAACTACTCGTACATAGGAATTGAGTACAAAATTAACATAATTGAATATGTTACATAAAATCGCAGGTAATTTTTTATAAAGTTTGCTGATATGGAGTTTAATTTGTCGAGAATTTCATGCATTTTATTATAATACATATTTTATACCCACGATATGTTTTTATACGCCGCTTGTACTGATAGTAGCCACGGCTATACTGATTTAATTAAACAAGCTAAAAATTGTATTGTATTATATTATGTGTATTATTGTTGATATTATAATAAAGCTGTTTGCCGATTATCTAAAACGAGATTAACAGTCCAAATTAGATATCTATGAATAATTGATATTCTCCTCTCTACGTAGATATGTCCATATTATGTACTCTGTGGATATACCCATAAAACCAAGTTATGCAAAAAATATTGTACTACAAAAGACGATTTTCACCAGTAACTGGCCACCTTTTTAACCAGTAACGTGTAGCGCCGCATGCTTAACTTAACCCTCCCACATCCCAGACGTGAGCAGCAAGCTGAACTCGGCAGTGAACGTGTCGATAACTCCCTCGCTGCCGCCGCCCGCGCCGGAGTCGCCGCGGGACCCGCGGGATGACGAGGCCTCGGAGGAAGAGAATGAGCCTCCGTTGCCGGTTGTGGGACATAGGGTGAGTGGTAATTGAGTGTTTTTGTTCTGGATAGACATTTATGGGCCTTAGTGGCCTTTATAGCTTCATGTGGACAGAGTGAGTTTTCGTGTGATCTTTTGAGCATAATCCGTTTGTTAAAATTTAGTCAGACTTACCGCCAGTTTCTGATAATCTGATATATAGTACACAATCAACTGACACATACTTAAATGTACTAACTTAACCCAATTGATGTTTGACAATAGCTTTGACAGATTTTTATTGAATTTTAGTGGATCAACCTGTCAGAAATCACCTATTAAAATCAAAGATTAAGAAATCCTCTTCTATATGAATTATCCCTGAACCAATCCATTTCTTGAATCAAACTCACTTCCAAATATAAATATTTCACCGTGTCAACATACTGTTTTGTCCAGGAGCTGTCAAGCGCAGAGATATGGGAGAGAGAGAGACGTCTACGCGACCTGAGAGAGAAGCTGCGGGCCGAGGAGACGCGCCTGGTGCTGCTGCGGAAGATCAGGCAGTCGCAGCAAGCCACGAGCCTGCCGCCGGCTAAGGTAAGAAGAACTCTTACCTGGGTAGAAACTTACCTTAGTTGACGAGATAGAAACTTACCTTTTGCAAATGAGATAAAAACTTACCTTACCCCAACGAGATAAAAACTTATAATTATCCAAAAACGTGAATTTGTATAGCATTATCAGTAACTAAAAAAAGTGTAAGTGATCGACTCATTGTAAATAACAGCAATATCAAGCTCAAGTAAGAAACAATATAAAGCCAATTTCCTATAAATTGAATCGGAATGGATTTGACGTCGTGTTTAGGGAAGGGGGCAGTTGTTCCCTTTCTGTATTTTGTATGTTTATCTGAGTTTTTTCGAGGCCAAAAAATTCTCAGTCTCCTGCACTTTGGCGAAAATATTCTAAATTGCCCTCCCGGGGCCAGAAGTTGGTATGCCTGTGGTATTACTTATGTCCATGAGCGACTGTGGTCACTTACCATCAAGTGGTAAACTCGTTTGTTACCTAGATACATCAAAAGAACTATCTGTATATATAGACACCTGCAAAGAAAAACATCGTATCACTCACTTTTTGGTGACATTGAGTTACTATTATATCCTGCGTAAAATATGATTGTAACTTGTATAAAATATTATTGTAACAAAATGTAAGTTACGATGTTTTTCTATGCAAGTGTATAAATAAATTAAAATGTATTGCTCACCTAATAGTAATAATATAATGGCACATCTGAAAAAATGAGAAATAATAATTGAGTTTATATGGTATACGTATTTTAAAGTTCATAATCTACATAGTGGTAAAAATGTATTAATGGCTATACTAGTAACCAAAGTCCAAACCCATAAAATTTTTGATCCTCGTTTCTATAAAATATGACAAACGTATAGTACGGCCGCTGTATCTTAGCGCGTCTGAACTTCGTGCAGTAGGCTGCGCAGTAACATATTTCGCCAATACTCGAAGCGGGGTGTATTATGTTTCAGTCATACGTTAGCATGTTCGTATTGCCATCTCTGTCTTACATGCGCTAAAGTTCGCAAAGCCTATGTTCAGACGCGCCAAGATACAGCGGCCGTACTGTAGATGTGCCGTTGTATTACTGCGTGAGCGGTTTAATGTATGTATTTAAATTATTATTTTAGGACACAACAGGCACCGCTCTAGCGGGCAGCGGGTGTGTGGTGCCGCCCGGGGTCACTGTGACGCCCGCGCCCCCTCCCGCGCACCAGAATAAGGTACGTCACTAGCTTCAACATGTTGCCTTGATCACACCTAACGAGTACAGTGGCGAGTCAGTGTCCTCGGCCGAGCGCTCAGTTGGTACAAACAGTTTAACGAGTGCTCGGCCGAGTGCTAGGTCGAGCAGAGAGGCGAGAGAGTCACTAGAATCCCAATCTGTTTACTAGGCCGAGTACCCACCTCCCCGCTTCATTCTTCTGCCCCAGCAGCGACTCGATATCCCGCTCGGCACGCATGAACACGCACTCGCTTGTCACTCGGCCACTCGCCACTCGTCGCCAATCGTTCAAGCGGCGTTGTTTTTGTTTTAAAATTATCCTAATCTCAATTAAAATTTCCGCTAACAAATGGAGCTTGGAAACAACAATAAAACCCGTTTAAATTCCTTTTTTTTGCGATCCATGCGTGCGTGAACAAAACTGAACTGACTCACCACTATAGTAATATGTGTGAACACCAACTCGGTTTGGCGACTCTCTCGGCCGAGAGCTCATTTACTGACTCGCCACTGTTCTCGAGGTGTAATCAATCCATATGCCTTGATCACACCTAACGAGTACAGTGGCGAGTCAGTGTCCTCGGCCGAGCGCTCGGTTGGTACAAACAGTTTAACGAGTGCTCGGCCGAGTGCTAGGTCGAGCAGAGAGGCGAGAGAGTCACTAGAATCCCAATCTGTTTACTAGGCCGAGTACCCACCTCCCCGCTTCATTCTTGTGCCCCCGCAGCGACTCGATATCCCGCTCGGCACGCATGAACACGCACTCGCTTGTCACTCGGTCACTCGCCACTCGTCGCCAATCGTTCAAGCAGCGTTGTTTTTGTTTTAAAATTATCCTAATCTCAATTAAAATGTCCGCTAACAAATGAAGCTTGGAAACAACAATAAAACCCGTTTAAATTCCTTTTTTTTGCGATCCATTGCAGTCGTTAAGCGTGAACAAAACTGAACTGACTCACCACTATAGTAATATGTGTGAACACCAACTCGGTTTGGCGACTCTCTCTGCCGAGAGCTCATTTACTGACTCGCCACTGTACTCGTTAGGTGTAATCAATCCATTAATGCCTTGATCACACCTAACGAGTACAGTGGCGAGTCAGTGTCCTCGGCCGAGCGCTCGGTTGGTACAAACAGTTTAACGAGTGCTCGGCCGAGTGCTAGGTCGAGCAGAGAGGCGAGAGAGTCACTAGAATCCCAATCTGTTTACTAGGCCGAGTACCCACCTCCCCGCTTCATTCTTCTGCCCCCGCAGCGACTCGATATCCCGCTCGGCACGCATGAACACGCACTCGCTTGTCACTCGGCCACTCGCCACTCGTCGCCAATCGTCCAAGCAGCGTTGTTTTTGTCACAGAGTACTTAATCACTAGAGACGCCACTTAGAACAGTCTCTAGCTAGTTCCTCTGTGACGTTGACTAACTCACCACTATAATAATATGTGTGAACACCAACTCGGTTTGGAGACTCTCTCGGCCGAAAGCTCATTTACTGACTCGCCACTGTACTCGTTAGGTGTAATCAATCCATTACGGCCTACTAGCATCAGAATAAGGTACAGTCGGCAAAATAATTAGGTATGTAGGACATGATTCTAAAACCTTCCGTAATTATTGATATTATATATACGTAAGGTATGTAATACGTAATGTATTTTTTTAAAGATTGCTGAGGAGTTTCTTTACGGCTTTTCTTTTCCTCCATGACAAAGCACCTTTCCGAAAAGCTGGTTGATTAAAAAAATGACGTGCATCAGTGATACCTATATGAATAAATGATTTTGAATTTTATGATTTAACATTGATAATAACACACATTATGTAATATTAAACAAGATTTTAGAACCATGCCCTGCATACCTAATTATTTTGCCGACCGTACCTTATTCTGGTGCTAGTGGGTCGTTAATGCCCGTTAATTAACTATCCTTGTATGATTGTACAACAAAATGTGTGCAAACAATCTTTATTATTTTTTATGGAAATAGCCGGCAAACGAGCTGACGATCCATCTGATGCTAAGTGGCTATCGTCGCCCATGGACATCAGCAACCTGATGCGTTGCCAGGGAAGAAAGAAGAAAAAGAAAAAAATAGAATCTATCTATATGTCTATCTATCGAAAATTATCGTTGTCAGCAGCGCACAGGCAACGCAACGCCGAATGTAGTGCCCGGGAGTACCGTATCGTCGCGCCGCCCATCGAGCTTGCCCGGGGGAGCCACGCTCACACCGGGACCCTATCGCTCACAGGTATCCGTACCTCTCATAGTTATCTGTTTCTGTTACAGATATCAGTATATTTTATATACTGCATTTTTTAGACGAGTTTTATTTGGTAACAATCTCATTTGAAATTTAAAAATAAGTACATAGTGGAAAGCATTTAGAGATAAATAAAATCATTTAATGCCGAAATTAATTTCTGCGTAGTATTATTTATTTATGAAAACTTATTTAAATTAATATTTCCATAAAAAGTAGTTAGTACCAAGAGTGTTAACCAAATAAGACGTCAATAAAATGGAGTATAGGTGTGTCTCTGTCTCTCCGTGTCTCTGGCCGGTGTCTAATATTCTCATTTTATCTGTATCTCTCAAAGGTATTTGTATTTATTAAAGGGCGTCCATTAATTACGCTTTTAGGAAGATGGAGAGAGTCGAGTCAAATCTCATCTAATCTTACGTTGATGAGAGGGGAGGGGGCGTCTCGGCATATCTCATGTAATTTTTTTTTGCAAGAAACTGAAAATATAGGTTCCTTCTCTAAAATACCACTGATACGACCTTTCACATCTAAAACAAAGTGCACAAAATGAAAATATAAGTATGATTAGGGGGATGGGGGAGGGGGTTGAGCCAAATCTCACGACCTCTCACTGGGAGGGAGAGGGGTCCAAAAATTGCTAAAAACGCCTCACGTAATCAATACGTCCCTTAATAACCCATATAATATTATTGTGAATATAACTGACCACTCGCCCATCCCTTTCTGTATGGGTGACATTTGTGACAGATATTTTATATAAAAATTTTCCCAACAGTCATCTTCGAGCGGTGGCGCTAATATCACGCCATCAGTGACCATCACACCGGCTCCGCCGCCGACAACACAGCATGCACAACTGCAGAAGGTATGTTTATGTACTACTAGCTTTTACCCGCGGCTTCTACCGCGGTAGTGGTTTCGATAAGAAATATTTAATTAATTAATTTACATTTATATGCCCCCTGGCGTCGGGCGCGTGTACGATTTCTTACAAACGCGGGAATCCTGAACTTTTCTTGAAATATTATAAATGTGAAAGTTTGTATGGGTTTTTGTTACTCTATGACACAAAAACTACGGAATGGATTTTCTTGATATTTTGCACACATGTCTGTGTTAGAATAACCATGTATTAGAATAACATTTAGGGCACTTATTATCCCGGAAAACGCCGGTAAATAATGATGGTATGAACTCTGTTGCAAGCCTGCACAGGATAACTCCTCAGTGACCAGTAGCACCAGCGATGCAGTGAGTATGAAAAGTGATGTTTCAACTACATTACGTTATATTATAATATGATATTATTGTTTTTGCTATTTTATGTTTGATGTAGATCTAATTATTATGGTTTAATTGTATAAAGATTAATTAAAATTATAGCAATGAGTTTTTTTTCAATTTTCTTTATGGAACAAATAAAAGAAGAAAATTTAATGGGATAAAATTTATCTCATTTTAGCTTCCTTATCACACCCCTACTGGAATATGTTGGCCCTGTGTGTGTGGGAACATTTTTTTAATATAAAGTTGTATAAGCTTCTCAGCCGCCAAGCAACTTGTATTCCGGCTGAGGATTTGGTAGCCAGTTCTTTCTAACTCTCTCTCTCTCTCTTCCTTCTTGGTGTGCAACGCATCTGTGATTTGGTGTAGCTGATGTCCATGGCCGACGATATCCACGTACAATCAGGTGGATCGGCAGCTCATTCGGCTAGTTACATAAAAATAGTTTTGTAAATCCACTACGTAAAGGGGTGCTAAACCTATGTAGCCCACAGGGCACAATTTTTTTTATGGAAATAGCCGGCAAACGAGCTGACAATCCACCTGATAGTAAGTGGCTATCGTCGCCCATGGACATCAGCAACACCAAAGGCATCACTGATGTGTTGCCGGCCAAGAAAGAGGGAAGAAAAAGAAGGAAAGAACTGGCTCTCAAGCCCCCAGTCGAAACACGACGAGTCGTTTGGCGGCTGACTCATGCACAAGGGTGGTAGCTATCCTGGCGAACCCCATGGAGAAATAATAAAAGTAATAATAACAATGTACGGTTGTCAGCAGACCAGCTCCCGTAGCTCGGAGGACACGCAGACCCCGGCGCAAAGACAGGCCGCCGCTAAGTTGGCGCTTCGTAAGCAACTTGAGAAGACATTGCTTCAGGTAACTAAAGTTCATTTTATTAGTTAACAAACTTACGCTTTTATTAAGCCTGTTTATGTGGGTCAAATCTTGCAAGGTTGTTTAGAACCACTTCCTTTTATTTCAAGGAATTAAAATTTTACATCTTGCAATCATGACCTGATAACGCGGTTGGCTCCTGACGAGGGAACTCTTCAACGGCTAACAGCACAGTCACAGTCTTTTTTGCTTTAGTACAATAATATTATTAAAGCGTGTATTTAGTTTATACATACAAGTTAATAGTTTAATCTTTTTTTCAGATCCCACCCCCCAAGCCCCCGCCGCCGGAGATGAACTTCATTCCGTCGCCTAGCAACACTGACTTCGTTTATCTGGTGGGGTTAGAACATGTGGTTGATTACCTCACTAATGAAGAACGGTGAGTATGAGTATTATTGTGATGTACTATATGACATGTGTCGTCCATGCCACCCGCGACGTAGGTAAGAACCTATTGTGGTGGTATGAGTGTGTAAGTGTTTATTATTATTATATTATTATTGTGCGCACCAGCATGCCCCGCTCGAGCGTGCCGGCGGTGTGCGCGCAATGCGGCGGCGACTTCACGGCGGTGTGGCGCTGGGAGCGGCCGCCCGCGCGCAAGCAGGACGCGACGTTCGCGTGCGCGCCCGCCGCGCGCCGCCTGTGCGAGCTGTGCGTGTCGGGGAACGTGAAGCGCGCGCTGAAGGTGATGTCCTGTCGTCCTGTCACACTCACACGTGCAGAGAGAGAAGGAGAGACGCGATAACCTATTTTCTGTTTATCCCATTTTTTTATGAAACTACTTTAGTGTTTATTATTATTAATTTTACACTAAATTCCAGAACCGAGTGTATATGATCCCATCTTTAATCGATCCGTTTCGAAAATGTTCAAAACTTATAAAATTCAGTACTATTTCAACCACTTTTGTGCGATGAATTATGTTCTCACTCTGGGTTGACTGCTAGAGAATAACAATTAGCATTAAGTTCGCCTTTATTAGATTGTACAATAAGATTAAATATTAACCATTCCCTCCCATTCGCAGGCGGAACACACAGCGCGCCTTAAAACGGCGTTCGTCCGCGCCCTCCAACAGGAGCAAGAGATAGAGCGGCGGCTGGCGGCGCCCCCCGCCTCTCCGCCGCCCGCGCCGCCCCCTGCGCATGCGCACGCTGCGCACATCCCGCATCGGCCGCCGCAGGTGGGTACTGTCCCTGTTACAGTGCGCTAACGTCAAGGTTAATGGCTGCCAGAGTGCGATCAGAAGAAGCCGCCACAAGAGTTATCGCTAATTGCATGAAAATGCCGTATTTTTAAGGGTTTTTAACACTTTTAAGATCTTTTTTAAATACATACTTTTCAAAAAGGTTGTAGTACCCTAATGGTTCTTTTCGCAAGCCTTTAAGCATTGGTAGAGAAATAAAATTAAATAAAAATTGGTAGGTTAAAATAGGCAGTAGTAGTTATTCTTCCCACATAGACACTACCGCAATATTCCCGTAGCACAATATTTACAAAGCTACATAGTTAAATAGTATAGTGTATACTTTGTTATCAATTGAGTTACCTTATGGGAGTGACATAGTCACAAAAGTGACAAAACCACTTTAAAAAAAAAAGAAAAGGTTTCCAAACACTCACTATCACTTTACACGATTAAATCGTGCCGTTTATCAACAGATGTCATTGACCCGCACTAGCGCCCGGTCATCGACGCCCGCCGCGACGCCAGCGCCCTCCCCGGCGCCCCCTAGCAAGCCGCAACCTGCGCCGCCGAGGTAGGATACTTCTCTCTCCCTATCTCTCCCTCTATCTCAGTAATATGTACTATGTGTAACTGTGAGTAGGAAAAATTAACAACTTGGTACTTTCTTGCTGCTTTTTCTCGCGGTTCCACTCGACGGCTTCCACGATAGGGCTTTGTTGAAGCAGTGGCGAAAATTGACGTTTGTTGTTATAAAACCAATTTTGAATTAAAATTTTGGAGTTTGCTTTCTCTCTCTCTCTCTCTTTCTCTCGATGTTTTGAAGACGCCGTGAGGAGAAAAAAGTGAAACGTTTTTGGTGTAACGTTTTTTCCGTCACGGTTGCATAATATGTTGACCACAACAAGAATGTTATATTCAAATTTGACTTAAAATAAACTAAATGATGCATTGATATTTTATTATATTGTACTCGTATTGTAAAAATAATTAATACATTATAATATAATAATAATAATTATTACATGAGCGACATAATAAGTTAACCATCTTTGTAAGAAATCACATTTCAGCAAATAAACAATTTAATATAATTTCAACCATTTAACTAAAAATAAAAAATACATGTACAAATAGTGCATGTTTTCTTTTTTTCGGCTGCCTTATTATTTATGTCCACAGGCAACTGTGACCATTTATCATCACATAACTTGTCTACTCGTCTACTCATATTGACATAAAAACGTATTTTTAACCCCCGAAGAAAAAAGAGGGATGTTATAAGTTTGACTTGTCTGTGTTTTTGCCTATTATATGTCTGTTTGTGGCATCGTAGCTCCCAAATAGATGAACCAATTTTGATCTAATTTTTTTGTATGATGTATGAAAACTGTCATTTAAGATTATTAACTATTCCAGAAGCATCAGTTCGTCGGAGTCCCTCCGCAGCCATCACCCGGAGCGCGCACGCGACAGCGGCGAAGCGCCCGCCAAGAAAGGTAAAGGTAACTGGTCTCGCGTCGCTTTATTATACTCTTACCTTACCTTGCATTATCTAGCATTACATTACCTTACCTTACCCGTTACCGTTCGTTGCCGCTACCTTGTTGGATGAGATGATAATGACGTATGTATGTGTTGTGTTGTGAATGTACAAAGTTCTAGGTGATGTCTTTAGAGAGCACTTAGTGTTGAACTTTGCTCAAACAAAAATCAAATATAAGGGATTACTGACAATTTGTTATTAAGAAAAATTAAGAAATCATTAATACATCTAACGTTGAGATTGATTAGGACCATTATTTTTGTTTTGATATTTTATAATAAGAAATAATAAAGAATCATGATACGGCTAATGCTAAAGTTAATTTGAGACGATTGTTTTAGTTCGGATAATTTTAAGTCTGAGCAGTCTAAGCACGGTTTATAGAACTCAACCTATGTGTATGTTCGAGTAGCGTGGAGCTTCCCAGAATTCGATCCTTGTTAGCGACACTATTGAATGGTTTTATAATATAGATTGAGTTTTTTTTCAAAATCAACAGGTTTGATTCGAGGAGTTTCTTTCGCCATTGCTTCTCCTCTACGACAAAGTAGCATTCCGAAATGGTTATAGATTAAAAAATGACGTTCATAAGTGTATTGAAAAATGTTGAATTTTGTTTTTTTTTTAACAATTGACTGTTCTGTAGCAATGTACATGTACAATATTATCCGCTGTCTCTCTGTTGAAGGTTCGTCTTCTAGCAGCACGTCGCAGAGTGGAAGCAGCAAGCAGCATCAGGTAAGAAAGAATATGATACATTGATAATTTCTTTACTCTTTTTCTTTCTTGACCTTTGGCAACGGCTTTCAAGCGACTTCTATCAGGAAAAATAATGCTTGCCGTTGTAATGAAAGTTACTTCCTAATAAAATTTACTTCAGAATTTACACGTACTAGTTGCAATGCTATGAAAAAAACACTATCACTGTATGTATGTTAGTTGCATTTTTCTCTTCATTGAATTCAAGTATTGTTTATGAATTGTATCAATGACTATACATTAGTAGCTCTTGTCTATTAATTTATGTTGTAGTCACGAAAATTATGAGTCCTTATTGTAGTGATACCTACTGACAAATTTTTAATCCCTGACGCAAAAAGAGGGTTGTTATAAGTTTGACGTCTGTCTTTCTGTGGCTTCGTAGTTCCTAAACGAATGGACCGATTATGATGCGGTTTTTTCTTCGAAAGCTGACGAGATCGAGAACGTTCTTAGCTATGTTTAAGTGTATATAAAACTGTTGGTGATGTTATATAATTATTTCACAATTTATAGTTTTTTTTAATGTGTGTGACAGTTGGCGGCTGCGGCGGCCGCTCAAATGGCCTTCGAGCAACACAGCGCTGCCGCTATGCAAGCTCTGCAGCATCAGTTGCTTAGAGGTACGTAGCTTTGATGTCTTTGTGAATGGACAAGATTCATGATGTTCAAAATATTGTATTTAACTTAGTGACATTACAGATCAGACCATACAGGTCAAATTTACCTTGTACCAGTATTATTCATTGTCCATTCGTGTAGCATAGTATTATTGTTTATGTATAGTATTTGTATAACTATAGTTGTAAGTTTTTTTTTATATTGTATTATTTTATTTTGTACTAGCTGTTGCCCGCAGCTTCGCATACGGAAATTATGTTTTACCTTATTTGTACCTCTTGCAGAAGGAAATTTCAAAAACGGTGAATTTACATTGAAGTACTTATATTTAGTAATTTATATACTGAAACCCACGATATAATCACAAAGGATTCCTCCAGGAGCGGGTTTTGAAAAATAAGCAATATTCACATTAATTTGTATTTTTTTCTTTTTTTTGCAAAATTTTGGAAAACTGAAAAATACGTGTCCATAAATTTAAGCAAGGAACATTTGATGCAAATTTGAAGCAAATCGGTTGATGTTTTAAAAATATCCCATACAAAATTTCATCCCGTTTCCCGGGGAAACCTTTTAATTTTCCGGGATAAAAAGTATCCTAAAATATGACCCGGAGTATTAGTAACAACTTTACCAATTTTCATCGAAATCCGTTTAAGGGTTTTCATGTGATGCCCGGACAGACAAACAGACAGACAGACAGACAATAATTCAAAAAAAAATATTTTTGTGCTCTAACACGTTACTGAAGTGCCCCCTAATCAAAATTTTTAAAAAATATTCTATGTACAGTAAATTTGCCCTTTGAGTTTTATTATAGTATAGATTTGTTTTTATTTATTATCTTTTTATAGGACATACTTACTTATGTGTTTTTTTCTTTAAATTTCAAATTTGTACTTGCCAACCCATTTTTATTTTTTTATAACATACTATACATTTTTATCAAAATTGTTTTTTAAGTTTTATGTATAATGTGTTTATTTTTTTACTTGAACTAATTTTTTTACATTCTTCTATTTACATTTTTGTACATACATACATCTATTTACATTTTATTGCTTTAGTATATAAAGGCCTACGCTAAGCTGCTTTGCGTGCCCGGCCACACTGGTCATTGCGCGGCCGCGGCGGCGGTGTTTATTTTCCTTAATTCGTATTATCTTCTGAATGGAATGTCCGATTTGAGTAATTCAAAAAGTTATCTATAGGTACTGAAACAGTTTTGAATATGAAATGATTTATTTGGATAAGGATTAATACGAAGGTATGGTTTTCATGCTCTGATTTTGGTCATCTTTGTTATTAACTTTTAAAATGTAAAAAGTGGTTATAATGGCATAACGACAATAGTTGGACATATCGTATCGCGAGGTTTTTTGTAGATATTGATATGTTCTCTAATATTGTAGAACATTTTTTTGTTCTATCGTCAATAGATTTCGCAGCGTATGCGATGAAAGAAATTTTTAAGCAAATTTTTTCACACCTTGGTTCACGTTACTGATGTTTTAGCAAGGATCCCTAATTTTTTCTAGTAATAAATATAGCCTATGTTACTTCTGAATAATGTAGCATTCTAATGGTGAAAGAATTTTTAAAATCGGTTCAGTAGTTTTTGAGTTTATTCGTTGCAAACATACAAAAATATAAAAATACAAAGCTTTCCTCTTTATAATATTAGTATAGATTAACCTGTATGTATTCGTTTGTAATATTTTTTATGTGTGTATTTTATTAGTTGCCTGATAATAAAATTGAAATAAATAAATAAATAAATTATACAAGTCACATTGACCTTGTACCATACAACCGTACTATAAAAGTCCCATTCACCCCTCACAGGTCTAAGCGGCGCGGGCGGCAGCGGCGCTATGACGCCGGCGGCGGCGGCGGCCATGATGCAGTTCTCGCCGCTCATATACACGTACCAGCTGGCGATGGCGCAGGCGGCGCTAGGTAAGCGTTGTACGTATTGCGCCATTCATTACCTACATTAAATTATCTATCACTGTAACGTTGTGATGTAGAGGGCCGTTCGTTGATTGTGTAAGGGTAATAGTCCAGTCAACTTAGGAATTCACTGCGGAATGAGAGATACCCAGCTGATTTTTTTGTATAAAGTTGTATTTTGGCATTTTAAAACTTGTCTCAAAACCTGCATATGGTAGGGTGACCGCTAGGGCTTCCAAATATTCGATAAAATTTATATTCGAATATTCGAATATTTTTTGGGAACTATTCGAATATTCGAATATTATTCGATCAAAAAAATCTTTAATAATCACGTGTTTATTAAACTTAGGAGTAATTTGCAAGTACATACAATATTTTGATTTTGTTCGTGTTAAATGAAAGAATGTATGTTGTAGTTTCCATAAATAAATAGTTGGTTGTCTCTGAAAATCTATGGTTTTTAAGGAAAATAAAAATACCAAGTTTGATGATATCGTTAATTTATCTAACTTTATGAATTTTTTGTGAATTTTCAAGTATACCAAGGTAGCCAGCCATAGCCAGAGAGTACTTAATCACTACTCATTACGTCACCTACGTGTCATCATCCATCCATCCATCCATCAGCCTTTGTATAATCCGTTCACAAATCTTAGAGACTAAATTGACGTTTCATGGGTGACCAGTTTCGGGTGCAAATTAAATAGTGATGACCATAAACCGAAAAGTAAATCGGAAAAAATTTCACAGCTTTTATGGAAGGTCGACTATTTGTGTGATTATTGAAGAGTCCCTAAAACTAGTATAAAAACAAGTTTAAGCAACCATTATCATTCATATATCCATAATATATTTGCCCTTACTTACTAAATTTATAAGTTATTTTGCTTACAAGAACGAGTATTTGGTTATGGTTACATTCGGTATACAGCTAATTTTATACTATTTAGCCGAATACTAAATATCTAGGTAGGTATGAGTGTCGCTACTAATATGTCACTATTTTTACGACATAGTTTACGATTCAAAAAACCGGAAAGTAGATCGCACAAATTTAGCTGGTATCATTACGAGTATTTCGAACTTTGACATTAGTGGTTGTCATTTTAGTCTCTAAGATTTGTGAACAGGGTATAGGTCCACTGCTGGACATAAGCCTCCCCTAACTTGTGCCACTCTGACCGGTCCTGAGCCTTCTGAATCCAGCGGATGCCCACTGTCTTCTTCAGTTCGTCAGTCCACCTGGTCGAAGGGCGTCCTATGCTCCTTTTTCTGAGACGTGGGCGCCATCCGAGGACCTTTCTTCCCCAACGATTATCGGTCCTTCGTACTATGTGGCCAGCTCATTGCCACTTCAGCCGGCTAATGCTTTGAGCTATGTCGGTTACCTTTGTTTGCTTACGGATCTCCTCATTTCTAATTCGATCACGTAGAGAAATACCGAGCATAGCCCTCTCCATAGCTCGCTGCGCTACTCTGAGCCTGTGGATTAAGCCAATATTGAAGCACCACGTCTCGGATCCGTATGTCATCACTGGCAACACACACTGCTCGAACACCTTCGACTTCAGGCACTGAGGTAGTGTTTTGGACGACAAGATATGACGCAGTTTCCCGAACGCAGCCCATCCGAGTTGGATTCTACGAGTGACTTCTTTCTCGAAGATGGACTGGATCACTTGTCCCAGGTTAATGTATTCGTCTACAACTTCGAGAGCAGCGCCGTCAACATCAACCGGTATGGGTGTGACATGGACATTCGACATGATTTTCGTCTTGTCCATGTTCATCTTAAGACCCATCCGTGGTGTGACGCTGTTCAAGTCCCCGAGCATTGTACCAAGTTTTTCCAGGGAACCCGCCAGGATAACTATATCATCGGCATATCGCAGGTGTGTGATGTATTCGCCATTGATGTTGATGCCACGTCGTTTCCACTCCATCAGCTTGAACACGTCTTCCAATGCAGCGGTGAACAGTTTTGGGGATATGACATCCCCTTGTCTGACACCTCTCTGCAGTTGGATGGGGTTCGTTGCTGTGTCTTGTACTCTGACGGACATGGTGGCAGATCAGTATAAACACTTCAACACCTCGATATAGCGGTAGTCGATCCGGCACCGCTGGAGAGACTTGTGAACGAGAAACCCGACACCACCTTGGGACAGGTGTTCGCCCTCCCGGTGATAGAACAAGTTTCCGGATTTGAGTATTATCGTGTCCTCCCCCTGTCTTCGGACTTCAGATAAACCCACAATACTCCAGTTTAACTTGTCTATCTCTTCTTCCAGCTCTTTTACCTTGTCGTCGGTCCTCAGTGTCCTGGTGTTGTATGTTGCCAGGTGCAGAAGTCGTTGTTTGGATTGGTAGCCCGATCTCTGCCGGCGATTCTTAGCACCCCCTGCCCCGCCGTTACCATAGCCGCTACCGTAACTACGAATAGCGGGGCTGCCGGGGACCGGGGGCCGAGGCTCATTCGTGACTAACATGCGGAGGTTTACCTACATGTAATCGCTTTGAGTATTTACGAAGTTCTGAATCATGTTTCCAGAGGGCGACTCTTTCCATGTTCTCATAATTCGCGCTGAGATAGACCTCTATTCCCGTATATACAAAGTTACTCTATGCAAGATAGCCTAGCGGTAGAACGTTGGTCTCCCGAACGAAGGGGCCCGAGTTCAAACCCTGGCACGCACCTCTAATTTTTCAAATATTATGTGCGTATTACAAGTTAATTATCACTTGCTTCGGTGAAGGAAAACATCGTGAGGAAACCTGCACACCGGAGAGTTCTCCATAAAGTTCTCGAAGGTGTGTGAAGTCTACCAATCCGCACTTGGCCAGCGTGGTAGACTATGGCCTAATACCCCTCACATTGTGAGAGGAGACCCCGAGCCCAGCAGTGGGACAATTATGGGTTGTTGCTTTGCTTTGCTTTGCTATGCAAGTGATGTAACACGGCAATGCTGGTTATAAACGCAACGCGACGCCGACCGACGTCCCGGGTATTTCCGAAGTCCGAACACTCCCATATTTTGAAGAATTGCGCACTCTCACCGTCCAAAACGACATTTTGAAGGTCACGCGCCACGGCGTTAACTTTAAAATTGTATTTTGACTATTTTGTGCACATTGGAATCCGAATTTGCTGTCGAGTTAGGTTTTGTACAAATTGATCGAATATTCGGTCCTTGTATTCGAATATTTCAGCGAATTTATTATTCGAATTATTCGAATATTCGAATATTCGATGAAAGCCCTAAAATCCGTTCACAAATCTTAGAGACTAAATTGACGTTTCATGGGTGACCAATTTCGGGTACAAATTAAATAGTGATGACCATAAACCGAAAAGTAAATCGGAAAACTTTTCACAGCTTTTATGGAAGGTCGATTATTTGTGTGATTATTAAAGAGTCCCTAAAACTAGTATAAAAACAAGTCTAAGCAACCATTATCATTCATATATCCATAATATATTTTCCCTTACTTACTAAATTTATAAGTTATTTTGCTTACAAGAACGAGTATTTGGTTATGGTTACATTCGGTATACAGCTAATTTTATACTATTTAGCCGAATACTAAATATCTAGGTAGATATGAGTGTCGCTACTAATAATTCACTATTCTTACGACATAGTTTACGATTCAAAAAACCGGAAAAGTAGATCGCACAAATTTAGCTGGTATCATTATTTCGAACTTTGACATTAGTGGTTGTCATTTTAGTCTCTAAGATTTGTGAACAGGGTATAGACTGACCGCGTCTATTAAAAATTTGAGGACAAAGGTCACAAAAATCGGTTTTTTGCAAATATCTCATTTCCTATGAGTTTTTCGCTATTTGTATCTTCATCAATATTGTAGAGAATTAAATTCCCTACAACTTTTGTATCAAAAAAATTTTTATACGTTGAATCGTTTTCGAGATAGAGGGCGGAGAGCGCGCGGTTAGAGCACAATGTTAGGTCAACCGGTACAGTCCCGGTCAAAACATGCTATATTAAGTTTATTAATTCTATCTATCTAACAGCCTTTTAAAGTCCACTGCTGGACATAGGCCTCCCCTAATTAGGCCACTCCGACCGATTCTGGGCCCTCTGAGTCCACATCGTTCGAAGGACAGATAACCAATGGGGTTGCAAAGTCCTCGAATGGCGGCCACGTCTCGGTAAAAGGAGCACTGGTCGCTCCCCGACCAGGTGGACTGTTGACCTAAAGAAGACAGCGGGAAGCCGCTGGATTCAGAGGGCCCAGGACTGGTCGGAGTGGCGCCAATTAGGGAGGCCTATGTCCAGCAGTGGACTTTAAAAGGCTGTTAGATAGATAGAATTAATAAACTTAATATAGCATGTTTTGACCGGGACTGTACCGGTTGACTTTACATTGTGCTCTTACCGCGCGCTCTCCGCCCTCTATCTCGAAAACGATTCAACGTATAAAAATTTTTTTGAAACAAAATTTGTAGAGAATTTAATTCTCTACAATATTGATGAAGATACAAATAGCGAAAAACTCATAGGAAATGAGATATTTGCAAAAAACCGATTTTTGTGACCTTTGTCCTCAAATTTTTAATAGACGCGGTCACCCTACCATATGCAGGTTTTGAGACAAATTTTAGAATGCCAAAATACAACTTTATACAAAAAAATCAGCTGGGTATCTCTCATTCCGCAATTCATCCCTAATTTTGACTAAGATGACTGGGCTATAAGGGAGTTAGTCTACTTGACCTTAAATTTGTATAGGGACGGGGTTATAACCCGTACCACACGTACGTAATGTATAAGTACGTACCTACGTAAAATTAATAAAATTGTCCTTACTAATTAATGAATGGCATCTTTCTACACCACCATATTATTATCATACTAAGTCTTATTTTCATACATAATCCACATTTTTTTCTATATTCGTCATTAACGTTTTTAAATAATTCAGAATTTTAAATATTTTAGGGTTCCGTACGAAAAAACGAAGAACGGAACCCATAAAGGATTACTCGTGCGTTTGGGCTACCGCCGTTCACAGCCTATTTACTCCGAAACTACTGGACCAAATTAGTTGAAATTTGATACTCATGTACTTTTTTTGTGACCCAAAAAGAAAACAACTGAATTAAAAAAAAAAATAACGAAATCAAAATAAAACAAAAACTGAACAAAAAATGGTCATTCCGTTATGACGTCATCGATCTTCAGGTACCTCTACAAAGTCAGTGATCCAGATAGAGTAATATATCCATGGTTCCGACGACTATGTAGTTCACCTGATGCTACTCTCAGTCGGCTCCAGATGAAACACCTCAACAGCACAAACACAAAAAATGTAAAGCTTCTTTTTTAAAGTATTTTATACTATAGTATAAATGTGAATGTCTGTGAGGATGTTTTTTACCCTTTCACGCAAAACCTACTGAATGGATTTTCATGAAATTTAGCACACAGGTAGACCATGATCTGGAATATGATATAAGTACTACGATATAAGTAATCGCTAGTTTAAAATATATTATTTGTATTTATTTTTATTTCATTTATTTATACAAGTAACAATGACCCATGTTTGTTAGCATGACTTAAAACTATATTAATTGTTTAAAATAAAATAACATGGTAAAGTAAACCGTCACTGTCTCCGTCTGTGTGTCAGCGAGCAAGGGCAACAACAGCGGCAACAACGCGGCCATGGCGGAGATGCAACGCGTGGCGGAGGCGCAGCGCCAGTACCTGCTCGACATGATCCCCGGCCAGCACCCGCGGAACCCGTGGACTAAGAACTGAGGGGGCGTGGGCGTGGCCGTGGGCGTGGGCATGCTCACAGCGGACGGTATGTCAATTTGCAATTTGATATGCAAATAGTACATTATGATACAAGTGTGGTATGTTGGTCATTACACTCGAGGTGATATTGCACAGCGCGAGCCGAAGGCGAGTGCTGCAAGAAAACCGAGAGTGTAATGACCAAACCTCACGTGTGTCATACGACGTTTTTCAACACACTTACGAGTAAAAAAAACAAAGTTTTATAGTTATTAATGTTTAATTATTGAAAAAATTACTAAATGAACAGTTGCTAAAATGGTAGTTGCCAGTTTTTGTAGGCATTTTTACAGTCTGTGGTGGTACACTTCTTTTTTTTTACAAAAATAGTGTTATTTTTAGTCTTATGTTGAAACGAAATGTATCTAACTCAAAACTTTTTTCCGAAATTTAAAAATAAAACCCGGCTAAGTTAAGAGCAAATAGAATGCATAAATAATATCTTTCAGCAAGGTACAAACTTAATTTGAAGGAATATAAAATAAAACACTAGTGCGATCAAGAAAAAAATGGTGTTTAATACAATGGTTTATGAGTGTAAAAGCCATGGATAAAAACCAATTTATGAGCAAGGGTGTTGAAAGGATAGTTAATTTATTATTGTTATTGTGTTTATTACATTATTAATAGCATATTATATTATTTTCAGGTTGAAACGAATAGAAGAGAGAAAGATGTGACGTCTTCATTTTACAGTAAGCTAGATATCCGCAATAGGTAGTTAAGCAACTTACGATATCAAATCCCATCACAAAATGGGGTGTGATGGATGTGGAAAAGTTGAACATTATGGGATTTTAAGTAAATTTTAGAATAACTCTATTCTTAATTAGGAATATATTTTGTTTTGATGTGGCTATGAATTCAGAAACAGTAAATGGATTACAAAATTGAGTGAATTATATGTATAAGATAAAAATCATTAAATCTATATTTTTTGTTAAGCGTACAACTTTGGTTGGGCTTTTCAGAGAAGGAATGCAAAAGATCTATGTAGAAATGACTTTTATAATACAGTAAAATTAAGGTAAAATCGTGCATTTGTGTGTGATTATATATAAGGTAGTTTACGTTAAAGTATTAGTAATATTTGCACAAGATACGTAAAATAGTAACAGTGAATCGGTTTAGAATAACGTAAGTCGGTGAGTGTTTCATTCGCAAAATATTAGATAAGAGTAATTTCATCATTTTATATGTCAGTTTTTAAGTACTTCAATAAATTACTATTGCATTCAAAATATTTGATTTATTTTTTGAACCTACTTCCCTTTTTACAATCATTATTTACGTATAGTAAGTACATTAGATCTTAAATTAAATCTTAATTTAATAATAAATCTTCTTAGTTACTAGAGGACTTCATTCCTTTAACATGATAGCTGAGCTAACCAAATCCTGAAAACAAATTATTATACACATTACAAATAGTGACAGCATAAAAGTATTTTGTTATTAATTTTAATAGCATATTTAAGGTTTGTGGATAGATATATTATTGAAAATGGCAGTTATTTAGTATGTACATACATCGTACAAGGTTCACAATATGCTTATTGTCTTGCTAGGCGGCGCAAAGCTCAGTGTAGATGGCACCACTAGTTTGAAACTACTCTATATTGCATAACATTTAGTTTTGAAATATTTAATAGGGTTTAAGGTAAATCGCCAACAAACAAGCAGACGGACGTGCCACCTGATAGTATGTGGCCCGCATTTATTTACACTTTATTATACCTTAAAACTAAGTGATCAAAGTAAGTAAGATCAAAGTTTACCTTATGTGCGTCCAAGTATGACAGATCAGTCTCCTTGGCCAGTATCTGAACAGCGTCCACTATGACGTCAGCAGCTTTCTTTACGTTCTTAGCAAACATTGCCAGCACATCACTCACAGACACCTGAAACATGAGTAAGTTTTTAAATATGAATGGACTGAATGTGCCTAATGCATTGTTTTAGTGGTCTCAAACCATCTTCGTATTATTGCCTTTCATATGAGACCAGTATGGGTCACAGGCGCACAAAAAAAATGTGTTTTATAATATAGCAAATATATATATATACTAGCTGCCCAGACAGACTTCGTTCTGTCAATTTTTATTTTTATTTTGAGATGTAAGCTATCCTATCTTTCAAGTTGGATCAAACTGCACACGGTGTGCAAATTTGAGTAAAATTGGTTCAGTAGTTTAGGAGTCCATCGCGGACAAACAACGTGACACGTAATTTATATATATTAAGATAAATGCTAGAAAGATACTAACAGACTGTTCGTGTTCTCTCCAACAGTCATAGTCGGTCACTAGGGCGACGGCGGCGTAGCTCAAACCGGCTTCTTTAGCTAACACCACCTGATAACACAAATATTTCATTTATAATATAAAAAGGTTTTTATACACCCCAAAATATACTTTATAAAAAAGACAAAATATTTATGCAAACAAAGATAGGATTAAACTAGTTGGTAGAACGAAAAGTTCTTCTTTCTCTAGGATTATTTATGGTGATTTTATTTGCAGGATAGGACTAATACAAGTTTGATCGATTCCGTCCCAAGTAGAGGAACATTATTATGAAATAGTATTAATAAAAACCTCTGGTACTGTAGTCATATTGACAACATGGCCGCCCCATTGGCGGTGCATCAAGCTCTCAGCGCGGCTTGAAAATCTGTAAGACGTTATTCAAATAACTCTTTTTTTTTTGTTCAAATACAATTCATACTTTTAATTTCTTCAAAAAATTCATTATTTGTACTTGTTCAAATACAATTCATCTTTTTTACTCTTTGAAATTAAATCGATTTTATTTAATTATACAAAAACAATTCATCGGTTTATTTGTTCAAATATAATTATTCATATTTCCTTTTATTTATTTAAAAACAATTCCTTATTCAAATATAATATATCGGTTCTACTTATTCAAATACAATTCATACTTTTTACGTATTTATTTATTACTTTATTATACCTTTAAAAATGGTACCACATACCTTGGTCCCTGTATAGTAACAGCAGTGCCGGTATCGTGGCAGGGGTACCCCCTCGCGCGGGCCGCTTCAATCAGCGCACGTCTGGCTACCGCGCAGAAAGCGGGCCGCATGGGCAGGTGGCATACCCCACGCGGCCCACTTGCCGTGCTATCGAAGAATGTGCTCTTGCGACCCCATGTTCTGGGGATTGAGAGGGAATAGATTGTAGGCTGATTGTTATTGATGTTGACTTGCGAATAATACTTGTTATTTTTAACCGACTTCAAAAAAAGGAGGAGGTTCTCAATTCGACTGTTTTTTTATTTTTATGTTTGTTACCTCAGAACTTTGGACTGGGCGAACCGATTTTGATGATTCTTTCTTTAATCGTAAGCTGATGGCTGTCATGTGGTCCCACATAAATTTTATTGAGATCTGACAATGGCATCCATGAGAAAACTACATAAGTCGTAAATTTTTGTTAAGATGTGCGCGACAAATTGACGAATAACTCAATATCACGTCAACCGATTTCGATGATTCTTTTTTTAATAGAAAGCTGGTACTTGTCATGTGGTCCCACATAAATTTGAACGAGATCTGACAAGTAGTTTTTGAGAATTTGAAGTCGGTTATTTTTTGTTAGTAAAATTTAGATTATGCAACAGCCGCAATAAATGACATGCACGGGGACAAAAAACCAATAGCTAGCAGAACTCTGTCGTCCCGGTACCTACGATTTAAAATTTGATGTATCTATTGATAAAACTCAGTAAAATTATAAGAAAAGTTTATAGACTATTAAATTATCTGATGATTGTCAAAGCAATTTTTAGCAAAACACCCTATGGTTTCAAAAGTGAAAATTAAAAAACGATATTTAGCAATAACATGAGACAGTTTAATGTAGGTAGGTAGGTTAAATTGTTTTATGTAGCTTGTAAATGGAATGCCGTGACAAATTCTTTAGTCTCATTTAATTACAGCTGATGATAGGCGATTAGAGATTATATGGCAGGCTCTTACAATATGTTTAATGAGCTTTATATACAGGCTTTGTCTGCTGAGTGAAGGAGAATTATTAAATAATGTATGGTAAGGTTTGTTGTAGGTTAGCCGCGAAACACGATATCATTGTATCAGTTACACTCAGCTATGTACATCACTAGCTCACCAGCTCAGATACCTATGAATGACCCTGAGTATATTAACGTCGTCATTCGTTATACGCACCGCGAAGGACTGGAATAACTTGCCTGGAATAACGTGGATGTCTTCAAGAAAAGAGTGAATAGGCTTTTACTAAGTTAATGTGCTCACCACCTTGGACCACATCTCCACTTACCATCAGGTGGGATTGTGGTCAAGCATTAACTTATTACTGTGTAAAAAAAAAAACAGTAACACCCATGACCTGACACAAGTGTGGAGAAGCATCACAAGTGATGGTCGGTGACTAAACTGTCTTCAATACAACAAATATTTTTTGCCTGACATGTTCCTCGATCATGTTGTGATTCGTTATACATTAAACAACCGAGAACCAGGCACCACATCCACCTGTCAATAAAGTCGTCCAGTATAACAAGGTCGCCGGGCCGGTACTCCTCTAGCAGTGCGCCCGTGGCGGTAGTGGCCAGCACGTGCGTGCAGCCTGCCGCACGCAGCGCCCAGATGTTGGCGCGGTAGTTCACGTCACTATACACAATATACAGTTATATGAATCAATGATGAAGTAATTAGATTAATAGCCAGCATTGAAGTGAGCCTGGTTGCTTATTTCGATCGATCAATTGAGTTAAGAAACAGCCCTACCCGCAACGGGTCAGGTGTAGTTGTCTCTTACGACACCCATCCGGCGTGGCATTGCCGTTAGTATTCTAAGCGGCCCAATAGGACTTAAATTACTTCTTTCAGGAATGCATGCGTTTGATTGAATACTTTGCTTGGATAACTTTTTACTAAAAATTTTAATGCAGGTACTATCTACATTAGCCTTTAGACTCATATTCAATTCAGCAAGTCCAAAAACAGTACCTTGGTTGAAGTTGATGTTTCCGTCCATGCCGGGCCAGTAAAACACACGGCACACCTCTAATTGACCCCTCTAGCAGCACGTCGGAGGGCTTGCCAAATGGTGTTGTTACATCATGCTCCACTGGGTTCTCAAATAGTGTTGGATCGTCAAACCCTGACCCTCCAATTATACCAATCTGTGTTAGAGTATAATACTAACATTAAGTTAAAAGTTCTAAAAAAATCAATATAAGATAAAAATAAATATTGTGACTGGTTTTTAATTAAAGTAAAATTGTAAGTTCTTTCTTCGCAAAAAAAAAAATTCGAGGGATATCTTTATGAAAATCTCAAGTTCAAATTCTGTGGTGATCAGTAATCCAGTACAATGATTCATACTGTTGTAGATTTGTTCTTTAATCTCAGACTCATGTTTGAAAAAATATTTTTGGTCAAATAAAAATTCATTTATCAAACTTATATAGATATATAATTAATTTTATACATCCACAGTCCGGGAGCATAGCATCATGATAAACTCGTGAGAATGATAAAGACTTCTGTTATCCAAAGGTTATCAAAATGTAAACAAGTATCATTGGCGATGTAATAAAAAATATTCAAAGATTAAGAATAAAAGAAGAAATGGAGATTAAGACAAATAAACCAGTTTATCATCGTATATATTGAGTAAATAATTATTTAAAAAAATATAAAAACATTATTTCTAATATTTTAGTTAGGTTACCGCTCGACTAGATAAGTAATATTTTATTTATTTATAGCACTTCTTACTTTAATTTTCGTGGCTTCAGTCATATCAACCACTTGCTATATAATTTACAACTTTTACAAACAATTTTTTATAAAGAACACTACCCAAAACCAAATTTTATTAAAGCTCACTAAGGAAAACTTGAATGTGTGTGATGGTGTGAATGAATGCTGATAGCTGAAAAAAATTAAAAATCTGAAAATCTTTTTTTTCGTCCGTAGCACAGATCACTTCTCTATCTGTAGAGAACTCAACTCATAGACCTCATAGTCCATACCAGTGTTGCCAATGAAAATTTCTGAAAGGCCGTGTACATTAGATAAAAAAGCCGTGTTTATATGGGAAAAGATCAAGTGTGGGCCGTAGCAATCCAATTACGCTAATAATTATAATTATACCATCGGTTCAGTGCTCGAACTAAACAAAAAGAAAGGTCATCGGCAGTGAATTTGATGCCCACAAAACGAGGAATACTTTTTATTACCCTACATTAACATCAACTTAAGCCTAGTGGCGCTGTTTTAAGGGTTTTAACATTCGTTAATTGTTTGCAAAACAATAAATAAAACAAAGATCGTGGAATTTTGACTTTTGACTTTTTGAAAATTTGCGAAAAGCCGTAGAATTTGCTACGGCAATAGGGTTCCAGCCGTAGCCCGTAGATTTTGTGATTTTTTGGCCTGAAAGCCGTAGAACACGGTAATGAGGATCATTCACGTAACTGAAAACCGGGTTTTGATGTAGCTAAGCGCTTAGGATTTGTTATTCCTAGTATGACACTTTTTAAATTTTCAAAATCCATCAAGAAATGACCGAGTTATTAATTATTCAAAGTAGGCACTTTTTAAATCGCGCGCGCTTTCTCGATTCTCTATGATGACGTCATTTTGCGCTTAGGCCGAGAGCGCCACGCCCGGCGCACTTTGACTTAACTTACGCAAGCTCGCTGTAGTGGATGTTTTAAATATAATACGTATTTTCTTAGTGACTACTTCTCACTTTTTATTTTGACATCGTTCTTATCATGAAATATTTTTTATAAAAGTAAAAATAACTGCATGTTATTGAACAAAACAATACCGAAGATTGGCTTTGTAAACTTTCACTCGCATAAATTGACAATAGTTTTTTGAATTATTATCCTATAGCCAAATTTTTAACAATAAAAATGCATTAGAATTATGTGTGCCCATTGTACCTAAAAGTTAGATTTATGTCCTGCTTGAATACTAGCTGCCCTTCTTTCGCTTGAACTTACCTAGGTATTATTATTATTCGGGAAACCTGCCTTACTAGCCGCACTCGAAATATTTTTAGTTACGATTTATTTATAAATAACGACACATTTTTTTTCTCAATAGGAAAAACGGAACCTTTGTAGGATCACTTCTGGTGCATCTGTCCGACCGTCTGTCCGTCTTTCTGTCGGGGAAGACCATTTTGCTCAGGAAAGCAGGTATTCAAAACCTACAGATAGGCGACGTAGGGCGACGTACTTCTCGGTAACCTAGAATCATGTTTGGCAAGAAGCAATGTCTAATACGACTTGTTATCTTGTGTACAAGTTAATGGGAAATCCATAAATGTGTAGTTACCTACATAAAAAGTTTTCTATCATTAGTTTACTACCTAGTAGCATGGGAGGAGTGAATATGTCATTGTGTGTAGGTACATGTAATACGTATACGAGTATAACGTGTATTTATGTGATGTATGAATACCTACTTGTATCAAGACCAAGACTGGGTACTTTTCAATACAAATTGATGACCTCCTTCGCTCAGCGGCCTTCTAAGCTGACGTTCCAAGCTGACGTTCTAAGCTGACGTTCAAACTTAACTCATTAGTTTTTAGATAGATAACATTCGAAGACACTAATGTAAGCTAAATAAATAAATAAAATAAGTACTTAGAAGCATAGAT
The DNA here is from genome assembly GCA_911387775.1 of Thymelicus sylvestris. Lineage (NCBI taxonomy): Eukaryota > Metazoa > Arthropoda > Insecta > Lepidoptera > Hesperiidae > Thymelicus > Thymelicus sylvestris. Next base: position 30,208,466 of record OU426885.1, on the reverse strand, counting down.
ATGGTTCCCGGGTTCGATCCCCGAGCGGGCTTCAGTTTGAATTGAATTTGGATTTTTTTTCTTGTGTTTGTTTTTGTTGTGACCCTAAATAACAATCACGTCACATAATATATTTTCCAAATATACGATTTTATGTATAATTTTATTTGAAACTAGTAAATGCTCTCGCTTTGCTTCGCCTTCGGTAAAACTTTCAGCTCACATTCTAATAAATTTATAGGCGGTACTCATTAAATTTGATTTTCACCACTACAATACATAAGTGAAAACTGCATCTAAATTCGTTAAGCCATATCCGAGATTAGCCGAAACAAACACACAGACAAACAGACAAAAATTCTAAAAAACTAAATCTAAAAGCTAAGTCTAATCTAATTCTTCTTTCTTTTCATAATTTTATTTTACACTGTTTTTTTTTATTTTATCGTAATTTAGAACACGAAAAGTTTATTATTATACACAAAGTATTAAAACTTTTTAAACTTTTATGACGTGATCTCGTTAAGCATGTATATAAGAAGGGCTCCACGAAGCGAAAAATTTATAGGACAATTACTTAAACATTTTTTTTAATGTACAATGAAAATGGAAGTTCGAGAAAATTTAGTTAATTAACAATCGTCTAACTTGTTGAAAAATTAACTTTAAGCAAAATTTCCTACGGGAGCAATTTCTTTGAAGTGTTTCGAATACACCATATTTTTTTTATTTTTTTAAATTAATAATTAATACCTTAAAAAATTATTGAGTGTGACGAACTCGGTTTTGACGCCGCACGCGCAACCTAAAAATGCAGCGTGGAGACCCATTTTCAGCGTTAAATTAAAGTTATAAATAATGGAGATAGAGTTCCGAGAGTCGCGAGTCATTGTTTGGAAATTTCCTCTACTTTAAGAATCTTGTTTTAAAATTTCTTAAATATTAATAGTTTCGAAGTGATTACCAAAAACAAAATACTTTTTTTTTTCAACTTTATTTTGTCAATAACTTTTGCAATTTTTTACGTGCTGGTAAACGCTTCCGAAACATTTTTCTAGACATCATTCCGAACAGAATGAGCTATCGCACGTATTTTTAAGAGCAGTATCTCTAATTTCAACCATTTTGAACTTATCGAGTAGACTATCATGCAATCCCCGTACGTCGCGTCGCGGTGTCAGCGCAAAATGACGTCAGAGGCGATTTCGCGCTCGGCGCGCGTGATTTTTGAAACTCGTTAGTAAAACCGCTGTAACTTCTTTATTTTTCGTCCGATTTTGAAAATTTTTTCAATGATGTTTATAGTTTTTTGATATTTACAAATCTGCATACTCAAAAAAAATTGTGAATGATCCTCATTGCCGTAGCATTGGCAACACTGAATTTGACATTGGCATGGCAAATGGCAATAGAATTGACGAATGACGATCCTCTATTAATCCGCATAGACCGCATATTCTACTCTGTGGTGAGCTATAGACTAAAGTGGAAAAAGGATAGAAGATTGTTATTATAGGTGTACCAGCATCTCATGGCTGATGGCATTTTTGACAAGCAGAAAAATGGGTTTTTGATATGGCAATGAAAATTTTTAAAACTAACTATTGTCAAGCGGCTTGTCAAGTCATAGAAAGAGTTGTATGGAATTTTTTTCTTTTTCTAAAATGATGATTATTTTCGATTTACTGTCGAAAAGACCTTTACGATCACAAGCCACAAATATTATTTTCAATGTTTATTGAAAAACATGTGAGGAAAAAGTTGTATTTAAGCGACAATTTGCATTATTAACATGATCCATCTTGTAGGATTAACTCGTTTTGATACTTAGTTTTCGTGATTATATTTTCTTACTAAATAATCTACATATGATTTCTTTGTATGTAAGTAAGATTAGCAAATGATATTAAATTAATTGAAATAAATAATACAAACATTGTTACAAATTTAAGGTAGCAAAAATTTTGTGAATATGAAATGAAAAGTTACATGATACAAGTTCACGTAACTGAAAGCGAGACGGTGGAGGAGCAATTTATTATTATTATCATCTATTTGTTCTCTTCATCAAATGAATAAAAAATACTGGTATACAGATGGCAAATTTTAAATTATAGTTGCATAAATTATTGTTAGTCACTGTAATAATTAATTATAATATAAAAAAATATGTGCTTGTCTCAAAAACAGCTTTATTTTCATCTGAAGTTAATAAACCATACCTACATATTATATTGCCTATTATGAAACTAACACTGTTAAAAATATCAAGGATCAACAAGTTTTATTCTAGTTTTCCCAACACTGGGGAGTGTGTTGTCTCCAATTTTAATTTCCACATTTTGCCATCAGATTCTGGTATACCTATAATTCTTCTAGATTTTAAAATATTTCTTCCAAGCAGTGAACGAATTGTACGTTAGTATATTAGTTCACTGCTTCCAAACTTTATGCTATGAACTCAATCTGCGGCTGCGGGTTGGTTCCGGTCCGGTCTTAGAGAAGGTTCCGGTCCACGTGGTGCACGGCGGCCACCGTGCATAGCCCGGCCTCCGGGTTGCTCATTTTGTACTTTTGTCAGGGGCGTAGCTACCGCCGTATCAGCCGTATCAATTATACGGGGCTCCGGGGCTAATAGACTACTGGCCCACCCACAAAAAACAAGGGTCATATGAACCACCTGGTGACGTATATAGGACGATATAAGAGCATAAAATAATAAGATTCAGCACTATGCCGTCACTTGTAAGCTGTCCAACTGAGTGCTGGTGAGAATCCAAAAGTGCAAGTAGGGTGAGTAAATTTTGGTCATATATTTCTGTACGGCATTTTTAACCATCGATAGGGCCATGAAAAATAATAAAAAAGCGCTTAGTGCCGTACAAAAAAGGTGGTCCACAAAGTCGGTAAATGATTTTGAATTCGTGACAATTTCGAGGGTAAATTTGGTCATTTGATACAGTACGGCATCAGTTTCATACTGTTGCAATACAGCTTCTAATCCATTATTCCGCAACGCCGTACAAAAAATCATGCGACAAGAGGAAGAAATCGACGGTTGCAACCCCCTCTTTTTCAGTGGTCCGGGGGGTCATTTGATAAAACATAAAATTAATTTATTTTGAAAGTATTTTATGCATAGATAATATTTTTTCACATGCCGTACATTTTCGTTGGTCCAAAGGTTTGTAGTAAAATTAATTTAGTAATAAATAAAGTCATCTTAGTAAAAATTTGGCAAGAATTGCGGAATTTGAGATACCCAGCTGAATTTTTGTATAAACTTGTATTTTGGCATTCTAAAAGTTGTCTCAAAACCTGCATAGAGAAGGGTGACCGCGTCTATTAAAAATTTGAGGACAAAGGTCACAAAAATCGATTTTTTGCAAATATCTCATTTCCTATGAGTTTTTTGCTATTTGTATCTAATCAATATTGTAGACAATTAAATTCCCTACAACTTCTGTTACAAATTTTTTTTTTATACGTTGAATCCTTTTTGGGATACAGGGAAGAGAGAGCGTGGTTAGAGCATAATGTAAGGTCAACCGGTATAGACCCGATCAAAACACGCTATTTATAAAGTTTATTAACTCTATCTATCTGTCTATCAGTATTTTAAAGTCCGCTGCTGGACATAGGCCTCCCCTAATTGGCGCCACTCCGACCAATCCTATGCCCTCTGAATCCAGCGGCTTCCCGCTGTCTTCTTTAGGTCATCAGTCCACCTGGTCGGGGGGCGACCAGTGTTTCTTTTACCAAGACATGGCCGCCATTCGAGGACTTTGCAACCCCATCGGTTAATATTTCTCCATGGGGTTCGCCTGGATAGCTACCACCCTTAAGCATGATGAGTCAGCCGCCAAACCACTCGTCGTGTTCCGGCTGGGGGCTGGAGAGCCAGTTCTTTCTTTCTTTTTCTTCTCTCTTTCTTGGCCGGCAACGCATCAGTAATGCCTTTCGTGTTGCTGGTGTCCATGGGCGACGATATCCACTTACCATCAGGTAGATCGTCAGCTCGTTTGCCGGCTATTTCCATAAAAAAATATTATTATTAAGCAATGTTTGCAGAAGTTGGACATTGAATGGATTGGATGGGTGACCTCCGTCATGCTACAAATTTAGTGTACCTCCGTGTTGTAGGTATTACTCGCGCCATTAAAGAAACGAATCTAAAATGGCGATTGGTACTTGTAAATGATAGGTTAGGACTGTCAGCAAAACAGAGTTGCTGGATAGGTGATATTTTTTTAATGAACCTTTGTTATTTGAAAATAAATAAAAACCTTATTTGCATTATCATCTTTAAATATATCGATTTTTTTTTAAAAATAGTTGTTTTATTTATTCACATCATTACAATGAAACAAATCAATTACATACATGTATCAATAATGACTGAAGTATTGACTGAGGTGTTTGGTAACGTCTTGCTTGGCAATACGATAAACGAAGCACATACGATAAGAAATACTTTGACAACGAATGTTATAAAATCTCAGGTAAAAGGAAAAGAATGCGCATGTGCGTAAGAAATAGAGGCTCACATTTTGAAAATTAACTGTAGTTTTGATTACTTGGTGTAATTAACCCAGTTACGTAAATTCTTATGTAAATCCTAAACAATTGTTATTTTTCATTCAAAATAATTTTGTTTTTTTTTCCGGAATTATTGTATTTTGTTCACTCAGTTTTTATTAACCGACTTTAAAAAAGGAGGAGGTTCTCAATTCGACTGTATTTTTTTTTTATGTTTGTTACCTCAGAACTTTGAACTGGGCGAACCTATTTTGATGATTCTTTTTTTAATCGAAAGCTGGTGGCTGTCATGTGGTCCCACATAAATTTTATTGAGATCATCTGACAATGGCATCCATGAGAAAACTACATAAGTCGTAAATTTGTGTTAAGATGTGCGCGACAAAGTGACGAATAACTCAATATCACGCCAACCGATTTCGATGATTTTTTTTTAATCGAAAGCAGGCGCTTGTCATGTGGTCTCACATAAATTTGAACGAGATCTGACAACTATGTAGTTTTTGAGACTTTGAAGTCGGTTATTTTTTGTTAGTAAAATTTAGATTATAATCTGCCAACTTTTTGTATCTCGTTAGATAGCTAATAAGTTGTACATGTTTTAAAAATGTTCTGCCGATAAAGTTATTCTGGGTTTTTTTTGCAGAAAACACCTATTAAAGGTGAAGAAACCTGGTTGAAGTATGAAAATTTGTAAGATTTGTAGCTCTGATTTAAAAATTACTGAAAAAATTCACCGTGTAATGGTTGATTATTATGTATTGTAGTGTTAGCAACCAGATAAAAATAAGAAAACATAATATATTATGCATTAGTGATTTTTTTTCAATTTTCAAAGTTGAATTTCGCATATTCTTGAAAAATACATAAAATATGGAATTACTCGAAAATGGTTGACATTTGAATAGGGGTCATTATAGGTAATTTGGTTGCAAATGACCTCCCCTATATGCCCTTCACGTATTGTCAAGACGTTACCAAACACCCTGTATATTAAACCAAAAAGTATACAAAACTGTTGATACTGGGATTTACAGTTTGAATTCTTGGATATTATATACACACCCTTTCACTTCAGTTAGACGTCATAATGATTTTATCATATTATCAATTGCTCTTCAAAAATATGTTAATACCGTACTTACCGTACAGTATCTGGTATCAGATGGCCATAAAGTACTACACCCTTAAATAGTCCAGTCATCTTAGTAAAAATTTGGTAAGAATTGCGGAAATTGAGATACCCAGCTGAATTTTTGTATAAACTTGTATTTTGGCATTCTAAAAGTTGTCTCAAAACCTGCATATGATAGGGTGACCGCGTCTATTAAAAATTTGAGGACAAAGGTCACAAAAGTCGATTTTCTGCAAATATCTCATTTCCTATGAGTTTTTCGCTATTTGTATCTTCATCAATATTGTAGAAAATTAAATTCCCTTCATTTAATAAACTTTATATAGCGTGTTTTGATCAGGACTACACCGGTTGACCTTACATTATGCTCTAACCGCCCTCTCTCCGCCCTGTATCTCGAAAAGGATTCAACGTATAAAAAAATTTTTGAAACAAAAGTTGAAGGGAATTTAATTTTCTACAATATTGATGAAGATACAAATAGCGAAAATTTCATAGGAAATGAGATATTTGCAAAAAAAACGATTTTTGTGACCTTTGTCCTCAAATTTTTAATAGACGCGGTCACCCTATCATATGCAGGATTTGAGATAACTTTTAGAATGCCAAAATACAAGTTTACACAAAAATTCAGCTGGGTATCTCAATTTACGCAATTCTTACCAAATTTTTACTAAGATGACTGGACCATAAAATGGTAGCGTCATTTTCATCAGCCTAAAAGATATGGTCTGCATTAAAATGTACGGCATAATTTTTTCCTAATTTATTTATCTTAATACTATTTAAAACAAGGAAAAAAGGTAGAAAATTGCTATATTTCATTAATCTATGAATATTTAAACTTTTGCAATAATTTCAAAAATTTCAGTTTTTGTATCTCTCTATATTTTTTTTAGGACAGCTTCTTTTGTACGGCAATACTATATAAAAATTGTATTTTACAATGTCATGTTAAAAAAAAAGTTGCCGTACAGGGTCAAATGACCTTACAGCTTTATAAATCAAGTATACCATGAAATTAAGATAATTATTAATTATACATTCAAATGGACTATCATTTTTTGACGGCATTATTTTTAATAGTACTTTTGAGTCCTAGAAAATATATTGGAACCAAAGTCGTACTTTTTCAAATGACCCCCCGGACCACTGAAAAAGAGGGGGTTGCAACCCTCGATTTCTTTCCCTTGTCGCACGATTTTTTGTACGGCGTTGCGGAATAATGGATTAGAAGCTGTATTGCAACAGTATGAAACTGATGCCGTACTGTATCAAATGACCAAATTTACCCTCGAAATTGTCACGAATTCAAAATCATTTACCGACATTGTGGACCACCTTTTTTGTACGGCACTGCGCGCTTTCTTATTATTTTTCATGGCCCTATCGATGGTTAAAAATGCCGTACAGAAATATATGACCAAAATTTACTCACCCTACTTGCACTTTTGAATAAAATTCTCACCAGCACTCAGTTGGACAGCTTACAAGTGACGGCATAGTGCTGAATCTTATTATTTTATGCTCTTATATCGTCCTATATACGTCACCAGGTGGTTCATATGACCCTGGATTTTTGTGGGTGGGCCAGTAGTCTATAAGGGGGCCCCCCATGCGCCTAAAAAAATTTGGAAAATGATCCGGAAATCAATAATTATGATTCGAAAAATGTTCCGGAAAGCATAGATACTTCATCGAAAAGTGAAATCAACAATAAAATTACTCTCTGGACCATTTTCATCGTTATTAAGTTAGTATTAGTCTACTTTGCAACAATCCGCGTTTAACATGTATGATGGTATATACTTCAAAACATGCGTGGCACCTCCCTCCCTCCCACAACGGAAACATGCACTACAATAATTAAACGTATAAACCAACATACATACCAGGTCAGTACCATCACGTGTTTCGCCCCGAAACGGAGCATCATCAAGGTAAGTTGACTGAGTTGACTCTACGATGGTTAGTCGGAAAGTGAACATCGTTCACTGAGCGCCGCGTATGAGTATGGCGTATTTCTTGAAGAAAAACATTCTTTTGTCATACGGAAATATTTATAAAATTGAGTCTCGTCGTCCAAAAGTTATTTGTAGAGAGTGTGGTATTTTGCTTCTTGCTCTCGTTTATGCCATGTAGGATGTATAGAAAATCTCCTTTTTCTCTTGACGGCCGTAGCTTCTTCGTCATCTAATGCAATAGCAATTAAAGCTAATTCTTCAAAAGAAAAATTCATCTTTCTTTATTCACAACACTAGCACGTTAGGTCTGAGTTAAAAATCCCGTCGGCAACGGGGAATGGCCCGTCCCGTCCCCGTTCCGTACGGGAAAAACATTTATTTATTTATTTATTTATTTATTCCTTTTTTTCACCCTAACATTACAGGCTATAACCCAATGCATTAGGTAAATACATTTAGCACTTATATCTACAAATAAAATCTAATATTAATACTACTTAACAATAACAAATAATATACATTATAACTATTGCAATTTTATTCCAGTGACTATTAAAAATGTCAATCCTATCATGAACCCTATTCACTACTTTTATTGCCCGTGTTATCGGCGCCTTCGCCAACAAGTTGGTCTTGGCCACCGGTACGACGAGCAATTGTGGTTGCCGCCGTCTCTCCACATAATTGTCAGGCACATATATATTTAAATGACGCAGGACTCCCGGGTTGGACTCCTTCCCACACAGTATTTTAATTAAATACGATACGAGCGCAAACTCCCTTCGCACTCTTAATTCATTATATCCGACCATCCCCAATACGAATAATGTCGGATACATCAATGGGTAAAAAGGATAAACCCCATACAATTTCCAGTACAAGTGCCGTGTAAATTTGTTTTGGACTTGTTCTAACATCGTGATGTATTTCGCCTCATATGGAGCCCAAACGACTGCGCTGTACTCCATATGACTCCGCACCAGTGCATCGTACAAGACTTTGACTGCGGTGATGTTAGTAAACCCCTGCGACTGTCTCAAAACAAATCCTAGGTTCCGGTAAGCTTTTTTACAAATTTTCGTGATGTGATCGCAAAACGTTAATTCAGGTGTGACATAGACTCCCAGATCCCGCATCTGTGTGACTCGTTGTATCGGCTCTGCTTCAATTGTGTAATCATGAAGTAAAGGTGTTCGAGCACGAGTGAACGTCATGATGGCACACTTGGTCACGTTGAAAAGCAATTTATTATTGCGACTCCATTCCACGATCCTGTCTACGTCCTCCTGAAAGCTTTCGCCCCTTTTGTCCCTTATCTCAAGCATTAGCTTAAGGTCATCTGCAAATAATAGGCACGACCCCCGTCTGACAACTTCAGGAAGGTCATTGACCATTATTATGAACTCGAGAGGACCCAAATTGCTGCCCTGGCTCACACCGGACCAGGCATTATACGGCTCAGATTCGTAGCCCTTGTAGTCTACATACTGCTGGCGATCAGTCATGTAGCTTGCAAACAACTGTAGGAGATGTGGCGTACAACCAACTTTCGCGAGCTTCATTAGCAATATGTCATTATCGACTGAGTCGAACGCTTTCTTGAAGTCAAAGTACGCCACATCCACCTGCACCCCCGCATCAACTGCTGGGACCACCTGCGCCATGAAATTCAAAAGATTCGTGGCCGTACTGCGTCCAGCTCATACACATGCTCATACACACGACGCTGGATAGCGGATTCAAATACCTTTGCTGGAGTTGATAGTACTCCTACCGGCCTGTAACCATTGATATCCGATCCAGCACCGCCCTTCGGAACTGGTATAACTCGGGTCATCTTCCACCGAGCTGGGAATTCAGCCAACTGCAAACAGGTATTAAATATGTGACAAAGGGGCTGCTCCAGTACGCTACTGCAATCCCTAAATAAAAAGGCTGGTATTCCATCAGGGCCAGTTGATGGCTTTGGCTTAAGACGCATGTTATATATGCATTGGGATTTGGGCTTAAGGCAAGCTATACTACTGCGAATAGTCGCAGACGTCGCAGTAGTAAAACGGTAATAATAATAAAACGCGTTTTATTAGGGTTCCTAGCCGAATGGCAAAAAACTGAATATGTAGGTATGTGCTTTGTGTGAGCAGAAAAAATAGTGTAGTCAAAACTCAAAACTCAAAAGAGAAGTTACTTTCATTATTTTTCAACACCCTTGCTCATAAATTGGTTTTTATCACATGGCTTTTACACTCATAAACCATGGTATTAAACACTTGTGCTTTTTTTTCTTGATCGCACTAGTGTTTTATTTTATATTACATCAAATTAAGTTTGTACCTTGCTGAAAGATATTATTTATGCATTCTATTTGCTCTTAACTTAACCGGGTTATTAGTTTTATTTTTAAATTTCGGAAAAAAGTTTTGACTTAGATACGTTTCGTTTCAACATAAGACTAAAAATAACACTATTTTTGTAAAAAAATAAGTGTACCACATTGAATATGATAAATTTTCAACAACTTATTTACTTTAATTAATAATTCAACGTGAAACTAATTCATAAATACATAAATATTAGATTTTATTACATTTTGCGTTTTGGCTGTTTAGCGTAATTGCTCGTGCCTCCGCTCCAATCTGCGCGCGCATAGCTAACACGCCGCGCGCAGAAAAAAAAATCAGCGCGGAGCGCGCCATATACCGTAGATGCACGGTATTTTTAGCTAAAACACGGTCTACGGTAATGTTTCACTACCGTGTACTTTTCTACGGTATTTTTAATTAGGAATCACCTTGACAGTCAATATATAAATAATTATTCAGAAGGATTAATTTTATTAAAAAAAGATAAGTAAAACGAAACAAAAATCCAGGTTGTGGGTTTTCCACCTAAATTTGGGGGAAAGTTAGATGAAGATGTGTATTTTTAGGGGCTCACTAGAGGTACAATTTTTTGACGCATGTTTCAAGAGTTATCTTTTTTTAGAGGAATTTTCTAGGGGGATTTTTTTGTAGTGTATTTAGAAGATCATTGATTGGATTGATGAATTAATTCAATTTATCATGGTGAGCTTCTTTTTACTTATACTTACTTAAATAAATTACTGCTTAGACATAGTGTTATGGGGAAAGAGGGGAATTTCGAGATGACGCTGGGGGGGGGGGGAATGACTGCAGCCATATACGAGAAAGAAGTTGTTATTTTAGATGATTGAATTTTAAATAAAAAATTAAAATGTGTGCAATTCACACGTGGTAGAAGTGAAACCTTCAAAATTTTTGTTTTAAAGATAATGAGACGAATGTAAAATTTCGGGAAGATGATAAATGTAGGTTTCACTACTCCACTCCACTCCGCTCCGCTCCCCTACCCCTCACTCCTCTACCCTACCCCTGTACAATGCTTCCAATCTCACTTTAGAATTTATGTGTTTTTGGCTCTTTTTACTGGACAGTTTCGTTTCTTAAAATTTCAAGTCACCTCCGTACTAAAGAAGTTTTCACTTCAAAAATATCGAAAAATCATAGCATTTTCTCTTTATTTTGCACGGTAATTTACACGGTATTTTTTAAATCTATACACGGTAATTTGGATCTGAAACACGGTATTTCTAACCTGTCAACACGGTAGTGTATAATTTTAATCTGGTAACACTGGTTATGACCAACATACCACACTTGTATCATAATGTACTATTAAATTAAATCAACATTAAGAAAAAACAACATTGTTACATTGTTTGCTTGTTGAGTGACATAGTCTTTGGTTTGGAGTGTTCTAACTTCTAATCTATGTTACACAACTTACACATAGAGTATTTACTGATTACTCAGTAATTGATGATGAGGATCGGTTTTCCGATCCCATTAAAAAATTAAATTTATTGCATACGTGAGGTTTTTGTATGTGAACCTCATGAATGCAATAAAGTTATTTAAAAATTAACTTTATTGCATTCCTGAGGTTTTTGTATGTAAACCTCATGTATGCAATAAATTTAATTCCTGAATGGGATCGGCAACCTGACCTTTTTACGTGAGCCTCTTATAGAGACTACAACGTACAAACGTAAGCGTGATTCAGAAATTGGTAGGTACAGCGCCATCTAGTGCGCACTTGAGTTTAGATACGTCTAACATTAGGTTATATTATTATTAGCAGTTATTTAATTTTAATACAAAATAGAGTATTTAAAACGGATCTTGTATTTTTAATACTTTTGTATATTCGGGTCTGCTGAATCTACTTAAATTAGGACCTGTCTTAGGCAAGCTATACTACTGCGACTAACGTTTTATTAGGGTTCCGTAGCCGAATGGCAGAAAATATAATAAAAATGTTAAATTAAAGACTTCTCTTAGAAAGTCAGCGACCACGAGTTAGCCGCGAAGTTAGCCGAACGACGCACGACAATTCACGAACACGTATGTTTCGGTAAGCCGAAAGTTTCGGCCAGACCTTGGCCGATACCGAAACTTTGTACAAAACTGGCCGAAACCGAAAGTTTGGTTGGTTTCTAATCTTAATCTTAATATATATAAATTACGTGTCACGTTGTTTGTCCGCGATGGACTCCTAAACTACTGAACCGATTTTAATAAAATTCGCACACCGTGTGCAGTTTGATCCAACTTGAAAGATAGGATAGCTTACATCTCAAAAAAAAATTCACAGAACGAAGTCTGTACGGGAAGCTAGTCTTAATATATATAAATTACGTGTCACGTTGTTTGTCCGCGATGGACTCCTAAATTACTGAACCGATTTTAATCTTTGCACACCGTGTGCAGTTTGATCCAACTTGAAAGAGATAGGATAGCCTACATCTAAAAAAAAACTTTTGACAGAACGAACAGGGGCGTAGCTACCGCCGTATCAATTATACCCCGGGGGTGAGGGGGCCCCCAATGCGCCTTAGAAAAAATTCGTGAAATGATCCGGAAATTAATTATTATGATTCGAAAAATGTTCCGGAAAGCATCGATGCTTCATTGAAAAGTGAAATCAACAACGAAATTACTTTCTGGACCATCTTTCATCGTATTAATGCATTAATTACTTTAGCTCAGCTTTAGATCAGCTGATGATCTTCCAGATCTCTCAGGAGCTGCATGTTAATCTCGCGCTCCATTACCGTTGCAAGCAGGAAGGCTATAGGTAGTTAGCCAGGTCACTGAGATCGCCCATTATGTGGGTGGGATGAAAAAAGGTAACCTTCCACGAAGACGGCTCATGTGGCATAAGATAGCGAGAATAAGCTACGTTAAGACGGGGAATCAACCAGCCCCGGATCTACGATTTTTTCGAACCCGGGCAGAAACATGATAGTGATAGAGTTAAGATAAAAAAAACTCACAAATAAATAATAGTTGGCATTTTTCGTGAATGGGACAATAAGAACTCTTTTTTAACTTTATTTATTCCCCCAACCAGGCTTCCTTATGCTAGGCACTTTGTGCAGCAAGTTTTTTATTTTTTTAATTATACTATATTATGATTTTGGCGCCCCTCGAATTGCCACCCGGGGCGGGTGCACTGGTTTGCCCCTACCCCCCCTAAATCCGGGGCTGGAATCAACTCGGGAGCACATATCTTTAACACCACTGCGTGAATACCGTTTGGTCCTCTCAACTTCTTGGTATCAAGCCCTCACAGGTTTTTAGGCAGAGGCGATCCCTCTATCATCAAGAGTTGAGTTGGCGGCAAAAAGGATGCCAGGAAATTCGGCTTTCCCCTTTGCCGTATGGACCAAGGAGTCGTCCGATTTATTTATTTATTTTCTTTATTAGGCACGCCAACAGCATAATATACTTACATTCAACTTAGGGGTAACAATTATAACAACTACGTTTTAGTAGGTATATATTGGCCATTATTGGCGTAATTGGATTGCTACGGCCCACACTTGATCCTTTCCCATATAAACACGGCTTTTTTATCCAGTGTTGCCAATGCTACGGCAATTACCGTGTTCTACGGCTTTCGGGCCAAAAAATCACAAAATCTACGGTCTACGGCCCGAACCCTATTACCGTAGCAAATTCTACGGCTTTTCGCAAATTCTCGAGTCTTTTTTTATTTACTTGTTTTGAAACATTTTACGAATGTTAAAACCCTTAAAAAAGCGCCACTAGGCAAATGTTGATGTTAATTAAAGGTAATGAAAAGTGATTATTTACATCAAATTCACTGCCGATGACCTTTTTTTTTTAGGTCGAGCGCTGAACCGATGGTATTTAATGGCGTAATTGCATTGCTACGGCCCACGCTTGATCTTCTCCCATATCTCCATAGCAAATTCTACGGCTTTTCGCAAATTCTCGAGTCTTTTTTTATTTACTTGTTTTGAAACATTTTACGAATGTTAAAACCCATAAAACAGCGCCACTAGGCAAATGTTGATGTTAATTAAAGGTAATGAAAAGTGATTCCTTACATCAAATTCACTGCCGATGACCTTTTTTTTAGGTCGAGCGCTGAACCGATGGTATTTAATGGCGTAATTGCATTGCTACGGCCCACGCTTGATCTTCTCCCATATAAACACGGCTTTTTTATCTAATGTACACGGCCTTCCAAAAATTTTCATTGGCAACACTGTGTAGTATTATCCCTACGTTCCACTAGACGATCACAGCGACCACGCTCACGACCGCGATTTTCCCGTTCCACTAGCTTGTGAGCGTTACAATCATACACCCTAGTGGAACGGGTACAGTGAGCGACGTGAGCGTTTAAGCCACAGAGTACTTACACGTTTTAGCCGTTGATACAAAATGTACTCTGTGAAGTTGAAAATAAGTCTGAAACTTAAATTAAAGGTTATGTTATAATTTTTAAGCTTTATTTAAACTTTACTTAGTTAATTATCAATTTTATTTATACTAGCAAAAAAGTATGGCTAGAAACAAAACATGTTTTTAAGAAAAGACAAATATATTCTCAATTGTAATGAAAATTGCATATTAATTAAGTTTATTTATGGCTATATGTATAGTGAATTAAACATTAAAATTATTTACATAATTTAACATAATTATATCAACTTGTGACCGCACGTCGAGCATCTGCTGGAGAAACTACTACAATCCACTAAATTATATCTTGTCGAATCGTATACAGTAATTTTTTCCATCACCATCCTTATCTTTTATAAAATGGCGCCAAATTTCTATCACCATCCATTTCTACCCAGTGTTGCCGGGTCTAAAAACTGGCGAGAGTAACTTCGTCGTATCTGGCAACACTGCAATTCGACCACTTCGACCCACCCTGGCCGCGTTCCACTAGACGCTCATAACGCTCACAACGATCAAAATATCATACTAATTTGACAGTTGTGAGCGTTTTGAGCGTCTAGTGGAACGCGCCCCCTGTGAGGTGGGTTGTTTTGTTTTGAGCGTGCCGTGAGCGAAATTAATGACGTCATCAATGACGTTTTCACCGCGACCATGACGACCGTGGTCGCCATGTGGAACGCGTTTTGATCGTTGTGAGCGATGTGAGCGTCTACTGGAACGCAGCCATTATTACGATTACTGACACTGACAATCGACAGCTTTTTGAGGTTATTATTAATTGATAATTATTTGCTTTACTATACCAAATTGATACCTACTTATTAAAATTTAAAAGATAAGTGGATGATTACCTAATCTAACCTTGTTTGACTGAATAAAGAATCAATTAAAAATGTCATTTGGATACGACCTTAAAAAAGAAGAAGAGGTGAAAGAATATGTAGAAAATCTGGGTATCGAATATCGATTTGGATGTTACAAGGAAAAAAAGCCTGAAGTGTGTCATCTACTCGCCGATTACCTCGAAGCTATTAAAAAGGATTTTGTGAAGGCTTCCAAAGTTTATAAGAGCAATTGCGTGGACTATAAGTATGGGAAATCGTGTTTGAAATATGGGAACTATGCGTTAATGGGACGAGGGAGGGATAAGAGTGATACAGCGGAGGCTTTGCAATACTTCGAGCAGGGATGTGAGTACAACGATCGAACGTCATGTCTTCACGCCGGGATGCTGTTGACGGCCACAGGCCCTGCCTCCACAGTGCCTCGAGATGTTCCTAAAGGTATTTTTATTGCATAACTTTATAAATCTCAGTCTCACGATTGCACAATATTTTATTTATGTGAGATATTATGTATACCCATTCCTTTAGATATAGTTTCCAAATAGCAGAGTAAAAATTTAAAAAGCTTCTTTGGGTGTGTTAATGGACAACGTTGATCAATTATTACTGTGGTGAAAATCTTAAAAGTGACACAATCTGATCTTTTTATGCCCATAATGTAAAGCCCTGTGCTAATAAAATTGTGTGTTAACAATGTATATTTTCCAGGTTATAACTACTTGAAGAAAAGTTGTGATGCGAATGATGAGATGGCCTGTCACTACCTATCTGGGATGTACCTCGCTGGGGTCCCGAGAAATGTACAAGAGTACAACCCACATAACCCTGAAAAGAATAAGAATATTGATTACCTTATAAAACCGGATATGGCCCAAGCTTTCCAATTTGCGAAAAAGGGGTGTGAACTGGGAAATATTCATGCCTGTGCCAATGTTAGTATAATGTACAAAAAAGGGGATGGAGTTGAAAAAAACATGGATTTGTCAAAGAAATATTTTCAATTAGCTGAAGCATTGCAAAAAGCTCACGAAACTACAAAAGAGTTGAAGTTCCAGCTTGGTCTTGAAGACAAAAAATGAAATCAATCAATTGACGCATTCAGTTATTTTATATTCACAAATGCTACACTTATTATGGGCATTTCTTAATCTGTAGATATTGTACATTGTTTAGTTAAAAATTAAATTAAATATTGTTAAATTTTTTTTTATTATGATTTTTTTCATATATAAACATTGCCTATAATAATGATAAAATTATCATTGCACTGGTGAAGAACTAAGTTTTAGATTTCAAATTTAGTGGAAACCCCCCCCCCCTGGATTATGTATGCCTGCTCGCAATACTGTCTTTAACCTATTGGAGGCCCTGGACATATTAGGATAATGGGGCCCCTATACTTTGACAGAACACTATTTTATATTAGAATAAACAAAGAAAGTAGTTAAGCAAGCTTCTAGATTTATTTTTATTGATTTATTCAAGTATGCTGAAATCGGAGTCTAATTATTGGGCGAGAATAGAGTAGCTTCGCGCATGCAAAAGCTAATAAGCTAATTGGTATGGTAATCAGTAATTTAGGTTGGATTTATTCGAATTAAAAAAGTTTTTCGGTTATAAATTTAATATTGGTTATCGTTCAGTGATCTGGCAGGAACTAGAGGGCCCCCATCAATCACGGTACCCTGGGCACTTGCCCAGAGTGCCCAATGGGAAAGAGGGGTCTGCCTGCTCATGCTTTACTCTGAAAGAGCCCCTATGGTATGGTTCCATAAAAGTTATAATCTGAGAAGGCCTGAAGATTATGCTGCTTCTAGCCATATTGAGGCAGCTTAGAATACTAACCCCAATCCCATGCCGGATGGGTGTCATAAGAAGCGACTAAATCCGGCCTGCTGGTGATAGGGCCCCTCGAGGGATTGTATTGGTAATATTCATTTTAATAGTTAATTAATACTATTATTATTTCTCCATGGAGTTCACCTGCATAGCTACCACCCTTGAACATAAGTCAGTCGCCAAACGACTCGTCGTGTTCCGGCTGGGAGCTTTGATAGCCAGTTCTTTTCTTTCTTTCTTGGCCGTCAACGCATCAGCGATGCCTTTGTTGCTGCTGATGTCCATGGGCGATGATAGCCACTTACCATCAGGTGGATCGTCAGCTCGTTTGCCGGCTATTTCCATTAAAAAATTGAACTGGAAGGATTACATATAGCCAGCATATAGCATTACTACTATAACGGTAATAACCGGGACTTTACTGGTCCTCCAAAGAACAGAAGCTATCTTCATTCTTGTCTCTTCGAACTTTATAAATGTAGGTACCTAATTCATTTATTGTTTGCCGTCGACGGTCTACAAAAGTCAGTGGCGTAGCTAGCCCTTCCGGGGCCCCGTATCAATATTTTGCCGGGGGCTCCCTCTTGACTCGAGGGTAAAGATCTTTCTCATATTGTCTTTCTCAAAAGAAATAAAAAAGACGATAGCTTTTTTGTTATTTTGAGAAAGATTAAAACAAATATAATATACGAGTACTAACATCGATTAATAAACTACATACAATCAATACTCTAAAATTTTAATCTGGGGGCAGCTCTGTTTCGTTTCGGGAGATCCAAACGCGAGCGCAGACTCAGTAGCCGATGTGATACGACAGGGCATCATGGTCATGGTCAACGACATGCAGTGACGGATTAAGACTACTTGATGCCCTAAGCAATCCACGCCTGTGGGCCCCTCTATCCGTATGTCAACGTGGTTTTTTGTGCATCTTCTGGTGCCCCCCCAGAAGTGATGCCCTAGGCAATTGCTTAATTTAAGGGTTAATCCGTGACTGACGACATGGTCATCCGCGTGCACGCGCTTATAGACAATAAACTAATATACTAACTGCTTATAGATCTATCCACCTCAGGGCTTAATACAAAGTTTAACGCTGCATCCTAGTCAGCAAAGAAGCAAATGACTAAAAGGAAAGCGATTTAAAGTTCATCTTCAGAACTGGCTAGCGAATGGACGATTACCCCTCTGGTAGTCCAGAATTCTGGTCGCTAGCTCAAGCTACTGAGGGTAACTTCTGTCGGTCGTCTCTTCCACAACTGCGTAAACCACCCTGCGTAACCACAACTTCTATAATTATATTAATTTATTTCACTATCGTTCTTAGCGCATTAACATGTCATCCAGAATACGAGAATGTTGTGCAAGCGTGTTATTGGCATATACTATACCTGGAAATGTATCAGCTTATAATTGTTACACCCTAAGTTGAATGTATGTATATTATGCTGTTGGCGTGCCTAATAAAGAAAATAAATAAATAAATCGGACGACTCCTTGGTCCATACGGCAAAGGGGAAAGTCGAATTTCCTGGCATCCTTTTTGCCGCCAACTCAACTCTTGATGATAGAGGGATCGCCTCCGCCTAAAAACCTGTGAGGGCTTGATACCAAGAAGTTGAGAGGACCAGACGGTATTCACGCAGTGGTGTTAAAGATGTGTGCTCCCGAGTTGATTCCAGCCCCGGATTTAGGGGGGGTAGGGGCAAACTAGTGCACCCGCCCCGGGTGGCAATTCGAGGGGCGCCAAAATCATAATATAGTATAATTAAAAAATATAAAAAACTTGCTGCACAAAGTGCCTAGCATAAGGAAGCCTGGTTGGAGGAATAAATAAAGTTAAAAAAAAGAGTTCTTATTGTCCCATTCACGAAAAATGCCAACTATTATATATTTGTGAGTTTTTTTTATCTTAACTCTATCACTATCATGTTTCTGCCCGGGTTCGAAAAAATCGTAGATCCGGGGCTGGTTGATTCCCCGTCTTAACGTAGCTTATTCTCGCTATCTTATGCCACATGAGCCATATTCGTGGAAGGTTACATTTTTTCATCCCACCACCACATAATGGGCGATCTCAGTGACCTGGCTAACTACAGGCCTATAGCCTTCCTGCTTGCAACGGTAATGGAGCGCGAGATTAACATGCAGCTCCTGAGATATCTGGAAGATCATCAGCTGATCTGTGATCGACAATACGGTTATTGCGACGGCCGTTCAGCTGGTAATCATCTTTATCTTACGCACCTGTAGGCACCGTCAGGCTCTTGATCGCAACGGGGAAGCACTGGCAGTCAGCCTAGATTTCGCTAAGGCCTGTGACCGGGACTGGCACAGGGGGTCTCACGAAGTTAACATCTTACGGTCGCTGTGAGAGGTTTTGCAGTTGGGTAGTCAGCTTTCTATCTGAGCGACATATCAAGTAGTAGATGGTTGTTGCTCAGATATGAAGCCTATAAAATGCTGGTGTTCGCCAAGGGTCTGTGGTATCTCCTACGCTGTTCATTATGTATATCAATGACATGGCATGAGTGGCAACTGTTGCTATGCAGATGGCAGCACAGGGGATACCTACTACACAGCCCCCCTTAATTCCTCTCAGTTGCAAAACTTGCAAGTGGCTTAAACTTGTGTCTGAAGTCGAGAACTCTCTGGAGCAAGTCTCGGAATAGGGTTGACTTAATTTAGTCGAGTTCAACCCAACGAAGACACAAGTTGGAGCGTTTACCACTAAGAAAACCCCATTTTTCATAGTGCCTCAATTCTAGGGTACCGCGCTCACCGTCACTAAAAGTGTTGTAAGAGTAAGATTCTGGGAGTTGACATCTCGAGTGATGTGTAGTATCAGCGTCATTTGGAAGCCAAGGCTAAGGCCCGTAATATCAAGTTTAAACTGTCATTGTTGGTTCCAACAACGTGCGTGCTAACTGTAGAATGAGCTGTGCTACGTGTAGAATGAGCTTCCTCCTGAGGTATTCCCGGAGCGCTGTGTCATGGAGTTGCCGCCGGCATGTCCATGCAGCACTCAGTTCCGGAGAGCATCGTGAGTATTTTGTTTAAATATTGCTTAGGGCATTTAAATAACTGATTAATTCGTCGAGTTTCCAGATTTACAATCATGGCCTCTTAAAGATAAATTGCATGATGCTAAAGTAATTAATGCATTAATACGATGAAAGATGGTCCAGAAAGTAATTTCGTTGTTGATTTCACTTTTCAATGAAACATCGATGCTTTCCGGAACATTTTTCGAATCATAATAATTAATTTCCGGATCATTTCACGGATTTTTTTCTAACGGCCGGTCTCAATATTATACTGTCAGTGAAACTCTGGTACATATCAGAGATAAAAAGTAAAGAATGATCTCTCGGCAATGAACTATTATACTAACTGTCTCTCGGCAACTGCCGTCTCTCAAATCAAAAGTAAGCCAATAAAAGTAAGATCATGGATAGATAATATTCCAGTGACATTTCTGCCTCTGGTTTTTACGTCCCTCTGAAAATTTCGTTTTCGCATAACAATATTTTTTTTATACTTTTTATTATAAAAAAGAACTCAGTGTTTTTGATTATAAACTTATTTCATTTTAATATTAAAATAATAATTTGTTCCAAATGTACTGTGAATTTCGCGGATGAAGTTAATAAAATAATGTTATGTGTAACCTGGAACAATGCTCCACTAGTAACAAAACGCAGCATTTGACGTTTATCACTCCGACGATGACATGTTATTGTCATTTGACATTCGTTGATGTCGCTTGGTTACTAGACATGGGCGTTATCAACTATTTTCGGCAACGGCTATCTAACCAATATTTGGTTTCAATACCGGTATTGGTAACCGTTGCTGAATATCGATATCAAAGCGGGTTTTCAACTAACTTAAACACGCATCGTTTTCGTTTGTTTAGTCGATAGTGTGCTAGCTGCCGTATCATAACTAACTAAAGTACCTACTACCTACTCATACTCACACACACGCACACCTCAATCAAAGTCTAAAACAATCCGAAAAACAAAAAAAAAATATTAAAACGCACAACAAAACAAACTTTTAACTAATTTAAATTAGACAAAATCACAGAACAAACACGTTAGACGCTACCTGCGCGCGCAATTTTCACAAAAACCAATTCTACGTGACATGAATATCGCAAACTTCGTAAAGCAATCAGGGCCTTATGACTATTGCAGCAGAGTTTAACTCTAAATAGCTATAATAACCTTTCATAGGTCAAACTATGATGAACGGTTTGTCGCCACCGATGTCCAATAAACTTTGATCCCTATGATCTATCGAAGCTTACTACAGTTAAGCCTTAATATAATAGAAATAAGGTTGTCTTTGGTTTATACTTTATATCAATATTCGTAAAATGTTGCTGGTTCTGGTTACTAAGCCTATAGGCTAGCAAGAGCTAATATTCGCTCCTTCTCTGTTTTGCACGTCAGGAAGCACTTACAAAGAGAGAGAAGGCATAATTATTTTAGTTATTGTTCGTTCGGCTACCTACCAATAACGAGAATCGCTGAAAATCGCTAGGTTTTTCACACGGACGTGAAAAAAAGACGGACATAACGTCGTATAATCGAGAGTGAAGCATAACAATGGCCGACCGCTTACCATGTGTGCGTAATTTTGTAATTTTTGATTCGCGATGGTGTCAATGTCAAAGCAGTATGGTGTCAATGTGTGCGTCTGTGTACTTGTACGAATAGTCAATAGAGAGTTGGTATTACTATGGGTGCTTCACTGAATTTGTTCTTGGGATTACGTCCGTCTTTTTTTTAGGTCCGTGGTTTTTTTTAATATTGTGATATTGTCAACTGTTAAAATGTCAGTTGGCAGCGTCGCGTCATAGTTAGTTAGATATCTGATAGCGGCTGCTAGCTATATCAATATCGATACGGTACGTTAGAGCTAGAGGCATGTCAACCGTTTTCAGTTACGTTTTGCTATAGCGGACATAGACTTATGATAGCGGACACATGTATATTGGTTACCCAAAATATAAACAAGGTGTATTTTCTCATAATTTTGGTAATATTAATTAGTTTTATGAATAAAATGAAACACATAGCTCAATAATTACCGTGAGTATAGACTTTATTTGTTGATAAAATAAAATATATTATTATGTTTAGTATACAAAAAAATGTAGTAATTGTAAATTGTTGTAATAATTGTAGCAGTGATAGCCTAGCGGTTATAACGTTGGTCTCCCGAACGAAGTGTTTATTCCCACTTGACCGTGGCCCGAGTTCAAATCCTGGCACGCACATCTAATTTTCAAATATTATGTGCGTATTAGAAGTTAATTATCACTAGCTTCGGTGAAGAAAAACAATAAACATCGCGAGGAAACCTGCACACCGGAAAGTTCTCCATAAAGTTCATAAAGTTAAAGGTGTTTGAAGTCTACCAATCTGCACTTGGCCAGCGCGGTAGACTATGGCCTAATACCCCTCACATTGCGAGAGGAGACCCCGAGCCCAGCAATTATGGGTTGTTGCTTCTTTTTGCTTTTAGACAAAAAATTTGTTGCCAAATGTACTAAAGGAAGTTTCTTTTCAGATGAAGTCCAGACCCTTCACAAAAGATGAAGTATCTTTCTTCATTAGGCCAATAGCTGTTGATGTAGCAGGGATACACCATTATTTCTGAAAAGGCGAAATGTTTTTGTTATAAATTCAAAATATATCTAACTTAAAAAGCTTTGTGTTCTTGTTTTATTAAAATACCTCCTTACCTAAAACTTTAAAGATAGGAATTGTTATGAATTCTCTTTCACTGCCGTTTTTAACCGACTTCAAAAAAAGGAGGAGGTTCTCAATTCGACTGTATTTTTTTATGTTTGTTACCTCAAAACTTTAAACTGGGCGATCTGATTTTGATGATTCTTTTTTAATCGAAAGCTCGTGCTTGTCATGTGGTCCCACATAAATTCGAACGAGATCTGACGAGTAGTTTTTGAGTTACTTTGAAGTCGGTTATTTTTTGTGAGTAAAATTTAGATTATGGATTATTTATGTTTAATCTGAATCTAGGTACTTATAAACAAAATTGGATGCACACAATTCAGTCATATATTTTATACCTTAGTACCTTCTTAGTACCTTATTAAAAAGGCGGAATCAAATACACAGGCTTCACAAAATTCATTATCACTCTTCACTGATTAATAAATCCATGATGTTTTGATAAATTTTCTTTACAATATGAGATATCTAGTATCTACCAATTATCCGTCGAAATCGAGCGATGTGAAAGACTCCGATAGTTGGTCACTTCTATTACCGACAGTTAGCTGTCAAAGCGTTATTGAGACGCAAGTATTTATTTTTGTATGGACCAACTTACCTACGGTATGACTTGGCCCTCCGAATGGTAGATCAATGTCATGGGTAGATATTTTCTATCCACCGAAGGTTATTGAGACGCAAAAATTGAAAAATATGACAGATGACATACTAATGATAGCCTTTTCTACATTTTTCTAACTGTTAGTACATTATTGAGACCGGCCGTAAGGCGCATTGGGGGCCCCCTCACCCCCGGGGTATAATTGATACGGCGGTAGCTACGCCCCTGTTCGTTCTGTCAAAAGTTTTTTTTTTGAGATGTAGGCTATCCTATCTCTTTCAAGTTGGATCAAACTGCACACGGTGTGCAAAGATTAAAATCGGTTAAGTAGTTTATTTAGGTGTCCATCGCGGACAAACAACGTGACACGTAATTTATATAGGTATATTAAGATTAGAAACCAACCAAACTTTCGGTTTCGGCCAGTTTTGTACAAAGTTTCGGTATCGGCCAAGGTCTGGCCGAAACTTGCGGCTTAGTGCTTACCGAAACATACGTGTTCGTGAATTGTCGTGCGTCGTTCGGCTAACTTCGCGGCTAACTCGTGGTCGCTGACTTTCTAAGAGAAGTCTTTAATTTAACATTTTTATTATATTTTCTGCCATTCGGCTACGGAACCCTAATAAAACGTTAGTCGCAGTAGTATAGCTTGCCTAAGACAGGTCCTAATTTAAGTAGATTCAACAGACCCGAATATACAAAAGTATTAAAAATACAAGATCCGTTTTGAATACTCTATTTTGTATTAAAATTAAATAACTGCTAATATAACTTAGACGTATATAAACTCAAGTGCGCACTAGATGGCGCTGTTCCTACCAATTTCTG
This sequence comes from Thymelicus sylvestris, assembly GCA_911387775.1. Classification (NCBI taxonomy): domain Eukaryota; kingdom Metazoa; phylum Arthropoda; class Insecta; order Lepidoptera; family Hesperiidae; genus Thymelicus; species Thymelicus sylvestris. The sequence continues at coordinate 30,184,165 of OU426885.1, read as the reverse complement.
AATCACGCTTACGTTTGTACGTTGTAGTCTCTATAAGAGGCTCACGTAAAAAGATCGGTTTATCGATCCTATTCAGAAATTAAATATATTGCATTCATGAGGTTCACATACAAAAACCTCACGAATGCAATAAAGTTAATTTTTAATAACTTTATTGCATTCATGAGGTTCACCGTTCAGTGTTCACATACAAAAACCTCACGAAGGCAATATATTTAATTTTTTAATGGGATCGGAAAACCGATCCTCATCAATTACTGAGTAAATTAGGGATGTGATATCACAGTAAATGAATCTATACAGTATCGTAACTCGGGCCGATTCCCGAAAAACATGCCTACGGCCGCGCGGACAGTAGCCGCGCGCTAGGGCTGTCCGCCGACAGTATTTTAATTTTATCAAACGACTTGAGTTTCTTAGTAGTTTTGTATTTAAAAATTTTATATTTTCTATTTTAATAAATGCAATTCATTGTGAATAAAAAGGAAGTGTTCCATAAATCCATAAACGATAAATGATAAACGATAACCGATATTTATTACCGAAAAACTTTTTAATTCGAGTTTTTTTTTATTTAATATACATATAATTATCACATTCACAACACGTACATACACATACACGTACACCGATGGAATCGAACCTCGTACGCTCTGGCGTTATACGTCACACTGTGACGTCACATGATTTTCGTGAATCTTTGCGAGCATATCGGCTAGGGTGGAGAATCGGACATCTATTTTGTATCCCCCTACCCCTAAATTTTTTTTGGGAGAACAACGTTTGCCCGGTCAGCTAGTAATAAATATAATAATAAATCATTTATTCAAAACGAGCGGTTTTAAAAATGCGCGTGACGTTTTTCGTGACCGTCGTTTTTGTGTCACCGAACGTGTTACAAATCTTAAATTTCACTCTCATCATTTTTTTCATTTATTTCATAACGCGCCTACGATCGGACATTATGCGAAAAGGACATTTTGAGAAAAGGACATTTTGATAAAAGGACATTTTGAGAAAAGAACATTCTGAGAAAAGGACATTTTGCGAATCGGACATTCTGCGAATAGGACATTTTGCGTCCGCCGGACATTTCGCGAAAAGGACATTTTGCGCCTAAACCATTTCTGGCAAGTCGGCGGAATTAGAGTCTATGTTTGTGTAGGAAGAATCGTATTGAGGTTCATGGAGGAATGGCGGTCCATTCCACCATAACGCTGAGTTAGCCAATGTGTCTAAGTGCATTCCGCGCGATATAAGATCAGCTGGATTGTTGCGACCCTTGACATGCCTCCATAACGTGTCCCTTGTAAGCTCGTTAATTTCTGCAAGACAGGTCCTAATTTAAGTAGATTCAACAGACCCGAATATACAAAAGTATTAAAAATACAAGATCCGTTTTAAATACTCTATTTTGTATTAAAATTAAATAACTGCTAATATAACTTAGACGTATATAAACTCAAGTGCGCACTAGATGGCGCTGTACCTACCAATTTCTGAATCACGCTTACGTTTGTACGTTGTAGTCTCTATAAGACGCTCACGTAAAAAGATCGGTTTATCGATCCCATTCAGAAATTAAATATATTGCATTCATGAGGTTCACATACAAAAACCTCACGAATGCAATAAAGTTAATTTTTGATAACTTTATTGCATTCATGAGGTTCACCGTTCACATACAAAAACCTCACGAAGGCAATATATTTAATTTTTTAATGGGATCGGAAAACTGATCCTCATCAATTACTGAGTAAATTAGGGATGTGATATCACAGTAAATGAATCTATACAGTATCGTAACTCGGGCCGATTCTCGAAAAACATGCCTACGGCCGCACGGACAGTAGCCGCGCGCTAGGGCTGTCCGCCGACAGTATTTTAATTTTATCAAACGACTTGAGTTTCTTAGTAGTTTTGTATTTAAAAATTTTATATTTTCTATTTTAATAAATGCAATTCATTGTGAATAAAAAGGAAGTGTTCCATAAATCCATAAACGATAAATGATAAACGATAACCGATATTTATTACCGAAAAACTTTTTAATTCGAGTTTTTTTTTATTTAATATACATATAATTATCACATTCACAACACGTACATACACATACACGTACACCGATGGAATCGAACCTCGTACGCTCTGGCGTTATACGTCACACTGTGACGTCACATGATTTTCGTGAATCTTTGCGAGCATATCGGCTAGGGTGGAGAATCGGACATCTATTTTGTATCCCCCTACCCCTAAAATTTTTTTGGAAGAACAACGTTTGCCCGGTCAGCTAGTAATAAATATAATAATAAATCATTTATTCAAAACGAGCGGTTTTAAAAATGCGCGTGACGTTTTTCGTGACCGTCGTTTTTGTGTCACCGAACGTGTTACAAATCTTAAATTTCACTCTCATCATTTTTTCCATTTATTTCATAACGCGCCTACGATCGGACATTATGCGAAAAGGACATTTCGCGAAAAGGACATTTTGCGCCTAAACCATTTCTGGCAAGTCGGCGGAATTAGAGTCTATGTTTGTGTAGGAAGAATCGTATTGAGGTTCATGGAGGAATGGCGGTCCATTCCACCATAACGCTGAGTTAGCCAATGTGTCTAAGTGCATTCCGCGCGATATAAGATCAGCTGGATTGTTGCGACCCTTGACATGCCTCCATAACGTGTCCCTTGTAAGCTCGTTAATTTCTGCAAGACAGGTCCTAATTTAAGTAGATTCAACAGACCCGAATATACAAAAGTATTAAAAATACAAGATCCGTTTTAAATACTCTATTTTGTATTAAAATTAAATAACTGCTAATATAACTTAGACGTATATAAACTCAAGTGCGCACTAGATGGCACTGTACCTACCAATTTCTGAATCACGCTTACGTTTGTACGTTGTAGTCTCTGAGGCTCACGTAAAAAGATCGGTTTATCGATCCCATTCAGAAATTAAATATATTGCATTCATGAGGTTCACATACAAAAACCTCACGAATGCAATAAAGTTTTTTTTTTTTTTTTTTTTTTATTTATTTATTTGTCCATGAACATACTAACATTACAGGTCTAGCCTAATGCGTTAGTATTATTGATTTCTTATATCTATTGTTAGTACATATATTGTTCCTATAGTTAGCATAATCCTTATATTATTAAATTATAAATTCTATTAATTATTATTTCAAGTTCCAATAACGAACAGTCAAATAATATATAATTAACCCTAAAAATGTCAATACATATTCTTATTAATTCATAAATCTAATATCTAACAACAATAAAAAATCCATAAATAATAGTCTAATTGATAACAATAGTAATGAAATAATATTCATGTCACCTAGATGTCAAGTTGTTAAAATCATTCATTCTTTAATTATAAATCCATTAGTAATTACAAATTATTAATAACAACACAAACAATTACAAATTATTAATTATCCGAACTATAAACCTGTGACAACATTTGTTATAGCCCTTGTGCACTCAACCAGTGTACAACTAAAAATGTCGATACGACACGCTACTGCATTGAGCGTGCGCAGCGCTCGGGTGAGCGGTGCGTCGCGCAGAAGTCCGGTGCGCGCCCGCGGCAGCGCCAGCAGGGGCGGGAGCCGCCTCCGCTCTACGCTGTTATCCGGAGCACACAGTCTTAGCTGTTCCAGGATGGCCGGACTGTGACGTTCCCCCCTTAGCACCATAAGCAAGTGTTTAGCTAACGTCACTTCCCTCCTGGTTTCCAGCTTCATGTAACCCACCATGCCCAGGACGAACAAACTGGGATACAGGAGCGGATAGCCTGGATATACTCCGTACAGCCTCATATAGAGGAATCGAGTGAATTTGTTCTGGATACGTTCTAGCATTTGTTTATACTTCTCCTCCCTTGGAGCCCATATAACCGAATTATGCTCCAAGTGACTCTTTACCAAGGCTTCGTATAAGGCACGCAGCGCATTGATGTTGGTGAAACCAGCTGCTTGCCTCAATACGAAGCCAAGGTTCCGGTACGCCTTTTTGCATATTTCAGTTATATGTTCCCGAAAGGTAAGATCAGTAGTAAACCGTACCCCCAAATCCCTCATCTCTGTGACGCGCCGCAGCGGCTCCCCCTCGACGTGGTACTGGTGATGCCGCGGAGTGCGTGATCGGCTGAATGACATTACTGAGCACTTCCCCACGTTGAAGTAAAGCTTGTTCTTTTGGCTCCAGTCCACAACTCTGTCAATATCATTCTGCAGCCTTATGTGATCTGAGATGTCACCTATCCCGCGTACCAGTTTTAGGTCATCAGCGAATAAAAGGCATGTAGACTCCTGGACCACCTCCGGTAGATCGTTTATCATAATGATAAATTGGAGGGGTCCAAGATTACTACCCTGGCTGACTCCCGACCTGGTCAAGTACTCTTCAGAATAGCATCCGCCACAGTCAACGTACTGACGCCTGTCCCGCAGATAGCTAGCAAAAAATGTCAGCGTATGCGGCGTACAACCCACGCCTGCTAGCTTCGCGAGCAGCACGTCATTGTCGACCGTGTCAAATGCCTTCCGAAAATCGAAATAGGCAACATCCACCTGACCACCAGCGTCCATAGCCGGTACCACCTGCGTCATTAAATGCAGCAAGTTTCCCGTTGTCCCTCGCCCAGGACGAAAGCCGTACTGTGCGTCGGACAACTGGGCTCTCAGCTGTGCATATAATGAGTGATGGATAGCCGACTCCAACACCTTGGCGGGTGCACACAGAAGCGCCACCGGTCTGTAGTCACTCGGCTCTGGACCTCCCCGTCCCTTCGGAACCGGCACCACGCGGGTGAGTTTCCATCGATCCGGGAAGGTTGCAGTTACGAGGCAGATGTTGAATACGTGCAGCAGCGGCGCTTCTAGTACACTTCGACAATCCTTCAAGATAAAAGGTGGAATGCCGTCCGGTCCGACAGAGCGCTTCGGCGGTAGCCGTGCGAGCGCTCGGCTAACCTCCGCCCGCGTCAGCTGCGCCAGATGCACGCGCGCATTCCCCCCCACTGACGCACTAACAGCTGAAACATCCAGTTGCGCCGGTTCTGGGTTGTACACCGAATAGAAGAATTTGGCAAATTCTATTGCACATTCATGATCTGAGAGAGATCGGCCGTTTTGAATCAATCTATTTTGCTTAGAGATATCTTTTTTCGATCTTATAAATTGCCAAAAACCTCTCGGATCCGAAGCGAGATCGGTCTGTACGCGGTCAGTTAATTTATAATAACTTTATTGCATTCATGAGGTTCACCGTTCACATACAAAAACCTCACGAAGGCAATATATTTAATTTTTGAATGGGATCGGAAAACCGATCCTCATCAATTACTGAGTAAATTAGGGATGTGATATCACAGTAAATGAATCTATACAGTATCGTAACTCGGGCCGATTCTCGAAAAACATGCCTACGGCCGCACGGACAGTAGCCGCGCGCTAGGGCTGTCCGCCGACAGTATTTTAATTTTATCAAACGACTTGAGTTTCTTAGTAGTTTTGTATTTAAAAATTTTATATTTTCTATTTTAATAAATGCAATTCATTGTGAATAAAAAGGAAGTGTTCCATAAATCCATAAACGATAAATGATAAACGATAACCGATATTTATTACCGAAAATCTTTTTAATTCGAGTTTTTTTTTATTTAATATACATATAATTATCACATTCACAACACGTAAATACACATACACGTACACCGATGGAATCGAACCTCGTACGCTCTGGCGTTATACGTCACACTGTGACGTCACATGATTTTCGTGAATCTTTGCGTGCATATCGGCTAGGGTGGAGAATCGGACATCTATTTTGTATCCCCCTACCCCTAAATTTTTTTTGGGAGAACAACGTTTGCCCGGTCAGCTAGTAATAAATATAATAATAAATCATTTATTCAAAACGAGCGGTTTTAAAAATGCGCGTGACGTTTTTCGTGACCGTCGTTTTTGTGTCACCGAACGTGTTACAAATCTTAAATTTCACTCTCATCATTTTTTCCATTTATTTCATAACGCGCCTACGATCGGACATTATGCGAAAAGGACATTTTGAGAAAAGGACATTCTGAGAAAAGGACATTTTGCGAATCGGACATTCTGCGAATAGGACATTTTGCGTCCGCCGGACATTTCGCGAAAAGGACATTTTGCGCCTAAACCATTTCTGGCAAGTCGGCGGAATTAGAGTCTATGTTTGTGTAGGAAGAATCGTATTGAGGTTCATGGAGGAATGGTGGTCCATTCCACCATAACGCTGAGTTAGCCAATGTGTCTAAGTGCATTCCGCGCGATATAAGATCAGCTGGATTGTTGCGACCCTTGACATGCCTCCATAACGTGTCCCTTGTAAGCTCGTTAATTTCTGCAAGACAGGTCCTAATTTTAGTAGATTCAACAGACCCGAATATACAAAAGTATTAAAAATACAAGATCCGTTTTAAATACTCTATTTTGTATTAAAATTAAATAACTGCTAATATAACTTAGACGTATATAAACTCAAGTGCGCACTAGATGGCGCTGTACCTACCAATTTCTGAATCACGTTTACGTTTGTACGTTGTAGTCTCTATAAGAGGCTCACGTAAAAAGATCGGTTTATCGATCCCATTCAGAAATTAAATATATTGCATTCATGAGGTTCACATACAAAAACCTCACGAATGCAATAAAGTTAATTTTTAATAACTTTATTGCATTTATGAGGTTCACCGTTCACATACAAAAACCTCACGAAGGCAATATATTTAATTTTTGAATGGGATCGGAAAACCGATCCTCATCAATTACTGAGTAAATTAGGGATGTGATATCACAGTAAATGAATCTATACAGTATCGTAACTCGGGCCGATTCTCGAAAAACATGCCTACGGCCGCACGGACAGTAGCCGCGCGCTAGGGCTGTCCGCCGACAGTATTTTAATTTTATCAAACGACTTGAGTTTCTTAGTAGTTTTGTATTTAAAAATTTTATATTTTCTATTTTAATAAATACAATTCATTGTGAATAAAAAGGAAGTGTTCCATAAATCCATAAACGATAAATGATAAACGATAACCGATATTTATTACCGAAAAACTTTTTAATTCGAGTTTTTTTTTTAATATACATGACGCAAAAGGGGTATTCTACGGTGTTGGTTATTCAATAATATTCCTTTTACTTTGCTCCATGATATTATATTTCAAGTTCTCCTAACGTTCACATCAATAACAATCTGTACAACTCCGTGATCAGTATTGGAATCCCCATAGAATGTCCCACACATATTATTCTAAATAGATTGACACATTCCTAATTCTAAACATTTGGTTTTTCTTCATGACTTCTCGTATTACAGACCAAAGAGGTCGCTCGCCGTCACGGCTATCCTGACGTGCGCTCGTCCTCGAGCGCTTCCGCTCCCATGTCTCCAGTGGACCCCTTTGTTCGCTGGGTGCTCGTCATGGACTCCACCGAACGCCTTTTCTTCTGCTGTGGCTGCACACCGACACGGTCCCATGTGTCGTCACTCTGCAAGGAAACATCTTACGACAGTACTTGTTCGCTCGGTCGTTCCTGACCTCAACAGGGCAATACTTTAGCCATGTACCATAGTCGTTTCATTTCATTTTCGACGTAACAACAACAACAAATCTTGAGTAAGTCTCTTAAACCACAGGAGTGCACCGCTACTAAGAAGCCTGATTACACTCCCCTTCTATTCATTCGACGTCATTTCACCACAACAAGTTTCTTACTCAAGTTCTCATCTCCAACAAAATTCAACACAAGTCACATCTTATCACAGTTAATATCCGCTTCGACTGGTACATGACTTACAGGCATTCATGAAAACCTCAAACAGATTATATGGACCTTTAAATCTCTTTCATTTGGAAACTCAATTCAACAATTTGCAAAAGCTCACTATTATTTTTATCACCCAAGACGGTAATGACAGCTCTGAAACCTTTCTTTATCATTTAACAAATTCACAAAATCACCTTTCTAAATACGCCTGAAGATGGTTGTACACCGAATACATCAGCACGTCGCTCTCTCCCGGCCGCGTTCTTGCTGCCGTCACCTGGACTGCCACCCCTTGAATGCTGGTTCGCTTGTTTTGTGATGGCACGTCGTTATATCGTTTTCCACAACTGAAAATTACAAGGAAAGTTATTTTCACATGTACGATGTCACAATTTACATTTCAAACTACACTAGAGCTACTTATCTGCGATCCGCACTCCTTCGGCCATCGTGACCATCAAACACGACCTCGTGTTATGTAGGTACTCAAACCCAGACGCAAACAGTGTGCATCTCAAGTCTGCACATCTTACTCCGCAATGGTTTTACATTTTCCACGTTGATCATATTATAAACTTCCATGATTCTCGCTTCATCGCGCTTTGGATTGTTTCATTTCTCATTGTAAAATTTTCTTCAAATGTCATCCGAACTAGTGTCATTCGTCATTTATTTTCCGACTTTTCCGATGTTTTGGCCTTTTATTCCTTCATCTGAGATGGGCGCCTCAGTTCTTCCAACACCGATTATTACTCCGACAAAACAGTAACATTTGTTCCATATTCCACGTTCTATCCTTTTATTCCATCTGAGCTTCTATCATCAAATTTATAATTACTGGATGGCTGCTGTGGGCTGGATAGGGCCGCTTCTGATGACGCAAAAGGGGTATTCTACGGTGTTGGTTATTCAATAATATTCCTTTTACTTTGCTCCATGATATTATATTTCAAGTTCTCCTAACGTTCACATCAATAACAATCTGTACAACTCCGTGATCAGTATTGGAATCCCCATAGAATGTCCCACACATATTATTCTAAATAGATTGACACATTCCTAATTCTAAACATTTGGTTTTTCTTCATGACTTCTCGTATGACAGACCAAAGAGGTCGCTCGCCGTCATACATATAATTATCACATTCACAACACGTACATACACATACACGTACACCGATGGAATCGAACCTCGTACGCTCTGGCGTTATACGTCACACTGTGACGTCACATGATTTTCGTGAATCTTTGCGAGCATATCGGCTAGGGTGGAGAATCGGACATCTATTTTGTATCCCCCTACCCCTAAAATTTTTTTGGGAGAACAACGTTTGCCCGGTCAGCTAGTAATAAATATAATAATAAATCATTTATTCAAAACGAGCGGTTTTAAAAATGCGCGTGACGTTTTTCGTGACCGTCGTTTTTGTGTCACCGAACGTGTTACAAATCTTAAATTTCACTCTCATCATTTTTTCCATTTATTTCATAACGCGCCTACGATCGGACATTATGCGAAAAGGACATTTTGAGAAAAGGACATTTTGAGAAAAGGACATTCTGAGAAAAGGACATTTTGCGAATCGGACATTCTGCGAATAGGACATTTTGCGTCCGCTGGACATTTCGCGAAAAGGACATTTTGCGCCTAAACCATTTCTGGCAAGTCGGCGGAATTAGAGTCTATGTTTGTGTAGGAAGAATCGTATTGAGGTTCATGGAGGAATGGCGGTCCATTCCACCATAACGCTGAGTTAGCCAATGTGTCTAAGTGCATTCCGCGCGATATAAGATCAGCTGGATTGTTGCGACCCTTGACATGCCTCCATAACGTGTCCCTTGTAAGCTCGTTAATTTCTGCAAGACAGGTCCTAATTTAAGTAGATTCAACAGACCCGAATATACAAAAGTATTAAAAATACAAGATCCGTTTTAAATACTCTATTTTGTATTAAAATTAAATAACTGCTAATATAACTTAGACGTATATAAACTCAAGTGCGCACTAGATGGCGCTGTACCTACCAATTTCTGAATCACGCTTACGTTTGTACGTTGTAGTCTCTATAAGAGGCTCACGTAAAAAGATCGGTTTATCGATCCCATTCAGAAATTAAATATATTGCATTCATGAGGTTCACATACAAAAACCTCACGAATGCAATAAAGTTAATTTTTAATAACTTTATTGCATTCATGAGGTTCACCGTTCACATACAAAAACCTCACGAAGGCAATATATTTAATTTTTGAATGGGATCGGAAAACCGATCCTCATCAATTACTGAGTAAATTAGGGATGTGATATCACAGTAAATGAATCTATACAGTATCGTAACTCGGGCCGATTCTCGAAAAACATGCCTAAGGCCGCGCGGACAGTAGCCGCGCGCTAGGGCTGTCCGCCGACAGTATTTTAATTTTATCAAACGACTTGAGTTTCTTAGTAGTTTTGTATTTAAAAATTTTATATTTTCTATTTTAATAAATGCAATTCATTGTGAATAAAAAGGAAGTGTTCCATAAATCCATAAACGATAAATGATAAACGATAACCGATATTTATTACCGAAAAACTTTTTAATTCGAGTTTTTTTTTATTTAATATACATATAATTATCACATTCACAACACGTACATACACATACACGTACACCGATGGAATCGAACCTCGTACGCTCTGGCGTTATACGTCACACTGTGACGTCACATGATTTTCGTGAATCTTTGCGAGCATATCGGCTAGGGTGGAGAATCGGACATCTATTTTGTATCCCCCTACCCCTAAAATTTTTTTGGGAGAACAACGTTTGCCCGGTCAGCTAGTAATAAATATAATAATAAATCATTTATTCAAAACGAGCGGTTTTAAAAATGCGCGTGACGTTTTTCGTGACCGTCGTTTTTGTGTCACCGAACGTGTTACAAATCTTAAATTTCACTCTCATCATTTTTTCCATTTATTTCATAACGCGCCTACGATCGGACATTATGCGAAAAGGACATTTTGAGAAAAGGACATTCTGAGAAAAGGACATTCTGAGAAAAGGACATTTTGCGAATCGGACATTCTGCGAATAGGACATTTTGCGTCCGCCGGACATTTCGCGAAAAGGACATTTTGCGCCTAAACCATTTCTGGCAAGTCGGCGGAATTAGAGTCAATGTTTGTGTAGGAAGAATCGTATTGAGGTTCATGGAGGAATGGCGGTCCATTCCACCATAACGCTGAGTTAGCCAATGTGTCTAAGTGCATTCCGCGCGATATAAGATCAGCTGGATTGTTGCGACCCTTGACATGCCTCCATAACGTGTCCCTTGTAAGCTCGTTAATTTCTGCAAGACAGGTCCTAATTTAAGTAGATTCAACAGACCCGAATATACAAAAGTATTAAAAATACAAGATCCGTTTTAAATACTCTATTTTGTATTAAAATTAAATAACTGCTAATATAACTTAGACGTATATAAACTCAAGTGCGCACTAGATGGCGCTGTACCTACCAATTTCTGAATCACGCTTACGTTTGTACGTTGTAGTCTCTATAAGAGGCTCACGTAAAAAGATCGGTTTATCGATCCCATTCAGAAATTAAATATATTGCATTCATGAGGTTCACATACAAAAACCTCACGAATGCAATAAAGTTAATTTTTAATAACTTTATTGCATTCATGAGGTTCACCGTTCACATACAAAAACCTCACGAAGGCAATATATTTAATTTTTGAATGGGATCGGAAAACCGATCCTCATCAATTACTGAGTAAATTAGGGATGTGATATCACAGTAAATGAATCTATACAGTATCGTAACTCGGGTCGATTCTCGAAAAACATGCCTACGGCCGCGCGGACAGTAGCCGCACGCTAGGGCTGTCCGCCGACAGTATTTTAATTTTATCAAACGACTTGAGTTTCTTAGTAGTTTTGTATTTAAAAATTTTATATTTTCTATTTTAATAAATGCAATTCATTGTGAATAAAAAGGAAGTGTTCCATAAATCCATAAACGATAAATGATAAACGATAACCGATATTTATTACCGAAAAACTTTTTAATTCGAGTTTTTTTTTATTTAATATACATATAATTATCACATTCACAACACGTACATACACATACACGTACACCGATGGAATCGAACCTCGTACGCTCTGGCGTTATACGTCACACTGTGACGTCACATGATTTTCGTGAATCTTTGCGAGCATATCGGCTAGGGTGGAGAATCGGACATCTATTTTGTATCCCCCTACCCCTAAATTTTTTTTGGGAGAACAACGTTTGCCCGGTCAGCTAGTAATAAATATAATAATAAATCATTTATTCAAAACGAGCGGTTTTAAAAATGCGCGTGACGTTTTTCGTGACCGTCGTTTTTGTGTCACCGAACGTGTTACAAATCTTAAATTTCACTCTCATCATTTTTTTCATTTATTTCATAACGCGCCTACGATCGGACATTATGCGAAAAGGACATTTTGAGAAAAGGACATTTTGATAAAAGGACATTCTGAGAAAAGGACATTTTGCGAATCGGACATTCTGCGAATAGGACATTTTGCGTCCGCCGGACATTTCGCGAAAAGGACATTTTGCGCCTAAACCATTTCTGGCAAGTCGGCGGAATTAGAGTCAATGTTTGTGTAGGAAGAATCGTATTGAGGTTCATGGAGGAATGGCGGTCCATTCCACCATAACGCTGAGTTAGCCAATGTGTCTAAGTGCATTCCGCGCGATATAAGATCAGCTGGATTGTTGCGACCCTTGACATGCCTCCATAACGTGTCCCTTGTAAGCTCGTTAATTTCTGCAAGACAGGTCCTAATTTAAGTAGATTCAACAGACCCGAATATACAAAAGTATTAAAAATACAAGATCCGTTTTAAATACTCTATTTTGTATTAAAATTAAATAACTGCTAATATAACTTAGACGTATATAAACTCAAGTGCGCACTAGATGGCGCTGTACCTACCAATTTCTGAATCACGCTTACGTTTGTACGTTGTAGTCTCTATAAGAGGCTCACGTAAAAAGATCGGTTTATCGATCCCATTCAGAAATTAAATATATTGCATTCATGAGGTTCACATACAAAAACCTCACGAATGCAATAAAGTTAATTTTTAATAACTTTATTGCATTCATGAGGTTCACCGTTCACATACAAAAACCTCACGAAGGCAATATATTTAATTTTTGAATGGGATCAGAAAACCGATCCTCATCAATTACTGAGTAAATTAGGGATGTGATATCACAGTAAATGAATCTATACAGTATCGTAACTCGGGCCGATTCTCGAAAAACATGCCTACGGCCGCGCGGACAGTAGCCGCGCGCTAGGGCTGTCCGCCGACAGTATTTTAATTTTATCAAACGACTTGAGTTTCTTAGTAGTTTTGTATTTAAAAATTTTATATTTTCTATTTTAATAAATGCAATTCATTGTGAATAAAAAGGAAGTGTTCCGTAAATCCATAAACGATAAATGATAAACGATAACCGATATTTATTACCGAAAAACTTTTTAATTCGAGTTTTTTTTTATTTAATATACATATAATTATCACATTCACAACACGTACATACACATACACGTACACCGATGGAATCGAACCTCGTACGCTCTGGCGTTATACGTCACACTGTGACGTCACATGATTTTCGTGAATCTTTGCGAGCATATCGGCTAGGGTGGAGAATCGGACATCTATTTTGTATCCCCCTACCCCTAAAATTTTTTTGGGAGAACAACGTTTGCCCGGTCAGCTAGTAATAAATATAATAATAAATCATTTATTCAAAACGAGCGGTTTTAAAAATGCGCGTGACGTTTTTCGTGACCGTCGTTTTTGTGTCACCGAACGTGTTACAAATCTTAAATTTCACTCTCATCATTTTTTCCATTTATTTCATAACGCGCCTACGATCGGACATTATGCGAAAAGGACATTTTGAGAAAAGGACATTTTGATAAAAGGACATTTTGAGAAAAGGACATTCTGAGAAAAGGACATTTTGCGAATCGGACATTCTGCGAATAGGACATTTTGCGTCCGCCGGACATTTCGCGAAAAGGACATTTTGCGCCTAAACCATTTCTGGCAAGTCGGCGGAATTAGAGTCAATGTTTGTGTAGGAAGAATCGTATTGAGGTTCATGGAGGAATGGCGGTCCATTCCACCATAACGCTGAGTTAGCCAATGTGTCTAAGTGCATTCCGCGCGATATAAGATCAGCTGGATTGTTGCGACCCTTGACATGCCTCCATAACGTGTCCCTTGTAAGCTCGTTAATTTCTGCAAGACAGGTCCTAATTTAAGTAGATTCAACAGACCCGAATATACAAAAGTATTAAAAATACAAGATCCGTTTTAAATACTCTATTTTGTATTAAAATTAAATAACTGCTAATATAACTTAGACGTATATAAACTCAAGTGCGCACTAGATGGCGCTGTACCTACCAATTTCTGAATCACGCTTACGTTTGTACGTTGTAGTCTCTATAAGAGGCTCACGTAAAAAGATCGGTTTATCGATCCCATTCAGAAATTAAATATATTGCATTCATGAGGTTCACATACAAAAACCTCACGAATGCAATAAAGTTAATTTTTAATAACTTTATTGCATTCATGAGGTTCACCGTTCACATACAAAAACGGTCAAAAACCTCACGAAGGCAATATATTTAATTTTTGAATGGGATCGGAAAACCGATCCTCATCAATTACTGAGTAAATTAGGGATGTGATATCACAGTAAATGAATCTATACAGTATCGTAACTCGGGCCGATTCTCGAAAAACATGCCTACGGCCGCGCGGACAGTAGCCGCACGCTAGGGCTGTCCGCCGACAGTATTTTAATTTTATCAAACGACTTGAGTTTCTTAGTAGTTTTGTATTTAAAAATTTTATATTTTCTATTTTAATAAATGCAATTCATTGTGAATAAAAAGGAAGTGTTCCATAAATCCATAAACGATAAATGATAAACGATAACCGATATTTATTACCGAAAAACTTTTTAATTCGAGTTTTTTTTTATTTAATATACATATAATTATCACATTCACAACACGTACATACACATACACGTACACCGATGGAATCGAACCTCGTACGCTCTGGCGTTATACGTCACACTGTGACGTCACATGATTTTCGTGAATCTTTGCGAGCATATCGGCTAGGGTGGAGAATCGGACATCTATTTTGTATCCCCCTACCCCTAAATTTTTTTTGAGAGAACAACGTTTGCCCGGTCAGCTAGTAATAAATATAATAATAAATCATTTATTCAAAACGAGCGGTTTTAAAAATGCGCGTGACGTTTTTCGTGACCGTCGTTTTTGTGTCACCGAACGTGTTACAAATCTTAAATTTCACTCTCATCATTTTTTCCATTTATTTCATAACGCGCCTACGATCGGACATTATGCGAAAAGGACATTTTGAGAAAAGGACATTCTGAGAAAAGGACATTTTGCGAATCGGACATTCTGCGAATAGGACATTTTGCGTCCGCCGGACATTTCGCGAAAAGGACATTTTGCGCCTAAACCATTTCTGGCAAGTCGGCGGAATTAGAGTCAATGTTTGTGTAGGAAGAATCGTATTGAGGTTCATGGAGGAATGGCGGTCCATTCCACCATAACGCTGAGTTAGCCAATGTGTCTAAGTGCATTCCGCGCGATATAAGATCAGCTGGATTGTTGCGACCCTTGACATGCCTCCATAACGTGTCCCTTGTAAGCTCGTTAATTTCTGCAAGACAGGTCCTAATTTAAGTAGATTCAACAGACCCGAATATACAAAAGTATTAAAAATACAAGATCCGTTTTAAATACTCTATTTTGTATTAAAATTAAATAACTGCTAATATAACTTAGACGTATATAAACTCAAGTGCGCACTAGATGGCGCTGTACCTACCAATTTCTGAATCACGCTTACGTTTGTACGTTGTAGTCTCTATAAGAGGCTCACGTAAAAAGATCGGTTTATCGATCCCATTCAGAAATTAAATATATTGCATTCATGAGGTTCACATACAAAAACCTCACGAATGCAATAAAGTTAATTTTTAATAACTTTATTGCATTCATGAGGTTCACCGTTCACATACAAAAACCTCACGAAGGCAATATATTTAATTTTTGAATGGGATCGGAAAACCGATCCTCATCAATTACTGAGTAAATTAGGGATGTGATATCACAGTAAATGAATCTATACAGTATCGTAACTCGGGCCGATTCTCGAAAAACATGCCTAAGGCCGCGCGGACAGTAGCCGCGCGCTAGGGCTGTCCGCCGACAGTATTTTAATTTTATCAAACGACTTGAGTTTCTTAGTAGTTTTGTATTTAAAAAATTTATATTTTCTATTTTAATAAATGCAATTCATTGTGAATAAAAAGGAAGTGTTCCATAAATCCATAAACGATAAATGATAAACGATAACCGATATTTATTACCGAAAAACTTTTTAATTCGAGTTTTTTTTATTTAATATACATATAATTATCACATTCACAACACGTACATACACATACACGTACACCGATGGAATCGAACCTCGTACGCTCTGGCGTTATACGTCACACTGTGACGTCACATGATTTTCGTGAATCTTTGCGAGCATATCGGCTAGGGTGGAGAATCGGACATCTATTTTGTATCCCCCTACCCCTAAAATTTTTTTGGGAGAACAACGTTTGCCCGGTCAGCTAGTAATAAATATAATAATAAATCATTTATTCAAAACGAGCGGTTTTAAAAATGCGCGTGACGTTTTTCGTGACCGTCGTTTTTGTGTCACCGAACGTGTTACAAATCTTAAATTTCACTCTCATCATTTTTTCCATTTATTTCATAACGCGCCTACGATCGGACATTATGCCAAAAGGACATTTTGAGAAAAGGACATTTTGATAAAAGGACATTTTGAGAAAAGGACATTCTGAGAAAAGGACATTTTGCGAATCGGACATTCTGCGAATAGGACATTTTGCGTCCGCCGGACATTTCGCGAAAAGGACATTTTGCGCCTAAACCATTTCTGGCAAGTCGGCGGAATTAGAGTCTATGTTTGTGTAGGAAGAATCGTATTGAGGTTCATGGAGGAATGGCGGTCCATTCCACCATAACGCTGAGTTAGCCAATGTGTCTAAGTGCATTCCGCGCGATATAAGATCAGCTGGATTGTTGCGACCCTTGACATGCCTCCATAACGTGTCCCTTGTAAGCTCGTTAATTTCTGCAAGACAGGTCCTAATTTAAGTAGATTCAACAGACCCGAATATACAAAAGTATTAAAAATACAAGATCCGTTTTAAATACTCTATTTTGTATTAAAATTAAATAACTGCTAATATAACTTAGACGTATATAAACTCAAGTGCGCACTAGATGGCGCTGTACCTACCAATTTCTGAATCACGCTTACGTTTGTACGTTGTAGTCTCTATAAGAGGCTCACGTAAAAAGATCGGTTTATCGATCCCATTCAGAAATTAAATATATTGCATTCATGAGGTTCACATACAAAAACCTCACGAATGCAATAAAGTTAATTTTTAATAACTTTATTGCATTCATGAGGTTCACCGTTCACATACAAAAACCTCACGAAGGCAATATATTTAATTTTTGAATGGGATCGGAAAACCGATCCTCATCAATTACTGAGTAAATTAGGGATGTGATATCACAGTAAATGAATCTATACAGTATCGTAACTCGGGCCGATTCTCGAAAAACATGCCTACGGCCGCGCGGACAGTAGCCGCACGCTAGGGCTGTCCGCCGACAGTATTTTAATTTTATCAAACGACTTGAGTTTCTTAGTAGTTTTGTATTTAAAAATTTTATATTTTCTATTTTAATAAATGCAATTCATTGTGAATAAAAAGGAAGTGTTCCATAAATCCATAAACGATAAATGATAAACGATAACCGATATTTATTACCGAAAAACTTTTTAATTCGAGTTTTTTTTTATTTAATATACATATAATTATCACATTCACAACACGTACATACACATACACGTACACCGATGGAATCGAACCTCGTACGCTCTGGCGTTATACGTCACACTGTGACGTCACATGATTTTCGTGAATCTTTGCGAGCATATCGGCTAGGGTGGAGAATCGGACATCTATTTTGTATCCCCCTACCCCTAAATTTTTTTTGGGAGAACAACGTTTGCCCGGTCAGCTAGTAATAAATATAATAATAAATCATTTATTCAAAACGAGCGGTTTTAAAAATGCGCGTGACGTTTTTCGTGACCGTCGTTTTTGTGTCACCGAACGTGTTACAAATCTTAAATTTCACTCTCATCATTTTTTCCATTTATTTCATAACGCGCCTACGATCGGACATTATGCGAAAAGGACATTTTGAGAAAAGGACATTTTGAGAAAAGGACATTCTGAGAAAAGGACATTTTGCGAATCGGACATTCTGCGAATAGGACATTTTGCGTCCGCCGGACATTTCGCGAAAAGGACATTTTGCGCCTAAACCATTTCTGGCAAGTCGGCGGAATTAGAGTCTATGTTTGTGTAGGAAGAATCGTATTGAGGTTCATGGAGGAATGGCGGTCCATTCCACCATAACGCTGAGTTAGCCAATGTGTCTAAGTGCATTCCGCGCGATATAAGATCAGCTGGATTGTTGCGACCCTTGACATGCCTCCATAACGTGTCCCTTGTAAGCTCGTTAATTTCTGCAACCCTGTTCTGGACCGTCTGGACGTATATTTTTAATAAATTAGGTGACATGCGTAACCAGGCTAAAACGATGGTAGAATCAATCCAGAAAATCACTTTATCAAAATGACCTCTGAGTGATTCATTAAGCTTAGAATACAGACGAGCGCCTAATCGAGCTCCACACAACTCTAACCGAGGTATAGTGGTGGGAGTGAGCGGTGCCCTTGCTGACCTTGCCCTTGGAACTTAACAATCGAACTGTCACAGCTGATCCCTTACTAACGCTGCGAACATAGGCGCAGGCGCCGTATGCTACTTGTGACGCATCAGTAAATATATGCAATTCTTTACTAATTAGGTACTTCCTCACACAAAACATAACGCGGTACTCTAATGTTTTTAAGAATTGAAAGGTTGTTAACGAAAATAAAAAAATCTTGTGCTATATCACTAGGTACATCCTCATCCCAAGTTAATTGTAAAACCCATAATTTTTGTAATAAAATTTTTGATAATATTATTACAGGGCTTAATAATCCAAGAGGGTCAAAAATCTGCGATGTCACGGATTAAATTATGCGTTTAGTAGGTTTTGTTATGTTATTATTATTGTGATCGAAATGTGTATTAAAATGCAAATAATCAGATTTATTGTGCCAACCTAATCCTAACGTTTTACTGTGTGCGTGTTCACCCAAAGATAATTCCTTTACGGTGTTATCTATACTATAATAAAACTCAAACATAAACAAAGGGCAAATTTTCTGTACATTGAATATATTTTAAAAATTTTGATAAGGGGACACTTCAATAACGTGTTAGAGCACAAAAATATTTTTTTTAGAATTATTGTCTGTCTGTCTGTCTGTTTGTCTGTCCGGGCATCACATGAAAACCTTTGAACGGATTTCGATGAAAATTGGTAAAGTTGTTACTAATACTCCGGGTCATATTTTAGGATACTTTTTATCCCGGAAAGTTAAGAGGTTTCCCAGGAACGGGATGAAAGTTTGTATGGAATATTTTTAAAACATCAACCGATTTGCTTCAATACATATATTTTTCAGTTTTTCAAAATTTTGCAAAAAAAAAGAAAAAAATACAAATTAATGTGAATATTGCTTATTTTTCAAAACCCGCTCCTGGAGGAATCCTTTGTGATTTTATCGTGGGTTTCAGTATATAAATTACTAAATATAAGTACTTCAATATAAATTCACCGTTTTTTAAATTTCCTTCTGCAAGAGGTACAAATAAGGTAAAACATAATTTCCGTATGCGAAGCTGCGGGCAACAGCTAGTTTGTGATATAATTATCGTGATCAAAATTAAAAATCCATTTGCGAAGGGGAAAGCATCCCTTATTTAAAGTATTCGAGACTTCTTCGCATAAATATATTAACTTTTCAATGCTTTCCTCCCCACAGATCAAATCATCGACGTAAAAATCATTATTGATTACTCTCGCGACATCAACATTGTTACAGTCGTGTGCTAATTTTTTTAAACACCTACAACTTAAAAATAGCGCAGAAACGGTCCCGTACGTCACGGTGTTTAATTGATAGATACCAAGTTCTTCAGACGGACTGTCCCGCCATAGAATCAGCTGCAGGAGACGTTGTTCAGGGTCGATGAGTACCTGCCTGTACATTTTTTCGACGTCAGCGCAGGCGACGTATCGATTTTCACGAAATCTGAGCAAAATAGAAATTAAATCTCCCTGTAATGGTTCCCCAATGAGCTGTAAATCGTTAAGTGATATTCCGTTCGACGTCACTGCGCTGGCGTCGAATACTACTCTTAAGCGCGTCATAGTACTATGCTCACGGAATACACCATGGTGTGGCATAAAGTAGTGAGGGCTACCATAAGCTGTGATGCGACTCATGTGCCCCATCTGTACATATTCGTGCATGAAATCACGGTACAGCTGATTATAAGCAGGGTTGTTCTGCAATCGTTTTTCTAACGCTAAAAAACGACGCTCCGCTTGCGAATATGATTCACCCAGTGTGTCAGGTGGTTGTTTAAATGGAATACGAACGCAGAATCTACCATCAGCACCGCGCCGTGTTGTCTGAAGGAAGTGGTTCTCACACTGACGTTCGCTCTCACTGCGCGAATCCCCTGACTTGCGATCACTAGGCAACTCCTCGAGCTCCCAGAACAAACGTACCTGTTTATCAATACGTTGCGTGTCAAGTGTGCTATAATTACAAGAAACGGCTTGTGATGGTTGCCCGCTGCGATAAATAGGACCTGATACCACCCAGCCCAGTTTTGTATTCTGAAGGAAAGGTCCACTCGATAGACGCAACCGTCCTTCCTCCAAAAGATCCCAAAAATGATCCGCGCCGATTAACATGTCGACTGGTTGGCTATCATAAAATGTAGGATCCGCAAGTTGAATGTGTATTGGTAGGTGTAGTTTATTTTTATGAATTGCGAAAGTTGGTAAATTAGAAGTGATATGTGGTAAGACCAAACATGAAATGCGCATGTTATATGTCCCGCAAATCGCCTTAATTTGTACATCACAATTTTGCGTGCTTTTTGTGATAACATTACCAACCCCATTGATTTGTGCAGTGGACTGTGTTAATTGTAAATTAAGTTTATTACATAAACGTTGCGAGATAAAACTTCGTTCGCTGCCACTGTCTAAGATGGCGCGAATCTTATAATAATTGCCTACTCGGTCGGCTATCTCGACTATCGCAGTCATAGAGTATTACTAATACTTACTTTATGATCGCAGTAGACAAGAATACAGGTTGTGAATGTGAGTGTGTATGTAACGTATTTGTGCATGTAACTGCAGGTGTGTTGTTGTTTACTTGCTGTAGATGCGCGTGTAAAGGTGTGTAACTCAGATCTGATCTGATTCAAAGATTCAGGTCCCACGAAAGTGACCTGTTAACCTGCAGCTCAAAAACAGATCCACCAGGTCTCAATTCAGCTCAAAGGACCTGAACTGTACGCGTCGACTAAGATAATATACCCTAATGATAATAGTAATAAGGTTGAAATTTGAATGTCGCACCTAAAGAGTGAAGCAGATCCCGCGACCTGCGAGCCGTACCTGGACCTGAAATGTTCGCATCGATTAAGATAATATACCCTAATGTTAATAGTAATAAGGTTGAAATTTGAATGTCGCACCTAAAGAGTGAAGCAGATCCCGCGACCTGCGAGCCGTACCTGGACCTGAAATGTTCGCGTCGATTAAGATAATATACCCTAATGATAATAGTAATAAGGTTGAAATTTGAATGTCGCACCTAAAGAGTGAAGCAGATCCCGCGACCTGCGAGCCGTACCTGGACCTGAAATGTTCGCGTCGACTAAGATAATATACCCTAATGATAATAGTAATAAGGTTGAAATTTGAATGTCGCACCTAAAGAGTGAAGCAGATCCCGCGACCTGCGAGCCGTACCTGGACCTGAAATGTTCGCGTCGACTAAGATAATATACCGTAATGATAATAGTAATAAGGTTGAAATTTGAAATGTCTTGTCGGCTCTTATGAATCTTTCAGGTCCTTGAGCTGATTCACGAACCGCTTCACAGCTCCGGATCACCTTTGTGAATCAGGACCTGTTTTGCAGCTCACGCGTTTTGGTTGAGTTACCCATGTCTATGCGCGTGCGGCCGGTGTGACGGGCCGGACCCGTGATCACCCGTCTCATTAGCCGAGAGCAGCGATGGGGAGCGCATCTCCGCGCCGCTCGCTTCAGAATCACGATGAATCAAAGAATTATGTTTTTTATCACACTTCCTGCAAGGACCGTATCGACATTCACTAGCTGTATGACCAGGATGCAAGCAGTTTTCGCATAAGTGCTTATTTAGTACAAATTTGAGTTTCTCATGTAGATTTAAATTTAAAAATTGTTGACAAGAATATAGTGCGTGTGGTGCGTTACAAAACAAGCAAGATTTTATGCGTGAATTTGTAGTATGGATGGCTCGTGGCTTAGACTTATTATTGACTACATTACATTGTACCTTTGGATGTGTTTGTGTATTGATAGAATGACGCCTGAAATCGGATGAATGTGAGGTTCCAGATTTTGAATGTGTTAATGATACAGTTTCCAAAATATCAGCCTTATCTCGTAAGAATGTAATCAAATCGTCCAATTTAATTTTAGTTACAGTATCGGTATCAGCGGCAGAAGGCAACAACATACTTTTATACCGTTCCCACTCGCGTTCCGTTCCGGGATCTAACGTACTTACAACTAAATAAATAACAAGCGTATCCCACTGATCTGTCGGTTCGCCGAGTAATTTAAGGGCTCGAATATTTTTCAGTATTGTGTCGATAAGCTTGCGAATCACTGCCGGTGACTCCTTATTGACATTAGGAATATTAAATAGCGACTTAACGTGATTATGCACAAGTAGCCTGCTATTATTATATCGGTTTAAGAGTAGTTCCCAAGCGATTGTATAATTGCGTGCCGAAAACTCAACTGAATCGATTACTAGTTCTGCACTCCCATGAAGTGAAGATTTGAGATAATGGAATTTTTGAATGTCTGAAATTTCACGAGAATTATGAACAAGAGCCAAATATGTGTCACGGAACTCTAACCACTGGTCATAGTTACCGTTAAAGGTAGGAAGCGAGATAGTAGGTAATTTAACTGATTGAAATGAATTGTTTATTGATGAGGACCTGTCACAGGGTGCTTCCTCGTCACTGATCATACACTCCGCCTTCGCTATGACACTATAATAATTGTTTTCAAATTCCTCACGAATTAGTAATTGCGATTCTAACTCAGACTCTGGGAGTAAACATTCTATTTTATTTTGTACATCACTGAAATCGTTATATAAGTTTTTAGCCCCTTGTAACCGTAATTTTAACTCTGCGCGATGCGTGTACGTTATTTCTAAAGATTCAAAAGAATTAACATAGTTTTTAAATACCGTTAGTCTACCCTTAATAGAACCTCTTAGCTTCTTTAAACCTTTAATAGCAGCATTATCATCAGATTTTTCATGATCGCCCGTAGACATTTTGGAAGGTAAGGAAAGTTGAGTACTTACAGTATGCAAACACCAAAATTAACGCGTCACAGACCACGACACCCTCGTCCGTCAACCGACTTGAACACTGCAGTAAATATTCCAAGGAAGCAGCTTCACGAAAGGCTTTTGGGTATACGTAGACTTGTCTCCCAAACGGTGCGTCTTCTGGCTTCTTCTTCTTGAATCCGACTCGTAGGTCCAAAATGTTGAATGTGGATAGCAGAAGAGAAAGACCCGAAGCTTTTCCAAGGAATATAATGCGAAAATTATTAGAAATTTACAAATTCTTTGAAAACTGCTAACATCGAGATGATTATTTTTAATGCGTATAGGATTGCGTGTAAGATGCGTTTTCTGAGATCGAAGCATTCTCCTCAGACCACCTCAGACGTAGATTCTTTTTCGGCTATAGGCGAATTGTTGCCGACGTCACATTTACTAACGTGACTATTTGAAGTGGGATTCATATTAACACTTAATAAAACTATATTAATTCAAATAACGATGAAAATCACAGAGTACTTAATCACTACGTTTTGATGAAAATAAGATGGCGGTTATTTCAAGAAATCCCGCTCACTTGCTGGCGACCTCTGACGGCTAATGTATAAACTAAGCGTTGTATATAATCGAGCACAGACAATCAACGGAACCACAGATAAGTACACACAGCTTCTTCTAAACAATGCTTCATGTTTTCTGGAGGCATATAATAGTACATTAAGATACAAGTGTGGTATGTTGGTCATAACACTAGAGGTGATATTGCACAGCGCGAGCCGAAGGCGAGTGCTGCAAAAAAACCGAGAATGTAATGACCAAACCTCACGTGTGTCATACGACGTTTTTCAAAACACTTACGAGTAAAAAAACAAATAATCACATAGTCGTACTCAAATAAACAATGCCCACAGACCAGACGGAAAGTTTGTTAAAAGTGTGTTAGCTATGCGCGCGCAGATTGGAGCGGAGGCACGAGCAATTACGCTAAACAGCCAAAACGCAAAATGTAAAAAAATCTAATATTTATGTATTTATGAATTAGTTTCACGTTGAATTATTAATTAAAGTAAATAAGTTGTTGAAAATTTATCATATTCAAGGTGGTACACTTATTTTTTTACAAAAATAGTGTTATTTTTAGTCTTATGTTGAAACGAAACGTATCTAAGTCAAAACTTTTTTCCGAAATTTAAAAATAAAACTATAACCTGGTTAAGTTAAGAGCAAATAGAATGCATAAATAATATCTTTCAGCAAGGTACAAACTTAATTTGATGGAATATAAAATAAAACACTAGTGCGATCAAGAAAAAAAAAGCACAAGTGTTTAATACCATGGTTTATGAGTGTAAAAGCCATGTGATAAAAACCAATTTATGAGCAAGGGTGTTGAAAAATAATGAAAGTAACTTCTCTTTTGAGTTTTGAGTTTTGACTACACTAACGTTTCTGCTCACACAAAGCACATACCTACATATTCAGTTTTTTGCCATTCGGCTAGGAACCCTAATAAAACGCTATTGTTTTATTATTATTATCGTTTTACTACTGCGACGTCTGCGACTATTCGCAGTAGTATAGCTTGCCTTAAGCCCAAATCCCAATGCATATGTAACGGGTTTTTTTCTCGTACGGAACGGGGACGGGACGGGGCATTCCCCGTCGCCGACGGGATTTTCAGAGGTCGATGCATACGTAACGTGTTTTTCCCGTACGGAACGGGGACGGGACGGGCAATTCCCCGTTGCCGACGGGATTTTTAACTCAGACCTAACGTGCTAGTGTTGTGAATAAAGAAAGATGAATTTTTCTTTTGAAGAATTAGCTTTAATTGCTATTGCATTAGATGACGAAGAAGCTACGGCCGTCAAGAGAAAAAGGAGATTTTCTATACATCCTACATGGCATAAACGAGAGCAAGAAGCAGAATACCACACTCTCTACAAATAACTTTTGGACGACGAGACTCAATTTTATAAATATTTCCGTATGACAAAAGAATGTTTTTCTTCAAGAAATACGCCATACTCATACGCGGCGCTCAGTGAACGATGTTCACTTTCCGACTAACCATCGTAGAGTCAACTTACCTTGATGATGCTCCGTTTCGGGGCGAAACACGTGTTGGTACTGGTATGTATGTTGGTATATACGTTTAATTATTGTAGTGCATGTTTCCGTTGTGGGAGGGAGGGAGGTGCCACGCATGTTTTGAAGTATATACCATCATACATGTTAAACACGGATTGTTGCAAAGTAGACTAATACTAACTTAATAACGATGAAAATGGTCCAGAGAGTAATTTTATTGTTGATTTCACTTTTCGATGAAGTATCGATGCTTTTCGGAACATTTTTCGAATCATAATTATTGATTTCCGGATCATTTTCCAAATTTTTTTAGGCGCATGGGGGGCCCCCTTAGCCCCGGGGCCCCGTATAATTGATACGGCTGATACGGCGGTAGCTACGCCCCTGACAAAAGTACAAAATGAGCAACCCGGAGGCCGGGCTATGCACGGTGGCCACCGTGCACCATGTGGACCGGAACCTTCTCTAAGAACGGACCGGAACCAACCCGCAGCCGCAGATTGAGTTCATAGCATAAAGTTTGGAAGCAGTGAACTAATATACTAACGTACAATTCGTTCACTGCTTGGAAGAAATATTTTAAAATCTAGAAGAATTAATAACAATCTTCTATCCTTTTTCCACTTTAGTCTATAGCTCACCACAGAGTAGAATATGCGGTAGAGGATCGTCAATTCTATTGGCATTTGCCATGCCAATGTCAAATTGTCAATACTGCCAAGTCCCAATGCCAATCAATACTGCCATTCTGTCATGTCATTTCAATTAGATCGATCAAAATCAAAAAACAAGCAGTGATTTGCTATTTTTTGAAAATTAATGTTTTGTTTTTGTTCCATGTTGAAGTAAATAAGTAGCTACCATGGCCACTGTGAATCCTGAACTATTTACCTCGCGTATGAGAAAGGCGACCCGGAAAATTCATTCTGTTAGCGACGCACTGGTTAATGCGAAATTTGCTATTTGTAAGTACTAAAAAATTAATATAGGTTTTTTTAGATAGTAAATAAAAATAGAAACAAAAGAAAATTTTATTTTAGGACATATTGCACAAGTTGTGAAATTCTTTTAACACCAATCCACATAATTATAAATTATTGTAGTAGGTCCCTCAAAAATTCCATACCATACTTTACTTTGTAAAAATGCCTATGATTTGCAAATATTATAATATTTTATATCATTTTAGCCTCTCATTATTTTACCATGATGTACCAACTCAGTTGCACTGAACATGGTCATAGATGAATAGGTTCAGTCTGCCGTAACTATTGAATTCAATTCATTTTATTTACTTTAATGAGCTACACCCATATATATACACAATAAAATCACAGCATAAATAAAGGCCTAAAAAAAGGAAAGTAACAATGAAATCCAATTTTCTATACTATAATAAAACTCAAAGGGCAAATTTACTGTACATAGAATATTTTTAAAAAATTTTGATTAGGGGGCACTTCAGTAACGTGTTAGAGCACAAAAATATTTTTTTTAGAATTATTGTCTGTCTGTCTGTCTGTTTGTCTGTCCGGGCATCACATGAAAACCCTTGAACGGATTTCGATGAAAATTGGTAAAGTTGTTACTAATACTCCGGGTCATATTTTAGGATACTTTTTATCCCGGAAAATTAAAAGGTTTCCCCGGGAAACGGGATGAAATTTTGTATGGAATATTTTTAAAACATCAACCGATTTGCTTCAAATTTGCATCAAATGTTCCTTGCTTAAATTTATGGAACACGTATTTTTCAGTTTTCCAAAATTTTGCAAAAAAAAAGAAAAAAATACAAATTAATGTGAATATTGCTTATTTTTCAAAACCCGCTCCTGGAGGAATCCTTTGTGATTTTATCGTGAGTTTCAGTATATAAATTACTAAATATAAGTACTTCAATGTAAATTCACCGTTTTTGAAATTTCCTTCTGCAAGAGGTACAAATAAGGTAAAACATAATTTCCGTATGCGAAGCTGCGGGCAACAGCTAGTTATAAAATATAATCATTATGAAGATCCCTATGTCTATAAAATGATTCATAAACTAAGTCAATCAGGGTTAAAGACATAGCTATTGCAATTTCACATTCTGTTTCAGCTCTAACCGACGAAGCTGTGTGGGGTGGAGGCCTCTTTGTGTTTTATCATATTTTTGCATACATAGAGGATGCCAGTCAAAGGTTGAATATGCCAGATTTTGATAAATTGTTTGTGAATAAAGCTTTATTCAGGTGAGTTTACTATATTATTTGCTGAAAAAAAGGTAATTTTATTTACTTTTATTAACACTCATAGTATTGTTCCTTGTGTTGATCCTAAGTGATCAACTGTGTTAAACAACACGAGTAAAATTTCTAGAGCCACCAATAAGGACTGGAGTAACCTAGTAGAGTATGCTCTAGGCCTTGTCACTTGTAAATAGAGGCTTGTGCCTTTTAATGGGCCATGGATGAGCTGAAGCCAAGAACCCGATAAGCCAATGAAATTACAATTTTAATTGGATTTACTAAGAGCTTGCTTTGCTTCAGTTTTGGTATTGATCCCTAACTTTTTTAAATATAATATAATATCTAATATATAAAATTCTCGTGTCACGCTTTTTTGAAGTTGAACTCCTCCGAAACGGCTCGACCGATTTTCGTGAATCTTTGCGTCCATATCGGCTAGGATGGAGAATCGGACAACGTTTGCCCAGTCAGCTAGTAATATATAATAATACTAGCGCTGCCTGGACTGACTTCGTGCTGTCAAAAGTTTTTTTATTTTGATATGTAAGCTATTCTATCTTTTAAGTTGGATCAAACAGCACACAGTGTGCAAAGATTAAAATCGGTTCAATAGTTTAGAGAGTCCATCGCGGACAAACAATGTGACACATAGTTTATATACAGGGTGGATTTTTGAGACGGGTCAGTAAGGGCAGGTACCTTAACCGTTATAG
Source organism: Thymelicus sylvestris (assembly GCA_911387775.1). Taxonomy (NCBI): domain Eukaryota; kingdom Metazoa; phylum Arthropoda; class Insecta; order Lepidoptera; family Hesperiidae; genus Thymelicus; species Thymelicus sylvestris. The sequence continues at coordinate 30,155,510 of OU426885.1, read as the reverse complement.
TTACAGGAAAACGTTCCGAGGAGACTATCCACAACTTTTAAAGATATTCTGAACTGCATTCACAGATTTTTGAGAAAATGTACGGTAAGCGAAAAATGTGCTAAAATCCAAAAAAAAATATTTTTATGCCTAGCGATCCTGCTTCGTATGGGGATCAAAGTACTCTATGGGACCATTTAAGGTATGAGTACTAGAAATGTCAGAAAACGCTAAAAACATTTTCCGTACATTTTGTACTGAAAAACGATAAATCAACTCGTAATATTCTTTATTGCCAAACAATCCTATTTCTTACTGCGATTAAAAAATTATTTAAGGCCTATTGAAACTTAAATACAAAAACTACGGTAAGACACAACATATCACACAAACATAATAATCTAAATTTTACTAACAAAAAATAACCGACTTCAAAGTTACTCAAAAACTACTTGTCAGATTTCAATAAAATTTATGTGGGACCACATGACAGCCACCAGCTTTCGATTAAAACAAGAATCATCAAAATCGGTTCGCCCAGTCGAAAGTTCTGAGGTAACACACATAAAAAAAATACAGTCGAATTGAGAACCTCCTCCTTTTTTTGAAGTCGGTTAAAATTAGGTTATCTACGAAATAAATTGTTCAAAATGACCGCCGTTTTCACGAATAAATAAGTTCACTCGTTTTTGTACTGAGCAAGTAGCAACGGAAAGTTTTCTTTGATGGATATTATTTAAAATCCTCGTTAATGCCTCTTTCAGCTCCTGAACACTATCGTACTTCCTTTTGTACACTTCATTTTTTAAGGTAGCCCCACAAAAAAAAAACGAGATGCATTAGATCGGGGCAACAACGAGTGAACTTATGTATTAGTGAAAACAGCGGTCATTTTGAACAATTTATTTCGTAGATAACCTATTTTTAAGTTTGTGTGATATGTTGTGTCTTACCGTAGTTTTTGTATTTAAATTTCAATTGGCCTTAAAGAATCTTTTAATCGCAGTAAGAAATAGGATTGTTTGGCAATAAAGAATATTACGAGTTGATTTATCGTTTTTCAGTACAAAATGTATGGAAAATGTTTTTAGCGTTTTCTGACATTTCTAGTACTCATACCTTAAATGGTCCCATAGAGTATTTTGATCCCCATACGAAGCAGGATCGATAGGCATAAAATTTTTTTTTTTTGGATTTTAGCACTTTTTTCGCTTACCGTACATTTTCTCAAAAATCTGTGAATGCAGTTCAGAATATCTTAAAAAGTTATGGATAGTCTCCTAGGAACGTTTTCCTGTAACTATAACGGTTAAGGTACCTGCCCTTACTGACCCGTCTCAAAATCCATCCTGTATATTAAGATGTTAGTTGAAAACAACAGAGCATCCCATTGGTAAAGGAATTTTTGAAGTTGGTCCAGCAGTTTTTGAGTTTATCCATTACAAACAAACAAAAAATAAAAATTTTCCTCTTCATAATATTGGTAAACTGCAATATACTTACTTTACAAATTAATTATTCCAGGAAGCATGCATTTGAAGAAGACCTTCAACATTACCTTGGTGACAACTGGAAGACTTTGCCCAAGTCTTCAGCCCTGGAGAACTATCTGCAACACTTGCAGGATCTGGAGAGAGACAACCCTCGACTCCTGATGGCATACATGTACCACCTATATATGGGCTTGCTCAGCGGTGGACAGATACTTTCTAAGAAAAGGGCTATGTTTGGAAATAGTAAATATATTATTATCACTATTATTCCATTTTCACGTGCGACAATGAAGTGAAAAAACGACCTTGGAGGTTGTTTTGTATGAAATTCACATGTGCAACTTTCATTGTGACTTTCATTTTAAACGGCCTCCAAAAAAGGAGGAGGTTCTCAATTCAACTGTATTTTTTTTATGTTTGTTACCTCAGAACGTTTTACTGGGCAAACCGATTTTGATGATTCTTTTTTTAATCGAAAGCTGGTGGCTGTCATGTGGTCCCATATAAATTTTAATGAGATTGACAACGGCATCCATGATAAAACCATATAAGTCTTAAATTTGTATTAGGTATGTGCGCGACAAATGGACGAATAACTTAACATCACGCCAACCGATTTCGATGATTCTTTTTTTAAACGAAAGCAGGTGCTTGTCATGTAATTCCACATAAATTTGAACGAGATCTGACGTTTTTGAGTAACTTTGAAGTCGGTTATTTTTTGTTAGTAAAATTTAGATTATGTGTCTTTGTAGTTGCAAAAACTATGCGACATTAACGGCCGGTCTCAATATTATACTGTCAGTGGAACTCTGGTACATATCAGAGATAAAAAGTAAACATTGATCTCCCGCTAACTGCCGTCTCACAAATCAAAAGTAAGCAAAAAAAAGTAAGATCATCGATAGATAATATTTCAGTGACATTTCTGCCTCTGGTTTTTATGTCCCTCTGAAAATTTAGTTTTCGCATAACAATATTTTTTTTTATACTTTTATACTTTTTTATACTTTTTATCATAAAAAGGAACTCAGTGTTTTTGATTATAAACTTATATAATTTTATTATTAAAATGATAATTTGTTCCAAATGTACTGTAAATTTCGCGGATGAAGTTAATAAAATAATGTTATGTGTAACCTGGAACAATGCTTCACTAGTAACAAAACGCAGCATTTGACGTTTATCACTCATGGGTATCCCGGACGACGATGACATGTTATTGTCATTTGACATTCGTTTATGTCGCTTGGTTACTCAAAATATAAACAACGTGTATTTTCTCATAATTTTAGTACTTAATATTAATTAGTTTTATGAATAAACTAGGATTATTTAATGAAACACATAGCTCAACAATTACCGTGAGTATAGACTTTATTTGTTAATAAAATAAAATATATTACCTATTATGTTTAGTAAACAAAAAATTGTAGTAATTGTAAATTGTTGTACTTGTAGCAGTGATAGCCTAGCGGTTAGAACGTCGGTCTCCCGAACGAACTGTTTATTCCCACTTGTCCGGGGCCCGAGTTCAAATCCTGGCACGCTAGTTTTCAAATATTATGTGCGTATTAGAAGTTAATTATCACTAGCTACGGTGAAGGAAAACAATGAACATCGCGAGGAAACCTGCACACCGGAGAGTTCTCCATAAAGTTCTTAAAGGTGTTTGAAGTCTACCAATCTGCACTTGGCCAGCGTGGTAGACTAATACCCCTCACAGTAGTTTACTAATACCCCTCACATTGCGAGAGGAGACCCCGAGCCCAGCAATTATGAGTTGTTGCTTCTTTTTGCTTTTAAACAAAAAATTGTTGCCAAATGTACTAAAGGAAGTTTTATTTTCAGATGAAGTCCAGACCCTTCACAAAAGATGAAGTACCTTTCTTCCTAGGGCCAAAATAGTAGCCAATAGCTATTGATGTAGCAGGGATACACCATTATTTCTGAAAAGGCGAAATGGTTTTGTTATAATTTCAAAATAAATCTAACTTAAAAAGCTTAGTGTTCTTGTTTTATTAAAATACCTACTTACCTAAAACTTTAAAGATAGGAATTGTTATCAATTCTCATTCACTGCCGTTTTTAACCGACTTCAAAAAAAGGAGGAGATTCTCAATTCGACTCTATTTTTTTATGTTTTTTACCTCAGAACTTTGGACTGGGCGAACCGATTTTGATGATTCTTTTTTTAATCGAAAGCTGGTGCTTGTCATGTGGTCCCACATTTTAAACGAGATCTGACAAGTAGTTTTTGAATAACTTTGAAGTCGGTTATTTTTTGTTAGTAAAATTTAGATTATGGATTATGTTTAATCTGAATCTAGGTAGTTATAAACAAAATTGGATTCACACAATTCCGTCATTTATGTAGTCATATATTTTATACGAGGACAATTTCGGCGATCTTGGAACCGTATTAAAAGGCGGAATCAAATATACAGGCTTCAGAAAATTCATTATCACTCATCAGTGATTAATAAATCCATGATGTATTGATAAATTTTCTTTACAATATGAGAAATCTACCAATTATCCGTCGAAATCGAGCGATGTGAAAAATTCCGATAGATGGTAACTTCTATTACCGACAGTTAGCTGTCAAAGCGTTATTGAGACGCAAGTATTTATTTTTGTATGGACCAACATACCTACGGCATGACTTGGCCCTCCGGACGGTAGATCAATGTCATGGATAGAAATTTTCTATCCACCGAAGGTTATTGAGACGCAAAAATTGACAAATATGACAGATGACATACTAATGACAGCCTTATCTACATTTTTGTAACTGTTAGTACATTATTGAGACCGGCCGTTAGTTGTGTCCCTGTCATACTTTTAGTGACATTTAATAACCAGTTAAATTGACTCCTTCCTTCGAAGTTTTTAAAGTATACTAAATTAAATAAATTAATTTCAGAAACTTCTAAAGAAGACAGATACGTAGACAAAGTGACAAACTTCAGTGATGTTGACATTGGTCAGCTTAAAACGGAGATCCGGGAAGCTATGAACTCCATAGCGGAGCAGATGTCTGAGGAAGAGAGAGAAGCGTTCATCGAGGAGAGCAATCAAGTTTTTCTTATGAACAATCTTATTGTCAACTCAGTTGGGGGGCAGAATCGGGTCCTGTATAATTTGTTCTACAAAACATCGGCTGTAGTACTGCTTGTTATCGGTGCTGTACTCGCATTTAGAATGCATAAGTAAAAGTATATACCAATATATTATTATATCGCTTGTTGAATTTAATATGTTTATTAGGAATGCACTGGTAGAGATTATCTAGGCTTAATATTGACATTTAGATATTTTATGGTTCTATATTCCTGTGAAATATGTATTTAATAGCTTGTAAGAAAGGAGCTCACTATCATGTAGCGTGTCATGTAAAATTATTATTGATTTATTAAAAACTGACCTTGTTTATTATGATTTTTTGAGTCATGCAGAACATGTGAAATTCTGGGTTCTCGGACGCTAAAACTAAAGGAATAAATTATTATTTAGATCAAAGTTTGCTTTTGTAGAAACTACAGCGATTTACGAATTTTAGACAAAAATCTCTGATTAAAAAAAATATACCTAATTTTATTTTAAATTTCGAAAAGAAAAGCTTTTGCTGAACATCAGAAGCCTTTAAAGAAAAAAGTGTCCCGCTGGCTGGAGGTTCTTTTGAACCTTGTTATTTTTGGAATTATTTACGCTAGTACATAGTTTTCACTTAGATCGTAATAAATGAAAGTAGAACTAAAGTTTGACACCCATTTCAAGTTTTTGTGACCTATAAATGAAAAGGGTCCCGCTGGCTGGAGGTTGAATTAAAACCAACGCCCTTCTTTCATTTTGACGGAACAAAATCTAATTTTGACTGCATTTGATAGAACTATTTTGGAACTAAATCCTAGACATACTCATATCGTTTTAGGATAGGGGGTCCCGCTGAGTGTAGGCACACGCTAATAATGAAATGTGCCCGTGACAAATAATATTCAATTTTCTATCGGGTTTTTAAAAGTGCTGGCACAAATCAGACAAATGCAAACTTTAAAAGCTAAATATAGAAATTTAATTGTTTTTCGATGTCTACAATCAGAATTTAAGCATTATATCAGAAACCCAAAAAAAAAATTGTTGACTTGTGTTATTTGTTACTGTGTCTGTAGTAAACACTTGAGAAATAAATAAATAGAAACACAAATAGACGCCGATTTATTTAACATCTTTAAGGCTCTTATTTTATTACCAAAAAAAATCTTTAATAAAATAAAATCAAGAGTGGAATTGGCTATTAGACAATTTTTGGAAAAATATTTTAAAATTTTCGTAGGTTTATTTATACCTCTTACAATATTTATTTTTTCAAAAAAGTGTTATTTAGTAGGAATAAAAATAACTTTTAATCCATTAATTTGAAATTCGCGCGAAAATAGTCTGCCATCTGTCACTTGCTGGCTGTGACGTCACATTTCCAATAACAACAGTTTAAGCTCTAACTCTGAAGATATTTTATGTGAAAAACTTACACCTTTTTCACTGGAATTGTGAAAATGACAAGCTACAAGACATGTGCAGTGCCTATGTGTAGAAGTACTACAATTAAACCTGACAAATTGTTTATACCTACACGTTTCTAAATGCCCTCAACGTCGAAAGCAGTGGTTACAATTTAGCACGTCGAGACCCAGAGTTAACATTTGTTATATCAGCAATATTCTTTTGTGAGGACCACTTTGATGTAAGTATTTAGAAGAAATCAACTTAGCCTCTGATTTACTAAAAAAACAAATTAAACCCAACCTAATATTGTTCATAAACATAACCTACAAGTAATTTAAAATCATTAGTAATATGGTGTCGTTATGGGGACGTTGAGGAAAAACTTAGAAAAAAATCCCCCTGTGACCACTTAGCAAGACTGACCAATTTTACTTTATTAATTTCAGTACATACAAGGAGGTTTTTGCATTCCGAAACTCGGTAGAGCAAAAGTCAGGGTTACACGCAAAGAAATTTGTGACCATAAATGAATCAACTTGAGGCAAATTTGCACTGTCAGCTTTTATATAGCCTGACTCCATTTTACAAAACCTCTCAAAAGCACAAATCAAAATATATATTATTAATTTTCTCAGTAAATTGCATACGATAATCGATGTAGTTAGTAGTACACAACGCTATATTTTCGGAAGTGTGACGTCATAACATGCTCAATCATGGCCGCCCGCGTTTCGGTTCTCGTATCCACAGGTAAAAAAACTCAAATCTATTTTTCAAAAGTAAAAATATTTACAATTTATTTTCATGCAAAAAATGTATTGTTTAATTAATGTTAACCAATATGCAACCATATTTAACACATTTCATATTTTACCGTGACAACTGTCAAATAGCCAATTAGGTGGATGCACTTAACATTTTTTAATAAATCGAAAAATAAAAACACTTTTTAACCGACTTCAAAAAAGGAGGAGGTTCTCAATTCAACTGTATTTTTTTTATGTTTATTACCTCAGAACTTTGGACTGGGCGAACCGATTTTGATGATTCTTTTTTTAATCGAAAGCTGGTGGCGTTACGTGGTCCCACATACATTTTATTGAGATCTGACAATGGCATCCATGAGAAAACCACATAAGTCGTAAATTTGTGTTAAGATTTGCGCGACAAATTGACGAATAACTCAATATCACGCCAACCGATTTCGATGATTCTTTTTTTAATCGAAAGCAGGTCACTTGTCATGTAGTCCCACATAAATTTGAACGAGATCTGACAAGTAGTTTAAGAGACTTTGAAGTCGGTTATTTTTTGTTAGTAAAATGATATATGTTCCAACTAAAGAATTTCGTGCTCTTAATTTTGCCATATTCCAGTGTCAACCGTCGTTGCCGGGACAACATTCAAACGGAGGATTATGGGGTTAGGTTATACTATAGGGGTAGTAAAACGTAGTGATTAAGTACTCTGTGCGGTGGGTTTGCAGTGTGTCAGAATTAATTATCTGACATTAAAAAAACCAAATTTACTAAAAATTATTTATTGCGATGGGTTGGCTATAGATCTAAGGTACCTGATTTTTATATTGGTGTGAGTTGAAATGTAGTCCGGGTTTAGTGTGAACGTTTAAAACCATTTTTAAATCCAGGAGACGCGGTACCTCGAAAACCTTTCCTGGACTTAAAAATTGTAGTTGGGGCTCCCTCTTAACCCTTTCCCCCCTATCAACCCCGAATGCGGGTACCTTAGATCTATAGTTTTACCATTGCGATTACTTAAGTGATTCTAATATTTTACACATAAGCATTCTAAAGCTAGATACATTAACTATCAATAACACTAATCTTCGTAAAATCAAAACGTCATTACATCATTTACAAAATTCATAGTGAGAAGTTGAGAACAAGAATTAGCAACTACTAGATTATAATTATGAAAACTTCTATTTAAGTAGTGCGTCCGATAAATGAGAACACATGTCATGTCAAATTTTAATAAACATACAATAATATAGGGCCACACTTATCTGAATATTCTTAAACTAACTTACCCTAGTCGGGGCAAAATTTTAAGAAAATGACATATTATTACTTACTCTATTGCAGTGAGTGATGCCCTATGAAAGTAGGGGGTCTATGTGATTTTAAGACTACAATTTGGCATTTAAATGCAACGGATACTTACGATTCGTATTTGATAATACCGATATTTCGACCCAATTACATGGGTATAGGTATTATCAAATACGAATCGCGAGTACCAGTTGCATTAAAATGTTCAGTGTCCGCGATTATATAAGTTTAAATGCGACATGTCTTCATTTATCCGACAAAGTATAAAGACCACTATCAACTATACGAGGGGAGCACGGGCGGGTCCATTGCCATGTCGATAATCTCCTCGATGTCGTCGGTGCTCCAGAACGAAATGTCCAACTGAAATTAAAATACTTTTAAATAACACTCGATCTTGACATTTGTTTCGACGAAGAAAGAAATGAGTTTCATCAAGCATTAAGAAGATGTCACTAATATATAATTATCTACTAAATACCAAGCTACTTATCAAAGTATATTACATCAATAAATGTCTTGATGCAGATAGGTATCTAACCCTGACATAATGAATGTACTGAAAGTTGTTAAGTTTACCTTCTCATTGTAATAGGAGACACGAGTCCAGTAACTGCACAAATAATATGTATGCCATCATTGCCATCTAATGCCAAAATAATATTCAGTAGAGACTCGATTAATCGGACTAATTGTTGTCATTAGGCATTCAGATAATGGTACGGTAATAAATTATTAAAAACGTCAAAAATAAATTAAACTTTTTATCATAAATCAATGTTTATTACAAAAAATTATAATCCGTCTGAATCGAATCCGTCTGAGGGCCGGATAATCGAGTTTTCAATGTACATGTAGTTATGGAGGGTAGAGGTAAGGAGAACCGTCTCATATGGGGGGAGGGGGAGGGGGGGAAGTTGAAATAGTGTCCGAAAAAATAGAGGTTCCAGCATAGGGTTCCAGTATCCACCACAATAGCGCTGGCGTTGGAAAAACTATATGGACATATTGAACATAGCTGTTGTAGACGGAGTGAAGTTTGCTGAGTTCAAATATTTGAAAATTTTCATGGCAGGAGTAGTTAGTAAAATGCCAGTATACAAAACCTCAACTATTTACGTAGTCTAAAATGTTTTAGTAAATATAACCAAACACTGCTGTGAGAAAATGTTACTTTAAAATAATTTATCCTATGCTACCGCATGCCACCCTTATTGGACGGTTTTTACGGTCACTTTTTCATACACAGAGACGGTTCTCCTTACCTCTACCTTCATTACATATAGTAAACACTGTAACCTAGTTGGTAGTGACCCTGCCTGCGAAGCGAGAGGTCCGGGTTCGATTCCCGGCCGGGGCAGATATTTATGTGACAGATAATATTTGTACTCGGGTCATGAGTGTGATTGTGATGTGTTATATGTGTAGTCCATGCCACCCGCGACACAGGTTGTATATACTATTTCAATCTGTAAATACCTTCTTTTACTCATCCTTCTCTTCATCTTACTTCATTCCTTTCTTCATTTTTATCTTTGGTTATTTCTAATATTTCTATATACTTTATATGTTTCTTTACCTTTCCCTTATAACACTACAGTTTATAAGTAAGCCAAATGGTGTCACTTGTGTAAGTGTTAATTTAGAATTTAGAAAGATTTTAGTTGGGCGCCAAACTGTAGTGTTATAAGGGAAAGGTAAAGAAACATGTAAAGTATATAGAAATATTAGAAATAACCAAAGATAAAAATGAAGAAAGGAATGAAGTAAGATGAAGAGAAGGATGAGTAAAAGAAGGTATTTAAAGATTGAAATAGTAAATACTACAAGGTAAAAACCTACTGCGGGGGTATGAGTGTGAACAAGCACTAAGCGTGTATGTTAACTAACCGGCGAGCTCCCCACACACGGCCGGCAGTGCAACACGGCGTGTCGACACTCGCAGCGCGGCGTGCGGCACGCGCGGCTCGAGCGCGCGATCCGCCCGCCCGCCACCGTCGCGAACCGCCGCGCCGCGCCGCGCTCGCCGCTCAGCTTCGTGCCCGCCCAGATTGTGCCTGCGAACAGACAGATAATAAATACAATGTGATTGTAAATTGTAAGCTTGTTACCTCAAAAAAAAAAAAATCAAAAATCGTTTATTATTCCAGAATTTACATTTTATTACAATATGCGTGGGATCTTTCCATTTAAGTATATAAAACTTGTGTTTGGAAAGTTCCCTCTTCCCTATGTGTTACCTATCTAAAGTCTGTTTTTTATTCCCAAAGAGAGAATTAACATTTTGTGTTGCAAGTTTGCAAAAGTTAGTTGGTTTGGTGAAAATGAAAGTATAACTTGTGTGACGAAACTTGTTTAGTAGGATAAAACTTGTGGTTTTTACCATTTATGACCTTCCCTACTCCCATGTAAGAGTTTACCTGATTTTCGAAAAGGATTAATTGCACTTAGCCCCATAATTTGGCGTAAATCAAACACTTTTATTAATATTAGTATTTTGACTTTAAAAATATAACATAAGAATGGCTTTACGCCCTCCCCCATCCAAGGTATGGGCATTATGGGCATTAATTACATGATAGTATGACCACCGAGAAACGCCCTTAATTAATACATGGTATTACCTTTCAAATGATATTTTTTCATATTTGTGGGACTTTTAAGTCCAGAGAAATCGAATTTCATCGGCAGTCATCTAAGATAACATTAAAAAAACGGCCGCCATTCCATGAGTGTATTTTTGTCGATAAAATAAATATTTCATGTCCTTAAATTAGGGCTAGTTATCATTCCCACTAGTTCTACTGGTTAGTTCTATCGTAGAACCAGATCATTCCCACTAGTTCTACTGGTTAGTTCTATCGTAGAACTAGTGGGAACAAAATGTAGATACGGTTTTTGTTCCCACTAGTTTTACGGTAGAACTAGTGAGAAAAAAAAAATCCCACTAGTTCTACGATAGAACTAAGCAGTAGAACTAGTGGGAATGAACGAGTTGCAAGACACCCTGTATAAGACGAAACAGCCTACATACCATTGGTCTCCAACGCGAGCGACGAACACATCCCGAGCCTGTCTTTGGGCAGTTTGACCTGTTTCCGCAGACCGGCGTCGCCCACCAGACTCTCATAGTCCTTGTTCGTGTAGGCTACTGAGCTGTCCACACCTGTTGTTGATATTGTCTTTATTGTACACCGTAAAGATACAATACATAATCTAAATTTTACTAACAAAAAATAACCGACTTCAAATTCTCAAAAACTACTTGTCAGATCTCGTTCAAATTTATGTGGAACCACATGACAAGCACCAGCTTTCTATTAAAAAAAGAATCATCGAAATCGGTTGACGTGATATTGAGTTATTCGTCAATTTGTCGCGCACATCTAAACACAAATTTACGACTTATGTAGTTTTCTCATGGATGCCATTGTCAGATCTCAATAAAATTTATATGGGACCACATGACAGCCATCAGCTTTCGATTAAAAAAAGAATCATCAAAATCGGTTCGCCCAGTCCAAAGTTCTGAGGTAACAAACATAAAAAAAAAAAAAAAAAAAAAATACAGTCGAATTGAGAACCTCCTCCTTTTTTTGAAGTCGGTTAAAAATAGTATACAATATTCAATTTAACTAAAAAATTGACTCTAAATAAATTGTCTTCGAAAACCATAAATAAAATTATCATTGAACATCAATCGGTGAATTGACATTAGGATATGAAAAACAATAGCATTATTTTGAATAAGTAATTAAGGTTTAGTAAGTAGAAAACATAAGAAAAACAAAAAAGTATTCTTCGATTCGATCGGTACTTCGATTCGAATCGTGTACAGTACAGGGTATTTATTTTAAAAATTAACGGGTTCGATTCCTGGTTAAAAATATTCATTTTTCAAAAATCCAATGATGCAGTTTTAGCTTTCATCAAAACCGGGTCCCAAAGACCTTTGAGCACTTTTCGCTGTTCCTCATAGTTTCGGCAATTTGACAATCCAAGCCCACTTGAAAAAATAACTCTGTAAATTCTGGTTTACAAAAGTATGCGTGTGGAACAGTAATACTTGTTGAATATGGTTCAGAACTAGAATAACTTTAGACTTACCGAACAGATACTTTGCTACTCGTTTCTTCGATAGCATAAAATCTTCGTCCATGATGATATGTAGCGTCACGGAATTCTCGATCAGATTGTGGAATATCGTGGAGTAGTCCAGCTGGGAAATTATTATTTGGGTCTTATGACGTCTTTTTCTCATTATTATTATAGCTACTATTAACAATACATAAATATCTAATGGCGAACAATGACTGTCTCTCTGACTAATAAAGAGAAAAGAAAGAACTGGTGTGACTCATGCAAGAGACTGGGATCAACACCAGTTCATTATTAGCAACAGTTCATTGCACAAGCATCGAGTTCAGTCAGTTCTGAACGCCAGTAACAATAGGTCAATGGGTATTATGCTGAAATAAATAAATACAGTAACATACCGTCATGGCGCTAGCGTCGCACCGCGAGCACGGCAACACCACCAGCGCGCGTGGCGCCGCGGCGCGGAACGGCAACGAACTAGCGAACCGCAGTGCGCCGAACACGTCTGCACGGGTGGCGTTGCTCTTTGACAGGTCGGGTTTCTCTGTTGGAATTATGAGTGATGTCAAAGTAAAAGTGGTTATTAATAAATAAAAACAATATCATCTTTTATGGGTCAAAATCTAGATATAGTACCTGTTTGCATTCAAAAATCTAAAAGTAAATCTAAAATCTATGGGACTAGTGGGATAGATTCACTACAAGTTATATTACGTATTTCGGTTTTGGATATTTTCTTGTTATTTACGAACAAGGCATCCATCTACTCTACATTAGTAAATGTATATCTTGCCTATTAATAGGAATTTACTTGATTTTCAATGGTTTCTTGAAATGTATTACGTAAAAGAGACAACTATCCTACTTTATATCTAAGTATGTACAGTCAGCGTCAAATAGATGTAAGCGGTTAGGGCAGTCAAATTGATCTCACATACATAAATTCGTAAAGATGTACGCAGTCAGAGTATTCATATAGTTGTCAACATCTAAAGTGATCATTATAACTAAGCAACATAGTTTCCAAATACTTGTATCTAAGCCTTCAGGATGTTCAATTTTATGTTTGCGAACAAAACGGTCAATGGTATCTAGGCACTGATAGTTGTCAAAATACGTAGGATAATCAAAATACATTTTATTACATTTCATCAAATCTTACTCATTTGAAACATTGACAAGATAAGTACATACTAATGACGACTGTCAGTGTCATGTCATCTTCATAATTTCTATTTTCTATATTTATTAAAGAAGTGACCACAGAGTACTTAATCACTACGTGACCACAGAGTACTTAATCACTACGTTTTAAGAGACGCCACTTAGAACATTGGAAGTGACTATCATATTGCGATTCATAACTATTTACGTATATTAGTTAATTAATTACATATCGCCATATATAATTAATAACATTTAGGTACAGGCTGCTGTCTTTCAGATGTGCAAACTTGTTGATTATTCAAGAACAATCCGGATTTTAATTGAAATTATTTTACGTTATAATTTACTGATATTTATCAAATAAATGATTAACACTAATTAATAATAATAAATAAAGATACCCGATAATAAATAAGGGTACCGACTTTTTTCATAAGGTGATATTTTATCTCCTTTGCCATTTCCATATTGTCAAAAATGGCGTCACCGCGGCAAAGGGCACTATCGTTTGCAAAAGCTACATATTTACGAAGAGCCGCAATTTTCAGATTTTACAACTGTCTTACATGCTGTTGATAAGAACAAGATAGCCTTTGCGTTTTTGTTGCAAAATCGACCATGTCGTAAGGTGTTACAGTGCACGCTCGTAAAAGTTGACATACATCATTATTAAAATATGTAGTTCTCTGTTCATTGAAAATTCTGAAGGAAAATTGTATTACTATCAGTGCCTAGATACCATTGACCGTTTTGTTTGCAAACATAAAATTGAACATCTTGAAGGCTTACAAGAATTTGGAAACTATGTTGCCTAGTTCTAATGATCACTTTAGATGTTGACAACTATATGAATACTCTGACTGCGTACATCTTTACGAATTTATGTATGTGAGATCAATGTGACTGCCCTAACCGCTTACATCTATTTGATGCTGACTGTACATATCTAACCTACTCTGCACTATACTTGACATCAGTACTTACCAATCTGGAAGGCGTCAAAGTGTCTCGGTATATCTACAGCGTTAGTAAACAGCTTGTTGTTGACGTACAACGCACGCGGCCGCTTGTACACGCCACTCCCACCGTACACCACTACTGAATATCTGTTAAATACGGTATTGGTTAGGTACCGGTACCGGTTTCGACGTCTATTACCGGTATTTTCCAATATCAGTATGTAAACGTATGAAGAAAAATGAATAACAACTAAGTGGTATTGAAATTTTTTGTGTTTGATAGCCCATTTATCGAGGAAGGCTATAAGCTACATAACATCATATATTTTAGTAATTAGTTTTTTCCACAAAATTATCGCGGATGAAACCACGGAGCACAACTAGTTTATTCATATAGGCATTAATAGGAATATTAATAATATTAATACCTGTTATCAGAAAACCCATTCCCCTGCAGCTTGCTATCAAAGGTATCAACAAACAGGTCCATATTCCTCAGTTTCCGCACGTTCCGGTTGCAGTGTCGCGCTTCCACTATGAATACGACGTCGGTGGAGTTTGGCGTGCTCTGCAGTTCTACGAATGATCCTTCTTCTACTATGTCGCCTTGAGGAGTCGTGCATCTGGAGGGGACACGGAAAGGTTTGAGGGTTAAAATTATGTCGGGTTCACCAATGTTTGTAGAGGTGATTCTCATTTTCATAAATATTTGGTATATATTTCTACCTATTGTTATTATAAAGTAAATTGTAAATCAAGAAATTATTGTTTTTGCAGTCTCTTCTTTACTATGTAACGTTTGTGTTATGGAAGAGTGGGGCGTCCTGCCGCAAGTGTGATGTAATTTTATATTACTAGGTTACCTCATCAACTGTATAATTTTATTGTAAAAGATAGATTGAATAAAATATTTTTTTTTATTTACGTCGGGGTCACCGATGTTTGTATAGGTGTCCCAAAAGTTGCGCAGGATTTGAACATGTTGCCATTTGCTTGATAAAGTGTTTCCGACCAAAAGGAAAAACCATTTAGACAGATCAGGGTTAATCGAGGAACTCTACTATGTTTCTGCGAGCAGCGCATGAAGTAGGCGCTCGCCAGTGCGCAGTGTATAGTGTACTGTATAACGAGGTACGTAAGGTTCAATACTGACTGCACGCAGTGGTCCGGGATGTGTATGGGCACGTGTTGCTGCGAGCACAGCTCGAGGTACGCGCTCGCCAGTGCGCACGCTTCGACGCCGCGCACGCACTCCGCGTGGAACGGCTGTGCGTCGATCTGGGGACAAGTTACACTTAGAGTAGATATTCTATGATCCGAATTAGAGGCGTTTCTGCACTCATCCGATCCCCCCTATCTGATTTTTAAAAGTAATAAAAACTAAAAAGACATATCTTCAGTTTTATCTGTCAAACTATATACAAGTCGTAACTGTATGTAAATTGTATTAAGTATTAAAAACTCACAACAGAGAAGCACGGACGCAACGGCGACACATTGTTCATGAAGAACTTATCGCACTGCGTGTCATTCATCGGACCGCGGGTGAATACGGGAGCGGAGCCCGAGCGGAGCGCCCAGCCGCGCGCTAGGGCTTCCACCGGCACGTTGAGAGTGCCGTTCGGGAGCTGCCATTCGTCATATTGCTCGTTGTTGTAGGTTCCGAGGAGGCCGCCTAGACTTGCGTAGTACCAACCTAGGGAGTTTGAAAATGCTAGCTAAAAAAAACTAAAAGTAACAACCTAATTTCCAAAACTTAAAACACGCTTTTACAGGATTAGTGCAATAAAACAAAAAGATTAGCGACTGTGCTGTTGACCGTTAAGGAATTCCCTCCTCTGGAGCCAACCCAGTCAGTTCATGATTGGTATTAAAATTAATTGACATTGGAGCGTAAGCTTAAGGAAGTAGTTCTAGCTTCAAGCCAGCAAAATGAACGTAATGGTTAAGTGATAAAGTAAACGGTAGCAACATTGTCACCGTTTGCATCCATGGAAAATACACATCAGATGATCCTAAGCGTATTGACGAATACTGAATGTCTGAAAACTGTCTCACCAGTGACAAGTATCTTGCAGGTGTGGAAGAGCATGTTGCACTGTATGTGCAGCCCGCTCTCGCCCTCCACGGTGAGCGTGTCGGCGTGACGGTCCACTATCAGCTCGTCTACTACTGCTGGGAGGGTTAGCGGCGTGTTGCCGACTGATACTTGCTGGAAAGAAAGAAATTAATATATAACGCTACACATGTATAGCCATAGGATTCCGTGTCGTGGGTGCCATGGAGAACACACCAAGTCAACACACACACCCGGACTGAGAACAGAAATTCAAGCTCATTATTCAAATTTCCACCTCGTTGGGAATGGAATCCACGACCCTTTGAATGGCGGTCCAGTATGGTAACACACGGGTCGTCAGAAAGAAAGAAAGAAATGTTTATTTCAACAAAATTATCTACAATAATTAAATTGTAATGGTCGCAGATAAACCACGGATTGAAGATACATTTTGTTTCAAGAGTTGAATTTGAAATTACACTTTTACTATTACACGTTAACTATTAACCATTTTTTGTAACTGCTTTAATTTATTATTTCAATAAAAGTTGTGCCAAGAATGTTTACCAAACTCGTAAAAATACGGATTATTCCTTGAATCGTTATCGCCACCACACCTTACCGAGTCATAGATCACCAGTCACCAATCACCAGTCAACTGTACTAGTCGACATAAACTAACCTCCTTATGCAGATCGATATAAATAAGGCTCCGTTTAGCCAGCACGACGAGGTCGTATTGTCCCTGCTCGTTGCTCGCTAGTAGCACTGTGAAGTTGTTCTGTCTGTAGTCTCGGGTTAGTAGGAAGGTTCCCGCTTCGGATATCGTTAGCACTCGCTTGTCGAACGTCACTAGTGTGCCTTGACTCGTCATCATTGCCATGCCTGTTTATAGAATATATTATGTAAACTGTGTCAGTTTTAAAATTGATAATATTACATTATTAACGGCCGGTCTCAATAATGTACTAACCAGATGGAAGACTGGGGATAGGGCTACCATTAGTATGTCATCTGTCATATTTGTCAATTTTTCAGACGCAAAAATTGTCAAATATGACAGATGACATACTAATGGTAGCCCTATCCACAGTCTTCCATCTGTTAGTACATTATTGAGACCGGCCGGACAATAAGACAATATTACATAATAAAGTGTTTGAAGTGAAAGCATTATCGACGGAGTTTTTTTTGAAACGTTATACAGTCACGGCTGCAAGAGTATACCACAACAAAGTAAACTAAAGTAACTAACTAAAAAAGTAAAATTAATCTAAACCACTATAATTGCGAGTACAAAAAGTTATAACTCCAAACGTACCTATAAACGGTGGCAGCACATTATTAATATCCATATACGGTCGTAACTCGTAGTAATACGACCATATACTCCTGTTGTTAACAAGCCATGTATCCATAAAGTCCCTCACAGCGCGATATTCGGCTATCTCGGTGAAGTCAGGCGTGCGGTTGAAAGCATGCCATGACATCGGTAGCTTTTGTTCTAACAATACTTCGCCTTTACGCGGGTCGAATATGAAGTTTGTTTTTGGGGTTCGGTGGCTGAAATGATGAGGTTTTTGAAGTGATATTATATGCAACGATTTTTTGTAACGTTTTAGCGTCACAACGTCACACAAATAATAGAGTAATAACAACAAAAATAAAGGAGAGAAGAGAGGAGTACGGTACGGTAAAATACGGACCACTTTGGGAACTAAGAATTTAGTATATTTTGAAAGAAAGATCAATGGCAGGAAGGCAGCTATGACTCTAATGGTGAGATTTATAAATCGTACTTAGGCTTTGCTCAGCCTTAAAATTATCCGAACGAAAAATAATGGTCCTAAATAAAACTTAACATTAGTCGCTTTATATGACTTTTAAATTAAAAGTCTTAATTTTTTTTCATATTAACAAAGTGTTAGTCATCAAGTACATTTGAGTGTTGTCTTAGCAAAATCCAAGTCTAGTTCGCTTTATTGTTATTATAGGGGGTGTTCCATTGCTCAATGTGCTCGCAACGCCAACAATAGAACCCAATGGAGACGCATCGCGAGGGCCGCAACTCTTCTTCAAACATCGTCATAAGACCACGACCACTCTGCCAAGAGTGAACGACTAAAGAGAGAGAGAGAGAGAGAGAGAGAGGGGGAGAGAGGGAGAGAGAGAGAGAGAGAGAGAGAGAGAGTTCGCTTTATACATTTCACGCTGAGAATGGACGTCAGATTACATTTTGATTATAAAATTACGTATAATTTACATATAGTTAAAATAATATAAAAGTTTTACTCACAGCTCTTCATACTGTAGGGCTGTCCTAGCCAAACCCGTGACCTTAGCATAAATAATCTCAAACACGGCGTCGATCGCATCTCCGATAAGGAAGTAGTCGTACCACCACTTCAATCGGACGTAGGCTTCGTTATACTGAAATACAATTAAATCGTTTGAATTATTTATACTCTAGTGGAAGAGCAATAAAATTATTGTACCCTAGTGGTAATCATAAGAAGAAGAATTAAGAGTGAATAGGTTTCTTTCCAAGACTTCATACATAAAAAAATACATTGTACTGGTTAAGACTTTACTTGCTCGTCATAAATCGTTTGTACTTTAGTGAGAACATTTATATGCCAATAGTATAAATTATACAGTCCCTATTGAAACACAGCTAGAAATACATGTGTGTGAAGCTTTTTGGATAGTGGTACAACATTCGTATTCCGATGGAATAAAGTTTAATATGTAGTAACAATACAGTATAGTATTGTTAGAACAGAGCAGAGCTAGAAGTAGAACAATGTAGAGCAGGCTAGTGATAGAACAAAAATAGAACTTTAGCATCATGTGTTGTGTCTACTGGCTAGTAGTATAAAACAAAATCAGACTCACTTTGTCTTTAACATAGACAACTTGTGGTGTCTTCAAGAAGTTTTCCCATGCGTTTCTGAACTCCGCGTACAACTGAGTGATTTCGTCCTTGAATGGAATGTATTTCTCCACCTTGTTCCAAATAACACCCCATAATTTCTTCGTGTATTTCTTTATGTTGGTTATAATGTCGTTGTTCACGATGTCTTTGTAAATTCTGGCATAAAATAATTTAAAAGTTAAAATTAAAAATAACGGGAAACTGAACTCTTCTTTCTTTTTTTTTGAATCTTTGTTTTTTTTTTGAGCTAGATTAACGATTGACGACCTATGTGGCGCGATGGTTACCATGCTGGATCGCCTTGGGTCCTGGGTTCGATTCCCAACGAGGCGGAAATTTGAATGATGAGTTTGAATTTCTGTTCTCGGTCTGGATGTGAATGTCCTTGTCTAGTGTGTTGTCCATGGCACCCACGACACAGGGAATCCTAGTGTGGGGTTATGAGTGTGAAGCGTTATTAATTAATTTATTATTAATATTCTTACCGATCCATTTCATGTCCAAAAGTCGATACGTAGTTAAAGTAAGGAGTGTCGGTCAACTCATGAGTTCGTTCATGGAAGAAGTCCATAATATTTCTCCATATACCGACTACAAAGGCCTCTGAATAATGTAACATCTTGAAAAACAAAGGCTCTATGGACTTTAGCAGCTCCTGCCAATACTTCCCAAGCCGTGTCGTAGCATTCACCCAAGTTTCCTCCCAATACTCCAAGAACTTCATATGTAAATCTCTGACAAAGTTATCGTATTGCAAAATCATCGACTCTAACTTATCCGATACCATTTCCATCAAATCTGCCTCCAAAACCTTATTGATCGAGTCTAAGAAGTTTGCGTACGCAAGTTTGATCGTATCGACAACGTACGTCAGACTCTGCTTTATCGACTGGCCAGTGTTGCCCATCATTCCCCACATATCGTTGACAAAGCCTGGCAAACTTTCCAAATGGTTGCGAATCGCCATCTCATCCAACACATAGTATGTGAATTCCACTATATCTTTGACATAAAAGTCATTATGTTCGTACGATTCGTTCAAGAACCTTTGGAAGTCGTCTAAATCGTCTTTAATGACATGTAGATCGTTCAAATCATCTAAAAAGTCTCTCACACGTGGTTTCGCGTCACTCCAAATATTTCTCAAGGCCAAATGCGCTTCCATAGGAGCTTCTTTTAGTATGACGAGGGTTTCATTGATTTGGGCGTACAATAGCTTGAAAGTACTGACTGCTTGACTCTTGACTTCGCTGAATATCTCAGGTCTCCATACAACGGAGCTAGTTAGTAATCTCGAGTGGTTAAGACGGATGTATGAAGCGAGGTCTACGGTAGTTATTTCGTCGAAGTTTCGCCAAGCATCGAGTTTAGCTGAGCGAGTGTCGACGATTTTGCCTATCATGTGGTAGGAAACATCTGGAAAAAAAGTTTTTATTATTGTTTTGGTATATTATATGCTTAGACATTCTATAAGATTTAAAACAAACTATAAGAATTCCCCACTGATTCCTCACTTCACTTTGTAGTCGAAATTTGGACGTGATTAAATTAGTCAAAAGGTTACCATTGCCACTTTTAAGTGTTCTATTTTTATCATAAATGTATTCATTACATTTATTAGACGTAAAATTCTGAATTTTACACTACTGCTCCACGTAAACTTTAACTACACGTAATCTTCGACTCCTACGCGTACGTAGTGCGTGCGTGTACATAAAAGGTGTCCTCTTCACTAAGTAGTATTATCTATACTAATATTATAAAGAGGAAAGATTTGATTGTTTATTTGCATTGAATAGGTATCCGAAACTACTGAACCGATTTGAAAAATTCTTTCACTGTTGGGAAGCTACACTATCCCCGGGTGACATAGGCTATATTATTATATTTTCAAAAAATTAGGGATCCTTAATAAAACTCCAATATGTAACCCAAGGTGTAAAAAAATAAGAAAACCGAAGCAAAGCGAGGGCGGTTACTCGTAGGTAATAAAAACAAGTTAAACTCATCCTTACCATCACTACTATTATAATGCGCAGTCAAAGCCTTGTTCACCATGGATAGCTCGGCGACCATAGTATCATTCCCGCTAGGACGTAGTACTATCCCTCGTATATTGTACCGTGGGTACGATAGCTCCCAGGTACCGTTCACTTTGTAGAAATAGGTTTCGTTTATACGCTGAAATATATACGTTAAACGTCATTTCACGATATACATCTGAAAACTTGTAACAATTGGGTTGGCCAC
This sequence comes from Thymelicus sylvestris, assembly GCA_911387775.1. Lineage (NCBI taxonomy): Eukaryota > Metazoa > Arthropoda > Insecta > Lepidoptera > Hesperiidae > Thymelicus > Thymelicus sylvestris. The sequence continues at coordinate 30,133,992 of OU426885.1, read as the reverse complement.
TAACGCCTCCACCAATCCGCACTGGAGGAGCGTGGTGGCTCAGGCCTCCTCCAGAGGAGATACCAGTGCTCAGTAGTTGGCCGTTAATGTGTTGAAGCCAACGTTATTTTATACTTCGAAAATGTGCTTTGTAGAAGAGGGTGAACGTAACTCCTCAGCACATGTAAAAAGACGTAAAAATTACTGTACACATCACTTATTTTTGCTTTATTAATGTGCTTTGAAGCAACGGTGAAAGCAACTCCTAAACAGATGTTTAAAATAACAAATAAATTTTCACTAGAACTATAAATTTCATAATTTTGTAAAGACATCTCCATTATACATTACAGAAATTATTAAAAAAGTAGTGAACGAGAAATTCGCGCATTATTTTTTAGCTTGTGGATATAATACATAGCAATGAACTATGTCAAATTTGAGATTATTCATCACCAATATCATCGTCAAACATCAATTGCATTTTTATTACCGATATAAAATCTTTAACGCCTTAATAGGAATCGTTTTAGTTAAATTGTCCCTGCAAAATTTAAAAAATCATTCACTTACCTCCCAATTAACAATATTTTTATTCATATCAATAAGCAATTTGTTGCTCCTTAGCTTCTCATAGAACAACGACTTTTGGAACTTGTAGTAATTCTGTATATAGTACCATCGACTCAGTATGTTCACATCAGACTTCATATCCAAGTCCAAGTTTGTTGATGGATGGGTACATTTCAACGCAAACTTATAGTCTCTGATAGGCCCGTTAGAGTTATCAGTTAGTAAGGACCGGAGTTTTAGATATTCGTGCTCATAGTCAGAATATTGAAGTTCCATAGACAAGTTTGACATTACAGCCGGTGTGCTAATGTATTGGCCCTTTAGGGTCACATCCTAGAAACAACAAGGAAATTGCATTCAGCAAACAACAACAGAAAAATCTAAAATATGGAAACAATGTTTGTATTTGAAACTGGTGCTTTTCCTTTGTTCTTGTGCGTAAGCAGTGAGAGCCTAGCGGTTAGAACGTTGGTCTCTCGAACGGAGGGGCCCGATAACAAATCCTGGCACGCACCTCTAATTTTTAAATATTATGTGCGTATTAGAAGTAATTAACACTTGCTTCGGTGAAGGAAAACATCGTGAGGAAACCTGCACACCGGAGAGTTCTCCATAAAGTTCTCAAAGGTGTGTGAAGTCTACCAATCCGCACTTGGCCAGCGTGGTAAAAACATTACAAGAAACCGTTGCACTTTTGCTAAAACTTCAAAACCTACCTTTCTAAACGACGGATGAGCTAAAGCCAATAACACATGATGTTCACTCCCCTCAGTTGCCGGTGGGTTTTCCCAAACCGCCCTTATTTCAGCAGTTTTGTTCTCATCACGTACATTCCATAGTAACTGAGCTCGTCCGTCTAACAAACTGTCTTGCAGACGGTATAACGCTTGTACGCGGTACGTTCGTAAGGGATACCATATGTCTAGGATTATTTGTTGGGATTCTGTGTCCGCCTGTTTGGGATTGAACGAAGTTGTTAATGAATCGAGCGAAACAAATATTTTTTAAAATTAAATGCAGTTTTACTGTAATACGAGTATTCACGTAAATATATTGTGGTTATGGTATTTAACATGATTTTAATGGTTATTAAACGATGACCACAATTCATGAAATTGGGTCACAATATCGGTGTAAATAATCAAAATTTTACTAACAAAAAATAACCGTCTTCAAAGTTACTCAAAAACTACTTTGTCAGATCTCGTTCAAATTTATGTGGGACCACATGACAGCCACCAGCTTTCGATTAAAAAAATAATCATCAAAATCGGTTCGCCAAAGTTCTGAGGTAACGAACATAAAAAAAAATACAGTCGAATTGAGAACCTCTTCCTTTTTTTGAAGTCGGTTAAAAAAATAATATCGTGTGTACCAGAATAACAGTAAAATATGTTCAAACAACGTTAAGTTTAAAATCATACAAAGTTTTGCACTGGATTTTTTGGGTATAAAGATAGATTTTCAGCAGGAAAGCGAGGGCAGTTACTATATTACAACATAGTATGAAAAATCGTCCTGTTAAATAGACCAACTACATACTCACCACACTCATATTAGTGACGTGTATTTTATAATTAAACCAAACATCCTCAGCCCAAGTGATCTTGCTGCCTTGCTGCAACTCATTGTCGACTGCTTCGTACTCGTTCGCGAAGGTCCAGGTTCGATTTCCGTGCATGGCCGTCAACTTGAGGTTTTTGCCGATGTTGTAGGTGAAAATGTCAAGTTTACCCGTTACATTGAATTTTGTAGGATCGTGCAGGTTAAATACTGTTGCTTGTTTCACATCCTGAGAAGATTTATGAAGTTAAAAATATAATATTAACACAATGAAATTAAAATATAGATGAAGACTAATAAATCACAAGTTCAGCGTCTGCGCATGAAAGGTATTAAAAAAAAAACTATTAGGTTAAATACTTAGGGTATTTAACAACGCAATCTCAACATTGATTTGTCTGTTTGTCGGTTTCTTATAAAGAAACGGCTTAAGCGATTTCAATGCAGTTTACACTGATGTATTGTACATTAGGATACCATTTTAGTCGTTTTCAATTGGTTCGCAATTAAAAAAGATGTCAATTTAAAATCTCCTTTTAATTTTTTTTCGACTACCAACTAAGACATATAAATAAAGGCTATTATTAGTAAATTATGTAAATATTGTCATGTAATTATATATAAACTTACCGTGTTACCAGTGTCATCGTACTCATGTATATACTTAATACCGACTGGGATGTGCGCATTTTCCACTTCTACATCCATTGTAGCAAGGTCTAAATTCCTTTCGCTTTTACTCAGAATCTGATTAAAACACGCCTTAACAAATCTTTCCGTATCAAAATCGATTGTAGCGTTTCCATTGCTCACTTTTTCATCCTCGACATAGTAATATTTTGTATTGACTAAATGCTGAGTTTGCAATGGAACGGAAACTGATATTATTCCGGTTTGAGTGAACCCTTTGTCCTGCTTCTTATAGTCGTGTGTCGTATTGATAGAGGCTGTTTTGTTTGGCCAGAAGATATCGACTTTGTTGTCGGAGTATTCTTCTACATTGTTTATCTGTGGGAAAATATAATAAAAAATTGAAATAACTAATAAAAACAACGACAGTTTTATTTACACTACACATAAGTAAGAACCATCTCGATCACGTCAGCTTTCAAACAATACAATCTCATCATAATCGGTCCATTCGTTTAGGAACTACGATGCGACAGACATGTAACACTTATAACACCCCTCTTTTTGCATTGGGGGTTAAAAAAGAATACACTCTTGAAGGCGGCTATTGTTGGTTGTTGGATAGGTGGACTAGTGCAAAAAATTCTTGGGCGCTTTCGTGCTTCGAAGGGCACGTTAAGTCGTCGGTCCCGATTGTTATCGTAAGACAGCAATCGTTAAGCCATTTCAGGGGAACTCGGGCAGCATGAAAACTTCCGTCACATTATTACTATTACTCCATGAGGTCCATTTGGATACTTATCACCTTCTTCCTTGTGTCAGCCGCCAAACAACTCATCATGTTCCGGCTGGGGGCTTTCTTTCTTTTTCTTCTCTCTTACTTGGCCGACAACGCATTAATAATGCCTTTGTTGTTGCTGATGTCTATGGACGACAAAAGCCACTTACCAGGTGGATCTTCATCTCTATGGGCTATTTATAAAGAAATGGACTGTAATACTCACATCGAATATAGACTTGAGCCAGGGCAGTTCCCGGAAGGGCGTGGACACATTGAAGTGTCCGTCTGTGTGCCTCACGCCACCGTACCGCAAGTCTATCTCGCCCACTTGCTGGTATCCTGGTTGGTGCATTACACCTCTGTTGAAAGTATTTGGTTCTTTAAATAATAAGTTAATGCTTACTAATTAGTAATCTATACTATTTTTTTTTGTAGGGTAAGTCAGGCCAAACATGACAGATAAGACAAATACAAATAGTACTTCAAATGTCATATTACATATGTCAAACTGTACACCTTACTCTATTACGGTTAAGAATGTTGCCCTATGTGAGTTTTAAAATTTGACATGTCTTCACATTTATCCGACTATAGTTACTGGTATTATATATACTGTGCGCTTACTCGCACTTAGACCTTAGACTTAAGACCTAAGTGCGAGTGAGCGCGCAATATGCTTCGACCTGCTCGCACTTTATGTCAACGAGTGCAGCGAGATACTACGAATTATTTCTAAGAAAATACTCTTTAAGTACCAGGATATCATGAGCAACGGTTACTTACTTAACAACCTTATACCCATGCACCATATCCTGTTGATAAGACCCAACGACAGTTAGGGTCGGTTCGTCCGCATGTAGCGGCGTCGTGAGCGTATAGTCTATGAATTTGGAGTTGTTAACGTCCCATTTGTATGTTATTATGTTGTCTATGTTCTTGTGGACGGAGTTTGCGGTCCAAGTCACGGTTGCATTTAGGTCCACTTCTTCGAGTTTCTGTTTCATCTAAAAAAAAGGTTTTTAGCTTATGTAGTTCAAACACTGCTCTCTCGTATCAAAATAAATTAACTTCTTGTTTTTTACTTAAAATAAGTTAATGCTTCACGACAATCCCACCCGTTGGTAAGTGGGGATTTGGTCCATGATGGCGAGCGCACTAACCTAATCATATCACTATCAGTGATTCACTTATGCACATTCTTTTATTCTACCATAATTTCGCAAAGGTGCTTTGTTATGGAGATGAAATAGAGAAAGAAACTCTTCAGTACACAAATAATTACGGAATAGATCAAACCTACGCGAAACTGGATGCAGCAGTAATTTGCAGGCGATAATTTTCTAAATTATGGACGTATTATAGATTCTGTTTTGTATTATTTGTGTATAGCATAGTGGATAAATAAATAAAAATAAATTATTTACCTTTCCCTGAAGCCCGGCCAAAACATCAGTGACATCAGTTTTATACATAGCATATATGGTTGGCGCAGGATCTTCTGCGGAACCCATATTGCCGTCAACATACAACGTGTGTACGTCCACATTAGGTTTGGGTAGTATGGCGTTGATCAACAAACTCACACGTCTCTGCATTATATGGCCGAATGATGCGTTTGCGCCGATTCTGTATGCAAAGGAGAAATTAGTATTGATAGTTTACTGTGTCATATAATATTTGAGCATGTTGTTTTTTAAAAAAAAAAATTAATAATTTTCAAATATAAATTAACGTTTTCACCCATGCGAGCATTGACCAAAAAGAAGTTGGGAACAAACTTTATTAGTTGAAATTTATTTAATTATTTAATTCAAAACCGGCTTAGCCAATTACAATCATGAATACAATTTAACAATATCAAAACGAAATCAGATTAAAATCTAAAAGAAATAATAATTATACAAAAAAAAAGGAAAAACAAAGAATAAAAATATTAGAATTTAGAAAAAAAAACATTTCAAATGAAAGATCAATGTCAAAAATCTTTGTACTATTAAATAAAGACTCACTGCCAAATATGATCAAGGTCCATTCTAAAACCAGCGTCGGTTTTGCTCAAACCGTCATCAGAAGTGCTGTTACCGAAATATATGTCCAAGTCCACACTTTTTTGGATTTCTTCTACAAGTTGTTGTCCTAACGCCTAAAATTTTAAGTTTAAATTACATATAGTGTATTTAAAATAATCACATTTGAGTGTAACTTAATATCTGCGAATTCGGTAGCTTTATTAAGAAGTTAACTTAAGTTTGACTACAATTGATAAATCGTTTGATATACTTAATATAATTGCTTCTTGAAAACAAATGGTATAATTTATTATTAAAATATGACTCCTAAATATGTGCAAAAAATTACGCAAAAACTGTCTTATAAGTTACTAGCTGCCCGGACAGACTTCGTTCTGTCAAAAGATTTATTTTGAGATCTAATCTATCATATCTTTCAAGTTGGATCAAACTGCACATGGTGTGCAAATTAAATTAAAATTAAATCGGTTCAGCAGTTTAGGGGTCCATCGCGGACAAACAACGTGACACGTAATTTATATATATTAAGACTAGATAACAATTACCCTGATAAATAAATCGCCAAGCAAGAAACTCCATTTAAGATCACCGTGCCCTTTCATATCCGGTAGTTCGTATTTACACAACAGGTATCCAGTTTTGGGTCCAAATCTAAAAAAAGTAAATTGACCTTGATACAAATTATGCTAAAGGACAAACAATATAAAAGCAAGAAACAAAGCGTCATTACAGAAACATAAGGTTTAAATGTTTTTTTTTCGTTATTTTTTTCCTTGAAATCAGTAAAATTTTGTGTTTAGTTGCAAGAACTTATTCAATCGTCTATATTTTTAAGGAAGGAAAGGCTAAGATCTGAAGGGTGACGAAAAAAGTAGACGGGCGACCTGTAGCTCGAGCACGAATATTTGCGAGAAAGTATTCGTATGTTAACCATACGTAAGCAATTTGTATGGCATTTTTTCAAAAGCGCCCCTATCGTGCGTAAATGGTACTAAAATGCCATACAAATTTGACAGATTGCTTACGTTAACCATACGAATACTTTCTCGCAAATATTCGTGCTCGAGCTACTGATGGTAAAAGTTCACCGACGTTTATGAACGTTAAGCAGTGTCGGATATCGCCCTGGGTGGTATGAAAACTTCCTACACTGGGTTGGTCTCCACCAATCCGCACTGGAGCAGCGTTGTGGATGCTCTAGACCTCAACAGGAGAGCTTAAGCTTAGGTTAATGGCTTTAAAGCCAGCCAGACACTAGATCGCTCGAGTGTAGTTCAGTATAAAATATTATCACTCACACAAAGTCAGCGTCGCCCTTCAAGAAGTTCAGTTTCTGTATGGGCGTGGAGGCTTGCACGCTCATCACTTTACGGAGTTCCGGATACGATACTACGTGTGATTTGAAGTAAATCTCCTTATTTTTAACCTGTGGGCTGTCTACCTGCATTTGACATAAATAAAAACAATACTAAAAATCTACTTTTCTTTAGAGTTCTGTAGTCAAAACCTTTAATTCGTCATGTTGACAACATAAAAAAATGTAAAGACCTGAAAACAACACTTTCTATAATTTCCTATCATTCCTACATTTTTACATTATTGTATTGTGAAAAATGTGTGATGACGTCACATACACGATGACTGATTTAGTTGATTTTGCAAAAAAAAATCAAGACATTGAATATGACATAAATGTCATTTAAATATGATTAACAGCAATAAAATTTCAAATCACTCGTTTTATTTTATCAAAAGAGCTGATGATCTTGGACCACCTGAACAGATCTTCATTTGTAGCTAAGAACTATTTAGATTACGTCCGCTTTAAACAAACAAAAAACACTTCATAATCGGCCATTGTTTAGGAGCGACGCCACAGACACACAGTCACACGTCAACGCGTCAAACTTATAATACGATTCTTTTTGTGTCGGGACAAAGAAAGAAAGCTTTAACTTAGCTATCCACTGTAAAACCTTGTAAAGATAAAATACCGACGAATATCAACCCTATGTCCATAGCAATAAGACTCACTTTAAACGATATATCAGTGAAGTTAGTCTCTATCTCGGCCTTGAAGTGTACTGTAGCTTGCATGGGGCCCGTGATGTGAGCAGACAGCGCCGTCACTGTGGCGCTAGCTTCGTACTTCACTCGGATGTTGATCGGCTGACCCTGCCCCTTTGGCACTAGGACTAGGGACATCTGTGGAGACAGGGAGTTCATAAATATTGTACCTTTAAATTTCAGTGTAACTTCGAATTCCTCGAGTTCTATTTGATATACGCCATGAGAGCCAAAATAGCCGAATAAATTTTTTATTGATTATTTTGATACAGCCAGATTGGATTTAAAGTATTACAGGATTATTAACTCTGTAAAAAAATTGTTAGGCTGTTTTGGCTCTCATGTCCTGATTTAAATTTGTTTTATTAAAATTTAACCCAATATACATGTTGGTTGACTCCAAATGATATTAATACAACTCAGAATGAAATAAGAAATATTTAGTGTTATAAAATGTAATAAATTATAATCTTACCTCCAAAGGCTCCCGGTTAGTAACTTTCCCGGAGATAGCATACTCTGTGGTATCGGTTACGAAGCTGCCTCTTATGTCGTCCCTATCAAACTCACCGATGATTTTCATAGCACTGAAATAGTAAAAAAATATGTAAAAAATATCTTTGGGGCCGTTCAAATATTACGTAAGCAGATTTATTACAATTATTTACCCCCCCATCCCCCTTGTTAGTAAAAGTAAGCAAAGCTCATATCCCCTCCCCCCATGGTAACGTAAACATTTTTCAATTATAAATGTAATTTTTTTTATATTATAATTATAATGTTATAATAACTACCGATGACGTAATCATCATCTAGACTCCCCTACCCCCCCCCCCCTTGCCATCCAAAATAAGCAAAAGAAAGAAATAGTGCTTACGTAATACTTGAACGGCCCCTTTGTACTATTTCATAAAAAAAAATTTCAAGATCCCATCTTTTTTATCTGTACATGCACAACTTGAGTTATTCATTAACTGTTTTTTTTATTTCACTTTAACTGGCGACAATTTTTTTGTTTTATTTTACAACCACATAGTATAACAGTGATCGCTCAGGGCGTTCGTGTAATAAAATGTTTTAAAGTCCCCTTACAAATCTATAAATTTTACCTGATACATTATATTATATTTTCCTGACAGGGGGTGCATGTACACCCTCTTGCACCCCGCTGCTTCTCTATTACTATATTTACTTACCGGAATCCTTTATGCGGGCTCCCAACAGCAACACTAACAGATGTGGGCCTCTGGTCAGCTCTCAGCGAGTAGTAGTTATCCTCGCTAGTGAAGTCGACGGTGAGACTTCTCTCCTTGTTCTCCTCGCCGTATATCAGGGAGAGTTCTGAGGGGGAGAGGGCAGGGGGGAGGGCTGCGCGGGTCGTGAACCGGATGTGACGGTTAGGGGGTGGACGCCATACTACTGTTGCGAAGGCCTGGGGTTATAAAAAAATAGTTTACTATGGACACTATCGATTGGTGTAATAATACAGGGTGTTTTATTTTGAACCCCCGACGAAAAAAGAGAGACGTTATAATTTTGACGTGTCTGGCAGGTGTGTCTGTGTATCTGTATGTATGTCTGTGTCATCGTAGCTCCCAAAAGGATGAACCGATTTTGTTTATTTAAAAGGCGACTTAATCGAGTGTTCTTAACTATGTCTACTATAAATACAACTGTCGCGAGTTTTTTAAATTTTTATTTAAGACTAGCTGCCCGGACAGACTTCGTTCTGTCAAAAGTTTTTTATTTTGAGATGTAAGCTATCCTATCTTTCAAGTTGGATCAAACTGCACACGGTGTGCAAATTTGATTAAAATCGGGTAAGTAGTTTAGGAGTCCATCGCGGACAAACAACGTGACACGTAATTTATATATATTAAGATTATCAAAATCAACGGGTTTGATAAAATGTATTGATTTACGTAAATCTCATGATGCAATTTTATTGTTCATCAAAATCGAGCCCGAAACTCCTTTCGCTATTCCTCATCGTTTCTGATTTGGCAATCACACTCATTTGATAAAATCACCCTATATACTTACATAATTATTCTGGTTCCCTTGTTGAATCTGTATGCCGCCACCGACAAGATTCTCAACGTCAGAGAAGTCTTTCTTGAACTCCATCTTGATGAAGTAATCCTCTAGGTACGGAGATGTCAAATTTAAGCTTCCTGATGTTTCTACGAAGGGGTCATCGAGCTGTTAGAACAAAAACTTATTTTGAAATATATAATGTGAAAAAAAAAACATTTTTTTATTACACCAAAACCAAAGTATAAGACAATAATATTTGACGAAAAATAACCGACTTCAATCAATTCCGACTTCAATTACTCAAAACTACTCGTCAGATCTCGCTTAAATTTAAGTGGGACCACATGAAAAGCACCAGTTTTCGATTAAAAAAAGAATCTTCAAAATCAGTTCACCCAGTCGAAAGTAACATATATAAAAATAAAAATACAGTCGAATTGAATACCTCCTCCTTTTTTGAAGTCGGTTAAAAACTATCGAGACGGAAGGTAGACAGATCATTTTATTTCACTAAAATATAGAAATCGTGAACGCCCGTTTGCATTTATAATGTTTAGTATTCTCGACGATATAAGTTTCAATGCAATTAAATTAAAAAAATCATTTAATCATGTAAGTATCTTTTACTTATGATCGTCGATTTTTAATCTACCATCATTTTTGAAAGGTGCTTTGTCATGAAGGAGAAGAAATGACGAAAGAAGAGGCTATGAAGTTGTTTAAGATTATATATCAATTAAAATATCAGAGTACTACTCTCGTACTTTACCTCAAGTCTTGCTAGCGCTGTTACAGTAAACGAAGGCATGGCCATGTCGGCCGATAACTTCCACAACGAGTCTTCCAATCTCGCTGATACTCGCGCCTCTGAAAACATATTTAAATAGATCTGTAATCTCAACGGCGCAACCGATTTTGATAACATTTTCATTGAGTTTATGGTAACATTAAGTGTATCTTCGATTACTGTAGGGTTGTTTCTGATGGAAATATCGTGGAAGTGAAACTATAATGTGGGAATATACATTTAATAATATATAGAGATCAAAAAGCAACACAAGAAGACATGGTTTTAAACGGAGTGACAGCACTGTCATTTTACATATTATTTTTTATTCCCAACACTAGGCCTTAAAAATAACTATGTAAATAACAACAAAATATAACAAGGACTCTATAAAACAACATAATATACTAGGCCTTAAGAAAAACAATTTACAATTTAAGTTTTAAAAATAATTGTAATAAACTTTACATGTTTTTCTCTTGTTAGAGGTTTGGTCATTACATCAGCAACCATCTCTTGAGTACACAAATACTGCAAGTTAATAGTTTTATTGCTACAAAGTTCTCTAACAAAGTGATGCCTAATGTCAATGTGCTTTGTCCTTGAATGTGCAGTATTCTTGCATAGTTTCTGTGCAGACTGATTATCATTAAATAAATTTATATTACACTCAGTACTTGTACATTCCAATATAAAACTGCGCAGAAACAATGCCTCTTTACAAGAATCCGAGATCGCCATGTACTCAGCCTCAGTACTTGAAAGTGCAACTGTCCGTTGTTTGCGACTTTCCCACGAAACTATGTTATCACCCAATTTAAATACGTACCCTGTATACGATCTGCGATCCAGATTATCTGCACCCCAATCAGCATCCGTAAATCCAGTAATATCCATATTACCCTTTTTATATGTAAGACAGTAGTGCGATGTACCCTTTAAATAACGCAATATCCTTTTTCCTGCCTTCCAATGACTATCCGAGTAACAGTTGTTAAACTGACTTAGATAACTGACACTATGTGCTATGTCAGGTCTGGAACATACAGCTAAATACATTAATGAACCTATAAGACACCTATAATCATGTGAACATTGACTGTTTTCTTCCTTTTCCAACTTTATACCAACTTCCATAGGTGTTCTTGCTGGTTTACAATCTGACATATTAAATCTTGCCAAAATCTTATTAATATAACCAGTTTGATCCAGCGTAAATCCGTTATCCGTTTTGGTAATCTTCATCCCTAACGCTTGATTAACTTTACCTAAATCTCTCATTTCAAATTCATTCATAAGTAAGTTTTTAATTACATTCTTCTTCTTACTAGCTTTCTCAGATGAAAATAATAATATATCATCAACGTATATCGCAATAACAATGATGTCATCCTCAAATTTATGTATATAAACACATTGTTCTGACGACAATTTGTTAAATTTCAATTTATCGATTAAAACACGATTAATCTTCTCATACCATGCTCTCGCCGCTTGTTTTAAGCCATAAATTGCTTTACTTAATTTACAAACTTTATTTTCATTACTTTCTGAAATAAAACCTTCAGGCTGTTCCATATAAATGGTTTCTGTGATATCGCCATTTAAAAATGCAGTCTTAACATCTAAATGTTCAATTATCATGTCATATTGAGCTGCCAGAGCAAGTAAAATCCTGATTGTAGAATACCTAACTACAGGTGCGAACGTTTCCTTGTAGTCAATATCATATTTTTGTGTAAACCCCTTTGCTACTAATCGAGCTTTATATTTTAGCAATTCTCCATTTAGTCCTCTTTTCTTGCTAAATATCCACTTACACTTAATCGGTTTTACTCCATGTGGCAAGTCAACAAGACTCCAACATTTATTTTTGATAAAAGCATTATACTCATCTGCAATGGCATCTTTCCATTGTTTTCCTTCACTGCTCTGTAAGGCTTCCTCAATTGTATTAGGACAATCATCTTCACTGTCCTTGTACATATCTACAAGACCTGCATACTCATATGACGCCTCTGCATCCTCGAAGCTTGACCCTTCTGTTTCCATACTGGAAGATCCTGGAATATATGTAGGATCGGAAGAGTGTTCTGAACTTGAAGAGCTTAAAGTTTCATTTACTATATCTATACCGCTACTGTTATTTATTTCAAATACAGTTTGCCTGCAGAGATTCCGTTTTATAGTGTCATCAGATTGCTCACATATGGAATGATCCATATTTGCAGAAGATAAAATACTACCTTCATTAGTATCTACAGGAATTCTTTGTGAATTTACAGTAGTATTACTATTATCTAATATCATTAGTGTATTTTCAGATCTTTGAATATCTTCACCTGACATACGGCTTTTTATAAATTCACTTTCTATAAAAGTAACATGTCGAGCTTTGATACATTTCTTTGGACACGAGGGATCAAGTAACCGATACCCCTTGCTATCCTCGCAATAACCAACATGTATATACCTCTTGCTCCGAGCATCTAATTTATTAGATTTCTCTACTAATGCATATGCTATACAACCAAAAACTCTTAGATGTTTTACATCTACCTTTTGTCCGGTCCACATTTCCTCCGGTGTAGTTCCCATGACTGCCTTGGTAGGTGAACGATTTTTCAAGTACACCGCTGTATTCGCCGCTTCTGCCCAGTACACCTTACTTAGACCAGAACATTGAAGCATACAGCGTGTCTTATCCATAATGGTTCTGTTCGCTCTTTCCGCAACACCATTTTGCTGACTACAGTACGGAATAGTAGTTTGATGTTTAATTCCGCAACTCTTCAGATATTCCTGAAACTTGTCATTAATATATTCACCACCATTGTCACTTCTAAGAACTTTTATCTTACATTCAGTCTCATTTTCTACAACAGCTTTGAATAATTTAAATTTATCAAAAACTTCACATTTCTTTTTCATAAAATAAATAAAAGTTTTCCTACAAAAGTCATCAATGAATGTAACAAAATATCTATATCCACTCAATGATGATACCGGCATAGGTCCACACACATCTGTGTGTACAATACCTAACTTTTGTTTTGCTCTCGAAAAACTCTTTTTAGGAAAAGGTAATTTAGTTTGTTTCCCCTCTATACAAGAAATGCACGGTTTAAAAGTTGTAGATTCAAAATTCATACCTGAAACTAATCCATTCTTCATGAGATTCATGCTCCTAGAATTAAGATGCGCAAGTCTTTGATGCCAAACATCTTGTGTCACTTCCGTGCTATCGCTATGAGTTAAACCCGGATCCTCAGCCTTACCCTCATGTACCGAAGTCGTGATGGCTGAGTTCATGACAATCTCTGGCTTCCTAAAAGACCTATACTGCACATCCTTGGATGTATCTAATACATATACACCATTACGACACGTAGCAGTAGCAATTACATTTTTACCATCATATATTTTACATTTATTCATGTCAAAATATACTTTATAACCCTTTCTGTTTAATTCACTAACAGATAATAAGTTCGTTGACAACCCTGGCACAAAATATACATTACTGATATGATCAACCTGACTGTTAAAGTTTAATTTAATTTTTACTTTACCAAATCCACCCGTTGAAATCTTTTCACCATTCGCAACATTTACTTCCAATGGTTTGCATACTTGAAAGTCATACATTACTTCCTTATTGTTGCACATATGATTTGTTGCTCCAGAGTCGATATACCACGAATTGTTATCAATATTTGCCGACAATGCAGTCAATAAACCCTTCTGCTTGTCTGTATTGGACTTCACAAACTTCTTATCTCCGGACTTGCAATCTTTAATTATATGTCCTACCTTCTTACATCTGTAACAACGTGGTTGTTTCTTAAGAAATAAGGCGGAAGCTGCTTCATCACCCTTGTCACCTCTTCGAATATTCTCCTGCAACAGTTTCGCTTTTACTACTTCACTGGAAAGTTGTACATTTGAGTTTTCCAAAGCCATTATCAGGGGATCATAATCAGGTGTCAATCCACTCAACATAATCACGGCTACGAAATCATCCTCTAATAGAGATCCCATTTCACTCAACTGTTGTGACATTTCAGTGATTTTCATTATGTAGCATTCCATGCTTTCGTTATCTATAAGTTTAGTTGCAAATAACGTTCTCAGCAGTCCAAGCCTACGACATAGTCCCTTATCTTCATATGCTTTAGATAAATTACCCCATGCTTCATGTGCCGTCTTCGCATTACGTATGTGAGGTATCACAGACACATGAACGGACAATGCAATCCGGGCCATTGCTTTTGATTGCTTTCTTTCATCAATCTTCTTATCCTCAATGCAATCCCACAAATCTTCTTGTATCAAAATCATTTTCATCATAAATTTCCATGAAGAATAATTCTCTATTCCTTTTAGTTTTTCGATGGAAATGAAATTTGCAGAAGATGCAGCCATCTTGACAAAATTATCGAACACGGCAATTCGACGAACAAATCACGTTTTGTCAATTTTGTATTTCCGTATCACAATTCCGAAAAATATTTTTCCACAGCAACTCTTTAATTAGTTTCCCGGTTGCTGGGCCCATAACCTGATGGAAATATCGTGGAAGTGAAACTATAATGTGGGAATATACATTTAATAATATATAGAGATCAAAAAGCAACACAAGAAGACATGGTTTTAAACGGAGTGACAGCACTGTCATTTTACATATTATTTTTTATTCCCAACAGTTTCATGGACTATAATCATTATGTCCCTGTCATACCTGCACATTATCACATTAATTAAAGCGTTAAGAAAGATATATTATCATGCAAGTATGGCCAAGAATAAGCGCACTAAGAGGACTATGCACGCAGCCGTTAACATTAACGTTTACGTACATATATCGTAGACATAATACGTAAACGATACGTTACCCAATGCAGGCAGCACAGCTAGCGGTGTAGCAATCCCGACAGAAGCGAGATACGATTGATATGCGTCGTCATCGCCGCTCTCGTGATCGTAGTATATCTTGAACGACGTCTGTTGACAAGTTATTATAATTATGCTATATAGTTATATGTTACAATGAAGATTATGTTAAGACAACATAAGTTATTGATGAAATAAAATCAAAATTAAAAAATAGTTTTCTTTTTTTGATAAACCGACATCAAAATAGATTATTTAGTTCTGAAATGGTGTCCACAATGTAATAACATGTTGTAATAAATAAAAATTAAATAATTTTTACATCGCTAACAACAGGTAATATAATATAGTCTGTAACATTTTGCCGGCTTTCTTCAGGATCAAAGGAGTGTCACTTCTGTATATATTACTTATTCTGCGGTTACGTACCTCATGCCAATAAGTTCCATTGTAAAGCAACGCTACACACGTGACGTTAAATCGTTCTCCAATAGCAATGTCGACGGTGTAGACTGACTTGAGTTCCTTCACCGCTTGGAACGGAGTCACTAGGTTGAGAGTGTTTCGCAATACTGTGTATTCCTGGAAAAAATTGTCAATAGTTAGCGTGTAAAGTATTTAAAATGGTACAGTCGGAGTCAGAAGTAGCTTAACATTTTAGTACCTTGTCACATTACATTTCTTGAATTTGTGATAGATGTTGCTAGGAAACCGTCGAAACAGTTACTATTACAAAGTACTATAATGTTAAGCTACTTCTGCGGCCGACTGTACACTACACACTGTACTGAGATGTTTGACTTAACTAACTGAAATTAAATAAATATACTGAAATTAAACGAATAGGTCAGCTGGAAGATATTGCTTAAAGAAATAACCAAAACTCATTTACAATAATTTTTCCTATGATGTCTCTTTCGTCGTTTGTGTCATGCCTTATAAGAAGTTCCCACTAAATTAAACAAAGCCCAATGGGACATTCCCGAATAAAATCTGTAAATCCAATCTATAAGTCCTTATTTACATACCTCCAATACGAAAACATCAGTCAAAACAATAGGAGGTTTTTCAGGCAAGTTGAGAGTGGCGTTCACTTGCAGTATGTCTTCTTCGTTTGCTCCCACGAACTGAAAATATATGGATTAAGATGAAGTAAAATATTAATTGCATAATATAACTGAAAATAAATAATGATGAAATTGTTGTTTTAAGAATTTGGTGGAATAAAGGCTTTTTATTTTTTTATTTGATTTGATTTATTTTATTTTTATTTTATTTTATTTTATAACTGAAAATCCACCGAAACAGTTTCAACTACTATGATGCTTCTTAACAGTATTTTCTTATTTTTTATGGAAATAGCCGGCAAACGAGCTGACGATCTACCTAATGGTAAGTGGCTATCGTCGCCCATGGACATTAGCAACACCAAAGGCATCACTGATGCGGTGCCGGCCAAGAAAGAGAGAAGAAAAAGAAGGAAAAAAGTAAGAGAGCCAGGGTATATTAAGTATGCGTTAGTGTGTTATTATCAACGCAACTAAAATCATTACAGTATTAATCTTCTTGTAATCGCTAAAGCTACTCGTGCTGATATTATAAATGTGAAACTTTGTATGTATGTTTTTTACGTTCATGCAAAAACGGATTTTCATGAAATTTAGCACACAGGCCATGATCTAGAATAATATTTCAATGCTTCGTTCGATATGAAGTATTTTTAGCTAATTCTAATAATCTTTAAATGAAAAAAGGGTCGTATAATATGCTTTTTCCATGTTACATGTAACAAAAATGTTTATGGCAAGTCCAGTTTTAACAGTGTTACTTACCTTCATAAGATGCGCGTGGAAGGTAACAGTAGGATAATACAAGGTGTCCACGGTGACGCTGGCGGCGGTATCAAAGTTCTCCACAAACATGTCCGGAGACGCTTCCTTATGTTGGAACCTGTCTTTGATCACGTCTAACAGACCCTTGCCGTTGTCTACTAGCAGGATTGCTACACCGAACTATAATAAAAAAAATGGTTGTCTGTAAAGTCGGTTTACGGACGGTAGTTTAACGTGACAACGTCATGACAAAGCTCCGCTCCGCCCCGCTCCGCTCCACGCTACGATACGCCGATTGTAGCCGATAGTGCCTCTCGCTTTTGCCGCTCTCTCGCTCGCGGAACGCTACATTTTTTCATAGATGCGCCCGGCGCTCATCGTTTTAATAGACGTTATCACGTCAAAAAAACTACACACTCATAGCCCCACACTAGGATTCCCTATGTGGGTGCCATGGACAATACACAAGGACACGGACACATACTCAGACCAAGAACAGAAAAAAATCATTATTCGAAATTCCGCCTCCCTGTGAATCGAACCCAGGACCCTTGGTACGGCGGTCCGGCATAGAAACCATTATACCACACGGGTAGTCAATATAAGGTAATAATGTCAGTAAAATTATTCTGAACACCTTTGGAATTGGTTAGAAAGATTAAATACAAACACGTCTCTTAATTGTTGCGTATACTTATCACACGTACGCACGCGTACACGAAAGCGTGCAATTACGCACAATCGTACAAACCTATACTAGTTACCCTTATTACAACAGATATAATTTGTAGAATAAATTAACACAAGTTTATAACTGTCATTTTTATGTTACTCATGCAATTGAATTGTTTGACGTGACGTAGCATATACACAAACATGACCCAAATACATTACGTATTTTTAGTTCTTTTGGAAGTAATTACTTAAGTTCACGATACCCTTTGAACAAATTTTTCGATATCACTTCCGGTATTTCATGAGGTTCTAACGGTTTCAAATACAAAAATAATAAATTTATATTTAAAAATAAATCCAACCACACTTGACCTCACTCATAGAAATTTTTCAAGAAAACTGGAAGAACTTAATCGTTATAAAAATACCTAAAATCAACTTACTTTATGCTTAGAAAGTCTCACTGACACCTCAGTATCAAGTCCATTTCGATAAACATTTTTCAAGACGAGACCATTTTCTTCGAATCCTTCAAGTGGTGTATACAACTTGTATAAGTATACGAAGTCTAGTACAGAATGCCAATGCCAAATGCCTGTGAATCCAAAATCCATCTCTCCCCAACCCACTCTGAAGTCCATCTGAAAGGAATTAAATGTGTATTATTTGAAATTTAAATTACCACATATTTTCTAATCTGCAAAGGGAGATTAAATTTCCCATTTTCTCATCATCTTTTTAGGGTTCCGTACCCAAATGAATCAATTTATTAATATCAAAAATGAATAAATGTAAAAACTAACCAAAGTTTTCAACCGCATTAAATTAATAAAAAAATAAAAATGATAATTATAATATTATAAAGTGTTACCTCTTCAGGTGCTCTCTTAGCGGTGACCATAGCTCGGTTCAGATATTGTATCGGCAGAGCGACGTGACCGAATATATGAAAGTCTTGCAGTGAGAGCAGCTTTAGCAGTATTTCAATACCTGGGTTACACAATAATTTTACAATAAATAAACACAAGAGTTATAGTTCGACATCATCGCAACCCATAGCCTAGCTATAACGTAACGGGGTTTTTCCCGTTTGGTTTTTCCGTACAAGATTCCGCTGCGTATGCACTATCGTATACATTTTCTATGAAACAATGTTTCCAAAACTTCACATCCCGTCCCGTACGGGAAAAACCCCTTTACGTATGCATTGGACTTAACACACAGACACGTCAAACTTACAAAACCCCTCTTTTTGCGTCGAGGGTTAATAAATAAAATGCACTTTTACGTACCAGTGGTAGAGTTAGGTGTCACCACCATAGCCACGAGATGACGGTCAGCCTCAACGAAGCCAAACCGCGCTCGTGCGTGAGAGTACTCACTGACTGGGCTTGTGACATTCACGGCTAGCATGCAGTTCGTTATACGACGCATGTGACCTGCGAATGTTTATATGTATGTTACGGTTTAACGCAAAAAGTGCTAAACGGATTTGGATGGAATTTGGAATATAGGTAGATTATAACCTGGATTGAATTCTAGGAGGAAGGGATCTGTTCTTGCAGGATAAACGTAAGAAATTGAGACAGGAATTATAACATTTTCTACGAAATACATACTTTTGTTAGATTATAAATAATAATTTACCGTCAACATAAATCTTCACAACTTTGTCTTCAAGGTCGAGGTAGGTCACACCTTTTATGTCTCGTTTGTGGCCAAATATGAATTCTGTGCGCAAAAATCCTTTAGTGTAACCCTGGAATCACAATTATTATTAGAGTTCCATTAAAAAAGTAATGAATAATATGAACTCCGATTGGTTTTTACAATTTTAATACAAGCCAATAGGTACTATTATGTATTCTGTGATACAAGTCTAAGTCCATAATAAATCCGTTACGTTGATAAAATTGTTATAACTTTAATTCCCTGTCGAGCCACTAAAATATGACAAATATTCTTGTTATTGGGTCGAACTCTCGATCGCTCGATAGCGATTATACCGCAAGGATATAGTTATGTAATTATGTGTATCTGGTCAAAAGCTTTCAACTTGCTATTATTCGGGGAATATAGTCAATGCAAATTAATAATATTTTCAATACGCGTCGATTGAATTGCAATGTCGTCAGAACACTTGGTTTGGTGTTACGGACGTTCAGAAATGGTAAGGACCACTAATCATTAAGTGTAACTTATATGTTACGCGAGAGAAAGAGATGAGTTAGAGAAACAAATGCGTGGCCGCAGGCACGCACGCACGCACGCACGCACACACACACACACACACACACACACAATCATTCAAAAAAATATGTTCTCGGTTACTTACTTGGAAGGGCGTAATCAATATTATTTTTCCAGTGACATTGTTTTGTGTCTTTCCCCTGTCCAAAGCCCACGAGGAGTTGATCATCAGTAAGCCTTCTTCATTGTACTGAAATAATATATATAGATTTTTTTTAAAATAGGGTAAAGTACCCAATAATTGACACCCTAACCGTTTACTCTAGTATTTTTGTAAATGTTGTCTGATTTAAAATCACTGTTTCTTTTTGTTTAAAATATAATGATATTCACAATGCATTTTTCATCCAAATCTTGATTGTAACTGAGAGAAGCGGGTCTATACCCTATTCACAAATCTTAGAGACTAAAATGACAACCACTAATGTCAAAGTTTGAAATAATGATACCAGCTAAATTTGTGCTATCTACTTTTCCGATTTTTTGAATCGTAAACTATGTCGTAAGAATAGTGACATATTAGTAGCGACACATATCTACCTAGATATTTAGTATTCGGCTAAATAGTATAAAATTAGCTCTATACCGAATGTAACCATAACCAAATAGGTACTCGTTCTTGTAAGCAAAATAACTTACAAATTTAGTAAGTAAGGGCAAATATATTATGGATATATGAATGATAATGGTTGCTTAAACTTGTTTTTATACTAGTTTTAGGGACTCTTCAATAATCACACAAATAGTCGACCTTCCTTCAAAGCTGTGAAAATTTTTCCGATTTACTTTTCGGTTTATGGTCATCACTATTTAATTTGGACCCGCAACTGGTCACCCATGAAACGTCAATTTAGTCTCTAAGATTTGTGAACGGATTATAAGGAACGCTTTGAATGGGTTTTAAAATTTTAATTAATAATTTCGTTGAACATTTTACGAAACAAAAAACGCGAAGGTTAATGACGAAAATCTCGAAACAAAATTTTAAACGGTCAAATAAAGGTATTACAGATAATTCACGCTTGAAAAACATTTATGAATATTCAGTTTAGACATTAATTCTTACGTATAGAGAGTAAAAAACAATTTTTAAGGCGTTAATCATTATTTTGAGTTCCTTGTGACAATAATAAATAACAGGAGAGGTTAATGACATTCCGAGCATTAATTTAAGTTTTTAACGTTCTAACATCAGAATTTTATCTTTTAACTTAGTACTACTTTTAAGCAAATATATAATTAAGGTTTTAGTATACATTTTGAGTGATTACATTTATATTCCAAGACAGAAAATTGAATAACATGCATCATTGGCAGTTTTGAAAATTCACCCTATTACATTACATTGGTAGAAAATGCAAAAAATCGGGAGAAAGGGTCGCTAAAACGGGATATGCGAAGACGATAATCGAAATAAGTAGATTTCGCACTCACAATAAATGAGGAACTTTTGCAACACACTGCACTGACGTCAGTTGTCACTGTTGTCGGAATCAAAGAGAATGTAATCATCGGTAAAATTCAAATCAAACAACATTTTTAATTTTCATTTATGTTTTTTTTTAAATAAAATTGTTATGTAGAAATTATGATGTAATCTGTAAATGCTTATTCTGTATTCATTAGTGCAAGTGGTTTTCACCGTGCTAATTAATTAAATTAATTAAGAGAATAATAATAAACATCATACCTGGAAAC
The DNA here is from genome assembly GCA_911387775.1 of Thymelicus sylvestris. Taxonomy (NCBI): domain Eukaryota; kingdom Metazoa; phylum Arthropoda; class Insecta; order Lepidoptera; family Hesperiidae; genus Thymelicus; species Thymelicus sylvestris. The sequence goes on along the minus strand of OU426885.1, from coordinate 30,112,197 downwards.
TCAACAGTGTATCTGCACTTTTTTTCCATAGCACCCGGTGTTTAGCAATGGCCGCCGCCTTGGGTAGAGTGGGAATGGTGGAGTTGACGATGGCATTCAATTCCCCATAGAACTCGTTAGTACTAAATAGATAGTCGGCTAGTAACTTGAATGCGAGGTAGTCTTCTTGCCAGTTCATACTGCCGTTTAAAGCTTGGAGATTGTCTTGGTAACGCCACCTACCGGTGATTTAAATAAAATGTTTGTCATAAAAAAATTCACTCTTGAATGGATTAATGGATAACAAAAATTGCGCGCGTTGGTGTTTCCTTTCGTTAACATATTATGTCTTCAAGGCAATGAATTGGCTTTTACGCAGTTATTACGTAACGTATACGTATATATATAACGTGTTACTAACATTGTGTGATCTTGCTAATATTGAGGACAAATCTTGAAGACGAAATTGTCTAAACTAATATTAAGAGGAAAATTTTGATTTTTTATTTGATTGTAATGGTTAAGAAACAGCGGGCGCGGACGGTAGTTGGATGGGTGACCGCTAGTGGCAAAAATTTCTTGAGCGTTTCCGTGCTTCAGAGGGCACGTAAAGCCGTCAGTCCAGGTTGTTATCATAAGATAACAGTCTTTAAGCCATGCCGGAGGCCCTCGGGCGGTTTGAAAACTACCGACACTCGGTTTGGCCACTAATCCCTCCAGCAATCCGCACTGGAGCAGCGTGGTGGAGTATGCTCTAGGCCTCCACAAGAGTAGAGACTCGTGCCCAGCAGTGGGCCATTAATGGGTTGAAGCCAATGGATAAACTCAAAAACTACTCGACCGATTCGAAAAATTCTTTAAAAAATTAATTAGGGATCTAAACGAAAACGGAAGCAAACCGAGGGTATCTAGTATAAAATAAAACAAACAACTCACATAACATTAAAGCTAGTATCGCTCCAACCAGAGAAGGGCGTCTTGAGGCTCGACAGCAGAGCGTATACAGTCTGTTCCCGCGCTTCTGAGTACGCTCGCACGCGCCACTCCACTGCGGCTGTGCTTGTCCACCCCATACGGACCATCCATTCGCAGAACCAATCTGGAAGACAGACATTTATATAGATAGACGTATACATATTAGACATATGGGCGTGGCTGGCCAAATTCTCACTATAATATAATATAGAATAGCGAAAATTCTCACTTGATAAATTCTCCCTGTATCTGTATATTTTAATAATTAATAAGTAATTAATTACACACTCATACCCCCGCAGTAGGTTATTTACCTGTGTTGCGGGTGGCATGGACTACACACAATAACACATCACAATAACATCCATGACCCCAAATACAAATATTTATCAGTCACATAAATATCTGCCCCTGCCGAAAATCGAACCCGGGACCCCTCGCTCCGCAGGCAGGGTCGCTACCAGCTAGGCTAGAGGGTCATAAATAAATAAATATGTATTTTTTGCAGACACAGCAACAACACACGCTTAAATTATTATAAAACTCAATACTCGTACACATACATAGATGATAATTATAACACTAAAATACCTCTCAACAAGAAGTCGAACTCTCCATTAACAACCCTTCCCGGGTAGTAAAAGGTGACATGTCCCGCATGACTCCAGTCGCCCCGGTGGTGTAGCAGCGCATCCACACTCAGCTTCTGCGAGGGGTCCCGGTTCGCGTCCCAGTTGAAGGCAGCGCTGAGCCGCTTCTGACGACCGATCACCCAGCGCTGGTAGGATATGTGGATGTCGCGGAGTCTAGGTGGAAGGTTACATTTATAAAGAGTTTAAAAGGTTATAAGTAATACATAAAAAATACGGAGTTCAAAGAAATGGTCTTCGAATAAGACCCACTCATGTCGTAGATAAATACTTGCAGGGCGCAAATCATTGGTCGTCAATCAATCGTAGTGTCAATGTGTACCTCACATCTACGATTGGCTAAGCATCTTAAGGTCAACGAAAATCAGGCCTACGATTGGTCGAAATTGTTCATCTAATGTTACGTAATCAGTCATCAGGTACCTCTTCAAAGCTTGCCCTCCAGATGTGTGTATAAACATCTTAGGTACACGAAGTATGATAAAGAAATAAAAATAAATGTAAAACTTACTGATCAAAATGCACATCCATATTGACATTAGTATTATTATTGAGGTCCGCATTCAAGTTGACGCTATACGCTTTATGCCCTATGTCGATCTCAGCGTACATTGTGAAGTTCTGCTCCGACAATAGGATGTAGCGGATTAGAGATCTGTACGTATCTTCATTGTACTCGCCCTGGTAGACAATCAAAATATACGTTGTAAGGGGGGAGGGAGAGAAACTGTTATGGCCTGTACTGAAAATTCAAGTCACAAGACGTAAAGGACTTGCATGTTTTTCTATCGTTAAACATTCGGTAATTCTATATTCAATCAAGATTTAATTGATAACCACTTTTATTTGATAACAGTAAGGCCTGTATTATTACACCAATTTCGGCTCAAGATTTAACAAATATCACTATATCTTACGATCTGACATACTTAAGCATCTCAAACCGAATCTTGAGATCGTATAAATCTTAAAATCGGTTTATTAATATGGGCCTAAGGATCAATATCCTACGGTTTGTTGTTGTGGGGCTCAGCTGCAGATATTGAGTCAATCTTTGTATTACAGAAAAGAGCAGTTCGCGCTATTTACAACCTCAGGCCTAGGGACTCTCTTAGAGAACTCTTTAAAGAAATCAATATACTAACTGTTAGTTCACAATACATTTTGGAAAATATTATGTATGTTAAAAAATACTCCGATACTTTTCTTAAAAAGAGTGATGTTCACAATATTAACACAAGAAATAAGGCTAGACTGATTGTGCCTCGTTTTAGACTCAACAAAACTGGTGGCTCGTTCATGGGTAGATGTGTAAAAATCTACAATAAAATCCCGTTAGAATTAACAGAAATGCCATACTGTAAATTAAAAACTCATGTAAAAGGTATTCTCATGAAGAAAGCATATTACAAAGTTGATGAGTATTTAAATGACAAGACTGCTTGGACATGAGTTTTTTTTTTTTTTTTTTTAATTAAATAATGTAATAAGTAGTAGTAAGTACTGTCTGTAACTGTGAGTAGGAAAAAAAATAATCCCGGGAGTTTCTTGCCGCTTCTTCTACCGGGACCACTCACGGTAGGGATTTGTTGAAGCGATGGCGTTGAGTGACTTTCGAAAAGTGTTTGTAACAAACCTACTTCGAATAAACTAATTTCATTTCCTTCATTTCCAATAGTTCACCTTGTATAATAGGATAAAATATAACGAATAAAAATAACTAGCAATTTCAGTCATGTCAGTTTCTTTAATGTGAGATACTACTGGTACTATAAATGAGTACTTACAACACCAATAAAAGTGATCTGTCGGTTGTCCTGTGTGAACCGCATGTCCACAGCGATGTCCTTGAAGTGGTTACTGTTGACTAAAACCTTCAGCCGGTGAGAAGCCAAGTTAGTCCTCGACTGGTCTTGGTAAAACGCGTCGATGTTGAAATCAACGCCCGTAAACCACATTCCCATTGCGTTCATCTGTTAATATAGTACTCTGAATAGGAAGGATTGCAACATATTGTGACGTCACAGTCACATAGTATTAACAAAAAATATTTAAGAACATTTGTTTCGCGATGATCGCATTGAAAGTAAATATATCTCATACTCTTACATTCATTCATATACGTTTACTCTGAACACGAGCAAATACACAAAAACAATCACACACAAAAAAACTTGAGAGGTGTCAAGGGACACCCGGATGGAACGAAGTTCCTTGCAGTCAGTACTAGGATAGCAAAAACATGCAGCAAGTGTGCCAAAACAAATCTAAATTCTAAATTCAAATCTAATTCGTGAGTTTAATACCTTAGATTTGTTTTGGCACACTCGCTTGCATGTTTTTGCTATCCTAGTACTCTGGCTTGCTTTCTATGTAAAAACAAATACGACGGCAAAAACTTTTCGTTACCGGCAAAAAGTGTCGTTACCACTTTTCGTTAACAAATATTCCGCCTAGCCCCCTTTCGCAACGCGCGATAAGGAACTTCGTTCCAAAACCACATCACCATGGAAAATAACAGATTCTTTCGTATTACATTAAATACCCTGCAATTCCTGCGTTATGGTGCTAAACGGCGGTAGTAGAGAAATTACAAAAAAATCATCAGTGGTTAATATGACTTACCGTCCGTATTTACATTCTTCACGCACACATCTACAATATCATACAATCTAAACATCTAAAACATAGTTTTACAAACCTGGAACTCATTCTGTTTCTTCTCATGCAACTTCGCCTTCAACGTACACGGATGTAGCGTCGGCAACGTAACGTTTAGTTCCGCGTCTATATACATTTGCGTCCCCGGCGGCGCGAACAGATAGCCCGTGATTAGAATCTCACGGGATTTAGGGCTGAAGTTTAGTAAGCCCATTGCTGAGTACTTTGGACCTATCTGGAGAATACAGGAATATCGAATGAGCGTGTTATATTTATGTGTAAAGGATGTTAAAATAAAGTTATAGTATAACAGCGTGCGCGGTTAGGAGGTGAATGGACAGCTAGTGGTAATTTCTTGAGCGTATCATTGACGGCAGTAAAGCCGTCGGTTTTAGTAGCTGGCCATTAATGGGTTAAAGTGAGCCAGCCATAACTAAGTACCCGTTAAGGTCAAAAGATTAATAGTCACTGAACTGCAGCTAACGTTACACAAGAAGCCTTTGGCAATACGACAAAAAACTAATGCAAATCCGATATTTTCATCCGGTTTTTATCAATAAATAGTGTAAATTAAAGTTGGTATAATACCTGTTCATATTGGACTTGCATTATCATAGGCCTAGGCCTCCGTAAGGCCATTTGTGCGTCCAACTTCAAGCCATTAAGTTTGTCGATGCGTTTGTAATCGAATATGAAGGCGGGGTCGTCTTTCAACTCCTTTGAGGCGCTTACGTTGAAAGCTACGTCGAGATGGGTTTGGGTTTTCTGAAAATTATTAATTTATGTTTTGTCTTGTAGTAGTCGTGAGATTAGTAAGAGTACTAATAGCAGCAGGATTAGAAATAACTGTTAATTAGTAAAAGTGGTAAAAGCAAAAAAGCAAAGCAACAACCCATAATTGTCCCACTGCTGGGCTCGGGGTCTTCTCTCACAATGTGAGGGGTATTAGGCCATAGTCTACCACGCTGGTCAAGTGCGGATTGGTAGACTTCACACACCTTTGAGAACTTTATGGAGAACTCTCCGGTGTGCAGGTTTCCTCACGATGTTTTCCTTCACCGAAGCAAGTGATAATTTAACTTCTAATACGCACATAATATTTGAAAATTAATTAGAGGTGCGTGCCAGGATTTGAACTCGGGCCCTTCGTTCGGGAGACCAACGTTCTAACCGCTAGGCTATCACTGCTATAAAAGTGGTAACGCTGTAGTAATGCTAAGCAATTCTGTATACAACCTCTTGTTGCACAGCTTGTTGGAAAAGGATAGCATAGGGTCTATGATAATCATAGACAAATATATCCAGTTCCGCGAAAGTAAATTTGTAACTGTTATATATTAGTTTAAAAGATGTGCTGCGGACTTTCATACCTCCGCTGCATACATAGCCAGATGTTTGGATGTTCAAATACGACGGTGATCGGTTATTACATTCCCTTAAACCGTACGTAGTAAGAACGAACGTACGTTATAAGTACGTACGTACGATTGTACGTAGAAATACGTATTACTACGTGCATAGTACGTATTGCGTCATAGGTCTAATGTAAGTGAATGTGTACTACGTACGTACTACTTATATACATACATACTTGGACAAAAATACCTGTCCTATTAAATATTTCCAATGGATGGTATGATGTTTCATTCAAATGATTATCAATCGAACAATATTCGGCATTCAAACTTCATTATTGAAATCAGTATATCTTGTTTTAACAAGTGTTATCTATGAGAATGATTAATACGAAATAACTATGTCAGCTTATATTTATAGCACCTAATTGTTCTGCGATAGTAAATGAAGATAACATAGGTCAACTACAGACGACTATAGTTAAACGTTTATCACTTAATACGCAAGTCTTGAATCATGGTGACGTTTTCATTTACAGACAAGATTACATTTTATATGACTAACGACGACGTATGATTGAACGTCTTGATCGACTTGAATTTATGATCCTTTTAGGCATTAATTTATCATTATTGTTTCGATAAAAGAAAACATCGTGAGGATGAGTTTCTTCGGATGACACAGATATTTTTGAAAACATTATGGAGAACTGTTCTGAACGTACAAACGTTTGAGAATATGACAGTTCTTCATGTTCTCAAGAGTTGAGATGATGATATTGAAAACAATATATTGTTATTTAGTTGGATTATTACTAGAAATTAACATTTTTACATCAGTTACATACAGCACATATTTATCTTTATAACTATATTCCTCTTAATGTTTAGCTACTGATTTAAACAAGAACAAAATACAAATAAAACAGAAAAACAAAATGGACCACCACCAAAAACTCAACAGCAAAACTTACCACATTACGTAACACAGCATAGAAGTTATATCCGGGATATGCCGTGAAGTCCATAGCCAAATCCCCATACAGATCATGTCTGAATCCCACAGACCTTTCACTATACAATCCTTCAAGTTTTATAGTCTGTTTAGGGTTCTTGTAGAACTGGTAGTCCAACTGTAGTTTAGTACCGTGAGTGGGTCCGTTTATCGTGTAGTACCCTATCATTCGACTAGCGAGCTGTTTGGTTTGAAAGTCCGCTGTGATGTCCCATTGTGTGACCCCGCCTTTAGATTTTACTTTGACCGTGCCTGAAATTATCATTTTAATATCATGTTTAATATATGATAATGTATGACACATTATCATTGTAATATGCGTTGACCCACTTGAAAAATTCACCCTGTATAAAAATATTTACTCTTTAGTACGTACAACAAAAAATGTGTACGTATTAGTATACACACACATACAAAGTCAAACTTCGATATCATTTGTTTCGTATAAAATTGAAACTGATTTATTACATTTTTAACTTCATCTTCAAATTAAATTTTAGAAGTACTTTATTTATTGTTGTGGTGGTGGCCGTGACGGTAAAACGTTACAAATAAACGTTGCAATTTTGTTACCCTGTCTCCTCTACACTGTTATACACGTATGAAGTTTCACTTCAAAAACTTAAATACTCGTATTGTTATGTTTAACCCCCGACGAAAAAAGAGGGGTGTTATAAGTTTGAACTGACATGTCTTATGTATCTGTGTGTCTGTGTATCTGTATGTCTGTCTGTGGCATCGTAGCTCCCAAACAAATGATCCGATTTTGATCTAGTTTTTTTTTGTCTGAAAGGTGATATAACCGAGTGTTCTTAGCTATGTTTAGTGTTAATGAAACTGTGGGGTTTTATTAAATTTTAATTTAAGATTATTCTACACTTATGTTAAATAAATATAACATAAGTGTTGGCACTCAAGTAGTACATATATGAAATCTTATATGACTGTCTGTGTCCAAAATAAAACAAAATAATAACTCACCCGACAACTCAGCAATCCTCTGATCATTAACGACCCAATACGCGAGCGGTACCCACACGAACCCGTGTTTGATGTCGTGACGTTTCACCGACATCACTGTATCAAACTGTTTCCTACCTGAATAATAATAACAATAATATTTATTATATTTTTATAATTTATTTTAATAAGTTAGTATTAGTCTACTTTGCAAACAATCCGCGGTTAACATGTACGATGGTATATACTTTAAAATATGCGTGGCACCTCCCTCCCTCCCACAATGGAAACATGCACTACAATATTATAATTAAACGTATATACCAACATACATACCAGCACCTAATAACAATAATAACAATGGATTTCCGCAAAGTAACGCCTGATACTATTAACTATTTATTTTAATAAACAAATAAATTACGATCCCTGAAAAATAAAATCAGTGGGAGACAATAGATTATATGTATAAATAAAAAAAATGTTTCCTACCGTCGACATCTAAACTCGCTTCTAACAACTTATCGTAGGGCTGGTTACGATACATCGCCTTAGCTCTGATCGTACTCTGCGCTGATTGGAACGTTATAGCTGCGGTGCTAGACGTGTTTGATGTCGTTAGTTTCGCGTCGAACATGCGTTTTTCCTGGAAACGGGTAGTTTTTAAGTTATATTATGTTTGAATTTTTTTCATAAGGTACACGAATCTGTTGACAATTTTCAATGTTATTTTCGAGTGTTTGAGGAATTATATGTTTGGTTAGAGGTGGAATTATTGTGTGAAATTATCAACAATTCTATTTATCTACGATCTCTGGATAACTTAGTAGATAAGATAACAAACACTGACTTTTAAAGAGTTGCTAAGCAACTGAGTTATCATAGGTAGATAGAATACTGAAAACAGCCGTTACTATTCACTGTTTATTTTATGGAAATAGCCGGCAAACGAGCTGACGATCCACCTGATGTTAAGTGGCTATCGTCACCCATGGACATCAGCAACACCAAAGGCATCACCAAGATGCATTGCCGGCCAACAAAGAGAGAAGAAAAAGAAAGAAATGTTACTATTTTTACTAACTTTACTATTAGGCGTATCGAAGGAGAAGTCAATGACATCTGTAGTTTCGTTCTTGTCCCATTTGTACTGGAAGGCGTATGTTTTAGCAGTAGGATCGGCTTTCTCTAACGACAACACGTATTTAGACGGTCCACTCATTATGAAGTACGGTGCGTTCTTGATATTTGTCATATTGGGGAACTGGAAAGAAGTGATAATAACTGTTAATTTTATAATTTAAAAATTCCCCGTCAGTTTGTGCTGATGATCCAGCTAAGATAACTAATAACCATCTCGATCACATCAGCTTTCGAACAAACCAAAACCACATCAAAATCGGTCCATTCTTTTAGAAGCTACAATGACAGACACAGACACACACACAGACGCGTGAAACTTATAACACCCCTCTTTTTGTGTCAGGGGTTAAAAAAAAATCTTTTGTATTTTTTCATAATGGTCATAATAATATTATAGTAGATCAGATCTGTTCAATAATATGAATATTGAACTAGCAAGTTAATTTCGTTTCAGATAACTTATATTATGCCTTGATACACTCAATTAAAGACGGAATTTTTAAATTGATAAGTTCATACCCCCCCCTGTCTTTTCTTTTCCTACTTTCATTCTTTCTTTCATATATTTACCTGATACGCCGCACAGAACTTGATACCGATGGCCCTGTCAAAGAATGTCCAACTGCAAGTGTTCTGTTCTATTCTGTTCTTGTTGAGACCTCCTTGTTGTATTTCTTCGTCACCGTGCAAGATTATGAGTTCTGATCTGTAATATTATAATGTTCAGTCATGATACTTTTTTTATGTAAGCAACATCAGCAACTCCAAGGGCATCACCGATGCGTTGCCAACCAAGAAAGAGGACAGAGAAAGTAAGAATTGGCTCCCAAGCCCCCGGTACACACAGATAGAAACACGAAATGTCGTTTGGCGGCTGACTCAAGCAAATTTTAATGACAGTTTTCGATTTATATGTCAAACAATAAAAAATTACTAAACCGTTTTGAAACTGTTTTGAAATGGTCATCCTATAGTTACGCACTTTGTACAGTCGGCCGCAGAAGTAGCTTAACATTTTAGTACCTTGTCAAATTACATTTCTTGAATTTGTCATAGATGTTGCTAGGAAACCGTCGAAACAGTTACTATTACAAAGTACTATAATGTTAAGATACTTCTGCGGCCGACTGTACGCAATATGTGGGGTTTGAGAAGACATGACTCGTACAGAGAAATTGGGTTTCGGCATGAAATCTGCTTTTTTACTTGTTTTGTCTTCGCACTTCTCAGTTCAAACCTTAGGTCGATTATGAAGAATTAATGTAACATGAAGTCCATCTTTTGTACTCAGTTTTAGGGGTACAATTAAGTGTAAATAAACAGCAAAACGTTAAGAAGCTTGTGAGTTGGCAAACTATTGTTCATGAAATGTTGGGTGAATTATTTCTACTTACTTAGCAGCAAATATCTCCTGTTTATCCCTCGGTAAGGACAGATCCAGTCGTAACATGTCTAGTCCGCGCATACTCAGTTTAGCTTCCACTGCGGTGGCGGTGTACAGACGGGCCGACAATCGGACTCCGGATGATGATAGACCGCCGGCGGTTACCGACATTGTTGCTGCTATGTTTACTGCCACGCTGTTGACGGAAACATGTTATACAGTAACAAGATAAATATATAAACGCTTACACACTCATACCCCGTAGTAGGTTACCTGTGTCGCGGGTGGCACGGACTACACATATAACACATCACAATCACACCCATGACCCGAGTACAAATATTTATCTGTCACATAAATATCTGCCCCGGCCGGGAATCGAACCCGGGACCCCTCACTTCGCAAGCAGGTTCGCTACCTACTAGGCTACAGACAAATTGACATTTTGACACTTGACAGGACGTAATCTAAAGTTCACCTAAAAATTTCAAAGAAACAGTCTTCGAAGAACGTATGTCATAATCGCCTTAATATGTATACTTACAATATGTTCACACATTGACACTTGACAGAACTTAAAATAAGAGTCGTCTACAAAAACGGACTACAAAAACAATTACTAAGCCAAACTAAAAGGTGCCAACTCACCTCGGCCGTATCTTCCCCTCAAAATCAAGGTTCCCGGACTGAGCGAACTGGTCCACCACAGTGCCAGACATCTTGGTGTCCACGTAGCTGGTGCCCATGAGGTTCAGGTTCAGAGGAAGCCCACACCCGGTGGGGACTGAGAATGTTGTGTCCACGAATAGTGATGCTTTGTTGTATGATATTTCCTACAAACAGTTTATAAATTTTAGGGTTCTGTGCTTTTTTGTTATATGGATTGCGGTCATAATGGCAGTCATTTTTAACCGATGAAAAAAAGGAGGTTCTCAATTCGACACGTATATTTTTTTAATGTATGATCACGCAGCAATTGGCACAGTGACGTGGCAAGGTGACGAAATGATAAAATATACTTTATAGTCATATTAAATTTTAAGTTTGTTTAAATACGAGTATTGCTTTTTTAAGATGTAATTATTTTAATGGAAATTATCTTATAATAGATACAATAACTTAAAACCTAACTTACCTTTCCAGATAAAATCTCCAACACCCGTAACTTGGGGTTCATTCTCTTCAACGAGTTGATAATCTCATCATTTCCCTCCGCACTCCAAAACGATATCTCATTCCCGAACACTTTAATCCCTAGTTCCGCCATTGGGAACCGGTGTTTTAGTGCATTGTTCTTGTATCCCAACCCATCAATCTTCTCTCGAATCTCGTCTGCTTCGTTCGTAGAACGGAAGAAGCGAAGCTTGTCTAGCTTCTCAGTTATTTTGTTCTTGTTCAACGGTCCATTGTTACCGAAGAAGCTTTCGAAGTACCTTTCGAAGCCTTCGCCGCGAGCTTTTATCTGTTGGTGTAGAGGTTCAATGAGGTTTAGTTAGAGCTTAATTGACTATTTGTGTTATAATATAATGTTATAAAATAACACTGCCGCAAACGTTTTCGGATAGGTTAGAAACTTAGAACATTTTGTTTATTTATTATGAGTTAATATTTTATTTTATTATTATTAATTCGAATACGTAAATATAATACGATATAAATATATATTGGAAATACAATACGAACAGTGCTCAATTAATATAAAATTACGCTATATTACTCAGTATCTTTTAGTTAAAAACATGTTTTAACAAGATTGAAAAGCTTCTCTTCAATGATAAAGCATCTTTAAAAGAATTACCATACTATACACACGTCATTAGAGTCCTAATTCGCTTGCTATACAAACCTCTTGTAAGAGGTTTCAATCAACTTGTTAGTTGATCGACTCCCCGAACATGTTGATGGTCAAATTGAGCGACACTGGCCGCGGGATGTACGAGTCCGGTGAGAATATCATTCTTGTCAAACATTACGTTAATAAATGATAAACCACTCTATACACATATAATTATAGCCTAAATTCGCTCGCACTGCTAGCCTCTAAGAAATTGATCGACGTTAACAAACAATAAACCACTACAGGGTGATTCCAAAAACTGTCTCGAAAAAAGAACCAGAGTTTCGGAGGCAACTGAGGTGAACTAACATAAAATTTTACAAATCTAAATCGTAAAAAAAATACGAACTTTATCACGTTATGTGACACAGACTAATTTATTAATAACGTACGTAATATACTTTGAATTAATATTAAGATGTTTTACAAAAAGCAAAAAAAACATGTTAAAATTAATATTTTAAATAAATAATAGTTAAAAGTATCATTTTAGTCGCGCGCGCTATACGATACATGAATGAATTTCGCAATGCTTTGTATTCGCCGCTATTAACGAAGTTAGGCTTTATGGCACGCCGTCGTCTTTTCGTTCGCGTTGCCGCCATAGGTACCGCCGCGCCGCATACGCCGCGCCGGCGATCGCCCCACCCTTTCGGATGGGGCGTGGGGTGAGCCGCTCTCTTTCGCCTTGCCGTGCGAAAGCAATTTAAACAAACACTTAAAAGAAAAGAAAATTACACAAAATACATTGCGAATTTTTAGTTAATCCAGTGAGTTTAAATCATGCCGAGAATAAGGAGCAGTCGTTTACCGTTCTCAAATGAACACTACCTGCGTAGCTAATCAATACAACACAAGAAACTCCGATTTCGCATGATATCCGGGTAATCAACCGCCAACCAGGACTTTGCGGGTAAAGCAAAATTTGTTGCACTTAAGTAGTTTTCATTTATCAGCACACGCTTGTGACGTGGTAGTTCACCGACAACACACGATTACCGTCCCAGACGAATATACCGATTAATTAAACAGAGGTGGACACTTTGAACAATTAATTGGGTAAGTTTAGTTAGTCGCCTCTTACGACACCCATACGGCCTGGGATTGGGGTTAGTATTCTAAGCCGCCCCAATACGGCCAATAATCATCTAACCTACCTAATCATAATTGTTTCACTTTAAAATAATAATTTTGCAAGTCATTGTGCAATTGCATAATCTGATATTTTATTTTATTTCATTTTAAATCGTCCTAAGCCAATAAAAGTATGAATGAAAAGTTACGAGAGAGCGCGCTGCGGGACGGGACGCACGCAGGGTGATGTAGCAGCACAGCTGATAGAACGCGCACGGTCATTCAACTATTATTACTAGCCTACGAGCGCTATACGATAAATGAACGTTTCGCAATGCATTATTCGTCGTTTTATGGCACCACCCGTGCCTCCGTCGTAAATAGTAGTACTATGTACAGCCAAAGGTGTAGTCGCAAACGCAAACTTTAACAAATAATAACCCACTCTATCAGCGGCGTAGCTAGCCCTATGGAGGCCCCATATCATTTTTTGTTGTGCGGCCCACTCAACGTAGGTAAGTAGCCAACTGTAGTGGTCGTAGGCCGCTGGCGAGCTTTTTTTTGGGATTGTTACTGGGGGCCCCTATACGCTGGGGGCCCCGTATAATTGATACGGCTGATACGGTGGTAGCTACGCCCCTGCACTCTATACACATATTATTACAGTCTAAATTCGCTCGCACACTACTAACCTCTAAGAAATTGATCGACGTCAACAAACAATAAACCACTCTATACACATTTTATTAAAATCTAAATTCGCTTGCTATACTAACCTCTAACAAGTTGATCGACTCCCCGAACATGTCGATGGTCAAGATAAGCGACACTGACCGCGGGATGTACGAGTCCGGTGAGAATATCATTGTAAACTAACGTTACCAAACTATAAAGTAATCTATATACATATAAACATTACCAAACAATAAACCACTCTATACCTATACCTTTAAAGTCTAAATTCGCTTGCTATACTAACCTCTAACATGTTGATCGATTCCCCGAACATGTCGATGGTCAAGATGAGCGACACTGACCGCGGGATGTACGAGTCCAGTGAGAATATTATTCTAAACTAACGTTACCAAACTATAAACTACTCTGTATACATATAAACTACTCTATATACATATAAACATTACCAAACAATAAACCACTCTATACACATACCATTGAAGTCTAAATTCGCTTGCTATACTAACCTCTAACAAGTCGATCGACTCCCCGAACATGTCGATGGTCAAGATGAGCGACACTGACCGCGGGATGTACGAGTCCAGTGAGAATATTATGCTAAACTAACGTTACCAAACTATAAACTACTCTATATACATATAAACTACTCTATATACATACAAACATTACCAAACAATAAACCACTCTATACACATACCATTGAAGTCTAAATTCGCTTGCTATACTAACCTCTAATAAGTTGATCGACTCCCCGAACATGTCAATGGTCAGGTTGAGTGACACTGACCGCGGGATGTACGAGTCCGGTGAGAATATCACGTTGGCTTCGTAGTTGCCACCTGGAAATACCAGTACGGTGTTTGGTTAACAGTTATTTATACTACAAGTCAAATCAAAACAAACTTTCAACCCCCTTTAACAAACTTTCAACCCTCTTTTTACACTCTTAAGGCACTATTCATAAACGCTTAACAAACTAGCTAGCTAAAATAGAGCTATTGCACCGTCATAACATGTTTTATCTTTGTCGTTTTTCATAAGAGTGAAAGAAACAAAACACTTTAAAGCCTTGTATACGTTTGCTTGTTTCTATGAATAAGGGGGTTAGAGTTTTATGGACTGATTGCATATAATACAATACATCAAACAACTAATCGGGGGAATCGAAACCGCGTCCGTCGTTACACAGACATGGTCACTGCTTTAAGATTTACCTCGAACTTACCTGCGTTATACTGATCAAAGAACACGCTCTGCTCATAGTTTCTCGAGAACATTCTGAAGTCCGGACTGTCTTCCAACTGCGGCATCGTGTTACCGGAGAGAAGACCTTGGATCTCCACTCGAGATGGTAGAGACGACTGGCCCACGTTGTTCAAATAACTCCAGACGAATGTCGCCACTGTGTACAAGGATATAAAGGTTATTGTAGCTTGAAGTTATGTTTAAATTTAAATACGACTTATTTTGGGTTTGGGTCTACATTCGTAATGGTGAGATTGATTGGCCCACGTTGTTCAAGTGACTCCACAAGAATGTCGCCACTGTGTGAAATAGGGTTTCCAGATGGTCGGGATTCGTCTGGATTGTCCCGACATTTCACATGATGTCCAGACAAGTCCCGACAAAATACAAGTCCTGACAAAATACAAAATGTCCCGACAATTCCAGTACACAAATTTTTGTCCCGACAAATCCTGACTTTTTGAAATTTTGTCCAGATATTTCATTGAAAAGTGAAAGGGTTATATCTGATTGAAGAATTATGTTTGAAACGAAATTAGATATATTTATTTACGTATTTTGTTGACATCTTCTCCTCTGTTCTCATGAAGTTTTAAAGAGCGCTAGGGCTAACAACAACAATAAAATTATCCATTAGAAAAAAATCTCAAAACATGGTCCTCTGACATGACTGGTACTGACCTTACTTACCATCAGATGTCCCATAAGCAAGTCAACATAAAGAAACAAAAGAGATTAGATTGACGAGTTTGAATTTCTTTTATCGGTGTGTGTGTGTGTGTGTTTTTGCCTTTGTGTGTTGTCCATGGCAGTCACGACACAGGAAATCGTAGTGTGGGGCTGAGTGTGTAGCGTTTATTAAAGTTATACTTCTTTTGGCACGTTTGGAAAAAATATGAGACTAAAATTTTTAAGATGCGCGCGCACACCGACAGCCAAAGAGCGACATGATGAAGTTAGCTAATAACTGTCCTTTTACAAACAAAGAGTTGTGGCATACTTGATGAAATCTTTTGCTACTTTTGTTTTGTTACGCCAAAGAAGTATAACTTACGTGCGCACATAAATACACAAACGTTTTTATATTTATTTATTAGTATTGCTATGCTACCTTGGTTAACAGGTTCGTTCTTGAGCGAGTGGAAAATCTTGCGAACGGTGCTCAAATCAGGACAGCGCATCACTTGCAGATATGACGCGATACGGATCTCAACGTCGACTACATCAGCACGGAATGTCTCCAGAAAGTATTCCCTGTAAAAAGTAAAGATCGCACACTAGATTCTACCCCTGACTTTTTTTGCATGGACAAGTCCAGAGACATCGGAGTTGTAAAGCTTAAAATTAGATTTTCATCAAAATCTGTTCAGCTCTTTTGATTTAAGGAACAAATAGCCGTCATTGACAGACAAATAACATAAAGAATAGTAGTACTTTATTATTACTTTGCAACAATCCTGAAAACAATGAAGAAATACAGTAACTCCGTACCTCCCACAATGGAAACAAGCACATACAATAATCATCAGGGTTAAATTCACCCCCCCATTTTACCCTTTTAGAAGATGCATTTTAAAAACTCCTTGGTACTTGGTATATACATCTTGTGTTAAGTCATAATTTATATTTTTGTTAGTCAGTAAAAGTAATTATTTCACTAACTAGAAAATCCTCTATAAATACCTGGTTTCAATGCAAGGCGTCCGTCGAAAGGCGTCTATAGCAGTCAGTCTGATTGGGACGGGTACAAGTACATCGCCTATGATATTCATCAGTACGTCAGCAAACTCCAGCTTGAAGCCACCGATGTTGCCTAGCGCTTTGATTGCTATTACCACCTGTGAGATAATGTTTTGGTCATAATGTATTTGGCAAAAGGCAATTTCTGTAAAATCGATTTTGGTCAGACGTTTATGTAAAAGTTAAAAATAGTTATCTCAACGTCTTGAAACTTTTTTATTTTTAAACTTTTAAATGGTCTTCTGTTTATTTACCTACGTTTATAATTATTTTTAGCTATACTTTTCCAATAAATTAAATAAATAAATGTGTTCTCGGATCATAGTTGTTAATTTGTTATAATTATGTCCATGCCACCCGCGATACTGTGAATCCTACTTCGGGGGTATGACCACATTATATCCTCAACCTGATAACAAGCGCTTATCCATTATATAAAGTTTTCCTGGGCCGGGAATCGAACCGGGGATTCGATTTAGGACTTCATAGACAGCTTAGAAAAAAGTAAGCACGAAAAAACATTGTTTAATGTATGTATCAATAATATTGTTTCTCTTTCTACTCACACTGTCCCTCTCTGGTCTTTCAACAGTGGATAGTCCCTTTTTGTACACCTCAATCACAATGTCTTGAAACTCCTCCAAGATTTGTAAGGGCACTTCTTCCTCGCAGCATTCGCGCACTGTCATAGTTAAAATACATAATATACAAATACAACATAAAATATATTATCTTTCTATCTCGAAAATAATTGATTGAAATACAAAATGTGTGTGGTAAACCAGTTGATATCACTAATGAGCGATAGAAATCAATTAATACAATATTATGTTTATGAGTAATGTTATAAGAACAGATATCTTAATACAAAATATACTCACGGGACTTTCCGCTGTGTTTACAATACGAGTGAACCATAGACGACACCGTGAAGCTGATCACTTTGTCGTTCTTCTGTTTCTGCAATAACTCCAGCATACTTCCGATCATTTCCTTTTTAGGTCTGTAACATACGGCGGAGTTTAGAACCTTGGAAGAAATAGGCAGAGCGTATATGTATAGAGATAATGTTTTAAAAATTACGAGAATATATTATTATTTGAAGCGGATACTCTGACTTCTAAGATCAAATTACAGTTCTCCAAAAAATAATTATTTTTACAAGATTGTAAAAAATTCAGGTACTTTAGGACATCAATTGCACCACCGATGCATAGCCGATCAAGAAAAGAAAATGAGAAAAGAAAAGTAGAGAGAGAGAATAAAGTATAAGTACTCAACATAGGGCGTGTATAAGTTTAAGTTTTACTATGAGGTATACCAACCTGGGTATCATTGCCATGGACATCAGCCACTCGTGTCTGGTATCCTTGTCCACTTCCTCATTGACGATCATATCTTTGATCAACTCCACGGAGCCAGCGCTGGCTATGTACGGCAACGCGTCTAGTATATGCTTTCTGTAAAGTTAAACACATTGAAAAGATCGATGAGAGTACATACTCTCATCAGAACATACATATGTTCTGTTTTTACTCCTTAACAGTTGGACCAATTTTTTTAAAATTTTCAGGCAATTTTCATATTAGCGGGTGATTCTGTTAGTTTAATAGGGTTTAGAACATACTTTTTTTTTAAATAGTGCGTCGCAAATCGGCATTTTTTTTATGGAAATAGCCAGCAAACGAGCTGAGGATCCACCTGATGGTAAGTGGCTATGATGATAGACACTATAGTCCATGGGCGATGCCCCATGAACTTCAGAACCACCAAAAACATCACTGATGCATTGCCGGTCAAGAAAGAGAGAAGAAAAAGGAAGAAAGAACTCGCTCTCAAGCTCTTTTTAGAGGGGGCTAGTTTATAATAATATTGTCAATTATTAACCATGTCAATTTTGTCAGCAAGACGTTTCATGAAACAGAAACCCGTTTTCCATGTTATGGTCTACTGTCACCAGTCACGTGACGTCAGCTGTTAGTGGTAACACTACTCACGTGGCAGCCGGGCAGATGGCGGGCGCGCGCGCCAGTAGCTGCGCGAGCGCAGGGTGGTGCAGTCTCCGCGCCGCGCGCACCAGCCGCCCCCACAGGCCCACTGTGGACCCGCTGTCCATGTTGTCGTCTACGGTTGCGCTCTCCGACTCAGAGTTTGGTTTTACTCTGTAACACACAAACTCACTTGACTCGAAGCTCCTCGTCATTCATTATGTCCTAGTACTCCTAGTACAAATTCGTTACAAATCTACACAAGCCGCTCTGAATTGAAATTGTGATAAAGGTCGTTCCTAGATCACATTTCTCTAAACGGTAGGTTTGCAAAGACAATATAAATTAGAAGAGTTCAAACTATTATTACTTACAGACATAACAACTTCAGCACGTCTCTAGCAGATTTCAGTTCACCAGTCTCTGCTCTACCATACGGCGAATGATGGTGTAGGATGTTAGACCGCTTTTGGACTACCGACCACGCTGAAAGAAATAACCGAGAATGTTAATAGTATAAATAATATTTGTTTATACTACAACCCAGGATACAAAGGATCTTCATTCAGCAATTCTTTCTTTTGTTCAACGTTCAGCAAGGTGTCTTTACTACAATTACAGATAATCACAGCAAGTAAGAAAGAGAGACATTGTGCACAACAGGGTGTCATGTTGTCAGGGTGAGATAAATTATAATATTATACCATATACAGTATACTTTATTTCTATGACTTTGTTACACTACTATGTACAAGTATATATTACAGTATACTTTGGGTATATTACCGACCTGTGCGTTCAGAGTCCATCAACTGCGAGTCAGTCTTGCTCCCCTCTCTCATGAGAACTAAGTTCTGGACAACAGTGGACATAGCGCCTGAATTTCTACCAGAAAACGGTTCAAACAGATGTCGCTCGTGGCAAGTCACTGCCTTGTATATGTGATGGTCGACAGTGATACGACATTTGCTTTCTGATTTTAGGACTGGCCATGTTTGGAATTTCTGGAAGAGAATTTACAGAATTAAGAAATTGGATTTTGAGATGTGACTACTATCAAATGGTTAAATGATGTTAAGTTACGATTTAGCTTTCACTATTAAATAGTCTAAAAATATTTATCCCAAGAATCATAAATGTGTCTGTTGGTATGTCTGTTTCACTCTATATCACTGGCAAAAGCGACAATTTTTTTACATATTAAATACAAAAATATAATATGTTATAACTTAGGAAACTAGAATAAGACACAACAACCATACTTACACTCTGAAAGTCATACCGCACCGTCTGTAGTATAGACATGTACTTGTACCGATCAGTGCACTGTGATAAATTTCTCTTCTTTACCAAAATCAAACTGGTATTTTCTTGCCCTCTAACTACATAGTTGACATTGCATGTACCATGGATATCTTGCTGTAATATAAATTTTAATCTTATAAATACTATATTTAAAATATAATTACTAAACAACCATCTTGATCATGCCACCTAAAAAAGACCGCATCAAAATCGGTCCATTCAATGAAGACAATGCCATTACAGACACATATTATTTGTGGAATCAATGAAAAAATCCAAAGAAATATAGAAATACAACAGCAGTATATTAAAAAAAGCAAAAGAAGCTATGTTAAACTGTCAATTATGTATATTATGTTAATGAAGCTTTTTATAACTGCCGCTAAATGGCTCTGTTTCCGTCCCATACAAATTTTAATTTACGTGCGTTTACGCCACCGTTACGTCAAATAAAACTCGTACAAAGCACACTGTATTATTAATCTAAAAAGAAAAACCTACGATAAAACAACACTGAATAAATGTAATCAGAGCCATCTACAATTTCAGAAGGGAAACTTAAATGAAGCGGAAGTTACATGAAAGAATTTTTTTAGTTTTTCTACAGATGGCGTTACTAATACAATAAAAATCTAATTATTTTTTTTAAAGTGGATCAATTAATATTTTTATGATTGATAACACATCTAGACATGAATAGAAAATACTATATCAAAGGCCAAACCTGTAAGTGTAATAGTTTCACAGTAAAAGGTGTTACAAGAATGAATAGATTGTGGAATAGTATCAGGGCTGATAGTATAGTGTGGCTGTGGAATAGTATCGGGTATGATAAATAAATAAAATAAACAATACACAATTACTACCTCAACTCCGTCAAAGTTTATGTCAAATCGCTTCATGCTATTCTGAAAGAGGGACAGAATGGCCCTTTTGAAATTAAGAACCCAGTCTTCTTCTGCATCATTTGGACAGATTTCTGAGATGATGCCGTTGTGGAATGCAAACCTGGAAAGAAATTTTTATGTGCAATTGTTACTGAATTCCTCATTATTATTGTTAAGGATAGTCATGTTACTATATAAGAAAATAATTGTGTTGTAAATTAGCTTTCTAAAAGAAATTAATAATGTTAACCCACCATAATAATATACCATTATTAATCTTAAAGCTGTCCTCTATAAAATCAGAGTTTACATACAACAACAATAATAATCATTGAAACACTCAAATTGCATTGCAAAAATAATCCCAAATTCATGATTAGCACTGACTTAAACAATTGAAATATTAAATTTAAGGACAGAAATATTAAATTAAGGATTGAAATATTAAATTTTTGAACCTGCAGATCCATGCTTGGCATGTAAAACCCAATGACAATTGAGCAGTGATATTTTCTGATATAACTTAGAATTAGTACAGCAAAAAGGTTTTACATTGATTGCGTGTTTTACAAAAATAATGGTAGAAAAGAAATCTATCTTATGAACATACCTAAGTTGATACAGAGAAACTGCATGAATGAATTTCTCTGCTCTTTCCACTGGGTAGTACTCATCTTGGTCAATGAGGGTGACATCACCTATTTGCAAGAGTCCTTCGCAGGGGGTTATGAATTGCAGGGTCACCTGGAATTAATACAAGTAATCTTTTGCATTCTTTCTTTCTAATAGCATATTCTTTCTATTAGCCATTGTGTAATGCTTAGAATATGGAATTAAATATACAAGTCAGTAACTAATGAGCTTTAATAAAAATGTGACCTACAAGCCTATCAGTGTCCTTGACCGTAACAAATTACTTCAGTTTCAGCAACAACAGGCCTTGAAATTGAGCGAAGCCACAAAAATTATGCTACTTTAGTGTATAGGCACCCACATACATTAAAAACTACCTATATTAGTTTTTCTAGTACCAGCTAGACTCATACTGTGCAATTAAGTGGTGCAAAGACAACACAACATCGAGTAATAAGTCTAAAAACAAACTATTCCTAAAATTTATGAGGGATTTAACTGAAACTTGACAATGTGACCGTTTCATTTATGCACAAATACTCACTTTTTAAATTGGTTACATTTATTAGTGTGTTTTGGTAGCAGTGTTTCACCCACTTGCCTGTTGGAAAACGGGTTTCCCGCTACTTTCTTAAGCGCAAAATCTTTGGTATAGGGTCCACGGACAGTGGTGATCTTACTGACTTACCCAGTGTTTAAAGATTACTAACTTAAAGGAATGAAAACGCTAAAAACAAGTTCAAAATCTTACCACAGCTCTAGTGTCCAAAGTAGATCGATTATTGCTAGAACCCGCAAAATAAGTTTCGATATTCACTTTGTATTCATATTCATAGACCATCGACTGTAGGTACTTAAACTTCTGCGACGCTGAAAAATCAGAAAAACTTAAAATATTATCGCAGCAACCTCGAAAACTTGTTTTGTAAACAATGAAATGACAAACGTCAACAAATAACATTCAGAATTTCAGATTGTGACACTTGGATTGTGATTGAGAGTCACCATGGATAAATTACTCTAACTGGACTGAATTTCATAGAACTACTTGAAGACAGATGACGTCACAACGGAATGACTATTCGACCAATCACATGCCGGATTGAGGTTTCCCTTCATAATTTATTGTAGGGTGTCCCTGTCCACGCTTAGAAAAATTATGTCTGTAACGAAGGGTGCACAGTTATGACGCTGTACGCACCGATGATACACACTTGTTAAAAACAACAAGACTTTATCACCACAAGTTTACACAACCGTACAAGGATCAAAAATTTCAAAACTATACTTAAAACTTACACGCGGGACTCGTTCGGTAACAAACGGGAGAGAGACACGGTCGGCGACACTAAGCTACTGATTACCGCGGATACTGACTGTGATTACCACCGTGGGCGTCGGTATTCCGACTCCGGACTGACTTCATCTCACTTCCTTTTAAAAGGGTCACCGAGAGTGGTGTGCGTGGGAACAACTAGATGAAAAAGTACGAGTGCCACCTCATCTGGCTAGAAAGTGGCTGTCCTGTTACAGTTGAAATTGAATGGTGTAGCGGGCGAGATGATCTGTCGGGCAAATTCCTATTCCATTAAATTTCTATTCCCGTTATAAGCTCCACTGTAACGGTACCCGTTACAGCCTCCCCCTCTAACCTGACATGTCCTACTTTAATGTGATTCTTCAAAATATTTTTTTATAATTTTTCTGGTATAAGGTTTCTGAAACTTGTGGTGAAATGAAACAATATTATTCATTACGGTATTTTTTGTTTTTATTTAATAGTGCACCGCACTTATAAAAATATTTTAACATAATCGAATGATAATCATCCCGGGACTATATTAGATAACATGAACACAATAGAAAAATGGTCATTCCGTTGTGACGTCAGCCATCTTCAGGTACCTCTACGAAGTTATGTATCCAGTAAGAGTAATATATCCATGAGACTCATTCAGGTCATGAAGTATAGAGGAAAGGAGAGCCATCTCATATTATGAGAGGAAAGCATGGAGTATAGAGGTAAAGAGAGCTGGATCTCATAAATTATGAAGGGAAAGTTGAAAGTGTCCAGCTGTTTATTGAAAATAGAATTAGTTCCAGTTACCACCATCCTACGACAATAACGCTAGTGACGCAATAAGTACGATATCAACATATTATAGCTGTTGACGCTGCTTAGACCTACGGAGCTGCGGAGTGAATATTGCTGAGTTCAATATTTATCCTAACGCACCGTAGCACCATCCATTTTATTGGAAGCGGTTTTTCGGACATTTTTCATACACAGAGATGGCTCTCCTTTCCTCTGTATTTCATGACTCAGGTGAATGAATGAATCATCTGTTGTTGATTGAATAATATTTTTTATCAAATATTTGGTTTTTTATTGTCAAAGATCATTATTATAATAATATAGGTATTTCCTCAGGGTATTTCTAAGATATTTAATTTTCTTACGTATATTAAAACAATGTTTTAAGATAAGATAGATTTGTTGTTGTAAAAATTATTATCTACCGTACCTACCTACTGTATTACAATCATGTTAGTAGCGAAACATACATAAAGAGAGAGGGTTTTAAATAGTAGTTTATCACATACAATAAAGTACTTACGAATGCATGTTGGCGATCCACAAATGTTAGGATCTTTCAGCGCATCTGTGAACAAAGTACTTAACTTAACAATTCTTTATTGACTTGTTACTGCACATATTAGAAAATAACAGGTACCCAACTAGCCTCCTCTCTTTCCCCATCTCCCTGTCCCTTGACTGACACACGTAGGGAAGACCTAGGGGAGTTGAAACAGTGAACGACTATTACCTAGTTTAATAGTTCATTGAGTTGAAACAATTTTGACGTTTTGTTTCATACAATTACACCAAATACTATAGACAGTAATCGTATGATATTAGTACCAATCGATAGGTTATTCTTTATACTTGCGAATGAGTAACAAGTAATAAGTAATAAATTATAAGCATTAAATACCTATTGTGGTGAAAAATCGACTTAACCGTAACAAGTCAACTTGTTTCAACTCCCCTCATGCCGAGGTAAGATGAAACAGGGGTCGAGGAGAGTTGAAGCATTTGATTTTTTGAAGTATTAAGGGCCGTAAAATAAAAATGATAATATGATTTAAAGGAATTTATTAAAATAAAACTTCAAGGACGAAACATTTTTTTTTAATAATATTTTATACTGATATATAAGTTAAATAGGTAAATACTTCTGTTGCGAGATCATATATTTTGCGACTCGCCATACCTCTGTCAGTCTTTCTATTATAATCATTAGGCATTCTAAAACAAAATAAACAAATTAAATCAACAAAAAAAATTGTGCCCGTTATTTATTGACTGCTGTCTGATATAAAATTGAAAACGAGGAGAGTTGAAACAGCCTGTTTCAAATCTCCTCAGTAAGAAAAACCTCCCAATTTTCTTTAATCCTCAACCAAGAAGCAACTACACAGAAATCAATTGTATCAATATATATGATAAATCTATAGTTAGTGAGCTTTCGAAACATGTATAACTTAAACCAAAATACAAATCCCTAATCAAAATATAGGCAAAATATCGTAAAAAAACGTTAAAAACTTACTTTTCACGATTTTAGACAAATGGCACGCAGAACTCTACAACCGTGCGACACGCCACCGACGCGTAAGCGACATGACACTTTAGCAGGCGGAGGGAAGTGGTTAAAAAGCGACATTACCAACTCGCTAACGGTTTTAAGTTTCGAAAAATCGGTACTGTTTCAAATCACACCTCGGTCTACCCTACTTTAGTGCTTTGGTGGTCCTAATACCATGGAAAAATCACATTATCCGTAGAATTAGTGGTCCTGACTCCTACGGTACGACGGAAGGCCAATGTAAAGAACGATCGATGTCGGATGTAGATACTAGTAGAATAAGTAAGTAGTTACTTCTTGTGTGACTATGAACCCGTGTCATAATAATTTTCAGGTGTAATAAATAAACAAGTGTAAACAATAGGGGATAATCTACTCCAAATGTGTTTTTCGTGTTGTCGAACAAAAATTTTCTGAGCAGATAGCACTTTATTATATCGCAGGTCCATTAGTACAAAACTCAATACATTATTTTCAATCCGGAAAAACAAGGGCGTGACGTATGATTTGTTATTGGCACGAATCCCATACATTTGTCAGGGAAAAGTTCGGAAACGACTTCTACCTGGCGTGTGGGTCACCAGTTAGTGATATATTGGAGCCAACCATTTTGACAAATGGTTGAGGTTACCAAGCAAGCCATAAAAATCTTTAGGACAAAACTATGCATAAGTCTGTTCAAACTTTTGAAGTCTTGGAATTTTATTTCGGTACTTAATTATTTTGATGATTTTTATTAAGCTTCTATGTTTCGCGTGAAGCATTTCTTTGTTTAAGGAATTATTTTAGTAAGCACGGCATATTCAGAATGATTGTAACTAATATTGACGACAATTTATTGTGCATTGAGGCTAGAACCTTTAGATACTTTTATAAGGGCTGTGTTGACTTTTTATCTGTTTGCTGTACACGTACCAACAAGCCATTTAACTAGTCTTCGGTCACTAAAAGAACTTATTTTATTAGTGATTGAAGCCTACAGTGTTATTATAAATGATCCAAATTCGTGTTTAATTTATTCCACAGTATTTATAAAGTATGCATAACATCTAACCACGTGGATAAAACGAGAATGATGTAGATTATTTCAGATCATGTAACTCTTAATACAAATAGTCCTTAGTATATTTTATTTTTGGAATATCCCAAACCAATTTATGGCCATCATACTATGGACGGTATATGTTTTATCTGTGCCCCGCTAGTAGAACCGACGCGTGTAAATATCGTGTAACGTGTAAGCGAAAATGGAAATGATTGAGTCATAGAGATTGAGTATTGAAATTCGATGACGCGACAATACCCGTGAAACGTTGACCAGGGTTTATGCTAAATTAGTAGGGTTTATTTGAATTGTTTAGCATTAATGGATAACTAAGTAAATAAGTAAATTAACAAACAAATCGATGCAGATTATTATCTCACTAATAGATATTTATTTATCTAACTCTACATTTTACCTCTATTACTGTACACTAGGAGCAATGTAATTCACGAATTGTTAAGTTTTTTTTGTATATGTTAGTATAGTACACTTATCTATACATAGAAACACAATGTATATTTCTGTATATATTTATATGTATAATATGTAGATATATTTATAAGTATTTAATATTTTATATATGTAAATATACATTGTATATGTATATATCTGTATATATTATTGTATTCGTTTAGTTATATTTCCTTTTTCTTTTCTTTTCATTTTACCGCTCATCGTGTTTTTTTTTTCTGTTTGGCCTAATGGTTAGCTGGTAGAGAATGCACTAGCATTAAGTTCGCCTTTTGTCCGTTAATATTTTTATATTGTGTTTGCATAAATAAATAAATAGTTAAATGTATAATTATGCTTTTCGTAACCACGATTTGCTAGGTCAAAATAAATACCTGCGTAACTATAAGTACTTGTACTGTAGAAAAATGTAAAATAAAATTTTAATTTTAGCGGGTACTCACGATTTGTATATTTGGATCCATCGTCAAGTTATATTAATCATAGTCTCGCACTCTTGCCACTACCATTTAAGTGTTAAGTGTACGCACGCGATGTAAGTTTTACAATTATATGAGTATCTGCCATTTTAGATGGTCCATAGCATAAATGTTATATTGTAAGAAAGAACTCAAGAACTGTAGAAATAAAAAAGTAAAAAAACCCGCCTGCTATCAAAAATGCTATCATGATAGTAACCATAAGTATACATATAGGTCTATGATCATGATATACCTTTTTGAAATCCTTATGGTGAGTTCTTTAATTTGATACCCATATTGCATTATTCGATTTTTTTTCCTTGAAACAACGGCATCTCACAGCCACCATATTTGTTTTTTTTTAATTTCACTTATCTAAGAACACTTGTTCAGGGGTTTGGAAGATATCAGGTAATAAAGAATATTACACACATGCATACATACATACAAGATACGCGCGAAAAATATAACCCTTCCTGGCAGTCTAAAAACAAACAAAGCAAAGAGAGAGTTATGACGAATGAATGAAGTTCTTAACCTGCTAATATAACAATTATTCTGATAACATAACATATTACACCAACATAGATAAATAACACTAAGCACACGATGACGCATTAAGGAATAATATGATATTCGACTTACTTATATGTGGCTTTGAAACATGAGTATTTAAGTTGTCGTACTTAATTGGCTTATAGCCAATGATTGGATAGCGTGCGGGCATTAAATAAAGTAAACACTCTCTCAATGTATGTAATGTAGTAACATAAGTATCAGCCAAATGAATAAATTGCGATGCAATATGAATCAAAGTCTAACTATGAGACTTAACTGAAGTTGATCCGGACTTTTCAAGCTTTGTAATTTAAAATAGATGTTATTTTGAGAAGTAAAGAAAAATATAAGTGCTCATGTGTGTGTGCTTAGATGGGTGACTACTAGTGGCAAAAAATTTAGAGTGTTTCCGTGCTTCCGAGGGCACGTAAAGCCGTCTATCCCAGTCCGAATTCCTTTCGTAAAAGAACAGTCAGTGGCATGAAAACTTCCGATACTTGGGTTGGCCACTAACCCCTCCACCAATCCACACTGGAGCAGCGTGGTGCAGAATACCCCAGGCCTCCTCAAGAGGAGAGACTGTGCTGGTAGAGGGCTATTAATGGGTTGAAGCTATAAGCCACAGATCAATGTTGGGTATTCAAGTAACAAAATGGATATTTTTGTAATTTTAACAAATGTAACAGGATAAAATTGTTAGTAATAAAGAGTATTACGATAAGAGATTACTGGCTATTGCTACTCAATTTAAAACTAGACCAAAAATTTGTAAGTGGATACAAAATTTTTCTACTTGTATGTAGAGTTTTATGAAAAATTTAACATCAAAATAATTAATTTAGTAACTATTGTGTTTCAGATAGTTAAATAAACTCCTTGTAAAACTAAAGAACAACAGTAATTTATTATAAATCAAATGAGAAATAATGTGTTACTGGTAGATGTTTACTAAAACACAAAAAAATACATACTTCTGAGCCCGTGCACTGCATTAATGACGCACAGACACACAAAAATCACACACCAATTCATTTTAACGTTCATAGTACACTTTCCATGATTGACCGTCGCGATTTGCACGCACAGAACTAAATGACGAAATTCCCATCCGTTATCAGGGGTCGAACGTTGGGGTCAAAGTAAACAATATTATCTCTTAATTATCTGCTTAGCGGAACTGGAGTGGGACGTACGAAATAAAGTAATAATTTGTTGTGAGACTTGTAAAGAGTTGTAAGTTAGAATTAGCTGCGTAGCCGGTAGGGACCGCGGGAAGTCAGCGGAAATCGCGCGGGATCGAGTTACGATGATGTGTTCCGACTCCATGCAATATGATCCCGGGGCCGACCAATGTTTTTATTGTGCTAGGCGCACAATGGTTATGTTTTGTTATATGTATTATTATGTTTTAGATTTAAGCTGACTTCAAAAGAGGTTCTATGTTGGTACTTTTTTGTTGTTCTTGTAGGTACACTAACTTGTGAGATTATTTTTGATTTTAAAGTGTTATAGCGAGCCGATTCCTTTAAAATAAAACAGTTAATCTGAAGATGGCATCCTGATATAATCCTAATATTTTTTTTGTTTAATGGTTGTGAAGAATATTTCATTGAATTTAGATTTTATCAGTACTTTTTCATGACTTTTTCAGACAATGACTCAACACATAACAACTATCTATTTAACAGACGGATTATAAATAGGACAGAGGCTCAAAAGTTTAAACTTCAATTTCGTTATATATGTACATATAATCTGAACGATTTTCATGAAATTTAGTATACTGGGGGTTTCAAGGGCGATAAGATTAGAAAATATCGTTTTATCCGTGTCTTCAGACAATGAAAAACTGCTACGATAGACTCTTCCTGACATCTAGTGGTGAGTAGCTACACTAAAGCTACTTCAGTAGATGGCGTTGTTAAGCAACACACGATTTACCAAAAAAATACATCAAAAATAAATCGTACAGGTACTGATTTTTAAATGTACTAGTAAGTAGTTAAAAATCAAAGAAAATCCCGCCTGCTATCATAAAAACCATCATGATATAACTATTTGAAATCCTTATGGTGAGGTCTCGTTAATTTCAATACCCATAACTATTGCATTATTCGATTAACTTTTATTTTTTGATAGTTCAAACAATGGCATCTCACAGCCACTTTAGTTCCTTTTTTATTGACACTTATACTTATACACTAAATATGAAAATAGAAGTTCACTGCTTGTGAGTAAAGTGAGTATGAAATATGAATTACTAGTATGATTGAAATCCATCACAAGTCAGTACCCAGCATAAACAGAGCATGTGAATGAACGTGTAATCTACGCTAACCAATCCATATTATTATATCCTTGGCCTACGAAAACTTTTTATAATAGGTATGCTATTAGGTCCTGCAATAGATAGATGAATAAAAATGCCTTCATTTGCATTAAATAATTATAATTAAAAACAAATGACGTTGAATGCAACGTTTGCAAAAATGCAAAATTGCAATTACAATTTGTACATACCTATTTGTTTTGTACAGTACAGTACAGTTGAAACAAGATGTTTCAACTCTCCTTGGATAAAAAAATTGGCCACCATTACGGTTGAACTGACATAACTTCATTACACAACATAGTCATGCTGAATGTTTATTACAATGCAAATCTTGGATAAATAAGCTGGCAAATAAAGTATGACATTAAGGATAAAACAGTTGATTTATGAAAATTTCGATACGGATATAATTTAGACGATAAGTTACTTTATGCATTTTTGACCTGACAATTAATAGCTGCGTAAGCGTCAATCGTGGTGCGTAAAAGAGTATCGGACGCCCCCGGGGATTGAGAAGGGTAAAATTAGCGACTTTACCGACATGTCAGTGTTTTTGTTTCCGAAAAATTTCAGTTGTTTCAACTTACCTTTGTTTCAACCCTCCTCGGTCTCTCTACCCAATATTCCTTATAAATCTTATGGAGATAAAAGTGTCACACACACACAGTTTTCAGATTAATTCAGAAACATCTAGGAGTTAATTAATAAAATGCCTCAACCACTATTTAATATTTAAATAATTTTAACCCTAAAATTATTTATGATAAAGCATTATGTATTGGTAGGTATTGAGGCAAAGTTTTGGTCAGCCAATAAGAAGAATTTTAAGTTTTCATTCATCTCTTAAATTCTTCAAATAAGTTATCGACGGTTATTGACCCCCTCAACCACAACTTATTGTTAATTATTAGATAATTAAAAGATAGTTAGGCAAATCAAATAACAGTGTTATAATCAATTCATTATTATGATGAACTTCTTAGTAATTTAACTGTTCATTATCTTTTTTCATGGAACTGATAAACTGCGCTGCTGTAGGCAATAACTTTATGTGGACATGTTTTACCAGAAGAGCCAGAAAGTCCAGAAATAATCATATCGGTGATACCTTTGATATTCCGATGTCAATCACCACTTCATGACATGTACACTACCTAATATTGTGGCTCGTCTGCGAGTTTTTCGATTAGGTAGGTATTTACAATTAATTACATAAAAAAATTGAATTCCGAATCCCCCGAGCTAAGCAGTCTCATTTATATCATGAGTCTAACAATGATGAGACGTTTGTGAAAAACAAATTAAGAAACTTATCTATTGCAAGATATCTAGACACGCGGAGCGTGTCAAGTCAATTTCTTAGCTAACAGAATTGACGAGCAGCACCGTGTGTAATATTACACGAACCATTTGGAGCCACTTTTGACCACCTGATAACTCAAAAACTATTCAACATAAACCTGTCAAATTTGGCTCATTTATTAAGACTTGCAAAATACATACGTCTTCTAAATTTCATAAACACATCTCAAACGGTTATTTAGATATTAACGTCCAAAAATCGAGAAATTTAACACTGACTGACCTATAGATCAAAACTATATCCAACTTCCAGGTGACCTAGAAAGTTAAAATTTGGCATGCAGATAGGTAGTCGGGTGAATACAAAGGAATAAATCTGAAAGTAGTAAATTTTTATCAATTTATGATAATTTTTCAAAAAATTGATTCAATTAGGAACACTTACTTAAAATGCCTGAAATTTAAGAGTAGCAATCAAAATTGATCACATCTAGTAATTCGTAGTAATTCTAAGTTCTAAGTAATTCGAAGTATTGTTTCAAAATTTATTGTTGCACGATGTCATCGAACATAAACAACTTATCTGTACTAATAGTTTATAGAGGAAAGATTTGATTGTTTGTTTGCATTGAATAGGCTCCGAAACTACTAAACCGATTTGAAAAATTCCTTCACTGTTGTATGAAATAATAGGTACCGTATTTCGGACCACGGCGCACTAACTACAGATCTAGTTGAAGAGCACTATAACAGTTCATGTATTAAAATTAATCAGTAACGTTATGAATAAGTACTTACTAATAATTTCTATACAAAAAGTAATGATATCCCATCAAAAACATAAATGTAAAGTGAGAGTCAATTTCAAAAAAAAAAGAATTGAGATCTAAATGGGTGCCAATTTCTGTGTAGAAAAGCCTAAAATTTTAGTCACAAGAACATGTAATTCAAGCTTTACATTTGACTTGGCTAGTTTTCTTTAGTTAGCAACCAACAAACCAAATTAGAGAAGAGTGTCATAAGCCATCAACCTAACAGATTTGACGAAGCTTATTACATAGATATAATATAGCCTAGGTAGGTACGTGAAAACTAACCAAGTAAAATGTGGAGCTTGAATTACATGTTCTTGTGACTAAAATTTTAGGCTTTTCTACACAGAAATTGGCACCCATTTAGATCTCAATTCTTTTTTTTTTGAAATTGACTCTCACTTTACATTTATGTTTTTGATGGGATATTGTTTACTTGCTGTAGGTACTTTTGTAATAATGTAAAATAAAAATAAATGAATAAAAAAACCTTTTATTTCTACTACTTTGTATTATTGTATATAACATTAATTACAAATTAAACAATTGTTTAAAGGTATTGTTTATTACTTGAAGAAATCTCTTTTATATAGCAGAAAATAAATGTAAAACAGACAGTATCACTCCGGAGTCAAAACGACTTCGCGCCTTAGCGTTACAACTCCATCTAGCGGCAAGTTTTGGAGTTACAGAGAAGATAAATCGAATTTCAAGTATTTCTGTATATTTAACTCAAAACTCTACTTTTCAAAGTTTTAAGTTTTAACCCTATTTTATCGGAGGTGCGATATGAGTTGAATATAATGTTTAAATTAGATTCCTCAAAATGACATTATTGGCTTCCAACTAAAGAACTAAACACTAAAAATATGTTGTCCGAAGCTTACTAAGATAGATGAACCGCATCCAAATCAGTTAAGCTGCGGGATCAAACGTAAACACACGTTCAAACAGACAGACGTTCTTTTGGAATATTAGTGGGGGTTCTAATAATAATAATCCCTCATAATAGCTTTATTTACAAAATTAATCATTACGGTTTTAATTACGTAAAATCACAAGTTTTCTGTCTTTAAGAAGGTAAATCGTCAAAATGTCTTACCAACACTAGGTACCAACCCTTTTGATAAATAATTTATTTATAACTGACGTGTGTTAATCTAATGAATACGACGTACCTACTGATAACTTGATACTGACACGTAATCAGGGAAACTGGTAAACTATTTAATTGTCTATTTGATTGAATTGGAATTTGATTCCTTAGTAAACGAAGGAGATACAATGTAGAAGGTGTTTTTAATAATAATTCAACTCAAATTGTAATCGTATTAGTACCTATTGTTAATTATAATTGTAAAATATGTTATTGTTATCTACTGTGTTTTGAGTTTTTGAAAGTTTTACTGTGCCTATTATTTAAGATCACTAAGTAATTTCCAATCTTGGATGAATTACTTTTGACAATTTAATGCAATGCCACAATCATTATGAAAACAGTTACATGAATATAAAAAAGCGACCAAGTGCGAGTCGGACTCGCCCATGAAGGGTTCCGTAGCAGCAAGTAACATAATATAAAAGTTCTTCATTGTAACTTTGATCGATGTTTTTTGCGGTTTACGATTTATGACGTGTTAAAAAATACTACTTACTAGATCTCGTTCAAATCAATTTTCGTTGGAAGTTTGTAAGGTAATGTACATCATATATTTTTTTTAGTTTTATCATTCTCTTATTTTAGAAGTTACGGGGGGGGGGGGGGGGGGACAAATTTTACCACTTTGGAAGTGTCTCTCGCGCAAACTATTCAATTTAGAAAAAAATGATATGAGAAACCTCAATATCATTTTTGAAGACCTATCCATAGATACCCCACACGTATGGTTTGACGAAAAACAAATATTTGAGTATCAGTTCTATGTATGGGGAACCCCCAAAATTTATTGTTTTCTTTTTTCAATTTTTGTGTGAAAATCTTAACGCGGTTTACACTTTACTGTATACATCTACTGACCAAGTTTCAACAGTATAGTTTCGGAGAAAAGTGGCTGTGACATACGGACGGACAGACAGACAGACAGACATGACGAATTTATAAGGGTTCCGTTTTTTGCCATTTGGCTACGGAACCCTAAAAATAAAGATAGGTACCTATCTTATGTTATAATGATACTCGTGTTTTTCTCGCTTTGAATGCATTTTAAATTACAAGGCCTACTAAACCAAATTTTATTATTCAACCAGACAACCAAATAGGTTAATTAGATAGCAGCAATCAAACAAACAATATGACAAAGTCTTTGTTATAATAATGTACAACTACCATTTAATTTGTTTGGAGTAGGTATAATACACATAAATAAGCGACGATCCGAGAGCATTTATCAATTTGCGGCGAATTGTTCTGTGTACGAGCACAGAAGAAGTAATTGTACATAATAGACGAGTCATAATCGGAGTTCTGGATGAGACGAGGTTTGTAAATTCGGGATGATAATATTCAATTACAACGAATATACAATAGGTAGCTAACAGTAGCAATTCTGTACTTTTACCTTTATTAAATTATGGCTTCTATTAATTTCTACGAGTATTAGCGATTGGCGATATTTTTGTATAAGTACAATTATTACTTCTGTGAAGTTCTGTGGTTTGATATCGATATTTCGACTCAATTACATGGTTCATGCAGTGATATCCTATTGGTTTCAATATTTTCTCTCAAAGGAAACTGAATTCGAATCTTTCAGGGGGCTTACCATGAACTCTTAAAACAGGTCAATATTAGCCGATAATTGGCCTGTCCTGCTATATCCTACCATGATCTGGCTAAAACACAGGGCAGCCAGCGACCACGTCACCGTATCAGGACAGCGGTCACGTGACTTCAAAAATGATCTTCTGCCCTGCAATTCGTGTACCATGACGCGATTGTTGACGTATTGACATCAGAAAGTGGCATATGTTAATGTCAAAATATTACAGCTCACCGAAAGTAACATTTATTGTCCTGTTTCGGCTATTTCGTTAACCTTCCTATACTCGCGCGTTGGTCTCTGAGACCGACGAAACACATTTTCGTAATTATTTTTATGCACGAAAATCCTGAGAAGTTGAGTTCTTTGCTAGCTGCCGGATTTGTAGCTTACTTCATTTTAGTGCACGCCGTGTGTTCTTGCGAAGCGTACTTGTGGTAGCATTTGGCGCCAATCGGTCCGTGAGACCGACGCGAGTACAGGTGCAAGTTTTAGTGTGAGTATTAATATTTATATTTTTTGAATTTATATATTTTTTACAAACCTTGAATACTTTATTACTTATATATAGTAAAATGTATGCATGTATGTTGCTCTATATTATATTTTAATCAACTTCGTTATTCTTTTTAGATTATAATATATATCAAAATGGATGAGGACCGAATCAGATTGTTGCTGGAGGAGGAATTAAGTTCTGACTCTAACTATGAAGACGAAAATGACAGTGAGGTGGAAGACCATGTGGAGGTACAAGAAGAGACATACGATACTGAACAAGACGACGACAGTGACGAGACATCTGAGGTAGGAGATAGAGGAAGTTCCCGTGATTTTTACTTAGGAAAAAATGAACGGACTAGGTGGAATAAATCTCCAGCCTTTCACCCAACTAGGCGACGTGCTAGAAACATAGTTACTCAACTTCCAGGCGCTAGAAGAGAAGCCAGAAATTTGAAGGAACCAAGTGAGCTATGGAAGCTTTTTTCAATCCGCATCTTAGACGTCGGGCTCTAAATACATCCTTGCCGAGAACCATAAGGCTCAGGCACGCCGAAATATGTAAATTAGATGGACCCGAGTCTTCAGCAACATCTAATAATAATAAGATTTGTCGTTGTAGATACTGCTCATCAAAAAAAACCGCAAGACACGTTACAACTGTGCCACCTGCAAAAAAATCTTTTGTTTGGAACATGCTGTAACTGTATGCCCTGATTGTTATGGTGAAGCTCAAAACTAAGCCAAACATAGATAAATATGTCGTTTGATATGTTTTTTATTATTATTTATAAGTTTATTTTATTTTTAAGTAGAAGTTCAGACTTTATTTTTGTTTTACTATTACTTAAGAAAAATATCACAAATTTGAAGACTGATTTGTGATAGACTGAAAGTCAATAAAATAATTAATAAATTAAGTACTATCCATACTATTTTGTTTCATTATATCCTAAACTTTAAATATAATTGTAATGTTTAAAAAAATATTTAAATATTTATATAGTAGGAGGTATGAATCTATCGGTCTGTGACACCGTGCGCGAGTATAGGTGTAACAATAATTGGCGCGAGTATAGGAAGGTTAATGATGATGAAACACGACGGGATGCAGCCATGGCGAATTTCAAATACACCATCATCACAAAATAAATACATTTCATTTGTTTGGAAAAATTTAAAAACATTCATTGTACTTACGCTTTTTAAATTATCGCTCCTAACCCCGGTCACACACATGCGCGCAAATGTTTGACATTTTTACGAATGTTTGCACATATGTGAAGGGTGGTCAGGCAAATGGGTTCGCATATGAGTATACAATACAAGCCCATTTCCACTTCCTCCTACACTTTGTTCACGAATGTTCAATCTTGCTGAACTTGTTATTATGTTGTTGTCATTAAAATCCATTTTCAATACAGAAAATAAATGTTAGTACGATTAGACGCCACGAACCACGAAAAATTAAGAGATACATCACCTTTTTAGTCGTGTGCGCAACTGGTCGCACGGATGTGTGGGAGACTACACGAAGGTTCGAGGTTCGCGCGCTTTCATGTGCGACAAAAAACCGACACAGCTTGGAAAACCCCGAATGCCTCGAAAACTTCGCATAATCATTCTCGATGTCGTCCCACACTTGTGGGTTCGCGTATTCGCGCGAATGTGAGTGACCGGCATTATAAATCACACATTTTAATAGACATTTAGACATGTCACTGTGTCAAGTGTCAAGTGGTGTAAGATTACGTTCAAAAATGTAAGCATCACTTAGCGATAATTTTTTTTGGTAATTTTAGAGAACGAAAGGTTAATAAATCACAACACTTAAGTATACACTTATATTTATAACAAATCTCAAAATCTTCAATTGAGATTGTTATTTTAAACTTTTAAAAACATCAATATTACGCATTCATTTGAAAACCGGTAAACCGATAAAACGCTCTATTTCAGAACATAATTAGTACAAATCAAGTACCTTGCATGTCATAGACTAAAGATGCAGGACAGAAGTAGAGGCATTGCAGGTCATCGGTAAACGTTCATGGTACAAAATACACTTCTGTCAGGTTTTAGCTACAAGCTGACCTGTCCTGAACATGACACATTTTATTAGAGTTCATGGTAAGGCACCAGGAGTTTTAGACATCTCTAATTTCCAAAAAGTTATGTGTGAAAAAATTAAATCATTTTAATTTGTTTCGCTGAAGGAAAACGTCCCGAAAACTGCGCACAATAATGACGTTGTTGTTCCAATAGGAGTTAACTACGTAGATACTACGAGTAGGTATAATGGTTGGTTCCATTTACGTCGATTCCCTTCACGTCGAGTCTGAGAGTCTATTGTTCTGCAAAATGTTGCTGTTTTACGATTTCTATTACCGTTACGTCGAGTTTGGTTAAAAAGATGTTCTCAAGAGTGTGTGAAGTCTGTCAATCCGCACTTGGACAGCGTGAAAGGTAGACAATGGCCTGTACTCCTCAGCGGGCGGCTTGGCACCTGACTCCGTTGTTCAACAGAATGTACCATCAGTTAGGAGATAGGCTTAAACTCAAAAAAATAATTCCCAATAATTTTACAAAAATAGAAAAATTTGAGAGGCATCAAGGGACACCCGGATGGAACGAAGTTCCTTGCAGTCAGTTTGCAGCAGCCAATTTCGTGAGAAATTTAATACCTTAGATTTGTTTTGGCACACTTGCTGCATGTTTTTGCTATCCTAGTACTCTGGCTTGCTTTCTATGTAAAAAAAAAATACAAAAAGTACTGTAAACAAAAAACGCCAACGCCTCGTAAAGTATACCTATTATGTAAACTACAATCTTGATATTAATACGAGCTGTAAATAGTAACTATAGTTCTGTACTTCTCTCAGAGATGGCGCCACAGGTAGGTGTCGATTAAAATGTGATATGTCGCGAGCTGTATGGTTTCATCCCACTTAAAAATGCCTCAACGCGCCTAATGAAGTTTTCACTTTATTACACCGATTTCAGACAAACTTTCGAACAAGACTTCGAAAAACCTATTTCAAAATTGCCTTGTGTATACCTGTACTATTTGAGGACTTCCCTCGATACCTCATACTCGTAGATCCCATCATCAACTGAATTCTGATAACTAAGGGACCATCTGGAAATATCAAAAAATAAAAACAAGCTATTTGAGAACTACCCTTTTTAGGGTTCCGTAGCCAAATGGCAAAAAACGGAACCCTTATAGATTCGTCATGTCTGTCTGTCTGTCTGTCTGTCTGTCCGTCCGTCCGTATGTCACAGCCACTTTTCTCCGAAACTATAAGAACTCCACTGTTGAAACTTGGTAAGTAGATGTATTCTGTGAACCGCATTAAGATTTTCACACAAAAATAGAAAAAAACAATAAATTTTGGGGGTTCCCCATACTTAGAACTGAAATTCAAAAATTTTTTTTCATCAAACCCATACATGTGGGGTATTTATGAATAGGTCTTCAAAAATGATATTGAGGTTTGTCATATCATTTTTTTCTAAACTGAATAGTTTGCGCGAGAGACACTTCCAAAGTGGTAAATGTGTGTCCCCCCCCCCGTAACTTCTAAAATAAGAGAATGATAAAACTAAAAAAAATATATGATGTATATTACCATGCAAACTTCCAACGAAAATTGGTTTGAACGAGATCTAGTAAGTAGTTTTTTTTTTAATACGTCATAAATCGTAAACCGCAATTTACCTCGATCAAAGTTACAACGAACTTCAAGAACTTTTATATTATGTTACTTGCTGCTACGGAACCCTTCATGGGCGAGTCCGACTCGCACTTGGCCGCTTTTTTTTGAAGTCGGTTTAAAATGAACGGACTTACCACTATTAGGTATAATATATTATTTCTTTCTTTCTCTCTCTTACTGGTTGGCAATGCACCTTTGGTGTTGCTAATTGTCCATCGGCGACCATGAAAAATCAGATGGATTATCAGCGTATTAGTGTAAATAATCTTGTTTACTGGCTGTAGAATATGTAGGTACTTATAATTATAATTGAACACGTAGACGTAGCTTAGTCTCAGTATCTTGTACGTAATATCTGTGTAGAAGTATTTATAGGCGAGTTGTTGCCTAACAGTCTTTCATTAGGTAGGTATACCGTATACCTGGACCTGGTTTGATTGGGACGTTTATGTTTGTGATTTTTTATGCCTTGAACAAGTAAACGAGCAGATGGGTTATCTGATGTTATGTAATCATTGTCGTCCATGGGCGTTAGCAACACCTGGGGCGTCATATGCGTTGTCGGCCTAGGAAGAAACGATAGAACGATAGCTTGAAGGAGCCCGTGTCATAGCTTAATGTTAGTGGGAAAACCGATGCAGGAAGTTCGTTCCACAATTTACTCGTGTGTGGGAGGACTGGTAGGAAATTACGCCAAACTGTGTTTCGTTTCGTAAAACCACTTCCGTGGGCGAAGCCGCGGGTGGAAACTAGGAGAATGATTAATTGATTACAGGACCTCATAGTCCGCAACTCATCAGCAACGCGACTATTAGTGATGTATCTACATGGGTGGAGTGAACAATCCTGATGGGTCTTCGGATCGTTTTGTTTGTCGTCATTGCCATACAAAACTCGTGTTCAACGCCTTGTAGTAACGTACGGGCAATTCGAATCCAGCGAGATTTGTTTAGGATATTTGTCACAGATGTCCATGGGTGACAGGCTCAAGCTTATTTTCTTTTTATCCTCATCATTCTAGTCAGGACATCAGAACGAAACTGATATTATTGTATTGATTATTGCAAATTTTCAAGCTGATCAGAAGTGTTGAAGTTGGTGAAAATTACGTTGAAAGATTCTGTTACACAGGTACATACATACAGG
The DNA here is from genome assembly GCA_911387775.1 of Thymelicus sylvestris. Taxonomy (NCBI): domain Eukaryota; kingdom Metazoa; phylum Arthropoda; class Insecta; order Lepidoptera; family Hesperiidae; genus Thymelicus; species Thymelicus sylvestris. Next base: position 30,071,914 of record OU426885.1, on the reverse strand, counting down.
TCAAGCTAATAAAAACGTGTTAAAAATGAATCTCTGATGAACTGTGTGGCGCAATGGTTACCATGCCGGATCGCAATGCCAAAGGTCCTGGGTTCTATTGTGAATTTTTGTACTCGGTCTGGGTATGTGTGTGTGTGTGTGACTCCTAGTGAAGTGCTATGATGTGTAGCGTTATTTATTTATGAAATTCAAATTCAAAAATCTTTTATTCATGTAAGTATCACTGACACACTGCACGTATTTTATTTAATCTACCAGCTTTTCGGAAAGATGCGTTGTCATGGAGGAGAAGAAAAGCCGTAACGAAACTCCTCAGCACATCCGTTAAAAATAAATTAACAGTTACGTAATTCTAACCTACACGGATCTGGATGCGGATCTATAATTTATATAAAGTACTTATATAACTAATTTGACATAGGTACCTAATGTTATAAATTGAAATAAAACTAGTTACACCTATTAAGAGTTTGGTGACCCTTCTATAACAATGAATTTGTTATTTACCGTCCGAGGACTAGTTATAATTTGAATTAAACTACAAGCAAATAATAAGTAGTTCGTTCGTGAATAATTTGTTTGGTAACGTTAGTGTACCTACATTAGTATTTAATGTTTACTGAAACAAATTTATTTGTAATAAATATTAATTTCGTTTGTTTTTGAACATCTCACTGTGATTTATAAAAGCTGTTGAAAAATGCTTTGTAAATAGGGAATACTAGAGTTCTGCCAGCGACTTATGCATGTAAATACCCTATGGCTTATTTCACATCATGGTGTGCCTGTGTGCTAATTTCATGAAAATCCGTTCACTGGTCTTTGCGTGAAAGAAACAAACATCCAAACTAACTTTCACATAGGTATTTATAATACTTTTTAGTAGGATGCAAATTACTCGTGAAGACATGTTTTGAAATTTTGTCTGGTTTCGTCGTTACGTCAAAAACAAACTGGTTTTGGTGCATTATTCACTGTCTGTTCATTAAAACAGCTCAGTGGCCGAAAGTTTACCCATAACACTAAAGGTCTAGGATACATCCTGCTTGAGCATTTTACAAACATTCTATCCATCCATCCATCTGAAATGAAATCAACACGACACCAATCACCATACAATTTATTCCTTCCGAATAATTCAAGAATATTTTACACTGCACATACTTCATAATTAATTTCACTTCCTTATTATCTTAATGTGTGTAAAAGCACAGTGTTGCATGGTTGGCTTCAACCAGTTATTGGCCCACTTCTGAGCACGGGTCTCTCCCCTTGAGGAGGCCTAGAGCATACTCTACCACGCTGTTCCAGTGCGAATTGGTCAAGGGGTTAGTGGCCAACCCAAGTGTCGAAAGTTTTCATGCCGCTCGAGGGCCTCCGACATGGCTTAACGACTGATATTAGGATATCAACCGGAGCGACGTTACTCGTCTTGAACCTACGCCGGTAATCACAAAATGGTAAAACTAAAAATGATCGGTCCCACTGAGTATTAGTAGTGTTACCAAATAGGACTCGTACAAAAATGGAGTAAGTAAGTATAGTAATGAATGAAGAAAATATAACATCCTAAGAAAAGTCTCACGTCCCAACTCAGAGTCACTAACGGTTCCTTAAATCGCTCCTTAGTACGGAGTTTGTATGGTGATTCTTTACTAAGGAGCGATTTATTGACTAAGATTTAGTGACTCTGAGTTGGGGCGTCAGTGTTCGAGGCATGAGCGTGTAATCCGTATGTCAACTCTGAAGGCGCTATTTACCAGCAATGCAGAATGCAGATGTCCTCATCTCGTTAATTCAACACTAGCTTGTAGTTTGCTTGTAATTTACTGCCTGTTAATGTTTAAATTATAGAGCTATAGCGAGAATAGATGCCTAGTGTTGACAATGTACTAAGTTATAAAGTAACGCTTCACACTCATAGCCCCACATTAAGGATTCCTGTGTCGTGGGTGCCATGGACAAGACACAAGGACCCACACACCCAGACTGAGAAAAGAAATTCAAATTCATCATTCAAACCACCTCGCTGGGAATCGAACCCAACACCCTTGGCCGGCGCCATTTTGGATTTCAATTACTTTTTCACGTAAAAACTACTGAATGGTTTTCGTGTCTAGCACACAGGTAGATTTTGACCTCAATATATAAGATAAAGGGTACTTAATATCCTGGAAAACGTGGCCAAAGCCGCAGGAAGAACGCTAGTATTAAAATATCCCAAGCAAGGAGATTAACGATCATATTTTAAATTAAATAAAAAAAGTAGATAATTTTAATATTTTATCAGAAATATCGATACCATTTTTCTTTTCTTAGTTACTTTTATTAATTACTATTACACTGAAAACATTTTTTAATTCCATTTTACACGTATTTATTACGTCAAAGTAGCAGTCTCCTCAAGATAGTCGTATGTCGTATTTTAAGCTAATCCGTACTAAGCGCTCTAGCTAGGAGCTAGCTGTAGGAGACGTCTAATTAGGACTCGAGAGTGCGGCGACGATTTCATTACGAATGTATGAAGCTTGAACCAAGACGTGGTTTGCAAGCACACGACCTGTACGTACAATGCTCCTTCCAGTCGCCAGCCTCCCAAGATACTCACTAGTCCTTTTGTTACTCACTTACCATACCGATCTCCTATCTACCTGAGGGGCGGAGAGTGTCAACGTACGTTGGCCGAAGACGTCCCTAGCCCTTTCCTGCAGCGAACGGCAAAAAGTCGAAACGTGTGGGACTGCAGACGAACTCGTTTCTCCATACAAGGGCCTCCTCGACAAACCGATTCCCAACGCACCAGCTCACATAATATTGTTAGCCGACGATAGCTTTTTATGTCCAATGCATTATTCGATACTCATTTAAAATTCTAACATGCGCTTATAAAGAAAACTCGCCATTTTCATGCGGTCCCCTGGTGATATCGGTTGTCTGTACTCTGTTGTCTGAACGGAGACTGTTGAGTGTTGTCTGTTGGTTAACAGACGGGTTTATCGGAGGTGTTATTAACGAAATATATTACGCAAATTGAGTTTGGGAGGCGGCTGTGCCGGTCTGTTTGCGCCCACGCCTCAAAAATTGCGGGGGCGATCGGAGGCTCCATGCGTTCAAACGTGCGCGCGCGGCGACTGACACACACGCGCCTTAAAACCTTAAAAAGAAAAAAGTAAGACAATAAATTCGATTCGAACTTCGAAACTTTAAAACCGGTTAATAGATTATATTATCTGTGTTGGTGTTTTAGCTCTGCGACTTATTCCAAATTAGAATTTTTGCTAGTGCTGCGAGTAACGATAGTTTAGTTTATGAATGGAGTGTAGGAAGTGACGTCATGCATAGTGTTGTGACCGTTCGCTGCGGCTCGGTGGGCGCCTGTTTACTGACAATGGGAAATCATTAGACTGGAAAGGTGAGTGCGGCGAGACGGTTCAACTCATTTGTTGGGCCAACACTAATCTAAATAATCACTAATCATACGGCTACGCCTACTTCTAGGCGTAGGCGGGAGTTTTTAAAGACATGTGGTTGACTAAATTATATTCTAATGCGTCTATTGTTTGATGAGGGTCACAGGAATGATAAATTTTATGATTAAGTAAGAATATTATTATTAGGTATTGTTAAAGATTTTACCTTAATATACATATGTACATATTTTGAGAAGTGTTTTGCTTCAATTGCTTTTTAATAAATTTAGCACTATTGGAATGACTTCGTTGCCGTTTTGACTCCGCCTATTGGACTTATAGTTTCGGGTTCGAATCCTGGGTTCGTTTGAACTTAGGTAAGAAATATTTGCGAGTCTTGAATGTTTGCGTGTGTGTTTATTGTGTTTATTATGGTGGTAACAATCTATTTTATTCCAAATTCAAAAAAGGAGGAGGTATTCAATTCAATTGTTTTTTTTTAATGTTTGTTACCTCAGAACTCGAGTCGGTTACAAGTTACAAACAAACATACAGGTGAAGCTAATATAAAGCGTGTAAAAATATTTTGAACCTTTATTACATTACACACTAAAATATGGACTTACGCCTGAACTCAATCACTAACGGTTACTTTAATCGCTCCTTAGTAAAGAATCACTATACAAATTCTGTACTAAAGAGCTATTTAAGTAACCGTTAGTGACTCTGAGTTGGGGCGAAAGAGTCAGTAGTGAAATAGTTTGCAGATGCGTTAGTTGACGATTGCCATAGTCAATAGAGTCAATTTCAAAAAAATCAACTCCTACCGAAAGAAACTTCGTTAAAACCAGTATAGATTAAAAAAAACCCGCTTGCTATCAAAAAAGGCTATCATGACCTTTTCCAACCTTTTTGGAATCCTTTTGGTGGTCTATTTAATTTGACACTCGTTTGCTTTATACCTTCGTCTTTAGGGCTAAAAAAGCGGCCAAGTGCGAGTCGGACTCGCCCATGAAGGGTTCCGTAGCAGCAAGTAACATAATATAAAAGTTCTTGAAGTTCGTTGTAACTTTGATCGAGGTATTGCGGTTTACGATTTATGACGTATTAAAAAAAAACTACATACTAGATCTCGTTCAAACCAATTTTCGTTGGAAGTTTGCATGGTAATGTACATCATATATTTTTTTTAGTTTTATCATTCTCTTATTTTAGAAGTTACGGGGGGGGGGGGGGGGGGGACACATTTTACCACTTTGGAAGTGTCTCTCGCGCAAACTATTCAGTTTAGAAAAAAATTATATTAGAAACCTCAATATCATTTTTGAAGACCTATTCACAGATACCCCACATGTATGGATTTGATGAAAAAAAATTTTTGAGTTTCAGTTCTAAGTATGGGGAACCCCCAAAATTTATTGTTTTTTTTCACAGAATACATCTACTTACTAAGTTTCAACAGTGTAGTTCTTATAGTTTCGGAGAAAAGTGGCTGTGACATACGGACGGACAGACAGACAGATAGACAGACAGACAGACAGACAGACAGACAGACAGACAAACAGACAGACAGACAGACAGACATGACGAATCTATAAGGGTTCCGTTTTTTGCCATTTGGCTACGGAACCCTAAAAAGTACTTGAGTACCAAATTTCAACTCATTTGGTTCAGTAGTTTTGGAGTAAATTGGCTGTGAACGGTGGTCGCCCAGAGTGATCTTATAAGGGTTTCGTTTTTAGTTTTTTTCGTACGGAACCCTAAAAACAAATAAACAAATAACGCTAAAGTAATAAGCGTAACAAAAACTGTATTCGAGAAATAAAGAGTACTTTCAATTCAACGAGCGAACAGAATCAAACAGCGAGAATTTGAAAATGGAAGGGTAACTTTTTAAAAGGAAAGGTAACATTTAAAAGGAAAAGTTAATGAACCTGCACTGACATCTTCAAGCGGTAATAATTTATACAGCTGCAATAAAAACACCTTTGGCTTCAATATTGATTGTAATAAGTTTTTGGTCCTTCATTCCCTTCTGTGTGAGGTATTGTCCGAACTGGTTGTTATTTATAGATGTTTAACACATTTTAAATCACTGATTTGGTGGCAATACTTAACGATTTAAACAGCGTAATTAATTAAGGATATAATACATAAAATCACCGACTGATAAAGATAAAGTACTTTAAATAACTTTAAAAATCTCCGGTTTTTATACCCTCGGATACGAAATCGAACCGCACATTTTTAACATGCTTTTATTTAAGTTTGATACTAAAACTTAAAGTAAAGTTTTGAAATTTTAATTTGGAACCATAGAATTAATATTACTAGCGTATAGAACAGACACTGCGAACATTGGGTTCGGGGGTGTGCATTGCAGCCGGCCGGCTGCATTTCATTCTGTCACTCGGCTGTCACTCGGCTGCGCTCATTGCGGCCGCATGACAAAATTGTTTATGAAAAAACTGAAAAAATGCCGTCGTGCGTAATAAGAATGTGTCACAATTGCACGACAAAAAACAAAAAAGATAATGTTATCACTATATCATCAATAAGAAAACAAAATCTTAACTTAAATCAACTAAAACGAATTTAATTAAATTATTGAGCAATGTTCCCGCCATTTTGAATGAAAAAATCAAAAGGAGCGTTTGAACTTGGCAAGCCACTAGCGTGTTAATGGACTAAATAAGCTTGCCGACGCGACGCTTGTGACCAATTTAAAGTGTTGGATTTTTTAACACGAATCAATGGTAATTACGTTTGAAATCGTTTAAACGCTTTTGCACGTTAAATAAAGTTGGAGTAAGAGCTTGTAAAGATTTGGAGTCGGTGACTGCTTGTCTTGGTTCGACAATTAGTGTCATATACAAAGTTACTCTATGGCAAGTGTGCAAACGAGGCTTCTAGTTTGAAAAGAGAACGGAGGGCAAGCCGGCGGTGGAACACACATTTTGTTTGAGATAGCTTCTCTATGTATTACCTCAATGTTCGGAACAATTTTATTAATTAAAAAGGTAATTGAATACGCTAGTCATGAAATCGCATTAAATATTTTGTTCCTTTGATTCCAAATCATCCTATTTATCAAATTACTCAAATTCGAGACAACGCTTTAAAAACTTAATAAAATGTTTATAAAAATATCACTTTTCAAAAGTTTCTTTCAAAATAGCGGATTTTCAAATAACTTTGCAAGCCAAAGAACCTTAAAATATTTTACATCAAGTTATGATGAATTTTTGAATTAATGAAGTTTTATCTTTGTCGTTTTTTATAAAAGTGAAAGAAACAAAACACTTTATAAGCCTTGTATAACTTTGCTTGTTTTTGTTAATAACCCCTTATTAGTAAGTCTACTTGTTTGGCTAGTTCCTTGTCTGTCATTCAGTAAGTAAGCGTTTTATTATGTAGATTTTCATGAAACTTCACTGGTCACATACTAGAAGCGTCATTGTCCTCAAGTCCTAAGAGCTCTTAATTTTTACAGCGCTGAAGACGATCAGTCGACAGCTGGACATAATTGACTTTTGATAGCATTTCTCGGAGCAGTCATTCAGTCTTGAGTTTTTACAATCTTCAATAACCTACGATTTTTACAAACAATCGCTTGCGAGTCGCCAGGATTACTTAAACATAATTTATGAGATTTTAGCAAGGAGGATAACTTAACCACATTATATTTCAACGGGTAATTCCTCTTATTAAAATGGTTTAAAGATCGTTAAATTATGATACAAAATTATAATAAGCAAATAAGAAAATTACAAAAAGCACCAAAAGTGTCATGAATGTTTAGAAGTAGTAACATAAAAAAATACCGACTGTCAATTAAAGTTATAAGAATCCTTAGATCATTAATTGGTAAGGCTATAGGATCCTAGAAATAAAACCTTCAAATAAATAGATCAAAATTCAAATTCAATTGATTACTATTTATCCTCATTATCTTCAACATCATTATGACAACATATCCTGTCTTAAGCTCGTCGTCTTCTCTCAAACAGAGAGGTTAATAAGTCCAACTAATTAGATATTCAGTTACGACTGATTCTAGGTACGTGTTAATATTAACAATTAACGAGAACCTAGCATTATTAATTAAAACTTAATCATTATCATTAAACAACAACAAATTGAGTATATTGTAATGACGTCGGTGACATTAGCTCTCAGTGTTGAATAAATACAATTTAAGTATTCCTAAAGGCAATTAATGATTAGTAGTAGGTATTAATGAAGTGATGAGCTGATGGCACTGATGGATACAGATGATTTAGAAACGTACCCATATCTTAGCAACTTTTTAGGGTTCCGTACCCAAAGGGTAAAAACGGGAACCTATTACTAAGACTCCACTGTCCGTCTGTCTGTCACCAGGCTGTATATCATGAACCGTGATAGCTAGGTAGTTGAAATTTTCACAGATGATGTAGGTATTTCTGTTGCCGCTTTTACTATAAAACAGAATAAAATAAATATTTAAGTGGGGCTCCCATACAAGACACGTGATTTTTTGCCGTTTTTTGCTTGATATTAGGTAATAACAACAGGTAGACGCTTGAAATATTTACAGAATATTTAGTTGTATATTTACTTTAAAAATAAATAATTATAATAAAATAAATATTAAAGGGGGGCTCCGATACAACCTCCAACTGTCTGAAAAGTGAGTAAATGAATGTTGTATAGATAATGGTACGGAACCCTTCGTGCACGAGTCCGACTCGCACTTGGCCCGATTTTATATATGCTGAACTGAAAAAGGTGCTTGCTTAAGTCAGCCGCCAAACGATTCGTCGTGTTCCGTACGGGGGCATGAGAGCCAGTTTTTTCTTTCTTTTTCGTCTCTCTTTCTTGGCCGCCAACACATCGGTGATGCCCTTGGTGTAGTTGATGTCCATGGGCGATGGCAGACGATAGCCACTTACCATCAGGTGGATCTTCAGCTCAATTGCTGGCTGTTTTCACAAAAAAAAAGTTAGACACTTTAAGTTGGATTAGTTAGAAATTTTCCTAAATAAATTGTTCCTTATTTTATTTAAGGTTTTGAATGAATAGGTATGTTTCTAGTGGTGTTCGGTGTGTCCGGTAGTATATTTATTCTGAACACTACAAAAGTAGCCGTAAAGGAATCGTAAAAAATATAAAAGAGATTGGCAATGGAAAACGTTAGGTATATGGAAATAGTTCTTCATGGTAATCATACTGGTTTGGATACAAAACAGTTGAATGAGTGCGTGGGTGAATATAATAGACCGAATGTCTCTGCATTTCGACATTGAACATTCTCTGATATTTAACAGTCTAAATTGTAACTTTTTGCAACGTATTAAAGTCTACTATCGAGTGTCCGGTGATATAAAATTTGGAATTGATATTCCCACGTTTAATTCTTGAAAGTGCCATAATGCTCATAATTAGGTTACGCTTCGAATGCCATGACTTATTATAATCATAATCTCATGTTCTCAGTTTGGTCATAGGAGTTGATAATTACTAACAATCACAACTAATAACTTTAATTAAGTCATTTTTAAACGCTTTAATATTTAGCTTATTCTCTATGTGTAGATATTTGACAGCACAGCAAGAAGAATATGAAAGGTAGAAAAATCAAAAAAAATAAAACTACACAACAAAACAAGTTAATCTAAACTTGACAAGTGCGAGTTAAAGAGATGCTTGGAGAGGATTCTGTACGTTGATTATGATGAGTTTTACATTTTTCGTACGGAACCCTAAAAACGTCATTATATCTGTACTTTCAAGGACTAATAGTCCAAGCTTTAGGTCGCAACTGTACATGAAATTCGGAAACCTAGGCACAGAGTCATTATAGAAATTGCCCATGCCTGTTCACTCGAAAGAAATAACATCTCGTGCCATTGTGCCAGAATGGTTTAGACGACACGACTCGAGTACGACACAGCTTTTTTATTGGTGACGTCGACTTTATTCACCTGAGTTAATTCACCTATGTCAAGTGGTGCTATCACATTGCAGTTACAGTATGTTTTAAAATATGTTACATTATAATACTGACAATGTCATGGCAGCATTTTAAGCTCCCATTCAAATAAGATTTTTTTGGCTCCAGAGGCAGAGGCAAACTAATTAGAATCCCCGTTAATACATAATATAGTCGAATAAATATAATCGGTTTGTTTGTATAGGTACTATACATTTTTCATCAAAAACTGTGATTACATTGAAAATGTCAATTTGTTCCAGTGCATCAGTGATTCGACTATAAATCTATACTAATATTATAAAGAGCAAAGCTTTGTATTTTTGTATGTTTGTAACGAATAAATTCAAAAACTACTGAACCAATTTTAAAAATTCTTTCACCATTAGAATGCTACATTATCCTTGTCGTCATCGTGTTGGTATGAAGAAGCAGGAAGAAGCGGTCGTTTGATTTACGAACACCGCGCGATCTCAGAGCCCTCGTTTGCATTACACGTGAAACTGTTTGATATTGGATACTGGTTTATCTAACCAAAACAAGTTAACAATGAAATCAGTCACATGTGTGACTAGGACATAGATGGAACAGATGGACATAGATTGATAGGTGTGTGAATTGGACATAGAAGGAATAGAATTCCGTAGTGTGCAGAAAAAAATATAATCATGGCGGTAATAGAAAAGAATGAAGTGCATAATAAATTAATAATCGTATTGACATAAAAACCTTATCATTAAATATTTTATTTATAAAATAAATACTTTTTAAGTTAGATGGTCATACGTCTGACCAATAGTGACCTACATCTCTTAATTTTTGTTCTTCGAAGTCAGCATTTCACTTCTGTGAAATGCTTCTGTATAGGTATTCTGACGGGATGAATACAGGAAATTAAGTAGAGCTTCTTGAGTTTTCTATGGTACACTAACCGGAATACAGATTTCGGAATATTTCTACTCATAGGAAAATATGATAGGTTCTTAAACTTATCTGAAACCTTTAAGAGTCAAGAGTCAAAATTGCAGGCAAAATGAATTTGCTTATGCAAACAATTTCAGTTTCCATAATACCCAAATTTAATAATTTTGCATTATTTATTAGTCAAGCCATCTCAAGCCTGTTTTATATTTTCTACTGTACAAATTAAAGTATTTTGGGCTTTTTTGGTGGTCCAAAGAAAAACTGATCTAGAATATATCCTTTTAAAATGACGTGTGTGAATCCGGCAGCATTGAAATGTACAACCATTCATTTCAAAGAAAGCTTGGAATGATTTATGAGGCTTTATATAGTTTAACGAGTGTGGTGTTTAGTAGATGACTGTAGAAAAATTTAACAGGATACAATATGAGCGGGTCCCGAAAGATTGGATACTCAAAATTTTTACTATTCTCCGCCTTCTTCGAATTACCATAATTTCGGAAGAATACGCATAAGCAAAAAGCTATAAATTTAGTAACAGTTTTACAATAATACTTTTCTTTAATGATAAGGTTTCCTTAACACTTCCAAATGTTTTTGTTTTATCTACCGCCCCGCAGAAGATTTTTAGTGCTAAGGGGCATTATCGAGTTTGAGTTTAGTTGGTTTAGAAAACAATCACTCAACGTTTCTCGTAAATCTCCAAATATCCGAAGATATTTTAACCAATTCAAAAAATAAATATCCGAAAATACTTTCTTAATGCTCTCTCACACTATATAAGGAACCTATGCGCAACGCAACGTTTTATCTTTCTAGTCTTGGTCACCTGATTTCGTCTGCGCGTAATTTGTCAGTCTTTTACCGATTTTAGCGATTTATAAGGTAGATATCTGTTTAACATTTATAATAGGTTGATAAAACATCATATAGGTGTATCTGTTATCACCCACGCAGAACATTATTATCCGATTCTATCAAGATAAATGATGCAGTTTTTATGGAAATTAAGTTCTTCTAAAACTTAATTGAGAACGGATATCGGTTGTAGTGGGTTTCATTGTGACTGCGATCTGAATGACATAATGTTATTTGATCTTTTCAAGTTTATAGCTTGGCACTGGAAACAAATGTGTGGGTCCAGTTAAGTGTCAAGTGTGTTAACGGGACTTCAGCCCTTCAAGCGTTGAAGCTATTGGCAAAACAATGTGCAATATGTGCATAGATAATGAAATGAACAAACCCTATTTCACACCAGTTTGCCCCTAGGCCAAACCGGTTTATCGGACGTGAATAACAGTTTAGCGTAGGACAATGTAGTTTTCTTAAGACGAACTACCTTACCCTGAAATCGGGTATACTACTTGTTGATAAATTATGAAATACCTATCAAGTGTATTATAATAAGTATGACGTTCAAACATGATGACATATTATGTGTTATCGATATTGAATAATCTAAATTTTACTAACAAAAAATAACCGACTTCAAAGTTACTCAAAAACGTCCTGTCAGATCTCGTTCAAATTTATGTGGGACCACATGACAAGCACCTGCTTTCGATTAAAAAAGAATCATCGAAATCGGTTGGCGTGAAATTGAGTTACTCGTCCATTTGTCGCGCACATACTTAATACTTTAAGACTTATATTATGGTTTTATCATGGATGCCATTGTTACACACACATGATCACATGACAGCCACCAGCTTTCGATTAAAAAAATAATCATCAAAATCGGTTCGCCCAGTTCAAAGTTAATACCAAATGTCACAAATAAAAGCATAAAATTAATTTTGCGAGGTGAAATCGTAATGCATATCCCAAAAAACATACTACAATTTAAGCCCAGTATATTCCAGAAAGCTGGCTAGGATGCCAATGGATATATTAACTTTACCTCTCCCGGGACTCGACTTGATTGGATACTCCGTGGTGTGATCGCGATAAAAGCTATTTATAACGCGTTAAAAGCTATTGTTAATGGTTATTTGTTTTATGAAGTATGAATATACTTATACTGTCATGGCATAATGGTCATGCTTAAAAGGTTTTGCTGATAACGCGTTCGTTAATTACTGAAATTCTCTGGACATTGGGGTAGTGACGGTAAAATATTGAAGTTACTATCTAAAGGTTGTTATATCGATCAGATGATAACGTTCCTAACAAACGCTTAGGAATAATGTTTCTGATACGGTATTATTATAAGATATTGTATCATGTTATTAATAAAATTGATCATCATATTTCGCAAACGGACCCCTAATAAAAAAAAATTAAAAATGTTTTTCAATATTATATTCTACGATTCTGGAGCTTTATTATCTAAATATGTATATCCATGCCAAATTACAAAAAGCAGTGATAGTCTAGTGGTAGAACGTTGGTCTCCCGAACGAAGGGGCCCGAGTTCAAATCCTGGCACGCACCTCTAATTTTCAAATATTATGTGCGTATTACATGTTAATTATCACTTGCTTCGGTGAAGGAAAACATCGTGAGGAAACCTGCACACCGGAGAGTTCTCCATAAAAGTTCTCGAAGGTGTGTGAAGTCTACCAATCCGCGCTTGGCCAGCGTGGTAGACTATGGCCTAACCCTCACATTCTGAGAGGAGACCCCGAGCCCAGCAGTGGGACAATTATGGGTTGTTGCTTTGCTTTTGCTTTTGCCAAATTACAGCTTTCTAGCACTAAGTGTCTCGACTCTCGGCGCTACTTCGGACAGACGGACGGACGGTTGGACACGATGGACAGACGGACAGAAAGACGGACGGACATGTCGAAACTGTAAGGGTTTCAATTTTACTTGGGAACCCTAAAAAGGGCACAAAATGGGGCACAAATACATATAATCACGTTATCGTCGATCATCGACTGAATTAAATCAAGAGCGAAACCTTTTTTTTCAAATTCCCGGCTCCAGAAATTGTTAACATTAATAATTATAATTGATAAAGATACGCATATCTACTTTAAAAGAGATAATATTTGTTTCATAGACAAGGTAAGTACACATTAACATAATGCCGTATGGCCATCTTCTTAGGTTAAAGTACGCATAGGTACTTTCAAATAAAATAGTTTTCTTATATACGAGTACATACTTCTAACTTATTCTGAAGTCCACGCAGACGAAGTCACGGGTAGAAGCTAGTATAGCTTTAAATTAACAAATAAATAGTGACTGTTGATTCAAGCCAACAACGCTATAACACACAAGTAAACAACATTACCACGGCTTCAAGTAGTAGCTATAATCTTAGCCGTTATTCAGCCTACGCTATCTGTGGGCGTCACTGACCAGAGCCTTCATTGACAACTTTCTCGTGTGGGCCATGGGAAAATGTTAATATGAATAAAAATATAATTTTTCATTTCGACATCGCATTCGACTCAAAATTGTTTGTTTGAGGTAGTTTTAAAACACTTCAGAATCAATACAATAATTTTAGATTACTGAAAATGGCCAACAAATAGGTACCTAATCGATGTACGTCGTTATTACTAAGACGACAATTTTCAAAATTCAATGAACAATATCACCAATAATTTGTATCGTAATTCACAAGTAAACACTTCGGTATATAATTTAGATACTAGAAGGTAACTCAATTTACACATTTTTTTTTCGTGACGAGTTTACTATGTGACGAGTTTACAACAATCCATTATAACACCGCTTAATTCAAAGAGCTTTTTAATGGTAGTTCCATTAAGTGTAGCTTGATACCATTTGGCTTTTCAACATTCTACATTCGAATTCGATGGGAACTTGATTAAAAATCAGTGTTATCGACTAATGTACTTTTTGGCAGAGGCGAGGTTTATCTAATCTCTACATCAAATCTAAAGGATGGTGTGCTAATGGATAGAATTTCGGTGAGGTTTCTCATAATAATTATAGTCCGTTGTTTAAGAGTCTTGTCTGTTATGCTATCTTAGTAGGTAGGTACTACTGTTTATTGAAATAGTAATAAAAATTAATAGTAAGTACACAGAAATTACTTTAAGTATTCTATGATAATTTATCTTTAAAATCTTTTCATGTTACGCCTGCCTTATTTTTAAATTAGAAATTATGATAAGAAGACCTGAAAGATTGTTTACTAAATACACGTAATAAGTACCTACTCGTTTAATAATCTAAATTTTACTAAAATAATCTAAATTTTATTAACAAAAAATAACCGACTTCAAAGTTACTCAAAAACTATTTGTCAAATCACGTTCAAATTTATGTGGGACTACATGACAACCACCTGCTTTCGATTGAAAAAAGAATCATCGAAATCAGTTGGCGTGATATTGAGTTATTCGTCCGTTTGTTGCGCACATACTTAATACATTTTCAGACTTATATGGTTTTCGCATGGATGCCATTGTCAGATCTCAATAAAAATTTATGTGGGACCACAAAACAGGCACCAGCTTTCGATTAAAAAAAGAATCATCAAAATCGGTTCGCCCAGTCGAAAGTTCTGAGGTAACAAACATAAAAAAAATTGTCAAATTGAGAACCTCCAAGGAGGAGGTTTTTGAAGTGAGTTAAAAAATGGACTTTACCTCGTCCCACTACTATTTGAGTATCTCACTACAAAATTTATTTTTTAGAATACATACCTGCCTGCTCGTACGCGTTATGAGTGAGATTTTCAGCAAGAAGTGCTAGAATGATTTAAGATGCAACAGTACAGTTTAAGATGTAAAATAATAAAAAAAGTACAAAAAAATCTTAGATACTAATCGATCAATTAAATCCGGTACCTCTCGTAGGTACCGGGTTACACCACTAGGTTATATCTAATTTACAGGGTGTTTGTTTAGTAAATCATCGAACTTCGAGAATGCAATTCAGTTCTCAAAGACACGTGTAGTCGTATAATTACAAACTGATTCCAACTGTAATGGAGTTTTGCCAAAGAGAGGACTTAAACTTATTCTAAGACTTAAACTTATTCTAAGACTTAAACTTATTCTAAGACGTAAACATACCTAATCAGAATGTTCGGAGTTTTCTTCTAGTTCCTTTTAAATTAATTTTCTGTGTTAAGTAAAAGTCTGTCTGTCCGTTTGCATACGTATCGTGCTGAAACCATATTTTTATATGTAATTTATGACTAGGTTAATTAATTTTTAATTTATATTTTTATATCGCGAAGTGAAAATGGTTTTGCAATATAGGAAGAAAATAATAAAAAAACTCATGAATATTTTTCTAAAATCTTGTATATTTTATACAAAATAGGTACGGTAAATATTTTTACTTTTTAATTCATAGAAAATAAAATATCCAATGGAAAAGGTTAACATACGATAAACTAGTATTTCTTGTTTTTTTTTATTATCAATGTGTATTATAGCTACATTAATTTGTTTATTAATTACTCATTTCGTGATTTATTTAAAACCGATCACTATAAAATCTCAATAATTGTGCAGGATGCAGGAAATATTTTGTATGCTTGAGAAATAATTTGGTAGGTAGGTACTCAGCAAATGCAATGATGGAAAATCGAAATAAAAAAATATTTAATTGTTTATTTCCGCTTTATCTGTCATATTTTGCCCCACCATTACAGATAAATGAGTGTTGCGTTATCAGATTTTTTAAAGTTTTTTGAAATTTCAAATGTATTAGGTTTAAAGAATTTATTTCTCATACAAAACAAAGTTCTGCTCCACAAGTGACAGGGAACTTCGTTCATCTCGAAATCTTAAGTTTCATTTCCCACCACATAAAAGTGAATTTTTCCATAACTCCTTTACATTTCAGGCCGTGCCAAACAAACAACCAAAATTAATTACATAAAGTTTATGAGGGCAGTAGCAGCGCTGCGCACATCTTTTCACCGTTTGTTTTTTCATCTATTTGGCACCGCCTCAAAATTATTTATTTACTGTTAATTTAGGATCTTAATTTATAATACTAAATGGTTTATTTTATTTTTCGCTTTTCAGATTTTTTTTTCGTTGGTTTTATTTTTTGTTACAAAGTAATTATTTCTTAATTTTTACTTGCTATGAAAATTAATAATAAGTTATTGGTGGTAGATTCAGTTACAAGGTAAAAATGTAGTAGGTGAAATATCAATCATCCCCTATTTTCGTACCTTTAGGGGTAAAATTTTGTTTCCAAATTTAAACAAGAGTAACTTCAAGCCATACACTATTCAATAAAAAAAGAATCATCGAAATCGGATCATCCAGTACAAAGTTATTGGGGTAACGGGTAAAAATTCCGTGGGTGAATAATCAATCATCCCATATTTTCTTACCTTTAGGGTGGGAATAAAATTTTCAAAAAAATATGGGACCAATTTCAAGATATACCGTATCCATTAAAAAAAGAATCATCAAAATCGGACCACCCTGTGCCGATTGCTGCGTGATCATACATAAAAAAAAAAAAATATACGTGTCGAATTGAGAACCTCCTCCTTTTTTTTCGTCGGTTAAAAAGATATAATATTTTTCTTGCCTCTGGAGCAATGACAGAAAATTTTAAACAAAGTAACATCAATAGATCAGAATAACAGCATTTATGGTTAGACTAGCGTTTGTACATGTAATTTTAATTATTTCTTATATATATTGACTTATATATATGACGCAGAAAGGGGTAATCTACGGTGTTGGTTATTCAATAATATTCCTTTTACTTTGCTCCATGATATTATATTTCTAGTTCTCCTAACGTTCACATCAATACTTCCAAGTACTTCAACACTACGTGATCATCCCTCGAATCCCCTCCAATGCCCCACACGTATTGTTCTCAATAGATTGACACATTCCTTATTCTAAATATTATTTAGTTTTCTTCATGACTTCTAGTATGACAGCATCTCGTTGTAGAACCAAAGAGGCCGCTCGCCGTCACGGCTATCCTGACGTGCGCTCGTCCTCGAGCGCTTCCGCTTCCATGCCTCCGGTGGACCCCTTTGTTCGCTGGGTGCTCGTCATGGACTCCATCGGACGCCTTTACTTCTGCTGTGGCTGCACACCGACACGGCCTCATGTGTCGTCACTCTGCAAGGAAATATCCTACGACAGTACTTGTTCGCTCGGCCGTGCCTGACCTCAACAGGGCAATACTTTATAATATTATGATATTACCTTGAGCCATGTACCATAGTCGTTTCATTTCATTTTCCGACGTAACAACAACAACACACCTTGATTAAGTCTCTTAGACCACAGCAGTGCACCGCTACTAAGAAGCCTGATTACACTCCCCTTCTATTCATTCGACGTCATTTCACCACAACAAGTTTCTTACTCAAGTTCTCATATCCAACCCAATTCAACATAAATCACATCTTATCACAGTTAATATCCGCTTCGACTGGTACATGACTTACAGGCATTCATGAAAACTTCAAACAGATTATATGGACCTTTAAATCTCTTCATTTGGAAACTCAATTCAACAATTTGCAAAAGCTCATTATTATTTTTATCACTCAAGACAGTAATGACAGCTCTCAAACGTTTCTTTATCATTTAACAAATTCACAAAATCACCTTTCTAAATATGCCTGAAGATGGTTGTACACCGAATACATCAGCACTCGCTCTCTCCCGGCCGCGTTCATTCTGCCGTCACCTGGACTGCCACCGCTTGAATGCTGGTTCGCTTGTTTTGTGATGGCACGTCGTTATATCGTTTTCCACAACTGAAAATTACAAGGAAAGTTATTTTCACATGTACGATGTCACAATTTACATTTCAAACTACACTAGAGCTACTTATCTGCGATCCGCACTCCTTCGGCCATCGTGACCATCAAACACGACCTCGTGTTGTGTAGGTACTTAAACCCAGACGCAAACAGTGTGCATCTCAAGTCTGCACATCTTACTCCGCAATGGTTTTACATTTTCCACGTTGATCATATTATAAACTTCCATGATTCTCGCTTTATCGCGCTTTGGATTGTTTCATTTCTCATTGCAAAATTTTCTTCAAATGTCATCCGAACTAGTGTCATTCCTCATTTATTTTCCGATCTTTCCGACATTGTGGGCGCTATTCTTCCAACACCGATTATTACTCCGGCAAAACAGTAACATTTGTTCCATATTCCACGTTCTATCCTTTTATTCCATCTGAGGTTCTATCATCAAATTTATAATTACTGGATGGCTGCTGTGGGCTGGATAGGGCCGCTTCTGATGACGCAGAAAGGGGTAATCTGCGGTGTTGGTTATTCAATAATATTCCTTTTACTTTGCTCCATGATATTATATTTCTAGTTCTCCTAACGTTCACATCAATACTTCCAAGTACTTCAACACTACGTGATCATCCCTCGAATCCCCTCCAATGCCCCACACGTATTGTTCTCAATAGATTGACACATTCCTTATTCTAAATATTATTTAGTTTTCTTCATGACTTCTAGTATGACAGCATCTCGTTGTAGAACCAAAGAGGCCGCTCGCCGTCATATACTTTTTATATGCTTAGGTAAGTCGTTGTAAAGCCCCATCAAACAATATCGTTTTCTTTTCATAGTTTGTTCGAACTTTTGGCATTTGGAATTTCACATTCACTCGTTCATTAGTTACATGAATTTAACGATGAAATCACAAGGAATGGTTGGTTTGCAAGATCAAAGCGAGCGGCTACTACTAAGCTATAACATGTTGCAATTCAAATTTGATTTGATTCATGTGTACATTGTACGCTGCAGAAACCTATTCAACATTCATTGTAGCTATAGGGTTGTCCAGAAACTAAGCAATATTGTTTTAATAATAACATTTATAAATTTCGTAAAGCACTTAATTGAAACAAATGATAAAATTGAAAATGTATTCAAAAGTAAAAAAAAATATTACTTTATTACCTATACAAAACATATCTTAAACTAAATTAACAAAAAAAAAAAACTCCTAATATTATACAAAATTACTTAATTTTTATTTAATTATTTACTATCGTCTCCAATTTCAAAATCCCTATAGAACTGTCAAACTGCTTTTTTATTTTTGTAGTCAACATTACCAAAGACTTATGGAGGAATTCTACTAGAATTGTTGTGCCATAGTAAAAAGACGCACTAATTTGCAGTCAATTTACTGCAACTCATTTACTATCTCGCTTACTCTTTGCATGAGTACCATAAGAGCAAGCAGTATAACCAAATTGCTGACAGACGTCAAACTCCCGCGCTGTGCCACACTGCCACACTGTTAAAATTCAGAACAGCCTGTCATAGAAGTCTTTTCATTTTATTAAATGGCATTAAGTTCAAAGCGTAATTTTTGGCACATCCTATAGTATGAAAACCCCAGCCTATGCACTAAAGTTATGTTCACGAATGAATAATCTCCGCACAATATCATACAGTTGCAACAATTTCGTTCACTAGGGTTTCGAACTTGTCATGCTATGGATATTATAAGTTGGGTATATTATATACCTAGGTATTATGAGTCGGTTCCAACTTCGTTGTTTGCTAGTTATCTGTTTGTGTTCTTCAAGATTATAAAGCTAAATTACTTCGATTTCAAGCTCAGCACTTTCGTGGAAAATGTTCTTGTTATTCAAGTTCTATTTTTATGTAATAAACCGCTAAAGATATCTACTATTAACATCAGTAAGCTTAACACTTCATCAGACTTGACTTGAGATACATAAGTATAAATGCAATAAGTGGGGATTGTTTATCTAATCTACAGTGGTCCACTTGTTCTTCTCATTGTTCTGACCCTTTGGACAATACTCTTTTCTAAAAACGCTCACGGCAAAGGCTGCCTTCAGAATGGGCATTACACAATGAAGAATAGATTTAAAAATTTAAAAAACCCACCTAATATCAAAAAAGCTATCATGATGTACCTTTTTGAAATCCTTATTTCTCTTCAGAGCTGTTTAATTTGACACCCATATTTCATTTGGTACTCGATTTATTTTTATTTTTTGACAATTCAAAACAATCATCTCACAGCCACTATATGTTTTTTAAATTTCACTTATCTAAGAACACTTGGGCTATCAAGACGAATCTAACGATATCTTAATTATATAAATCAGTTCAGCGGTTTGGAAGATACAAGGTTGTAAAGAATATTACACACATACATACAAACATATAATACATACATACATACAAACATACATACAAGATACGCGCGAAAGACATAACCCTTCCTTGGCAGTCGGGTAAAAATCACGTACTCAGTTTTTCACACACATGTTTACAAAAAAGAGTTTTGTCTAGATCGCAGACATGTATGTATCTATTTGGTCGTTACCTATATAAAAGAATAGAAGATACCTTTTTAATAAAAATAAGACAATTCACGGGTAAAATAACAAAGGGAAAATATTCCGTGCGGAAAATTTTAATGACTCTGATTTTTAATGATATAGGTACGCAACTATTTGAACGGCATAACGATGGTTATTTTCAGATGAGTTGAAAAGGAAAGAATTATGGATAAAAATAATTTTATTGAAAAGTTAATAAAGGCTGGCATTAATGTAGAAGCTAACTAATTGTGTGCTTTCAAGAATCTGTTATTGAATAAAACCGTTAGGTAAGTTAGTAACGTTAGGCCACGTTCATTTTTATGTGATTTTTTTCCTTTTTGTTGTGTTGGCCCTTTCGGCATTTACAGCTTCACGCGGTGTGATGAGTTAATGGTAATTCCTGTATGATGGAAGTGGTGATGAAGTCTGATGACGTTTACCTAATAAATAAAAAGAAATCATTAAAAATCTCAATTTTTATTGAGTTTTAAAATATACGAGTAACCGCCCTCGCTTTGCTTCGGTTTTCTTAATTTTTTACACCTTGGGTTACATTATTGGAGTTTTATTAAGGATCCCTAATTTTTTTGAAAATATAATATAGCCTATGTCACCCGGGGATAGTGTAGCTTCCCAACATTGAAAGAATTTTTGAAATCGGTTCAGTTGTTTCAGAGCCTATTCAATGCAAACAAAAAATCAAATCTTTCCTCTTTACGTAGTATAGATAACCACATATTGTTTGTCGAATGTCATTTCGTATTAATATAGGGAAGTTCAAATATGCATTTATTTCTAATGATTGATTCACATTGATAACATTCGAATAATAACCGTTAGATTCCCTGATAAAATTTATCAGCTCCGGATTGATTGTTGTTCGATGCGAACCTATTGTACAACAGATTGTACAACAAATGCATGGTAACCTAAATACCTTGTGAAGGAGGTTGGTAGTTACCGGCACTGTTGTCGTGGGCGGCCCTGTTACTGCCATCTATCATAACGAGCGGTGATGGAGAAACATTTTGAAATGATATAGGCTTTAACAATATTGCGAAACTTTTGTTAATTAGAAATATTTATCTCCCATGGCATTAAATAAATGGAATAATCCGAAGTTGGTTTGAAACCACTAAAAGAATGCATTAGGTGTTTTTCTATTTTTTTTGTAGTACCTATCTTACGTCGGGTATCCACTGTTAAAAAATATATTTAAAGACTCATGTTCTCTTTTATCAAAGTTTTCCACGGAAATTATTTTCAAAATCAAAGCAGAACTTAACATGGATAGAATACCCATTAACGGCCCACTGCCGAGCACGGGTATCTCCTCTTATTTATTTATTTAGTCTTTTTGTTTCATGATGAAAAAAAACCCGCTGCGATCAAAAAAGCTACATACTTTTTTGAAAACCTTATGATGAGCTTTAATTTAATACCCATATTGCATTAACTAACGATATCTTAGTTATATAAATTGATATATATTATATATTCCAGCGGTTTGGAAGATATGAGTTAATAAATAATTTACAACAAGATACGCGCGAAAAACATAACCCTTCCTTGGCGGTCTGGCAAAAATAATGATATTAAGCTCCTGTATCATCCACATCTCTTTTGTCCATAACATACAGGACACCCATTGTATCAAATGTATGTCAAATATACCTACTCTAAGAAGTATAATTATATCCTACTACTTAATTTAAGGCTTAGCACGCATTGCGAATTTTACTGCCACGATTTTTTTTCTGACAATTTTTAAATCGCGTACTGAATCATAACCAACACGCATGGCGAACAAAATTTCTTGCGATTTTTGTCTGTTTTTACTCAGTTCTCAGCCGATTCGCACGTACCTAAATGGACCACTGAACAAACATCTATAAATTCTATTCTCCAATTTGATTTTAATGTAACGTTCGAACAGTTCGAACTTCGAATGCTAATTCAAGAATAGCGCCCGAACAGTAGCCTGTTGACCGAACAACTCCGATTCCAACCAATCAGAATTTTAATTTCATTCTGCGGCTAAAATTAGCCCACTTTATGTAAAGTATCAAATCAAATTAAATCATTTTACTTATTATAAAAGAAATTGGATAACAGAAATTATTGTCCCGAATCCCGATACACTTTGCCAGTTAATGGCGTACAGATATCAGGTATTTAAATTAAAATACTAATTAATTATCTTGATCTATTATTAATTAGCTTGGTCAAAAACATGCGGCAACAGCTGTGCGTTCTCTTTTGTTTTCCAAAAACCGGGTTCCTCGCTTTGCTTTTTGTTTGGCAACGCATCGGTGATGCTTTTAGTGTTTACAACTTTCAAATGTTCATGGAGGATAGTGACCGTACTTTTTATCAGGTAGATAGTCTTCGCGTTTGTGAAGTAGCTTTAGTGTTGCTATACGCCAATAGATGTCAGAAAGAGTCTATTGTAGCAGTTTTTCATTGCCTGAAAACACGGATAAAACGACATTTTCTAAAATGAATCCTAACTAGATCGATTTATTGCCCCCGAAACCCACTGTATATTGAATTTCATGAAAATCGTTGAAGCCGTTTCCGAGACTCAGAATATATTATATATATGTATAACAAGAGTTGCTCGTTTAAAGGTTTAGATTAGACAGTAAAAAGTTATAAGGTAACACATAAAAAAATACAGTCGAACTGAGAATCTACTCCTTTTTTTTTAAATCGGTTAAAAATGTTGAGCATTGATTTTAGTATTATTATCTATTTATACTTATAACAGAAAATACACAAAATAAACTTCTATTCCATAAGCACCTAACAATGAGTGGCCATATAGCTTACAAGCAATTTCCCCTTATTGCTAAAAAAAATGATTATGCAGCTGTAAGTGTACTTTTTTATTCTTTCTATGCTTATGTGCCTATTGTATGCTATCTTATGTAGTTAGTGGCCGACAATAGAGTTAAAGCAATTCTTGTAGTTTACTTATTACAAGTTTTTTTTTGATGACATTGCATTAACTTACTACTTCGGAACCCTACATTGCGCGTGGCCTGACACGCACTTGCCCGGTTTTGGAATTAGGGATCCGTTTGCGAAATATTTATACATAAACGCTTTCACACTCATTTGCGTTGCGTTGCGTTTGCGAAATATTTTGGTTAGAGTCAAGTGTCCCCTTCCCTGCCGGCTAAACGGTTGGAGTTTAACAAGTGAAAAATTTTCAAAAATAGGTTGTATGATGAATTTACAAGGAAAACTATCACGGTTATGTTAGCATAAGTAGTTAATTAGTAATAACTAATAGTCGATAAACTTGCTACTTCGGAACCCTACATTTCGCGTGGCCTGACACGCACTTGCCTGGTTTTTGTTATTCGCTCTAATCCAGTAATTACTGCATGTCATCACCCGTTATTTTACTGTCAGTGTCAGTAGTAATGGTATTTTTACTAACCAATTGTTTTGGTGTACAGCATGTGGTATGAACCATTACCTAAATCAATAAATAAAATAAGTGTTCTAACTCTTACCATAGTGCTAACACCCACGTGCAAAACATACAAACTACATTTATTAATGTGTTAATTATCCGAGGCATTTAGGTTACTGCCTACGTATAAGGAATTTAAATGAAACTGAGGTTTAATTGCTTCGCAGTTTACACACGTAACATGCCATGCTTATTTGTGCTCATCGTGATTGATCGGCAGTTGATATCTTTTATGTTTTTTTTATCTACTCTAAATTTGCTGTGAAGTATGTAATTCACTTGAATTTATCTTTAAAGCAAGTTTCTACTAATTATATTGTCAAGGAGAGGAAGATAGTGAAACTTAGTCTCATTTTTGATGTTAAAAAAGCGTCTTTTAAATATGTCGCTTTTAGGGTTTTCAATTTGATTTCTTTTCATTAGATAAGTAAACAATGTATCTATTGTAGTGTTATGTTGAAGCACAATTTACGAGATTTTCATGCGTTCATTCATTCTCTGCTATTTTTAACCGACTTCAAAAAAGGAGGATCAATTCGACTCTATTTTTTTTGTTAATCACCTTAGAACTTTAGACTGGGTGAAACGATTTTGATAATTCTTTTTTTAATCAAAAGCTGAAGCTTGTCATCTAGTCCCACTTGAGCGAGATCTGACGAGTAGTTGTTAAGTTATCCCTAATTTTGAAATCGGTTATTTTTTGTCAAGAATTATGGTTATAATCTAAATTTTACTAACAAAAAATAACCGACTTCAAAGTCTCAAAAACTGCTTGTCAAATCTCGTTCAAATTTATGTGGGACCACATGGCAAGCACCTGCTTTCGATTAAAAAAAGAATCATCGAAATCGGTTGGCGTGATATTGAGTTATTCGTCAATTTGTCGCGCACATTTTAACACAAATTTACGACTTATGTGGTTTTCTCATGGATGCCATTGTTAGATCTCAATAAAATTTATGTGGGACCACATTATAGCCACCAGCTTTCGATTAAAAAAACAATCATCAAAATCGGTTAGCCTAGTCCAAAGTTCTGAGGTAACAAACATAAAAAAAATACAGTCGAATTGAGAACCTCCTCCTTTTTTTGAAGTCGGTTAAAAAGTAAGTAAAAAATAAACTCTTTCGTATGTAAAAGTAGTAGTAGTTTTCAAAAGAAGTACCTACTTAGTAGTATGTGGTTTTGTATAGTTATAACTCTTTTGTATTTTATCTTTGCATAATACCTACATCTGCAACTGGTATCGATTTCTAAGTTTGCTTAACTAGAGTCTTTTGCATTTATTACGACTCTATCGTGTCCATAATAAAATTAAATTAAATTTTTATACCACTAATTCTTTAGAAAATTCCTTACAAAATAAGTTATAGAAATATTTCAAACCATACTTTACCTACTAGGCTTTAACGCTCTGCCTTTCAGAGAATATCTTAAAGAAGCTCAACTCAGCGAAAGCAAGGAAATACGAAGAATTTTACATCCTCTTTCGAAATAAGGCAGAGTAGAATGGCATAAATTTAAAAATATTCTAGAATTCTTGAAAAATTTGGTTAACGCGTTTAAGAGTTAATACGGTTAGAAATGACGCTATTTATATAGATTTAAATCTCGCTGCCTACTCCTTTAACACCATAACTTATTGTAGCTATGAGCTAAGCGTGCTCTTACCAAAATCATGAAATCAGGGATCTGCCAAGTTGGTTAGCTCGTAATCATTTGGACCTTATTTCGTAGGTGTTATGCTTTGAATTGGGGTGAGGAATTTTAGGAGAAGAATCCAGGGATTATTGGATAATGAATGGCTCTGAGGTCAGATCAATCAGGCGGTCAGAGGAGAATTATGTTCGGACTGTGACAGATTTCACAGGTAATGACCGAATTGTAATCCTTCGCTAACAGAGGTGAATCGCGAACATATACCTCTTGATTAGATATCTTCATTTAATTTATGTTTTAGTTCAATTAAATTAGTATCGACTGTTTTCATTAAATATGTAATTTTACTGATTTCTTATTATTGTAGGTGGTGACCTTGCGAAGCAGGGCCCAGGTAAATTTTTTTCAGGCTACCCTCCCTACAGGTAAAGTGGGGATGATTTTTTTCGTCTGGAATATAGTGTGGAAAGACCCTTTTTCGATTTAGAGTCTGTTTGAGAAATATTCGACTTTAAATTGCTAATGGCAATGGCAACGCATCAGTGATGCCTTTGGTGTTGCTGATGTCCATGGGCGACGATAGCCACTTACAATCAAGTGAATCGTCAGCTCAGTTGCCACCTATTTCCATTAAAAAAACTTTGGATAGAGCCAAGTTCCCCATTCTCCGGTCGTGGGTATTTGTGATGCCTTATTTGTGTTGTCACAGGTCGCATACACACGCATAGGTTCCTGGTGAGCGTATATTTTGCTAGATTACTGAATCGAACTCGGGACTTCTCGCTTCGCAGTCAGGATCAATTTACTACCAACTGGGCTTCGGGATCATATACAATGTTAAAAAATTCTGTATTTCATGTATAGTATATTCTATCTATTAGCGCTGGAGCAATGTGGAATACGTGTTGGACTTTGTAGCCAGAAACTAGGTACAGGTATGGAGTGGTTATCCCAATAATATGTGTATGATTATTTGCTTAAATTTGTTTATTAATAGAACTTGTTTTACTTAAAATGCAAATGCGTCTAATTCACAGGTCTAATTTCAAAGTCTAAACCTGATCTAAATAGTTTAATTATTAAAATTGCCGATTTATAAATTTTCCTACAACAAACATGTGTTATCTCGAATGCGTTTTAATGATTATTATTGATGGTATTAAGTTTTTTTTTTCTTTTTCTTATGTCCAATAGAGCAAGGATATCGCAACAGTGGAGAGTAAATATAAAAATATGCAAAGGGTGGTTAAGGTGGTCTTATTGCAGGATAGCTATTCTTTCCACTCAACCTTGGAGTGAGGAGTGATGACACATGGTGTACTTTTGATATATTTTATAGAAAAACAAAAATACATCATCATATTCACAATACAAGGATGCAAGTACACAAACACATAGTTTGTGCACATCTAATGAAGATGTCTCTAGCCTGTCGTCTGCTGAGGAGACAGTTCACGCTCCAAAACCCAGAGATATCGCCCTTTGTGTCGATACAGCTTATTATATGTATAACACTACAACACTAGTAATCCGTTTACGGTTCGCTTCGGGTAATTGTTAGGGCTCATCTTCACTGGTTGTATCAGTTTTTATGGCTCGTGATTTAATATGACTAGTTTTTGTTTTCAGTGGGTAATAAAGTCACAAATCGTTATTTATTTGTGGGTGAATCTCTGGCATAAAAATGCAACAATCTAATTTATTTCATGTCAACGATATAACTGTATACGTAACAAACTATAAATTAAAGTTAAGTAGTTTCATAACATTGAAACACCTTAATAAATTTAACTCTAATTAAGTGTCAATTATTTAACACGGCTTTCACCATACCGACCTAATACATTATCTGCCGTCACATATTAATTAGTTGTTGATGAATTATACACGTCAGACAAGATTTTTTCAACTTAAGTATCTTAATAATTATGTATATATAGATACAGAAAACTCAGTTATTGGTAAGCCGGGTTCCGGGCCAGCAAAACTAAACATTTTAGTACATCATAGCACACAAGGCTTTACAATTTATATGAAGCTTTTCACATTATTTGGCATTTTTTCCGAGCGTTTCGTCACTGCGAAGCGGCGGCAAAACCACCGGATGTGAACGAGTGTTCGCCGGTATCTGTCTAACCCGCTCACCCTGCCCGGGCTCCCCTCGCGTCATTCAAATCCCCAATCGTCAAAAGTGGATGCTGTCATTCGAAAATAATTGAAGAACTTTGATTCGTCACTTCTCAGTTCACCCATTAATGTTTCAAATGTTCCAAGTGAAAATCTTTCCCGTAAAATAAGACGTACCCAATGTCTTCTTTTTACTCCATTTACTCGTAGCCTTGTATTAAGTTTCCACCACAACACAACAATATCGTCTTCCATTGTGCTCACAAGTCCGAATTCAATTTTCAATTCAACTGATATGAGTACTCAACTGTTCGATTTTCTTGTGGGATCCGGTGTAATGTGAACACCTCTGTTCGGTGTCCGGTTTTCGGTAAATCTGCCTGTCCGGCGTAGTGGGGACCCGGCCGTGGACGTAGGAAATGTGAGTAGAGGCTGCGGTAAGCTTTGCTCAGACTTAAAATTATCCAAACAAACATAATGGTCTTAAATCAACCCGTTTTATATGACTTTCAATTTTTAGGGTTCCGTACCGAAAGGGTAAAAAAATCAAACTAAAAAATGAAAAAATAAATAATAGTTAAAAAAGCGGTAATAATAGTTAAAAATAAATAATAGTTAATAGGTATAAAAGCGTGTTTATTTAGTTATTTTTTTAAACTATTATTTATTTTTTCATTTTTTAGTTTGATTTTTTGAAATGAAATTTAGGTTTTTTGAAGTGAAAACTTCTTTAGTAGGTACGGGGGTGACTTGAAATTTTATGAAACGAAACTGTCCAGTGGAGACTAGAAATGAGTGGAGTGGAGTGGAGTGGAGTGGAGTGGAGTGGAGTGGAGTGGAGTGGAGTGGAGTGGAGTGGAGTGGAGTGGAGTGGAGTGGAGTGGAGTGGAGTGGAGTGGAGTGGAGTGGAGTGGAGTGGAGTGGAGTGGAGTGGAGTGGAGTGGAGTGGAGTGGAGTGGAGTGGAGTGGAGTGGAGTGGAGTGGAGTGGAGTGGAGTGGAGTGGAGTGGAGTGGAGTGGAGTGGAGTGGAGTGGAGTGGAGTGGAGAGGAGTGGAGTGTTTCACTTCTAACACGTATGAATTGCACACATTTTATTTTATTTCTTTCTTTTTTCTTTAAATATTGAATTGTTTTATGCAATGATTTCATTTTTAAATTGACGCTTATGGTGACAATTTTATTTTAATTTGGATTTAATTTATAAGTGAATTGTATAATTTTTATCAGTTTTTAATGTTTTAATTATTAATTATATATATTATTAATTTTAAATTATTACATTCATCATCAACTTATTGTTACTGACTTTAGCTAATAATATATTTCAACCTTTTACATACTCGTTTAACATGCATGTTGTCTACGCCTATAATTATAATAGCATTAAGAAATTAATGTAATTGAACAAGTTATTGTGTACGTGTTAATACTTATTATGTTGGCGTTCAATTCAATAAATAAATAAATAAATTGTCATCGATCTTCGACAAGTCTACGAAGTTTGAAAGAAATCTGACCGTATGAAGTGGGTCAAAATCAAATCCAAAGAGAAGTTACAAACAAACAAACCAACAAACATACAGGTGAAGCTAATATAAAGCGCGTGAAAACGGGACCCTTTTACTAAGACTCCACTGTCCGTCTGTCTGTCTGTCACCAGGCTGTATCTCACGAACCGTGGTAGCTAGACAGTTGAAATTTTCACAGATGATGTAGGTATTTCTGTTGCCGCTTTAACAAAAAATACTAAAAACATAATACAATAAATATTTAAGTGGGGCTACCATACAACAAACATGATTTAGATATGTTTTTCAAAGGCTAGTTCTATGAAGTCGGTTTTTTTTCTAAAATTTTGGGGTATGAATTTGTAATATGTTTTACATCGTCTTCCAAGTTCTATCCCAATCAGCCTCATAGACAGTGATGTAATCTGAGGTTTGCAACAAAAATTTATCGACAGCTATGACCCGTTTCAACATTAAAGTGATGTGGGTGTAGTCACGGTCATACGGCGATTACTAAGAAACAGATTAAGTAAGCGATTTGTATTCATTAATAAAGCGATTCGTTAAGAGTTTAACCTAATTTTATAAGTAAATCTGCTAATGGCTGGGTTCTATAATCTGCCTGTAAGTTTCGTTTAAGTTTCAATTAACATATATACGTACTTCCTTAGTACAAAAGCGGCCAAGTGTGAGTCGGACTCGCCCATGAAGGGTTCCGTAGCAGCAAGTAATTTAGTATAAAAGTTCTTGTAATTCGTTGTAACTTTGATCGGTGTTTTTTGCGGTTTACGATTTATGACGTATTAAAAAAAAACTACTTACAAGATCTCGTTCAAACCAATTTTCAGTGGAAGTTTGCATGGTAATGTACATCATATATATTTTTTAGTTTTATCATTCTCTTATTTTTAAAGTTACAGGGGGGGGGGACACATTTTACCACTTTGGAAGTGTCTCTCGCGTAAACAATTCAGTTTAGAAAAAAATGATATCAGAAACCTCAATATCATTTTTGAAGACCTATCCATAGATGGATCCTATACACGTATGGGTTTGATGAAAAAAAATTTTTGAGTTTCAGTGCTACCTATGTATGGGAAACCCCCAAAATTTATTGCTTTTTACTCTATTTTTGTGTGAAAATCTTAATGCGGTTCACAGAATACATCTACTTACCAAGTTTCAACAGTATAGTTCTTATAGTTTCGGAAAAAAGTGGCTGTGACATACGGACGGACAGACAGACAGACGGACAGACAGACAGACAGACAGACAGACTGACATGATGAATCCATAAGGGTTCCGTTTTTTGCCATTTGGCTATGGAACCCTAAAAATGAATACCTTCAGATGCGATTTCTAATTATTAGGGTTAATTTTATGGAAATAGCTTGGAAATTTAAAACTATCTTTGTAAATTGCATCAAAATTTTGTAATGCAAAAATAAAATAAAACCAAAACTGAATTAATGGGTAATTGACGTTGGTGATAAACAAAATAATGTTAGTAACAGTACCTAACAGTAACGTGTTAATGAGACAGTGAGCTTAGGTACCAACTTAATTCAAAAATTTAAATTAGGGCATAATTATTAAAAAAAATATATAGCAAATACCACAGACATATATACTCTAGGTATACATGTCTATGGAAAATACAAACCCTGTACAATCCCTCCTGTTTCTTTATCATAGAATTTGGTTTTCCTGCAAGTAACGAAGGATATTCTCTTAGTTTGCTGACCCGATTTTCTATTTTAAAATATGAAAATGGATCAAGAAAGATGTGTGTTGTTTTCTAGCGTACATCTCCGTTATTTAATTCCAATCCTATTCGTACTTAGTAATCTATTTTCATTAAGCGTCCTAGCTTAAAATAATTATCCGTAAAGGATGCTTTAACGAAGATATTCGAGTAACTTGCAAACTACTACTTAAGAAGATATTAGTAGTTACTCTATCCAATAAGTTTCATAACGCCAAAATTTCATAAACGCGTGAAAGTGACTCACTACGATACCTCTTGATGGCTTTTGAGTGTTTCGTGAAGATAGACTTAATCAATGTATAACTTAACGAGTAACCGCCCTCGCTTTGCTTGGGTTTTCATATTTTTTTACACCTTGGTTTACATTATTGGAGTTTTAGTAAGGATCCCTAATTTTTTTTAAATATAGCCTATGTTCACCGGGGATAGTGTAGCTTTCTAACAGTGAAAGAATTTTTCAAATCGGTTCAGTAGTTTCGGAGCCTATTCAATGCAAACAAGAAATCAAATCTTTCCTCTTTATAATATTTGTATAGATGTATAGATGACAATAGTTACATTTATCATTTAAGTTTTTGTATTAAATTTGAAGTATAAATATTTCAGAATAAAATTATGACCGCACAGCAAATTCTTAGGCTAACACTATGTCTGTTAGTTCCACCTGGTTCAAAGGCTTTTTATGACCCTCAAGCCATGTGGCCAATCCCATTGCCAATTCAGATGATTTTTGATGAGATTTTTGATGAGAGATTCAATTCAGATACGTATATCTACGTTCGTCATGCCAGATTCGATTACAGTGAGAAATATGTACGTAGCATCTGGAGAGATGCTGTGTGATTGAGCTGGTGCATCTTAGGTACATGTATAACAAATACAACAATTCGCAATTTCTCGCTTTCCGGGTTGACTGAGAGAGAAGAGAGAATGACACTTGGCATTTAGTGCGCCCGTAGTAGTTTATAATTTGTATAGTTCAGAGGGTTATTATATCAGAAATATCACAATGGACTGTCTTTCATGGTGTCTAATCAGTGTGACACCAGGTGACAATCAGTTTACACCTTTGATAAGGAAGAGGCGATAATGTCCAGAGGTTGCGAAGTTTGCGTAAATAAATAAAGGCTACAAGGATTTTCAAACACATCACTTCACTAATACCCAAGAGCAAGCATTACAACAAAACAAATTTTGTATTTCACATGAATATATTATGACATGAATTTGAATCCGGAATCCTTCACTAAGGTTCGGAGGAAGTTATGGCAACCTGCACGGTTGTCCGATTGTATGAAAAATCTACTAGTAATCTGATTATAGTAAGTATCCCTGCTAAGAGCGAAGGTTACGGGATCTATTCCCGGCCTAAGGTATCTGTGACAGATAACTTTGTATTCGAGTAGAGGATAAAACAAATAGAAAAAAATACTTCCATTTACAGGTTGTAACATTTAGTAATACTTATTTAGTGGTGGCACGTTAATTTTTAAAGCAGACGATCTCTTTGGATAACTTACTCCTTGGATTCCGTTGGAAATGGTTTAGTAGCCAACATAAATAATTTCAAATTGCACTTTAACGGCTAGCGTGACATGTGATATTAGTGTCTCCTCGGGCCAAAGCGCCCGGTCGCGATGAAGTGATCTATGTAGATGACGTGTTTTAGAATCGTTTGTGAAGTTTAGTATGAATGACTACCGTTTAGTTAACAGTTAATTTTAATCCATAACAATAATTTTACTTAGTATAGACTATAGGGTCTGTGCATCACGTACCTAGATCACGTATCCGCCGCACTATTTAAATTCTTATGTCAACTTACTGCATACATATAAAATGTAATACCTATGTATTTGGGAAATAAAGTTATTATTATAAAAAATAATAATCTATAATAGCTGTCCCGGCGAATTTTGTACCGCCTAACAAATCAATGTCATGTTACTTTTAACTAAACGATTTGTGTGTGTGTGTGTCTCCCTCTCCCTCTCACCCTCCCGGAATACCTCAGAAGGAAGCTCATTCCACAGTTTGCACGTGCGTCGCAAATTCCTTTCCATTGCCGATTTTGAAGCAAGTTTTTGTTAATTTATCTTAGAAGCATATTTAAACACGTAATATACATATCATTTGTTGTATAAAATAATTACCTCAGAGATAATATTACTTTACCTTCAACCTCTAGTAGTTAAAGTCGTCGTAGTGGGCGTCAACTGACGAAACATCGCTTCAAAACTCCACGTCGTGTGACATTATCATATAATCACTAGTTAATTAGAAACGTAGGTTACTTGCCTCGGTCGATGTTTGAAGAAATTCTGATGAAAGATATTATAGCGGTTTTTGTTGACATTTACATTAGATAGTAGGTACATCATGATGCAGACAATGTGGCAATATAATGCAGTAAGCCTCAGATTACGAAGGTACAGATGGAGCGTCGAAAAAAATCAAATTTTAACAATAATTGTAATGTCTAAACTTATAATTACATAGTTAGATGAAAGTTTTATTGTTTGTTTGTAATGGATATCCTCAAAAACTACTGGACTGATTCAAAAAATTTTGAAGTGAAAACTTCTTCAGGCGCGTTGGGCATTTTTGAGATAGGAAAAACCATTGAACTCGCGACACTGTTATCGTAACCGACACCTGCGGAACTATGCTTATCATATTTGTATCCCTTACAGAAGAACATTTAAAAAGAGATTATTTATATTGAAGTATGTACTTATATTTAGGAATTAACAAACCTACGATACGATCACAAATCATTCCTCCGGGAGCGGGTTTTGAAAAATAAACACAGATAACATTAATTTGTTTTTTTCTTTTTCATGAAAAATGTTGAAAAAAATGTATTCCTTCAATTAAAGGAGGAATGTTTGAAAAATCAATTTTAATCAAGCAAAGCTCCAGATATCTGTGTGGTAGATAGGTATAGTATAATCATTATCGGCCAATCTGCGCAGATGGTTTGTTGTGTAATTATCATAAATGCCAGAGTTGAGCCCACAACCTCTGTTTCAACATGGATGCGAAATACCTACATGTAGACAGAGACAGTCATGTCGCCGGTAAATAACAGTACTTTCATTTAATCTGCACTCTACAGCCCCTAGTATAATAAATTACCAGTATAAGTATACCTATCCCACAACAGGACTTATGTCATTTCACACAAAATAAAAATAAATGGTGTAGAGATTAATGTTTGAATTGAATAGAACTTTTTATGTGGCTTATGTGCATTATGTGAAAAATAGTACGTATATAAACATATAACGAAATCAAATACTATCTACATTTTTTTTATTTATAAATCCTTTTTTTTAAGTGAAACTTTTTTATTTAGGATTTTTCACGAAAAAGTGTGGTGAAGAGCGGCAGCGGCGGAGGTAGAGAAAAGATATATATTTATATATGTAATTTATATATATTTACCTGTATATTCTTGATTTTTTTTTTAAATTTTTCTTGAAATTTTTTTTTGGATTTTTTTAAATATTTGTTTATAATTTATATTGTTTTTAAATACTTTTTTCGAAGTTTCACCTCTACTGTGTGTCCCCGCACACATTTAGATTTTTCTAGTTTTACGTTGATTTTAATGCACAAAGGGCGTGTATTCTTCACTTATTAAAAGTAGAACTAGTTTTCTTATTGTTTTCAAATAAATTCAGCACCTATTAAACCCCCCTTGTTATTAGGTACCTATATCAAAAAATCCTTAGAAATTCCATTTTTAGGGTTCCGTAGCCAAATGGCAAAAAACGGAACCCTTATAGATTCGTCATGTCTGTCTGTCTGTCTGTCTGTCCGTCCGTATGTCACAGCCACTTTTTTCCGAAACTATACGAACTATACTGTTGAAACTTGGTAAGTAGATGTATTCTGTAAACCGCATTAAGATTTTCATACAAAAATAGAAAAAAAACAATAAATTTTGGGGGTTCCCCATACTTAGAACTGAAACTCAAAAAATTTTTTTTCATCAAACCCATACGTATGGGGTATCTATGAATAGGTCTTCAAAAATGATATTGAGGTTTCTAATATCATTTTTTTCTAAACTGAATATTTTGCGCGAGAGACACTTCCAAAGTGGTAAAAAGTGTGTCCCCCCCCTGTAACTTCTAAAATAAGAGAATGATAAAACTAAAAAAAATATATGATGTACATTACCATGCAAACTTCCAACGAAAATTGGTTTGAACGAGATCTAGTAAGTAGTTTTTTTTAATACATCATAATTCGTAAACCACAATTTACCTCGATCAAAGTTACAACGAACTTCAAGAATTTTTTATTATGTTATTTGCTACTACGGAACCCTTCATGGGCGAGTCCGACTCGCACTTGGCCGCTTTTCTAGCTTAAGTTGATGACTAACTAAACTACCTCTCTCTATCTACAAATTAAAGTAAACATCGAACATGTACTATTATTTCTTCTGTGTCAAAACTAAACTCGTTAACAGCGTGCGGATCAATGAGTAGGTACGATTAGGGTTACCAACTCCAGATTTGAAAACTCCGGACAATTTTGCTGAACATTAATAAAAAGTCCGGATATTTCTTTAAAAGTCCTGACATGTTGTAAAAGTTATTATTTTTGAAGTACTAAAGTTGAATATTTTGAGTTTGAAATGGTGATGAATAATGTTAATGTTATGTTAGCTGTTAATGTTATGCACCGATTTGGCTTATTGTAATCTTGAAATATTTGTGGAACTTCAGGGAAAGTTTGAAAGGTAAGAAACATACTCAATAAGAAACGGAAAATACCAAAAACGACAGTATACTTTTCCAATTCAAAATGTTCCTAGCTGAGAAACATTTGATGTCTTTTGTCTTTTCAGAATAATTGTCATTAGGTTGTCAAATATTTTAAGGTGCGTTCAAAAATTTGTCTGATTCATACCTGTAGTATGACAATATTAACTTTCTAAAGTTTTTAATGTAACCTTAGCAACTTAACTAACATTTTTATTTTATAACTGATTGTCGAGGGAGAAGGAGAGAGAGAGGGTGACGGAGAAGGGATGGGAGAGGGAGAGGGGAAGGGAAAGGGAGAGGGAGAGGGGAAGGGAACGGAACAGGGGGGAGTTGATAAAATTTACAGCTCGTTAGTCATAAATTCTAATATTTCTTTCAGTACAGAGTTTTTTTCAAATATTGGAACACCTAAAAAGCCGAACAAATTCGAACCGGCCGTTGGAATTCGTTGGTAACCCTAAGTATAACACAATTCATTCATAGCTGGGCTGTAGCTTGGTTATAGCGTAGACTATAGGCTTGCCCGGGGCCATTGTAACGCCGAACTCACAGACGCGTAATAATTACAGCTTAGAAAATCAACACCTGCGTCCGGCAGCACAGCAATTGGGATCTATTGTGCTGCTGCGTTTACTTGGGATAGGCAGTTACCAATTTCTGTTTAAGCCTACTGCTTTAAACGTGAATTTGTGGGAACAATGCAGGTTATCAATTCTGCATCAGAACTGGTAGGTACATAATAAAAGGTATCAGTCAGGCAACGCTTAGTCTGAACCAATGTTACTGTTACGTTAAAGTCTAAATACTAAGGGATTAGATTAGATTTTAGATCTATGAACCGTAATTAGAATTTGACTTTGCTCAGATAACAGTCAAATGTACTAGATAAGTGAAACTTTGTTATTAGGAAAAAAATTAAGTTACATAAAACGGCTAAGGTCAAAGTCGATTTAGAACCATTATTTTTGTTGGGATGATAAAATTCTAAGTCCCAGTAAAGCCTAAGTGCGCTT